>CM050508.1:189891601-191091601 GCA_027563665.1 Antrozous pallidus
CATAAGCAAACACCTATTGTTCTGCCCCGCGCAACTATTTAAGAACTACAACATAACAGCAGAACAGACAAGCACCCAGAATCGCCAGAAAGCTGGCTGAATGTAAACTCCACTAATAGGAGCAAAGGTGGGACACAGACTCAGGACCGGCGGAAGCGCAATCTTCCAGATGGAAAGAGGTTAGGAGCCGCCCTGGTCGCGCTCGCGGGCTGGGGCTGGAGCAGGGACCGGCCGGATTTCGCCCATGAGGAAGGGAGGAGGCGTCTCACTGCCCAGATTTCCCGAGCCGGGCGAGGTCCGAGATCCAGGGTAGGAGAGGTCCCCCTGCACAGATTACCCGGAACTGGGCGCGGTCCGAGGTCCTGGGACGCACCCTGGAAGCGGGGCGCGGTGCGAAAACCCGCGACTTGCCCCCTGGAAACTTGGTTCCGGAAACCATCTATTTTACAGCCCTGGGCTGGACTTTTGGTGTGCAGGCACATTTGGGGAAAGGCAGAGTTGTCTGGCAAGGGGAAGAGACTAGCGGCTTTTTCTTGGAGGAGTCTGCAGCCATCCCCATCCAACAGAGACCCGTGCGCAAGCACCGCATAGGACCCAGCTGCCGCCGCCACCGCTGCCGCTGCGCGCAGCCCAGAGACTCCGCCCATCCAATCAATCTGAACACAGTCTCCCTTCACAGCCAATTGGCCTGGAGGTCAAACCCTCCTAGGGCTAACAACAAAAACCTGGGTTTAAATTCAAAAACACTGAATACAACCCATAAAGGATTGCAGTAAGAGTACCCACCTCAGGTAACCGGGGAGACTGAGCCACTGTCCCTTTGAGGATATCCACCACATAAAGCAATCACCATGCAGAGATATGGAAAGAAATCAGGTGTGAAAGAAATGGAGGAGAAAAGACGACAAGACATTGAGTTCAAAACCACGGTTATAAGGCTTTTCAAGAGGCTCCTACAAAAGGCCGATCAAATTAATGAGAATTACCAGGAAATAAACAAGACCAACCAGCAAATGAATGAGAATTACAAGGAGATGAATGATACTTACAAGCAAATGAATGAGACCCTCAGGGAAATGAACAAGACCTCTGAGGATACGAACCAGACCCTCACAGATAAAAAAAAGGACCAACTAGAAATCAAGCATACACAGACTGAAATAAAAAATATTACACAAAGTCCTAAAAGCAGTCCAGAGGGCCACAAGAACCAAGTCAAAGATTTGAAATACAAAGAACCAAAATCCACTCAGCTGGAAAAGCAAGAAACAAAAAGAATTCAGATAATTGAAGATAGCGTAAGGGGCCTCTGGGACAACCTCAAGCAAGCCAACATCCGAATTATTGGGGTGCCAGAAAAAGAGAGAGAACAAGTTAATGAAAACCTACTTGAAGAAATAGTGACTGAAAACTTTCCCCACCTGGTGAAAGAAACTGACTTAAAAGCCCAAGAAGTACACAGAACCCCAAAATATAGGAATCTAAAGAGGACCACACCAAGACATATCATAATTAAAATGCCAAGAGCAAAAGATAAAGAGAGAATATTAAAAGCAGCAAGAGAAAAACAGTTGGTTACCTACTGGGGAGCACCCATCCGATTGTCAGCGGATTTCTCAACAGAAACGATGCAGGCCAGACGCGAGTGGCAAGAAATATTCAAAATAATGAAGAGCAAGAATCTACAACCAAGATTACTCTATCCAGCAAAGCTATCATTCAGAATCGAGGATCAGATAAAGTGCTTCGCAGATAAGAAAAAGCTAAAGGAGTTCATCACCACCAAACCAGTATTATATGAAATGCTGAAAGATATTCTTTAAGAAGAGGAAGAAGAAAAAGGTAAAAATATAAATTATGAACAACAAATACACATCTATCAACAAATGATCATAAAAATCAAGTGAACTGATAGGCTGATGAACAAGATAAACTGGTGACTATAACAGAAACATGGACATAGAGAGGGAATGGACTGACAATTCTTGGGGAGAAAAGGGTTGTGGGAAGTGCAGCAAGAGATTGGACAAAAATCTTGCAACAATGGGAGAGGACATTGGGGAGGGGGAGGTGAGGGCGGAGGGTGGGATAGGTACAGGGGGGAGGGAAGATATAGGGGGATAAAAAAGGGTAAACAATGTAATTAATAAACTGAACAATAAAAAATAAAAATAAAAATAAAATATATATCTTTATTGATTTCAGAGAGAAAGGGAAAGGGAGAGAACAATAGAAACATAAATGATGAGAGAGAGTCATTTATTGGCTGCCTCCTGTATGTATCCTACTGGGGCTCAAGCCTGCAACCCGGGTGTGTGTCCTGACCGGGAAGAGCCGTGTGACCTCCTGATCATACATAGGTTGATGCTCAACCACAGAGCCACACTAGCTGGGCTGATCACAGTTTCTTATGTATGTATTTCCAGATGTTTTCTCTTCCAGTTGAATATATGTATAGTCAATTTTCTTTAAAAATTCACAAATGGGGTATTAGAAATCTCTTCTGCACTTTTCTCATTTACCATATTTTATACATCTTTTTAGATCAGCACTTATAGATATCTACCTCATTCCTTTTAGTAGACACAATATTTATTTTACTGAATTGTTTCTTTATTGTTGGGCATTTATTTCTATTGTTTTACTGTAGTCAGCAAAGATACAATGAATGTTCTTGTCCACAAATCTTTGCATACTTGAAAATCCATAGAATAAATTCCCAGCAATGTAATTGCTGTGTCAAGGAGTGTGTGTGCACACTTAAGTTGTTTTAATTGCATCACCTAATTGCCTTCCAAAATGCTGCACCAATTACACACCCATCAACAACATGTTTCTGTTTCACACTTCCTCACCAGGACTGGGCATAGTCACCTGCCTCCTTCCAGAACCTAGACTCCTGTCTGCAATCCAGCTGTGAGCAAGGTTAATTTGTTTCTTTCTCCTAGGAGGCTTCTCAGTTTGCTCCACATTTGTTTGAAACCTGGTGAGGCAGAAATGGGAAAAAACGGGTATCACCTAAGACCTCACACCAGCCAAATTTTAGCCTATCTTACTTGTTGGAGGAATTAAACAAAATCCACATACTTACTGGTAATTGTTAGTTCTCTCTCCTTTCTTGAGAATTAGGCTGGCTCATTCCATACAACGCTGACCAACATCTCACATCACAGTCAAGAGGCAGCCTGAGCCCACATCCTGAATTCAGTTGCTCTGGTGGAATGAATTGCTCAGCCCCTCGGGGAGGGAGGGGCATGCAAAGCTGGATCTCTGAGAAGTGATCCGGTGTCCACACTAGAGCCAGCTGAACCTCGGAGGCTGAAGTTGATTCTGTCCAGATAAAAAACGATTCCCTATGGCCTCATCCATCCTGGCGGTCTTGTACTATCTTGCTTTTGATGTGACTTTTCCCTTAGTAAAGTAGTCAGTTTCCTTTGGGAAATGTCTAACTTAGTCTTGCATGTCTGACCTGTGGAAAAAAGAACTCGAGAGCTGATTGCCTTTGGGAGATCAGACACTGGAAAAAAAGCCTCTGTCTAGAGTTACAGTGTGTGGGAATCACCATCCCCCTTCCCTGTCACTCAGGGGAGCAGGAACCTGGGGTGGGGACCCAGAGGCAATGAGCCTGAGGGAGAGAGAGAGCAGTCTGCTCTGTACTGTCAATCACCTTGGATTCTTGGTCCCCATACTTATTCTGAAACTTTAAGAATTTGATGTGAGACCCTCCCTTAATCCAGGATGGAGAAAAGGGAGCCCAGGTTGATCCTTGATTAGATGGCAGACATGTCCTTTTTCCAGGATCCAGAGAAAACGCATGTGCCAATTGTCTTCAGCAGCTATCAATTAATACGAGATACCACCTCATGCACATGCAGTTTTAGAATGGCTAACGTTTTTAAAAGTGACAACTTCAAAATTGGTGAAGATGTAGAGAAACTAGAAGTCTTGTACATTGTTTATGGGAGGATAAATTTATACAAATATCTAGAAAATAATTTGGCAGTATATACTAAAACTAAATGAACCTAAGCTGTATGACTGGCAAACGAATGCATATATCCACTGAAAGACATGTATGTAGCATAGCCATAGCAGCATTTTCCATCATAGCTCCAAAGTAAAAGCAAATCAAATGTTAATCAATAGTAGAATGGATAAGAAATTATGGTATGGTTATATCTGGACTACTGAACAAAAATTAAAAGTTAACTGCATGCGACAACATGGATGAATACATTTATAAAATAGAGCAGAAGACCCAGACACAAACATGACACGATGTATGATTATGTTTTTATGTAAAGTACAGGCAAAACTACTGTATGGTGATAGAATTCAGAACAGTGGTTATCTCTTGGGGGTTATTAAATGGAATAGTGCATAAGGGAGTCTTTATGGGGTATTGTAAATGTCTATATCTTCCATCTGGATGGCAATTACTTATGTAACAATTCATGGATCTGTGTACTTAAGATTTGTGTAATTTACTGCATATAAAGTATATCTGAATAAAAAAGAAATCCTTGTACTTCTAATAACATGTATAAAATTAATGATGTGACAATTATTTTTGACTTCCATATTTTCCTCTGGTACTTCACATTATGTGTCATAAAAAAATGCTGGGAACATGGCAGAAGGGAAAGCACCAGGAATCAGTCTCCCCACCTAGATAATTACTCTGACATAATCTGTCTGCTGTAACCGTTTTGGAGCTCTGGAAAGCGTTGAAGGTTTGTAACTTCCAGGGAAAACTTGGACAGTAAATTGCTGTTAGTTTTGGCCAGTTTCAGCCATGGGGCAGACAGCTGTTCACATGTACCTGGAGCAGCTTATGCACAGTGTATGAGAGATAGGGTGGGCAACAATAATCCTGTCTTCCAAATACAGGGGGTCTGGAATGGTTGCTGCTCACAGAGGTGCAAACAAATAGATGGGAAGCAATTGTTGCACCACCCCTATTGTTGAGAGACACACCCCCTCTGGCTGAAATGACTTGCATCCTTTGCCCCCTTCATTTGTATGCTTTCTTCCTTTGAGAAACAAATATTAAAATCTAGGACATTCAAAAGCAACTGTATATATGAAGGAAATTAGAAAGTGGCCATGGTCCCTGGCTGGGTGGCTCAGTTGTTTGGAGCATCATCCCATACACCCAAAGGTTGCCAGTTTGATTCCTGGTCAGGGTACATACCTAGGTTGCAGGTTCGATCCCTGGTTGGGGTACATATGGAAGGCAACCACATCAATATTTCTCTTTCTCTCTTATTTCCTCTCTCTCTCAAGTCAGTAAAAAATATATCCTTGGATGAGGATTGAAAAGAAAAGAAAGTGGCCATAACTGCATAGGGACAGACTCAGAAGGAACCTAAGAAGACATTAAGTTTACACTTCAGTCTGATGCTTGACACAAAGACAGCCCAAAACAAACAAACAGCCCCAACTAACAAAAATAAGCAAACCCTGGGGAATGTGGAATACTCTGATTTCCAGAGTTATCATATTATTAGATTTAAATGTCTAGTGTTCAAACACCTCAAAACATACAAAGAAACAGAAAATTGTGGCTCATTTAAAGGAAGAAAAATAAGCCACCAGAAACTGATCCTGAAAAAGACCTAATGACGGATATATTAGACAAAGAGTTTAACTGTCTTAACTGTGCTCAAAGACTAAAGGAATATGTGGGAAAAGTCAAGAAAACAATTTAGGAACAAATTGAAAACGTTGACAAAGAGTTAGAAAACCTAAAAAGAAACAAAGAATAAATAAATCCTAGAGACAAAAAGTATACTAGCTAAAATTAAAAGTTCACTAGGGGGATTTGAAGGCAGATGTGAGCAAGTAGAAGAAAGAACAGCAAACTTAAAGATAGGACAATGAAATTATTGCAGTTGAGGAATAACAACAAAAGATGAAAAGAATTCGAACAGAGTCTTAGAGATCTGTGGAACCCTAGTAAGTGAACAAACATATGCATCCTGGGAGTCCCAAAAGTAGATAGAGAGGGAAAGGAGCAGAGAGAATATTTAAAGAAATACTGGCTGAAAACTTTCCAAATTTGATGAAATAAATAAACATCCAAGAACCTCAACAAATCCAAGTAGGACAAACTAAAAAAGACCCACACAAAGAAAGATTATAATCAAACATTCAAAAAATGAAGAAAGAATATCTTGAAAGCAGCAAGAGAGAAGTAAATAATTACATAAAACATTGTCAATAAGATTATTAACAGATTTCTCATCAGAAAATTTAGAGGCCAGAAAGAGTAGTCAATATATTCAAGGTGTTAGAGAAAACACCACTGTCAACCACAAATTCTTTATTGACAAAGCTGTCCTCATAAATGAGAAAGAGGAAAAAAAAGTGAGGAAGAGATTAAGACATTTTTAGATAAATGAAAGTTGAGGGTGCTTGTTGCTCTTAGACTGCCTTGCCAGAAATGCTAGGCAGTAACTTGAAGTTGAATGGAGAACTAAGTATGTCAATAAAGGTAAATACATGAGCAATTATAAGAGCCAGCATTATTGTAACAATGGTTTGTAACTGTACTTTTTGTTTGTTTTTACATAATATAAGAGACTAATGCATTTAAAGAAGAAAAAGTCTCATTATCAATGTAAAGGCTGGGATTACTGTATCTTTGGCTTGTGATTCCAAATCTTGTTTTCTACATAATTTAGAATACTAATGCACTTACTAGTTTATGGTTTTGGACACACAATGTATAAAAATGTAAGTTCATGACGTCAACAACTGAGAGGGGAGGGGACAGAGCTGTAAAGAAGCAGAGTTTTTGTATGTTATTAAAGTTCAGCTGGTATAAATATAAATTAGCATGTTATAACTTTAGGGTGTTAAATACAATCCCCATGGTAACCACAAAAAATAGATCTAAATATACAGAAGAGGAAATGAACAAGGAATCTAAATGTTTTGCTTATAAAAATCTACTAAATACAAAAAAAGACAGAAAAGTTCCTTGTTAGTGGTAATTACTTTAAATGTAAATAGGTTAAACTCTCCAATCAAAAGACAGAGCTTGGTAAAATGGACAAAAACAAATGACCCTGCCTTTTCTCATACGCTCAGTGGTTGGAGCATCGGTCATTTCATCAAAGGGTTACAGGTTCGATTCGTGATCAAGAGCACATACCTCGATTGTAGGTTTGATCCTTGACCCCAGTCGGGAGGCAACAAATCAACGTGTCTCTTTCACATAGCTCTCTCTCCTCCTTCCTCCCTCCCTCCATTCTTTCCACTCTCTCTCTCAAAAAACAAGCAATGGAAAAAATATCCTCAGGTGAGGATGAATGAAGCAAAAATATTTAAAAATAAAACATAACAAAACAAAATGAAAAATAACACATGACCTGACTATATGCTGTCTATAAGACACTCCTTGAGTTCCAAAGACACAAACAGGTAGAAAATGAAAGGATGGAAAAAAATTTCTATGCAACGTTAACCATAGGAGCAGGAGTGCCTATATGAATATCAGACAAAATATATTTCAAATACAAATGTACCCAAAAGCCTGAGCCGGTTTGGCTCAGTGGATAGAGTGTTGGCCTGTGGACTGAAGGGTCCTAGTTTTGATTCCAGTCAAGGGCATGTACCTCAGTTGCAGGCTCCTCCCTGACCTGAGCCTTGGTCAGGTCATGTGCAGGAGGCAACCAATTGATGTGTTTCTCTCACATCAATATTTCTCTGTCTTTCCCTCTCTCTAAAACTCAATGGAAAAATATCCTTGGGTGAAGATTAAAAAAGAATTATGCAAGAGACAAAGAAGGACATTATGTACTAATAAGTGGTTTAATATAACAATAAGATATTACCATTATAAAATTTTATGTGCCTAATGACAATCAAAATATATGAAGCAAAACCTGATAGAAATGAAGGGAGAAATAGATCGTTCCACAATAATACTAAGAGACTTCAAGACCGCACTCTCAATAATGGACAGAACAACCAGATAGAAAATAAGTAAGGAAATAGGAGACAACACAATAGACTACCTAGACTAAAAGACATAGAGAGAACACTACCCAACAGAAACAGCATACATATTCCTCTCAAATGAACATAGGACATCTTCCAGGATAGACCAATGTTAGGCCACAAATTGTCTCTATAGGTTTAAATAAATAGGTATCAACAAGGTATCTCTTTAACCAACAGAATGAGGTTAGAAAGGTAAAACTTGAACATTAAAGAAAATTGTGAAAATTGTATGCTTTTAAACAAAAAATAGATGAAAGAAGAAATCACAAGAGAAATTAGAAAACACTTAGAGATGACTGAAAAAACAAAACATTCCCAAACTTACGAGACTTAGTAAAGGAGTGCTAGGGGAAATGGATAGCTGTGAATGCTTGCATTAAAAACAGGAAAGAGCTCAAATCAACGACCTACCTTTCCAATTTGGGAACTAATGACAGAAGAACAAATTAACCCCAAAGCAAATAGAAGGTAGGAAATAATAAAGATTGGTGAAGAGACGAATGAAATAGAGAATAGAAAACAATAGATATAAATTAATAAAAGTGAAAGTTAGTTCTTCAAAAAGATAAATGAAATTGACAAATTTTTAGCTACATGGACTAAGAAAAAAGGGGAGAAAAAAAGAAAAGAAAAAATGTTGATAAGGATCTGATGAAATTGGAATCCTTGTGCACTGTTGATGGAAATGTAAAATGGTACCCAAAGACTACAGCTACTGTGGAAAACAGTGTGGTGGTTCCATAAAAAATTAGAATAGAAGTATCCAGCTATTCAACTCCTGGGTATACTCAAAGTAATTGAAAGCAGAGTCTTGAAAAGATATCTGTACAATTTTGTTCAAAATTATAGAGACAGAAGTGTAATGGTGGTTGCCAGGGGCTTGAAGGAGGGGAGAATGAGGAGTTATTGTTTAATAGGTATAGAATTTCAGTTTTTAAAATATTTTTATTGATTTCAGAGAGGAAGGGAGAGGGAGTGAAAAGATAGAAACATCAATGATGAGAGAGCATTGATTGGCTGTGTCCTGCACACTCCTTACTGAGGATGGAGCCTGCAACCTGAGCATGTGCCCTGACTGGGAATCGAACTGAGACCTCCTGGTTCATAGGTTGACACTCAACCACTGAGCCACACTAGCTAGAGTTGCAGTTTTACAAGATTGAAAAAAATTATGGGAACAGATAGCGGTGATGATTGCACAGTAAGGTGAATGTATTTAATACCACTAAAGTGTACACTTAAAAATGGTTAAGATGGTGAATTTTATGTTAGGTGTATTTCTCTAAAATAAAATAGCTTTTTGTTCACAATGCCTGATGTTCCTGTACAATCTAGCTAAACGGAGTAATATTTACTTTTTCAAATGTTATATATAACTAGAGGTCCACTGCACGAATTTGTGCACCAGTGGGGTCCCTCAGCCTGGCCTGTGGGATTGGGCCGAAACTGGATCTCCAACATCCCTCTAGGGGTCCTGGATTGCGAGAGGGTGCAGGCCAGGCTGAGGGACCACAACAGTGCACAATCGGGGCCAGGGAGGGATTGTGAGAGGGCTCCAGGGTGTGTCTGGCTTGTCTCGCTCTGTCCTGATTGGCTGGACTTCAGCAGCAAACTAACCTACCAGTTGGAGTGTCTGCCCCCTGGTGGTCAGTGCACATCACAGCAAGTGGTTGAGAGACCTTAGCATATCATTAGCACATTATGCTTTGATTGGTTGAATGGACAACCAGACGACCAGACACTTAGCATATTAGGCTTTTATTATATAGGCTTTTTTTTCTGTATTGGCCATTAAATGACTAGTCTCATTTTAAACTCTCCATCTCAGACAGTGATTATTTATTTTTTAAATTCATTTTACATGTTTGTTCATTCTATCATTAAATTTCAAAATCATTCTGACAGAAAATACTTATTCCTTTCTGGAAATATTGTGGTTTTGTTGGCTAAATATCAAAAGCTAACCTTCTTCTTCTTCTTCTTCTTCTTCTTCTTCTTCTTCTTCTTCTTCTTCTTCTTCTTCTTCTTCTAAAAGTTTTATTGTTTTATTTGGTACAATGCATGGGAGAGAGCTGCAGGGTGGTTAAAAGAATAGATAGTAGTTTTGGGGAGAAGCTCAGGTAAAAGCCAGACACCAGGGGAATGCAGAGGGGCCTCTCAAGGACCTCCGGGATCTAAAGGCTCCTAGTGAGCCTCTCAAAGAGATACAAGGCCATGCCCTTGACTGGAATTGAACCTGGGACCCCTCAGTTCGCAGGCTGACGCTCTATCCACTGAGCCAAACCAGTTTGGGCCAAAGAAGAATGTTTTAATACCAAAGTGTTGACATTCTTGGGCTATTTCAATGTTTTAGGTAATTTTTTTCACATTCCTATGTTCAGTTTCCTTAACTGTAAAATTAGGATAATAGTTATATCTACTTCATAGGATTTTGTAAGTAAATACTGAGTATTTCATGAGTAAAAAAATACAAAATACTTAGAACAATGGGATATAGGAAACATTCAGTAAATGTCAGCTGTTCCCACTTATGGGGACAATAAGACTAAATATTTTAAATGAAAACTATTCTCAATATTGGGAGACTTACAATTTCTTACTACAGAACAGATGTTAGGAAAGAAACCAGGTGGGCTCAGCTAGTAATTTTCTTAAATTGGATCAAAAGGGGCCTATCTCTGGTCCCTATACTTTGTTGTTGTGTTTTGATATATTTTTATTGTTGATAGTATTACAGATATCTCCCATTTCCTTCCCCTTTACCCCCGACCCCCTTTCCAGCCCCTACTCATCCCCACCCAGGTCTTCACTATCCTACTGTCTGCTCCCTATACTTTGGAGAGCCTTGGGTATCACACACAAATATATACACACACACCACAAGTTATTAAAGCATATATTTATGCCTCCATTTCTCTGAATCTAGAGTGGTTAAAATTACATAAGCAATTATGTCTCAAAACAAGGCTCGAAAACCCAACTACCCAACTGGTGTGGCTTAGTCGTTGAGCATCAGCCTATGATCCAGGAGGTCATGGTTCAATTCCCGATCAGGGCACATTCCCCGGTTGCAGGCTTGATCCCCAGTCTGGGGTGTGCAGGAGGCAGGTGATCAATGATTCTCTCTCATCATTGATGCTTCCATCTCTCTCTCCCTCTCCCTTCCTCTCTGAAATCAATATACATATATTTATATTATATATATTTAAAGACTATTCTTTTAAAAAGGCTTTAAAACCCATAGTACTGTTGATAGTACTAAATAAATATTAGCTTTGATATAGGACATTGGCAAAATATTCTTAAAAGAATAATACTGGCAGTGCCCTCAGTGGTCCCAGGTCTGTATTTTGCTCCAACAGTGTTTGGAAAGAACAGACCCAGGGACACCCCTTCTTCCAGCCTCCAGCCACTCTCCTGCGTCTTATACAGTTACCACCTTCAGAACCACCTCCAGGACCAGCCAGTACACTGGGTTTTTAACTTAACTCCTTATTGCCAAACAACTATGAGCTCCCAAAATTGTCAGAATTATTCCACCAAGATGGAGGCTGCGATCAGCCACCTGGCAACCTGCATCTGCAGGCCTCCTACATCTACCTCTCTCTAGGCTTCTATTTCGGCCAGGATGATGTGGCTCTCCAGTGCATGGGCCACTTCTTCCTCACATTGATGGAGAAGAAGCACAAGAGCCCTAAGCATCTCTGGCCGCATTCTCTCCCAGATCGTGCTGAAGCCTTCCCAAAATGAGTGGGCAAAACTCAGGACGCCAGGGGAGCCACCCTGGCCTTGGAGAGGAACCTGAACCAGGCCCATTTAGAGCTACAGGCTCTGGGTTCTACCTGTGCAGACCCTCAGCTCTGTGACTTCCTGGAGAACCACATTCGGAGTGAGGAGGTGAAACTCATCAAGAAGATGGACAACACCTGACTACCCTCTGCAGCCCGGGCAGCCCCCCTGGTTGCGGGCACATCCCCAGTAGAGGGTGTGCAGGAGGCAGCTGATCAGTGTTTCTCTCTCATCGACGATTCTAACTCTCTATCCCTCTCCCTTCCTTTCTGTAAAAAGTCAATAAAAATATTAAAAAGAAAAACTTTCTTTTTTGAATCTGGGAAAAGCACAAAAATCATGGCAAAATATGGTTCCTGGTTTTTGTTTCGGAAAACACAGCCATCAAATCTCTCTATCCAGCATCAACCTTACTCTGGCAGTCCTTCAAGCTTCTCCAACTTAACATGTTCAAAATAATACTCATAATTTTCTCCTTCAGATTTGCGTTTCTTCCTGTGTGAATGGTACCACAAGCCTTGGTCATCTGAGCCAGACCCTAGAGTGATCTTAGGTTTTCCCTTTCTCCTCCCACCAAGTCTTCCTCACTTAAACATACACTTCAATGTGCTATTTCTTGATTAGAATTGATTATAGGCAGATGTTTGTGACATATTCATCAAGCACAGTCATAAATTTATGCACTGTTTGTAGTTATATGCATATCTGCATATGTATATACTAGAGGCCCGGTGCACTAGGGGGAGGGCGGTCCCTCAGCCTGGCCTGTGCCATCTCGTAGTTCGGAACCCCTCAGAGGATGTCTGACTGTCGAGTTAGGTCCTGCATTTAGTGTCTGTCCTCTGGTGGTCAGTGTGCATCATAGCGAGCAGTCGTTCCGCCGTTCAGTCGATTTGCATGTTAGGGTTTTATTATATAGGATAGTCTACTTGCAACTCAATAAAATGATTTAACATTTTCATTTATTTAGTTATTATATATTTTTATTGACTTCAGAGAGGAAGGGAAAGGGATAGAGAATCACTGACTGGCTGCCTCCTGCATGCCCCACACGGGGGACTGAGCCTGAAACCTGGGCATGTGACCTCTTGGTTCATAGGTTGATGCTCAACCACTGAGCCACACCAACCGGTAAAAATTTCATTTATTTTTAAAAAGGAAAATGCAATTTTAAAAAGTATTTTAAAAGCTGCTTTCAAATTACACCAGTGTGACACAGTTGGGTATGAGCTACGGCTCAGGTGTTTCTGAGAGGAATTGGGCAAATCTTCCTCCTTTCTATCTATTGACACATTTATATCTACTGATTTACTCAAGGTTTGAGGAACCTTTGAAGAGAAGCCCTGAACTCTTTTCAGATATATACAAATATGACCAGTGGACACGGGTGACCACAACAGAAGCCTAATATTAGGGAGGTAGACCAGAAGCCATTGAGGGAGAACTCTCTGTAAATGAAAACATTATTGAGTATGTGAATCTGCGCTAGCAAAATAATGAAGAAAAGTGCTGGTTCCAGATACAAAGCGGGCTGATACTAGAGGAAATTCCCACCCAGGCCCTCTGGTGGCAGATGTGCACCCTGGGAGACATGGGTTATGAATTCAAACAGGAAGAGTTATACCACTGATCTCTAAAACACCATGGGGTCCAGTCAGCCATGCTGAGGTTGCCCTACTCGCTTCCATTGTACATTCTTATTTCCAAGGGTTGAAGACATGGACTTTCTGCCTTGAGTGCAATGCAGTGGCCAGGATTCATGGCCTTCAGGCTGCAGTTGAATTCCAGCTCCACCAGAATGTGGTCTGGCTGAGTTCCTGCTTCACTGGTTCCTCGTGGTGGTGGGAGTGATAACATCAATAGGAGAACGACTCCCGAGGAATCATTAGGGCCTGAGGTGATGAAGTCCCTGCCTGGATGTCCATGGCAATGAGAAAAAGGATGATATAACTAACCGTTCAAGCAGTTTCACTTCAGGACCTCTCCAACTGAGCATAACAGAGAAAGCATTCTCTCCATTTCGCAAGCAATAACTTTAATCTCAAGCATCAAGCCAGAGCAGCAGCATTTCAATTTCACTAACAATGGCACATGGCAATAATGGGAGTCAACTGCCAATGTGGAGTGGTGCTTCCACCAACCGCTGGGTCCTGTGCATGCAAACGCCTGGCATGGCTAGCCATGGCCTACAGCCTCTACTTTTAGCTTGCTTGCAAAATTTCTGCATTGGAAGCTACCAAGATTTACTTGTGAATATTAATGGATGACATTTGTATTCACCTACTGGCAAAATTTGAGGTTTCTGATTATCTTTCTGAGGTGTGTGTGTGTGTAAAATTTAGTCTATGGCCTCACTGTTGTCAGGCTGCTGCTTCTTAAAGCAAATCTTATTGTCAATCATGCTTAAATTAAAACTTTTCTGACTCCACATTGCTTAGGGGTCCACCTCCTCAGCTGGGCTCACCAGACCCTTCATACCCTGACTCTTGCCTATGTCATTCATGTTCTCTCCTGCCACCATCCCCACAGTCTAATGATCCTGAAATGGAACTTGGATTCCCACTTTCACTGAATGTCTCTTATTTCAATTTATTTCTACAACTACTTGGAAGTTTTATGCTCTGTTTTTATTCTTTTATCGATTACTTTAGAAATTTTAACATATATACTTATCAAAGTCTGAAGTTAATCTTTTTGTCCTCTCCCTCCCCTAAGGATCTTAGTCACAGAGATATATACTATTGTTGTCATGTTTTAAGTCTATCTTTGAAAAAAACCAGCAGACCTTATAACTGTTTTATACAGTTGAGGTTTATATGTACGTACCCACGTAGTTACCATTTTCTTTGTTTTTCATTACTACTTGCACGCTAGACCTTCCATCTATGATCACTTCTTACACAAAATCACATTTTGTCTGAAGAACTTCTTTTATAATTCCCTTTAGTGATGGTCTGCTAATGGAAATCTTTCACATTTTTTTCCTCTCTGAAATACCTTTGTTTCATCATGATCCTTGAAAAGTCTTTGTTAACTGGCCACAGGTTTCTAGGTTGATCACTTTGTTTCCTCAGCACATTGACCATACCATCCCACTGTCCCCTGGCGGTCTGTGGCTGCTTTGTGAAGTCAATTGTCAGCTCATCCTATGGTTTCTTTGAAAGCAACCCGTCTTTCCTCTGGCTGCTTTTGAATTCTTTTTATCTTTGTTTTTGTAGCTTTGATATGATGTTGTATGTGTGGCTTTCTTTTTACCTGTCCTACTTAAGATTTGCTGTTAATGCATAGCTTGATATCTTAATCAGGTCTGGAAAATCATCACCCAGTATCTCTCTATATGTTGTCCCTGGCGAATTCTATCTCTCTCCCTTTTTTGCGGGGGAGGGGAGGGAGTGGTATGTTTCTATTACATGTATTTCAGGCTATCTCATGTTACCCTTCATGTTTTTTAAATAATATTTTTATTGATTTCAGAGAGGAATGAAAAAGGGAATGAGAGATAGAAACAACAATGAGAGAGAACTGCTTCCTGCACCCCCACACTGGGGATCAAGCCAGGCATGTGCCCTGACCAGGAATTGAACTGTGATCTCCTGATGCATAGGTTGATGCTCAACCACTGAAGCACCCCAGCCAGACCCCTTCAGAGCCTTATTTCTTTATGATTTTTTGGCATATATTCTCCAGCTGTATCTTTCTGTTCACTGATACTATTAGTACCTGCATCCAATTGTCTGTTAAATCCATTTATTAAATTTCTAATTATAGTTACTGTATTTTTCATTTCTAGAAGTTATATTTAGTTCCTTTTCTTATCTGCTTGGTCATTCTTAAAAATTCCTTGTTCTTTGCTCATATTTAAAAATTGTCTTTTATTTTTTAATGAGTCTGAGACAGAATTGGATGAATCATAATCTTTGTTTCATGGTTACTGTCATAATTGGACATAGATCTCTTAGGTTGCAGATGAATGCATGTATGTATATAATTATAAAAGATTATATGATACCTACAATCTCACTAATGCAAGAGCTATCTGCCCCTCCCCCATCTTATAACTCTGCTTCCCCTTCCCAGATTTGCAATGATCATTACCTTTCTTTTTTGCTTTTATAGTTTTATCAAATATATATGTGACCTAAATATAGTGTTCAGTTTTAGTTGTTTATGAACTTTCTGAAAAGTTCATGGTGTACATAATTTTGGAGTTAGCCACATTTTTGCATGGTCTATGTAATATTCTATTGTGTGACTGCTTCATAATCATTTATCCATTCTTCTGTTAATGGGCATTTTGGTTGTTTCTAGATTCTCCCTTCTCCCCTCTAGCTATGCATATTCTTGTATCTATCTCTTGATAAACATGAGCACAAATTTCCACTGGGTATGTAACGGGTGAAATGCTGGGTTATAGTGTATACAGAATCAGTAGTCAGCCAGTCCACACCAGTAAAGCTACTGGTATCCATTCTGGTTGGTCAGGCATCTGTTCTGATCAGTCAGCACCCATGTGTTATTGGTTGTTAATACTTCTAATCTTATCCTTCAGAGTCTATGAATGACAAATTTGTAAGCTAATGACAACTTATTTTAAAATGGTTGTGGTCATTTATACCTTCACCAGCAATGTATGAGGTCCTGTCAATCCACATTCTCTACAACATTTGGAATTGTCAGATATCTTCATTTTTGCCAGTCAAATGGGTATAAATTTGTATCTCATTGTGGTCTTTTTTTTTTGCTTTAGGCTTTAAAAAATTATTAATATTTTCATTGTTTAAAGTATTACAAATAGTAGTACATATATCTCCTTCCCCCCCCCCCATTAACCTCCCCCCGGCCTCCCCTTCCCCCTAGTACATGCCCTCACCTGCCCCCTCCTGTCCCCCCCGCCAACCTCCTCTGAGTTCCTGCTGTAGTTAGACAGTCTGTTCAATGCTTCTTTGCCTCTGTATCTATTTTCCCCCCATTTCTTTTCTTTAAAAAATCTTGCCTAGAAATAAACATATAATAAAAAAAATGTTTAAGTCCCAATTTCAATGTCCAGCAGTTCTGAGTCCCAGTTTCAATGTCAAACAGTTCCTTATGTGTACATGTCAGCAATGATATCTGGATGGTGGACACATGGTGGGAATGCAGGTCCAACCCTCTCTGGTTTTGTCCTAGGCAACCTGCAGTGACGCGCAGCTGCTGACTGCTAGCATGGCAAGGCGCCATCAGCATCTTCCATCTCTGGACTGTTTCTCCTCTTGTCTTCGTGGTTGGAGCAGACCTGTCAATTCCTCTCTCTCATTGTGGTCTTGATTTGCATTTTCTGTTTGCTAAGAAGTCTGAGCATCTCTTTCTGTGTATATTGGTCATATGTATTTATTTCCTCTGAAAATTCCATACTCATACATCTTTCTCATTTACATCATGTATTTTTCTATTCGATTGTTTCTCTTTTTCTTAGTGAATTTAAGGAGTTCATATAAAGAAACTTTTAAATCCTTGATGCCAGTTCTTGGTCATTTATGTGTTACAAAGGTCTCCTCTCCATTATAGCTTGCCTTTTTCACTTTCTTTAAGATGATTTATGAATAGAAGTTCTTCACTCTAATATAGCCAAATATATCAATCTTTTCTTTCCTAGGTAGTGCTTTTTCTATGTCCTAAAAGGTCAGAAAGAAATTTGACCTATACTTCTGTGATGGTTAATTTTATGTGTCAACATGACTGGGTTAGGGTGCTCAAATATTTGTTAAATGTTACTTCTGGGCATGTCTGTGAAGGTGTTTCTGGATCAGATTAACATTTGAGTAAAGCAAATCACCCTCCCTAATGTGGATGGGCCTCATCCAATCTGTTGAGGCCTGAATAGAATGAAAAGGCTGAGTATGAAAGAATTCTTTGTCTTTGCCCAGCGGTCTTGGAGCTGGGACATCAGTCTTTTGCCTTGGGACTCAGACTCAACTAGAACTTACACCACCTGTTTTCCTGGTTCTTCGGCCTATGGACTTGGACTAGACTAGAGCTCTATACCATTGATTCTCTTGAGTTTTCAGCTTGCCTACTGCTGATCTTGGGACTTTTCAGCCTCCATAATGACACGAACCAATTCCTTATAATAAATCTCTCTATATATTCTTGGTAAATATATAAACTACATTATATAATTATTATAACTATATCTTTAATTAAGCTTTTTTTGGGCTGCTAGGAGATCCTCTTTTGAGAAGTGTTTGTAAAGGCTTTTCTTTTTCTTTTTCCTTTTTTGCTTCATATTGATTTGTAGGGATTCCTCATGTATTCCGAATATGAGTTCTTTACTAGATACATGTATTGCAAATAATTCTCCCAATCTGTGATTTTCATTTTTACTCTCACAATAGTGTCTTTTAATAAAATAAGTTAATTTTTAACAAATTCCAATTTGTCAATATTTTTCTTCAATGTTTAAAAATTGAGTGAAAATACACTGAACATAAAATTTCATTCTTAAGTGTAAAATTCAGTGGTATTAAGTACATTCATATTGTTGTACAATTATCATTACCATCTATATCCAGAAATATTTTCTTCTTGCAAAACTGAAACCCTATTTAAAAATTACTTCCCATTCCCTTTCTCCCCGCAGTCACTGGCTACCACCATTCTACTTTCCATCTTTATGATTTGGACTCCTCCACGTGTCTCATGTATATGGAATCATACAGCATTTGTATTTTTATGACTGGATTTCACTTAGAATAATTTTTTTCATCTCTAGCAAAAATTTTTGCAACTTTTAAAAAATTTGCCGAGACCGGTTTGGCTCAGTGGATAGAGCTTCGGACTGCGGACTGAAGGGTCCCGGGTTCGATTCCGGCAAGGGCATGTACCTTGGCTGCGGGCACATCCCCAGTAGGGGGCGTGCAAGAGGCAGGTGATTGATGTCTCTCTCATCGATGTTTCTGACTTTCTATCCCTCTCCCTTCTGCTCTGTAAAAAATCAATAAAATACATTAAAAATAATAATAAAAAATTTATTCTATAGGAAACAGGCAACATTTTGTAATCTAAAATTTACTTTATAGCCACTCCTGCTCTTGCATTACTGTCTTCTCTTGCATTTACTTGTTGTTTTTTTTTTTTGGAGTTAAACATTTAAATTCTTTTCTTATTTTATTTTGTGTATATTCTAGAGCTATTTTCTTTGTGGTTACCATGGGGATTTCATTTTAAATCCTGAAGTTATAACACTTCTATTTTGAATTTACACCAGCTAAACTTCAACAACATAAGAAAAATTCTGTCCCCAACCCTTTTGGTTGTTGATATCACAAAATTACATCTTTATCCATAGTGTAGCCTAAAACATAAACTAATAATTCTTTAAATGCATCCATTTCCTAAATTGTGTAGAAAACAAGATTTGGAATTACAAACCAAAGTTACAGTAAGATTCACTTTGACATGAATTGTTTTTTTTCTTTAAATGTATTAGTCTCTTAAATCATGCAGAAAACAAAAAAAAATACAGTTACAAATCATTGTTACAATAATACTGGCTTTTATAATTGCTCTTGTATTTACATTTTTTCTTGTATTTACCTTTATTGATGGTTTTATTTCTTCATACAGCTTTGAGTTACTATCTAGTGTTTTTTTATTTTATTTATTTATTTATTTATTATATTTTATTGATTTTTTACAGAGCAGAAGGGAGAGGGATAGAAAGTCAGAAACATCGATGAGAGAGAGACATCGATCAGCTGCCTCTTGCACGCCCCCCACCCGGGATGTGCCCGCAGCCAAGGTACATGCCCTTGCCGGAATCGAACCGGGACCCTTCAGTCCGCAGTCCAACGCTCTATCCACTGAGCCAAACCGGTCTCGGCTGTTTTTTTATTTTTTATTTTTTATTTTAACCTGTAGGATTCCCTTGAGCATTTCTTGTAGGATAGGTTTGATGGTATAGGATTTTTGGTTAACAATTTTTCTTTTCTTTTAACATTTTAAACATGTTGGCCACTCTCTCCTGACCTCCAAAGTTTCTGATAAGAAATATACTTATGATTTTATTGATGGTTTCTTTTTTTAAAGATATAGTTTATTGATTTTTTTTTACAGAGAAGAAGGGAGAGGGATAGAGAGTTAGAAACATTGATGGGAGAGAAACATCGATCAGCTGCCTTCTGCACACCCACTGGGAACATGCCTGAAACCAAGGTACATGCCTTTGACTGGAATCGAATCTGGGACCCTTGAGTCCGCAGGCCGACACTCTATCCACGAGCCAAACTGGCCAGGGCTTATTGATGATTTCTTATACGTGACCATCTCTAACTGCTTTCAAAATCCTCTCTTTATCTGTGAAAGTCTGATTATAGTGTGTCTCAGTGTGGCTCTCTTTGAGTGTCTCCTACTTGGAGTTTGTTAAGCTTCTCGGGTGTTTGTACTCAAGTCTAACATCAATTTTGGGAAAATTTCAACCAGTATTTCTTCAAATAGTCTCTCTGCCTCTTTCTCTTTCTTGTCTTCTTCTTGAACTCCCACAATACATTGGACCCTTTGACGATGTCCTATAGGTTGTGTGAGATGTACATAAAAGTTATTCAAGAGTAATTTATATTAAAAATGAAGAAAAGCTAAAAATTAAAAACTAAGTCTCCAATGTAAGCAGTAAGTTAAAGAATGAGTAAAACCAAAGAAAATAAATGGAAATAGATATTAAAAATAAAAGCAAACATAAAGAAATTAGAAAAAAGTACTATAGAGAATTTCAACAAAGCTAATAAGTCGTTTCTTTAAAATTATTAAAATATGGACAAATTTATGGTAATGAAAGTAGAAAAAAGGAAAGGAGACATAGATAAATATTGTAAAGGAGGGCAGAATTACAAAGGAAGCAGAGATGAAAATAAGAGAATTTTATCAACAACTTTATGACAATACATTTGAGAACTTGGACAAAATAAATAGTCTTAGAAAAATCTAACTTATTAAGACTGACTAAAAAAATTAAAAGCCCAAAATAGTTCTTTAAATAGACCTGTTAAATAAACAAAAACATTAGTAAAACAAAATAAAACAAAAACCCCATCACATAAGGAAAACACCAGTTCCAGATGTGTTTCAGCAAATGTACAAATACCAGATTATTCCAATCTTATACAAACTTTTACAGAGAAAAGAAAAATAGATAATACTTCCCCAACTTATTTTATGAAGCTTGAATAACTAGATAACAAATCCTAAATAACAAAGACAGGAAGGTATCAGGCTTTCTTTATTTATTAATATAAATAGATTAAAAAATCCAAAACAAAATATTAGCACATCAAATCCAATGGTATTAAAAAATCTCATGTAATAAAAGCCTAATATGCAAATTGTCCCCTTGACTGGGAGTTCGACCAGGGGGTTGGACCAGGAGCGGTTTCAGCTGTCCAGGGGAAGAGAGGCGCCCTGGCTGGCAGCCAGTGGTCACTAGGGAACCTGCTCGAATTTTGTGCACTGGGCCTCTAGTAAATAATAAAGTTCCTTGAGTCAGTTGGGTTTAATCTCAGGAAAG
This sequence comes from Antrozous pallidus, assembly GCA_027563665.1. Classification (NCBI taxonomy): domain Eukaryota; kingdom Metazoa; phylum Chordata; class Mammalia; order Chiroptera; family Vespertilionidae; genus Antrozous; species Antrozous pallidus. The sequence continues at coordinate 189,912,936 of CM050508.1, forward strand.
TAAAATTAAATATTAGGAAACTCTAAATGCAGTTTATCAAAACAGACTAAAAGAGCCCCAACCAGCATGCTAAGTGGTTAGAGCACTGTCCTGTGCACCTGAGGGCTGCGGGTTTGATTCCTGGTCATAGGCACGTACTTAGGTTGCACTCCCACCCCAGGTTGATGTGTTTGTTTTTTAGATTGATTTTAGAGAGAGAACAGAAAGGAGAAAGAAGAGAGAAATATTGATGTGAGAGAGAAACATGGATTAGTTGTGCCCTGACCAGGGAATCGAACCTGCAACCTAGGTATGTGCCCTGACTAGGAATCAAACCCACAATCTTTTGGTGTATGGGCAAATGCTCTAAGCAACTGAGCCACCCGGTCAGGGCAAGTGGGAAGCTTTGTAAGTATGGGCTCTGTGTGACTGCACAGCACACGCCCATGAAGCTATGCCTGATAGTGATCACTGATTTACATCTCAGTCTTCCTTACAGGTCGCTGGGTGAGTAGATCGCTTTCCAAGGTCAGCCTGTCTGCTTCATCTTTATGCCCCAGACAGGCTAGCAGGGTGCCAGGTACAATCAGTAAATGGTTGCTGACTGAACACATGAAAACTGAACTATGATCTAAAACACATCAACAGCTTTACGAAAAAAAGTAGAAAATCATATGAAATGCCCTTCTCCAGTTTTAAGATGTTTCCCATTTTCCAAACAGTTAACAAAAATGTACATCTTAGAGGAAACATGGTGGTGCCTGTTAGCATCTGACACGATAGCTGTACTTAGGCTTCATGGAAAGGGAGACATTTCTTTAAGTTCTAAAGTGGGTTCCTGAGACCAACTTTTTATCTTATTCTTTCTGATGTCTGCTCTTAACTGACCCCCGGGGTTGGGAATTAGCTGTGACCTTAGCTCATAATCGAAAAGTCTTGGTTCAACTGGTTTTGTAGGCAGCACGACAGGTGGCCAGTCTGCCAAGCTCCCATCAGACTTCTAGGTTTCCCTGGGGAAGGGCTCTCCAAACGCCTTTTCGTCACTTAAGTTCCACCGCATCTTTAAACAGCTCTGTAGGGAAAGGAGAAAGGGCTTGCTCCCAGGTTTAACTCTTTTGGGCCTTGGACTTCTACTTCCTGTACCTCAGTTTCCCCCCTTGATACAAGGAGAGCCAGCGGCCACAAAGTGGGACAGTGGCCAAGAAATCGTTGGGTGAGCACGACTTCAAGGTCTGTTCCTAGAGAGGAAGGGACCTCATCAGACCCCCAAACTCACACCTCACCACTCCAGCTGTCCACATCACAAAAGCTGGAGGGACAGAGGGAGGAACAGGTCTATAAGGATGCACACTATTCTCCACCCCAACTTTGGGTGCCTGAGGCAGTGTGTCCTCCCACCCACCGTGGAGAACAAGAATCCAGAACCAGACCCTCCCCCACACCTTCAGACCCCCCGCCTCCCCCCACTGCGGCTTCCCCAGTGCGGCCCCCTCTCTCCATTCCCCCTCCCCCCATTACAGCATCGCTCTGGGAGCCAAGACGGATTCCAGCCAGGGACTGCTGCAATCCGCCTTCCTCCGCCTCTCCTGGCTCCTGCAGCCCGTGTCCTGGCTCTGCAGCCTCCGGCCGTGCCCCGAGAGTCCCCTTTCCTCCTCCCCCAGCCTCTTGGCTAGGGGCCTAGAGGTGGGCGGGCGCCGCGGGGACAGGTGGGGCCCCAGCCAAGTCCGCAGGTATAGCGGGGTTCTCCCTGCACATGGGGGATGCCTGGGCTGTGAGGACTGTGGGTGGGGGACGCCTGCCAGCGGCTCCGAGGCCCGGCACAGCGCCCCACACCGGCGAGGGGCTGGAGCAGAGGCAGAGGGTTCCTGGACCCGAGGCCGGGCACTGAAGTCCGGGGTAGCGGACCGGGAAAGCCGGAGGGAGAATCATGTCTGGGGGGGCTGTGTGTGCCATTCAGGGTGTGCCTGCCTCGATGGGGCGCGAGACCGCGTCTGTGACCCGGCGTGACTGTCTCTCCGACAGTCCGCCTCTGGGCTTCGGGCGCTGAGCCTAGGTCGGCTGTGCGTGGCCGCGGCACCGTGTGCCTGGCCCGGGGTCCCCGCGGACACTGCCCCGGTGGGTGATCCACCGCGGGGCCTCCCCGGTGCCGTCGCTCAGCGAGGCGTGCGCTCCTCGGAGACCCCGGCCGCCGCCCGCCTGCCCCCGGCTGCGACCTCGGTCCTCCCGGGTCCGGTGCGGGGGCGGGGAGCTCGGTCCGCTTCCCTCTCCGGGCTCCGGGCTCGGCAGCCCTGCGCGGGGGCGGGGGCGGGGGCGGCGGGGGCGGAGCGCGCGGGCGGGATCCCCCCGCCTCCCCTTCCTGGTCCCCGGGAAATCCAGCCTCCGCGGCTTGGCCGCCTCCCGCTCCAGCGCCTGCTGCCGCTCCGCGCTCGCTCGGGGCTCCGCAGCCGGCGCGGCCCCTCCGCTGGGGGCTCCGCAGTGCCGGGCGCGTCCCTGCCCGCCTGCCCGCCGCCGCAGCGCCCCCAGCCTGAGTCGCCGGCACCATGTAACCCGGCTGGAGCCCAAGCCGGGCCAGGTAAGCCGCGGGAGGGGTGGGGACGGGCCGAGCTCGCCGCGCCCTCTGCAGCGCCCCCATCCTCGGCCTGGCTGCGGCCCGGCGCCGCCCACGCCCCGGGCTCCGGCGGCCTCGGCTCAGGGCTTCGGGCTCCGGGCTCCGGAGGTGCGAAGGCTGGGCCTCCTCCGCTGCCCCCACCCCACCCCCCACCTCGCCCCGGCCTGGCGGCCCTGGGGCCTGACCCAAAGACGGGCGGAGGGACCATGCGGAGCGAGGACCCGCTCTCCCGGGGAGCGCCGCGGGGGTTGGCCAGCCCCTGCCTTGCTTGGCCGGGATGGAAGCTCGGGTCTGGGAGGGAGTAGCCAGCTGGGTTGTGGGGGGAAGTGGGGTGTTGGGGAGATCCGGAGAGAAGTTTCCTCTGCAGGTGTGTGAGTGTGAGTGCGTGTCACTGTCCGTGGTGAGTGTGTGAGTGTGTCACCCTGTGGGTCTGTGGGCGGTTATATGTGCCAGTGAGTGTGTGTGCGTGTCAGTGAGTGTATGCAGCGCGACTGTGGAGGGTGTTACTGTGTATGTATCTGTGGACATGTGTGCGAATGAGTGTGTGTTGTCACGACATGTGCCTGTGTATGTCTGTTTGTGTGTGTGTGTGTGTGTGTGTGTGTGTGTGTGTGTGCTGGTGTGACTGTGTCTCTGAGTAGCTCCTAGTATCTGTGGCCTGTGTGAGTGAGTGAGTGTGTGTGTGCTGGCTGTGTGAGAATGTATATGAGGAGAGTTCACTCTGAGTTGCCCACACCTGGGCTTCCTTCTCACCTTCCTCTCCTAGGGGGTTTCAGAGGTCACAGCATCCCCTCTCCCCAGGGAGTCTTCCTCTTGTCTCTCCTCAGGCAAGAGCTGACTTGCACGTGGCCCCCACCTTCACCTACCTCAGGGGTACTTTCTGTGATGCTCTGGTTGTGTCCTTGCATGCTGGAGCCCCTGGCGGGGATGGGGCCTCGGTTGAGCTAGAGGATGTGGGCTTCTTCTTGGGGCGCAGGAACTTGTGTTGTCTCAGTCCTGTTTCACCAAAGGACCTTTAGAAATGGGAACTGAGGAGGCCAGGCAGAAGGTCTGCCTTGCTCCTAGTCACCGGAGCAGATGCATGTCCACCAGACTTCAAAGCCCTGAATCTACAAGTTCTAGGTTATTGGTTCAGTCTACTGGCTCGAGGTGGGTCTGTACTGAAGCTCTTGGAAGTAGTAGTAGTAGAAATAAATAAATAAATAAAAACAGTGCCTTTATATCAGTCCAGGACTTTTGAAAAATGGTACCTTCTCAAGTCTTTCTTTTTATCTCCCCAACAGCTCTGGGCACCAGAGCCAGGTAAAGCCACATGAAATTGCAAATATTCAACTGCTTTTGTTTTTTATTTTACGAAAACAGCAATTTCATATAGCTCAGCCTAATATAGTGCCAATTTACAGATGAAAATGTTGAGGCTCAGAAGTAAAGTGTATGTTCTACAGTCCATAGTCAGTGGCACAGAAAGGCTCCAACTGAGGTCTTTTGGTGACTGAAGGAGCTGTGTTGGGCCGAGGTTAGAGAGTGGTACTCCCTGCTGCGCTCTCTGGATCCTGGGGGCACTGACCTCCACCTCTGCCCAGCATTTCCTGAGTGCTGGGACTTCTTCTGCACCCAGCTGCCCAGGCCTAAAAGGGAGAAAGGGGGAGAAGAGAAGAGAGGACAGAGGGGAGGGGGAGGATGCGTGAGTTTGCAGTGAATCAGGGTCTAAAAAGGGAGTTGGGAGGGTGAATATTTCGAAAAAGAACATAAACATAGGAGGAACACCCTTACATACTACCCATGCATGTTCGACCCCCCACTGATGCACTCATCTGACAGGTAGTGCCCACTGCATTTTATGCCAGGCGGCTCATGTCAAAGGAATGAGCTTGTATGTCGCTATAAAATGATGTTTAGGGGAGGAAGCTTAGCATTAACTTGTCCAACCTCCTAATTATGAAGTGAAGACACAGAAACCCAGAAAAGGGAGGGGATTTGTCCAAGGTCACAATGTGTAGGTTCCTGGCTAGTCTTAGCCCAGGAACTTTATAACCCTCCATGTTGCTTTCTATTCCTGGGAACCCTTTCCTCTCCCTATGCCCATCAGAAATGAGCAGAGATTTGGGGAGAAGCATTAAAGACTCAATAAACCTAAGACTGTAGATCCTTCAACCTGGGATCCCTTTCCAAAGAGAAGGAGCTAGAGATGTTTCTGGAGATGGGGATTCCTAGCCATACCCACTGTCGGTGTAGACCACAGGGTCATCTTGATTCCTGCTGGTGAGGGGCTGGAGCTGCTGCAGGCCAGACTCCCAGACTTTATTCTGTGATAGTGCCTGCTTTCTGCTTCTGCCTGGTACCTCACTCCATCTCTTTCCTGCTGATGTTGATGCTTTAGCTGGCTGCGCTACATTTTCTTTCATCCCACCCAATTTCTGATGCATTTTGCCTCTAGCTAGACTGACAGTTCCTTACTTTATGGGTTTCTATTGGGTAGAGAAACTTCTGGGGCTTGTTTGATTTTGGAAAGGTCTGATGTTACCCTTAACCTTTCTAATTAAACCTTCCAGGAGTCTAGGGCAAATTATAATGACAATGTTCCCATTTTACAGATGGGAAGACTGAAATTCAGAGAGGGGTCTCTTGTTTGTTTGGTTTTCTCTTAATCTACTAAAATCAGTAGGAGAAGAGGTTCCTGGAGCAACAGTGGCTTTTGTCTAGAAGAGCTTGCATAGACAGACCCCTTCCAGTGTCTTACCATTCCCAAGGTCAGGAAACCTTTCCAGGGTCTGATTTCTTTCCCACTTGGTGTATTCAAAGCTTTGTCTCTCAGTGGGGGTTGGAAAAACAGTTGTGAACCATCCACTATACAAGCATTTGTCTCGATTCCCCCTTTACCCACCCTCCCTCCAGTCTGAAGGCTGCTGGCTCAGCGGGCCTCCTGCTGTCTGGGGAGTCTGGGTTTGAGCTGGGGTGAGGCACTGGCACCATTGTTATGGTAACGGCTTGCCAGCTCATCGTTGCTAATAACTTGTCAAGTCCCTGGGCTCAAATGCAGCATGCCTCCCCACCAGCCCTTCTCCCCAAGTCACAGAAAGAAAAAGTGAGACGGTGAGGGAGAGGTCTGTGAATAGGGAGTCTGAGGAGGTGGGTGGCCTTGTTCTTGGGGTTTTAGCTGAAGAAACAGGGAAGTCACTTGGGGCCTGGTTTATGTATATGATTACATAATTTGCATATGTAATAGGCTGTTACATGTCACTACACTCAGAACATACTTGAATAAACCTATACATGCTAGATGACATGTTCATGTGCTTTTACACAGCAGCCCGCATGCACACATGTTTCAAAGCATCAGAACATGCTTGTGTATGAATACTGCCTCTACCATCTGCACATAAGGCACCCAAGAAATCTGGGTTTGTGGGGGTGTCCAGGTATGTGGGTTGGGATCTGATCTTTTTCTGATGCAGCTTCAAAGTGTCTTGTTAACAAAAGGACAGAATAGTCTCAGGGTTTCTTCTTCCTTCTTTCCAGTCAGGAGCTCAAATGGGAGTGGGCTGGGGATGGTGTGAGGGCCCCAACCCCCAGCTCCCAAAGGCCCCTGCCTCTTTGCCCTTTGAGCTCAGGTCTCCTCTGCCCCCTCACTCTCTATTCTTTCTCATCCTCTCCTCTTCCTGTGTGTAAATATTAAAGAGCTGAGCCTGCAGAGCTGATGTAGACATGGGGAGAGAATGAAATTAAAAAGGATTCCCTCACCCCCATCCCAACACCCCCACTCTACAGTCCCCCGCTCCTGCCTCCTTCCCTCCCTTTTCTCCTCTCCCCATCACTCAGTGCTTCCACATGTCTCTCCTCCCCCCAGTCCAGATGGGAGCTGGCTCCTTCAGGAAGGGGGCTTAGAACTGGGTGTGGGGAGCTACCTCTCTCTGTGTCCCCTCACTACATCTGCCTGCAGGGCTGGGAGCCCCCATGTGAGTATTTCTTTTATTTTGGGGGGTGGTTGTTAGGAAGGAAAGTGGTGTTTAGAACCAGCTGTGAGTGGCGTTAAGAGGCTCAGGGCTGAAAGGAGGTGGGTGGGGTCCTGTCTCTAGGCTCCCTCAGGGAAGTCTCATGTCTGGGTTTCTTTTCTCTCTTTGGCCAGAGACTGAAGGGAGGGCTGCCAGATGCCTCCGGTGGATGGGAGCGAGTATGGGAGGGGTTGGGGACGAGGGGCTTCCGTTCTAAAGGGGTGTGTGCTAGGGTAAGCCTGTTCCTTTCTGGCAGGCTGGTTTTCTGGCTGGGCGTCCTGCAATCCTTGGGAGCTGTCCCGAGTGCTGAAAGGGACTCGGAGGGGATTGCGCATTCGGAACTGTCCTGGGTCCTGAATAGGGCTGTATTGGGGACCGATGATGGAAAGGCAAGGCAGCTGGGCAGTGCTGAGGGCTCACTAGAAAAATTCTCCCAGATGACCCACTTTTCAAGGACAGAATTCCTGGATGGAAACATAGATTTGGGGGTCCTCCCTCTGTCTTTAGGCCTCACCATTATTAGTGGTATTGGGGAAAGGGACTTTTCTTTCCCTGTTTCAGTTCCCCTTCCCCTTTCCAAAATTACCCTACTGTTACTGTGGGGTTAGGGATGGAGGATGATATTGAGGCTGTGAGCAGTCTTCTCATGGATAGTTTTAGTACAATAATATTGGGGGTACTGGCACTAGCCTTTCTTCTGCTGGATCCCAGAAATTCAGGCTCAAGGCAGTTTTGGATTAGGAGAGCTTAGGTTTGGCTGTTTAGGCCTGGGGTGGTTAGAGGTAGAAAGTTTAGGATAATTTGATTGATTATGTGACATCCCCCTGCCCACCATACTTTTGAATTTGGGACAGGGTACAGTAAAATATCCTGCAAGACTGTCTTATGCTCTGCCCACCCCAAACACAGCTCAGAGCTGCATTTGGGGTGGGGAGGAAGATTTCCAAGCAAAGGATTCAAGGAGTGGGTGGGGTAGTTCAGTGCCATGGAGCAGAGAAGGAGGAGGCTACTGGAGATGGGGCAATGGAAAAGAGGAAGAGCTGGCAGAGAAGAAAAAAATCAAATTTAGGATTTCCATCCTAAATTCCCTTTTAAATCTTTCCTCCACCAACCTAAGGTCAGGGTTATCTCAATTTTCTGGGTTTTTATACACTGTCTTTGTAACTCTGTAGGGAATAGAGCAAGGACATTTCTCCAGGCCCCTTTCCTTGTCATCCCAGGGGGATGAGAGCCAAATGTCAGGACATGCAGATGAGACTGTGGTACAGGCAGGCAGGGTTGATGGCAGCTTTGCCTCCCATCATCATGAGCACAATCAAATATTCAAATGGGATCCTTCTTGAGGGGAGAGGAATGAGAGGGTTTCCATATGACGCTGGGCATGATTAGGTGTGGCAGGAAGTTCAAGAAAAGTGGTATCTAGGGACCATAAACTGAACCAATTCATACCTTCCCAGATGTGACTTCTAAGTAATAAGGAACCCTTCACCCATCGTGTTTTTGATGTAACTCATCAAGTTAATTCCTTCTTCTGTAGCGACTTGGGAGGAGCTGAGCTTTCCTATGCTGTGGGTGCTGGGAGGTGGTGGGCGTGGGTGTGGGTGCCTGTTTGGGGAGGGGAGGTGTTTGTGCTTCACTCAGCTCCCTTGGTTACATAACAGCTTTGATAAGACTTTACTTTGGAGCTGCTGCTACTGCCTGAAGCAGTCACCCCTCCACCCCCACGTGGAATGCTGGATGTCCACCCCCTTCTCCCTGGCCTCTTGGAGAGTCCTGCTATTCATAATCCAGTATTCCAGCAGCAGATTTCCTGCTGGGAGATGTCTTCTGCTTGCCTCCCCTCTCCCTACCCTTCTCCTGTTTTTTTTTCTTCTGTTTTTCTTTTTAAATACTTGCTTCTTTTGTTATCTCGAGCTCAGGTCACCTCCTTTACATTTTTAAGCGTCCTTTTCCTACTCTCTCCTTGGCAAGGCCCTTTGCGCTGGGCTGGGAGTGGCTCACTGAAAATCACGAAGCTGCCCTCTAGGGAAGAAGGAGGCATCCTAGAAGGTTTTAGGGCCCAGGAATAATTTTCTTACTGTTTCTTCCTTGTGCCCAGTTCCAATAACTGTTTTGGAGTCTGGGAGCAGTAGACCATACCCAAAAGTACTGGGAGGAAGAACTCTGGCTTGGATATTTTCTCTTCATTTTCCCTTTTAGAATAAAAGAGTTGTGTATATAGGGGATGGAGACTGTCTCTTGGGCACATTCTATTGATAATAAAAATGACTTTCCAGGTGGAGAAGGGGGAGACTGGCAAGAATAGAGAGCAAATGCAACTTGTGTTGTCACTTGGAGAGTGTGCACAGAATAGCAATCAAAGAGGAGCTGGATATCTCTGCTGTTTCAGTGCATGTGCATATGTATTTCTGTCAGTGAGTGGGTATGCCACAGTGTATATGCACATACATATGTGTGAGAATGCTATATGGATGTGTACTAACATATTTATGAGTTTGTATAGAAGTGGTCATATATACATGTTTATAAGTATGTATGGCTTATGTTTGCATCCATGCACATATGTGATTGTGGAGGCAATTACTTAATTAAACCGGTGTGTGTGATACTCACCCAGTGATGCATATATGTGAGTATAAGTATGCATGTGAACATACACATGGGAACGCATTTATGCACGCATGAGTATATGTACATAAGTTGAGTCACACATGTGAATTAATATGACAGAAAGAAAGAATGAGAGAGAGAGGTTGATTCTGACTGAATATTGAGGCTGTCCAAAAGTTGTTTCCCACAAGCTTGGACTCGATCTACTCTGATGCCTGTGGCTCTTCTTCAGAAAGCAGTTTCCTTGAGTTCTCTCACAGTCTCTTGTCACAGGGATCCAGTTGTTCCCTGCCACCATCCATATGAAGGGAGTTTGTGGAGGAGAAACCAATACAGCCTTGGGGACATTTGGGAAAGGAGCTGAGACTAGGGCTGATCAGATACTAGGGTGCTTAAACATTCACATTACTACCGAGGTATCAAGCAGAACAAGTTGGATTTAGTGGATGAAAGGGGCAGGCATAATAGGTAGGCCCACATATGTGCATAATCCTTAAACATATGGGGCATGTGGCAATATGTAAACACATGTATGTATATATTACTTGTCAGTGCCTTAATATGCATATCTCAAAGTAAATATACTTTCCTACATGTAAAAACATGAAAAATCTATAAGATATGTTAACATGTACATATATGCTAGCACACATATCTGTCTGAAGAAGATGTGCAGAAATATATGGGCATATGCTAACACTGGCATGATTGCAACCTGTGACTGCATACATGTGTACCTCACTCACCCTGCTTAATCACAGCTTGTAAATATTCCTGTTTCCATCACATGTGGCTCACCCAGTGCAGCCAATGTTTATTTTGTGCCTGTGATGTGCTACACACTGTGCTGGACACCGGAGGTGGTCCTTGACCTTGGGTAATTTACAGTGTAGAGAAGGTAAAATACCTGGAACCAAGTAAGGAAGGTAGGAGGACATGTGTTCATCAGGGGTAGTGGGGACCAATGAGGGATTGGTCAGTTCTGGAGTAGGGAAAGAAAAGGTTTGGTAAAGGATCTAGAGGAGAGGAGGTCTTTGAGCTGAGGCTTGAAGGTTGAACAGGTGTTCTTCAGGTAAGCAACTGTAGGAAAAGATGTTTCAGTGACAGGAAATGTCCCAATTGGTCACCTTACTTCCACCCTTGCCAGCCCCTCCTCCATAGATTCTCCTGAAGAGCAGCCAGAGTAAGATGAGGTAATGCCTTTCCAATGGCTTTCCATCTCACTAAGGGAGAAATACAAAGTGCTTAATGGGGCCTGAAAGACATAAGTGCTGTGTGTAAAATGCCCCCAGTGACCTTCCTGGGCTCAGGTGCACCCCAACACTGGCTTTCTTTTGGTTCCACAAAGATGGTGAGCAGTCCCACCGTGAGGCCATTGCACTGGCTTCTCCCTCAGCCTGAAATGCTCTTCCCCCAGATTCCCACGTGACTTGCTCCCTCACTTCATTCAACTTTTTGCTCAGAAGTCACTTTTTTGAGAGACTATCCAGTCTATCTCAGTAGCTCCTTGTCATTCTATTCCCTCATGCCACTTAAAAAAAATTTTTTAGCACCTACCACCTCCATTATTTCCTATATTTATCATCTTTTTTCCACTAGAACATAAACTTCATGAAAATGGTAACCTCATTTGTTTTGGGTATTGCTGCATCCACTGTGTCCAGAGGAGTTCCTGGCTTAGAGCAGGCACTCAATACACACTTACTGAATATGCCAATTTTAGGTAGATCACACTGGTAGCCAGCGAAGAGAATAGGTGGCGCTGGGCCAAGATGTGACTGTGTTCTCCCTTCCTTGTGGATCTTGTCATCACCACCCCACATATGCTTACTCCTGCCAGCCAGGTGCAGAGGGCTGCCATGCCAGGTCCCTCTGGCTCTATTCAGTTCATGATACAGGGCTTCCCACTTAGGGAACAGGGGTAAGGAGCAGGGTCCTGAACAGTGGAAAGTTAGAGCCATAGGGGCTTTAGAGACACACGGGCAGAGGCGTGCAGACTCTGAGAAGATTGCTCAAAGTCAAGGCCCAGACTTCGGGGCCAGACTTCTTGAGGCCAGACGTGGTGAGAGACAGGATAGCATCCTCCGACAGCACCTGCAGTCTAACCCTCACCTCCTTCTCTCCTCTATTCCTCTCCCTGCCCCATTGCTGCTCCTCTCTCCTGATGGGGTGGGTGCCTTGGCCAAATATGGGCTTAGTAGGGAGTGAGTGTTCCCACCAGTCTGTGATGTGATAGTGGACACTTAGAGAAAGTGGACCCAATTTCTAGAGGACAGCCTAGGAGTTTGGTGGTAGGGAAGGCATCTCTCTGAGTCTGAGATTTGGCTCTTTTCCTTTCTCCCAAGAGAGCTTGGAGAATTGAACCTATGTTTCAGAATGAAGAACTGAGTTTAGACTCCAGGCAGGACCAATCAGCTGCTAGCATGAAGGGACTGAGTCTTAGAACTTGGGGAAAGCTGGGAGCGGAGTTGAAGAAAAATGGAAGAAATGGGAGTTATGGATCAGCCCCTCTGGCTGCATTCCCTGACCTCTGGGGGATGGGGGACGCCAGGACCTAAAATTCTCTTTGAGAGTTCCTTTCCCAGACCTCTAAGCCTGCGCTTGCTTTGCCTCATTCCCAAGAGGCCAGTGCCGGAGCCCCTTGCAGGTTCTGAGGTGTATGGGGGCCTTCTGCCAATTTCTCTCATCAAGACTAGGGGCGGGGGCGCTGCAGCCGCTCCCCTCCCACCTGGGCTCTGAGCGTGGGGGTTGGGACCAAACAGCCGCCAGAGCCGCCCACCTGCCCGCGGTGTCATGGCAACGACTCTGTTCACGTGGACGATGGGGAAAGGGAGGAGAAGAGAGAAGAGACATCAAGGCAGACGGTGAAGATGGGAGGGGGCTCCTCAGGGGTCCTGCGTGCTGGGTCCCCCGTTCCTCCAGCTTGGCCCCATTTATCTCCTTTTTTACCCCAATATCCCAGGGCCTGGTGGGACTTGTGCTCCAGTGCTGGCCTCAGAGTGTGCGTGTCCTTGGGTGTCCTGCGTAAGATGACCTTGGTCTCCTGTTCTTGGGGCCAGCAGAGTTCTGGGGGGGGATGGGGCTTCAGCATGTGCAGACCTCTCCTTTTTCCCCCACCCAGCAAGTTCCGAATGGTGCCTGGGGCTGAGGGGATGAGAGCCCGACCTACTTCTCCATTTCCTCACTATTTTTCAAAAGGAAAACGACCCACTTTTCAGCCAATCGGACTGGAGCCCGTTCCCAGGCTGATTGCCTTAGCCCCCCTGCCCAGGCCTCTACCCCATCCTCAGCCCATTGGACACGTGCTGGACTTACTTCCTCAGGGAAGGAGGTGCACTTATGTGGAAGGGTCCTTCCCTGCCACCTGCGCCAGGCTGCGGAGGGGTCAGTTCTGATTAGAGCAGGTGTGGGCCAGGGCTGGACTAATCCTACTCTTAGCTCCACTTTGGGCAGATCCCTTCGAAGGCCACAGGGCACTTTGTCCTATCCAGCATCTTCATACTCAGGACTGACTTTGTGGAGGGGCAGGTTGGGCCCGGGGTATGGTGGGAGGACTGTAGCCCTCCTCTCTCTATTAGAGGATAGTCGTGGGCTGTTATTCCAAACGGCTCCATTTCCACCTGGAAAAGGAGAGCCTGCAGCCCTGGTGAACCAAGTGTGTCTGTCTATCTGTCTGCCTGTTTGTCAGGGCTCCTCCCAAAAAACCCTCCAGGAGGGTTCTGTCTGTGCTTCTTTTTCAAAGCCCCTGCCCCCTCTCTATGATATTGGTCTGGGCCTCAGAGCCCCCTCCCTCCCTCAGCTATATTGGCCTGGCTGGCTTGGGGGGGGGCGGTGATTAGGGATTTAATTATTTAGTTTCTCCAGCTCAGTAGATTAATTCCATCCATCACAGGCAGGCTGAGCCTTCTACCCCTCTCAGGGCTGCCTGGCTAGCCCCAGAGGGAGGGAGCATCATTGCTCACCTGGGCCTAGTATTGGATCTTGGAACAATGGATAAAGTTCTTGTTGGGGGAGGATTTGGTGTGTGATATTGAGGAGATTTGAGTGCCTAAGTGATGTGAAATGAAAATGTATATGTGTTGCATGGGTACCAACATGTGGACATGTATATAAGGTTCTGTAGCTGTGCAGTTTCTGTGTGCACAAGCATCAGTATCCAATGGATGAAAATGCACATGCATGTGAACCCCTTGGGAATGTTTGCATTATGTGATGATGACTGTATATGTGAGGGCAGATACCACGTGAGTTGTGTTGGGTAACTCTGCCTGGCTTGTAATTGGCCTCTGGATGAACACATGTGTTCGATTGAGAATAAGCAGTTTGGGGAATATGTATGCCCATGTGTAAGGGAGAGATGGCAGGGGTGGAGGTTTCCAGAGGCTGAGTAATGAGTCAGAGCTCCCTGGGGGTCCATCTGGTGGCCTTACCAGACCAATTTGGTCAGAGAGATAACTACTTTAGACCTCCAGGAATTGGTCTCTTAGTGCTGAGAGTGCCAGGGCCTATATTCAGACCCAGATTTAAATTCCTCTTCCATCATCTGTTGTGACCTTGGGCAATTTTCTTTACATTTAAAAGCCTCAATTTTCTTGTCTATAATGTGGGAGTAATAATGGTATTTAATGGTGGTTTGCAAGGACTACACGAAAGAAGTGCATCTAAAGCATTGAGCATAATGCCTGCTCAGTTGTAGCCACTCTGACTAAACCTTAGACTTCAGAAGTTGTCTGGTCTGAAATGTGCCCAATGCTTGAATCCATCCTATACCAACTTCCAAAGGGGTCTTCCAACCTCTGCTCCCATGCCTGCCTGGACAGGACACTCCCAGCTCTACAGGGAGCCCACACCACACTGGGTCGGCTCTGCCTGTGAGGAGTTCTGTTTTAGCTGCAGGAAGTCATTTCCCTCCTGCATTCTCCTGTTTCTCCCTTTCTCCCTATGACCCCGCTGATGGCTCAGTCACTGATCCTGAATATATTGAGCACCTACTATATGCCAGTCTTGTCCATACAGAGATAGATCAAATGAATACTAGTTTTCAAGAAGCTCATGGCCTGCAAATATTTACCCGATTGTGTTGAAGTATGAGACCCAAGATGGGGTAGCAACTGCTGTGTCCTGGGGTTGATGGGAGGGCACTTGTAGGGGAGCTTTTTTAGAAGAGAGAAGACCTGAACTGTGTCAGAGGCAAAGTTGGGAGGACAGGCTTGTCATATGGAAGGATCTCACAGTCTGTGCTGCCTCCTCTCCCCATGCTCTCTCTCATTGTGGTCCTGGCTACTGCTAAGCCTAGAATCCAGAGAGGAGAGCAGTGGCTCAGGTACACTGAGGGCTGGAGCAGGATCAGGCAGTACCAATGGGTGGAAGGTGCCACCACATAAACCTATTAGTCAGCCAACTCACTAGCTCCAAAGAGTCCTGTGAAGCTCATCCCTGTGCTTGATTCCTCTATGAGAGAGGCCCAGAGGAGGAGACAGGCCCTGGTATAGGCAGCCTCTGTCTCAGGTCACAGAAAGAGCTTATAGGAGAGTGTGCTAACCCAGGAGGCAGTCTCTAAGCTCTGGACTCCACAGGGGAACCCGACATTTGGGCCAGAGAGTAGGAAAGGCCAATGGCCTAGTCTGGATGAGAAGCTGCTGCCCAGCGGACCTTGCTGTTGACTTTGGACCTTAGCTGTTTTTCTCTGATGGTCCTGACAGATTCAGGTCTGGCAGTATCCTGGAAGCCAGGGCAGCATCAGCCCAAATCTCATAAAATATATACAAATGAAAGAAGTCACCAGGATGCCAAAGTCAGGAGACGTCAACATATGGAGATATGTGTGCCAGTTGCCGTGGGTGGATCAGTTTATTTACTCATTGCCACAGACTTAGGAGGTAGGTATTGTTATCCCTATTTTACAGATGTGAAAATTGAGGTTTAGACAGATTAAGCAAATTGTTCATGGTCATGCAGGTAGGCTGCAATATAATGGTTGGAGGCAGATGATTGTCTTTCCAACACCCAGCAATAAGATTGCTGGGCTGTTCCTTCCAGATCCCTGGAGATGTAAGGGGAACCACCATCCCTGGCTGAAGGGGATGGTGGGGTCTGCAAATCAGGTTCTCTCAGATACCACCATCTTTGGCCACCAGGGCTGCTATGCAGTCTCTGGCATGCTCAAGGAGGGGGAGGTCTTAAAAGAAATCCAGGCAAACAGAAACCCAGGCTGGATTTCCAATACAGCATCCTCCAGGGACTCTCTGAAGCCTCTAGAGGAAAAGGAGTGGAGGTCCTTTCTGTGGGCTTTTGGGCACAGGAGTAGAGTAAATTAGGACAACAAGCGAAGACTTTCATTCATGCAATAAGTTTTTAAGCACCTGTTCATGCTAGGCATTGTTCTAGATACTGAGAATATACTACAGGCATGAGGCAGACATAGTTCCTGCCCTCCTGGGGCCTATATTCTGCCATGGGGAGACAGGTCATAGATAAAGAAAATAATTTTAAAGACCAATAAGTGTTATGCAGGCAACGGAACAGATGATGTAGAGAGTACATGGGGGATGGGGCTCGACTTTAGTGAGTGGTCAGGGAAGGCCTCTCTGTGCTGAGACCCAGAAGATGAGACAGACGCCGCCATGGGAATATCTGGGGCAGAGTGTTCCAGCAGAGAGAACATCAAGTGCAAAGCCCCCTGAGGTGGGATTTTCAAAGAGATTATAGGTAGTGTGGGTTATTCACAGTCTGAGCGCTGTTCAATGAGTTCAGGAGATAGATTTAGATTTGGGTCTGCCTAAATGTCTTGAGTGTTTTGGAGCAGTAAGTCCATTTTCTGTGACATTCTTACCTTAAACCCCTAGAAAGAATTGATTAAATATGTTAAAATGATGGGTGAAAAAGACCCCAGACCTCCTTCCTATTTTGTTTCTCCTCCCTTTTCCATTTTTTGGTTACAGTGAGAATAGAAGGAGGTTTTCCTTCGGGGTTTTAGGGACTGGGGTTGGGAACAAGATATATGGAGTCTGCAGCAACAGGGCTGGGTAGGGGGGTTGAGAGAGGCCAGGGGTGAGGACCCCAGCCCAGCTACAGAGATCCTGCCAAAGGCAGCTGGGCAAAGTCAGTATTGAAAAGGTCAAGGGGGCTCAGGCAGAAGTGGATGCAGGAGGAAGAGGGACTGGGGAGAGGATAATCCATGGGCTCAGGAATGTGGGCTGCAGGTCAGAGGCTCTGAATTAAGGCTCCCCAGGAGCTAGCCCTTTCATATTGGACATACAGCCCCAGCTACTCCAGCTGCATCAGGATGGTGCAGGGTTGGGGTGTAGAGGACTGGACAGAGAAACTGCAACAGAATCCTGGCCATTCTGGTTAAGCCAACACAGGGAAAGGGGATGGATAGGTAAAGCCTGAAACTTTGGGGTCCCAAGGGCACACATGGCTCACCCACAGGCATTGAGGAGCCCAGGCCTACAGCAGCCAAATGAGTTCCAGGCCTTACCTGCTGTAAGTTCTGCTATGTTGGAACTGGTATGGGGATGACTTCACAGGCTCCAGTGTGAAGGGACTAGATGGGCTGATCCTCAGCAAGAGAGCAACTGTACCCCTTTGCTGCCATCTGGACTATCATGTCCAGCTTATAGCTCTCCAGACAGCTTCCTGAAGGAGAGTAATTCAGTTAATATCTCATATTTAAAATCTTTATCTCTGCCCAAGGCATCACTTTGTGTCAACCACTAAGATGCTGGCATTTGTCAAACACACCTTTGGTCTTATATGGCTGCCCAAGAGAGATTAAGTGACCTATCCAAAAACACACTATAAACCAATGGAAATCATAAACATGAAAGTACAAATAATGATTGCTACCTTTATTGAGTATTCAGCATGGTACTGTACTAAGGGGTTTATATGCTCTACCTTGTTAACCATCATATCATTAGTACCTTTATTATTATCCCCATTTTATTTTTATTAAATTTATTGGAGTGACATTGGTCAGCATGAACATATAGATTTCAGATGTGGGTTTCTATGTTACAAGATCTGTATATTGCATCATGTGCCCACCTCCCAAAGTCAAATCTTGTCACCATATATTAGGGTCCTGTTTTCCCCCAACCCCTTCTCTCTGGAAACCACCACACTGCTGTTTGTGTTCACAAGTTTCAGTTTTATATCCCACATATGAGTGAAATCATATGGTTCTTAGCTTTTTCTGACTGATTTATTTCGCTTAGCTAGTGTTCTCAAGGTCCATCCATGTTATTGCAAATGGCGCTATTTCATCCTTTTTTATGGATGAGTAGTATTTCATTGTGCATATGTTTCACATCTTCTTTATCCAGTCCTCTATCTTGGGACCCTTTGGTTGCTTCCATGTCTTGGCCACCATGTATAATGCTGCAATGAACATAGAGGTTCATATAACTTGTGAAGATATGATTTTGAGGTTTTTGGGTATATACCCAGGAGAGGAATTACTGGGTCAGATGGTAGCTTTATTCTCAACTTTTTGAGGAATCACTAGACTGCTTTCCATAGTAGTTGTGCCAGTCTACATTCCGCCCAGCACTGGATGAGGGTTTCTTTTTTTCCACAACCTCTCCAACACTTGCTATTGCTTGTCTTGTTGATAATGGCCTCTCTAACAAGTGTGAGGTGGTACCTCCACATACTTTTTAAAATATATATATATTTTATTGATTTTTTACAGAGAGTAAGGGAGAATGATAGAAAGTCAGAAACATCGATGAGAGAGAAATATCGATCAGCTGCCTCTTGCATACCCCCTACTGGGGATGTGTCCACAACCAAGGTACATGCCCTTGACCGGAATCGAACCCGGAACCTTTCAGTCCGCAGGCCGACGCTCTATCCATTGAGCCAAACCAGTTTGGGCTCTCTGTGTACTTTTGATTTATATTTCCCTAATTGCCAGTAAGGTTGAATATTTTTTCATGTATCTATTGGCTGTTTGTATGTCTTCTTGGGAGAGGTGTATTTTCAGGTCCTCTGCCCACATTTTGATTGGGTTGTTTGTTTGCGTGGTGTTGAGTTTTATGAGTTCATTAGATATTTTGGAAATGAAACCTTTGTTGCAGCTACTGTTTGCAAATATCATCTCCCATCTGGTTGGCTATCCCCATTGTACAGATGAGGAAATAGGCTCAGGGAGATGAATCATCTGCCCAAATACACATAGCTAGTAAGTGAGTGGAAAGGGACTTGACCCAGAGAGTCTACACCAATAACTGCCTTGATCCAGGGAGTTCGTGAGTCACCTGGGTCTTAAGAAAGGAACATCAACTGATCTGGCTGGGCACGGCCCCCGGGGGAGGAAACCGCCTTGACTCCTTCCTCTGCAATCCTTTCCCTTCTCTCATTTTCCAGTCTTTTTCTGGAAGGTAATTGCTCGGGGCAGTGACAGCCTCCTGGTGAATTGCACAGCTGGTTTCCCAGTGAGATTTGTAACAACAACCCCGCCAGCCTAGCAGCCCCCAGCAAGTTCCGGTTTAGGAAATAATTGCTGGATTGTGTAGTGGTGCTAAATTGGGTAATTTCTTGGTGACGGCATGTGTGCCACTTCTTCCATTCCCAGATAGATTCGAGCTGCATCAGAGAATTTGTCACATGCGGCACCCTCCCAGGCGCCTTCACTCCCCACTCATCAGCCAGCCACAAGCAATTGCAGAAGTGACTGTTTCCCTGCCCCAGAGGTTCACCATGTGGGCAGTGCTCTGTGTCCTGGGACTGTAGAGAGACGACTTGGAGCAGTAAAATGGGAAACATAATACCAGCACCCCGAGTTGTCACAGGGCTGCAGAGAGCTTCTTTTACTCGGTACTTATCTGACCTTGGGCTTGGAGCAAACTCAGTACTCACCACACAGGGGAAAAGGCTAAAACCATGCTCTGGTTAGCTCTAGAGTATGTGGTATGTAGGAGGTTATTTATTTATTTATTTATTTCCTTTTCTTAGAATTTATTTTCGTTACTGTGTTTACTTCAGAATGGTGTTTAATACGTTTGGCTTCTCTGGGCGGCATTTCAGGTGAGAGAAAAGTTAAGGCATGGGAGAGGCCACGCTGGCCTTGCCACCAACTCTGTGACCTTAGCCTCTTTCAAGCCTCAATTTCTTCTTCAGTAAATTGGGGAGGGGGATAATATCTTTCCCTTGGAATAGTTGTGGGAATGAAATAAGATATCCTAAGTGAGAGGATCTTGTTCTTGATAGGCTCACATTCACTCAACAAACACCTGCCCCATGCTAGGCATTGTTCTCGTGGTTGGGGATGATGCAGTGAAGAAGATGGATGAAATTCCGGCACTTACATGGAGCTTACATTCTGGTGGGAGAGACAGACAATCTCTGCATCACTCAAATTGAAAATGGTAATGATTTAAGAGCTATCCAGGCCCATAGTGCCTTGAGAGCAAACAGCAGGGGGATCTGACCTAGTCAGGGAGGCCAGAGGAAGCTTCCCTGAGCAAGCAACAACTGGGCTGAGATCTGAAGCATGTGTAGGAGTTAGCAAGGCAAAGGTGGGCAGGCAAAGCTTTCTGGACAGGGGGAACAGGCCCCATGATGGGAGGGAGCCTGGACTGCAAAAGACTGGCCTGGCTGGAGCAGAGGAAGTAAGGGGGAGCATGTTGTGAGAGGAGGTGGAAAAGTGGGAAGGGCCAGACCTGCAGGCCTTGTTGGACGGGTTAGGGTGTTTTATCTTAAGAACATCAATAAGCCAATGAAGAGTTTTAAGCAGAGAAGTGACATGATCAGATTTGTGTTATCAAATGACCATTTGGATTGGATCAGGGTAAGAGCAGCAGCAGGGACAGCCGTTAGGAGCTTTTGCAGACGTCTAGGCAGGAGGTGAGGTTTCAGAGGTAGTTGGATTAGTTAGCAGTGCTTTGTGCTGCAAATTCAGAAAACCTGGCCAACAGTGATTTAAATAAAAAGTTTATTTCTTACCACATTTAGGCCTGGAGGAAGGGAAGTTTTTGTGTTGGTCCCCAGGCTCAATGACTCCAAGACTAGCATTTCTGCAATTCTCTAGGCTTTTCTCTCCTGTTGTCAAGACAGCTTCCCTAGCTCTGGCATTATGGTTGTATTCAAGCCAAGAAGAAAGGGGGGGAGGAGATGAGACTAGTAAGCCTCACCTTTTTTATAACAAAGGCCAAATCTTCCTTGGAAAGACTTATTTAATTTTTATATACATATAATTAGCCAAACGTGAATGATATGTCCTCTGGTTCCAAGGGAGGCTGGGAAAGGAGGTTGAGAGTTTTAGCTACTCAGCTAACCATGATTTGGTGGATATGGAAATAAGTGGGCAGATCTATTGTTAGGAAGCAAATTCCAGAGGACTTGGTGATGGATCACATTATTAATCTCCTCTTTGTTTTTCCTTCTTATTGATTATGTTTAGTAATAAGATGGCATCAGAAGGAATGTGATTGTAAAACATAATACAAAGGAGAAAGCCTATGTAATTAAATCTATATCAATTCAGTCTTTTTTCTGTGTGTGTGTTAGTTTTCACTCGAGGATATTTTCCCCATTGGTTTTGAGAGAGAGAGAGAGAGAGAGAGAGAGAGAGAGAGAGAGAGAGAGAGAGAGAGAGAGAGAGAGAGAGAGAGAAACATCGATGTGAGACACATTGATTGCACATGACCTCACCAGGGAATCCAACCTGAGACCCTTTGTGCAGATGCTCTAACCAAATAGCAACACCAGCCAGGGCTCTTCCACTACTATTAATCATACCCGAAAAGCTAGCTCTTCTCCCTGATATCCCTGTGTCTAATAATGGCATCATTAGTCTTCCAGTCACGGCTGTTGCAAAATTTAGAGTCGTCTTTCTCTCTGATTCTTTCTCTCCCACCTCTTGAAAGTATTTGCCAAACCTTAAATGTCTACTGGAACCCTCTTACCCCATCCCTCAGAATTCCTTACTTGGCCCCCTCTTCTGCCTTTGTGCCTGTCGTTTCCACCACTGGGAGTTCTGTCTTCCTGCCCTACCTATGTCTGTGGAACACACAGCCATCTGATACTGGAGCTGGGAGAGCCATCTTGTTCCTATCTCAAACACACTCTGACTTTGGAAGTCTTCCTCAATTTCCCTTTATTGCATCTGGTCTTGCTCTCATCTGAACTATTCTAGCATCTTGGTACCTCTTTCCAGCACAGTCATTTATTCATCTACATAGTGAATATTTATTAAGGACCTGCTCTGGGCAAAGCCCTGAGTTAGCTGCGATCCAGAGTTAAATAGCATTTGGTTCCTACCCTGCAGAAGACAACATTCTAGTTGGAGGGGTGGAGGGGAGACAGAAGCGGAAGCAGACAATTTCAATGTAGTATGATAGCTGCTTTCATGGGGAACCCGGGGTGTTATAAAAGCCCAATAGAGAGGCATAACCCAGAATAAGAGTACAGAAAGTCTTTGAGGGAAGGTGGGGCTTAATATGAGCAAGTGAGAAAGGGGAAGGGTTGGGATAGGGAGGTGGATGAAAGGAAATTCTAGGAGGAGGGACCAGTTTGTGTGAAAATACAACAACCTAAAATAAGCCTGTTACGTAAGAGGTTGTTCCCCTGTTAGACTATAAGCCCCTTGATGACAGGGATCACACTTGCATCACCTTTATACACTTCTCACTCAGAATCTTGTTTATGGTAGCTGCTGAACAAAATTTAGTGGAATGGAATCGTATAGGAGGGCTATGAAAATGCAATGGCTCAGCACCATGGACAGATCACTAAGACACCTGCAGTTGGAGGTAGTCCAACCTGTAAGCTCATTTCCATGTATTTGCATAATGAAGCCAACCACATTTCCCTAGGGGTCCAAAGGCTCTGCATCATGGGGGATACAATCAGTCCTGGTTTGGGAGGTTGGGAACAGAAATGGGCAAAGTCAGAGGATGGTTCTCTGAGGACTCTGGGAGACTTTCTTTGCTCTCTTCACCATCCTTTTCTTTTTCATCAGGAGCCAGAGGTCCTGAGCCTTCTGAAGTTAGGATTCTGCCTGGTGGTGGGGATCCTGACACCAAGGATGGGACACCCAGGATGGTGAGTCTGGTAGGCGAGTCTGGGAGATGGGGATTAAATTGAGGTTCTCAAATCGGAATTAACTTGAGTTTGAATCTCACTGGCTTTGTGACTTACCTTTTGAGCTCAGTCTTCTCACAAGTAGATGTGGATAATATCGACACACAGGATTTCAGTGGGATTAGAGAATATTATGCACAGCACCTGGTACATAGCAAGTGCTTGGGAAATAGTAGGAGATGAGCTGTGAGTAGGCTCTGGAGGAAGGCTGAAATACGATGGATATTAGGAGGTGGTGGGTGGGGAACAAGGGATGAGTCTTGAAGGGGCTGTTGTCTGCAGTCTTTGATGCTGTCATCCCCTCCTGGTCAGCAGATGGCCCAGGAGCCTGGTCTGGGATGAGGGAGGGCGCCGTCTGCCAGCATCTCAGTCCCCATTCCTCCTGCTGTCACCCCCTCCTGCCATAGCTCCTGTCCTGGCAGCTCTGGAGTCCTGATTGGAGGCAGTTCTTGCTGAGAGCTGACCTCTCTGTCCTGTAGCCGTGGCAAGCCTGGGATGGGGGCCAGAGGCACTGCTTTCAACATTTTCTCTCCATCACTCCCTGCCCTGCGAGCCCGCTGTTCCTGGGAGGCAGAACTCCTGGGTTCCAATGCCAGTTTAGGATTCAGATGCTGCCTTTTTATAGCCAGCGTTCCTCCCATTTATGGTCTCTCCACCCTTCATGATTCCCCTTTAGTGGAATGGGGGTGGCAGGTAGGGGTAACAGGCCAAAGGAGAAATTCCAGCGGGGAATATTTGAAATCTGGAAGAGAAAAGGAGTCATCTTAGGTTATTCTTTCCTACCTCAGTCTTGGGGAGAGAGCCTGTAGCCAGATGGAAGGACCTGGGTGTGAAAAGAAGGGGAGGGGCTTCCTTGCATAATCAAGCTGGATATTTAGATTTGGGTCTGTATTCTCTTTGGTTATTGCTGCTGGGCATTGTGATCCTGGGGTCTGGCTCTTCACAGCAGTAGAAGTGGGTAGGGATGGGTTAGAGGGTGTGTCTCTGGATCAATTTGCCTAAAGTCAGCTTGTTAAAAGCCAGTTCAGTTAATGACTGGCTTCTTTGAATGTTTGGTTCATCTGTGTGGGTATCCTTTTATTTCTGTAACCCTGGGATTTGAAAAAAACACACCACCACACACAGCCATTTGGCTGCAGGCGTTTCCTTTTGTGAATAAATATTTATCAGATTTGCAGCATTTGATGAATGACAGTATTATTTTGTGCCCTTGTGAGTGTCTTTGTCTAGCATGATTCTTTTGAGGACTTTAAGCCCATTTGTGGAAAGATAGTACAATTATTCACCATAAATTGATATGCATTACCTAAAGGGATACCAGAATCCTAATAAAAGACAGTTTTAGGTAAAGTGGCCTATTGTTCAATCTGAATCCCTTTTCTCCCTGTCTCCCAGGAGGTTCTTGGGGCCTGGCCCCCAACACTATGAAGAGCCCTTGCTGAGGCCATGAGGGGTTACCATGGCGACCGAGGCAGCCATCCCCGCCCAACCCGCTTTGCTGACCAGCAGCATATGGACGTGGGCCCAGCTGCCAGGGCCCCGTACCTGTTGGGCTCCGGGGAGACCTTCTCCACCGAGCCCCGCTTCTGTGCCCCGAGAGCTGGCCTGGGACACCTTTCTCCGGAAGGGCCCCTGAGCCTGAGTGAGGGGCCATCAGTAGGCCCTGAGGGAGGGCCAGGGGGGACTGGAGTTGGGGGGGGTAGCAGCACCTTCCCCAGGATGTACCCCGGCCAGGGCCCCTTCGACACCTGTGAAGACTGTGTGGGCCACCCACAGGGCAAGGGTGCCCCCCGCCTGCCTCCTACACTCCTGGACCAGTTTGAAAAGCAGTTGCCAGTTCAGCAAGATGGCTTCCACACACTACCTTACCAGCGAGGTCCAGCAGGGGCCGGGCCCGGGCCTGGGCCGGGGTCTGGCTCTGCCCCAGAGGCCCGCAGCGAGAGCCCCAGCCGCATCCGGCACCTTGTTCACTCCGTGCAGAAGCTCTTTGCCAAGTCCCACTCTCTGGAGGCCCCAGGGAAGCGGGATTACAATGGGCCCAAGGCTGATGGAAGAGGTGGCTCTGGGGGAGACAGCTACCCTGGCCCAGGCTCCGGCGGCCCCCACGCCTCCCACCACCACCACCACCATCACCACCACCACCACCACCAGTCCCGGCATGGCAAGAGGAGCAAGAGCAAGGACCGCAAGGGCGATGGGCGGCACCAGGCCAAGGCCGGGGGCTGGTGGAGCTCTGACGACAACTTGGACAGTGATAGCGGCTTCCTAGCGGGCGGGCGACCTCCTGGGGAGCCAGGTGGTCCCTTCTGCTTGGAGGCTCCAGATGGGTCCTACCGGGACTTGAGCTTCAAGGGGCGCTCTGGCGGGTCGGAAGGCCGCTGTCTGGCCTGCACTGGCATGTCCATGTCACTGGATGGACAGTCGGTTAAGCGAAATGCCTGGCATACCATGATGGTCAGCCAGGGCCGGGATGGATACCCAGGGGCCGGGCCAGGCAAGGGACTCCTGGGTCCAGAGACCAAGGCCAAAACCAGGACTTATCATTACCTGCAGGTGAGGCTTGGTGGGGGTGGAGAACAGGGCATCAGCTCTCGTCATATTGTCACTCAGTAAACTCTGGAAAGGGTTGGATGGGAGCCAGCTGTTGCCATGATAGAAGGTCTGGATGCAGGGAGGTTCTGCCCTGCTTCATTCTGTAAAACCCTGAGCCACTTTTGGGACCTTGGTTTCCCCATTTGTGCAATGAAGGGGCCCTTTGATTCTGACCTTGTGTGACAGTTGCCAGGAGGGCTTCCCCTTGATTTGCTGTTTTGGACAAGCTGTGCTGGCAGGTTGGAGGCAGAATGAGGTTGAGGATAGGCAGTGGACAGGACAGAAGCTACCTGGCTGTAGCTTCTCTTAAGATTGAAGGTCAGCAGTTGGAAAGCAGCTGTCCTGCCCCAGGCCTTCTCCAGACCTCTTTCTTCTCAAATCTGGGTGGTCCAGATATTGTGTGAATATGAAGGTCAGTTCTAGAATGTCCCTCTGTGGAGTTTGTCATTCTGGGGTGCCTGTGGTAGGATACCCACGCGGCTGTGGAAGAGCTGAGGGAGCCTGTCCTCTGGGTTTTCTGAGGCTGGGGGACACACTGGAGTCTGAGCCAGGACAGGGTTTCCTGGGATTGGATGGTGTAGCTCAGTGGTCGGCAAACTCATCAGTCAACAAAGCAGCAAATAGTGGCTCGCAAGCCGCGGTTTGCCAACCACTGGGGTAGCTAATAGCTGGCTTGCTATCCCCATCTGGTCTCACCATTGTCCGTGGTCTCTGCAGATGAGACTAAAAGCCCTGACCCCTTCTTCTTATGGAGTCTTCATCCATCTCACACTGTCCACTGTCCATCTTCTTACTGAGATGGGGTCAGGGGCTCATCTCACCATCACCTT
Organism: Antrozous pallidus; assembly: GCA_027563665.1. Lineage (NCBI taxonomy): Eukaryota > Metazoa > Chordata > Mammalia > Chiroptera > Vespertilionidae > Antrozous > Antrozous pallidus. Next base: position 189,938,636 of record CM050508.1, read on the forward strand.
TACTCTTTTCTGTCTCAGACACCCCTCACAAACCGCCTGAACTGTTTTCTTGAGCCTTCCCATAGTTTTAGGAGGAAAAGTCAATACAAATTCTGGATTCCAGCAGACTTAGGGTTACCTCCCAAGCCCACATTCCATATAGTTAATCCACAGTCCTTCATTCAGTGAGCATTTCCTGAATGCTGTGGATACAAAGATTAAAACACAGATGCTTCTTGCAAGGAGCTGTTTAGAGATGGGACAGAGAGGAAGCAGATAGTGTACAGTGAAAGAAAGCTGTGACAGGAGAGAGCGGTGGGCACCGTGGGAGCACAGAGGAGGCATCTCACCTGCCCCAGGATGATGGTGACCAAGCACCTTCTGGGAAGAATGTCCTCTAAGCTGAATCTCAGTGCAGAAGTGGATTGAGGGTATTTCAGGAAAAAGCTACAGTACGTCCAAAGGGATGGAATTGAGCCTGTATGTGTCTCTTGGGTGTCACTGGTCTTGCTGGTAAGTCGTTTACACGTTCGGACTCTCCTGGGTGGGGAGCTCATGAGAGCTCAAGGGGACAAATGGGTCACAGTGGGAACAAGAAGGGGTGGGAGACAGAAGGGAGGTTGGAGACTGCTAGGATTCAGGACTTCTGGGTCGGCCTTGGATTGCCCCCTCCCTGGGTAGGGAGGTTCTCTAAGCTGCAATTGAAGCATCCAATAAAAAGGGCTGAGAAGGGAGTAACTGACCTTTCTCCCATAACCGAGCCCTTGTCATTTCTGGAGCCTCACTGCCACTCCGCTGCTCCCTGCTGCTACTTCAGGGCTGCCCTGACCTCCCTGGGGGCTTCCTTGTTAATATGCACCTCACAGTGTCCTGCAGCAGCAGCTATGGAGTGGGAACCCTGCAGTGTGGCAGAGCGTGCCCTGGCTCTCCCATCTGCTAGCCTGCCTCTCTCTGCCTGCCTGTGGCTCCTCTCTGTAGAGTATGGAGAAGGGGAATCATCCAAAAGGGTCTGAGGTTCTAGGGCATCTTAGGACTAGAAGGTCTGAACCCATTTGGGGGAGAACAAGGGGATACAGGGACCTCCTCAGACAGCTTGGTGTTCCCCTGACACAAAAATGGGAAGCTGACCCCATCAGAGTAGGTGTTTGATGGATTCCCAAACCTTTTATTGAGACACTGTTCCTCCCACCAATCTCCAGCTCTCCCTCAACCCTATCTCTGTGTGGGTTCCTTCATGGGGTCCCATCCCATCCCGGGGTCTCTGTCCCCTCACCTAGCTTCATCCCAGAGTCTGTGTCCCTCTCCTGAACCCTGACCCCTCAGACCTCCAGTCCCACGCCAATTTAACCTTTTTAAAAAAAAAATAAATAACAGGTGTTTTAAATCTTCCCTGTGCCCCAGTTGTCTCATCCACACCTTCTTTTACACTCATTCTTTACAGTGTAAGCAAACCAGCACGGATGGTTTCTGTCACTTTTCTGTCAGCCCACTCATGGAGATCCTCAGCCACCCTCATCCCTTTTCTTCTAGGCTCAAGAGACTCCAGGACCACTCATCCCAGGCTGATACCTCTAGTGGGTTTAAGCCTGTCTCCCCAGGTTCCCCTCCATCCCTGAACTGTCTCTACTCCCCCCACCCATTTAAAGACTATCTTTAGAGGCTTTTTCACTGGTCCTGAAAACGCATCAAGTCTCTCATCCAAAGAAGAAAATTTTCATCAACATTATTCCCCCTTCCATCACCTAACTTCCCTTCATATTCAGGTTTTTAGACCATAGACCCCACTTCTTCACTTCCTTTCATTCTGGGGAGGAATCCACTGACACCTAAAAAGGGATTTTAAATGTCCCAACAGTGGTCTCTTGCCAGCCCTCCTTGAAAGGTACCTTCCAATGCTCATAATAATAGTTAACACATATTGAGCATTTACTATGTGCTGGCATTCTGTATGGCTCATTTATCCTTCCTACCAACCCTGCTATGTAGGCATATTATCATTACAAATCAAAGATAAGGAAATTGAGGCCTAGAGATTGATCAGTTTTGCTCAAGTTCATCTACTTAACAAGTCATGGGCCCAGAATTTGAACATAGATCTAACTCCTGAGCTTGAATTACTAACCTCTGAATGCACTTGACATTTGACATTATCAACTCCTTTTATTCTTAAAATGTCTCCTGTTTCCACGACATGTCATTCTCCTGACTTCCCTCCTACCCCTCTGCCCACTCCTTCTCAGGTGACTTCACAGGCTCCTCTTCCCTTCTTTGCAGCCCCCTTTCAAATGTCAGCGATTCCTCCCCAGCTCCTTCTTTTCCCCTCTGGGTACTTTCATTCACTCCTGTGGATTCAGCTGCTGCCCACGACTCCCACACGTCTGCCTCCAGCCCAGATCTCTCCACAGAATTGCAGAACCAAACATCCAACCACCTGCTCGACAGTCCTCGCCAAACTCACCATGCTCAACCCTGAGCTTTCACCTTCCCCCACCTGTTTCTCTGGGAGTCTATGGCTCAGTGTGCAGCAGCACCCCCCCCCCCCCCAGGTCCTCAGCCAGCAGCCTCCAGTCATCCCCGACTCTTCCCTGCCCGCTCAACCCCCACATCTAATCAGGCTCACTGATGCTCCTCAACACCTCTCATTTCCATCTCCTCTTCCCCTCATTGTCACTGTCTTAATTTAGGCCTCATCATCTCCTGCCTGGAGAATAGCATCAGCCTCCTAATTGGTCTCTTCTGTCACTTGCGCCCCTGCCTTACTCCTGGCCCTCACAATCCATCCTCTGGACTGTTAAAATGTTCTTTCTGAATCACAAATCTGATGTTACTCCCTTCCTTAAAATCCTCTATGGCTGCTCACAGAGGAAAGGGAAGAGAGATGGAGATTTGGGGATATATGTAGCGTATGAGGATGAAGGACAAGGAAGGGTGAAAGGTGACTGAGGTCAGGTGACACTTAGCTGATGAGGGTGGGTTGACAGAGGTCACTTTGGCCTCTGATCTTTGACCTTTTGGCACCTATATGTCACTGCCCACCCAGACTCTCCAGGGCAGCGGTCGCCAGCCAACCTTTCGAACCTCATGCGGACCACGGGTTGGTGACCGCTGCTCTAGGTTGCCGTCAATTAAGTAGCACCAGGTCCATGCATGATAATGAGGCGTCTCCAGGAAGGGAGGGTACGGCCTGAGCCCTGCCCGCTGCTCTGAATCTGCATGCTCCTGAGTGTGGCCTGCCCCCCACTGGCAGTGGAGAAAAGGGTCCTGGCCTCAGATTCAGTAGGGATGTGTCTGAGAGACAGAGGCCCCTGTTCCTGCAGGTGCCGCAAGATGATTGGGGGGGTTACCCCACTGGGGGCAAGGATGGAGAGATCCCCTGTCGCAGGATGCGGAGCGGCAGCTACATCAAAGCCATGGGGGATGAGGAGAGTGGAGACTCAGATGGCAGTCCCAAGACATCTCCCAAAGCGCTGGCCCGGCGCTTTGCCTCCCGCCGCTCCTCCAGTGTGGACCAGGCCCGGATCAAGTAAGGACTGGGAGAGGAGGGGAGGATAAGGGGCGGGCAGGGGGAATGGGAAGTTGATATTGGGTCCCTGCTGGAGGTGTGCTCCCTGCTTAAGGCTCAACTGGGGAGTATCAGTCTGCTCCATAGAAAAAAGGGGTCCTTCTAAAGAGACTTACGTAATACTTTAAACAATAAAGAATTTAAATTAAAAAATATATAATTACACTAAAAAAAGAAAGAAAGGGTCCTTCTGATAACCCCTATCTGAGTGCCTCTTTGGGAGAGTCCTTTTACCCAGGAGTCTTCTGTGGGATCTTGTCTGGGGGTTCCTGAGGGGTGGAACCTGCTCAGGGCGCCCAATCCTCTCATTCCCCTCCCCTGCCTCCTCACAGACCCCAATTCTGAATCTGGAATTTTGACCTTTCCCAGCTGCTGCGTCCCACCCCGGATTCATCCCCGGAGCTCCATCCCTGGCTACAGCCGTTCCCTCACCACCGGACAGGTAGGGGGAGGCCCAGCACCATGCCTGGAGGAAAGGGTGGGAAGGGGATTCAGTCCATGCTCAGTCTTGGCCTTAAAATCAAAGGTCTAGCCAGGGAGAGAGTGCAGGTTTGATTCTGGGGGAACTGGGAAGTCGGCTTTGGGACTCTTGGACCTGACTGAGATTGGGGAATCTCAGAGTCATCCTTAAAAACTAAGTGTCCTGAAAGTGATGAGCATATAAGGGCACCCTCAGTTCTCTCAGTGCTCCAACCCACCCCCTGCAAAAGGCAGGATTGGTTGTATAGATGGGTCAGGCAGAGCTGCAGTATCAGATGATCTGGGCTTGAGTTCTTTCCCCACCACCTGCCCCTGTGGGACCACAAGCAAGACATTTTCTCAAGGTCCTCATTTTCTCATCTGTAAAATGACAAGAGTAGTGGTATTTCTCTCACAGGGGTTTTGTGAGTATTCAGTGAGGAAATGTATGCAAACCCAAGGTATCTGGCCTCAAATTGCTATTTTATAATTTTGAGTTCTATATTTAAGTGGAGACTTTCCCTTGACTAAAGGGAAGCAAGGCAAGTTAGTAATTAAATGCATGAGATGGGTTTGAATTCCAGCTCCGCTACTTACCAAGCTGAGTGACCTGGGGCAAGTTACTTGACTTTTTTGAGCCCCATTTTTCCTATTTAAAAATGGGCAGCATAATAGTGTTCTTGGCACAGAGCCAACAGCCCATAAAGATTGGCTATTTCTACTGTTTGCTGGGGAGAAAAGCAATGCAAAGGCAATGCCAAAGGCTGTCCCATTGGCTCCTATGTCGGCTGCTGCAGTCTCTCAGCATCTCTTTGTTACATTTCCTGAATCAGGGAATCTGACTGGCACAGCTATCTTTTCACATCAGACCAGCCTCTGTGGCTGAAGCCACTAGTTAATGCGCAGTTCTTATTTTACCTGACCCATCAGCAACATCTTACACAGCTGATGACTCTCTCCTTCCCAAAACACCTTACTCAGTTGACTTGGAGGATACCACACCGTTTAGATTCTTCTCTGACTGCTTTTTCTCTGTCTGTGCCTACAACTCTGCAGGATCTGAACACTGGAGTTTTTCAGGGCTTAGTTCTTGGATTCTCTCTACACTTCTTAGGTGAGCTCATCTCATCGGGCTCATGGCTTTTATTATTATTGAGGGCCTGATAACTCCCAAATGTATATTTCCAGCTCAAATCCTCCCATAAATGCCAGGCATCTATATCTAATGGTATATCAAAATCTCACTTGGATGTTGAGTAGACATCTCAAATCAAGATGTCTAAAACTAAATTACTGATACTCTTTCCCCCCAAATTTCCTGCTCCATCCAGTGTCTTCTCCATTTGAGGCACTGGCAACTTTATCCTTCCAGGAGCTCTGGTCTGAAAGCTTGAGTCAGTCTTGACTTCCTTCTCTTTCTCCTATCCCACATCCCATCTTTCAACAAATCCTTTTGGTACCACCCTCAAAGTGCATCCAGGATCCCACCACTCCCCACTGCCTCCACTGTCACCATCTCCTCCAGGCTACCATATTCTTTTGTCTGGAGTGTTGGGCTGCCTTCTAGTGTGTCTCTTGCACTTGTTCACTTCATTTTGTCTCAATATAGACAGAACAATCACTTAAAAATAGAATTGTACTCACTCAAAACTCTCACCTTAGTTAAAGGGAAATTCAAGGACTTTATATGATATACTAGAGGCCCAGTGCATCAAATTTGTGCACAGGTGATGGGGGTATCCCTTAGCCCAGCCTGCACCCTCTCCAATCTGGGACCCTTGAGGGATGTCCGACCGCCCATTAAGGGCGGTCGGACATCCCTCTTATAATCCAGGACTGCTGGCTCCCAACTGCTTATGTGCCTCTGCCTGATGGCCCCTAACTGCTTCTGCCTGCCAGCCTGATAAACCCCTAATCACTCCCCTGTCAGCCTGATTGCCCCTAACTGCCTTCCCTTTCTGTCTACTCACCCCTAATTGCCCTCCCCTGCTGGCCTGGTTACACCTAACTTTTCTCTCCTGCAGGCCTGCTCCCCCAACTGCCCTCCCCTGCAAGCCTGGTCCTCCCCCATCTACCCTCCCCTGCTGACCTGGTCTCTCCCAAATGCCCTCCTCTGCTGACCCAGTCACCTCTAACTGCCCTCCCTGCTGGCCTCATCACCCACAACTGCCCTCCCCTTCAGGCCTGGTCCCCCCCAACTGCTCTTTCCTGCTGACCTGGTCTCCTCCAACTGCCCTCTTTTGCTGGCCCGGGCACCCCTAACTGCCCTCCCTGCTTGCTTGATTGCCCACAACTGCCTTTTCCTGCAGGCCTGGTCCCCCCCCAGCTGCCCTCCCCTGCAGGCCTGGTCTCCCCAACTGCCCTCCCCTGCAGGCCTGAGTTCCCCCAACTGCCTTCTCTTGCTGGCCTGGTTCCCCCCAACTGCCCTCCTCTGCTGGCCTGGTCATCCCCAACTGCCCTCCTCTGCTGATCTGGTCATCCCTAACTGCCCTCCCTGCTGGCCTGATTGCCCACAACTGCCCTCCTGTGCAGGCCTGGTCCCCCCGCAACTGTCCTCCACTGCAGGCCTGGGTCCTCCCTAACTGTTCTCCCCTGCTTGCCTGATCTCCCCCCAACTGCTCTCCTATGTAATCCTGGTGTCCCCCAACTGCCATGCCCTGCTGACCTGGTCCCTTCCAACTGCCCTCCACTGCAGGCCTGGGTCCCCCTCAACTGCCCTCTCTTCCTGGCCTGGTCACCCCTAACTGCCCATAACTGCCCTCCCCTGCAGGTAATCTTGTGGTGGTTGTGGTGGCCATCTTGTGTCCACATGGAGGCAGCCATCTTGTGTCTTGGAGTGATGGTCAATTTGCATATTACTCTTTTATTAGATAGGACTGGAGGCCCAGTGCATGAAATTCATGCACGGGGGGCAGGAGGTGTCCCTCAGCCCAGGCTGCACCTTTCTAATCTGGGACCCCTCAAGGGATGTCTGACTGTCCGTTTAGGCCTGATTCTACTGGGATCAGCCCCAAATGGGCAGTTGGACATCCCTCTCACAATCCTAGACTGCTGGCTCCCAACTGCTCACCTGTCTGCCTTCCTGATTGCCCCTAACTGCTTCTGCCTGCCAGCCTGAACACCCCCTATCCACTCCCAAGCTGTTTGCCCCTAACTGCCTTCCCCTGCAGGCCTGGTCCCTTCCAGCTGCTCTTCCCTGCAGGCCTGGGTCCCTCCCAACTGCCCTTCCCTGCAGGCCGGTTGCCTCCAACTTCCCTCCTCTGTTGGTGCGGTCACCCCTAACTGCCCTTCCCTGCAGGCCTAGTCCGTCCCAACTTCCCTCCCCTGCTGGCCATCTTGTGTCCACATGGTGGCAGGATCTTTGACCACATAAGGGCAGCCATCTTGTATGTTGGAGTGTAGTCAATTTGCATATTACTCTTTTATTAGATAGGATAAGGCCCTGCATAATCTGTCCCTTGCTACCTCTGAGTTCCTCTCTCACACTATTCTCTCCCCTCACCTACTCCAGCCATACTGATCCCCTTGTTGGTCCTCTGACACCAGTCTTAGAGCCTTTGCATTTACTACTCCTTCTGCCTAGATCTCTCCTTCCTAGACACTCCCATGAAGTATCTCAGTTCTTTCAAGTATTCCCCCAAATGTTGTAAAATCTAAATTTTAGTTCTCTCCTATCCCAAAATTTCCTATTCCTCTTCTCTGTTTTTTCTTCTTCTTCTTAGTACTTTATGTATACAGTAGGGGCCCAGTGCACAAAATTCATGCACTGGGGGTGGGTGGTCCCTCAACCCAACCTGCCCCCTCTCACATATTGGGAGCCCTCAGGGGATGTCCAACTGATGGCTCACCCCCAGCCTGCCCAAGGCCTAAAGCCTCTGGTCAGGCTTTAGGCCTTGGGCACCCAGCCATCACCCTGCTCAGCTCAGCCCCTGCTGCCTGCAACCACCCGGCCCCGGGGACTGGGCGCTCGCTGTCACTTCTGCTCACAGTGCCCAGGGGCCAGGTGCTCCCTGCCGCCGCCACCACTGCTGCTGCTGCTGCTGCTTCCAATCATAGCACCCGGGGCCTGGGCGCTTGCCGCCACCACCACCATTTCATCTCTACCCCCGGGGGCCTGGTGCTCCCGCCACTTGGCCCTGTCCCCGCTCCTGATTGGCTGGCAGCATAGCCAATCAGGAGTGAAGAGACGGTCAAATTTGCATGTTTGTCTTTTATTATATAGGATTTCATATTTCTACTGGGAGGTATAGCTTATAATCTTTGCTTTACAGAAGAAGAAACAGGTTTAACACACTAGAGATGTCATTCTATTATCTATAATAATTTTTTTTGCCTGTAAGTCTATGTTTTGGTTTAGTATTTTCCCAGAACATTCTTTTTCCATATTTCAAAAGAATTTTGTCTTCTTATGTTTTATGTATATCTTTTGTAAATAGTTTATAGTTAGATTTTATCCACATTCTGACAATTGCTTGAGAGTGTAATACATTTATATTTATTGTGACTTACTGATATGCTTGGATTTATTTCTGTCATCTTACCTTGTGCCTTCTATGTATCCTGCTGTTTGGGTGATGCTTCTTCTTTTTAATACTAGAAGCCCGATGCATGAAGATTTGTGCTAGAATGGGCTTTCCTTTCCTGGCTGGCGGCACTGCCTTTCCACTCTGGCCCAGCCCCTTTCTGCTCAGGCCCCAGAGCTGACTCTTTCCACTCTGGCCCTGCATCCGGGGGTGGGGCAGAACACCTGCATCCTGCCCCCTCACTCGGTGCCTGTGTACGCAAATTAGCCGCCATCTTTGTTGGGTTAATTTGCATATCACTCCTGATTGGCTGGTGGCATAGCAGAGGTATGGTCAATTTACATGTTTGTCTGTTATTAGGTAAGATATTTTTATTGATTTCAGAGAGAGAGAGGGAGATATGCCAAGACTGGTTTGGCTCAGTGGATAGAGCGTCGGACTGCGGACTGAAGGGTCCCGGGTTCGATTCTGGTCAAGGGCATGTACCTGGGCTGTGGGCACATCCCCAGTAGGGGGCGTGCAAGAGGCGGCTGATCAATGTTTCTCTCTCATCGATGTTTCTGACTTTCTATCCCTCTTCCTTCCGCTCTGTAAAAAATCAATAAAATATATTTTTTTTTAAAAAAAGGAGAGAGAGAGAGAGAGAGAGAGGGAGATAGAAACATCAGTGAAGAGAGAGAATCATTGATCACCTGCCCCCTGCACAGTCTCTACGGGGGATCAAGCCTGCAACCCCGGGCATGTGCCCTGGCTGGAAATCCAACCTTGACTTCCTGGTTCATAGCTTGATGCTCAACCACTGGACCACGCCGGCTGGCCAGGTGGGGCAATGCTTCTTTACTCCTTTGCTGCTTTCTTTTGGGTCAATTGAGTTCTCTTCATTTTTCTTCCCACCACATATCACACTAGCTGGCAGTTATTATTCTATATTGATTTGAAAGTGTATTTTTAGTTTATTTTTGGAAGATAGTTTGTTGATAGAGAATTACTGGTTGACAGTTTTTTTTTTCTTTTAGCACTTTGAATGTACTATTCCACTGCCTTCAGAGGTCATAGCTTCTGATGAAAAGCAAGTTGTTAATCATATTGTTTTTCTATATGTGATGAATTGTTTTTCTCTTGGCTGCTATTAATGTCTTCAACTTTCAACATTTTGAATGTAATGTACCTGGATATAGATCTCTGTGTTTAACCCACTTTAGGATCATTGAACTTCTTTGGCCATTATTTCTTCAGATATTTTTTCTTCCCCTTATCTCTCTCTTCATCTGAAGTTCTCATTACATGTACACTGTAATACATTACATGTATGCATTACATGTACACGTATAATATTGTCTCATAGGCCTCTGAGTCTGTTCATTTCTAGTGTTTTTCCCTCTGTCCTTCAGACTGGATAATTTATACTGATCAAGCTTCAAGTTTACTGGTTATTTCTTATTCTGAGCCCTCCTAGTAAATTATTTTATTGCTGTTATTGTACTTTTAAGCTTCTGAATTTTCATTTCTTTTTTCTTTTTTTAAAAATAATTTCTAGATTTTTGTTAGGATTGCCCGTTCATTAAATCATTGTTGCAGTGCTTTCCTTTAAATCTTCCAACATGATTTCCTTTACTTTTTTGAACATATTTAAAAATATATATTATTGATTTTTTTACAGAGAGGAAGGGAGAGAGATAGTCAGAAACATCGATGACAGAGAAACATCGATCAATTGCCTCCTGCATACCCCCTACTGGGGATGTGCCTGCAACCAAAGTACATGCCCTTGACCGGAATTGAACCTGGGACCCTTCAGTCCGCAGGCCAAAGCTCTATCCACTGAGCCAAACTGATTAGGGCTGAACATATTTAAAATAGCTGCTTTGTAATCTTTGATCAGTCAAACATTTGGGCACATTTTTTTTATTTATTTGAATATTTCAAATAAATCTGTTTGAGCTTAAGGTGACATTAGCTGCTGTTGTAGGTACACCTTGAATTCTCAGGAAGTTTAGTTCTTGTTTGTGTCATAGTTTGTATTAGTTACATATTGCTACATAATGAGTTGTCCCAAGCATAGTATCTTACAACAACAAATATTTATTATCTCACAGTTTCTGAGGGCCAAATCTGAGCACAGTGTAGCTGGGTGCCACCTGGGTCAGTGTCTCACAGGCGTCAGTCAAGGTGTTAGCAAGATTGCAGTCATTCAAGGCTTGACTGGAGGAAGACCTGTCGACAGGCCTCATATCTTGCAGGCTGTTGGCCAGAGGCATCAGTTTTTTCACATGTGGAACTCACCTTATGGCTACTCACAACCTAACAGCTTACTTCCCCCAGAGCAAAGGCTCTGAGAAAGAGCGAGAGAAGGTATCCAACACGAAAGCCACAATCTTTTTGTAATCAAATCTTTGAAGTGACATTCCATTGTATCTGCCATATTCTATTAATTAGTAGTCGGCCAATAAGTCTAGTCCACACTCACTGGAGGGGACGCACGAGGGTGTGGATGCCGGCAGTTGGAAATCATTAGGGCCCATGCCAGAGATGGTCTGTCTCTCCGTTTAATATTAGCTCATCTTTAGAAAAAAATTAGCTCATCTTCAGTGGAGCTTTATCTGTGAGAATCCTGAGCCTGGGTTAGAGGCATTTCCCCCAGAAAATAGTTTGGACTTCTATTTGACAATTAGACAATTCTTGGTCTGGGACCATTTTATGTTAAATTTTAATTTAGGTGGATTTGACCCCTGCAGGCCCGTGCAGACACAGAAGCCTGTGTCTGTGAGAAGATTAGCTTATAGGTATAAATTCTTAAAAGGTTTGTTTCCCTTTCCCTCAGTGCCTAGACTATGGGCTAGCTTCCTTACCATCAGTCTGTGCTAATAATATCTTTCCCTAGTTTACTTTTCATCAAGATTTTCTCCTTTCCCACTTTTATGCAGGTTCTCATTTGGTTCTGTGCTTCATGTGGGTCCAAAGTCTTATAGCTGCCCCCAATTAGGTGCTAAAACCTAAGCCCTTTGATTACAGAGACCAGCAACCCTTCCCTCCCCTTCCACCCTCACTAGGCTGTTTGTGGCATTGGCTCACACAGTTAACATTCTGAATTTCCAGTTTCCTCTTTGCTTTTGGCCCCTGTGGACTTATCTTGCTTTCTCGCGAGCCCAGCTATGCATATAAAGCAACATTTGTTATATTTTATCTGGTGTTTTAGAGTGTTTTGAAATGGGAGGGTTTTTCAAGGTTATCTAAACTATATGCCATATATAGAGTATACAGCCTAGCCCCCCCAGTTGGACAATCCACCACGGACAATTTTCAATGATTCCCAACAAAGTATTTTCTTCTAAATAGCCTATACCCGTGGAAATACTTATTGAGTCTGAATCTGGGTTGGAGAAAGGCTCAGGTTTTTATTTCCCAAGAGGTTTCTTTTGACTTTGACTCTTCTGAAAGTGGGAGCTAGAGAGCAGTGTGGAAGGAAGGCAGTCTAGGAATAACAGGAGAATTCAAAGTATAATGTTACAATTTCATAATCGTAATACAGTAAAGATCAACTTGAGGTATAATATTCCTCTGAGAGTCTATATGATTCTGTATTTCCCTTGAGTCCTGGTCTCCTGTTCAACTCCAGAAACTCCTCTTGGCCTGTGGAGATGGGAGGTGTGTGGCCCCAGGGAGCTTCTCACCCTTGCTGTCTCAGCCTTGCTATAGAGTTCATTGTGGGAATAACATATGGTTGGGATTTCAAGAGCTTCAGAACCCCTGGGAAAGAGAGGTCTCCGAGAGGCATTTCCATTGCGATTTAAGAACCTCTTGCTACTAATAATAGAGCGGATGTTCATGGAGCATCTGGTGCATGCCAGATATTATGCCTAGTGCTTTCCACACAGAAGAGGGCTGGAGGTACCGAGATAAGCTGCTGAGTGAGACTTCTTTCGTCACTGGATTCCTGACTGCAGATCAGATCGCTCTCTGCTCCACGAGGGACCCTCTGGGCTCGGTCAGTTCCAGTGGGGGAGGATCCTGAGCCTGGCCTAGAAGTAGCAGGAGTTAGATCAGCTTCTGAGCCTCAGGAAATGCCTTGCCACTCTTGGTCCTTGGTGCCCCGAGGCCCACAGATAGGAAACTGAGAGGGAGACTCACAAGAGTCATGGTGAAGCCACAGCTGCCCAGGGGTGGGGCTTATGCCAGTCAAATGTGGGCGAACTTCCCAGCATCTTGAATTGATTTTTCCATGGCCTATGACCTTTGTACACTTGTAATAAAGTTCCTTCAGAAAAAGCTGCCAAAAGAAGTCCAGGCAGTCCTTTTTTAAATGACTGGCCCTATGTTGAAACCACTGAGCTTTGGATCTCCAGTTAATTTGGCTCTGAGCTTCAGAGCAGCCAAAGGAGAGATGCATAGAGTTGAAGACCCCTGAGGTTGGATCCTTGAAGTTTAACAAGATCTCCAGGAGATTCTGCTATTTGGTCAGCCTGGCATGAGAGCCAGGAAACCTGGCATTTAACTGATTTTACCATGTACAAGTTGGGCATCCTTAGATAATTCATCTGCCCTCTCTGGGCCTTAGCTTGTCCATTGGTAGAACGGGATAAAAAATTCCTCCTCAATTTGATGTACAATCCCGTGGTATCATATTATGCTTTTGAGGCTATGTTATGGAAACACCGAGCTGTATTTTATACATGAATCAAGCCACTCCTTTGGGCCTCTGTGGACTGCACATAAATATGATGCCACGAGTCTGAGAGATGTCACAAGTTGCAGCCGTGGGATACTTGCTATCACACTCACCATATGGATGCTACTGAGGCCCCTGTCCATGACTTCATTGCAGGGCCTCTACATAATCACTCGTGGGGGAATTTCTCTTGGGCTCCATGACAGGAAGAGTTGTGGTTCTTATGAGCGCTGGCCTGTGTTTACCAGATAGGCCCCGAGACCTCTGCCTGCCACTGACTGAGTGCTGACTGTGTGCCAGAATCTGCACATAGTGCCTCACAGGGGTTTTTTTGTTTTGTTTTGTTTTGTTTTGTTTTGTTTTTTTACTCCTCCAAATAGACCATGAAGATACCATCTGACAGAGGCCCTAAAACTTTAAGCAACTTTCTTAGGCCACACTGCTAAGAAGTAGAGGGGCCAGCACCTGAGTTCAGCTGGTCTCACTTCATAACTTGTGTGGGCAACCCATAGGCTGTACCCCTCGATGCTTTGGCTGCTCTGAAGCTCAGAGTCAAATGTGCACCCATCCTGTGCTCTGGGTATAGAGCTTACCCCTGGATCACTTCCTTTTCCTACCTTTATTTCTTTCCTTTGCTTCAGTTTGCTCGTATAACGCAAACGAAGCTGCAGCCTCTGTGGTATATTTAGTCTTAGCACAGTGTTGTGTGATAGGATTCTGTGAACAAAATTCTTGTTTTGCTCTTTTCTTATTGCATTAATTTTTTTTGGTAACACTATGGATTCTGCACCACAAAATATCAGAAATAAAAACAAGGACAATGCACAGTGATAGAGCATTGGCCTGCGGACTGAAGGGTCCCTCATTGGGTTCTGGTCAAAGACACTTACTTCATTTTCAGGCTCCTCCCCGCCCGGGCCCTGGTTGGGCTCATGCAGGAGGCAACCAATCAATGTGTTTCTCTCACATGGATATTTCTCTCTGTTTTTCCCTCTAAAAATCAATGAAAAAAAAATCCTCAGGTGAGGATTAAAAAAATAAAATAAAAACAAGAACCTCATCCAGCAATGGCTGAACTTCCCTTAGAGGTGGAGGGCAGGGAAGGAACCAGTAGGCCAAACCAGAGCCCTAGTTAGTGGGCAGAAAGGTGGGGGAGTCTTGGAAACTTGAAAGTTAATAATTTTTGCTCCATCACTTACCTGTTATTTCTGTCCTGCCACGTGGTGTATATCTCTATAAGTTGCTTTCAATCAGTTTGACAATGTAGTGGATCATAAATAATAAAATAAAAGCTAGCCTTCCCTGTAGCCTGGCACTCCCATAGTGGACAAGAGGGTGCCTGTCAAATCAGGGTCAGGTGAGAGAAACGTGAGGGGCCGGTGCTACACCCAGAGCACAGGTGGAGAGGAAGATGGGGTGGTCTGGAGGCTGAGGTACAGCCACACATCTGGGAGAGGCATAGATGGGACGGAGGGAAGAGTATTGAGAGGAAAGACTGGACCCCTAAGTCTGGCCTTAAGGTGTTTTGGGGAGCAGCCCAGGACAGTGGTGCCGTAATCTTTCTTTGCAGAGAACGAGGGTTTCTTTTAGTCCAAATGTAGAAGAGTCGCACAGAGACACCGCCTCTGCAGATCTAGACATAGCCCTGTGGCTAAGTGCCTCAGAAACACCCCCGTACTCCCTACCCCCACCCCAGTAACTGTCCTCTCGGCCCCTGTCCCCAGCTCAGCGAGGAGCTGAGCCAGCAACTGGAGGCTGTGTGCGGGTCTGTGTTTGGGGAGCTTGAGTCCCAAGCCGTGGACGCCCTGGACCTGCCCGGCTGTTTCCGCATGCGGAGCCACAGCTACCTCCGGGCCATCCAGGCCGGCTGCTCTCAAGACGACGACTGCCTGCCCCTCCTTGCTGCCCCTGCCTCTGTCTCAGGGAGGCCCGGCTCTTGTGAGTACGCCTCGCTTGCCCCCAGCTGGGCCCTAGGTCGGAGGGGCTGGCTCTGACCCCCGCCACAGCTGTGCGCTGTGACCTTGGGCAGGTCGCTGGCCCCTCTGGGGTGAATGGTGGGGAGAACAGCCCTTGGCTCCGTGCCTGGCGGCACGTGGAGCCCTGGGCGCCGTGTGGGTGTGCGGGGTGGCGGGACACGGACGCCAGCCGGGACGCCCTTCTCACTGCGGCTCCGGGTCTCTGGCCACAGCCTTCAACTTCAGAAAGGCCCCGCCCCCCATCCCGCCGGGGAGCCAGGCCCCGCCCCGCATCTCCATCACCGCCCAGAGCAGCACCGACTCTGCCCACGAGAGCTTCACGGCGGCCGAGGGCCCCGCCCGGCGCTGCAGCTCCGCTGATGGGCTGGATGGCCCCGCCATGGGCGCGCGCACTCTGGAGTTGGCGCCGGTGCCACCCCGGGCCAGCCCGAAGCCCCCGACACTCATCATCAAGACCATTCCTGGCAGGGAGGAGCTGCGGAGCCTGGCGCGGCAGCGGAAGTGGCGGCCGTCCATTGGGGTGCAGGTGTGGAAGGAGGAGGGCGGATGGGAACTCGGGCCGGGTTGGTTGGGGATGGGTGGGGTGGGCCATCGGGGCCTTCTGGACACATGGATGGTTTCCTTGGCTTACTCTGAGCTGCAGGTAGCCAGCCCTGGGCCTGGTCCTGGACAGGGCTGCTCCAACCAGCCCCAGCCCACACCTTTGTCCTTCTTCCTGGCACCATCACCCCTAATGGCGAGTGGAGAGTGGTTCCCAGAATTCGCCACTTTGATGCCGCTGATTCCTGAGTCTCTCATCTTGTTCAGGCAGATTGTCTTTGCAGGATCTGCCAGCTGGCTAGAGGGTGTCAAGCATTGCTGGCCTTTTTCCCTGGGAAGGGCTTGCATCCCTGGTCTAGCCCCCAGCCACTGACTCCCCAACTTTGCCACCAGGTGGAGACTATCTCAGACTCGGACACAGAGAACAGGAGTCGAAGAGAATTCCACTCCATAGGCGTCCAGGTGGAAGAGGACAAGAGGTAGGTCTGAGTGGGGCCATCCTAAGCTTCCTTGGGGGAGAAGAGGAGAGAAGGCTGCATATTGACTTCATTGGCCTGGTCTCCTTGGGCACTCTCTCTTCCTGGCTGAGACCAAACCCTTTTAATGGGGAGGAGTCAGAGCAGCTACTGGGGTTATCCACAGAGATAGGCAGCATCAAATCTAAAGTGAGTTCTCCTTATACCCAGGCCTGTCCCCTGAGGTCTGAGGTGGACAGGAGCTATAGAGAGCTTGAGGCAGGGATTGGTAGGGAGAGGTAAGAGGTAGATGCGGAGCAGGTCTCCAACAATTGTCCTTCACAGGGGATAACGGGATTTTGCCAATCCCTTGTTAACTTCCTGTGGTGTCCAAGTATGTGAGCTCAAGGAAAAACAAATAAATATAAAGATTGCCTCTCAGGGTCCCTGGCACATATAGCACTCCTCTTCACTTGGCTCACACAGCATTTAACCAGGTGGGGGTACCTATAATATGCCTGAGTCATTGATGTACCCGAGATGGTGGCATTACCAACAGCCAGCATTCTGGCATGAGCTGGCCTCAGAAACATTGCTTCCTTAATTTCTCCTGGGAAAACTAGCATTGTGAGCTCTGAAGGGAATCCTGGGAGAAGTCCCTCTGTTGTTGAGTTCCTGTGGGAAGATGCTTTCTTTGATGACCAAGTGTCAGTGTCCATGGGGCCCATCTGTCCTCTGAGCTACAATGCTACCAGGCCAGTGGCCCTAAAGTATAGTTTCTGGGAATCTGCCTGAGGCTGGCTGTAAGAGTGACATGGTAATCCGGGTTGTTCAAGCCATACCCACTGGAGGAATAAAACTAGAGTCCCAGTAGCAGTCCCTCACAGCGCTGTTCCAGTTACCATTGTTGGGCCTGCCCTAACGTTCCCCCAACTATTTCTGGGAACTCCTGGAATGTGTTGTGTGTGTGCCTGATCCAATGTTTTTTTCTACTCTTACTCTAGCTCCCCCTGCAGCTCCACTTGCTCCTGAGACTGTAAATGCCGCCATCAAGGATGGCAAAAATTTGCTTTTGTGGCCCCCCATCACTCCTGAAAGCTGTTATCCTCCAAACCCTTATTATTGCACAAAGATCACAGAAAAGTAGCACTTTCTGGCCAACTTTATGGTCTATGACTTGACTTTCTTGAGAGGTGTGTTAGGAGGTATGGATGGGTGCAGCTTTGTGTTCAGAACCCTTTCCCCCCTTTAATGCTGCCCCAGGGATCATAAACCAAGCCCGTGTGCTCCTTACTCACTCCCAATGAGGCTTCCTGGTCCCTCACCCAGATACACCTCTGGGGTCCTCCTATTCCTCCTAACAAACCCGAATCCTAAGAAGAGTGCAGTAGGCATTCTACTGAGACTGGCTAAACCAGTAAATACTGTCATTCATTCAGAAAATACTTATTAAACATATGACAGCTCCTGTTAAATGCTCAGGGAAATAGCAAAGACCTGACTCTTGACTTCATAGAAGTTATGGTCTAGAGAGGAATCAAAGCAAAGAATAATCATCCATGAATAAAAATATGATTACTCATTGCAGTATAACCTATAATGGGGTATTATTTCACATTATGGTGGGAGTATGAAAGAAAAAAAGCAGAAGCGGACAGAGAAAGGACCTTATTTAAGTTAAGCAGGAGACATTTAAGCTGAGACTTGTGGATTGACTAGAAACACTCAGGTGATGAGGGGTGGGGGCGGTGCGGATCTTTCCTGGAAGAGGGAATAGCATATGTGAAGGTGCTGGGGCAGGAAAGAGTTTGACCTGCATCAGGAACTAAAAGGTTGATGTGGCCCATGTGCAATGGGGCAGTGGCAGGGGCCAGGTCATGCTGAGCAGGGCATGATAAAGAAGTAGAATTTAATTATAACTAATGAGTAGCTATTAAGAGGTTAAAGGAGTGTGACATGATCTAATTTATGTTTATAAAAGATCACTAGCTGCTGAGTGGAGGATGAATTTGAGGGAAGTAATAGTAGATATGGAGGAGAAAGGTCTTTTGCGTTATGGGAGATCTTGTGTTGGGGATTTTTTTTCTATTGTACTTTATAATTGGGCACTGCTAATGTATAGGGACACTGTTAAGTTTTATATATTGGTTTTATATTTAGCAACTTTGCTGCTCTCTTTTATTAGGACTCACAGTTTATCTGACAATCACGATAGGTTCTCTATATAGTCAGGTTTTTTTCCCTGCAAATAAGGACATTTGTTTAAATCTGTTTATTTTTAATTTCTTTTTGTAATAGTGCATTGAATAGGACTTCTAGTTCGCTGTTGAGTGTACCACACCTATCCCAGTCCTGATGTTAGTGGATATCTTATCAGTTCCCACTCATAAGTATGATGATGTTTGCTACAGATTTTGATGAATACTATTTATCAGGTTGAGGAAATTCCCTTCTATTCCCAGTTGGCTAAGAGTTTTCATTCTAATTTTTAAAAAATATAAAATGAGAGTGGAATTTTATTGAATGCTTTTTTTCAGAAGCTACTTAGATGATCATATATTTTTCTCTTTTCATTTGTAACATGGTGCATTATATCAAATGGATTTTTCCATGTTGACCCATTCTTTCATTCCTGGATAAATCCTACTTGATACTATTATCAGTTGGGATTAAGTTTGGCTGTGAGTAATAGGGCCTCGATAATGTCTTAATGTTTTTCCCTGTCATTAAAAAAAAGAAGAAGAAGAAGAAGCAGCCCAGCTTGGCCAGTGTTGCTCAGTGGTTGAGTGTTAACCAATGAAGGTTGAGGTTTGATTCCCTGTTAGGGCATATGCCTGGATTTTGGGCTTGACCCCAGTGTGGGATGTGCAGGAGGTAGATGATCAATGGTTCTCTCTAGCCTGGATATAGCAGTGAAGTGTCAGACCCGAGACTGCTTTGATCTTATGCATTCCCACCCTTTGAGTATCATCTCATATCCAAGCAGCTATAGGTCAGGCTCTAGCCAGGCTGCATTCTGAGCAGTAGAAAGGAAGAAGAAAGAAGGGGTGCGGTCTTTCCTTTTTAATAAGACTTCCTGACAGTTACACACAATACTTTCACCTACATCACATTGAAACCTCATCACCTGGTGGTATCTAGCTGCAAGGGAGGCTGAGGAATAGACAAAGAGAAGAATGGATATATTGAACTCTAGTAGTTTTGGTCACAAATTTGCTGGATTATTTTTATATACTTGTTGGATTTTTGAATAGCTATTACTTTACTTAAGATTTTTATATTTGTGTTCATAGCTGATATTGGCCTATTGTTTTGCTTTTATTGTTGTTAATTCCAGGTTGTGGTAGATTCCTAAAATGAATTTGACAGCACTCTCTGTGTTTTGTTCTTTGGAACAATTTGTATCAAGTAGGAATTATCTATTCCTTAAAGGTTTGGTAAAGCTTGCCCATAAAATTACCTTAGCCAGATGCCTTTAGGGGCTAGGAGAAACTTAAACAAAACAAAACAAAAAAAACACATGTTATTGATTTCAGAGAGAGGAAGAGTGAGAGAGATAGAAACATGCATTGGCTGCTCCCTGCTAGGGATTGAGCTTGTAAAGTGGGCATGTGCCCTGACCAGGGAATTGAACTGGCAACCTCCTGGAGCATGAGATGACGCTCAACTAACCCAGCCCCACAGGCCAGCCAGAAGAAACTTTGAACTACAGCTTCAATTTCTTTAGTGGTTATCGATCTGTTCTGGTTTCATTTTCCTTCTTGAGTTAATTTTGGTGATTTATATTTTTCTTTAAAAATGGGCCAATTTACAAAAATTGACAATTTTCAAAAATTTTGGCACAAATATTCTATTATAGCATTGCAGTTTTATAAACATTTACTGTATCTAAAGGTTATGCCCCTTATCATTCCTTCCTTCCTTTCTTGATCAATCTTGTCTGAGGTTTGTATATTTCATCATCCTGTATAATAAAAGCCTAATATGCAAATCGACCAAATGGTGGAACGACTGATGGAATAACTGGTCACTGTGACTTGCACTGACCACCAAGGGGGCAGACACTCAACACAGGAGCTGCGCCCAGCCTGCAGGCCCTAGGCCAGCCAAGGCATGTGCTAGTGGGGGCCCCCTGATCGCCCCGCAGAGGGAGGCGACTGGCAGCAGTGGAGAGTTGAGCTGGCCAGTGAGTGGGCGGCAGTGGGGGCGGGGCCTGTGAGCAGATGGCCTCAGGTGGGCCAAGGCAGGTGTCAGCAGGGGCTTCTTGATCGCCCCACTGGTTGCCCCACAGATTGGCCCTGATCGCCAGCCAGGGCTAGTACCCTACCCATGCACGAATTTCGTGCACCAGGCCACTAGTTTAAGTATATTTATGAAGTTATATTTTATTAATCTTTAAAAAACTAGCTTTTGGCTTTGGTGAGCATCTCTATTGCTTATTTCTATTTTGTCATTAATATTTCCTGCCATCTATTACTTTTGTGTTATTATATTTTTTCTTCTACCATCTTTGTCTTTTTTTTAGCCCCTTGAACTTAATTTCTTATTTTCTGACATGTGCTTTTAAAGCTATACATTCCCTTGTAACTAACTGTTGTAGCTGCTGCTCGTAGGTTTTGAGATGCACTGTTTTCATTGTTTAATTTGAAATGGCTTTCATCATAATTTCCTTTTTAACTTGTGAATTATTTAGACGTTTTGTTTTTTAGTTTGCTAATGTATTTTTAGGGGAGAGGGTCTGTCTACCTTTTCACTCTTAATTTTTACATTTACTACATTGTGGTCATAGTGTGCCTTCTGTATGACATTTACTCTGTGGACTCTGGCGAGGCTTCATCCCTTGTCCAATGTTTATCCTCTAATTTTTTGGTTTCTTTATCTTCAATTCTTTTTGGTTTGATCTACCATTTTTGAGAAAAGTGTGTTAAAATGTTTCCCCATTACTTTTCATGTTCCCTGGTAATTTTATTAATATTTTTAGTTTGAAGTGCTATTTAGAAGAGTTTAGGCCTATGATTGTTGTATCTTCTTGGTAGCTTGACCCTTTTACATGAAAATTGTGCATGGATAGGATCCCTAGGCCTGGCTGGCAATCAGGGCTGATTGGGGCCTTCTGGCTGCTGGCTGGAGCCTGCCTTCATTCTGCACCACCCCCTGGTGGTCAGGCATATGTCATAGCGAGCGATCGAACTCCCAACATCCCGGTTGAACTCTAAAGGGAACAATTTGCATATTAAGGTTTTATATATATAAACTAGAGGCCTGGTGCATGAAATTCGCATGAGGGAGGTGTCCCTCAGCCCAGCCTGCACCCTCTCCAATCTGGGACCCCTCAGGGATTTTTCTCACAATCCAGGACTGCTGGTTTCCAACTACTTGCCTGCCTGCCTTCCTGATTGCCCCTACCTGCTTTTGCCTGCCAGCCTGATCACCCCCTGGCTGCCAGGGGTTCAGAGCAAAAAGGGATGAATAGGTGGGCCACAGGTGATCTTTAGGGCAATGAAACTGTTCTGTCTGATATTACATTAATGGTACATTTGTCAAGACCATAAGATGTTCAACACAAAGAATGAACCCTAATGTAAACTGCAGATTTTACTTTTGTTAATAACGTATTGATAAAGGCTCATCAATTATCATACAATAATAAATGTATCACGTTAATTTAAGATGCTAATAATAAAAGAAGCTTTAATGTAGTGTGGCCGGGCCTGGGGGTGGTGGCGCGGGTTCAGACCCCCTGCTGGGTATGGGGCAGCCATCGGGACCCCCGCCGCCGCCCCAGGTTTGCTAAGACCAGGCCTGGGGGCAGCAGCACGGGTCTGGACCCCCTGCTGGGTCTGGGGCGACCATCGGGACCCCCGATGCAGCCCCAGGTTTGCTGAGGCCGGGCCTCAGGGCGGCGGTGTGGGTCCGGACCCCCTGCTGGCTCTGGGCATGCAATTGGATACCTGCTGGCCTCGCCCCTCCACTGCCCCTTGCCTTGTGTGTGCCTCGGCCCCGCCCCCCACTCCTGATTGGCTGGTAGTGTAATGAAGGTACAGTCAAATTAGCATATTACTCTTTTATTAGATAGGATAGGCTGCTTTTCATCTTTACTAATGGCTTTTGCCTAGAATTATGTTTTGTCTGATTTTATTGTTATGGCTGCTTTCTTTTGGTTAACTTTCCAATTTATCTTTTTCATCTTTTATTTTCAACCTTCCTATATCCTCCTGTTTAGATGTGTTGCTTATAAGCAGTATGGACCAAGAGTTTAGTAGACATATTTCATCCACTTATATGTATTTTGATTACTGATATATTTTTGTCATTTCTTTAAAAATTCTCCATTTGATATGCTTTTTTTTTTTTTTTTTTTTTTTTTTTTGCTGTGCTCCTCTCCTACTTTTCTGCCTTCTATTAAACTGATCAAATTTATTTTAGCTCTCTTTTTTTCCCCCACACTGGCTTGGAAGTACATTTTAGTGATAATTTTTCTTGACATACTAACAAATATACTTAATTTATATTTTTCTAAAGTCTAAAATTTGTCATTATTTCTATCCTTCTTAGGTACAAAACAAGTACCTCGAACACTTTTTAACTCCCTCCTCCCAGCTTCCATGTTATATATTTATCTAGTATTTTGATTATACCTCTTTTTTAAAAAAACTCTTCTAAATCAGTTGTTGTTGTATCTTTTATGGTTTAATATTTAGTTTTACAAACATGTTTTAATAATTTATGTGTTCACTATTGTTTGTTACTGCCCACTCCTTCCTCATGGGTTCAATTTCCTTTATGCTGAAGTACTTCTTGAGCTTGAGACCAGTGTTAGAGTTGATATCTCAGCTTGAGATTTCTAGATTTCACTGGTAGTACTCATTTGAACCCCACACCCACACAAAAAACAGCCTTAATGTCTTGTTTTCTCAACATCTTACTTCTTAGCCACTTTCCTGAATCGTGATGTGAGTTTTCAAGTCCAAGTTTGTAAATGAAATGACCGTTCATGGCTGCTGGCTTTATGCATAGGGTCTCCTTCCAGCTCACCAGAGGCACAGGTTTGGGGTCTCTCCTCTTATTCTTCCTGGGTGTCACCATCCAGCCTCTAGCCTGTGACTAGCCTGATGTTCATGTGGCTCATTTGGCTTAGATCCCCTCTTACTGCTTGTGTTTTGAATTTCCTTTTTGCTTCTAGTACCTGAAGATTTCTCTTTTCTATTTCAGGCTTGGCATTATAGCAAACTCACCTTTTCCACTTTATGTTAGCCAACATTTCCAGATGTTTAAGGGGTGGTTGGGAGCTTCCCAAGTTGGTTCAATCTACAGTATTGATCAGTTTTCTGGACTAGGCTGATAGCAGCAGATACAGGGAGAAGTGGATCAATTTGAGAAGCATTTCGAGGGAAGTCAGAAAGGACAGGGACTGGCAGACAATGAGGTCTTCTTTGCTCTTGTGTAGGTCTTCAGGGAGTTCTCGGTGGGGTGGGCCAGTGAGATGGAGTTGGGTAAATGTGTAAAGAACTGAATTACTTGGGATGATCGCATTGGAAACTCAGAGGGGGTGACAGGTGGGGAGAGAAGAAATCTGGCACATCTTTCTGGCCAGGCTCTCTTGCTTGTCGGCTGAAGGCATCCTTAGTTATATACCTGCACTATTCTTTCTGTCCCTTATGTCCTTGGCACTTTCAGTCTGACTTACCACACACCACGCCCCCACTGGCTCATAAAAGTGAACCATGAATATCAACAGCCTCTCTAGGCAAATATCGAGAACTAGCTGGCTCCTCCCTGCACTCGCTGCCACCCCATTTTCTTGGACTTTCTTGTTTTTGCTCTTATCTCACTGGTCCCAGTATATCTCTCTCTCTCTCTCTCTCTCTCTCTCTCTCTCTCTCTCTCTCTCTCATTCTCTCTCTCTCTCTCTCTCTCTCTCTCTCTCTCTCTCTCTCTCATTCTCTCTCTCTCTCATCTCTATGTCTATCTTTATATCTATGTCTATCTCTATATCTCTCCAAACCCCTCTCTCTGTCCCCTTTGGTTTTAAAACTTGCCCAGAAAGCAAGATCTCCATTTCTGCCTTTCAGACTGTTCCTTGCTAATCTACTGGGTGAGGAGTTCAGACTTATTGCCTCTGATACCAGGGAGTCATCTGCAGGTCCTTCCAGTTGTCTATCATTAGTGGTGACGTGGCTTAGAAATGCACAGTGGTAGGAGTTGGTGCTCCTTCAGTTCCATCTCCACTGCATCTCCACCCAAATATTTATTGTAACCCTATTATTTGTCAATTACTCTGCTGGGCACTGAGGATACAAAGGTGAGCAGAACACACAGCCCCTGCCCCATGAAGCTTACGTTCACCTAAGAACCTCATAGATGAATTAGGAAAAAATATTATGTTATTCATTTGAAATTGAAATTTAACTGGAGTCCTGTACTTATTCTGACAACCCTACTTTTACCCACTGTGCCCAGTTAGGGCCGTCTGGAGAGCTCTGTGTAGGAAAGTCATCCTATACCCATGATCTTTCCTTATGGTCATGGTCATCTCTGGCTTTTGGACCTTGAGAAGGGAGTGTGCTGAAAGAACAGAGCCCCTTGAGCATTGGGAAGGAAGCTTGCATTCTCATGAAGCTATCCTATCTAATAAAAGAGTAATATGCAAATTGACCATCACTCCAACACACAAGATGGCTGCCCCTATGTGATCAAAGATCCTGCCCCCTATGTGATCAAAGATCCTGCCCCCATGAGACACAAGATGGTCACCACAAGATGGCCAGCAAAGGAGGGCAGTTGGGAGGGACCAGGCCTGCAAGAGAGGGCAATTAGGGGAGACCAGGCCTGCAGGGGAGGGCAGTTATGGGCAATCAGGCTGGCAGGGGGGTGGTTAGGGGGTGATCAGGCTGGCAGGCAGAAACAGTTAGGGGCAATCAGGAAGGCAGGCAGGTGAGGAGTTGGGAGCCAGCAGTCCTGGATTGTAAGAGGGCTGTCCGACTGCCTACTGGGATTGGGCCTAAATGGGCAGTCGGACATTCCTTGAGGTGTCCTAGATTAGAGAGGGTGCAGGCTGGGCTGAGGGACACCCCACCCCTGTGCATGAATTTCATGCACTGGGCCTCTAGTATTCCAATAATAGTCCTGCAAATACAATGAGCTGCTAACTGATCACAAGCCCTGATAGCTGAAGAATGGACACTGCCTCCATTTTTTTAGCTATCAACTCCAAGTTGGCTTTGGACTGACCATCATGACTCTACTTAAATATCCCACCCTATCATAGCCCCCTAGGATGGAGTGGGGGGACTCAGGGACCCCAATTGATTCTATGTTTAAGTTCCTAAATGCTTTCTCAAAACGGGAGCCAGCACAATGGCTGAGCCTTGCTGAAATTTCCCTGCACTTACACCCCTCTGCTACTCCCCCACATCCCCTGTCAACCTGCTGCCAAGTACTCTTGGCAAAACCTCTTAACAACTCCTGGATGTTGAGCATTCCTTAGACACTGTGTCTCCTGGGATGAACCAGTTTTTTCCCAGAGCCTCTGGTGTTTTCCCCTAGAGAATCACAATAGAAATGTCTCCCTGAAGTAACCATGATAACAACTTTCAGAATAATCAGAAATGTGATCATTGTGGCCCTAAAGAACTCGAGGGAGGAAGCCTCCTCAACTTTGTCAGAAAGCTTGGGGAGAAAATATTGGAAAAGGCATTGTTATAAATGAGTGACAATTCGTAACTGAAGTCAGTTTCTAGTCTGTGTTTACAGCATTGGTGAGGACCATACTGCCAAATGCAAAACTAAATAGGGACATAAGCCCTGAACTTCACTACCCTGAAAATGCATCTATTATAGTTAGGATTAGATTTGGCTGTGAGTTACAGAAAACCCCCAAATGACAGTGTCTTAAATATAATACAAGTTTATTTCTCTCTTGCTTAGAAGAAGTCCGGAGAGAGTCGACTGAGAGGCTGTTAGGTGCTCTACCGTGTCAGGATCCAGGTGTCTGCTTGTTTTATTGCTCCTCCATCCTGATTTCCATCTCATTTTCCAAGATGGATGCTTGAGGGCCAGCCATCATGTCTGTATTGTGGTCAGCAGGGAGGAGGAAGGAACAAAGAAAGGCATGTTCTCCTTTTAAGAACATTTCCTGGCCCAGCCAGCATGGCTCAGTGGTTGAGCGTTGACCTAGGAACTAGGAGGTCACGGTTCAATTCCCAGTCAGGGCACATGCCTGGGTTGCGGGCTTGATCTCCAGTGTGGAGGGTGCAAGAGGCAGCCAATCAGTGATTCTCTCTCATCATGGATGTTTCTATCTCTCTCTCCCTCTCAATAAAAATATATTTTTTAAAAAGAAGAATATTTCCTGGAAGTTGCACATACAACTTCTGCTTAAATCCTGCCTAGAACTTAGCCATACATGGCTACATCTAGCTGCAAGGGAGATGGGTAAACAAATCTTTATTAGAAGTGGCCATGTGTCCATCCTTAAATTGTGGGATTTTATTACTTAGGAAGAATGGATCGGGGGGAGGATTATTAGTGTTCTCTACCATCCTTTCTTCCAGCCAACCAGTCAGCTAAAATTTAAGGATGAGTAACTGCCCTATTTAGGAAGGGAGATAGATATGCAAATAACTTACTGCAATACAATGTGATATGGAGTATAAAAGAGGTTTTATTCAGAGTGCTGTGGGAGAACAGATGGAAATGATCAACAGCAATCATAATAATGAATAACTACAATGCCCTCGCTGGGTTCTCAGTTCTACATTCCCATGATTTCATTTGTCCAGCTTCCTTCCTTTTCAACAAAAGCTACAATCCTCTCTGCCTCCCTATATAGCAACTAACATTTACAATGGGCAGCCCAGGTGCTGCTCTAAGTTTCTTACATGTATTGTCTCATAACAATCCTAGGAGCAGGTACTATTACCATTCTTCTTTATATGTGAGGAAACTGAGGCACAAGCCATAGTGCTGAGTGTTGGACCTAGGAAGTCTGGCTTCAGAGTAGGGTGCTCAACCACTCTGCTAGGCTACTTCCCTAAAGCTGCTTGTTTTCATTCCTTCCCCCACTTGCCCACCCCTAAGTACCCAGCATTCTTCCTGCTCACTTTATTACAATGACTGAGGTCATCTGGTGGGACCTCTCTCCACTTCTGGACCAACTCCTCACTTACTTGTATCTCTTCCTTTTCCTTCTCCACCATTCCTGCCTCAGGGGTGAGTCATCTTTCTTCCTGATTAAAGCCTCCCCTCTCCCTCAATCCTAGGTGGGCAGTGGTGTGTTTGAGAGCTGACCTCCAGTCATATTGTACTAACTTGATAAATGTCTGATCTTAGGGAGTCACTTAACCTCTCTAAGCTTCTGTTTTCTCACCTGTAAGTAGGGGTAGTACTAACACCCTTATCCTGGGACTTTTTGTGAGGATTGAGCATGTTTATTCATGTACAGTGGTTAGCATATACTAAGAGTTCACCAGGTGTTAGTTTTTATCTAGTAGAGGCCCGGTGCACGAATCCTTGCATTAGCAGAGTCCCTCAGCCTGGCCTGCAAGAATCAGGCCAAACCAGCTTTCTGACATCCCTTGAGAGGTCCCAGCTTATGGGAGGGAGCAGGCCAGGCCGGGGGACCCCACTGGTGCATGATTGGGGTAGGGAGGGACCGCAGGAGGGTTCCTGAGCGTGTCCAGTCCATCTGACTCAGTCCTGGTGGGACAGACCCCAGCAGTAAGCTAACCTACTGTTTGGAGCATCTGCTCCCTGGTGGTCAGTGCACATCATAGCAATTGGTCAAATGAATGGTTGGACACTTAGCATATTAGGCTTTTATTATATAGGATTAGAGGCCTGGTGCACGAAATTTGTGCACAGTGAGGGGGTGTCCCTCAGCCCAGCCTGCACCCTCTTCAATCTGGGACCCCTTGTGGGATGTTCGACTACCCTCTCACAATCCAGGACTGCTGGCTTTCAACCACTTGCCTGCCTGACTGCCTGATTGCCCCTAACCGCTTCTGCCTGCCAGCTTGATCACCCCCTAACCACTTCTCTGCCAGTCTGATAGATGCCTAACTGCTCCCCTATCAACTCTGATTGCCCCTAACTGCCCTCCCCTGCTGACAACCTGGTCACCTCTAACTGTTTTCCCCTGTAGGCCTGGTTGCCTCCTGCAGGCCTGGTTGCCCCAACAGCCCTCCCCAGATGGCCCAGTCACTCCTAATGCCTTCCCTTGCCAGCCTGGTTGCCCCTAACTGCCCTCCCCTCCCCTCCTGGTCATCACCAACTGCTCTCCCCTTCAGGCCTGGTCCCTCACAACTACCCTCCCTTGCCAGCCTGGTCTCCCCCAACTTCCCTCCCCTGCTGGCCTGATTCCCCCCAACTGCCCTCCCCTGCAGGTCTGGTCCTTCCTAACTACCCTATTCTGCAGGCCTGGTCCCCCCTCCCCCCTAGCTGCCCTCCCTTACAGGCCTGGTCCCCCCAACTGCCCTCCTCTGCCAGCTCAGTCACCCCTAACTGCTCTCCTCTGCAGGCCTGATCACCCCTAACTGCCCTCCCCTGCTGGCCTGGTCCCTCCCAATTGCCCTTCCCTGCTGCTCTGATCACTGCCCTCCCCTGCCAGCCATCTTGTGGTGGCTGTCTTGCGTCCACATGGGGGCAGCCATCTTTGACCACATGGGGGAGGCCATCTTGTGTGTTGGGGTGATGGTCAATTTGCATATTACTCTTTTATTAGATAGGATTCCTTGGTTTCTTGGACTTCTATCTTCTCTACCTTCACTTGATTTCTCTTTACAAGTTGTATTAATTTCCTACTGGTGATGTAATAAATGACCACAAATTTAGAAGCCTCCAGTAGTACATATTTATTACTAGAGGCTTGGTGCACAAAATTTGTGCACAGGTAGGGTCCCTAGGCCTGGCCGGTGATCAGAGCTGATCTGTGGGGTGACCAGAAGGATGATCAGGTGGCCCCTACTGGCACCCGCCTTGGGCAGCCTGGCACCGCCCACTTGCCAGCCCCTCCCCTGCCACCCTCACCAGTATCCTCCCATTTCAGAGTGACTGGCAGGGCAATTGGGAGCCCCCTGCTCCCACCTACCTTGGCTAGCCTGGGGCCTGCAGGTTTGGGGCAGCTCCTGCATTGAGCATCTGCTCCATGGTGGTCAGGGCATGTCATAGCAATCAGTAGTTCCACCGGTCATTCCACTGGTCGTTCAATTTGCATATTAGGCTTTTATTACATAGGATTTTACTAGAGGCCCGTGCATGAATTCATGCACAGGTGTGGTCCCTCAGGCTGGCCAGTGATCAAGGCCTATCAGGAGGCTGACTGGCTGGCCAGGTGTGGTAGGATAGGTAGGGACCCCGGGAGGTTGACTGTGGGAGCACACTGACCACCAGGGGGCAGCTCCTGCATTGAGCATCTGGCCCCTGGTGGTCAGTGTGAGTCTAGAGGTTGGAAGTCTGAACTGGTTTCCACTGGGCTAAAATCAAGGACTGATCCCCCTGGAAATGCAGGGAAGAATCCATTTAGTTACCTTTTCCTATTTATAGAGATTGTTTGCGTTCCTTGGCTTGTAGCCCACTTCTGTCTTCAAAGCCAGCAATGGCGGTCTGTCCTCACATGGCATCACTCCCACCTTGATTCCATTGTCCCAGCTTTTTCTCTGACTCCAACTTTCCTGCTTTCCTCTTTCATTTATAAGGAACTTTTGATTAAATCAGACACACCTGGATAATCCAGTTTGTTTACATTTCAAGATCCTTAAAGTAATCTACAAAATCCCTTTTGCCACGGAAGGTAACATCCACAGCTTCCGGGAATTAGGGCATGAATCTCTTTGGCAGCCATTCTGTTTACCAGTCCTCCTGCCCCCGCCAAGTTCTCCCCGCTTGTGATATGGTTTGTGAGAACCATCCTAAACAAAATACCTCTCTCTTCCTTTACCCAGATTTTTGAGATGTAATTGACAAATAAAAAAATATTTCTCCTTAAAGGTACACTGTCATCCTAGCTAGTTTGGCTTATTGGATAGAGCATCAGTCTGTGGACTGAAGGGTCCCAGGTTTGATTCAGTCAAGGGCACATGCCCAGGTTGTGGGCTCGATCCCCAGTAGGGGTGTGCAAGAGGCAGCTGGTCAATGATTCTCTCTTATCATTTATGTTTCTCTCTCTCTCTCTCTCTCTCTCTCTCTCTCTCTTTTTCTCTTTTCCTCTCTCAAATCAATAAGAATATATATATTTTAAAAAGGTACACTGTCCTCTCTTCCTCCCTTCTCAACAAGCTCTTTTCAAGAGCTATATTGGCTAGTTTTCTCCACTTCCTGACAACCTGCTATCTGCGTCTGCCCCCATACCTTACCAGACCGACTTGCCCTAATCACCATTGGCTTCCATATTGCCAAATCAATGGACACCTTTCATTCTTAACTGGCTGCATTTTCTATGTTGGTTGCTTACTCCTTCTTGAGACCCATCTGTGCCCTATCTGCCTTTAAGTGTCTTTGTCCTGGTTTTCTTCCTTGTTCTTTGTAGCTTAGGCACCTTAGGGTGTACACTCTCTCCACCTATCCATGAAATGTCCTTGTTCCCTGGGGTTTGGGATCTTTGTTCCATTGCTCTTCTCTTGGGTGACCTTGTCCCACACTTCTGTTTGTAATACCACTTGCACAAGGATGATTGACCCCTGCCTGTGCTGTGAACATCCCTTGCTGGAAGTGTTGATGAAGATTGTGCGTCCAGTGATCCCATAAACTCCTCAACTTTGTCGGTCTTTCTTGAAGTAGACTCAATGAGGGAGCTCCTTGAGGTGGGTGCTGACTTGAGAACCATGAAGCCTGGGTTACTTAGGCTTTTATTCCAGACTGTGTGGCCTATTCCGTCAAGAATGTGTGGTCCTTTCAGGACGACCTAAGAGGACAGGTGAGAGGCAGCAAATCCAGTGGTGCCAAAGGACAGATCCATGTCTCATGGGAGTAACAGGAAAGCAAGCAGGGAAGGCATGTCTTCAATACTGTGTTTATTGGGGCAAACCCCACCTTTATCTGTGTGGTTTGCAACTGCTGGAGCTGTAAAGGAGCCAACTGCTACCTTGAGCTCAAAGGCACAAAAATAGTCAAAGGGAGCCAAAGTGCATCCTCAGAGTTCAGTTAGAGAAGACTCTCACCAGACACACAGAACAGGGTAACCCAACAGTGGGGCTGCCTCCAAATGCAAGAAGGTTGCTGAGGGAGGTACAGTACAGAGGATGGTCTTGGAGGCAGTCTGGAGGTTCACAGAGGAAGAGGAGACTTGGGCAGAGAATGGAAAGGGAGCAGGGAGGAGGAAGCCATTTTAGGTAGGGAAATAGCATGGGCAAAGGCTTAGAGTCAGGGCCAGTATAACCTACTTGGGAACAAGGAGAATCCAGGGGAGGTGAAGTTGGAGAGAACTACATCCTGAGGATATCCTAGCATTAGGGTAGATGCTAACACAGGAAGCTTGAACTATATCTGGTTGGCATGAAGAAGCTATGGAAAAGGTTTGAGCAGGGGAATGAATTGAACAGAGGTCAGTTTTAGGATGACTACTCCAGTCTTGGGTGGATTGATGAGGGAAGTGTTGAGTACCAGATCTTAAAATATCCAAGATGTAATTTTAGAGAGAAGAGGAACCTTGGCAATTACTGGTCCATTCCTACCATTTTATATAGTGTGTGTATATTTATCATACACAATCATGTTTTATATATGCATACATGTATATATTAAATGGCTTAGCTAGAGGGTGAGTGACTTTCCAAAGGCACATAGCAACAAGACCAGCATTAGAATTCAGGTCAGACTCCTAATCCAGTGCTCTTCTGTGCCCTACTCAGTAGAGGCAGGGATGTATGAAAGGGGGCTGACCCAACAGTCAAGGCAGAGAGTGATGCAAGTCTTGACTAGGGCAGGACAGGGCAGACACCAAGGTGAAGACCATGTGCGAGGCAATGTGATATATTCTGTCTCTCTCTCTGGAGGGGGGGTTGGGACATAGGGCTTGTTGGAGACTGCACATGAGCGCATCTCTTTTTCCTGGGTCC
This sequence comes from Antrozous pallidus, assembly GCA_027563665.1. Lineage (NCBI taxonomy): Eukaryota > Metazoa > Chordata > Mammalia > Chiroptera > Vespertilionidae > Antrozous > Antrozous pallidus. The sequence continues at coordinate 189,970,848 of CM050508.1, forward strand.
TGCAGCATCCTTCTGGGCCTGGTTTCTATGGCAACAGCTCCCAGCAGGCAGCCTGCCAGCTGGAGGGAAGCAGGCAGGCAAGGCAGGCAGGGAGAGAAGGCCTGGGCAGCAAGAGGAAGGCTGAAGTTGTGGGGGTTGGGGGAACCTCCTGGGAAGCTGGAGGGGCCCCCAGAGCTGGTCCCCAGCCCCCCTCTCCTGATAATATGAGTGGAGTTTGCTTAGGACACAAGTGCCTTTCTTTTGTGATCCTTGAAATTCCAGACCTCGAACTTCTGTTTACCTCTCCACCCACCCCTACATCTCCTGACTCCCACTTCAAGTCTTGTCTGACCCCAGTCGCATGCACTTCAGGAACCACTGATTTCTTCCTAGAATCCAGAGGGGGAAAAGAACAAGGCCAGTTGACTTTCTGTTTTGCATATGATTTGCTTATTATTAACTCAAAGAAGAAATTTCCAGGCCTGATGCCATTCCTGCCAACAACTTAATTCGACTCCATTGGCACCGGCTGACTGTGTCTGGCCAGGCTCTGGGCTGAGCCACAGGGTCCCTAGAGGAGGAAGAGTCCTCCCAGCTGCTTCCACCTCCCTTCTCCCCAGCTGTTCCAAGGCAGTTCTTCCTGATGTTCCGGCAGCTGGTGCCTTGGGAAGTACTTGGGCTGTGGAGCAAGCAGCAGCCCTGGGTCCAAATGCTGGCTTTGCTTATTTACAGCTGGGGACCCGTGGGCCTCTCTGGGCCTTAATGTATTCATCTCTGCAGGGCTGGGGACCTACCTGTACAGCTGGTGTAAATAAGCAGTCACAGTGTTTGTTAAGGTGCTGAAACACCACTGTATTCATTGGCAATACCCTAGCTCCTCCCTGGCCCCTCTGGTACCCCACCCCCAACCCAGCTTCTGCGGGGAGATGCTGTAGCACTTGGACTGTGTCTGTTTTCATTGGTATACACCAGCAGCTGTTCTGTACAGATTAACTATTGTATCACCCTGTCCAGAGGCGATGCAACAGGTAGGTATATTATGTACCCACCTGTTACAAGGACTAATATAGTTACGGTCATGTAGGTGTCCTTTCTCATCCCTTTTCCGTTTAGTCTGGGGTGAGGGTGAAGGCTGGGGTGCTACTCAGAAAGGGCAGAGATAACAGTCACCTCTCTCCCCAGGCGGGCGAGGTTCAAGCGCTCCAACAGTGTGACGGCCGGCGTGCAGGCAGACCTGGAGCTGGAGGGCCTGGCCGGCCTGGCCTCGGTGGCCACAGAAGACAAGGCCCTGCAGTTCGGACGCTCCTTCCAGAGGCACGCCTCTGAACCCCAGCCCGGACCCCGGGCCCCCACCTACTCAGTCTTCCGCACGGTCCACACGCAGGGCCAGTGGGCCTACCGCGAGGGCTACCCACTGCCGTATGAGCCGCCGGCCACCGATGGGTCCCCAGGCCCTGCCCCTGCCCCCACCCCGGGCCCCGGGGCAGGCCGCCGGGACTCCTGGATGGAGCGTGGCTCCCGTAGCCTCCCCGACTCAGGCCGCACGTCCCCCTGCCCGCGGGACGGCGAGTGGTTCATCAAGATGCTGAGGGCGGAGGTGGAGAAGCTGGAGCACTGGTGCCAGCAGATGGAACGCGAGGCGGAGGACTACGAGCTGCCCGAGGAGAGTGAGTGAGGGGACTCTGCGTGGAGGGATCACGGCTGGGAGCCCTCTGGGTGGACGTGAAGGTGCCGTCCTGAGGGTTTGGTTCTCTAGCACAAAACCTTGGTGGGTCCCCGTTGGCAGCAGGGCGTTCTGGAGCTCCTGGCAGGAAGCAGGGAGCAGCTTCAGGGGCCAGGGCTGGGCCTGGGGAAAGGGACCAGGCCGGGCCTCAGGGAGATGGCTGCCAGCCCATGGCAGCCAAGGGAATTCTTCCCATCTGCGCCGGTGCGGGGGTCTGGGCCTGCTCCAGGGCTTCAGACAGGGGCAGGCTGTGCACAATGTCAGGGCATGTCTGGGGCACTGGTGAAGATTAAGCCAGGAAGACACGGCCCTTCCCTGCAAGTTCAAGTTCAGTCCGAGGGGAGATACAGTCTTACCCTAGAACCCCAAGGATGGGATAGTGACTTGTGAGACAGGGGTCATACATAGACTTTAGTAAATATTTTTTTAAAGAGCTTATTACACAGTTTAGGTCTTTTTTTATTTTTTTAAATATATTTTTATTGATTTTTTTTAGAGGAAGGGAGAGGGATAGAAAGTCAGAAACATCGATGAGAGAGAAACATCGATCAGCTGCCTCCTGCACACACCCTACTGGGGATGTGCCCGCAACCAAGGTACATGCCATTGACTGGAATCAAACCTGGGACCTTTCAGTCTGCAGGCCGACACTCTATCCACTGAGCCAAACCGGTTTCGGCGAAATTTAGTAATTCTTAAGGAGTCAAAGAGCTGCACACTGATGGTCATGGAGCGAGTGCCTGCTTGCCATAGGGCTCTGGGGCTCAGCTGGGACTGGGATGCTCAGTTTTCTGACCTGGGAGGATAAGCACTTAAGAAATGTAGGTTGTATGAAGGAAGAAATGTCCGTGTGAAGTAGGATAGGAGCTGCTTGTTAGGAACCCGAGGATAGGATGGGGAGGGGCAGGAGGAAGCACACATAGAAAATATCAGGTAATGGAAGGGCAAGAGTTAGGGCAGACTTCCTGGAGGCGGGGGAAGGAAAGTCATCATTCCACTCCTCGAATCTGCTTCTGCTCCCCAGTCCTGGAGAAGATCCGCAGTGCTGTGGGCAGCACGCAGCTTCTCCTGTCCCAGAAGGTTCAGCAGTTCTTCAGGCTGTGTCAGCAGAGCATGGTGAGTGCTCTGGGTACAGAGCCTGTGTGTGCCCAGAAGGTGCCCGGTGTGTGTGTGTGTGTGTGTGTGTGTGTGTGTGTGTGCGCGCGCGCCTGGAGGTGGGGCCAGGTGTTTGTACCCTAGAGTGAGAAGCCTGGGCTTTCTTGCCTCCCTGTCTCCCATTCCCCCCATCCCCACTCTCCCAAGTGGAGCTTCCTGACAGGGAGGGTGGGTGGGACTTTCCCGGGTCCTTGCTGGGGCTCAGACGATCCTGACTGGCCGCCTCTCCTATGTCTCCTTCCTCTGCAGGACCCCACTGCGTTCCCTGTGCCCACCTTCCAGGACCTGGCGGGTTTCTGGGACCTCCTGCAGCTCTCTATCGAGGATGTGACCCTCAAGTTCCTGGAGCTACAGCAACTCAAGGCCAACAGCTGGAAACTCCTGGAGCCTAAGGTGGGGGAAGGTCCCTTGAAGCCAAGAGTCAGACCCTGGAAAATGCCCTTCCCCATGGAGGCATGTTGGGGGTGGGGATAGGGGTACAGGAGGAGACCCATGGGCAGCAAAGGCAGCTCTGGACAGGTGATGATGACCACCTTCTTCCAAAATGACCACCATTGGTCACTGCTGTCTGCTTGGCCCTAGTGCTCATCGCTGCCCAAGCTGCCAGAACCCGCGGTGGCCGGAGCCACCTTGGGCCAGCTGCAGTTTGAGGGAGCAGACCTAGAATTCCCTGAAGGGCGGGCTGCCCTCAGTCGTCATCTCATTAGACCTTGTCGTGATGGGCCCCGAAGCCTGGTGTGTGAACCCCCATGGCCTTGTCTGCGGCCCTCCGAACCTGGAGTGGAGGAGTGGAGCAAACACTGATTTGGAACAGCGCCACCAAGGGGCGTTCGAATCAATATATATATATATATATATATTTTTAAATTGATTTTTCACAGAGACGAAGAGAGAGGGATAGAGATTTAGAAACATCGATGAAAGAGAAACATGAGAGAGAAACATCGATCATCTGCCTCCTGCATACCCCCTATTGGGGATGCACACGCAACCAAGGCACAAGCCCATGACCGGAATCGAACCTGGGACTCTTGAGTCCGCAGGCCGATGCTCCATTCACTGAGCCAAACCGGTTTCGGCTCAAAATTTTTTTTAAAAAAGAAAAATGTGGGTTTTGACCTTGTGGGGACAGGAGCAGCTTCTCACCGCTCTCAGGGGGGCCCGGCTTCGGGAGGTGCGGAGGGGCGGGGCGCGCGGGAGGTCGGGTGGGACGGCGCTCCCGAGCTCACGGGCGCCCCTCCCCGCAGGAGGAGAAGAAGGTCCCTCCGCCGATACCAAAGAAGCCGTCGCGGGGCCGGGGCGTGCCGGTGAAGGAGCGCTCCCTGGACTCGGTGGACCGGCAGCGGCAGGAAGCGCGCAAGCGGCTCCTGGCGGCCAAGCGCGCCGCCTCCTTCCGCCACAGCTCGGCCACCGAGAGCGCCGACAGCATCGAGATCTACATCCCCGAGGCCCAGACCAGGCTGTGACCCGCCCGGCCGCCCCGGCCCGGCCGCGGTTTTCTACCCGTACTGTACACCCAGCGTCGAGGTCACTGTGAACGCGGGCCGCCCGTGCGCCCGCCCCGCCGGCACCGCACGCCCCGGCCCCTCTTGCCCGCCGCGCGCTCGTGGGTTTTTTACCTTCCCGACCCCACGCGAAGGCGCCCGGGCCGGGCCGGGGCCGTGCCTCTCCGCCCTGCGCCCCCATCTGGACCCTCCTTTCTCTTGGTCCGACGCTTCGTCCCCACCTCCTCCTCCCACGGGCACCATCTCTGCCATTCCTCCCCCCCAGACTCCCACCCCCACCTCCACGGGCCAGGCCGGGCCAGGTCCCCCATCTGGGCTCTGCGTCCCCCCTCCCTCCCTACCCCGCGGGGCTGGGCTTCGTGGGGGATCAGCTTCGTGGCTTTTTATGAAGAATCCCGAACCCCCGCCTAGGAGCCCGCCCCACCTACCCTCTCGGGGGCTCACCTTCAGCCCTCAGCCTACCGGGCCCAGGGACCACAGTGGCTGGACCAACCCAGGACCAGGGCGCCTGGGCCTCTCCCCTTTCCCAGCTGCTGGGGAGGGGAGATGGGGGCTCCCCCCTCACCACACCTGTGGCTGTTCCCACACCCCCTTAAGTATCCCAGGAAAAATAAAACGGCAGAACTGCACTCCGGCCATCTGCTCTCTCCTGAAGAAGCCACCTCTGCACTGTGCATGGGGTCTGGGGGTGGAGGGAGGAGCCAAGCTCTCCGTTAGGGGAGAGCAAAGATTGCCTGAGCCCGTTAGGGAATGATCCCAGCCCTCCTGGAGGGGCCCACGTGGGGTGAAGAGGGGAGGACTTCCACCTTTGCACGCCTTTCCCTTTCTGCCTCCCAGTCCTCCAGGGCCCCCCAGGGAGGGGAGTCCAGAGCCCAGTGCCTTGGCACACAGCATATGCTCAATAAACAGGGAGTGTGGTTATTCTTCCATACAGACGAATATTGGTTTCCCATCCCATGAAGGCCCCATGTTCCCTCTGCTCCAGTCCTTCCAGATCAGCAACAGAAACCCTCTGTTCAATTTAGTGCCACCACATCTTCTGATGCCTTGTATGGGTGGGCACTTCGGTGGGGGCAGAGAACATAACTTTCCTTGGAAGCTAAATGGCAGTCCAAACCTAGTGTTGATGGCTAATATTTATTGGATACTTACTGTGGGCCAGGCAAAGGGTTGAGTGCATTACACAAATGTGGTTCATTCTTAGGACAGATGAGAAAGTGGGAGCCCAGGAGAGGTTAAGTGACCTGTCTGAAGTCAGGGGGCTGAGGATGGTGACCCAGGTCTGGCTGATCATGAGCTTTTAGCCCCAAAAAGGTACGATGGCAGTGTGTACCCAGAAAGCCACCTTTCCAGTCCGTAAGTAGTCCTTGGAGTTGATGTGTCACCCTGAAGCAGGAGGGAAAGATTCCCAGGGGGTTGGCAGCTCTTCTGGGCCACCCTGGAGTAGTCAATTCCCATTCATTCATTCATTCATTCAGCAAACACTCATCAGGAATCTCTATTGGGCCCTAACCGATTTGGCTTAGTAGACAGAACACTGACCTGTGAACTGAAAGGTCCTAAGTTCTATTTCTGTTAAGGGCACATGCCCGGGTTGTGGGTTTGATCCCCAGTAGGGGGTGTGCAAGAGGCAATTGATCAATAATTCTCTCTCATCATTCATGTTTCTATCTTCCCTCCTCTCTGAAAAAAATAAAATAATTAAAAAAAATCACTGTTGGCATCCAACATCAAGGAGTCGGCCCTGAACAAGTGTAGTTTCTACGCTTATGGAGCTTACAGTCTTAGGGGGAAAACAGTGAACAGCAGATAAAATGGAAGGGTGAGTGCTGGAAAGATGATGAGGTATTAGCCACTGAAGAGGGGCTGAGGCTGGGAAGAATGCCCCAAGATCAGACAACAGGTATGCAAGGTCCTGGAGAAGAAAGGCAGTGGGAGTGCCAAAGCTTGATCATACTGGGCACCTTGAGTGGGGTAGGCATGGATTCTGAGGACCGTGGGGAGCCATGGGAAGGTTTTGAATAGAAGAGTGGCATGGACAGATATTTTACAGGCTGGTCTAGGAGACCACCTGAAAAGCAAGAGGTCAAAGACACACACTCTCATATGAGACAACCGGAAGGTGGAGAGGGTACCCATGTGATCTGAATTTCCAAGTGAACCAACTTCAGGCTGGTCTCAAACAGATTCCTGGGCCCTGTCCAAAACTTAGTGAACAGACTCTCTACCCTCAGAGGACTTTTTAACAAGTGCTCCAGGTGATTATAATGGGCAGCTAGGTCTGGAAACACTTAGATTGGATGACTGTCCAAAAGTTTCCACCAGAAAACCTCATCTGTCTATTTCCTGTAGACCAGCCAAGGAAGGCGTTGGCTGAGTCACTGCCTCTCTGCTATTGTTTCTCATCTCTGATATTGGGTCATGGGTGATGTTTGGGCTAGACAGTACTCAGAGCAATCCTTTGAAGCAGATATTGTCATCACCATCATTTTACAATGAGAAAACTTGAGGCTGGAGAGGCTAATCAACTTACCCTAAATCACAAAGCTGGGAAGTGGCTGAGTCTTGAGTTTAACCATCTACATTATATAGTTTTGTGTTTTGTTTTTTTTTATGGGTCTATGTCTTTTCCCAGAAACTGGGCCAGCTTTTCTAGGACGATGAAGTATATGGGAGTGGACATGGAGAAACAGGTCAGCATCTGCAACTGTGTGGGCATCCTTCTACAGACGTGATGTCCAAAACCTCCCCAAATGGGGCTGATGGTGGGGGGAGGGTAGTTTCCTTTGGGTATTGTAGCCTGGGTAGTTGTGTTGGATAAGTGAAGGATTAGATCTTCTCCCTGTGTTTGAGTTGCTTCCAGTCCTGGCCGTAACCAGGCACATAAACAGAAAGGTATAATATACAAGAGGCCTGGTCTCCCAGGGGACTGAAGAGACTAGGGGAGGCAGCATCTAGCAGCCAGGAGTCTGGCAAAACTTTAAAAAATGTTTTTTAAATTGATTTTAGAGAGGAAGGGAGAGGGAGCAGAAGGGGGAGGAAGAGAGAGAAAGAGAGACATCGGTGTGAGAAGGTCACTGGATCAGCTGCCTCATTCACACTCCAAACTGGAGACAGAGCCCAAAACCCAGGTATGTGCCCTGACCAGGAATCGAAATGGCCATGGTCTGGGGAAACTTTTTGTAAGAGGGACTTTTTGACCTGGGCCTTGCAGGGTGAAGTAGAGTTTTGCAGACAAGAAAGAGAAAGAAAGGAGGGGTTAAGCTGGAGATTTTATTTTCTTTTATATTGAAATATATATATTTTATTGATTTTTTACAGAGAGGAAAGGAGAGGGATAGAGTTAGAAACATCGATGAGAAAGAAACATCGATCAGCTGCCTCCTGCACACCCTCCTGGGAATGTGCCCGCAAGCAAAGTACATGCCCTTGACTGGAATTGAACCTGGGACCCTTCAGTCTGCAGGCTGACATTCTATCCACTGAGCCAAACCAGTTAGGGCAAACTGGAGATTTTATTTAAAATTTTTTAAAAGAATAGTTTATTGAATTTTTATATAGGAAGGGAGGGGAGAGGAGAGGAGAGGAAGAGGGAGAGGGAGAGGGAGGGGGAGGGGAGGGGAGAGAGAGAGAGAGAGAGAAACATCAATGTGCGAGTGAGACCCTGAGAGTGAAACTTGGGCATGGGCCCTGACTGAGACTCAAACCAGCAACCTTTCAGTGCCGGGGACAATGCCCAACCAACTGAGACACACTGGCCAGGGCTCATTAATTTTTTTTTTTAAAGGACCTTTGACCAACAGAATGGAAATACCCTGAAAGGGAAAATGGAAGTTAGAGAGACCATTGAGGGAGTTGCTAAGGTGGTCCAGGTGAGAGATAATGATTAATTTGAGAGACATTCAGGAATTGTAGGGGTGGTTTTTTTTTTGAGTTTTACAATATTAACGATTTATTATACATATATTCAATGACTTCTCCCTCTTTTATACATTCAACAAATCTTATATTATTTTTTATGTTATAGGTACACATGAAAGGGATCTAAGATATAATGCAAAGTAAGAATAGGTATGCCTACTCTGAATGCAATGCATACATTGTGTGTGTGTGTGGGCACATGCGTAAGCAGGCATGTGTGTGTCTGCCTATGAAATACACTATGTATTGGGCCACTGGGTTAATCACATAAGTCTTTCAGCTTTGATACTCTCATCTCTAAAATGGGGAAAATGTCTTTTAAAGTCATTTCCCAGAATTACAGGGTAGATGAGTTAGTGATTAAAGCACTTTGAATATAAAATATTTTCAATGCAAATTAACATCATTAAGCATTCTTATCATTGTATGTGCTTTTATAAAGAAAAGCTTAATAAATTCAACACATTCAAAAAAGAAAGAAAAGTAACTTTTTTCTGATTTTTTAATAGTTTTGAAAATGTTTCAAAAGGTTTGCCATTCAAACAGTCCACAAAGCTCTGGGGAAAGTGTTCATCTTTGAGGATGAGATTAAATATGTTCTTAGCAATAAATAAGACCTCTCAATTTTTTTAAAGTCACCAAGGTAGTTCTGAGGGAAAATAATTATTTCTCTTCTTTATCCCTTAACTTTAAAACTTAGTTTCAGTAAGATTCTCATTCTGTACTTTTAAACCCAAGATACTTTTCTGATCATAAAAAAGATAACATGTTTATACATTATCAGGAATTCAGAGGATCTTGGTGTAGAACATTTATTTCATAAAACACTCAAAGTTTAGGTCAGTGGGAAATAATTTTAATTAGAGAATTGTACATTTTCTTCCCACAGGTCTTGCTTTGTATTAAGAAATGCCATTGTGATCCGTTTCACTACAATATTACAAAATATTTACAAGAAAATATTAAAAATAAACACAAAAGGCAAGATGGAGTAAAATAAACTGTTTCATCCCCCCCAAAATCTCTACTCCAGAGCCCACAGCACACAAGAGAATCAAAAACAAATATGCCCAGATCACAAGTTCCAAAGGATTGGAGAGGGGAGGAAGTGGGATGAAAGGGTTGGTATGAAAGGGAATGGACGTTTGCAGCAGAACTGCTTCAGAAACCAAAGTAGCCTGAGTGAAATATCCTTTCCTGTATGCAGTGAATTCCAAACAAAGCTAAACTTTTAAGGTATTCCTTCAACTGAAATTAAAAAATACCCTGACAATAAAAGTAGCTCTTTTGTCTAAGTTTCCTAAGAGCCGCTTTTTCCATGAACCAATGATATGAACAGAAGTGTGTTCGGGCATCAAAAGTTGTCAGAGCAGCCCTTCCATTTCTTTCATAAAAGCTTCATATACATCATCCTTAGTTTGTACTGAGACAGGAACAGTTGGACCAGATTTGGGGGCTGCTTTGGCAAGAGGCACAGCAGAATCATCCTCTGACTGTCTCTGGGGAGCAGCAGTAGCCCCTTTATTCTCCCGACGGACCCTCAATGCGGTGGGCACGAATCGAGTGATCTCTGCCTTGGGATTAGTGATTTGTGGCTTGGCACTGATGGTTGCTGTGGCTTTCTTCTCGATAGTGGCTGCACTGGTGTCATCCGCCTTGGGTCGCTGAATCAAGTTGGGTGGAGCACTTAAAACTCCCGGGTTTGGCAATGGAGCCGGAGGGAAAAGCCCAGGCCGGGCAGGTCCGAGTGGAGGCACCAAAGGTGGGCGCGTCATGCCAGGACGAGGTGGAGGGATACCTGGAGGTGCAGGGGGAGGTAGCCTTGGCGGGGGTCCTCGAGGAGGAGGGCCAGGAGGCAGACCTGGAGGTGGACCTGGAGGAGGGCCAGGGGGTCGGCCTGGGGGTGGTCCTGGAGGTAAAAGTCGGGGTAAAGGCCCTCGGGGTCCTGGCATTCCAGGTGGTCTCAGGAATGGAGGAGCCCCTGGAGGTGGTCCAGGAGGAAGGCCCGTAGGTGGTCCAGGTGGCCGTAAAGGTGGAGCAGGAGGGGGTCCAAGAGGAGGTGGTCCTGGCATGGGAGGTGCTTGTATCTGAGAAGGGGGAACAGACTGTGGGGGAGCTTGCTGCTGTGAAGAAGCAGATGTGCCATCAGAAAGAGATTCCTCTTTATGCTGCTTTTGTGACTGCTTTTCTGCTTCAGAATCATCAGAATCACCTTCATCATCGTCCTCTGAAAATTCCTCTACTTCTCGTCCCTCCTCAGGAATTTCCTGACCTGCCATTCGAAGCATCATGGCTTGAAGAGGAGTCAACTCCTTAATGTTCTTCTTCTTTTCCCTTGATTTCCCAGGCATATCTGCAAATCGTACACTCAGACCTGATTTTTTTTCTTCATTGTTATTTCTTTCGTTATCATCACGGTGTACAAATTCATCTCCTTCACTTTCTCCATCTGATCTGTCAGTGTCGCTGTCATCAGTACTGTCATCATGCTTATCTTGATCCATGTCCCCAGGATAGCCATCATCTTCACTGGTGCTGGAAACATCATCATCATGACCCCGTTGAGCAAGTTCGGGACTATATAACATGTCTTCATCTCGCCGGCGAGGGGGAAGATCCAGGGCAAAGCCCACTTTACGGCCATACATTTGCAGGACTTGGGGAGGAGGTGGCCCAGGGGGCGGGCCAGGCGGTTTTCTACCAGGGGGCAAACGTGGAACACCATGCCCAAGAAGAGGAAGAATAGAAGCTGCCCTAGTTGGAGGCCCATAGGCTGAGGTCTTCTTCAGGATGGAGGGTGGCTGGGCACCAGGAAGTGCAATGTCCTGGATCAGTGTGTTGGAAGGAGCATGAGCATATCTGGCAAAGGGATACTATCCACTTCCACAGGCTGAGCATTCTTCACAGCATCAAAATATTGGCTAAGTTGAGCCCTTTTCTGTTCATATTCTACTTCTAGCTTTCTCAATTCTTTGTAAATATCTGGATTCTCTTTTACATATAGTCGTAGAATACGTTCAAAGGTTTCACGCAGCTTTTTACGCTTGTCTTTCAGCACCTTCTCATTTAATTGTGGCTGTTGCACTGGGTTAAACTCCATTTCATCCAATTTCTCCATGTCCCGGATAATTTGTTTGGGATCCTTCATCTTCAGAACTGCAGCTCGTACCATCATGAGCTGTTTTTTGTTCTTCTTTAGTTCTCTCTTCCGAGCTTCTTTTCGGGCTTGGTCTGTGGGGTTCATAAATTTTCCACTCTTGGTGGATGACGTAGGTCTTCGTCCCATGTTGACAATCTGTATGGTTCACTTGTTTATTAAAAAACAAAAACCACACCAAACTACCAGGATCAACATAAGAATGTCCAAACACTTCGGCTGGGCTCGGGGATTGCGAGAAGCCGGGAGGGGTGGATTTTCGGCCTCTTTCCCTTCGTAGGGGCCTTCACCACGGCTCCGGGTCAGCTATCCAGCTACCGCCATCTTGAAACCTCCAGGAATTGTAGGTTTTGTACATAAACTGTATCTTGGGAATAATGCAAAGATGAAGATACCTTGAAGATTTCACTCAGGCTTTTGGCTTAGTGAATAAGTAATGCCAAAAACGGACATAGGCTATTACAGAAGAAGAAATAAACTTGGAATATACTGAACATACCAGTGACCACTTACTAAGCACACAGAAGATACTGAGTGCTGTGCACTTTATACACATTATGTGAGTTAGTTCTCAGAATAACTCCAGGGGGTGGGTTCTGTTGTCTTTTTAAAAACAGTTCTTCTGAGATTAGCAAGCAGCAGAGGCAGGATTTGAACCCACATCTATCTGATTCCTAAGTCTTTTTAAAATAATGTTCTTATCGATTTTTATTTATTTTTAAAAATATATTTTATTGCTTTTTTTTTTTTTTACAGAGAGGAAGGGAGAGGGATAGAGAGTTAGAAATATCGACGAGAGAGAAGCGTAGATCAGCTGCCTCCTGCACACTCCCTACTGGGGATGTGCCAGCAACCAAGTTACATACCCTTGACCGGAATTGAACCTGGGACCCCGACACTGTCCACTGAGCCAAACTGGTCAGCGCTTTTTATTGATTTTTAGAGGGAGGGGAAGAGAGAGGGATAGAGAGATAGAAACATTGAAGAGAGAGAAAAATCACCAATCTGCTGCCTCCTGCATGCCCTCTATGCCCCCTTCCTAGGGAGAGAGCCCACAACCAAGGCATGAGCCCTGACTGGGAATCAAACCGAGACCTCCTGCTTCTTGGGTCGATGCTGAACCACTGAGTGACACCGGCTGGGCTGATTCCTAAGTCTTGAGCCCCACTCAATTCTGCCTGATGAAACTACTAGCCATCACTCGGGACTCAGCTCAAGGGCAGGTAGCTCTGGGGAACCTTCCCTAATTCTTCCTGGGACTCCTTCTCTTTGCCACTTGTTTATACTTCTATCACCACATATCTCACACTCTTGACTTAAAAAAAAAATCCTCACCTGAGGTTATGTTGATTGATTTTAGAAAAGCGGGAGGGGAGAGAGGGAGAGAAACATTGATCTGTTGCATTCCTCATTTGCCCCAATTGGGAATTGAACCTGAAACCTTTTGGTGCACCAGACAATGCTCAACCAATTAAGCCACCAGGCCAGGGCACTCATACTGTTGACATTTTGTAGACCAGCCTGCTTCCCCATCAGTCAGAAAACTGAGGACAGGGATGGTCCCATTCATTTTTTTTTGCATCCCTGATGCCTAGCACATGTTCATTAATTGGCTGATGGAATGCTGGTTATTAGGTGATTCTGTTCCCTTCTGCGTAACTACTCAATTAGTGAACAAGTTCTGCTAATGACAGTTTCCTGCACATTTCTTTATACTAGTCCTTTCTCTCCATCTGCACTGCTAGATCTTAGCATTGAGCTCTTGGAGATTTTAGAGGAAGGGTAATAATCAGCCCAGGAGGCTTCTACAGTGGTATTCCTAAAGCTTGGAAAATGAGCCAGAGATACTTGGTAAAGTTGGGAAGGGCACTGCAGGCAGATGAAAAAGCATAATTAAAGGCACAGAGGTGTGAAACAGTTTGGTCTGCATGGAGGAAAAGGAGGGATTAAGCATGTGTTACTAACGATAAATATGCCTGGCTGAGACTAGTGGAATGAGAGCAGAAAGGCAGGGCTAGGTGGGAGCATTTCAAGCTTGAGCTTTAGTGTTTTCTTCCTATATGCAATAAAATAGATGTCCAGCCTGGTTTATGTGGCTCGGTGGTCGAGCATCGACCCATGAACCAGGAGGTCATGGTTTGATTCCCAGTCAGGGCATATGCCTGGATTGTGAGCTCGATCCCCAGTAGGGGGCATGCAGGAGGCAACTAATCAATGATTCTCATCATTGATGCTTTTCTCTCTCCTCCCTTCCTCAAGAAATCAATAATAAAAAAACCAAAAACAAAAATAGAGCAGTGGGGACAGGGGCGTGTGTGTGAATACTTGTACCTGAAAGGTTAGGTAAAACTTAGGTTTTACTATATTTGTATTATTTGTAAACTAGCAATTTATTTCTCTGCTTGCTATGTGGCTGGTATGGCACTTTGCTTACCTTATCTTATCTAACCCTCACAATAGCCTGTGCAGTAGGTGCTATTCCCTTTGCACAGGAGCGGGAAAGGAGGCCAGGACAGATTTATACTGTTCCCAAGGTCACAGTTAGAAAGCTAGCCCAGATCTGAAGAGTCCTTAAGCCCGAGATTACAGTCTGCTAAGGAGAGCTTCCTGAGGTCAGTGGTCCTGTCGTTGTGCGCCCAGACCTAGGGAAGACCCTTAGTAATCATCCGTTGAATAAATGAGTGGATGACCTTTTCCTTTCTCCACCCAAAAAGCACGTGGTTACGTCACTGGTAAACCTCCCAACCCCTAGAGGGCGTGTGTCCATTCCAGCGCAGCCGGGCTCCGTTGCGGGCGCCTCGCTTGCTCCGCTCCTGCGACTGGAGCTCAGCCAATCCCTGCGCTCCGAGAGGGCTGGGCTTCGGTGGGCGGGGTCCCGGGCGAGGCCCCGCGGGCCGCTGGGAGGGGCGGCGGCGGCGGTCCCGGCGAGCAGGCGGAGGGCGGGGGCCGGACGCGGTGGCTCAGGTGAGCACGCGGGCCCGCCGACAGTTCCCTTCCCCGGGGCGGCTGCCGGGCTGCCCGCGGTCTGGGCGACGGCTCCTGGCTTTGACCTCTGAGTTCCCGGAGAGGTGATCCCGAGTGTCCGCTGTGGCCCTGGCCGCGCCTGGCGGCTCTCATTTTAACGGGACGTTGGAGGTCGAGTCCGGGCGCCCCGCTGGCCCTCGGGCCTGGTCAGGGCTTCTGGGTTTCGGGCACGTGGGTGAGGACGGAGGCCGTTGACGATGCCGGGAGCGAGGTGGGATGGGCAGGGACCGGGACCGGGACCGGGACCGGTGCCGGAGCCCAGCGGAGGGAGACGGCTAGATACTTGGACCCTGACCTCCCTTGCGCCCCATCCCTGGACTGGGCTCGAGTCGGGGTTAGGGTTAATCTTCAATCCCGTTAGGCAGCCTCCGCCCTAGTTAGCAATTCTCAAATCTCGGACTTGGTGTTTGGATCTCATTGGGCCTCCAGGGCCCTGGCACCAGGGCAGGGGTGCTGGCCACCCAATTGACCTTTACCTGACGTTAGGCTCCCTCCAGGCCGAGCGGGAAAGCCGCGCCACTGTGTATGCGAGTCCCTTTTGCCTCTTTCGTAAAGCTACCCGGGGGTGACCTGTTGGAGTCTGTAATCATCAGAGACGCCTGCTGTGGTCCTGCTACCCTTTGAAGGCAGGTGGGTGGGTGGATGACTGCTGTGGTTTTTCATTAGTGTGTTGCTCGAGCTTTCATTCACTTATCCAACAAACTTCCTGGAGCACTTTATGCCAGGCCGGGCAAGGGTGGGAGGTGTTGGGGGATGGATAGGACACCGTGGGCCACAGACATTGTCCTTGCCCTGTTGGTGCTTAAAGTGTTTTGAGGCAGACACGTGGGGTGAGCCAGCACAATGTGTGACCCAGAGGAAATGGTTATAAGTGTTGAGTAAATGAATTCATTGACTTATTTGAAAATGATTGGAATGGGAGTAGGAGGACAGGGAGACCTGGTGCAGCTTGTGACCTGGTAACACCTGTGGACTCGTTACTTGATGTGTTTTAAGAAAAATTGGAAATCTGGATGGAGAGTTACTGTTTAGGGAAAGTGCTTGCTTGTAAAGAGAGAGCTTGCCCTGGCTAGACTGCCTCAGTGGTAGAGCGTCAGCCGGTGCACGGAAAAGTCTCAGGTTCTATTCCCGGTCAAGGGCAGGTCCCTGGGGTACAGATTTGTTCCTAGGCCAGGTTGGGGAACTTGAGAGAAAGACTTCCTATTCTTGGAAAGTTGGCACGCCGGAGGGCAGGCCTGTGGTCAAGATAAGGCTTGAAGTCCGGCCGGCGTAGCCCAGTGGTTGACATCTACATGTGAACCAGACCACCTTTCGAGTCCCGGTCCGGGCACATGCCGGCTTACTCCCCAGTACGGGGCACGCCTGCCTGTGATTCTCTCTCCTCACTGAGAACTCTTTCCCTCCCTCTCCCAAATCAATAAAAATATATTTAAAAAAGAATGAAAGAAAGGTGCCCTCTCAGCGCAGTAGGCAGCACATCAGTCTCATAAAAAAGAAAAAAAATCGACTTGAAGCTTTATTAGGTAAGACCAGAGGTTCCCTCATGGGGAACTCTGCTAGACATGGTTGCATAATTGTCAAAATGTATGGGTCATAAAATGGTGAGGCTTGTCCCCTTCCCTAACAATTGAATCTTTCGAAAATTTCCGGATTGTTTCAGGGACCCAGCTGTTGCATAAAGCAGGGTACTCTCTTGCATTACTCCACAAGGGGTGGGTGCTCAGTCAATTGTGCCCGGCTGCCTAGTAAGTGGAGAGCTCTGTAGTGATCCATTTGGTGGGGAGGGGCAGCTGGTGTCTCCCTAATGCTGCCTTGTGCTCTTCTGCAGATGTCATGTGGCCTGTGTTTTGGACCGTGGTGCGTACTTACGCTCCCTATGTCACGTTTCCTGTGGCCTTCGTGGTCGGGGCTGTGGGCTACCACCTGGAATGGTTCATCCGGGGAAAAGAGCCCCAGCCTGTGGAGGAGGAGAAGAGCATCTCAGAGCGGCGGGAAGATCGAAAGTTGGATGAGCTGCTAGGCAAGGACCACACCCAGGTGGTGAGCCTTAAGGACAAGCTGGAATTTGCCCCTAAAGCTGTCCTGAACAGAAACCGCCCGGAGAAGAATTAACAGAGGACACAGGACCATATGGGTCCTTCCATAGGCTGTGACTGGTCCTGCCACCATGTTGACCCAGCTCCAGAATCCACATCTGATTTGCATTGTTGCTTATTCTGGCCCCTCGAGCACCACCCAGCCACGCACATAGTGGGTGCTCTTCTATAGTCAGGCACATGGACACACTAGAAGCTGAGGGGCCGGGCAAGAGGAAGGCCCTGGAGGGTTCTGGCCTGCAGGCTGCATCTGTTGTATGGTGGGCACAGCTGCCCAGCTTCAGGGCGCACTTTTGGGAGTAGTGTTAGGAAATGAACCTTGTCTGTTAGTTCCTTCAGGGAGGCAGTTTGACCTCAAGCCGAAGCACATGGGATTGGGGTGTTGCCTTAAGAGAGATACCACATGTCTGGTTCCCGTTTGCATGGGAAGAATTCAGACATCTACTTGGTTCTTTCCTTGTTTGCCCAGTCCTGTGTGCTAACTCTTGCTGAAATCCTGTCCTGCCAACTCAGGAAAGTGGGGGACTCGCTGGGGAAGGGCTGTTTTTGGCAGCCCAGGCTGCTCACTTGGGGTAGATGAATTTGCTTGAAAATAGCCACCATCTTTCATCCCCCATCACTGTACAGTGCAAAACTCGATTAAATGGCATCTGAGAACCATATTGATCTAATTCTATCTTCCAAATGGTGTTTGGGGTCTCCTTAGGAGTTATGCAAGTGCAAGCATTTCAGGATGGATAACGTTGGCCTTTAGGACTCCGGGGTCCTGGAGGCTTTGTTTTACTAGTGTGGGTGCACTGGGCCCTGGAGGGGGTGAGTCCTGGAGGCCCAGGTTCCCAGCAGCTTTTCTGACATGGTAATAAGAGGATTATTGGACCTCTCAGAATCTGAATTAGAATAGACCAGGGTGCTTGACAGTTGCTATCAAATTTTCCAATTTCACACACACACTTTTCCCCATAAAAATAATCGATGTACTTAAAAAGAACATTTGGTAGGGATTTTTAAAAAGGGCTCTAGTACAAATCCCAGGGCGCTAATACAACTAAAAAGCCAACATTTTGTTATGTTTTTTAAACAACTTCCCTATTGCTGGAGGACTTTTAGGCTGTTTCTGGTTGTTTACCAGTATAAATAGTGCAATGAATATCTTATATAAGGCTTTTCCTGAATTTTGGGTTAAATGGTAGGAATAGTAAATGGCATTTTGGATGAAATGGGATGAGCAGTGTTTTTTTTAAAGGGTCTCAACACATAATATAGAATGTCTTTCCTAAAGGGCTGTAGAAGATTATACTAAAAGCTACCACTTAAGATGCCCAGGGCCCTGGCCGGTGTGGCTCAGTGGATTGGAGCATCATCCCATACACGGAAAGGCCATAGTTTCGATTCCCAGTTAAGGCGCATATCCAGGTTTCGGGTTTGACCCACACAAAGGAGGCAGCCGATTGATGTCTTTCACGCTGATGTTTTTTCTCTCCCTTTCTCTCTAAAATCAATAAAAACACCCTCAGGGTGAGTGTTAAGTAAAATAGATGCTGCTGGTGAGGTTGGAAGGGGGTGAGAACAGAGGGCAGGAAGAGGCACAATAACCTATTGCCTCATGTGGTCAACTGACGTTTAACCTAAGTGAGCAAAGGCGAATAATGCCCATTTGGTGAAGAACAAACTGCCTGTGATGGTGTTAACAGGTGATGAAGGTAGAATGCCTGAACAGGTAGAAATACCAGCTGTGGAATAAGAGGAGCTGGCAGGATGTGGAAGGTGGTGGCCAGAGGAGGAGAGAACAAGTCGAGTTGCCCAGGCCTAGTGGGAATGTTGACATGAGCCGCTGTTAACTTCTCAGGGAGCAGATCTGATGAGGAATGTAGAGGAGTGTCTGCTACCCAAGTAAGGATGGGATTTCTGGCTACTAAAGAATATGCCAAGCTCGGCTTGGTTACAGGCCTCATTGATAGACCGGTGCTGCCCCCGCGTGGCAGTCCTGAGCATGACCAAGTCTGTGATCCCTTTCACTGGGCATTAACTAGGAGTAACAAACCCGGATGCCTACAGGGGTCAGTCAGGTGGCTTAAATGATTGCACCAGGCCAGGAACTGGAAAGCTTAATCAAGCCTGCCTATAGGGGGCAGTCGCTATTCAGCATCCAATTTGTGCTGCTTGCCCAATGATACCAGATTTTTCAGGTTTTCTAAAAAATGGTAGAAATTTAAATTTGTGTGTGTGTAATCTTCTGATTAACCCATGACAGTTCATTTTCTAAAAAGTTCTAAGCAGGCTAACACACCTCTGGGGTTAATTTAATCTCAATAGCTGCCAGTTTTTGACTTCTCAAACTGCCCCTCTCCTTTTAACTAACGAGTTGCCCCCCTGTGGCAGACCTGAGCATAATCAATAATTAGTCATTAATGAATTATTGACAATGAATAATTGATAGTTAATAGTTAATTATTCTGACAGCCTAACAATTTGTAGCAAATATTAGATCCCAGGAGTGGTTTTCCTTGAGACAGTTTTGATCATCCTGCACATATGTAGTGTAATACCAGCCTAAGCAAAACATTAGCAGAAGAGCTACAGAAACAGCAAAATTTTTTTCCCACAGACTGTAGATATTTTTGGATTTTCTAGAATAAACCCTGCCACCGCTGGTGCACCTCCTCCCAGTGCCTGGCCGAGGAAGCCCTCCCTGTGGAAATCCAAGTTGCTCCCTTCTTCCAGGCTCACTTTAATTGTGTCCCCTTTTAAATAATTTTATTTCCTAGGGCTTGCCCTCACTGAATTTTGCCTCTGGCAAGTCTATTAATATCTGGGTTAGCTTTCTTTCCCACGGGCTGGCCGTGGCCTGCTGCCGCTGTGCTGCTATAGGATCGTGCGTGCTCCCTTGCATGCCAGGTGACATAGGTTGCAGGGTGGATGTGTGCGCGAGCGAAGACAGGCAGGCCAGGGTTGTTTGGTTTTCTTCCAGGCCTGCTGGTTCGCGTTGGGACCACGTGACTCTCTCGGACTGGCCCCGTAGTCATATTCACTGAAACACTAGTAAGTGGATGTGCTTGGGGCTTTTTGCTTGCCCTGCCCTGGGGTCTCTTCCCGGCCCAGTGATAGTGGTGGCAGTGTTATCCTGTCTGAACACGGCAGGAA
The DNA here is from genome assembly GCA_027563665.1 of Antrozous pallidus. NCBI lineage: Eukaryota > Metazoa > Chordata > Mammalia > Chiroptera > Vespertilionidae > Antrozous > Antrozous pallidus. The sequence goes on from CM050508.1 coordinate 189,990,549, forward strand.
TCACTTCTCTCCCCTCAGAGGCCCAGTGTCTGGTGCTTTTCCATTCTCTCTGGAGCCTTTCCTGTGCCTGCTTGCTGTGTTAGCACAAGTCTGCTGGCCAGTTGCCAGGACAAACCTACCGGGGAACCCTTTGACTCTTGTGAGCCTCCCAGGATCCCCATGGGGCTATTGATTGAGTTAAACACCATGGGATTAGGCCCCCCGAGTCACTTGGGACTCAGACAACAACAATGAAAGGCTCACTTTTCTTTTTCCACTTGGGCGTGGGTCTCTAGGCCCTTGCAGGGTGGTGAGCCAAGGCGGTGTGGTGGAGTAAAAATAAAGTGGAATCTGGAGTCCAACAGACCTGAGTCGTGAATATTGTCTCAACAGCTAGCTGACTGACCTGGGGCACGTCACTCAGCCTTTCTGAACCTCAGTATCCTCGTCTGTCAAATGGCGATGAGAATACCAAATTTTTGCCTGCCCCCTGGTGGTCAGTGGTTGTGAGAAGGTAACATGTAAAGTTCCTAGCAGAGTCCTTGGCAGCCAGTAGGTAGGTGCTCAATAAATATCAGCTGCTTGAATTTTCTAGAAGAAAATCCTACATTCCCCGCAATAGTTGCACGTGTCCTTGTGATCCTGGTGAGGCAGGGGTCTGGAGGCGAGAGTGACGTTGGCTGGGAGAGTGAGCTCACAGGCCTGGTGGCTGAGGGCTTCTTTGGGGTGTTTTACAGAAAGCCTGCCTCCCCCATAAGAATGAAGCCAGCAAGCTCCAGACCTGTGTGGCTAAGGAGTCGTGCCATTGGTGCCGTGCGCAGGGTCGGAGATGAGAAGTGGGGAGGAGGGCGTGGGAGGCCCAGGAGTGTCACCTATCAGGAGAATGAACCTTGGAGGCGAGAGAACTGAGTGACCTCAGACACGTGCCTTCACCTCTCCTGGCCTTAATGTCCCCACTGCAAAAGGGGGTACTCATGTATTCCTGCTGATGACATAGAAAGAGTGAGAAATCAGAAAGTGCTGAAAACAGGCAAGTGCTATGTTACATCCCAGTAAAACCTGGCTTTTATCGACTTGGGATGGCAGCCTGTCTGAATAATGAAATAGAAATAAATGCTCCTTTATTCCTATTCTGTACAGTCTCCCAAAGTATTTGCTAAATAGGAGTTTTGAGGAAGTCAGTTTTAAAATAAAAAGAGGAGTAATTAGTAATTAGTGTGTCAGTCCCAGTGGTGCCTCTGATGTATTTAAAAAGTTCATTCTTTTTGAATTAAATTTGTTAGCATTAGTTATCTGTTTACCACATTCTTCCAAAAGAGGAAAGTAATGCAAAGGTAAACCCTGGCTTTGTTTTTGGTTAAAAATTCCAAATGGGTCCTTCAAATATTTGAGATTTTAAAATATCTTTGCTGGCATCCCAGCAGGGGCAGCTCTTCTGTCCAGAAGAACCCACAGTCCTTGATGCCTTATGCCTCTCTCCACTGCCCCTGTTCCCTCACTGCCAACCCCGGCTCCACTGTCCATTTCTATTTGCTTCAGGGCCTCAGCTGCCGAGTGCAGCTGGAAATATTTGCACGACCCTATTGCCTGGTGTTCTCCATTTATGGCTTCTGCATGCAATCAAGATCAGGGGTTGCCAACTGATGATCCGTGGACCACTGGTGGTCCGTGAGGTCTGAAAAGTTGTTGAATGCTAGTTTAAGGAAACCTTTGGAGCAGTGGTCACCAATCAGTGATCTGCGGACCACTGGTGGTCTGTGAGGTCTGAAAGGTTGGTGACCACTGCTCAAGATGATGGATACACACACACACACACACACACACACACACACACATATATACACACACATATATACACACACACACACTAATAAAAGGGTAATTTGTTAATTAGACTGGATAGACCAGATATCATCCAGTCGTCTAGTCCTCCTTCTGGACAAAGCCATGGGGCAGGGCCAAGGCAGAGGCAGTTAGGGGTGATCAGACCAGCAGACAAAGGGGTTAGGGGCGATCAGGCCAGCAGGCAAGTGAACAGTTAAGAGCTAGTGGTCCTGGATTGGGATCAGGCCTAAACCAGCAGTCAGACATCCCCCAAAGGGTCCAGATTGTGTGTGTGTGTGTGTGTGTGTGTGTGTGTGTGTGTGTGTATGTATTAGAGGCCTGGTGCACGAAATTTGTGCACTGGAGGGGGAGGGGTCCCTCAGCCCAGCCTGTGCCCTCTCACAGTCCTGGGCCCCTCACTCTTTACCACCCACCTGCCCCCTGGTGGTCAGTGCGCATCATAGCAACTGGTCAACCGTTTGTAAGGTTGCTTAGTCTTTTATATATATAGATATACTAGAGACGATGCACGAAATTTGTGCAAGGGGCTTGGCCCTTGCAACCCCAGCAGCTTGCCTCGGACCTCACAACCCCGGCTTTGCCAGAAGGTCGTCCGGCTGTCGGGTCTAATTAGCATATTATGCTTTTATTATTATAGATGTATTCCAAGTGCCTTAAGTTCCCACTCTAACCCCTGGACTCCTCCACCCTTTGCTGTTTGCTCTCCTCCACCACTACTGTGATGAAGCTGTATTGGCTAACAGCCTTTGTAGCTTCAAATGTCATATCTTCGTGATCCCTACACACGGTACCTCTTTGCAGTATTCAGCACTTTTTATGGAATTCATCTCAGTCCTGTCCCAGCTCTCTCTACTCTTCTAAATGTGTTTTCCCAGTTTCACCCTGGACAGTTCATTGCTGGACAGTTTTAGCCTCATCTGTGGCATCAGCCACTACTTATATCTCTACCCTGACAACTCCCAAATATCTCTCTCTAGTTATGAATGTCCTCCTAAACTCTGGGTCATTCTCTGAAACAGCTTACTACACATCTCTGTCTAGATTTCCCAAGTAGTGTGATGATTGAAAGTGTTCACCCAGGTTTGAAGTTTAACTAATTTAGTATGGCTAGAAAAGTAACTTCCCTTCTTTGAGCATCATCTGTAAAATGGGGATAATCTACCCACCTCACAAAGTGAGGAAGGCTGAGACGATGCTCATAAAACACCCAGGACGGTGTTGGCACAGGTCTGTTTCCTCTGTCCTGTTGCCCCGCCCCCTCTCCTGGGTTCCATCACCCACCGTCCTGACTTCTGTATCTGGAATTCCTCCTCTGGTCACCATCTCACATCCCTGCTTCATGCCCTCATCATCTCTTGCCTGAATTTTTAATCTCTTCCCCAAAATTCTCCCCATTTCTCCCAGCGTTTTCTTTTTAAAACACGTCTTCGATACAGACCTCCATGGCTCCTCTCATTAAAGCCCCTTGCATGCCATGTGGGATCCTTCACCGCCTTCCATTCTCTCCCATCATCCCATCCCCAGGACAGAACCTAGTTTTGCCGTTTTTTGAACGTATCATGCTTGTTCACTTCCTGATGCCTCCGTGTGCACTGTGCCTCGGGCCTCCTGGGCTACCTGGGGAACTATTATACTGCAGGATTTAGCATCTGCGGGTCTGTACCCATTCCCCTAAGCAGAGGTTGTCATTCCCTCCCTGTGTTCATTCTTTGGCAGCATTTGTTGCAAGGCACTGTGATGGGCGAGTGTCTCCCCCACCACCCCCCAGACTGGGAGTTCCTTGAGGGCAGGGACTAAGTCTCACTCTCCTTTCTGCTCTTTGCAGAGGTCTTGCACCAGAATAATTTCCAATAAAGGATGAATGAATGAAAAGGCCCCCGAGTGTGATTCTGAGGTGGCACAGGTCCTGGGGCTGGGTGCAGAGACGAGCCTCTTTGGAAGACAGGTCTACCAGGTGCTTTGAGGGGCCAGCGGCTTCAAGCTCAGGACAGCCCTCTTTTGCTACAGCTTTGCCTTCCCTGAGGCTGGTGAAGAGCTGAACCCAAACGGCTGCCTTCCATTTCCCAGGGGAAGTGGGGCTTGGGCAGAGGGCTGCCTTTCCTCACTGGGCAGGGCCCGCACTAGCAGAGGCCATGATGAATTTGACCCTGATGACTCTGTATGGGGAACAATGTCCTCAGGAAAGCATTCAGGAAGCCCTTCGTGTAATGGTGATCAAAGCTCCGCAGCAGCCCAGTGGGTGGAGGGGAGTGCTCCAAGGAATGGGGCGAGGCCCTGGGGACCACTTGAAGCCCTTACCAGGTGGGGCTCGCCTTCAGCTCAGCAGACCCCAGGGCTGACCTCGTGGGATGCGGAAATCCTGAGGAGGCGTGGGAATGCTGGGAGCAGGAGACACCGCTGCTTCTGGAGTCTCTGCTTTGTCTCCACTTTCCTTAGTGCCTTCCCTCTGGCCCGAGGCTGGGAGGGTGGAGTAGGCTGGAAGGATGAGGCAGAAGGAATCCTTGCAGACAGACCGGGCAAGCTGTGCCTTCCTCATTTCATCAAGGAGCTGATGTAAAAACCGTCTTGCATTTATATGAAGCCTTTTCATTTGTCCCTTTATCCCTGAGGACTTCAACTAGAAGGTTGAAAAGCTAACAACGGGGATCTGAGGCCCAGAACAGGAAATGGCTCACCCAAGATAACACGAGGAATTCTTGGCAGAGCTGGGCGCGCAGCCACCCTGTGCCCGCCTCCCCTTCCCAGTTTGCATCTTGTCCACACCCCAAACCAAGGTCGGCTGGCCTGCAGATCGGTTGACCTGATGAGGGTAAACACCCTTGAGGGCCAGCTTGCCAGCAGGCACAGAGCAGGCACAGCTGCAGCCCCTCCGCTGGCAGCTCCCATGAGACTGAACCTCTGCTGGAGGCTGCAGCCTGCTTTTCCGGCTCCTTCCCGGTTGCACTTAGTGCACAGACCAAAGCTAAACCTTTCGGGTAGTTCTCTCCCTTTGATGCTCTCCAAGCTGTTTTCCCCACGTGTGAGAGGGCAGGAGGTCGCAATCTTTCCCACAGATGCAGTCCTGTGTGTTTGTAATGTGGTCAATTGATGACAAGGTGGATTGTTCAGCTGCTGTTGTCCCTAAAGGCTCTTCTTGGCTGGCGTTTGCCTTGCTGACATATGCTGGGGCCTCAGTGGGCTCAGATCCCAGCCCTCCCTCTGCCCCTCTGTGAAACTCGGTTGTGGAGTTAGACTGCTGGGGTTCAAAGCCCACACTGCCAGTCATTGCTGTGTGGCCTTTGTCAAGCTGCTTAACTTCTCGGTGTTTCAGTCTTATGTGTCAGATGGGGTGAATACATTACGTATCTCAGGGTTTTGTGAGGGTTATTGTGAGGATTAAAAGAAAACATGCAAGGCATTTGGAACAGAGACTCAATGTAATTAGGATTTAGGAAAAGTTGGTTTTTTGATGAGTAGTATTTTTCCATCCCATGGATTAACCTACCCTTCAAGACTCTGGTTTCTCTGGGCACTGAAAGGGTGTGCCCGTGTGCAGAAGGGAAACCGAGGCCTATAGCGATGCAGGGCTGAGGCTGGGGAATGGTGTACGCTCATTCTCAGCCCCGAGGCCCATTGGCTCTGCCATCTGATGCTCCTCTGCCTCCTCCACTGCCCCATCCCTCCTGTACTGCCTTGGAATCTTGTGGCAGCTCCAGCCCCAGGTGGGTCCTATATAGATGTAGATGAGAACAAACCAACTCCATCTTTGGTTCCTGGAGTTTCCATGCTGTGGGTTTTTAATTATTTTTTAAATTTATTTTTTATTGTTTAAAGTATTTCAAATAGTAGTGCATATGTCTCCCTTCCCCCCCCCCCCCCCATGACCTTCCCCCGGCCTCCCCCACACTGTGGCTTTTGATCAGCCTTAATGCCCTTAGCAAAGCATACCCCCTGAAAAAGACTTCTAGTTGATTGTGTTCCTTAAAATAGGTAGCCATAACTATTTTTGTTAATAATAGTTGGAATGGCATGATAACCAAGCTAAATATCAAACTTGATTATAAACAGTCATCTGTCACAAGACCACCAGGAGGTATGGCTCCTGCATTCTTGGTCTTGTCAATTGTTAGTACTGAGTTATACTATTTAAAAAGCACCATAACACGGTCTGTCAGCAGAAAGTAATTTTCACAGAACTGCTGGTCATTTGTCTCCTCTGACCCTACATCCCTGTAAGTAAATTGCCCTCTAATAAAGTTGTTATAGCTCTCAGAACCAAAATGGCAGCATAGCTAAACACCTATACTGCTGCCCCACACAACAATTTCAAAACTACAACTAAAAGACAAAACAGACATCATCCAGAATCACCGGAAAGTTGGCTGAGTGGAAATTCCACAAACAGAAGGAAAGATAGAAGGACATTGTGACTCAGAGGAGCTGTGGATAGCAGAGTTTCAGAGACGTGCAGAGAAAGAGGTGCGGAGTTGTGCGTACGAGCAGAAAGGGCAGTGGCTGGCTGAGTACCCGGCTGGTTTTCTTGAACGGGGAGGGAGACAAAGACATCCCACCACACTGATTCCCCAGATCCAGGGGAGTCTCAGGGAACCCAGGCTCATATAGGGTGAAACTGGACCACAAGGAGGAAGCACGCTGAAACTCAGGAGCTGCAGAGGTCCGAGAGCTCACGGCATAAACTTGGGAACTGCAGAGGTGCGAGAGTGCACAGGGAGGATGCATGACTTGCTCTTTCGTTCAGGAGGAAAGTAAGAAAAAAAATAAGAAGGGAAACCACCGGACTGCGTTGTTTTCCAACCCTGAGTGAGACTTTGGGTATGCAGACTCATTTGGGGAGAAACTGAACTGTCTGGTCACGGGCAGAGCTCGGTGGCAGCTTTCTCTCGGAGGTGCATGCAGCCGTTACTGTGGGGCACAGAGACCCGGGCACCGCTTAGAGCGGGACTGATGGGAAACCAAGGCTGCCTGCTCAGCCCGGAGACTCCACCCCATCCAAGCTGAGCTCAGAGGTGCCCACAGCGTAAACACAGCTGATCCTCACAGCCAGTTGGCCTGGAGGTCAAACATGGGGTGCCCAGCCTCTGGAGGAGTGGTCCCGCTGGTCCCGGATTTCTTGCCTGGTCCTGGGCTGAGGCTGGTGCTGGCTCCTCTTCCTCCTCTCCCCAGGAGACCTTAGGGTGGAAACTAAACTCCAGAGGCCGGAAGGCTCTGGAAGCTGATTATCCCTGTGGTCTCTGGGGTGAAGGAACAGTCAGCACCCCAGGCGTGGGTCCTGTTCCTCCTCGGCCTTATCAGAGCCTGGATGCTCTTCCTCTAGACAGCTGGTCGCGCCCAAGCCTCTCCCAGTCGGGGCTCAGGACTCTGAAGGGGCCGCCCTTGTGTTAGCTGTGCTCCCTACCTTCTGCACCCTGCCTCTCTCGGTACTCTTCCAAGGTGGGAGTGATAGAAACAGCATCAAGAATCCAAACATCACGTTCATTATTTTCCCAGAAGATTTACCTGCCTGAAGGGGTTGGTTCAGGATGGCATTCTAGTACAGCCTTTCCCCGATGAGCAGAATGCAGGGTGGGGAAGTGGCTCGGAAGTTCTTTTCTGGGATTCTGCATTGGCCACAGGTTACATGTGAGCACCCGGCCTTGGTCAAAGCCCTCCTCCCTGTCACTTTCATGCGGCCTATTGCTCTTCGCTGCTCCCAGCGTCTCCTTCCGCAGTCAGCAGCCTGGGGTCTCTCCGGCCGGCCGCTGGTTCCCCCAGGGTCCAGGAGCCAGCCGTGGAGGCAGGGGAGAAGGATGCTTTGGGTCAGGCTGCCATGGAGGAGTGGCCAGCGTGGGAAAGGGCTGGAGGGCAGCCACCTCTTCCTCCCATGGACCTTGTTAGTCTTGGGAAACTGAGGTAGACCAATTTCAGAAAGAAAAGAAGGAAGCCCTGCTTGCACACTGGGTTTCAGCCTGTGTTGGGCTGGGTGCTTTATAAGGTTTTATTTAATCCTTCCCAAATCCCTGCAAGGCAGGGAGTGATGTCTCCGTTATTAATAAGGAAACTGAGACTCACAGACCCTCTCAGGCGGGGGGGTGGGGGGGTGGTGGTGTTTGGATGGTGCTGGAAGGCAAGCTGAGCTCAGCTGGCTTTGCAGCTCCTCCCACCACTTGCCTCCCCCCCACTCCGCCACCAGGCTGTCCCTCCTGGTTTCTCTGTGCTCTTTGCCTTTCTTCCCCTGTGACAGTGGGGGAGGGTGGGAAAGTGGGGGAGGAGGGTGGGAAAGTCTTTGTTTTATTCCTGGACACTGGGGCCTGTGGCTCCTAACTGGCTGGGCTGCAGCTCTCTGGTCTCCAGTGGCTAGGCGGGATGAATGGGTGGTCACCTATTGACCTGTCCCTGCCTTCCGCACCAGCCCCCTACCCCCAGGTGACACAATAGCCCAAGGCTGCTTCAGTGACTGCTCTGTTGAAAGTGGAGAACAATACTCACAGAGGCAAGCCGCTGGCAGGGTGGGTACAGCCAGCACCCCTCTCCAGGGTTGCTGCTGCAGCGCCAGGAAGTCGAGGGGGGGTGAGTTCAATGTCTGGGATATGGAGTGGAGATCCTAGGGGGGTGTGAGAGGAGGCGGCGAATGGTTTCCTCCCCTTTCCCCTACATCTATTCCTGTCTCTCAGTGCCAACAAGCATCACTGGGGCTCTGCCTCTTGTTAGCTGGGCAACCCTGGGCCAGTACCTTGGTCATCACCTATGTCACCAGGTAATGGAGGGAGAAGCCTCGTGCCTGACTCCACAGACACTCAGCACATTAGCTCCCTTTTTGCACCCACCTCCCTGCTGGTTGGTAGGGGATCTTGATCTCTTCAACCAGCTTCTGCTGGCAGGCAGGGTGCATGGGGAAGCCTGTCCCCGTGTCCAGCTGGAGGAGAGAGAGAGGGGCCCCCCTGTGTTACAGAGCAGAGAGAGTGTCTGCCTGGGGCTAGCAGAGCCAAACAATAAACATTGGGAATTGCAGTGGAGAAATATTGGCTATTTTATTATGGATGGCGCCACCCAGGAAAACAGGAAGCCAATGCTCAAAAGCCGGAAGTCCCCCTGGCATGTAGGTGCAGATTATGGATGGCAAAAATCACAAGACACCCTCCGTTAGGGGTTCAGGGTTGTGCTGTGATTGGCTGGAGATGAAGTAATGGCAATAAATCATTTCTTCAGGTCTGAGGACAGCTCTGAGGTCTTTTCCTCTCTTAAGTTCCATGGGAAATAGCAAAGGGAGCATTCCACCTTTGGACCGGAAACGTAACCTAAGATGTTTTAGCTGCCAGAGGTCCTGGCCTTGTGTTCACCAATCAGGTCCGGGCTACCGTCTTCTATTCCTCTGGGGTGTACACAAGATGGGCAAAAGCAGAATTACAGTTGTGAGTACTTGAAACAGAGTTTATTCTTGTATTATTAGTTATTAATTATTGCATTATTTCCAATACTGTATATAGAGATATGACTTCCAGGGCTAGGCTTTCAAACTAAATTTAAAGTCATAAAGTCCCTCAGTTTCACCTGCCTCCCTGCCTTCTTGCTGTGCTTTGCTTTTTGTGACAGGGAGGAAGCTGAAGGATCTGTGACTGTCCACTCTGAGGAGATAAGGCTGAAGGGGAGGCTCAACAAGCATCTGTCAGCCTGTCGGAGGTTATCATTCAGAGTCCGGTGACCAGCGGACACTAGGAAGTGTGTTTCATGTGCAGAGATCAATGCACATGGACATGGGAAAGCCTTTCCCAGCAGAAAGGGAGGGGGCACTGACTAAGGTGGTGGAATCTTTAAAAATAGGTCCCTCAGTTCTGACTGAGCGTGGGTGGGGTTTGGTCGGGAGGTGGAGGGGACTGGTCTGAGGCCAGACGGGAATTCACTGTTGAAGTAGATATCAGGTGAGACTATGGCATCCTTGGGGATGTGAATATTTGAATCCTGTAGGGGACCCTGGGGGGCAGTAGACAGGGAAGCCTGGGGGGCAGAGACAGGGAAGCCCTTGCCCTGCCCCCGGTTCTGCCTTGCTGTATTTTCGGAGACAATGGGCCTTCACAATGTCAGGATGCAGGAAGCTATCAGACTATTGAACACCACTTCCTGTGAGCTGGTCACTCACATACATTTGTCACCGGCTATCAGGCCTTTTCGGCTCTGCCATTGTCTGGAGGGGCTGCAAAAGTCTGGGGGCCGCCAGCCGCAGAGGCTGTTGGACACAGAATGCACTATTGTGCTCAACTGGCAGCACCCCATGGGGCGGGGAGGGAAGTGGTGGGTAAGACTGGGGACGCCTGCCTCTCATTGTCATTGAATGCACAATGGGGCTGGGGGTGGGGGTCCTCTCCTGCACATGGGAGCCTGACCTGGGAGAAGGGAAGGCTGCAGCAGGAGCCGGGCTTCAGGAGTGCAGGACTTGTTTGAACCATGGTGGGTTTTCTAGATCTCTGCCAAGAGCCAGAATGGGCTTGGAAGCCTACCCGGCTTGGCTCAGTAGATAGAGTGTCAGCCTGCAGACCAAAGGGTCTTGGTTTGATTCAAGGGCTCATATCTCGTTTTCAGGCTCCTCCCTAGCCTGGGCCTGCTCAGGGAGCATGCAGGAGGCAACCAATCAATGTGTTTCTCTACACATTAGTGTTTCTCTCTGTCTTTTCCTCTCTCTAAAATCAATGGAAAGCCCTCGCTGGTTTGGCTCAGTGGATAGAGTGCCGGCCTGTGGATTGAAGAGCCCTGGGTTCGATTCCAGTCAAGGGGACATGCCTGGGTTGAAGGCTCTCTTCCCCAGTAGGGGACATGCAGAGGGCAGCTGATCAATGATTCTCTCTCATCATTGACGCTTTTATCTCTCTCTCCCTGAAATAAATAATATATTTTAAAACTAATAAAATGAAATCATGGACAAATGTCCTTGGGTGAGGATTTAAAAAAGAGGGGGGGGGCGCTTGGAGTTGAGGAGACCACATTCCACCACTGACAACTGCGTGTGTGACTTGGGCTCCCCTCTCTGAGCTTCAGTCCTGTTCATGCAAAACAGTAATCTTCACCTCCCAGGGATGATCGTCACTTGAGATAATCTGTTGAACTTCTTAGCTTAGTACCTGGCACATAGCAGATATCTAAGAAATGGGAGTTCCTTCTCCACCCTCATCTCCTTCCCTTCCAGCTCACTTTTGACCCCGCTGTCCGGTCCTCCAGTGAGTGAGCGAATCAGCATGTGTAGGGGGATGAAGAGGTGTTTTAGTATCAGCCCAAACAAAGCAGAGCTCTGCCTTCCTTATGCCAAGAATATCAAATCAACGGTTAATTATCTGAACGAATGGACGGCCAGACGCAGATAATTTTTCTTTGGCCATGTGCCTTTGGCCTCATGTGTGCATCTGGGTGTGTCTGAGTTCTAGAAATTCGCATTTAGCCAAATAATGAAGTTGTGACGGGGCAGACTCAGCTCAGGAAGAGGCGAGTTGGAGAACTGTCTGACAGCCCTGGCATTGCCCCTGCAACCCTAACCCGGCGGTGCCAGGAAGGGGCACTTTCTTCCTTAGCTATGAGATAAGATGGAAAAGCACGGACTTTGCAGTCAGACATTTGGGTTCAAACCTGGACTATGTCTCCAACTATGGGACTTCGGACACATTATTAGACTCTTCTGAGTCTCGATCTCTTCATTTGGAAGGTGGGGTTCATCAACTTGCTTTGCAGGGTTTCTGTGAGGATGAATACAGTCATGCATATGCCCACCATCTCTTCCCCTATTGTTTCTGTCACTTCAGCCCCATTCTGAAGATAGAGGCCTTTCTGAGCCTTCCGGCACGCGGAAGTGGTTGGGTGCCTGGACCTCTGAGGGTTTTACTGCCCCACCCACCACAAGGAAGAGCCAAGACTGTGCTTTCCAATATGGTAGCTGCTAACTACATTCATCTGTTAAAAGTTAAAACGAGCTGACATGAAACATCCAGTGTCCAGTGGCCACATGTGGCTGGCAGTGGCAAGAGAAGGAGTCCATCATTGCAGATGTTCTATTGGACAGTGCTGAGCTGGATCATGTGGCAACCGTGGAATCTGATAAGTATAAATGAATGGGAGGCAGGGTCAGGGGAACCAAGAGCTGAGTTAAATAGTGGCCCTGCTGCTTGAAGTGTCTGTGGTGTTTGGACTCTTCATGTGTGCTCTTCCTCCATCATGGAATAATCCAGTGGACACTTGGGCCAACGCTCCGATGCCAGGGACGCTAAGAGAGCTGCCCCCATAAGACCCTGTGCTCCAGGATTGGGTCATCCCCAGGCCTTACAGGGCGCTGGGCTCTGGAATTAGCTTTGTTGCCAATAGCCTGGTGGGCATGAGACCCTGGACTTAGCCGTCTAGTCCCAGCTGCACTTCCCCACTTAATACAGTTTGTGAGCTCTGCTCTGCTGCCTGACACCCTGACTAGCCTCATTAGTGTCCTTTCCTCTCCTCCTACCTTCCCTACACCCCGAGTGCCTGGGCTGGCTTTCTGTGCACCTAAGATGTGGACTGCCATCCTGCTCTGAATACACCCATCTCCTGAGACTCCCACTCTGAAATCTGTCTGTTCTGAACACCAGACATTAGTGTTGGGCTGGATTTTACCTTGCCTAGTTAGAGTCACAGCCATCCTTTTCCAACAGTGAAGTCCCTGCATCCCTGGCACCTAAGCCCTTTGCTGTTGGCCCCTAGGCTTGCCCACCTTGGGCAGGTACACAGACAATCGCAGCAGTTAGAGTTCAGAGGAGCTAAGGCAGGGAGTAAGGTCAGGACCGGTTCTGGGATTCCACTTGAGGCCAAGTTGTCCCCACACTTGAGAGAAATCAGAGTTCTTTAGCACAGAACCTGTTGCTTGCTTCACAGTTGGGGATCCCGAGGGAAAATAAGGAGAAATGGCTGACTCAAGGTCACAGTGAGGGTCTGAATCGGATCAAGCATCCATCTTGCTTCTATTAGAGCTCTCCAAGCCCCTCTCCCCACCCAGGCCTGGGATCACTCCCTTCCTCCCTAGCACAGAACAAGTTGTTCGCTTGTTCCCTGTCTGAATTCTCCTCCTTTCCACCCCTGCCTGTGTGAGCTGTGGTCAGAGAGGTGGTCCCCAGGCACCAGAAGGTTTCCAAAGATACCGGCAACTGCCCCTGCCACCCATTCCCGTCTCTGCCTCACTTGACTGCCAGCTGTGGGGTGGGGGTATCCGGGGAGGTGTCCCCACCCAGAAATAAACAATGTGCTGCCCACACCATTGTTGGGAGAAACCCAAGGGACATTGCGACTGGTCCCCCTTCCCCCGCTCTTCTTCTCCCTGGAGCTGCGGCTCTTTGTCCTGCCTATTCTGGGATGGATGGGAAAGGGCACGTGGGGGCTGGCCAGGGAGCCTTGGGCAAGTAACCAAAATCTGACTTGTACTTTCCAGACAGAAAAACCTTCACAGTTCACAGAGCAGCCACAGTAGGGATTCTGGTACTCTCTTTCTCTGCCTCTCAACACTGTGTCTCTCTATGGTGGCTCCATCCAACCCTCACCGCAAACCTGTTTCTTTTTCTTTTTAAAATATATCTGTATTGATTTCGGAGAGGAAGGGAGAGGAAGAGAGAGATAGAAACATCAATGATGAGAGAGAATCATCGATTGGCTGCCTCTTGCACGATTGGGGATTGAACCAACAACCCGGATATATGCCCTGACAGGGAATCAAACAGTGACCTCCTGGTTCATAGGCTGATGCTCAGCCCCTGAACCACTGGCGGCTGGGCCAGGCCTGTTTCTTCCACAGGAAGGAAACCAGGGGTGTTGAAAATTCCTGAGTCTGATCTTAGGGGTTCTGTCACGGGACCGTTGATCCTTGGGTTCCAATTCCAAAAATCCCCGAGAAGGAACACACCAGCTTGGGTTCTTGTTCCCTTGACTAATAGTGGCTGGAGAAGAAGTTAGGTAGGAGCACAGCCACTCTGCAGTGGCCTGTGGATGGGGCCACAGTTCCCAGAGGAGGCACCCAGTTTCTCCGCTGACATTACAGGAGGACTAAGAGTGGCGATGTCTCTTAAGCAGGACAGGGATTTGCAATATGGGTTCAGTCCTCTCTGCTATGGTGGTGTCTGACTAGAAGAGCACCGGCTTTAGAAGTGAGACTGTGGTGGGAGTCACCAGGAGGATTCCTGGGACCTTGGCACTGAACTAGGCATTGGAGGTGGCCCTTATAGACTAATATTTTGGAAAGAACATAGCTGTGGACCCAGCCTTGGCAGTAAATTCACCACCCCCACAAATGACTTGGCCTCTTTGAACTTGATCTTCCTGTAAAAGTGTATGAGGTGGGACTTTTTCTGTCCTCATCAACCTGTGGCTACAAATGAAATCATTGACCTTAATGCCCTACTTTTTCTCACTTGTAAACTCCCCCCATCCATAGGACCACAGATTTCTACCTACTCAGAGAGTCCCTACTAACATGTGTTAGTAGCCCATTAATTTATGACTGGCCCTGGCCTGCAAGCCACAGAAAGGCTTTGGGGCCCCTGAAAGAGCCTATACATCATGTCCAGTCCCATCCCCAAACCCTCAAACTCTCAAACAGACTAGGCCAGTGGCCGGTAAACCACAGCTCGCGAGCCACATGCGGCTCTTTGGCCCCTTGAGTGTGGCTCTTCCACAATATACCACATGGAGGTGAGCACATACAATGCGATTGAAACTTTGTGGCCCATGTGCAGAAGTCGGTTTTTGGCCTGGGCAAGTCTATTTTGAAGTGGCATTGGAACATTCAAGGGGCCAAAGAGCCACATGTGGCTCGCGAGCTGCAGTTTGCCGACCACTGGACTAGCACCAGATCCGATCAATGATGACAGAGAATCATTCACTCAGTCTTCTCTGAACTGGACCACTGGACTTCTGTGAAGAAGTGGGGTGAGTGTTCCCCTCACCAAATCCAGATCATACCTTATCACCGTGCTTCACAGCAATGGGCATGGGAACTTCTCTTAAATATCCCCAGGAAAGAAAGCTCCTTTGCTGGCAGCCCCCTCCCCCACAAGGTTCTGACCTAGTCCTGGGAGCTGGGCTGGAGAAAGCTCGCCTTGCTCTGGCTCTCCTTCTCCAGAATCCCACCTCCTGTATGCCTCACCCCCAAGTCAGACCCTCCCCCTGTGAGAGGAGGGATGCTGGGAGGAGGGAGCACGGACCTTTCCGTGTATCAGACACAACCTGACTCTGAATCCTGACTTAGTATTGGCCGGAAAACCCTTCTTTCCCAGGATAGCAATTCCCTTTTAGAAGGGTTGGGGTGTCAGGTAAAGAGGACACATGACAGGAGCTCAACAAATGTTACTTCCCTTTCCTTAATCCAGGAATTCATTGGTTTCCTTTGGGGAAGGCAGGAATGGTGGCACCTCTGATTTGTGTAGCTACTTGGGGAGCCAGGGGAGCTGACCCAGTGAGGGCCAGGAGGGCCTGGAATGGCCCGGCCAGATGAAGCCAGTGTACACTCAGCCCAGCAGCCCTTTTGTGGTCTTCTGGGGTGAGCTCGGAGGGTCCCATTGTAGTGGAATCAAAGATCCTGGCTGGTAATTAGGTGTGTCAGGGTTTGGGCCAATAGGATGTGGGAAGGTAACCTGACTGAGACCTCAGACTTAGAAAGAGAGTTAAGGGAACATACATTGTTGGGGTGTCCTGAAAACCCCCTTCTCACCCGGAATACCTCCTGCAGTGTGCATGCCTACCTAGCTGAAACGGCAGCCAGCATCCCTCCCCGGCAGGCGTTCCCTGGGTAGCAGTCCCTCTGCGGCAGCCCCACAGGATGGCCACTCAGTCTCTGCTAGAATGTTTCTGGAAGCAGGTCCATCAAATAGGGAAAAGGGCATGCTCCAGAGCTAAAGACATCTCCACATGTGGGAATGATAACAATCTAATAGGGATACAGGGTGAGAGAAAATGCATCAAGATAGGATGGGGAGAGCTGGTTTAAATCTGACCGGTTTGGCTCAGTGGATAGAGCATCAGCCTGCGGACTGAAGGTTCCCAGGTTCGATTCCGGTCAATGGCACGTACCTTGGTTGTGGGCACATCCCCAGCAGGGGGTGTGTAGGAAGCAGCTGATCGATGTTTCTCTCATCGATGTTTCTAACTCTCCCTCTTCCTCCTCTCTGTAAAAATCAATAAAAAAAATAAAAGTAAAGATAGTCTCAAAAACAGCCTTGAACATGGTGGGGACAGGGACTCAATGAGGGCAAGGGGCTAGGCTGAAGGTGTGGAGAAGTCCCTGGGGATGTTTGGGATCTTCTTGAGAGGAGATCTTCCCCAATTAGATGTTCTGGGTTCTGGGACCCAGGCCTGGCTCCCAATCTCCCCTCTGTTTCCCTGGGAAAGGCCCTCAGAGAAGTTTCAGTGAAAGTTGGGACCAGGGAATTGACCTGTGAAGGGAGCCTGCAGAGGTGGTGTCCTTGCAGACCAGCAGGAGAGAGTCCACTGGAAGCTGCTTTGCAACACAGAAGCTGGCAGCTTCCCAGAGGAGATGCCTCATGCACTTAAAAGGCTCTTGGAGCTCGAGACGGCCACCATGACCGGCTGTGTCCATCTAGTCTGCATTTTCCATGAAGAGACATAGAACCCCAGGTTTAGCTATGTGCACGTGTGGAGGCACGTCACCCGCACCTTAGGCACCCTCATGGCCTGCATACCCATCCACATCACATCGGAGGGCCCTGACATGTGCACACCACTTTCTTCCCATCTTGTCACTTGATTCCTGGAGAATTCATCCAGTCCCGGGACTTTTTGTCCCTTCCTTCTCTGCCCTCATACTCCCCTCCCCCACTCCCGCACCAGCCCCACCCCTGAGAAAGTACAGCTCAGGGGTCCCCAGGGCTGCACAGGAAATGCTTTGCACACTATGGGTCAGCCAGGCTATTTTCTGTCCCAGAGCTAGAGGAAGGTCAGGCCAGGAGCAGTCAGTCACGATACAGTCAGCTGTTTTCTGCCTTTCTCTGGGGCTTTTTCTCTGCCTCTGCAAGTTGCAGTCAGTATTTCTCCACCTCTCTGTGTCTCTGTCCTGTCTCTGTATTTCTCTTTCAGTCCTCAGGGTCTTTTTGTCCCAGTGCCCTTTGCTACCCCTCTTTCTATGCCTGCCTTCCCACATACCCTTAAAAACTCGGTGCGGTGCCACCTCTTCCAGAAAGCTTTCCCTGACCCCTCCTGTCCAGTCTGGACACCCTTCCCCTTTGAGCCCAGAGCTCCATGCAGGATGCTCTCAGGGCAATGGGCTGTGTGCACGGGCTGTGTCTCTCCTCCTGGCTGGACTGTGAGAAACTGGAGCTAGGTACCCTGCCCTCATGACTCTGTTTCTCAGCATCTGCATCCACAGACACACACCACACATGCATCTGGTACATGTGCCTTGTTTATTTATTTACTCGTGGACGGGGAGACTCTGGCGTCGGATTGCCTGAACTGAAAACTCAGCTGTGTGATCACGGGCAAGTTACTTAAAGTCTTTATGTCTCAGTTCTCTTGACTGTGAAATGGGGCTGAGACTAGTACCTGCTTCAGTGAGTTGTTGGGAGAATGAAATGAGTTAACACATGTAAAGCCCTAAGATCAGTGCCTGGCCCTTAGTAAGTGCTCCCAAATGATACCTATATTATTATTTTCACTCCTGGTAGTGTTGAACGAACTCCAAAAGCAGCTAGGATAAAAGGTTTCTTTATATATATCTGGTAAGCAAACAAAGAACCGGTAATATTTCAAATAAAAAGTTACAAAAATTATAAGTATCCTCATAAGTATATTCATTCAGTCCCATGTTATTAATTTTTATTGGTCTTAATCTTTTTGCTAGTGATTTTATGAATCCAGTTTTTTTTCTGGAGTCTGCAAATCCCTATCCCCTTCAAGATTTGGTCTGAAAGTTGATTGGAAATCTATATTTTAGAGTAAGTGTTAGAATCCTCTATGAATCTCTGTGAAAATGAAACACATTTGTGAAAAGTGTCAGAATAAAATAATGGCTGTTAATTGCATAGACTCAAGTTGACATGGTTAAAGATCTCATTACCATGCAATTGACTAAAAATTTTGCTTTTTTCGGCAATACACAACATTTAAGATTATAACTAAAATTACAAATAAAAGCATTATATTAAGACATTGTAGATTTTAAGAAATTTTATGTAATTTCTAGAACATTTATTTCAACAACAACAATATAAGCATATGAATACAACATAATTTTTATTTCTTTAAAAATATTCTTTATTGTTTAAAGTATTTCATGAGTCTCCTTTTTTCCTCATTGACCTCTCCCCGACCAGCCTATCCCCCAAGTACAGCCCTCATCCCTGTTACTGTGTGTGTCCACTGGTTTTGCTCCTATGTGTGCATGCAAGTCCTTTGGTTGATCTCTTGCCCCTCTCACCCCCCACCTTCCCTTTTAGGTTGTACAATCTGTTCGATGCTTTTGTGTCTCTGGTTCCATTTTTGTTTATCAGTTTATGTTGTTCATTATATATCACAAATGAGTGAGATCATGTGATATTTATCTTTCTCTGACTGGCCTATTTCGCTTAACATAATGCACTCTAGTTCTATCCATGTTGTTACAAATGGTAAGAATTCCTTATTTTTTTTTACAGCAGCGTAGCATTCTATTGTGTAGATGTACCAGAGTTTTCTAATCCACTCATCTACTGATGGGCACTTAGGCTGTTACCAAAATCTTAGCTATTGCAGATTATGCTGCTATGAACAGAGAGGGGTGCATATATCCTTTCTGATTGGTATTTCTGATTTCTTGGGATCCATTTCCAGAAGTGGGATTACTGGGTCAAATGGAAGTTCCATTTTTAATTTTTTGAGGAAACACCAAACTGTTCTCCACAGTGGCTGCATCAGCCTGCATTCCCACCAGCAGTGTACGAGGGTTCCCTTTTCTCCACATCCTCACCAGTACTTGTTGTTTGTTGATTTATTGTGAGATGATACCCCATTATTGTTTTGATTTGCATCTCTCAGATGATTAGTGACTTTGAGCATGTTTTCATATGTCTTCTGGCCTTCTGTATGTCCTCTTTTGAAAAGTATCTGTTTAGGTCCATTGCCCATTTTTTGATTGAGTTGTTTATCTTCCTTTGTTAAGTTGTATGAGTTCCCTGTAAATTTTGGAGATTAAACCCTTATTGGAGATAACATTGGCAAATATGTTCTCCCATGCAATGAGCTTTCTTGTTGTTTTGTTGATTGTTTCTTTTCTTTCTTTTTAAAAAAATATATTTTATTGTTTTTTCACAGAGAGGAAGGGAGAGGGATAGAAAGTCAGAAACATCTATGGGAGAGAAACATTGATCAGCTGCCTCTTGCACACCTCCAACTGGGGATGTGCCCGCAGCCAAGGTACATGCCCTTGACTGGAATCGAACCTGGGACTTTTCAATCTGCAGGCCAATGCTCTATCCACTGAGCCAAACCGGTTCGGCTGTTGATTGTTTCTTTTGCTGTGCAGAAGCTTTCATTTTGATGTAGTCCCATTTGTTTATTTTCTCCTTAGTTTCCATTGCCTTAGGAGCTGTGTTGGTAAAGATATTGCTATGACATATGTCTGATATTTTGCTGCCTGAGGATTCCTCTAAGATTTTGATGATTTCCCATCTTACATTTAAGTCCTTTATCCATTTTGAGTTTATTTTTGTGTATGGTGTAAGTTGGTGTGCTAGTTTCATTTTTTGCAAGTATCTGTTCAATTTTCCCAACACCACTTATTGAAGAGACTGTCTTGACTCCATTGTATGTTCTTGCCTCCTTTGTCAAATATGAATTGAGGTAATGGCCTTGGTCAATCTCTGGTTTCTCTGTTTTGTTCCATTGGTCTATGTGTCTGTTCTTGTGCCAGTACCAGGCAATTTTGGGAACAGTGGCTTTGTAATACAGCTTGATATCTGGTATTGTGATCCCTCCAACTTTGTTTTTTCTTAATATTGCTGTAACTGGTTGGGGTATTTTTTTTAAAAGAATTTTTGGAGAGTTTGTTCTAGGTCTTTGAAATATGCCATTGGTATTTTAATTAAGATTGCATTGAATCTATAATTTGCTTTGGGTAGTATGGACATTTTAATGATGTTGATTCTACCAATCCATGAACACGGTCTGTTCTCCCATTTTTAAAAAATATATTTTATTGATTTTTTTACAGAGAGGAAGGGAGAGGGATAGAAAGTCAGAAACATCGATGACAGAGAAACATCGACCAGCTGCCTTCTGCATACCTCCTACTGGGGATGTGCCCTCAACCAAGGTACATGCCCTTGACCGGAATCGAACCTGGGACCTCTCAGTCCTCAGGAGGACGCTCTATCCACTGAGCCAAACCGGTTTTGACTCTATTCTTCCATTTGTTTATGTCTTCCTGTATCTCTTTTTTCAGCGCCCTGTAATTTTCTGAGTATAGGTCCTTTACCTCCTTGGTTAAATTTATTCCTAGGTATCTTAATTTTTTTGTTGCAATGGTAAATGGGATTGTTTTTTTATTTCTCTTTCTGTGAGTTCATTACTAGTGTATAAAAAAGCCATAGATTTCTGGGTGTTAATTTTGTATTTTGCTACATTGCTGAATTCATTTAATAAGTCTAGTAGTTTTTGGTGGAGTATTTAGGGTTTTTGATGTACAATGTCATGTCATCTGTTAATAATAACAATTTTACTTCTCCTTTTCCAATTTGGATGCCTTTTATTTCTCCTTCTTGTCTGATTATTATGGCTAGCACTTCTAGTACTATGTTAAATAAGAGTGGTGAAAGAGGGCATCCCTGTCTTGCTCCTGTTCTTGGGGAAAATGGTTTTAGTTTCTGCCCATTAAGTATGATGTTAGCTGTAGGTTTGTCATATAAGGCTTTTATTATGTTAGGATATGATCCGTCTATTCCCACTTTGCTGAGTGTTTTTATTAGAAAAGGGTATTGGATTTTGTCAAATGCCTTTCTGCATCAATTGATACGAATATGTGATTTTTTTAGATTCTTAGAAATTTTATGTAATTTCTAGAACATTTATTTTAACAGCAATAATATATACATACAAATACAACATAATTATTATTTCTAACTTGACAATGTTTCCCATGTAATTTTAGCATATCAGATAGGCCTAATTAGATTAATTTTCCGATTTTATAGAGAGAGAGCTGTCCTTTGAAATGTTTTAGGGACCCTTCTTAAAAATTTCAGTTATTTTCAGGTTAAGAAAAAGACAACTTAATTATGGGAAAGTTTATCAAACACATCAAAAGTTTTAAAACAATCAAATAAGATCATAAGTCACTGTGAAACAGTATTTAGTTGTCTATTTAATCATAGTGATAATAAAGACTTCACAGGTAAATACAGAATGTTAAATAATTAATTACAAGCAAAACTATCTCTTTTAATATTAAAAAGAATTGATTTACCTAAACAATAAAAAACGAATGAAACAGAGCACAAAAAGTTTAATAAAACACAATCTTTTCTTTTCTTTTATAATTGCTTCTTCATTAAAAAAAAAAACATATTTTATTGATTTTTTTACAGAGAGGAAGGGAGAGTGATAGAGAGTTAGAAACAACCAAGGTCATACCCTTGACGGGAATCTGACCTGGGACCCTTCAGTCCAAAGGCTGATGCTGTATCCACTGAGCCAAACCAGTTAGGACTGTAATTGCTTTTTAAGTGCATAGGAATAGTGTCCTTTTAACAGAGAAAGAACCAAACTTTAATTTTGCATCAGCTTACTTTTGATTTTTCAATTTGATTATTTAATTAAATTCAATTTAATCTTATTTAGCTTGACCACACACAAAATTCATTTCTCAAGATTTCTTTTTCACAAACCTACAATTTTCCTGTACCTTTTAGTTTGTCTCTTTTTTTTTTTTAACATTTAATTTTTTATTGATTTTTTTTTGCAGTATAACTTATATTTAATAGTAATACATGTTTTCCTTCCCCCCCTCCCCATTATCCTCCCCCCAGCCTCCCCTACCCCCCAGCACATGTTCCTACCCATCCCCCTCCCCGACCCAGTGCCTTTCATTCATTGATTATGCTCATATGCATGCATACAAGTCCTTTGGTTGATATCTCCTGGCATTCACCTCCCATCCACCCAAGCCTTCCCCCTGTGGCTTGACAGCCTGTTCAATGCCTCCCTGCCTCTATATCAATCACTCTCCCCTGTTTCTTTTCTTCAAAAATATCTTGCCTCTGCATACTAGAAACAAATGTATAAGAGCAAAAAAAGTTTGAGTGTCAGTTTCAATGTCCAACTGTTCTGAGTCCAAGTTTCAGTGTCAAATAGTTCTTTATGTGTACATGTCAGCAATGGTATCCAGATGGTGGACACATCGTAGCAATGCAAGATCCATCCTCTCTGGTTTGGTCTTGGGCTGCCTGCAGCCATGCACAGCTGCCAACTGCTAACATGGCAAGGTGTTGTCAGTGTCTCCCATCTCTGGACCATCCTCGTGATTGGAACAGATCCGTCCGTTTCTCACAGTCACAGGAACCCACATGGTCTTGGAGTTGTTCTCTGAAAATACACAAACACATTCTCGACCAAAAGTTAACAAAGGGATCCTCTCTGCAAAATAGACTTGGGATTCTTTTTATTTTTGCCTAAATGATTTTCCTTTGGCTTATTTTGACACCATGTGTGTTTTTTCATGGGTGTCCTGCAGTTGGTTTTACAAATGGAATTTTCTTTTCTGGAGTAAGAATTTTCTAGATGTATTTTACTTACAGGATATTTTTCCTTACATGATATTACCCCACTGCCCCCCCACCCCCTTTTTGATTAATGGGGGCTTTTGGAAATTTTAACTTGCAGTCTTGGTAATTTTAAATTTTAATTTTTGCACACAAATAGGACTGCTTTAGGTTCTTTGGATGTTAGGCAATTTTACAGTGAGATGAACTATTAATAGATATTTTAGTTAATGTTTTAGGAAAAGCTTTTTGTCCAGTACACTTAAATTTTCTTGAGTATTCACTTATTTCACTTGGCCAATTTAAATTAATCTGAAAACTTGATTACTATTTTACTGTCAATTTTAATACTCAAGCAGAAATCTTAGTTTACTCTGTAAATATTAGTGGAAAGGAATATTTGCATTTTTTGAGTAGGTTCTGAGCATTCCTGGTAATAGACTGAATTTAGATATAGGGCAGCTATTGCTGGCCGAGTCTCTGTCTGCCACCTGGGTCCCGGTCTGAGTTGTGCGTGGGAGGCGAAGCAGCCGTGGGGGTAGGAGACCACCCTCAGAAGGGGTGAGAATTCAAGCCCCTGCAAGGTTTGTGGATGAGGGTCTGTGCCCCACCTCTGTTGACCTTTTAGTTCTCTCCTGTTGGCCCCTCTGCAACTGTGCTGTCTTAAGTTGTTCCTTCCCTGAGGAATCTTATCTGTCTCTGGCTAACCAGCCATCCTCCGGGGCCAAACAGGGTGATGTGAGGTTCAGTTCTGTTTCCTTTGTAGTCTATGCCCCCATGGCCTCCACGTCCAGCACCTGCCTTGGGGTCCCCTCGCCTGCTGGCGGGGTCCCGGTACTGATCACATATCTCGGGTGACCCAGGTTTCTTCTCCAGAGAGGGCCCAGCTCACATCATTGGTCGAGAGACAGATCCATGGTGCCAGCTGCCCAGAGGCTTCAGCCACAGCTGGAACTGAAAACTCAGGCATCAGCTGTGTGTATTTGAATAGTAAGAAGAGGGTCCCTCTTGGCAAAAGGGCAAGAGGGGCCAATATAGAATGCTCAGATGCCTTCCCAGTGCCTTAATTCCTTCTGAAAGGGATTAATTCCTTTCCTATCCTTTTTTAAATTGCTGCCCAACATTCAAAGAATTAGTTTGTAAGTTTATTTGGGATAATTGTATAATATGCTGTTGTCAAATATCAAACATTATAATGAAATTGTAGAATAATATCATGTAAGGGTATTATGGTGTCACGGGAGGTAAAGGAGGGCCTAGCCTAAGGATTGTGTCCATAGGAGATGTAGTTTGTCTCTTCTTATTCAGAAATAACCAACTTATTTTAGGATAAACAATTTTCTTTTAATTCCACCAAAAATGCATTTCCATTCAAATATCTTCTTTCACTGTATGTTTTAAAATACATTTGTCATATAATTATTGCAAAAAAGTTTTATCTCAATGTTTAGATTACTCATGAAAATTCCATGAGATGTTATTAAACTCCAAAATATTGTTTTCTCCCATACTAGTTCGCATTCTTAACCCTTGAAGACCTTAATTTATAATGACAGCTAAAAAGTAAGCAGTCAGCTTTTTTGTTGTTGTTAATCTTCACTCGAGGATATTTTTCCATTGATTTTTAGAGAGAGTGGAAGAGAGAGGGAGAGACACACAGAGAGAAACATTGATGTGAGAGAGACAGATAGATTGGTTGCCTCCCACATACCCCCTGACCAGGGCTAGGGATCGAGCCTGCAACCAAGATACATGCTCTTGATCAGAATTGAACCTGGGCTCCTTCAGTCTGAGAGGTCCATTCACTGAGCCAAACTAGCTAGGGCATCAGCATTCTTTAGATTGGCAAATTTATGAATATATTTAATAACTTCTGGAAACATATTTAATAACCTATGGGTTCTTTTATTGGCATGCTCTAGGCATAATTCACAATTTTTAGAAACATGTTTCCTCACCAAAGTACAAAACATTTATTAAAACAGCTCCAAATTTACCTTTTAAGTTTCTCTGTAAGGAAACAAAAGTAAATCAATGTAGACTTATTTAACAATTAATGCTTCAATATTGTATTTGGAAATTGGAGGCCCAGTGCACGAGATTCATGCATTGGGGGTTGGGGTGGGGGTTGTCCCTCAGCCTGGCCTGTGACCTCTCAGCAGTCCTGGAGCCCTAGGGGGGAGGAGGGAAGAGATGTCCCATTGCTGGCTTAGTCCCCCATCTCCACTAGCTGGCCAGCCCCTGTGGAGAGCAGGCCTAAGCCTGTGGCGAAGACAATTAAGATTTGTACTTGCCTTTGGCAAGAAGCCCTGGAGCCAGAGCGGTAGTTTGTGCTTTTTACAAAAATCCTTGGTTCTTATTTTTTTCTTGTCTGAGTAATTGAGCTTGTTGGTAGGTGACTTTGAACTGCTTCTAGATTTGCATTTCTGGTTTTGAAAAGGTTCCTAAGAAAGGACAGTTGTTCTCAATTGCCAAAGAATTGGTTTGCAACTTAAGTGACACCATAGGTAGATCCACCCATCCATCTTCCTAATGGCTTTCTTTCTCTCTGGGCACATAGTTTTAGCTTAGAAGATGAGGCTTTAAAAAAAATTCCTACCAGACTCTGAATATTTAGCTTCCAATTTGGCCACATTTCTTTCTTTCTTTTTTTCTAAATTTGTTTCCTTTTTAAATTTTTAATTTATTTTTTAGAGAGAGAAATATTGATGTGAGAAACATCGATTATGTTAACATTAAGAAACATTCAAACCTGTGAAGAATTTTTGTCAATATATTTGAGCCAAACTGGGAAAATTGCTGGGAAGCAAATCTCAATGGATTGAGATAATGCTTGGGAGAGTGGCAGTTTTACATCTTGTTTTATGCATTACAATCAAAAGAGGAAATAGTAAGTGGGTAACGTGAAATCCATTGGTCAGGTGGGAGAAAGCAAAGCTGGGAAACCTCTGGGTTTGGATAAAAAGTAAAATGATAGACACATACTTCTTTTACTTAGATGGGTGCAGGATAGTTAACAGCCAGCAATGAACTCAGTAACAATGAGGGGATTTGTTGTCTCTGCAGAGCGGTGTCTGTGTTTTGAAGGGTCCGGAAAAAGGAAAATTACTTTGACATTCCAATGACATGTTATTGTAGATGCAAAAAGACGATAGATAGTCTCAGTTAAGGTAAAGACTGACCTTTGTCAATATACCAGACTAGGACATGACTACTACCTACCATCAACTGCTTCTCAGTTAAAAAAAGTTTTAATTTCAGACCATCCTTTATGATTATGTTAGGGGCAGAAATAGAATCATGGGGACAAGCTATAGTTATAAGAAATATTAATCACCCCAGTTTGGCTTAGCGAGTAGAGCGTCTGCCCGCTGATTAAAGGGTTCCTTCCGGGTTGAATTCCAGTCAAGGGCACGTACTTTGGTTGCAGGCTCTGGCATGTGCGGGAGGCAACCAGTTGAAGTGACCCGTTCACATCAATGTTTCTCTGTCTCTCCCCTTCCCTTCCACTCTCTGTAAAATCCAACGGAAAAATATCCTGGGGTGAGGATTAACAGTAACAACAACAAAAAGAAATATTAATTTCTGTTATCCGTGATTGCTCTGATTAGAGAAAGCACATTCTAACCTGGTTGAGAGTCCTACACGGGACAAGGGAGCCAACATCGGAATGCAGTCCATCCTCCTTTTCTGAGAACTACCTGTCCTTATGAAAAGATGAAACAATTGAGCCCGGGGGGGGGGGGGGTGGTGGTGGTGGTGCCCGCCCTTTGTCCGCCCTTTGCCACCCCCAGCCCCTATTGCCTGTTATCTGGCCCTGGAGGTGTCAGGAAGTGCCTGACCTCTGTGACGCCCCTCCTTTCCCCAGCCTGCATTGCCTGTAACCATTATGCCTTACCTAAATCCCCATTCCTGTAAACCTCACTTCCCCATTTAATCTTTGTCCTTCTCTCCAATATAAGCAGCTGGTTTATGGGGAGGGGTAGAGCAAATTTTTGTGGCTGACCTGCTGCTCTCCTGCGCTGCCGGCATTATTGGGATAACTGCTCATATATGATTCAGCCCTGTTTCTGCTTAACTGGCTCAAATGGTGACAGGCAGCCTGGACCCATTGGTTGCCTTGTTTCAGTTACTTTGGATCTGAGTTTGCACAGCCTCTCTATGCAGGCCCTCCCTGAGCCAGTCAGGTTAGCATGCAGCCCCTTTTTCGCCCACAATTCGTTGCCTCTCGTACGTGCTCTGTCCGGGGATAAAACCCACAACCTGAGCATGTGCCCTGACTGGGAATTGAACCCAAGATCTTTCAGTGTACAGGACAACACTCCAACCAACTGGCCACGCTAGCCAGGACAATTTGGCAAAATTTCTGATAAAGAGTCACTATTTCCGTTTTTTGTAGTTGGTGGGAACAGCACCAGGTGTCTGACCTGTGGGGTCAGACCCAACCTGGGTTCAGCAACCTTGATAGTTGGGTTCTGGCTAGGAAAGAATTCAGAGCAAGACCCAAACTGTAAGAGAACATTTATTTGGTTAATAATAGAAGTAGAAGAAGTAATTCCTAGAAGAAGTAATTCCTAGAAGAAATGGGCTTAGGGAACAAGCTATGAAGGTAATGGAAGGGCCCCTGGAGCTTGGGAGTGAGGAAGGTGATGGCAATGTGCCTGGGGGAGGATGTAGATGGAGGGGGAGGGGAGAGGAGGTAAAGGGAAAGGCTTGGGCATGCTCCCAGGAGAGTGAGCGCCGGGCCCTCCATCCTAAATGTTTTAGGGTGGAGATTTTAGGGGCGCTCCCAGGGGAAGACCTCAATAGAACATTCAGAAGTTTTCTGCATGGTTGGTGGGATTCAGTGATTGAGTGTCCACCTATGAACCAGGAGGTCTCAGTTCTATCCCTAGTCTTCAGTAAGGGCATGCAGGAGGCAGCAGATCTCTCTCATCATTCTTTCTCATCATTGATGTTTCTATTCTCTCTCCCTCTGTCTTTCTCTCTGAAATCAATAAAAATTTATTTTTAAAAAGGAAGTTTTCCAGGTGTGTCCTTTCAGGTTTGTGGCCTCCACTGATTGATTGGCCCGCACCAGGATAAAGAGTCTTTATTCCATGCAGCTGGTCCTGACATCAGCTGTGGCTGGTTTTGTTGCTTATCTGGGCCTGGAGCTGAAATACAACTTGAGGGATAGATGCTAACTCTAGGGAGGAAAGGTCAGGGGGTCCAAACTGCCAGATTAGGGATGGGCTAGGAGAGGGAAAGTCACCTGTTTCTAGGCTCCTGGGGCTTTCCACCCTGATGATCCCTCTGGCCCATCCTCATGGCTGTCTAACTGCCTACAGCACTTTCACACACTGTATCTTGTCAGGTTTCAGGCTGGAGAGAAGGAAATTTTAAAATGCACGGGCAAATGTTCTTTTAGGATCCTTTTAGAACTCTTTTTTTTCTTCTTCATTTTTCCTAAAGTCACTTTGTCTTTTAAAATGAATACCATTGTCCTAAAAAGGTCTGGAATTCTCTCTTTGCTTTAAGTCCCTGGAGGTGGACTTAAAGCAAAGTTTTTCCTTAGTGGCCATTAGAGGTTTAAATTATTTTGACTAAGTTGGTCCATTTATACTAATACAAGAGTATTGACTGGATAGACCAGACGTCATTCCAGATGTCCTCCCTGATAAAGCTGAGGATGTGGCCAGCCTGCAAACCCCTCAGCTCCTCACCCCTCCTGCCCCTGCCCCCGCCCCCCAGCAAGGACTCCCCCACTCTGATCCAGGGCCACCTTCAGGGCAAGCCAGCTGGCCTCCACCCATGCACCAGGCTTCTATCCTATATAATAAAAGGGTAATATGCAAATTGACCTTAATGGCAGAACAACCAGAACAACTGCTGGACTAGTCACTATGAGGTGCACTGACCATCTCTTGGTCCCTTCCCCCGGCTGTCAGGCATCAATCACCAGATGGCAAATGAGGAACCGGAGGTGGGTGGTGGCAGGGGAGATGGGGATTGGGCCGGCTGTGGGCAGTTGAGGAAGATGGCCCTGATTGCAGGCCCAGCCTGGGGACCATACCTGTACACAAAATTTGTGTATTGGCTCTCTAATACTATCTAATAAAAGAGTAATATGCAAATTAACCAGCACTCTGCTATACCCACAAGCCGCACCCATCAGCCAATCAGGAGTGAGTATGCAAATTAACCCAACCAAGTTGGCTGAGGCCACAGAGTGAGCAGGAGGCTTGGTTTTCCTCAGCAATGGAGGAAACCAAGCTCCCTCAGCCCTGGCTGGCCATGGACTCCACTCAAGGCTATAAAGTTTCAATTATAGAAGATAAGTAAATCTCAGATACCAGGGCCTCCCCTTGGATCATTGGGGGGCATGATTGGCCTGAAAACCACCACAGGCCTCTCGCCCAGGCCACCCCATGCCCCAAGGGAACCCCCACTCAGATCCAGGACACCCATCAGGGCAAACCAGCTGTTCCCCACTCATGAACCAGGCCTCTATCCTATCTAATAAAAGAGTAATATACAGATTGGTCATCAATCCAACACACAAGATGGCCACCACAAGATGGCCAGCAGAGGAGGGCAGTTGAGAGGAACTGGGGCTGCAAGGGAGGGCAGTTGGGGGTGATCAACCCTGCAGGGGAGGGCAGTTAGGGTTACCAGGATGGCAGAGGAGGGAAGTTGGGGGCGACCAAGCCTGCAGGGAAGAGCAGTTGCAGGGGACCCAGGTCTGCAGGGGAGGTCAATTGGGGGATACCAGGCCTGCAGGGAAGGGAAATTAGGGACAAATAGGCTGGCCGGGGAGCAGTTAGGCATCAATCAGGCTGGCAGGAGAGTGGTTAGGGGGTGATCAGGCTGGCAGGCAGAAGCGGTTAGGGGCAATCAGGAAGGTAGGCAGGTGAACAGTTGGGAGCCAGCAGTCCTGGATTGTAAGAGGGATGTTTGACTGCCCGTATAGGCCTGATTCTACTGGGCAGTTAAGACATCCCTCGAGGGGTCCCAGATTGGAGAGGGTGCAGGCTGGGCTGAGGGACCCTCCATCTAATTTTATTATAAAGGTACAAGAGGAGGGACCAAAATGTTGTATACATAACTAGCTATGGTTTCTGAGGAAGGAGCTTTTTGGAAACTTTTAGAGGGTGAAGATCCCATGCTAAAGATCAATTCCCCTGAAAGTTGTCACCGCTGGACAAAAAGACAGAAAGGACATTAAGGCTATCTTTGAAAAAAAGACTATCTTTGGACCATTTAACTTTTTAGAGGCCTCTAACACCAATTGAAAAAAGCCTCTCATAGACATTTCTAAGAGCATCTAACTGTTTGTGTAAGTATACTAATTTCAGTCTCAAAAGGTCCCCAGAGTGGCCAATGCAATTCCAGATTGTCCTTTTGGGAAGTCCAGTGAGATAAGTACTTAGCAGGGGATGCATCATCAATCCAGCTGGCCTTCTAGACTGGGATTGTCCCTCTGTAATGGGAAAGAGAAAAAGAGAGAGAGAGAGAGAGAGGGAGAGAGAGAGAGAAAGAGCCCTGTTACAAAAACTGGTATCCGAGGACCCAAGAATAAAAGCTCTGACTCTCAATGGAAAGAGGGAGGTTAGGAGCCTAGACAGCTCATCACTGGAGCCCCAGGGTCCTCTGGGAGATGACAGAACATAAAGGGCTGTTTGGAAGGAATATTTTGACTAGTTGCTAGGTTGTGAGCCCTCTTATCAGGGGATATATCTTTGTGTAACCACAATGGCTGCTAAATTGCCTTTTTAGGAAGGGTGGGTTTGGGCAACTGCTGGGTTTGGAGCCAGTTTGGGTTCACTGTGGAAATGCTGAGACAGTAGGATCTGGGCATGGTAAGGGGCAGGGCAAGAGGATGTAGCATGTCCTATTGCTGGTCTAACAAATCCCCAGAAATTTAGTGACTCAAAACAACACAAATGTGTTCTTACAATTCAGGACTTAATCAGAAGTCTAAAATGGGTCTCCTTGGTTCAAAACAAGGTGTTGCCAGGCCGCGTTCCTCTCTGGCAGCTCCAAGAGAGAATCCTATTCCTTGCCTTTTCCACCTTCTGAAGGCCACCTCTGGTCCTTGGCACGTGGCCCCCCCATTCCTCCTCTCTGCATCTGTAGAGCCAGCTCAAGTCCTCACATCACATCACTCTGACCACCATTCTGCCTTCCTCTTCTGCTTTATAATGACCCCCTCGATGGTCTAGGATAATCTCTCCATCTTCATTCCCTCTGCAGCTTTAATTCCCCTTTGCCACTCACAGGTTCTGGGGATTAGGGCGTGGACATCTTGCAGGGGGCAGCATTCTGCCTGCCACCAAGGAGAACTGGTAGTGAGGAGGAGACTGGGAATAGGCGTGTCAGAGGAATAGTTGGGGGCTCTTGCTATGGGGTGTGCACGACTTCTGTCTTCCTTTACAAAATCTCCGACATGTAAATGCTTTGTGGAATGTATTTTTCTTTTGGGGCAGATGTGAAAGCCTGTGGACTCTTGTTTCAAAGGTTGACATGAAGAACACCCTCCCCCCACAGGGTTCCAAGGACAGAAAGCGCTGGAAGCTGGGTTACACATTCATTCACTCAGCCTGGATAGGCCCATAGCTCTCAACTCATACACAGTCTCCTGGGGCCACAGGTAAGATTCCTCTGGGGTGGGAAGATCAGTGCTGAGGATCTGCACAGACAGTACAGAGGAGACATCCAACTCGTCCTGGAGGGAGGGAGAGGCCAGGAAGACCCGAGGAGGTGGCACCTCATCTGAGGTTGGAAGGGTGAGTAGAAATTTACCATGTGAAGATGGGAAAGTATATTCTAGGCAGCCTGGGCCGTCATGCCAAAGGCATGGGGATGAGTTGCAAACTAGCATGAGGAGAGTGTGTGTGTAACATACACCATAGTGGCACTGGGGAAATATATTTGGAATGCATACTTCAGTATTAAGGCTCTTTCATGTCTGCCAGATTTAACCGACTTGGGAAATGTTGCAATAGATGATCTCTAAGGTCCCTCCTCACCTCCTTCAGTGGGAAGTCCCCCCCCTCCCCCCAGTGTTTCATAACTGGTCTCCAATATAACAGCAACTCTTCATATCGGAAGAATGCTTCATGCTTTACTGAATTATTTAGAATGTTTCAACTGATCTTTCTTTTTTCAGCTACCGAAACCAAGGCTCAGAGAATTAACTCACCTTTCCCAGGGCCCACAGCCATGCAGTAGAGGTGGGGCTGGGCTCCAGCATGGGCGCTCCACAGCCAGGCCCTGAGCTCCTAATTGCTCCATGTCCTACCCCCTCTCCTCTGGTGCTAAGACAGCTGGGGGCTGGGCCTTAGTTACCTAATGCTGCCCTGACTGTTCACCCCCTCTTCCCCAGAAGAGGTTTCCGGAGGGTGGAAGTGGGCCCTGAGGCCTAGAGAGTGTCCATTGTTCGGCTGCACCTGGAGGGTGAGCTCATGTTGGTAGCGCCAGACAGAGGAGGGCCTCGGTGGTTCCCTCAGCCTGGGTTCCTGCCTCATGTTTGCCTCCTCTTCCTTGGAACGAGTCCCTTCCCTAAATCCTGGGCTGATAGTCAGGAGGCCAGGGGTCCAGTGGGGCCAGGAAAGTCCCTCAGTTTCCCTGTTTGAAACTGAGGGTTGAGTTAGATTGGGGTTTCCCTAAGTATGGTGTGCTGTGGTATCCAACAGAATACACCCCAAGAAAAGGGTTGCATGGGCAAATAAGGGCAAAGTTGATGATCTTCTCCACTCCTGGACTTGCACAGGGCATGTTGGCATAGCAAAGTCTCCGAGAAGTCCTGGAATAAAGAAATTTAAATTAGCCAGTGTCATTCACTTAACCTTTTCTTATTCCTGTCCTCATAATGTTCCATTCAGAACGCCTTGGGAAATATCTCAGTAGATGATCTCTAAGGTCCCTCCTCCCCTCTACTTCTGGAATGTAAGCTCCTCCTGATGAGCTCCCGGGATTCCTGGTGGTTTTCTGAATGTTGTTTTTGAGTCTTCCTGTGGCTACTCTATATCCCCTCCAATAATTTTTTCCATGCATATTTGCCAGGGTTGTTACCACTATTTACAACCAAGAATCCTGACTGAGCACATAGTAGGTACTCAATAAATACTGGTTGAATGAATCTATACAGTCAATTTCTGTCACATGGTTGAGCCCACTTCCTATGCTCAGCAATCTGATCCAATTCTTTTTGTCTGGTTCCACAACTACTGAATGCAAACCATCAGTGGATTGCAGCCAGAGGGCCCAGAGATGGTCAGGCTCAGTCCTTGTCTACAAGGACTAGGTCTGCTGTGGGAGACAGTGCCAAGTAAACACAGGAAGGTCCTTCTAGCTGAGGAGAAGGCTTCCTGAAGAAGGTGCATCAAGGTGGGTGTTGTGGAGTGGGAAGGTAGGGATATGAAGGAGAACAACCCAGGCCAGGAAACAGAACAAGCCTAGAGGTGGGCAAACTGGACCATGATGGCCTGGTATGAGCATAGCAACAGGTGAGGCTCCAAAGTTTGTGCTAAAGAGACTGGCTTTTATTCTGTTAAACATGGGAACTGCTGAAATTTTGAGAAGGGGAGAGACATGATAATAGCCTGGAAGGTAGTTTGGTGCCATAGAAAGAGCCCGAGTTTGGGGACCAACAGCCAGATGCTCCCATCTATGAACTATGGCTTGAGCCAGTCACTTGAACTTTCTAAGACTCAATTTCCTCATCTATAAAGATGGGGTACAGTAGAATTATTGGAAGGATTTGAGCTATTATCCTATATAATAAAAGGCTAATATGCAAATTATCCCCTTGACCCTGGGAGTTTGACCAGGGGGTGGGGCTCCCCCCCGCCCCCCCACCCACCAGCAGGGCCTGGCTGGACTGCATCTGTGCATGAATTTACGCACCGGGCCTTTAGTACGATATAAAGTACTTGGTATATAATAAGCATCCAACAAAGGATAATATTATCAGCACTCTCCCTCCCAGGAGCATGCCTTTCCCCTCCTCCACTCTCTTCTCCAGCCACATACCCTTTACCTTTCTCTCTCCCAAGCTCCAAGGGCCCTTCTTTTGCCTCTGTGACTTGTTTCCTGAGTCCATTTCTTCTAGGCGCATTTTTTCTGCCTCTGTGACTTTCTTAACTTTCTCTTATAGTTCAAAAAAGAATATTATCATGATCACAACCCTGTGCTAGAAAGGTGAGCCCCATCACTAGATGAGCTCCTTGAGAATAAAGCTTGTGTCTTTTACTTCGTCATCCTCAGCACAGTTCCTAGGACAGAGTAGGTGCAAAGTGACATTCTTTGAATGAAAGGCAGCTGCGTGGATACTGCAGCTGATGTGGAGGAAGGAATGGGAGGTGGAGGGGGCAAGACACCCTGCTGGCAGGGAGGCAACGTTGTAGGGCTCTAGGCCAGAGCTGTGAGGCCAGCACTGGAGACTGATGTGTGACTCCGAGGAAGTGGAATTGTCATGATGTGGCAACGATTTCTGTAGAGCACAGTTTCAGAGATTGCCTGTGCAAAGCAGAGAGAGAGAGAGAGAGAGAGAGAGAGAGAGAGAGAGAGAGAGAGAGAGAGAGGAAAAGCAGCTTTTCATGTTGGATATGCTGACTTGGAAGAGGTTGGATGACACCCATATGAATTTGCAGATGGACCCAGGAGAGAGATTGGGCCACTTTCTTGTGGATCTAGGAGTTGTTTGAAGAACCTGGAGAGATGTAAGCCCCAAATATGAAAAGATGTTGGGAATAGGCTGCCGTTGAAGGTAATCAGATTCCTGCTGAGGGAGGCGTGTGAGCAGAAGCTGGACAGCCATTGTATGCATAATAACCATACAGTCTCAGTGGTGTATGACAATGAGAGTTTATGGGTCATGGGTTGGGAGTAAACTGGGAGGCTGGCCAGGCAGCTTTACTGATCTTGGATGGGCTCATTCACATTTGAAGGATTAGTTGGCTGTCGGCTGATCTAGACTGTCTCTGGTGGGGTGAGTGGTGGCTCTGCCCTGCTCCGCGGGCCCTCGTCCTTCCTTAGGCATGTTCCCTTGAAGGAGAGCAGATGCACTCATGCAAGGCCTCAGAGCCTAGGCTCAGAATGGGCCCATGGTCACTTCTGTTGCAGTCTTCCGGTCAAAGCGGGCCACAAGGCCAGCCTAGATTCAAGCGATAGCAAAGTAGGCCCATCTCTGCGGTGAGAAAAACTACAAGTCACATGACAAAGGCAGTGGGCTCAGGGAGGGGCCATTCATGTGATGCACAATGTGTGCTGCTTAGATTAGTGCTCAATCTGAGTTCTGTGCAAACCTAAGTTTTGAACATTGTTCTTTAGTGATCCCTGGAAGGCTTGGGGAGGCTGAGTGGGTTGTGCTTTCTCCTCTGGACTTCTAGAAAAGCCTTTTCACTTGATCTTAAGAACATATTAACTCAGGGGTGATGCTCTCTGTTGTACTAGTTGCAGAGAGAGGCTGTCAGGGCCCCACTCAGGTCCCCTATTCCTGTACCTGCTGTTATGCCAACTCGCATCTTTGTGCCTGAGGACTTTCTCTGGCTTCAGGAGCGTGCTCAGCACCCCCCCCCCCCCCGCCCCGCCCCTCCCCAGCGCAGTCTGGAAGCTTAAAACAGTAAGGTGCCTGGAGCAGCACCTCTCTAAGAATTGGGGGGAGGGGGGAAGGATAAATATTTCAGCTTTCTTGCCTCTCAGGGGACAATTCTGTTCTATGGTGTGTCCCAGAGATCCCTGGTGGGGCTGAGCCCCAGATGCCCACAGCGGTCTGGCCCACCCATGCACCCTGTATCAGATTCCTCCCTTTCTTATCTCTCCACCCCATGGGAGCTCCTGGGATCAGCCCCTGAAGAAAAATTCCTTTGCACTCAAACCCTTACCTCAGGGTCTACTTTGGGGGGACTCCAAACTAAGATATTAACCTAATGGGTTTGTTTTGAGTTTCCTGATAAAAAATGAGGGGTAGCAATGATAGGTTGATAATGGCTCCCACAGCAGCGCAGTAGCCTGCGAACATGAAGGGAAAGGCATGATGCAAAGAACATGGACTCCGTGGTCGGGGAGATGTGGACCACTCGCTGTGTGGCCTTGGACAAGTCACTTTGCCTCTCCGACTCAGGCTCCTCATCAGACAAAGGCGAGGGCAGCAATCTCTACCTTTCATACTCCCCGTGAGCACGGAGAGCGGTGATGCTGGGAAGGGGCCTGGCATAGAGACTGACTGAGAAGCAGGCCCCCAGCTCTCCAAGGTTACCCACTGTGCACTGAGGTCAACGTTGGTCCTTGGGGCCTGGCAGCCAGCAGGGTCTCCATTTTCAGGGAAGGGAGACTTGGGGTTGGGTGCTTTATCGCCCGAGTGGCCAGGACCTTGCTCGTTGTCCCCACTCTAACTCTGAACCTGGCTTTCTGGCCTGAGTGACATTCAGGGTGGGCTTGGCCCGGCCCTGCCTGGGCAGACCCAGCTGGCAGCCTGGCAGCCGGCTCTCCCGGCTTATCAGCTCCCATGTTTGCTCAGGATGGGTACGGGCCCTCTCCTCCCCCTCAGAAAACAAGAAAACATGTTTTGCCAGTGGCGGGGTGGAGAGGGTGGCCTCTCTGGCTCCAGGCCGGCCCCCCAGCAGGGCGGGCGGAGGGCGGCAGCCTGTTGTTGTTGGATGGAGAGCGGGCTGCCCGGCCGCCTGTTTCCTCCAGCTGTCCAAGCAGGGCCGGCTGGGGAGGAAGCCCCTGGTCTGCGCTCAGCGAGCCGAACCCCCTGTCACAACAAGGGAACAATGGCCTGGATGGGCTGACGGTGGGCCGGTGGAAGGGCAGCCCCGTTTGTTCTCCCACTCCCACCAGGGACAGGGACAGGTTGCTGGCAGGTCTGCTCCCTCCTCACCTCCCCGACCCCGTCTTGTTTTCCACCTTGTCGGGCACTGTCTCCCACCGTGGGGCCAAGGAAAACAGAGGCCTCAGGAAACGCTTCGGGGCTGTTGCTGGGGTTCCGCAGCTCTGGGAGGTAACAGAGCTGGGGGAGGGGACTGGCACCACACAGGCTCCACTCTGCCTGGGGCTGTAGCTAATGAATCACAGGTCTGTTTCCCCACAAGCACCCAGAAGACTTTGTCTCCCTGCATCTTAGTGTTTTCAGGCCCAGCGCAGGGCCTGCCACAGAGCAGGCAGCAGAAGTAATTTGTTGGCCAAATAAATGAAAAATCAAGCATATGGAGAAGTTTAATTTCTAGCTCTGCTGTCTGGTGGCTGTGTGATTTTCAGCAGGTTACTTAACCTCTCTGAACCTTACTTCAGCGTAGGAAGTACTCAGTACTTCATGAGTTTTCAGAGTAGGAAGGATAAGGATAGAGCAATATTGTATATGGCTCTACATAGATATGGGTGTATGTATGTACTCAGGATGGGGCAAAGTAAGTCTACAGTTGTTTGTATGAAAATAATACAATAAATAATCCTATCTAATAAAAGAGTAATATGCAAATTGAGCGTACCTCTGATCAAACCATGCCCACAAAGCCACGCTCACCAGGAGCAAATAAACCCCAACCAAGATGGATGGGGCCACTGAGAGTAGGAGGGAGGCTTGGGTTTCCCCAGCAATGGAAGAAGCCAAGCTTTCCACCTACCCTTGCTGGCCTAGGCCTCCACTCAATGCTACAAAGTTTCAATTATAGAAGATACATAAATCCAACAGAAATGGCAACAGCCATGGAGCTGGAGAGAACAGAGGCTAGGGTTGCCTAGGCAATGGAGGAAGCCAAGCTTCGGCAGCCCTAGCACCTAGGCCTCCACTCTAGGCTACAAAGTTTCAATTATAGAATTTAAATAAACCCACAAAGAAATGGCTGCCTCCATGGTGCTAGCAGAAGGCTTGGCTCTGCTCCATGCTAGAAAGTTTCAATTATAGAACATAAATTAATCCCAGATCCCAGGGCCTCCACTTGGGTCGCTGGGGGGCGTGGCTGGCCTGCAAACCACCATAGGCCCCTCTCCCAGGCCGCCCCACACCCCAAGGGAACCCCCACCCTGATTTAGAACACCTTTTATAGCAAACTAGCTGGCCCCCACCTATGCACCAGGCCTATATCCTATCTAATAAAAGAGTAATATTCAGATTGACCATCACTCCAACACACAAGAGGGCTGCCCCCATGTGGTCAAAGATCCTGCTCCCATGTGGACACAAGATGGCCACCACAGATGGCCAGCAGGGAAGGGCCGTTGGGAGGTTCCAGGCCTGCAAGGAAGGGCAGTTGTGGGCCATCAGGCCAGCAGGGGAGGACAGTTGGGAGGGACCAGGCCTGCAAGGGAGGGCAGTTGGGGGCAATCAAGCCTGCAGGGGAGGGTAGTTAGGGGTGACCAGGCCAGCAGAGGAGGGAAGTTGGGGGCAAACAGGCTGGCAGGGGAGCAGTTAGACATCAATTAAGCTGTCAGGATAGTGGTTAGGGGGTGATCAGGCTGGCAGGCAGAAGCAGTTAGGAGCAATCAGGGAGGCAGGCAGGTGAGCAGTTTGGAGCCAGCAGGTCTGGATTGTGAGAGAGATGTTCGACTGCCTGTTCAGGCCCGATCTTACCAGGATCTGGCCTAAATGGGCAGTCGGACATCCCTCGAGGGGTCCCAGATTGGAAAGGCTGCAGGCTGGGTTAAGGGACACCCCCAGCCCCCTTGTACATGAATTTTGTGCACCGGAGCTCTAGTAAATAATAATACAAGAATAAGCAGTTTTTGTGTACTCACAACTGAAAAGATACTTTTGCCTCACTCTGTATATGTATATTGGATTTGTCAGATAGACTAATGCTGTAACCACAATACTAACCATAATTACTAACCATAAAAACATACCCACCTCACCCTAGCCAGTTTGGCTCAGTGGATAGAGCATTGTACCAAAGGGTTCCAGGTTCAATTCCGGCCAAGGGCGCGTACATTGGTTGCAGGCTCCATCCCCTGTCCTGGCCAGGGTCTGTGTGATGTGTTTCTCTCACATTGATGTTTCTCTCTGTCTCTCACCTTCCTTGCACTCTCCAAAAATCAATGGAAAAATATCCTCGCATGAGGATTGACAATTACAACTCACCCAATTCTTTATGGCTTAATACAATAAAGCTTTATTTATTTATTTATTTTTTGCTTATTTCACAGTCTAGCCTGGCTCCTTCCATATTGTGGTTCCATCATCTGCTAGGGTCTCAGAATCCTCCACTGGGTTCTCTGTCCTCCAGCAAACAGAACGCATGGAGAAGGCAACCCATTCTTAGCTGCCTTGTGCAGAGATAACTCAGATCACTTTAATTTACATTCCGCGTGAGAACGGGTTACATGACCTAGATGCAAGGAGACTAGAAGTGGGGTCTACAGTGTGTCCAGGAAGAAGAGGACAGCATGATGGGGGTGAGCTCTAAGGCTCTTTCACACACATATCAATGATTAAAAAAATATAGCTAACAATGAATGAACTCTTCTATGTGCAAGGTACTGTGCTCATTTAATTCTTGCAACAACCCTGTGAAGATTGTACTAATGGAGATGATTCCTGTATTGCAGCTCAGGGAAGCGGCAACCATTAGTCTACCTTCCCTCGCTGAAGTTTTGTCCTTTCTAGAATTTCATATAAATGAAATCATATATGATATTGTCTTTTATGCCTCCCCCCCATTAGCATGATTTTGAGATTCATTCATGTTATTGGTATGATCAGTCTTCTTTTCATTTTAGCCTTTCTAGTGTTTTTTGTAATGGTATTTCATGATGATTGTAATTTGCATTTCCTTAATTACTAACATTATTGAGCACCTTTGCCTGTATTTTAGTTGCTACTTTTTTTAAAAAATATATATTTTATTGATTTTTTTTACAGAGCAGAAGGGAGAGGGATGGAAAGTCAGAAACATAGATGAGAGAGAGACATCGATCAGCTGCCTCCTGTACGCCCCCCACTGGGGATGTGCCCGCAGCCAAGGTACATGCCCTTGCCGGAATCGAACCCAGGACCCTTCAGTCCGCAGTCCGACGCTCTACCCACTGAGCCAAACCAGTCTCGGCTTAGTTGCTACTTTTTGATGAGGTCACATTTATTACCTTTCCCCTTTGTGGCTTGTGCTTTTTGTGTTCTGTCTAAGAAATCTTTACCTAACCTAAGTTTACAAATCTTTGCCCAACCCAAGAATTTCTCTTCTTTTTACTAGGTATCTCTCTATCACTGATTTCAAATTCAAGTCCATTGTGGTCCAAAACATATTTTGTATGGTTTCAATCCTTTTAAATTTATTGAGATTGCTGTTGTGGTCCAACATCTGACCTATCTTGATGATGTTCCATGTGGACTTAAAAAATAATGTATTCTGCCCGAGACCGGTTTGGCTCAGTGGAAAGAGTGTCGGACTGCGGACTGAAGGGTCCCGGGTTCGATTCCGGTCAAGGGCATGTACCTTGGCTGCGGGCACATCCCCAGTGGGGGACGTGCAGGAGGCAGCTGATAGATGATTCTCTCTCATTGATGTTTCTGACTTTCTATCCCTCTCCCTTACGCTCTGTAAAAAAATCAATAAAATATATTTAAAAAAAAATAATGTATTCTATTCTTAATAGAAGGAGAATTATATAAATGTTAATTGGGTTAAGTTGCTTGATAATGTTGTTAAAGGCTTTTATATCCTTACTAGAGGCCTGGTGCATGAAATTTGTGCATGGGTAGGGTCCTTAGGTCTGGCCAGCAATCAGGGCCAATCTGTGGGGCAACCAGCAGGGCAATTGGGGGGTCCCCCACTGGCACCTGCCTTGGCTGGCCTGGGCCACCCACTTGCCAGCTCTGCTTGTCACTGCCAGTTGCCTACCTCTGCGGGACAACTGGCAGGGCTATCCGGGGGTCCTTGCTGGCACCTGCGTTGACTGGCCTGGGGCCTGCAGGTTGGGGGCAGCTCCTGCATTGGGCATCTGCCCCCTGGTGGTCAGTGCATGCCATAGCAATTGGTCATTCCACCGTTTGATTGA
Organism: Antrozous pallidus; assembly: GCA_027563665.1. Lineage (NCBI taxonomy): Eukaryota > Metazoa > Chordata > Mammalia > Chiroptera > Vespertilionidae > Antrozous > Antrozous pallidus. Next base: position 190,031,063 of record CM050508.1, read on the forward strand.
TTTGCATATTAGGCTTTTATTAGATAGGATAATTTTTTGGTTTATTTTTTCTATCAGTTACTGAAAGAAGACAATTGAAATATTCAGCTGTAACTATAGATTTATCTGTCTCTTCCTTGTTTTAAAAAAATACCCAGAATTTAACAGAGTAAATTTTAAAGATCTTATTGGTGTTATTTAATGATTAATGAGTGGGATAGCATCTGATCTAACAGTCAGAAAGGAGCTTGGTAGAATTGTACAAAATGAAAGACTTTTATAGGAAGAAGGGAGTGGGAACAAAGTAGTGATTCTAGGTAAAAAAGCAGGTTGGTTATTGCAGCTTACGTACCTTTAGGCAAAGGTGGGGAAACTTTTTTCTACCAAGGGCCATTTGGATATTTATAACATCATTACAGACCAAGAAAAATTATCAACTTAAAAATTAGCCTACTATATTTGGTCAAATGGTTATTTATTTATTATTTATTAATTTTATTTTTTGTTTTTGTTGCTATTTTATTATTTTATTTTATTTTATTTATTTGTTTTTGGTCAAATATTTAATTAACTTACCCCTAATGCCTTGGCAGGGCCAGACCAAATGGTTTCACGGGCCTACACAGCCTGCGGGCCAAACCTTCCCCACCTCTGCTTTAGGGGAAGGAAAGGGTCTATCTGGTTGATTACTTGAGTAGTGCTGATCAGGCGATTCCCGATCAGCACTACTTAAGTAATCTGGTTAAAGAATCCATTTCTGAAAGAGCTGAAATTGTAAGTTTTGGTTTGGTGATGCATGTCAGCATAAGTGAATCCATTTTAGGTCTATTGTCTTGTTTTTAATAGTTGTGTCAGCTTTTGCTTCACGTATTTTGAGACTCTATCACTAGGTGCATGCATACCCACTTAGGATCCCTCTATATCCTGGAATTAGAGATTTCCCTCTTATCCCTGGTCACATTCCTTGTTCTAAAGTGTATCTTGTCTGATCATCATATGGCCACTCAACTGTCTGTATTTCCATGGTATATTTTTTCCATCCTTTTTACTATTATTTTTAAATAGACTTAGTTGTGTGTGTGTGTGTGTGTGTGTGTGTGTGTGTGTGTGTGTGTGTGTTTGATTGTTTTACAAATGAGTTTTAGGTTCATAGCAAAACTGAGCAGAAAGCACAGAGCGCTCCCATTTACCCCCTGCCTCCTTTCCTGCCGCCCACTACACCAACAGTGTACAACGCCAGAGTGGTACGTTTGTTACAGCTGATGGACTTACACTGATACATCGTCATCACCCAAGTGTGTAGTTTACATTAGGGTTCATTCTTGCTGTTGCACATTCTATGGGTTTTGACAACTGTATACGGGCATATGCCCACCATTTTAATGTCATAGGAAATAGTTTCATTGCCCTAAAATCATCTGTGCTATGCCTCCTCATTCCGCTCGCTTCTCTAATCTCTGGCAACCATTTTTTAAAAATATATATTTTATTGATTTTTTACAGAGAGGAAGGGAAAGGGATAGAGAGTTAGAAACATCAATGAGAGAAAAACATCGATCAGCTGCCTCCTGCACACCCCCCACTGGGGATGTGCCCACAATCAAGGCACATGCCTTTGACTGGAATTGAACCTGGGACCCTTCAGTCCACAGGCCGACGCTCTATTCTCTGAGCCAAACCAGTCAGGGCTGTTTTACTTATTTTTTAATGTCTCTGTAGTTTTGCCTTTTCCAGAATGACATATCGTTGGAATCATACAGTATGTAGCCTTTTCAGGTTGGTTTCTTTTACTAACCAATATGCATTTAAGGCTTCTCCATGTCTTTCTTTCTCTTAAAAAATTCTTTATTGTTGAAAGTATTACATATGTCTCCTTTTCCCCCTCCTCCATGGCTTTCCATGGATTTATAGCTTTATTCTTTTTAGCGCTGAATAATACTCCATTGTTCGAATGTACCACAGTTGATTTGCCCGTTCATTTACTGAAGGACATCTCAGTGGTCTCCAAGTTTTGGAAATGACAAATAAAGCTGCTGTAAACATTTGAGTGCACATTTTTGTGAGACCTTAATTTTCAACTCCTTTGAATACAGCAAAGGAAGTAGTAAGAGGGGGACATCCTTGCCTTGTTCCTAATCTTAGTGGGAAATCTACTTTCTCACCGTTAAGTCTGGTGTTAGCTATTGTTGTAGATATTCTTTTTTTTTTTTTTTTTTAAATATATATTTTATTGATTTTTTACAGAGCAGAAGGGAGAGGGATAGAAAGACAGAAACATCGATGAGAGAGACATCGATCAGCTGCCTCTTGCACGCCCCCTACTGGGGATGTGCCCGCAGCCAAGGTACATGCCCTTGCCGGAATCGAACCCGGGACCCTTCAGTCCGCAGTCCGACGCTCTATCCACTGAGCCAAACCAGTCTCGGCGATATTCTTTATCAGGTTGAGAAAGTTCCCCTCTATTCTGAGTTTATGGAGAGTTTTTTATCATCAATGAGTGTTGGACTTTGTCAAATGCTTTCTTTGCATTTATTGATATGATTATGAGAGAAAAATGGGCAAAAAATATATAGAAGAAACACAAGTACTGAGGAAGTATATCTTAAAATGCTAGCCTCACAAAAAATCAATGCCTATTCAATGAAAAGTGATTCCATATTTTTACCTGGTTAATAATGAATAAACAAAGGAATTTAAAAATTTTAATAATGCTGTATGGGTACCTTGACATGGGCACTTTGGTACAGTGCTATTGAGTGCACAAGTAACTTTTTCTGGAAAGCCTCTTGTAAATCATATAAAAAATAATCCTGATGCTGAACCGGTTTGGCTCAGTGGATAGAGCTTCGGCCTGTGGACTGGGGTGGGGGGGGGGTGGGAGGGTGGTCCTGGGAATGTGCCTTGGCTGTGGGCACATCCCCAGTGGGGGATGTGCAGGAGGCAGCTGATCAATGTTTCTCTCTCATCGATGTTTCTGGTTTTCTATCCCTCTCCCTTCCTCTCTGTAGAAAATCAACAAAAATATATTAAAAAAATAAAAAATAATCCTGAGCAATGAATATAGTGAGCCCCTTCCTTGTTCTTCAAAACCTGGGAGGATGCTGTCCCTCTGCTGTGATGCTCTTCCCAACTCTGCCCTGGATCCTTCCTCCTCACCTTTCGGATGCTGAAGCTCACATCCTCAAGGCAGCCTTCCACAAACTACAGTCTCCATTAGATCCTCTTTTTAAAAATCTATATCTTATTGATTTTTTTACAGAGAGGAAGGAGAAGGATAGAGAGTTAGAAACATCAATCAGAGAGAAAAATCAGTCAGCTGCCTTCTGCACACTCCCTACTGGATATGTGCCCAAAACCAAGGTACATGCCCTTGACTGGAATTGAACTTGGGACCCTTGAGTCTTCAGGCCTATGGTCTAACCACTGAGCCCAGCTGGTTAGGGCTAGATCCTCTTTTTATATCCTTAGCCATCAACCAACATTCCTGTGGCCACGTCGGGGGAGCAGCTGAGGGTCTCACCATTTAGTATGTGAACTTTCAGTTCATTCCTCTGCGGTGTGTCCACCCTCTACTGTACATGGCGTTTCCAAGGAAGAAGCTTCGAGCCCTCCACAGGGCAGGGGAAGGTGGTCGCCTCGCAGCTCAGAATGGAGGAGGGGATCCATGGGCTATTCTCAGTCAGCTCTTCTGTTCTCACCTCCACCCTCGCTCCCTCTCTCAGAGGCAGTTGGTGCCTTCACTTCTTGTAATTGACTTGTGCTGTTCTGTATTTCTGAATCACCCACAGAGAGTTACTTTCACAATCAGAAAAAAAGCCCCTAACTTTTTTAAATTTTAAATTTCACACCTTTTGACCCAGTAATTTTACTTCTTGGAATGTTTGTCTTTTAAGGAAATAGGCAATTTGGGAAACATTTATGTACAGGCATCTGCCCCCTAGTATAATTTGTAATAGAGGAAAATTAGTTATAAACAATCTAAAAAGTCAATATCAGGATTATGGTTAAGTAGACAATGATAAAGCCATTAAGTGGTGTTTCTAAAGATTTATGAAATGAGGGAAAAACTTATAATTTAATGTAAACTGAAAAAAGCAGAATATGAAATTATAGGTACACCTTTACTCATATTTTATTTAAAAATATGTATGGAAGAGGTTGGAAGGAATTAGTTCTGGATATTAACTGTTGTTAACCCTGGCGGGTAGGATCTCATTGTCTCCAATGATTATGCATTACCTTCATAATCTGAATAAAAACTTCTGTATATATGCAAAAGAGAAGAAAATAGAAAAGTTAATGTAATCCTAGGTTGCATTAATAAAGGTAGAAGTTAAAATATAAATGGGTTAAATGCTCAAATCAAAAGATACAGGGTAGCTGAATGGATAAGAAAGCATGTCCTATATATCTGCTCTCTACAAGGGACCTACCTCAGGACAAAAGATACACACAGATGGAAAGTGAAAGGAAGAAAAAAAAATTCCATGGAAATGGAAATGGAAAAAAAGCTGAGGTAGCCATATTTATATCTGACAAAATAGACCTCAAAACAAAGGTCATAAAAGAGACAAAGAAAGTCACTACATAATACCAAAGGGATGGATCCCACAAGAAGCTATACCCTTTGTAAACATATATGCACCCAACATAGAAGCACCTAAATAACGGTATATATAAAAAATCTTGGTGACAGTAAGGGACAGTCATAGTAGAGGGTTTTTTTTTTTTTTTTTTTAGTTTTTAAGTTTTTAAAAATTTCTTAAAGATTTTTTTAATGTAATCCTTTTCTTTTAATTATTTATTTTTTATTGTTTAAAGTATTACATATAGTAGTACATATATCTCTTTTTCTTTCCCCATTGACCTTCCCCTAGCCTCCTCTACCCCCTTGTCGCATATCCTCATTCCCGCCCCCCCCACCCCCCCGGCCCCAGTGTCTTGTGTCCATTGGCTGTGCTTATATGCATGCATACAAGTCCTTTGGTTGATCTCTTCCCCCCCTTCCCTAGTCTTTTTCTTTTAAAAAAATTATTTTATTGATTTCAGAGAGGAAGGAAGAGGGAGAGAGGGATAAAAACATCAACGATGAGAAAGAATTATTAATTGGCTGCTTCTTTCCTGCATGCTCCCCGTTGGGACCAAGCCCACAACCTGCATATGCCGTTTACTAGAATTGAACCCGGGACTCTTCAGTCTGCAGGCCAACACTCTATCCACTGAGCCAAACTAGCTAGGGCTATAGCAGAGGATCTTAACATCCCACTGTCATCAATGGATAGATCTTCCAGACAAAAATAATCAACAAGGCAGTAGCACCTTTAGATAACACATTTCATCCCAAAGCAGCATGTGTCCATGGAACATTCTCAAAGACAGACCACATGTTAGGACACAAAATAAGTCTTAACAAGTTAAAGAAGACTGAAATCATATTACACATCTTCTTGGACTACAGTGGTATGAAACTAAAAATCAACTAGAATAAAAGACCAAGAAACATTTAAACACATGGAGGCATGTTATTTAACAATGAATGGGTTACCAGTGAGGTCAAGGGAGAAATAAAAATTACATGGAAACAAATGAAAATGAATATACAACAACCCCAAATCTATGGGATACATCAAAAGCAGTCCAGAGAGGGAAGTTCATAGCATAATGCTTACCTCAAGAAACAAGAAAAATCTCAAATAAACAACCTAACCTTATACCTAGGAAGGAAATAATAAATATCAGAGTGGAAATAAATGGCATGGAAACTAAAACACAGTATAAAAGATCAATTAAAAAAGAAACCCAAAACTGGTTCTTTGAAGACAAACATGCTTGATGAACCTTTAACCAGATTCATCAAGGAAATAAGAGAGGACCCAAATAAATAACATCAGAAATGAAAGAGGAGAAGTGACAACTGCCATACAAAAATATAAAGGATGGCAAGAAAATATTATGAACAACTATATGCCAACAAATTGGAAAACGTGGGTGAAATGGATAAATTCCTAGAAGCATATAATTTCCAAAACTGAATCAGGAAGAATAAAAAAGCCCTGAATAGACCAATTACAACTAATGAAATTGAAGCAGTAAAACAAAACAAAACAAAAAACAGAAACCTCCAGCAAACAAAAGCCCTGGACCAGATGGCTTCACAGGCAAATTCTACCAAACATTCAAAGAACTAACTCCTATCCTTCTCAAGCTATTTCAAAAAATTCAAGAGGAGGGAAGACTTCCAAGCTCTTTTCATGAAGCCGGCATTATACTAAGTCAGAACCCAGATAAAAACACTACAAAGAAAGAAAATTATAGGCCAGTATTCCTAATAAACATAAATGCTAAAATCTTCAGCAAAATACTGGTGAGCCAGATCTAGCAATATATTAAAAAGATCATGCACCATGATCAAGTGGGATTTGTTCTGGGAATGCAAAGTTGGTACAATATTTGCAAATCAATAAATGTGATACATCACATAAATAAAATGAAGGATAAAAATCACATGATCATATCAATACATGCAGAAAAAGCATTTTATAAAATCCGGCACCCATTTATGATAAAAACTCTCAGCAAAGTGGGAACAGAGGGATCATACCTTAACATAACAAAGGCCATATATAACAAACCCACAACCAACATCATACTCAATGGGCACAAACTAAAAGAATTTCCCTTAATATAGGGAACAAGACAGAGATGTCTACTTTTACCATTTTTATTAAACACTAGGGGCCCGGTGCACGAAATTCGTGCACTGGAGGTGGGTGGTTCCTCAACCCAACCTGCCCCCTCTCACATACTGGGAGCCCTCGGGGGATGTCCAACTGATGGCTCACCCCCAGCCATCACCCTGCTCAGCTCAGAGGCCGGGCACTTCCTGCTGTTGCCACCACTGCTGCTGCTGCTGTTGCTTCCCCGCACAGCGCCCGGGGGCTGTGTGCTTGCTGCCACTGCCATTTCATCTCCATCCCCGGCCCGGTGCTCACGCCACTTGGCCCTGCCGCTGCTCCTGATTGGCTGGTAGCATAGCCAATCAGAAGCAAAGGGACAGTCAAATTTGCATGTTTCTCTTTTATTATATAGGATGGTATTGGAAGTCCTAGCCACAGCCATCAGACAAGAAGAAAACATAAAGGCATCCAAATTGGAAAGGAGGAAGTAAAACTGTCATTATTCTCAGATGACATATTGTACATAGAAAACATTAAAGGCTCCACCCCCCCAAAAAAAACCCCAAAACCCCCAAAACAAAACAACCTAATAGTTCTAATAAATAAATCTAGCAAAGTAGCAGGATACAAAATGAATATTCAGAAATTGGTGGCATTTTTATACACCAATAATCAACTGTCAGAAAGAGAAATTAAGAAAACCCATTTACTATTGCAACAACAAAAAAAATAAGGTACCTAGAAATAAATTTAAACAAAGACGTAAAAGACCTGTACTCAGAAAATTATAGGCTATTGAAGAAGAAACTGAGGAAGATACAAATAAGTGAAAGCATATATTGTGTTCATGGATTGGAAGAATTAAAATCATTAAGATATCCATATTACCCAAAGCACTATATAGAATCAATGCAATTCCAATGGCATATTTCACAAGTCTAGAACAAATATTCCAAAAACGTATGGAATCCAAAAAGACCCAAAATAGCCTCAGCAATCTTGAGAAAGAAGACAAAGTTGGGGGGATCACAATACCAGATATCAAACTATACTACAAAGCCACTGTAATAAAAACAGCATAAGAACAGGCTTATTGATCAATAGAACAGAACAGAGAACCCAGAAATAAACCCAAGCCATTAAGCTCAATTACTATTTGACAAAAGAGGCAAAAGCATACATTGGGGTAAAGACAGTCTCTTCAGTAAATGGGGTTGGGAAAATTGGACAGGTAAATGCAAAAAACTACAACTAGACCATCAATTTATACCATATACAAGAATAAACTCAAAATGAATAAAAGACTTAAATGTAAGTTGTAAAACCATAAAAATCCTGGAAGAAAAATAGGCAATAAAATCTCAGACATCTCACATAGCAATAGTTTTGCTGATATACTAGTATCTCCTTGGTTAAGGGAGACAAGGGAAAAAATAAACAAATGGGACTACATCAAACTAAAAAGCTTTTGCACAGCAAAAGAAAGCATTAACAAAGAAAAGGAGACCCGCTGTATGGAAGAACATATTTGCCAATGATATATCTGATAAGGGCTTAATTCCCAAAATATATAAAGAACTTATACAACTCAACACCAGAAAGACAAACAACCCAATTAAAAAATGGGCAAAGGACTTGAATAGACACTTCTCCAGAGAGGATGTATAGATGGCCAATAAACATATGAAAAGTGCTCAATGTCACTAATCATCATAGAGTGGCAAATTAAAACCACAATGAGCCCTAGCTGGTTTGGCTCAGTGGATACAGCATGGGCCTGCAGAATGAAGCATTTCAGGTTTGATTCCAGTCAAGGGCACATGCCCGGGGTTGCCGACTCGATCCCCAGGGGCCCACAGGAGGCAGCTGATGAATGATTCCCATCATTGATGTTTCTATTTCCCTCTCCCTCTTCCTTCCTCTCTGAAATCAATAAAAATATGTTAAAAAACATGTCACAATGAGATATTATTTCATACCTGCCAGAATGGCTATTATCAATAAATCTACAAACAACAAGTGCTGGTGAGGATGTGAAGAAAAGGGAACCCTTGTGTGCACTATTGGTAGGAATGCAGACGGTGCAGCCACCGTGGAAAATAGTATGGAGTTTCCTCAAAAAATTAAAAGTGGAACTGCTTTGACCCAGTGATTCCACTTCTGGCTATATGTCCTAAGAATCTGGAAACACTAATTTGAAAGAATATATTCACCCCTACGTTCATTATAGCATTATTTAAAATAGCCAAGATCTGAAAACAGATGAGTGGGTAACGAAAGCTGTGGTATGTTTACACAATGGAATACTATGCGCCTCTGGAAAAGAAGGAAATTTTACCTTTTTGCAATTGCTTGGATGCACTTGGAGATTATTATTCTAAGTAAGATAAACCAGTCAGAGAAAGACAAATACCATATGATCTCACTTATATGTGAAATCTAATGAATAAAATAAACTGATGGGCAAAATAGAAACAGAGACGTGGACACATGGAACAGACTGACAGCTGTCAGAGGGGAGCATTGGGTATAGAAGGTGAAGGGGTTAACCAAAAAAAAAAAATCCTATATAATAAAAGCGTAATATGCTAAGAGTCTGACCAATTGGTTGACCTTTCTGTTGACCACTTGATCAGTTGCTATGATGCTCACTGACCACCAGGGAGAAGATGCTTCAACCAGTTGGTTAGTTGCTGCTGGTGTCCTGCCCATTGGGACTGGGCAAGAGGGCCAAACACGTCCTGGAGCCCTCCTGCAGTCCCTCCCCAGCCAGCTGGACCCAATAGGCCCCGATAGGGACTGATCACTGGCCAGGCCGAGGGACCCTACCCAAGCATATTAGTAAATGCATGCTTTAGGCCTCTAGTATACACATAACACATAGACACAGACAACAGTGTGGTGATGGGCAGAGGGAGCCAGGGTTGGGGCTAGGTGGATGTGAGCTAAGGGAGGAAAAATGGGGACTGAAAGAGACTTTGCTTGGGGTTTTGGACACACAATGCAGTGTATAGATGATGTTTTATTGAGTTGTACACTTAAAACCTGTATGGTTTTACAAACCAATGTCACCCCAATAAATTCAATAAAACAATAAAGGTAGAAGTTTTGAGGCAAGAGGTGATAATCTGGATTCTGATCACTTGGAGTATTATATCTAGCACCCAGAGGAGGTGACACATGTTAAGAGGAAAGTAGACAACCTGCAGGTTTGCCAGAGACTTCTGCAAATCAGAGTCAGCTGGAGGAGTAGGAGAAGCACAGGCCCAGGACAGGCCTGGTGGCTTTTTCCACGTGGCTGCAATGTTTGTGTGGAAAGAGCAGAGCACCTGAGCCTCGTATGGCCTTGAGGTCAGAGCCAGGGCTGGTGGGAGAAGCTGGAAGGTGGAGACAGAAGTTCCAACAGTCCTGTGGTGGATTCCTCTTCCTGCAAACATCAGTGGCCATGCTGAGCCCAATGTGAAAAGGAAATGAAGGAACCCCAGTCAAGGCCCTGGAGGTCACTGTGAGAATCATGAGGTCAGCAACCTAGTGGTCAGCGAGCCGGCATGTTCAATTGGGAAGTTTTCTTTTCCTCTTCTAATACATTTTTGTTAATTTCAGAGAGAAAGGGAGAGCAAGAGAAAGAAACATCAGTGATGAGAGAGAATCACTGATTGGCTGACTCCTGTGCACCCCAACACGGGGGATCGAACCCGCAATCTGTGCCCTCCCCGGGAATTGCACTGTGACTTCCCAGTTCATAGGTTGAAGCTCAACCACACCGGCCAGGCTGGGAAGCAGTTTTGCCGTCACTCAGCCCAACCACTGTCTGCTTTGTTTATGCATGCCCATGACATTCACATGCTCCCATGGGTCCCAGATAAGATGACTTGGGGGTTATGCAGAATTCCCAGTGCACTCCACATAACCCCAGACCCATTTTTTTTTTCCTTAGGAGGGCAATGTGGAACTCAAATGACTGGAATCTATCTTATTATAGAAACAATCTTGAATCTGTTTTAATTCATGGAAAATAGCACATCACCTGTGAGCTTCAGATCAATGATGAGGACTTCAGCCTCCTGGATCATGCCCTTCCAATGAGCGAATAGCTTACTCTCTGCCTAGTCTCACTCAATACCTTATCACAGACAGCCAAAGTGAATGCAGGGCTAGGCCCATGGGGAATAAAGTGTCTCCCTAGTGACTCTTAGAAATTCACTCGGGAGTTGAAGTAGACATACTAAGCAGCGGTCCAGATTCCTGAGAAGTAGAGATCATCACTGGAGACTGGCTAGAGAAGTCATGGAGGGCTTCCTGGAGAAAGAACCTATGATGATGGCCTTGCTGGAGAGGGTGAGCTGAATTTTATTACATGCATTCTAGGAGCCAGGCATACTCATATACTTTCTCTTATTTTTATTTCTTGTCACTTGTAACACAGGTGATGTTATCTAAATTTTATAGATGAGAAAATGAAGACTTAGAGAAGTGAAACAATTGACCTAAGACCACACGGTTTTGTACGTGTTTGAGGCACTGTTTAAATTGAGAACCCTTTGATGTCACAGTTCATCTTCCTCTTTCTTCTGCATCCAGGCTCTGCCTTTCCAGGGCCCAGGAGTGTTTAAAGGACTGATGAAGTTTAGAAGTACATGAGAAGAGGTGCTCTAGGTTGTCAAAGAAGCAGGGTGGGGACATACTGGACGAGTCTGGGGAGACAGGAGCACACTGGGCTATTGGATCTCAGGGATTCAGAGGGAACCATGGGGACGAAGCTGGGAGAGTAAGAGAGCTGGTGATTTATCAGGCTGAGCATTCAGACTTGACGGTTAAGTAGTGAGTGAATGAGTTCTGGGGTGAGGGACACAGAGCTGGTGTTTGGGAGACCATCTCTATTTTTATTTATTTCAGAGAGGAAGGGAGAAGAAGAAAGAGATAGAAACATGAATGATGAGAGAGAATCATCCATCGGCTGCCTTCTGCGTGCCCCTCACCGGGAATCGAGCCCACAACACGCATGTGCCCTGACCGGGGATTGAACTGTGGCCTCCTGGTTCATGGGTCGAAGCTCGCACACTGGGCCTCAGCAGCAGGGCTTGGAGACCTATTTTGATGGGCAAGGGGCCAAGTTGCCAACTTGCTGTAAAAGCTCTTAAGGGGAAGCATGTGACCATGTGAGATGGACCCCCATTCCCTCCTCCAACCTCAGCCCCAAATCTCCCTGGGTGGGGAGAATGACTGGTTTGTCTCCAAGGGCCACTACTTGAGCACTCCCTCTACCTGGGTCATCTTCCACATGGAAGGTCAACTCCGCCAACGCTGGGCTTATCCTCAGCCATTCCTCCCATTTCCTAGAGGGCTCACCAGGCCCTAAGCACCTCTCACAACCGCCTGACCCTTCCCCTCCTCCATGCCTTTGCACAAACTTTTTTCTCTGCCTGAATACTCAGTGTCTTCTTCTCCTCCTCAGCTAATTCCTATTCACCCATCAAGATCCAGTTCAATTGTTCATTTTCTCCTGCAACATTTGTGACTTAGAGGCCCCTCCACAATCCCTCCCACCTTTCTCTGTTGCCATTGTCTGTTTTTACTGAGTGATTTTTAGGTGGGGGAGAGGGGTATAGAGGGTTGGGAAGGGGGCCATGATACAGGCATTTGAGTTGCTCCTTTGGGTGGGTATAAAGGGCCACGGTTGGAGGGGCAAGTGACCTAAACCCGCCTTCTCGATACCAAGGGGCCCAGGATGAAGTGGGATAGGATGAATTTGAGCTGGACTGTGAAGGGCTCAGCTGGCCTGCAGTGTTGGGAGCAGGGTGTGTGTGTCCAGTAAGGAAGCACACTGCAGGGGGTGGAGTGGCTGGGGCAGTCCATGGCCATAGGGCAGGCTCAGGACAAGACACTGCTTTGGCTTGAGGGGCTGAGGCAGAGGATGAAGATGCCTGAGGCATTTCAAAAGGCAGAATGTTTAGGACTCAGGACTGCTGAGAGGCAGGGTGTATGAATTGGAAGGTGAAAGGTGCTCGCTGGAGTTGGGGATGCAGAGGCCAAAGACAGATTATTCAGGACAGAAAAAAAAAAAAAGAAAGTGTGGGGAAATCAAGGCCACCCCTCAGCTCCCACCCTGATGCACATCACGGCAGCATCAATATACACACCTAGCTTGTGACCAAGTTCTGTTTATTTTAGAAGCATAAACAGTGGAACCAAGGAGTGATGAGAACAAGACACCAACCTCCTTGACAGGCTGTGTGTAATCCAGGCCTGCCCAGCAGCCTGGTCCAGGCTCCTCCTGCGAGGAGGAAGGTACTGAGGACAACCTGGGTGGAGGAGAAAGTTCCATGGTGGCGGGGATGGAGTAACTTGGCTTCGGGTCCCTCTGAACAAAGTGAAAAAGGCCAGAGGGCCAAGCCTTTGGCCAGGAGCACCCCAGCTGGCTCTGTCTGTGCCTGCGGCAAAGCCAGGTTCTGGAGGGGAAACCATGAGGTGTCGTCTGGTCACTAGGAAGGCCCCAGGTGTCCAAGAACAACTGATAGTGAGGCCCATGGCCGGCAAGCACCCGCTTCCCCACCCTAGTCATCTCTGCAGAGCCTTCAAGGAGGGGCAGCCAAAGCAGCCAAACTTCCGAGGCCCCGCTGTTGGGTGACATAAGCCCCAGGTTCCTACAAATACTGTTTCTTAGAGGCATGGCTGCTGGGGTATTCCTGGCTACTCTGGGGATATGGGTCCAGGAAGGGGGGTGGCCTAGAGGCAGCCAGCCTCTCCTCTGTAGTCAGGTTGGCCCAGTTCTGCTCACTGGATGAGAGCCCGCTGTAGACAGGGCACGGCTCGGAGGAGGGCTCCTTGCCCATGGGGAGGTAGAAGACCTGGTTAGCATAGGGCTCTGGGGTGGTGCCCCGAGCTAGCGGGGCGTTCTGGCCCTGCTGAGCCTTCAGTCTCCTCGTGAGGTAGCGGTACAGCAGGTGCACCAGCTCCAGCAGGTTGAGCAGCAGGGAGATGAATCCGACCACCTGCATGAAGATGATAAAGATAGTCTTCTCGGTGGGGCGAGAGACATAGCAGTCCACAGAGTGGGGGCAGGGCGAGCGGTGGCACACGTACACGGGCGCCATGGTCCAGCCGTAGAGACGCCACTGGCCGTACAGGAAGCCTGCCTCTAGTATGCTCTTGCAGATCACACTGACCACGTAGGTGCCCATCAGCGCCCCTCGGATCCGCATGCGACCATCTTCGGCCACTGAGATCTTGGCCATCTGACGCTCTATGGCTGCCAACGTCCTTTCCACGCATGGGTCCTTGTGCGGCAGTGCCCGCAGCTCCTCCTCCTTCTGCCGCAGCCGCTCCTCACGCCGAGACAGGTGAACGACGTGGGCCAGGTAGATCAGGGTGGGCGTGCTGACAAAGAGGAACTGCAGCACCCAGTAGCGGATGTGGGAGATGGGGAAGGCCTTGTCGTAGCAGACGTTGGTGCAGCCCGGCTGGGCCGTATTGCACTGGAAATCCGACTGCTCGTCACCCCACACGGACTCACCGGCCAGGCCCAGGATGAGGATGCGGAAGATGAAGAGCACTGTCAGCCAGATCTTGCCCACCACAGTGGAGTGCTGCTGGACCTGGTCCAGCAACTTTTCCAGGAAGCCCCAGTCACCCATGGCTTCTTGGGCTTCTGTCTGCAGGGAGACAGAAAACACTGTCAGCAGGGCATCCTTCTCAGCTGGCCTAGCAACAAGCCTGCAGGGGTGCGGGCCATGCCCTTCTATCTACAGGGAAACTGAGGCTCAGGGCGGGGGAAGGGACTGGCCTGAGTGCTCCCACCCAGCAAGCGTGGTCAGGATAAAAGCAGGTCTTTGGATGATGGCTGCTAAAGCTCTGACAAAGGTCCTGTCTAGTCACACATCCCTGTCCCTCTTGTTCCCAGCCTGAGTCGAGGATGACCACAGCCCCCAAAAAGATGCAGCTCAAGTTGAGGCTCCTGAGCCTATGGGAAGAGAGAATTTGAGGAACGCATCCAAGGTCACACAGCTGTGCCATGTCCCTCGTCCCTTTTGTCCAGGACAGGCTGTCCCCAGACAGTGGAAGGGGGTGGTGGTGCTATCGTCAGCTTCTCAGGGTCTCTACTCCCTTCCTCTGATCTCATTCTGACTTCTGAGTTTGTGGCAGGAGGGGTGTTAGACAGCATCCTACGTGAGCGCCACCTGCCAGCAATCGAGACCTGCCCCCTTCCTCTATCCCAAGGACCCCTCCCCCCAGCCCCCCCCAAGCTGTTGCTGCCAAATTGTCATAGCAGGGAGAGGCACAGGCCACACAATTCCCAGAACATCTTGGGGCAGGGGAGGTAGGGGAAGGAGGAGCAAAGGAACCAGACCTGGGTTCCAATCCTGACTCCCTCTTTCAACCTGAGACCTCGCTTAGGGGACAACCGCTTAGCACCTCTCTCGTAAAATGGAAATAATATTTCTGTCTCCCGCGGTGATAAGGATACCATGAAAGGAGATAGGAACCTTGCTTAGCACAAAGCCTGGCCAGGGGCAGACTGGATGAAAGCCGCTAAAGTGGTTCGTTCCCCACCACCCTCACTCCCCCCAACTAAGCAGCAACCCCCAGCCCCTAAGCGCAACTCACCGCCTGCGTGCCAGGCGGCCCAGGTGTTGGTGGGGACGCGCGGTGGCCCTAGCGGCGCCGGGGGAGCCCTGCTGGGACCTCGCCTAGAAGCCGGGGCGCCTTAAATAGCGGCGAGGGGCGGGGCAGGAAACGGGGCGGGAGGGCAGCGGGCGGGTTCGCAGAGCCGGGGGATGGGGCGGGAGGTGCAGACTCTCCCACTGGACTCTCCTGGAAGGGGCTGGGAGGTGGCGCCGGGGCTGGGCTGGAGGGGGCTCTCCTCCAGCGGACGGTGTTCCCAGGCGTTAGCTCTCCCGGCCGCAGTTCCTTTGGTGACGGAACCGGAGTTCTCCAAGGCGAAGTTTTTCAGGGCGGTGTGGAGCGGGGGTATTTGAAAGTATCACAGCAAGAATTGGCTGATCCCCGAAACTGGCCCGAGGGGGCGTGAGGCTGGGCAGATGGGGGTGGGGGAGTGTGGAGCAGACTGTTCTGAGATGAGATTGGTGGCAGATCCTATACCTAGATGCCAGACGCCACCCAAGGGAGACGGCTTCTCCTAAATCCGCATCCCCAGGCCTCCCCCCGACCCCCATCGACCCCTCCCCTGTGCCCCACGCGTGCTGGTTCCAGGAACAGGCTGGTGCCCTGCCCCCACGAACATGCCAGTGTCAGTCATTTCCCCCTAGTCTGGGGTGGGGCGTGCCCCGCGCCCGGATCCGTCCTGACCTGTCCCACACGACAGCTCACACCTGCCGTGACGGCTGGAGGATGCCCACATCCTCCTTCCCACATGACGTGCCTCCTCTCCAGTAATGTGCGTTCCCAGAGTAAACTCTTGATGTAATTAATGCTGGAGCTGTAAGCCTCCTCAGGCCCTGAGCCTGGGAATGTTACGTAACAGGGCCTCCAGGGAGGGGCCTTTCCTCCACGCTGGGGCCCATTGTCCTTGGTGAGAAGAGGGAGACCAGGCATTTGTTATGCAGCCATGGTGACATCCCCCCTCGCCCCCCAATGGGCCAGGACAAGGCAATAAAGACTCATTAGGACACGGGGAACCACAGCGCCCTCCTTAGAGTCTGTGATGGAGCCTTTGTCTCAACTGAGCCTGTATCCTTGCAGAATTCTCAACATCCCCACAAACAAAAGTCACCAAAACTCCCATGCACCACTTGACAACTGGGGAAGGGGGACTTCCTGGACCTTTATCTTGGATCCTTTCTTTATGGCGCTAAATGGGAGGGTGGGACAGTCAGAGCCCATCATTGCTCATTCCAGCTTCACCCTGTCGCTGAATATTAATGAGGGTTTGCTGTGGCATGGAGCTAGGGATTCCACCCTACCCAGCCAGATGTGGCCTCTGGCCACCAGCTCTCACTAGCTGGAACAGGAGGTGGGAAGGGAACATATTAGCTCCAACAGAGTGGGGGGATTGAGCTTGCAACTGAGGTATGTGTCCTTGACCAGAATTGAACCCATGACCCTACAGTCCATGGACCAATACCCTATTCACTGAGCCAAACCGGTTAGGGCCCAAAGTTTAAATTTCAAAATACCTTTTTTTTTTTTTAGCAGAGAAATGACTTTGAGTTATTAAATGGGTCCTGAAATACCTCAAGGATTCATTCTCTCTCTTAAATTTCTAAGCTAATTAGGCCAATTTAATATACTTGAAAAATTACATGGGGCCCTAACTGGTTTGGCTTAGTGGATAGAGCATCAGCCTGCAGACTGAAAGGTCCCAGGTTCGATTCTAGTCAAGGGCATGTACCTTGGTTGCAGGCACATCCCCAGTAGGAGGTGTGCAGGAGGCAGTTGATGGACGTTTCTCTCTCATCGATGTTTCTAACTCTATTCTTCTCCCTTTCTCTCTGTAAAAAATCAATAAAAATACATATATATATTTTAAAAAGTTACATGGGAAGCTTTGTCAAATAAAAATTAGTAATCTTAACTATGTTTTATTTGAATACACATTTTATTAAAATGAATAAATATTTCAGTCTGCTCTAGGAAGGAACTTGTGAAGATTCAGAGCTGAGTTCAAACAGGAAAATCTCAGAAGTAACAGGTAACTTGTTGGTGACACTGGACCAGCATTTGGCAGTAGAAGTCCAGATATTTGTGATCACACACTGGGGTGTTTATGAGTTGTCTATAGAGCTCCATGGATACTTCCAAGAAGCATGTGTTTCGTTTTAAAATCTTGCAAGTTGTTTGTTCTTTATGTATTATAAAACTCCATATTAAACCTAAGAATATAAACTTTATGTTGTTCTTTTATGTAATTTATAATAATTATTATCAGGAAATTATTATCTAGGAATATTATATCCTACAAAATGGCAAGGTTTTTTGTCAATTGTTTTATGGTCAAATCTATAACCATGTCACTTAAATGTCATTTACAGCCCATCATTGTTTTGCTCTGATGAATTTACAAATATCTTAGTTAAATCTTTGAAAAGATTCATAACAAGGACACTGGCTTACTCTAAATTACTAAGAGATCATCTCTTTAAAGTAAGTCTCATTTAAAGAATGACTGAAAACATAAAATACTGGCAAATAATCAGGACAAACAACAGATTATTTATATGGAAAGCTTTCTGTCTTTCAGATATAAGAAAGCTTGTTTTTATTTCCCTAGAACAATTTGGTAAATTATATCTTCACTAGAGGCCTGATGCACAAAGATTCATGCAAGAACGGGCCTTCCTATCCCTGGCTGCCAACACTGCATTTGCTCTGGCCAGAGCTTCCTTTCCACCTTCCCGCTTAGCGCCTACATATGCAAATTAACCAATCATATTCGCTGGGTTAATTTGCATACCCACTCCTGATTGGGTGATGGGCATTGTGAAGGTATGGTCAATTTGCATATTTCTCTTTTATTAGTGTAGATAAGCAATATGGAAGCTTTTCTATTTTCCTCCCTATCTTATCCCTCCAGAATTTGGCAATTCTTAATAACTGAGTCATGGCAATATGTTTCTTTGCATAAATTCAGTAAGACCAGTTTTCAGTTGTGGTTTTATTAACAAAGACTTTGACTGGGTTGTCATGACTGAAAAATATGTGCCTGGACTCTGGCTGTCACCAGAAAGCTTTAAGGAATGAAGACTGACTTTGAAACCAATAAGAGCCCCTTGGAGAAAGCGTGGTACTTTGTTTGGTCCTATGGTTCACAGCAATCTTTCCAGGTAGGGAACAAAAGTTGCTTTCCTGAGAGATGGCAAGGAAGGAACCTTAAGACATCAATGGGGACCTCAAGAACTTAAGGAATTCACCCAAGTCTATAAATATTGCAGGCAAACCTGATGGCAGCTAAATGTCTCAGCTTCTTTGTCCTGAGGGGCTAATTTAAGCTCAATCATGAGATTCCAGCAAAGCAGATTTTTAAAAGCTTGTATAATCAATTGCTATTCTTATTGTATTTATGCAAATGATCAGGCTAAATGGTAACTAGACTTAATACAGTAAGTAAATTTGACTTAATTTGACTCTTTAATAAAAACATGAGTAATTTTTTGGGGGGAAATTGTGTTTCAATAGATTCGATAATACATAGTTGTGAATATTAGACTCAAAATTTTATTTTTCATCTATAAATTGAACTGGATCCTGAATTTATCTAGTTTTCTTAAATATTTGGCTACTACCCTCCAAATTAATGTTTAATTTTTCTCCTAGCCTTTTACTTAGAATTATTAGGACTAATGTTTAATTCCTTCCTCCAGATCATTTATCATAATTCTTGTTGTTTTAGCTTTTGCCCTGATAAAAATAAAATTTATGACACTGTCTCCACCAGGTTACAAGTCCCACTTGTACTCAGAAAACACACCCTTAGACACCATTACCACCTCCTTCTGTGCCCAGGTCGTACTGTCCCTCGCACAGAGAGCAAGGATCTTTTGGCTCTAATGGAAAATGTTGCCACATTTCAGCAGGAACCAGCTACAGAAGAGACCATGAGCCCATTTTCTCTGAGAGAATTCAGTGTCAAAAATTTTTGAGGGGGGAGTGTTAGACCCCCCCAGAGCAAGAACAATGGGCCAGGTACAGAAACTCACCAGGGCAGAAAGCTCCAGATGCCTACCAAGGGGCGAAACTGGGAAAATAAGAATCTTGCCTCCAGGGTAACCTATTCTCCCCTGGCAGATCACTGGTGATGCGGTTTAGACCCCTGATCTTTCATATTGCTGGTCTGGCAGTTGAGACCCCCTGACCTTTTCCTCCATAACAATAACATCTAGGTCTCAGTTGTATTTCAGCTCCAGGCTCAGAAAAGCAGCAAAACCAGACAAGTGATGCTGTGGCTGCTTCAGGACCAGCTACAATCACTAATGACCCCCTGCCCTGGCATTGACCAGTCAGTGGAGACCATGACTCTGAAAGATCACACCTGAGAAGCTGGTGAATATTCTATTGAGACCCCTCTTGTGAATTCTCCTCTAAAATTTTCACCTGCAAGAAAGAGATAAATATGCCCAGGATAAAGGACCCAGTGTGCGCTCTGCCTCCAAGGATCACGCCCATGCCATTCCCTTCTCCTCTCATTCCTCCACAGGCATCTATCCCTTAGCCTCTAAGGGGCCCTATGAGACTTGCAACCAAGGGAGCAATGGGCAGTGGCAGCTTGTCTTGGGCTTATCCCCTGAACCTGTCTCCAAGGCCCCCTTTTCTCTGTGTAGCCCTTTCCTTTGGATATCCTCATCTTCGATCTTCTTTTCCTTAAATAAATTCAATTTTTCTTTAATCACCATCTAAGATAGCTATTTAGCCTGCCTGTGCACCACTGACTTTAACTTTTCAGTAACCTTATAAAGTGATTTAATCATAAATTCCTAACTAGGCAGGACATGGTGAGTAGTCCATAGCCTAGATATATGACTTCTTTGGTTAAAGGCTCATCTTTGCCTTAAGCCCTTTCCATTGTTTCTGTGCATCAAGGTTAATACCTCTTTGAAATGCCTCTTTCAGACTCCTCCTTCCACAGGGCGAACACCCTCAAGAGAGCACACACTCTCGTTAAGGCTCTTGTAATCACATGGCCTTGCTTGGTTTTCTCCCACCTTTACATAATCTTTCTCAGGGTCTCTCCTTAATTCCAAATGCATAAAAGAAGCTGCAAACTGTCATTTCTTGGAAGCATTTATCTTACTAGTATAGTCTATTGATATCTTGCTTCCACGTGTATCCTTTAACTCTTACAGGTTTGAATGTTTCTTATATCTGCAGAGCACAAAGGGTGGTGGTAGGAAGGAAGGTCAGGGGTGGTGGTGGGAATATTGCAGGTGGGGGCTAAGGTCTGAGGCTGGTGGCAAAAAGATTCCTGCTTCTCCACAGTAGGATTTAGTCCTTGGTCTCCTAGTGCCCCAGGGTCCCTGAGGGTCTTGTCTTCAGCCGCGGCAGGACTTCTGGGGCAGCAAGTAGAGCGGGCTTGTTACCAACTGGGGTTACTGGCTAGGACCTCGGTTCTTCTCATCAATGCAGAAAAGATTTTACGAAAATGAAAGTAAAGCAAAGTGGGATTTATTGAATATACATGTCAAGGGAGGAGCAGGCAGTTGAGAGAGACAATAGCCCCAAACTTCTGAGATATATGGTTTAAATGATGAATTTTTTGGATGATTTTCATTTGCATTCTGGGATGATTAAAAAGGGTTATGTAACTATTTCTTCCACACATGCTCCTTACCCATAATGCATACAGAAAAACTCATGGGGGCGGGGTGGTAGTGGGGGCGGGGAATCAAAATTGCAATGCACAGTTTATTATGATTAGTCCAAGGCCCTGGTAAGATTGCATAGAAGTCATGTCCTTTTTCTTCTGAGCTTGCTCCAAAAATCAGATGGTTCTGGACCTGCCCACTGGCAGTCTGTTGGCTGCTGGGCCTCCCATAGAGGGGTAGTCTGAAGGCAGTGTTAGTCTGATCTCATCAGAACCCCAAGGCAGGCCTAACTTCCTACTTAACATTTCCCCTCTCAAGGTATGGAAACCCAATTCTTTGGGGACTTTTGGGAGAAGACTACTCTGGCTGCTTCAAGCTGATCAGGGCTGTTGTAGGGCATTGGGTTCCCATACTTGCTAGCTGTTGGCTAAGTGAGGTGGCTGCCGATGTCCATCCAGGGCCCCAGAATAAGAAATCTGTTATGTGGGTGTGAGGGCTTTGTATCCTTCATACAGAACCATTTGAGGCCATGATTTCCCATCTGGGAGTTTATATTATGGCCAGACCCAACTATAATAGAAAATCACTCTTTTCTTTTTGAAGGTCTAGGAGTCAAATAACACCCAGTTAGCCAAGATACAGGCCAGGGGACTCCCGCCTGGTTTAGTTTGTCAATTCCCCATCTGGAAGGAAGGAAAGGTCAGGAATTAGAGAACCCAGTGTCCTGGGGTCAGTTCTGGAGCTTGGGGTCCCAGGGTTCAAAGGCATCAGAAGTCTCAGGCATCTAGCAGGGATGATGAGAGACTAAGGGCACTACCTATTCTCACCATAATCTGAGAGGAGGGGAAATCAAGCCTTTCCAAGTGATAGGTGTCTCTGCAGACCTGGTTGGGGTGGGATATGCCCAGGAATCCGGGAACAGGCAGGTCTGCTCGACCAGGGCAGAAGGGAAAAAAAAAAAAAAAAGAGCTAGTGTGTCTAGAGGCGACAACAGAGTAAAGGGATTTTATAGATAGAGGAGAGTTTTGCTAAAAGGGTCTTGATATGAATGAGGCAGTAGACAGTAAATGGAAGGAGTAATGGTTTGAGGTGAATTTAGGGTGCTCTTTACTTCTTAGTTGTTTCATACCTTGACCTTCTGCATAATATCTTGTGTATTCCTTTGATGATGTCTATGCCTGTGATCCACTCAGACAGGTAGACCCCTATTCTGGGAGTTTTTATATTGTCCAGATTGTGGGAACACTGTGCCTTCCATAATCCCTGATACTGTAGAAATTCTACCATGGTACTTCCCTACAAGGGCTGTAGAGGCTTTACCTAGTTATAGAAAACTAGAGGCCCAATGCATGAAATTCGTGCATGGGAGGTGTCCCTCAGCCCAGCCTGCACCTTCTCCAATCTGGGACCCCAGTAGGATTGGGCCTAAATGGGCAGTCGGACATCCTTCTCACAATCCAGGACTGCTAGCTCCAAATTGCTTGCCTGCCTGTCTCCCTGATTGCCTCTAACTGCTCCCCTGCCAGCCTCTTTGCCCCTAACTTCCCTCCTCTGCCGGCCTGGTCACCCCTAACTGCCCTCCCCTGCAGTCTTGATCACTCCCAACTGCCCTCCCTTGCAGGCCTGGAACCTCCCAACGGCCCTCCCCTGCTGGCCATCTTGTGTCCACATGGGGGCAGGATGTTTGACCACATGGGGGCAGCCCTCTTGTGTGTTGGAGTGATGGTCAATCTGTGTATTACTCTTTTATTAGATAGGATTTCTTTTGCAGGCAATAGACAAAAAGATTTACCCAATGGGTCTGGCTGGAAGAACAAATGTTACCTGCTGGCCCATGAATGTTATCTGTCCAGACCCTTTGTGGTTTCATACAAAGTCAGTGCCTAAATAGATGTGGAAGGGCTCCAGGGTGGGGTAGAAAAGTAGGTAATAAGGACCCTGGAATTATTCCGAAGACATCTCCTATCCCTTCTAATCAGTTTGTTTCAAATATGGAGAAAAGGGTTTTAAGGCCGTGGTCAGGAATTAGTGGTCTAGTAAGGGCGGAGTTACAAGTCCCATTTCCCAGGGAGCCTGTATCTATGGATGGAGAGAATGGGCTCTTCTGGGAGGTTCTAAAAAGCCGGGTGGAGAGCTTCAGTATTAGATCTGTTCTTTTCGACAGAGTGGGCATCTCTAGATACAGGTTATCGGGATCCCATTTAAAGAGATAGGTCAGTGATGTTCCCTACAGTCTCAGGGCACAGGTAAGGAGGAGGTACTATTTTCAGCGTTGCCTCACCCCCCCCAATCCTGGAAAAGAAGGAAAAGTAAAGCAGCCCTTTCTCTAGTCTCAAAGACTTACGGTTTGTGCAATCCCAGTAGCGGCACCAAAAAGATGTTACCAATTGGGGTTGTCGGCTGGGACCTCGGATCTTCTCGTCGACGCAGAAAAGATTTTAGGTCAAGGAAAATGAAAGTACAGCAAAGTGGGATGTACTGAAGATACACTCTGAGTGAGAAGCAGGCCAGTCAAGAGAGAGAATGCCCCAAACTCCTGGGTTATATAGTTTCGCTGAGGAATTTTCTGGGTGGAGACTTCCATTTGCATTCAGGGATGGTTGAAGAAAAGGATTATGTAACTATATATCTTCTTTCTGTGCATGCTCTTACCCATAATGCATACAGACAAACACACCAGGAGTGGGGGGGGGGGGTAGAGGGGGATGGTTAAAACTACAATGCAAATTTTATTATAATTAGTCCGGGGCCTTAGTAAGGTCACATGGAGGTCATGTCCTTTCTCCTCTGAGCTTGCACCAAGAAGTGGCTGGTTCTGGACCTCCCAGTTCCGAACGTGGCCGCCGGCGGTCTGCTGGCTGCTGGGCCAGCCATAGAGGGGTGGTCTGAAGGCCATGGTCTGACCTCTGTCAGGGCCCCAGGGCAGGCCCCACCCCGGCCGCTCAGGACTGACGTCCTACCTAACAGGCTTGGCTCAGACCTCAGAACGTCAGGATCAGTCTGAGCTGCGTCTTCTGGATTCCCAAAGCTGATAACTACGCCTGCTTGGTTTTAACCCCTGAGGTCGTGAGAACGGAGATCCCTAGAGGCTGGTTCTGCTCCCAGAGCTCCACTCCTGCTGCAAGGCCCAGGCACTCCCAATGTCCTTTGGATCCATCTGCTGCGAAGGAGGGAGGAATGGAGGCGATGTGAAGGCTGCTCTCACTCTGATGGTACTGCTTCTTCAGGCACTCTGGAGAGCAGGGTTTGAATGACCTGGCCCCTTCCCAGGGAAAAAAGGATCAGCCAAGCCAGTGGTTCCCATAACCTGGCCATTTCACCTGGAAAATATCCCTGGAACTCACCCCTCTCTCCATTCCCATTGCCCTGATCCTGCGGAGGCCATCATCTCAGTGGCCTCCCAAATGGTCTCCCAGCCTCTACCCTTCCCTGACCAGAACTCCTCCAACCCAGCCTCCACCCTTTCCCGACCAGACCACTGCCCTGCCTAAACCCTTTTGTGACTCCCCATTGCCTCCTGGCCTGGATCACTTCTCCAGCTTCATCCCTCTCCCCTTTCATTTCGTGATCCAGTCAGACTCAACTGGTTCTCTGTGCACTCTTGCTGTGTCCATGCTGTTCCCTGTGCATGGAGCACCCTACATGCTGAATCCTACGAGCTGTTCAGGCCTTTGCTCCCTGTAGTCTTGTCCCAGAAGTCCCCTGGCTGTTCTTCACCGAGTTAGGTGTTCCTTTGTGCTCTCAGGGGCTCAGGTACTGCCCCTGGAGGAATTAAATTTTTATTTTATTTTACTCGTGTTAAGTAAATACATAAAAGAGTGTTTAGCATCGTAACCATTTTCAGGAGTACCATTTAGTAGAGTTAAGTACGTTCACATTGTTCTGCAACGCATCTCCAGAACCTTTCCATCTTGCAAAAATTGAATCTCTATTTCCGTGTACAACTCTCCACTCCCCCTCCCCCAACCTCTGTGCATTGTTTACTTGTCTTTACCCCTCCCCCGTTAGGCGGACAGTCTTGTTTACATCTCTAGCACATAGCCAGGGACCAGGCCCATATATGAATTTATTAATTCAACAAACCTGTATGGTCCCAGGTGCTGTGGCACTGTCCTAAACACTGGGGAGCAACCAGGGAATAAAAATCCGTCCTAATGGATTTTACATTCTAGCTGGGAAGACAGACAAAATGAAACGCAGAACGTGTTAGAAGGTAATACATGCTATGTGGAAAGTACGGAAGAGAATATTGAGGGTGCAGGGGATGGTGTTTTAATTTTGAACAGAAGGAAGGACACATTCTCACTAAGGGGCTGGCAGCTGACATTTGTCGTTTGTCAGTAGGGAGCCCCGTGTCTCTGGGGAAAATAGCTCTCCTGGTTAAGGGAATGCACAGTGCCAAGTCCCTGAGGCAGGAGCATGCCTGGTGTCTCCTCCTTGGGAAGTACAAAGACGTCAGCGTGGCTGGAGTGAGGTGAGCCAGGAGGAGGGATGAGTTCAGAAAGGGAGCGGCCAAGGTGAGCAAGCAGTGCTTGCAGGCTCCTGAGCCCTGTGTGAGTGACAGGGGGAAGGCACACAATAAGAATAATGATTATTCACTTTAGTGACTACAGATAAGAGGTTATCTTACAGACCCTGGGCCTGGTGCAAGAAGGAAAAAGAGAGCTGTAAAAAGATAAGCAACACCTTGGGACTAGGATGAGTCCATTGCTCAGAAAAGAAAATAAGTTTTGAGAATAAAGGACAGTAGACACTTTGATTTGGATGCTGTGCCTAGACTCTGACCCCCCCTCAGGGAGTTTGCCTCAGGAACGTTGACTATTCTTGGGTCCCGGTTGGCAGGCTGGGTTTTAATACCATTGTAAGTTAACTACCTTGTTATCAGACTTCAAGATTCTGGAAGGAGACACAGGGACCACAGACCCTGGGGTCATTCCCATCTCTCCCCTCCTCCCCCTTTGCATGCAGCCTTTCTTCTTTATCTATCTATATAATAAAATTCATGCTCTGGGCCTCTCGAATATAAAAGCCTAAGTGATCTTTACGACAAAACAACCCAAACAACTGGTCGCTATGATGCACTCTGCCCACCAGGGGGCAGACACTCAATGTAGAAGCTGCCCCAGCCCACAGGCTCCAATTGCTGATGGGCTCTTCCCCTCCTCCCCTTCCGGCTGGCAGGTCCTGATAGATCGCCTAATCAGGACTGGGCCCCAGGCTAGGATAGGGAATGGGGGTGGGGTATTGGTGAGTGGCGGTGGACAGGGGCAGTGAGGGAAGGAGGAAGTGAGTAGGCGGGGAACCTGATCGGCCCTGATCACCTGTGAGGTCTAGAGACCCCACCAATGCATGAATTTCGTGCACAGGGTCTCTAGTCCCTATATAATCAGCCAGCTAGTAGGAAGTGTTCGAACAAATTTTTCATAGATGGCCTGCCGATCTCCCATACTGTCCACATTATTGGGATAAATGCTCATATACAATTCAACCCTCTCTGCTTAATTAGCTCAAAGAGTGACAGGCAGCCTGGACCCATTAATTGTTTGGTTTCATGAGGGGCCTTTGGAGGTTTTGGGCAGAGGAATGATATCGCCTGACTTCGGTTTTGACAGGATCACTCTGGCTGCTGTGCTGGGAATACACTGTGGAGGTGGGTGATGAACAGTGGCGGCCCCCCTTTAATAGGACTTGTTGTCTAACTGTGGGGAATCTGGTCAGCTGACAGCCTCCAGCGGTTAACACTTTCAGGTCTGCTTCAGCTGTCCAGGTGGCCAATTTCTGCTTGGGGTAGCCCCAGGAGATGAGTGGCCAACCCCTGCCACCCAATGCAGGGTCCTCTAATAGACAATCTTTGTCTCCGGACATAGAGCTCCCTGCCACAGGTCTTGTTGCTCAGTCTACTTCCTCCCCTTTTCATTCATGGGTATTACTCCCCAGAAACCCTTTGCACTCTTAAGCCTTCCTCAGTGTCTGCTTTCCAAGGTCAGCAGCCTGCAGGAGGGAGTCTATTGCCGTAGTCCAGTTGAGAGCTGATGAGGCGGTCCTAGTCAGCTGAGGCTGCTATAACAGAATAGTACAGACTGGGGGCTAAACCCAGAGAAATACATTGCTCACTCTTCTGGAGGCTGGAGTGAGGTCAGGGATCCTGCATGGCGAGGTGCTTGGAGATTGCCCTCTTCCTGGTTTGTACAGGGCTGCCTTCTCAACCTGTCCTCATCCTTCTCTTATCTCTTCTTATAAGGGCACTAATCCCATTCAGGTGAGCTCCACCCTCATGACCTAGTCACCTCCCAAAGGCGCTACCTCCTAATGCCATCACATTGGGGGTTAGGATTTCAACATAGGAGTTTTGGGGGGAATGCAGACATTCAGTCCATAATGGGACTTGGACCAGGGTGATGAATACAAAGTTTCCTAGGGCTGCAGGACGGCTATTTCCTCATTCAGTAGATGAGAACTTGAAGGCTGTGTATATGAAATTGAAATGTATCAGATGCACAATTGAAGAAAGCTCATGCAATCGAGGAAGGAAGAAATGGAGGTGTGTACCCTGAGCAGAGAAAGCCAAGGGGACATGAGAGCTGTCTTCTGGTGACAGTGATATGCCCTGGGGGACTTTAGGTAACGAATATTAGCTCAACACACACTGGGTGAGAACAGTAAGCTGTGATGCTCAAAATAGCTCCCAGGCCCAAGGCAGGATGTCCAGGACTGGAATGTCCCTTGTCCACGGCCCTGGCCTGCAGCCTGGAGAAGCAGGGTCTGGCTGGAAGCTCAGTCCATTCTGGGATAGCCAATGTGTGCTCTGATTGCTCTGATCTCTAAGCCATCCTTGGCCAGGCAGCCAGAATGTTCTGAAGATGCTGGAGTGCAGGGTGGCAGATGGGTGGAGATCCCTTCTCCCTAAGACCTTTGCTAACATCCAATCCAAGCTGGGGCTGAGGTCCCATGTGGCCTGGGGATTAGGCAGAGACTTTCCTCAGCACCGTTGTGCTCGGATATTTACCGGCTATATTGTTAGCTCTGTACTAATGCCTTACCTGCAGTGTCTCCTTTTACCTCTACAACAATCCCAGGTATGTTCTGAGTGCTGGGATGAATATGTTCCCTTTGCCCCTTTGATCTACTCTTCCCCCTTCTCCAACCTGCCTTGTACCCTGGGAGGGTCACTGCCCCCTGTATCTCTGGCTTCTGATTGGGTTGGGTCAGTGGGAGCCACCAGCAGGTGAGCAGGGGCTGGGAGAGTGAAGTTGGGGCTATTTATCTGGTTGGATGCAGCACCTGTGTGGCAACCCTGTCCATTGCTACTCTGGTACTAGCCCCAGGATGCAGAAGTTACCCTTCGTGGCTTTCCTGACTCACACCCATACCTTTTAAAACAGCCCCTCCGGAAAACTCGTTGACATTATTTGGTTTGACTGTGCCATCTGCTTCCCGCCAGGACCCTGATGGATACGGTTCCCATTGTATTGGCGACAAGACAGAGATTCTGAAAGCTTGCCAAGGTGTAGCACGGCGAAGCTGGGATCTGGAAGTGGTTAAGCTATGATTCAGACCTGGAGGGTGGAGGTCAGCCCTGCCCAGGGCCCTTAAACTTGGCTGACTTATCCATCTCACTAACGGCCACACTCGAGAGAGCAAATGTGAATCACAGCCTGTTGTGTCTGCACCATCATCCGAGCTCTCCCTGCCTGCGTTGGCTCTGGGCTGCCTCCCGGGTTTCTGGCTTCTGGCCGTGGCTTTAATAGTCCCTACATGTTCCTCTGGGTCACTATAGCCTTTGTGCCTCTTCTGCTTCCCATCCTGGTCTGGCCTTGATGTTGGTGTCCCCTAAGTTACAGGTCCTCACACAGTGCTGGGAGAGGGGCTGAGCCACCCAGAGGGCTGATAATGCAGAGAGTTTTTCTCTCCCCCAGGCTCCGAGCTCCTACTCCCTCTGCAGTCCCAGTATCCTGCCATGGGTCCGGTGTGGAAAAAATGCTCAGGAAAATGAAAAGAGCTGCATAACGCTTGGGTGAGGCAGGGACCACATGCCTGTAGAGCAGACCATTGGCCTGCCGGGAGCATATATGCATAAGGAGTGAGAGTATCACTAACAGGAATTTTGTGTACACAGGGTGGGGATGCGGTTGTGGAAGGCAGTACTTGGGTTATAGAGGAGGGACTGTGATTTGTTTGTAATGAGAAGGCAGTGATTGTGTGCACTCAGGACAGCCTCCCTATAAAATCACTAGAACGGCTGTAGCGGGGGCATAGCGCCCTCTTGTGGCCACATCTCCAACCACAGTAGGTTCCACCCCAGCTCCTACCGGTCAATCCCAGCCCCAGCATAACTTCAGCCCACAGTTTAGCTTCACCCCAGCTATGGAGCTCTCTCCCCTTCCTAGGGCTACCTCTCCTGCCCTCAGGGCCTTGTGGGTGGGAGTGTAGAAGAACAGAAGATGGAGCCAACCTATACAAAACACAGCCTTTATTGGTTTCAAGGACACTGCCGAGGGGATGTTCCTATCAACAGGTCTGAAAGGCTGGCACCAGTCTGAGCACATTTGGGGAGGAAGACGGGAGCAAAGCTTCCTGAGGCTGAGAGAGTGGAGTCTGGGGAGGGAGACCTGCCCTGAGAGCAGTGGGACTCAGAGGACCCCTGGGTGTCACCGGGAGAGGTTGGTGTCAACAGAGCCTCTGCCTCCTTTCCCCAAGAATTCTCAGGCCTTCAGACCTCCCACTGCTGGGGGAATTCTTCTTCTGCAGCACAGGGACTGAGTGCTTCTCCAATGGCCAGGAACATTCTCTTTGGTCTGATGCATCCAGCCCTGGGCAAGCATCTCTCTTCTTGTAGCCTCCAGGCCTCTGCACCTGCCCTTCTCTCCACTTGGAAGCACTTCTCGCCTCTCTTAACCTCGATTTCCTCAGGAAAATCTTGCCTGATTGCTCCCTCCTGGGTTGGATAGTAGCTCTGCTATGAGCACCCTAAGCACCCCCTTGCGCAGTAGTTAATTTGCTCGTTTCAATGCTGGTTTCCCCCACGGGATGGCACTGGGCCTGTGGTGTGACCTACACCCAAGTATTCAGCACAGTGCCCAGCACTCGAAAAGTACCTGCCCCAAATGAAACTGGATAGCTCGGTGAATTCAAAGTGGGGGCACCCAGCACCTGTAGGACCCCTCCACCTGTCCTCCCCACCTGTCCCCATTGGCAGGCCAGGCATCGCTCCCCAGCCCACGGTCAGATGGGGGTCAGAGTGGGTGCGGAAGCATGCGGCTTGTCATTGGCGGCGTCCAGGACGTACTCCCCCTCCATCAGCTTATGGTGGCAGCGGCAGGTGGAGGCCCGGCTGGCTGAGGATTTGGGGTTGCGGCCGCCAGGGGGCCTCTTATTGCGTATGCCTCTGATGACTCTGTGGAAGATGAGGTAGCAGATCTCGCTGATGGTGAGCACGATGCAGACGGCAGAGGCGCCCACCATGAAGTAGGTGAAGACCTTCTTCTCCGTGGGCCGGGCGATGTAGCAGTCCACGGTGTTGGGGCAGGGCGCCACGTTGGCGCACTGCACAAGGCGTGGCATGCTGAAGCCGTACCAGAGCGTGTGCAGCACGTAGAGGAAGACGAATTCGATGATGAGCTTGAAGACGAGGCTCAGCAGGTAGGTCCACCACAGGCCGCCGTGCTTCTTGCCCGCATTGTCATACAGCTTGGCGCACTGGTCGCCGTGCTTCAGGCGGTGCCGCCGCTCCCGCTCCTCCCGGTAGGCCACGTGCAGGATGACCAGCAGCGAGGGGCAGGTGACGAAGATGAGCTGCAGGGCCCAGAGACGGATGTTGGAGATGGGGAAGTAGTTGTCATAGCAGACGTTGGTGCAGCCCGGCTGCTTGGTGTTGCAGTCAAAGTCCTTCTGCTCGTCCCCCCACACGCGCTCCGCAGCCACCACGTACACCAGCACCCGGAAGACGAACACCACCGACAGCCAGATGCGCCCGAAGGCTGTGGAGTACTTGTTCACGCCACTCAGTAGGGCCTGGAGCGTCTTCCAGTCCATGGTGCCTGGTAGGGGCGCCGGGGGCCTGGTCCCTGGTAGGGGCGCTGGGGGCCGTGCACACCTGATGGGATAATAGGAGAGACCACATGTTTATGAAGGGGTGACATTTACTGAGCTTTTACTATGTTCTGCGCTCTATGTGGATGGACTCATTTGATCATGGCAAAGACCTTTTGAGATCAGGGATAGCATGCTGCTTAAGTTACAGAGAGGGTAAGTAATCTGCCCCAAATCACAGAGCTCATATACCAGGAGGAACAACAATTCCTATTTATCGAGCATTTACTCTGAGCCGAACACAGAGCTCAACACTCTATGTGCAGGATTTCATTTAATCCTCATAACAACCCCACGAGGTAGATGGTAGTAGGCTCCACATTTACCCTTACAAAGATAAGGGTTGCAAAGTGCTTAGTACATAGTCAGTGCTCAATAAATGCTGGTGGCCGCTCATGAAATCTAGAGAGGTCCAGTCACTCATTTAAAACTAGAGTTGGATTCCAGGCTGGACTGTGGGTGCCAGAGCTGGGCTGTCCATCACCTTCTCTTCCCTTCTCTGCTGGGTGCCTGCCCCAGACCAGGTTCTGACAACTTACCTTGCTGATGCCTCACTACCATCCTGTGAGGTTGGGGCTGAATCTTATTCTACAGAGAGGAAACTGAGGCTGGGGGAGGAGAACTACTCCCCAAGGTCTCATGGGCAGTAGGTGGTAAAACTGGGAGACCAATTCATGTTGGGGTGTGTGTGAAGAGGGGTAATGGCCTAGCTCTGGGGAATAGGAGACCCAGAGACTATGGAGCTAGAACTACCTGCTCCCTGTGCCAGGCCCTGGGGAAACCCCAGCTACTCAGCCATGCTGGGTGCCAGCCTTTGTTCAGGCCTCCAGGTCACCCCGGCCATGCTGGGTGTGTGGAAACATGTTTGGTTTAGGCCTTCAGATCACACTTTTTCCACTCAGTCCTGGAGTGACTCAGAGGGTGTGGGTGGGTGGGTCTGCCTAAGTGTACTTAGTGTCTGCGCGTTGCCATGGGTGTGACTCCATGTGTGCATGGGTCTGCCCACAACGTGCTCCTGGAGTGGTGTATGTGACTCTGAGCATGCATGATGCCTGTCGGTCCCCTCCGCCCCCTGCCCTGCATAGCTGCTTCTCCCTCCCTACTGCCACCACCCTGGTCCAAGCCTCCATCAACTATTGCTGGTATTATCGCCACGGCTTCCTTACTGGCCTCTCAGTGTCTGCTCCTGCACCCCTCGGTCTATTAAACTGGGTCATGCCACTCCCTTGTTTAACACTCTCTACTAGCTTCTCATTACACTTAGCGCTGCCTCTAGATTCTACCTCCTCCCCCTTCTCTCCTGCACGCTCACCCTGTCTGTCTGCTCTGGCCACTCTGGGGACCTTGGGGGCTTTGGCATTTTCCCTGCTGCCTGCAATGCTCTTTCTCCAGAACCACGCATGGCTGGATCCTTCCCATCACCGCGGCCTCTGCTCAAACATCTCCTTAGAGCAGCCACTTTCAACCCTTTTCATCTCATGGCACATGTAAACGAATTACTAAAATTCTGCAACCCATCTGACAAATAAAAGTATAATTCTGATTTATTTACACTGGACAGCTATTGTTGTGTTGGCTGCTGTCATTTTTAAAATTTGACAATCTAAGGGGAAAGAGGTCAGTGCCCCTGACTAAATAGTCAGCTATTGCATGTTTTAAAAATTCTTTTTTAAAAAAATATATATTTTATTGATTTTTTACAGAGAGGAAGGGAGAGGGATAGAAAGTCAGAAACATCGATGGGATAGAAACATCGATCAGCTGCCTCTTGCACACCTCCAACTGGGGATGTGCCCGCAGCCAAGGTACATGCCCTTGACCGGAATCGAACCTGGGACCTTTCAGTCCATAGGCCAACGCTCTATCCACTGAGCCAAACAGGTTCGGCTGTTTTAAAAATTCTTGCAGCCCAAATGGTATAGTTCAATGGCTGAGTATTGAGCCATGAACCAGGAAGGAGGTCAGGGTTCGATTCCCCATCAAGGCAAATGCCCAGGTTTCAGGCTCCATCCCCAGTAGGGGGCATGCAGGAGGTAGCTGATCAATGATTCTTTTTCATTATTGATGTTTCCATCTCTCCCTCTCCCTTCTTCTCTGAAATCAATAAAAATATATTTTAAAATTCTTGCAGCATACCAGTGTGCCTGCCACAACACACTGGCTGCAATCGCTGCCAAAGAGGCCTCGCTGATAACCCCCCACCTGGGAGCCCATCCCCTTCCAGTCACTCTGCTCCTGTACCATTTCTCTCTCTCTCTTCTTGTTAAAAAATAGATATATATTTTTTTATTTCAGAGAGGAAGGAAGAGGGAGAGAGACAGAAACATCAATGATGATAGAGAATCACTGATCAGCTGCCTCCTGCTTGTCCCCCACTGGGGATGGAGCCTGCAACCCAGGCATGTACCCTTCACTGGAATTGAACCCAGGACACTTCAGTCCTCAGGCTGACACTCTGTCCACTAAGCCAAACCAGCCAGGAATCCTTTATTTTCTTTACAGCATTTAATCACTATTTGAAATTACAGTTTTATTTTTTAAGAATTATGAATCTATTTAGGTCCTCTGGAAAACCAGATGAGCTGAGCCCCCAAATGGTGCCAGCACCGATGGATGGGGAGTCAGAGATTTTAAAGGACTCCAGGTGGGCTTTTTCTGGGAGGAAAATTCTCTGGGCAGGTCTTTTAAAGGTTTTATTTTTGTTAATCCTCACCTGAGGATATTTTTTTCCATTCATTTTTTTTTTTCAGAGAGAGTGGAAGGGAGAGGAGGGGGAGAGAGAGAAACATTGATGTGAGAGATACACATCAATTGGCTGCTTCTGCCCTGACTGGGGATGGAACCCAAAACCCAGGCCTATGCCCTTGACTGGGAATCGAACCGGGGACTTTTAGGTCTGCAGGTTGATGCTCTAACCACTGAACAACACTGGCCAGGGCGAAATGGAAGTATTTGTCTATTAATTTGTTTTTATTTATTGTCTGTTCCCCCCACTAGAATGCTAACCCTGTCTTGCTTACTGCTTTATTTGTGTCTAGTGCTTGGCACAGCGTGGGTACTCACTGCATGTTGAATGAATAAACGAATGCTTACAGAGGCAGCGTGGAGGACTAGGTAGCCTGCAGGGAAAAACCTCCTTTCACTGAGAGAAGGCAGGTCCTGCTCAGACCGTGGCCCCCTCGATGCCCCTTCTCTGAGAATCCCGAACAAGGTCGGGTGACTGCGCAAGACCCCACCCCTGGACACCCTCTTCTGCTCCCTGAGACTGGCCTTTGGGGACGGGCAGCGGCATGTGCATGGACAGTGGAGTCAGGTCTGCATTCAAGCCTCAACTGGCCACCTGCTTCCAAGGATTCCTGATCCCCCTGACTCCCACAGACTTCCCAGTCCTTCTCTCTGAAGGGAAGAAAACCAGTCCCACTTTCTGGACCTGTGGTCAGGATCCTGCACCGGCCCCTCCCAGCCCGCACTCACCTGCTGGGAGCTCCAGACGGCGCGCGTCCGCCAGCCCTGCGAGCAGAGGGGTCCCGACACGTGCTCCCACCGACCCTCCTCCGGGGCAGCCACCCCGGCAGCCCGCTCCGGGGCTCCACCCCGCACCCGTCCGCCCAGTCCCGCCGGACACACCCCGGGGAGCGACTCAACAGCAAAGAATTTCCCTCCAAGCCCAGGCTCGGGACTGGTGGAGCCAGTCTGGTTCCCCACCGCCGCGGCTCCCCAATAACAGCTCCCGCCGTCCGCTTTTCCCCAGCTCCTGACCGAGCGGTGCCAGGATTTTGTCCCCTCCCCTTCCCCCAATGGAACTGCATTTGAGGGACAGGGGCCCCGTCCCTCGCAGTCGAAAGTCCGCTTAGAACTGCGCTTTCGCGGATGCCCCAAATCCAAAACCCTACCCTTCCTCCCTCCAGCGACCCTTCTACACGCTCCCTTCCATTCCAGGCAGGTTGGGAGCTTGCGGACATAGAAGGGGGCGTCCGGGAACCTTCCAGAAGCTGGAGCCCCCACTCTCGCCCAGAATGGAGGGGAGAGAAGGCAGCGGAGAGGTCCCTCCGTCATCACCCCGATGCCCCAGGTCCCGGATCCTCAGCTGCGCCGGCCAGGCGGGATCAGACGCAGCTCGCCGCCACGGAGCGCTCAGCGTCCCTGGGGGGCCCTCCCGCACCCAGCCCCCCGCCCGCACTCGGCACTTACCCGCTGCGGCGCGGCCAGCGCGGCGCCGGGACCCCGCGTCCTCGAGGTCCTCAGCCGAGGCGGGGGCACGGGGAGCAGGGGCTCTGCGGACGCGGCGGAGCTCGCACTGCGGCCGGCGCCTGGGGGCGGTGGGGAGGAGGAAGGGTCGGGGGAGGAGCCGGGGACCCCGCCCCGCCGCCGAGGGTCCGGCTCTAGCCCCGACGCTGCGGCGCGTTCGCAGGTCTCTCCCAGGTCCGAGCCTCGCTGTCTCCTGGGTCAACAGGGGCCGCGGTGGCCATGGGCAGGGCTATGGCAGAGGCTCCAATGAGATTAGGGGCGTGAAGCGCTATTCACTGTCAAGTGCCGTGGCCAGGGCACGGACTGCAATCACGGCTCGCCCACGCGTGTTACCACTGGTACCGTGTCCGCGTCCTGCAGGTCAGGGTGCCCGCCCGCCCCGACCCCGCGTGGGAGCACGCTTGGGGACCTGCCTTCCCGGCACGAAGGGTCCTCGGCGGCCGTGCTGCCTCCTCTCTGTGTCCCCCAATGAAGCATGTGTTCTTTGGAGAACGCGGGTGGGAAGGGGCGAAGCGAATCCTGTGCCTGGAGGTGAAATGGGGGGAAGAGGGGAGCAGGTCGTTGCCAGGAATTACTACAAGGGGCAGAGCCTATGGGAGGAGGTGGGGTGGGTGGTTCGTGCAGAGCTCCCCGCTGAGGGAGGTGGGCCTGCGTCTGGGCTGCCCTCTGGGTACTAGGCCTTTTTGTCCCATTTACTAGTGGGCCCTGATTAGGAAACCAATGAGCGCCAGTGGCACCTCAGCCTTTGGAGGGAAACCCCAGTGTTTCCGGTCTCCCCCAGGTGTCCTGGGATCTTAGTCACATTGGGCTTTGGCCCTCCCTGCTCTTTCAACAGCAATGCTGTTGCTGACACAAGGATGACTCATTTTCCCAGGAGTACCCATTGGCGTGATTAAAGGCATCCTGCTCCCTTATCCTTAAAAGTGCCCCCAAACTTGGGAAGATGAATGACACTGTCACGCTATTCATGGTGATAGAGAGCAAACAGGGTCCCAGGGGGCTCTGAGACATCTTTGTGCCAGGCAATGCCCGAGGCTTCATTTCATCCCCACAGTGCGGTGACCGTGGTGTGAGCCTTCTCACTTTTATGAACGAGGAAACTCAGGCACAGAGAGGCTAGGTGACTCGCCTAGCATTACACAGACCAGTTATGGGGGCCTCAGCCATGTGCCCACTCACTAAGTCCTGCAAAATCATTGCTGAGACTCAGCAGTGCTAGGTGGCCAGGGCGGTTCTGTGCCTGAGCTGGTGTGGGGAGATGTGTATGATGGGGTCCATAACTCTGCCACTGGCTCCGACCACCTGCTGCTCTGCTGCATGTCATAGCAAAACCAGACACCTGCCCAGCGTGGCTCAGGAGTTGAGCATCAACCCATGAACCAAGAGGCCATGGTTTGATTTCTGGTCAGGGTTGTGGGCCTGATCCCCTTGTAGGAGGCAGCTGATGGATGAGTTTCATCATTGATGTTTCTCTCTTTCCCCCCTCTCCTTTTCTCTCTCTCTGAAATGAATAAAAACATTTTAAAAAAGCAAAAATTAAAAAACGAACCACCCACTGCCTTACCTCGCAGTCATTCTTTAACCCATTTGAACAATGTTTTCGTTCCTACCGTGTCACTAAAGACAACCCCATCAAAGTCACATGGAGCTCCATGATGCTGACACTTCTCTGTCCCCATCCAAGTGGACTTTCAGAAGCACCTGACACAGCTGACCACCCCTTCCTTCTCACACACCGTCTTCTTTTGGCTTTCTTGACACCACATTCCCCACTTCCTTGTACATTAGAGGCCTCCCATACTGCCCTCCAGAGTGGGCATGTCCCAGGGCTCAGCCTCCTCTCTCCTGGGTGAGCTCCTCCAGTCCTGGGACTCCCACTACCATCCATTTGCTGATGAATCCCATATTTCTAGTGTGATCTTCTCCCCAAACACCAGACTGTGTGGCCAGGGCTGCTCCCTGACCACCAGGTTTCCAGTTACTTGTTTTCCTTCCTGAGATCAACCGCATCTTTGCCTACAGAGATATAGTACTCATCATACATTTACCCCATGGAAGTATGCTATGCCCTTGTGTTGTACTTTGCTGTTTGCACTTAACAAAATATAGGACATTGCCCTGGCCAGTGTGACTTACTTGATTCGGCATCATCCAGCGCACCGAAAGGTTGCTGGTTTGATTCCCAGTCAGAGCATGTGATTCTGAGTAGAGGGTGTGCAGAAGGCAGCTGATCTATGTTTCACTCTCAAATCTCCTCTCTCTCTCTCTCTCTCTCTCTCTCTCTCTCTCTCTCACACACACAATCCTTTTCTTTCTCTCTAAAATCAATAAAAAAGAAATCCTCTCTCAGCTCTAGTCCTAGCTCATTCTTTTTTTAAATAGCTGAACAGTATTCCTTTTTCTCCTATCAGTAGATGTAGAGCTACTTCTTAAATAACAACCACCAGCTGAATAATGTTATGTATCATAATCTATTTAATCAGTTCTATATTAATGGAAATTAAGGCTGTTTCCAATCTTATATTTCTTTCTATTATAAGCACATTATAAGAAATATCCTTGGACAAAGTATCATTAACAGATTTTTAAAAATTGTATCTATAAGATATATTTCTAGAAGTGGGATTTTTGGGTTAAAATTGTAGACTCATTTAAAATTTTGATTAAAAAAACCAACCAAACAAAACCCTAAAAAAAAAAAAAAAAAAAAAAAAAAAAGACAACACCCTAACATTTTGGTAAACCCCTCCATAGATGTATCAGTTTATGCTACCAGCAGAGATGAGAGGCCTTCTAGCCTCATGTCTTTGTCAACATAGAGCATCAAACTGAAAAATCTTTGCCAGTGGTACCACATTATATTTTCCATTTGCTTTTCTCATTTTCTTCTGAGTGAATATACTTACCTGTGTTTCTTTTTCTGTGAATTGTCCTTTGCCTTTGCCCATTATTTTCATTGGGGTGATTGGCTTTTTTTATTATTTATTTCTTAGGAGCTCTTTACATATTAAAGAAAGAAGCCCTCTGTCAATGGTACAAATAGAAAAGATTGTCCCCTCCCAGTTTGACACTTGCATTTTGACTTTATATAGTATTAACCTTATTTTTTTGGTAGTCAAATGTATCAGTTTTATCTTTTATGGCCTCGGGGTTTGCTTAACTAGAAATGCCTTCCTCACTCTGAGAATTGAAAAAAAAAAAAATTCTCCCATGGTTTCTTCTAGCTAAAGTAGTGCTTTAATGATATAAGTCAGGTCATGCCATTCCCCTATTAAAAGCTTGTGGTAAGTTGCCATTATCTCTATACTAACACCACTCTCCTGGGACTAGCCTGCAAAGTCCCTAGAGCTAATCCTGCCTCACCTCCTGCCACACGTCCCCATGAGCACTAGTGTCCGGTCCCACTGGCCTTGTTCAGTCCACCCCCTGGCCTTTGCGTTTGTTGTCCCCTCGGCCTGAACTGCTCTTCTCCAGGCAGTTCCCCCTCCTTATCGAGGTCTCACCTTCTGGTAGAGGTAGTCCCTGGCCTCCCCCTCGGAAGTTATCTCGCCCCACGTCCTCAGCAGTGACTCTTCGGGGTCTTGTCTGAAATGACCTCCGGGAGAGCAGGGTGCTCGCTGGTCAGGCTCCTGGCGGCATCTCAGGGCCTAGAAGCAGCCGACGCCCAGCTACTGTTTGGAAAGTAAATGTTGGCCGCACATGAGGTTTTGTGTGAGAGCTGTTTGTATTTGCAATTGGGTACCTGTGTGTGAAGGGGCAGCATGGGGACTGTGTGCACGTTTGGCGTGTGTGGTTGTGAGTGTGCGTGACTGTGGAGGTGGCTGGTAGGGTTTATGTGTGAGGTGGTGGCGATGCTGATGTCTCTGGGCAGTTGTTTTTTGTTTTCTCTGCTGACCAGGTGATTTCAGTGCCTAGGTCTGCACATCCTGATCCTGCCAGATACTGTCCCCTTACTCCCAACGTCAGGCAGTGACCCCAACAACTGGCCTTTGCCTATTCTGGAAGGAGCTGGCAGAATCTCCATTCCAGAAAGAGGCTCTGAGGCCCTGCTGTCCCACATTGAAGTGCTGCTGTCTGAGCAAGGTAGTATGTGGGAGGCCATCTAGGCCATCCCCCAGCCTCGGGGCAAGGCTGTGTCTTGGCAGCTTCCCAGCCACCCCCACTTCCCCGAGGGCTCACACCTGCTGTCTGAGGGTGTTGGGTTCCAGGCCTGACGCTGTACCTCTTCCGGCCCAGGCGTGGCCCAGGCTGGTCTTGCTCTCAGGCCGCCCCCTGTGTTGGCAACTCTGTCCAGACTCCAGACATGGGTTTCCTGGGAAGGGGCAAGGCCTCCTCTCTCTGGCTGGGATTTTCCCTGTTTGTGTGAGTGCAGCAGAGAGGTGGGGCAGGTGGAACCCAATGGAAAACAGGCCAGGTGAAGGGATGGAGGCTGACAGCCCTGTTCCAGCATGTCTGGGGCCATAACTGGGTAGGAAGAGATGTTTTTAGACTCAGGCTATAATGTTTTCCTTTTAAGACACCCAGAGTTACTTGCAACTTCTGCCTGCACAACTTCATCCTCGGATAAAGGAGGTGATACATGACTTTTCAAAGTTGCTGCTAGGATTCAACCATTCTACATGTCTACTGGATCCCACCTTCTCAACCACCCAGGACCTCACTCTACCTCCTCTCTTTCTCCTCCTTCACCACCCTTTTGCTCTTCACTGGCCTTTTCTGATTGCAATAACTATGCTGGTATTTCTCCATCTTAAGAAAAAACAAAAAAACTTCCCCTGACCCCACCTCTTCCAGCATCTGCCTCATTTCCCCCCATTTCTTTATAGCAAATCTCCTCAAAAGAGTTATCTTGCCTCGCTGGTGTGACTCAGTGGTTCGACCCATAAACTGAGAAGTCACGGGTTTGATTCCTGGTCAGGGCATACGCCTGGGTCACAGGCTCGATTCCCAGTAGGGGGCGAGCAGGAGACAGTCAATCGATGTTTCTTTCTCATTGATATTTCTCTCTTTATCCCTCTCCCTTCCTCTCTCTAAAATTAAAAAAAATCTACATATATAAAAGCCTAAGACCATTCAACCAGATGACTGGTAGCTATGATGTGCACTGTCCACCAGAGGGTAGATGCATAACCCCAGGGATTATGTCCTACATATTTGTCAATATGTTGGTTCATTCTTTGGAGTAATCTATGTGTAGGGGCTATCTATATTAATAAAAAGGTGATATGCTAATTAGACTGGGAGACCTTTCAGAAGACCTTCTGGATATCCTTCCAGACAAAGCCATGTTGGCGTGGCCAAGGTAGAGGCGGTTAGGAGCGATCAGGCCAGGAGAGGAGGGCATTTGGGGATGATCAGGCTGGTGGGGGTCTTGTTGGGGGTGAGCAGGCCAGCAGGCAGGGTGGTTAGGGGCGATCAGGCAGGCAGGCAGGTGAGTGGTTAGGAGCCAGCAGTTCTGGATTATGAGACAGATGTCTGACTGTCTGGTTTGACATCCCCCGGGGGGGGGTGTCCCAGATTGGAGAGGGTGCAAGCTGGGCTGAGGGACACCCCCACCCTGGTGCATGAGTTTTGTGCACTAGGCCACTAGTATTTTTATAAAAGCTTATGTTGATTCATTATCTCCATTGTTTTGTCTTTCTTAAATTCACTCTAATCAGGCTTTTGCTCCTTCTAGTCCACCCAAATTGCTCTTGCCAAAGTTCCCATAGCTAAATCCCATGGCCAAGTTGCCCTGCACTCCCAGCAGCTTTTGGCCTCCAGAACACCTCTCTCTCCTGACTCTTCCTCCCTCTGGTCTTTCTTTCTCAGTCTCCTTGGCTGGTGCCTCCAGATCTCCCTGACTTCTAAATACTGAAATGCCCTGGGCCAAAGGCCTAGCACTCTCTCCCCTGTCTTCAGTCTCTTGGCAATGTCATGAAGTCTCAATAAATACCAAAATTAGACTGACAACTCCTAGTTACTTATCTTCAGCCCAGACATTTCCCTCAAAAACAAAAACAAACAAACAAACAAAAAACAACTTTACTGTTGAAAGTATTACATGTCCCCTTTCCCCCCATATTGATCCCTTCTAGCCTGCCCCCAACCCTACCCCAGGCCTTCACCATCCTATTGTCTGTGTCCTGGGGTTATGCATGCTAATATATGCATAAAAGTTCTTTGGTTAATCTCTTCCTACCCTTCCACCTCCCCCACACTCCCATCTTCCCTGACTGCAGACCATTCTCTGCAGCTGCTTCTGGACCCCTCCCTATGGAAACCTAGCAGATATCACAAGCCACTTCCTTAGGACTGCCAGATTTAGGAGGAAAGCAAATAAAAACAAACCCCGCTCAGTTAAATTGGAATTACAGATAGTGGGTGGGACATACTTCTGAAATTCACATTTACTTGGTGCCCTGTATTTCGCCTGACAATCTACTCCTTATTCTCCTCTTAACCTTCTCTTCTCATGTACTCTCTGAGTTAATAGCAATTTTATTCATCTGCTAGTTCAGTCCCCACAGGCAGAGTCATTACTGACTCTCTTTTCTTATATCTTGCATTCAATGTCAGTGTCTCATTTTGGTGTTTTTCTTTTTCAAAATATTTTCAGAATCTGGACACTTCTCATGGACTCCATGCATGTTATCTCGTAACATGAAAGCCATGAGTCGTCCCTCCCCCCATTATTACAATAGCTTGAAGCTGGCCTCCCTGCTTTATCCCTTGCCAAATTCATCTGTTGCTAACACTGCCACCCCTTTTTGTTCAAAATGCACCACTGGATTCCTTCTTACTTGGATGAAAGTCAAAGGCATCAGATGGCTTGAAGGAACCTATGCGAGCTGGTCCTTCTCAAGCCTCCTCCGGAAGCGCTGGCCTCATTGTCCGTGCCTTTCTGCTCTCTCACTGCCCTGCCTCATGGGCTTCCTTGCTGTCCTGGGTGTGCACGGGGCTTCCCTAGCCTCAGCACCTGTGGACTTGCCCCTCCTTCTACCTGGTGCACTTTTGCCTCCAGACCTCTGCCTAGTTTGCTCTTGGCCTCCTTTGGCCTCTTCATCTCGAATTGCAGTCCCCCTGTCACCATTCCCTACCCACTTCCTGCTTTATTTCCCCCCCCTTAGCACTACAATCATGTAACATATTTTACATTTTTGCTTATTCTTCTTGTTAATTGTCTTCTCCATCGCTAGAATCTAAGAGGACAGTAAATTTGTCTGCTGTGTCCACGCGTGTACTCCCACTGCCTAGAACAGTGCCTGGCACTTCGCAGACAAAAGTATTTACAGAATGAGTGGCTGAACACCACCCCCCCACCCCCCATAGCACATTAAGCGCCTTTGCTTCCTTCCAGATGGGAGGAGGTTCTTTGCTTGAGCTGTCCGAGCTGCGAGGGTGTGAGGTATCGGGGTGGCTGGGGAAGCCAGCTGGTGCTGAGGTGTGTGCAATATGCCTGAAATCAGCCTGCCATGTGTAGTGTGGGAGCTTCTGGGGCCTTGTCCCCGAGGGGAGGAGGTGATGAGCACTGAGCATTGGGGAGTAGAGCCTCTACTGGGTCTGAGCTGCGGGGGTCATGGTTCCTGAACTCTCTGTTCCTGTACATTGGAGAGATCTTGACACTGGCATCTGAGTAGATGGCTTGCCATTAGCTGATCTGGGAAGCACAAGAACAGGAGCAGGTGGGAGAGGCAGAAGAAAATGATGGAGGTCGAGAAATGATTTGTGAGTTTGTGAATCCAGCCATTTGGACGAGGCCTTTGGAGCTTTCTGACATGACCTGTAAAAAGCCTTTCTGATGATGCAAGTGCCCGATAGACAGTTTCGCCCCATCCCACACTTCATCCAGAGCCTCTCCTAGCCCTCCCAGAGCCTCCAGGGTGGGGTGTGTGTGCAAATGCAAAGTCCCAGAAAATCCAGAAAGTTAAATGTAGAATTACCACATGCCCCAGTAAATCCACACCCAGGCATATACTTGAAAGATCTGAAAACAGGACTCAAACCTTTATATGAATGTTCATAATAGCACGATTCACAATAGGCAAGACAAATGTCCATCAAAGGAAGAATGGATAAACAAAATGTGACAAATCCATACAATAGGATACGATTCATTCATAGAAGAGAATCAAGTCCTGATTCATATTACAATATGGATGAATTGTGACAACATTATGCTAAGTGAAATA
Source organism: Antrozous pallidus (assembly GCA_027563665.1). NCBI lineage: Eukaryota > Metazoa > Chordata > Mammalia > Chiroptera > Vespertilionidae > Antrozous > Antrozous pallidus. The sequence goes on from CM050508.1 coordinate 190,074,482, forward strand.
AGTCACACATAAAATTATGTGCTGCTTGTGCATCATTTTACTTATATGAAATATCTGCAATAGGTACATTCATAGAGACAGTGAATTGTTAGGGGTTACCAAGGCCTGGGTGGAGGGGTGAGTGGGGTCGGGGCTTATGGTTTAATGGGTACAGAGTTTTTGTTAGAGGTGATGAAAAAGTTCTGGAAATAGCAGTGATGGTTACATAGCATTATTAATGCAATTAGCACCACTGAATTGTACACTTAAAATGGTAATTTTATGTTATGTATTTTTTTATCACAATAAAAAATTAAAAAGAAACGGAGAGAGTAGAGAATAGAGCGTCGACCTGTGAATTAAAAGGTCCTAGGTTCGATTCCGGTCAAGGGCACATGCCTGGGTTGTGGGCTCATTCCCAGTGGGGGACTTGCAGGAGACAGCCACTCCATGATTCTCTCTCATCATGCATGTTTCTATCTCTCCCTCTTCCTTCCTCTCTGAAATCAATAAAAATATATTTTTAAAAAAGGAGAGAGTAGAGGGGTGGAAATATTGATTTGGGACTCAGTAGTGTCCAGATGGTGATGAAGGTCATGGAGAGGACACGCTTACCCAGGCAAGGTGTGGAGACTGAGGAGAGGGGACAGCCTGGGACAGAGCCTGAGGACCTCCCCAATGAAGGGTGAAGATTGCTGAAGGAGATTGGGAAGGGGGTTGGCACAGCGGGAAAACTGGAAGAGTATTGTTTATGAAGCCTGAGTGTGTTAGTTTTTCTTTTGATTGCGAAAGACAGAAATCCAACTTGGATTAGTCTGGGCACAAAGGGGAATTGATTAGCTTGTAGAAACACGGGAAAGGTAGGGGTACCTCCGGGCCCCAGAAGTACCTGGCTGGAGTCAGGTCTGGATGTGTCTAGGACTTCTCTCCTGCTTGCCTCACCTGTTGACTTCCTTCTCTCCAAGTACTGATGGGCTTTAGCACAAGGCTTTGCTCATGGTCACCAGCAACTCTGAGCTCACACTTTCCTAAGTTTTGTTGCTACATGCTTTCCTTAGAAATGATTCAAGTGATCTGGGGAAGAACCCTCAGCAGGCTCACCTGGAGCATGTATCCACCCTAAGGTCAAGGGGCCAGGAGCATGACTAGCAGTTTAGAGGGACAGGAGACGTGCTGGGTGGATGGAACACATAAAGTATTGATGGCACTTGGAAGAGGTTCAAGAAGGAAGGCCATCTACTCTGTCAAATGGCTCATTGTACCCATTGGGACAGGAAGCACCCATTGGGCTTAGTGACAAAGGAATCGTAGGTGTACTTGGCAAGGGCAGAGAGGTTTGAGTGAGGTGGTGGGCAGAGACCGGATCATAGCTGGTGGGTTGAATGACAAGGAGGAAGTAGAGAAAGCAAGTGCAGACCTCTGCTTCAGGAGGCACAGTTGTGAAAGCCAAGAGAGATAAGGAGAGAACTGTGGGACACACGGGGTCAAGGACAGGTTTTGTTTGTGGATGGGAGAGATGTGAACATGCTGAAATGCTAAGAGAGCAGGAGAGAGTTAGAGGTTAAAAAGGCAGGAGAGAGTAAGGAGGTGGGGAGACTAGAGCATTAATAGGAGTAGGCTCACTGTTTTCTACTGTGTGGGGAAAAGGAGGAAGGACCTGTGTGGACACTGATTGGTCTGTAAGTCTGGTGGCCATTGATGGGAGAACATTTTTCTGGGATAGCTTCTACTTCCTCTGAGAAGTGGGATAAAATCAAGATGTAACTGGCTAGAAGGTTTGAGGAGAGGGCAGAAGGTTGAGAAGGCTGCTGTCATACAAGACAGCAGAAAGGTCAAAGCAGAGAAGGATGAGGTTTGTCAGATTGTGCAGAAGAACAGGAATCACTTTGGTTGTGTGATTCACTCTAGTAAAACCTAGCACAGAGTGTAGAGATGGGAAAGCACAGTTGGACTGATCTGGGCCTGGAGTTTGGCTAAGAAGGAGGGGCAGAGGGACGATGGGGATATTTATTTGTAGGACAGCAATTCATTCCAGTCATTATCTCAGCAATTATTTAATACACTTTTTCTGCATGCCTGGCATAGTGCAGGGCCTGAAGATATATTGGCAAACTGGACAGGTACCGTTCCTGCCCTCCTAGAGCTTGTAGTATAGCGGGGAGAGCAAATATCAATTTAGAAGTTTCCATGTGAGCCCAAACCGGTTTGGCTCAGTGGATAGAGCGTCAGCTTGCGGACCCAAGGGTCCTGGGTTCGATTCCGGTCGGGGGCATGTGCCTTGGTTGCGGGCACATCCCCAGTGGGGGGTGTGCAGGAGGCAGCTGATCGATGATTCTCTCATTGATGTTTCAAACGTTCTGTCCCTCTCCCTTTCTCTCTGTAAAAAATCAATGAAATATATTAAAAAAAAGAGAAGTTTCATGTGAGATGAGCTGATGGGAGATGGTGAAGTCTAGGTTTAGGCTAGATACAGAAGGAAGCAAATGGAGAGGGTTGGCAGATTGGGAGAGGGTTGCAGGGTTGGGTCTGGAGAACAAACTGTTGATCTGATGAACAAACATAAAGAGATGTTGAGGATGGAGCTAAGTGAGAGAATGGGAGTGACACAGGCCAGTAAACCAGGACAAACAGAATAGGGAAACTGAGACAGATAGTTAAACGGCAGTTTGCATTCATCTAATAAATCTTAACTTCCTTAAACCAGGGACACTTAAAAGAGTCATTGGTTTGCACTTCTCCCCAACCAGGTGTCATTTGCCAACCACACCCAAGGAGAAATGGAGTTAAGAGAATGAATCTCATTTTGGTTCACCAGCATAAAACTGGTGAATATTCTATTGAAATTCTCTCCTGCCCGGCCACTGGTGTGGCTCAGTGGTTGAACATTGATCTATGAACCAGGAGGTCTCGGTTCAATCCCGGTCAGCGTATGTGGCCAGGTGGTGGGCTTGATCCTCAGTGTGGGTCTTGCAGGGGCAGTCGATTAATGGTACTCTCTCATCATTGATGTTTCTTTCTTTCTTTTTTTTTTTTTAAAAAAAATATATTTTGTTGATTTTTTACAGAGCGGAAGGGAGAGGGATAGAAAGTCAGAAACATCGATGAGAGAGAAACATTGACCAGCTGCCTCCTGCACACCCCCTACTGGGGATGTGCCCGCAGCCAAGGTACATGCCCTTGACCGGAATCGAACCCGGGACCTTTCAGTCCACAGCCCGACGCTCTATCCACTCAGCCAAACCGGTTTCGGCCATCATTGATGTTTCTGTCTCTCTCTCTCTCTCTCTTTCTCTCTGAAATCAATAAAGATATATTAAAAAAGAAAAAAAGAAATCCTCTCCTAAGCACCCAACCTTTAAAACTCCTCAAAACAAAGGTCCCAGCATGCTCTCTCTGTCCCCCAGGAACATGCCCATGCCTTCGTTCCTCTTCTTCCCCAAAGGCATGCATCTCGTAAACTCTAAAAGATCCCACAAGGCTAAGAATCAGGGTGAGCAATGGGTAGTGGCAGTTTATCCAGGCAACCCCCCTGTCAGCAAGGCCCCCTTTTCTCTGACTTCTTAATGATTCAAAGCAGACCAGCCTAGGCTCATTTCCCAGCCCTTCTTTGTTTCACGGTGCCCAGCTTTAATAAATGTCCTTTAAAATTCACCTGGACTCATTGTGAAATTTTTCCTGCATGAAGTAAGAACCCACACACTACCAGCTGGCCCTAGGCAGACCCATTCCAGTTTAGGTCCCCTCTTTGGTAACGGGGAATAAATGGTTAGAGAGTGGGATGACTGCACCTGTCTCACTGTTTCTTCCTTCCTCCCATTACAATAGCTTCCTGCTGAAGCCCAAGCCTCCATCTGGGCTCTGCACTTCATTCCCTCTGACTCTCTTGGGTCCCTTGACCATCTTTCCCTTCCACTGGATTTATCTCACCTCTATTTAAATATTTCCAATTCTCTTTAAAAACATTTTTATTGATTTCAGAGAGGAAGGAAAAGGGAGAGAGAGAGATAGAAACATCAATGATGAAAGGGAATCACTGATAAACTGCCTCCTGCATACCCTCCACTGGGATTGAGCCCACAATCGGGCGTGTGCCCTTGACTGGAATTGAACCTGGGACTCTTCAGTCTACAGGCTGACACTATCCACTGAGACAAACCAGCTAGGGATTTCCAATTCTCCTTTATTGTAAAAGAAAATTTCTTGATTGCCTCCATTTCCTTGCAACGAACACCCTTTCATTTTCTATTCATCTTGCAGCCACCATTTTCCAATCAGTTGTCCACTATTGCAGTCACCAGTTGCTTGGCCTTCATTGCCCCTTCATTTTACTGGGACCTGGTTCTCTTTGAGATAGCCCTGGCATGAATATCAATGACCATCTTTGTTAATCTAATGAACACTTCTCATTCCTTATCTGATTTGACCCATGGTTATATTTGACTTTAATGACCACTTTCTCCTCTAGACACTCCTCTTCTAGAACTTTCTATTTCTAGAAACTTCACTAGAAAACTTGTCTTTTGGCTTCTGTGACATCATCTTTCTCTTCTGTGACATCATTCTCTGAGCTTCTGTGATATCTATTTATCCCACACTCCCCTTTTGGCTGGCTTCTCCCCATTCTACTTGGTCCTTGAAGCCTCCATCCTAGAGCATTTTCTCTTCTCTCCCCCCCGAGTCTCTATACAGTGTTAGCCACTCACAAGGCTCTAATTTCCACCTATTGTAGAGTCCCAAATAGAAAGTGACTCCAAGTAAAAAGCAACCCCTGTATTCCCAATGACAGGACCCTCCAAAAACTTTGGGGTCTGACTTGAACACATAAACTTAATTTATTAACTTAGTTTGTTATACTCTTTAAAAATCACATATTACATAAACAGCATAGTAAGATGTGTTATTTGACACCTCACTCGTATTTCATGAAGCAATTTTATTTAAGCTTTTAATATTCTTTTATGCCTGTGTCAATATCATTAAGACTTTGTTATCATTAATCTTTCACAGAACACACAGACTTTGGTTATGCTCAAATATTTGTGACACAGCACTTTTTCAATCTGTGTATGATGCTGGGAACTTTATTCATTGCCACAAAAGCTTGGTTGCATAATATTAGGATGCATGAATTAAAAACAAATCTGGTAGGTGTGTATTTGTCATCTCCACAACATAACTACTTCCTTTATTGCTCTTTAAGTGATTTTTAAAAAGGGCTTGCTTAAAAAGATAATACTTGCAACACCCTCAGGAATAATGATTGAATCTGTGTGCAATGTGTTTGCCTCCACTTTTTTCTGATTCTGCCATGATACCTCCATGAAAATCCCAAACTTCATTGATTGAGGTTATTTCAGGCTAATGAGTTTCCCCCAAAGAGCATTTTGCTGTTCAAAAGGCAGTAATTGAGAGCATGCACCATAATGGAGACTTCTCATAAGGACTTGAATGTAAGATAAATCCTGTTTATCTGAAGGGTAATTTTGGAGCAAAATCTTATCCTCTATTCAGGTGTTTTGCTGACAACCTCCAGACACATATCTCCTGACCAGTTCTCTCCCCACTTCTACCCAATAGCCTACTAAACATTTCCACCTGGGTGCCAATCACTCAGTGAGTTGACACATTTTTATTGTCTACTATGTGCCAAGCACTGTTCTAGATGCTGGTGGGTAAAGGGGGGAACAGGACAGGGTCCCTGTTCTCAAGGAGCTCATCCTAGTAGGATGACACAAAGAAAAAGCATGTAAACAAATAAGAACATGCCATATGCCAGTAAATGCGATGAAGAAGATAAAATGGGGTCACGTGGCAGAGTGACTGCCATGTGGTGTGCTTGCTTCATCTGGGAAGAGTGGGTCAGAAATGGCCTCCCAGAGGAGAGGATGCTTGAGTTGAGAAGTGAATATCGAGGAGACAGCTATGTGAAGGTCTGGGGAAGAGTATTGTCAGGAGAAGCCAGTGAAAAGACCCTGAGATGATAGAAGACCAGTGTGAGCAGGACATGGGGGAAAGGGAGAACTCAGGGAAACAAGTTTGGAGAGGCAGCCAAGGCCTAACCATATAGGGCCTTGCAGGTCATGGAAAAGAGTTTGGTTTGTTTTTATTTTTATGGCCATGATGGGAAGTCATTTGGAGGATTTTAAGCAAGGGAGTGACTTGACTGATCTGATTAACATGATAGAACGATTTCTCAGCCTGCCACATGGAGCAAGAATTGCAGAGAAGCAAGAGTGAAGGCAGGGAGCCAGCTGGGGCAGATATCCAGGTGTTCAATGAGGTGGCTTGGCCTGGGATGGAACCATTGGAGATGGTAGGAAGGGAATGGACTTTGAACATATTCTGGAATTATATCTAACATGACTTGCTAATTAATGATGGATACAATTATGAAGAAAGAGACATCTCCGTTTTTGAATTGAGCAGCTGGATGGATGGGGATGTCATCTTTCAAGATGGGGAAGACAGGGAGACAACATAAACCTGCTCTCTGTTGTGGGGATTAGGAGTTCAGTTTTAGATTACAAATAGGAATTTGAATACATGGGATTAAAACTCCTGGGAGTGGTTGGGTCTGAACATATAAATGTGGGAGTAATCACTTTATAGACAGTTTTATAGATGATACTGGACAAGATCACAGAGGGGGTAAATATATATATATATATATATATATATATATATATATATATATATAGAGAGAGAGAGAGAGAGAGAGAGAGAGAGGAAAAGAGGGTAGAGAACTGGGCCCTGGGGCATCCTGCTTTTAGAGATCAGCAAGAGGAAGGAGAGGTGTCAATGAGGATCAAGAAAGAGCTATTGGTGAGACAGAAAAAAAGCCAGGCGAGGGTACTGCCTGCAGCCAAGGGAAGACAGTGTTTAAGGAGGGAGCACTCAACAGCAAATGTTTCTGAGGAAGCAAGATGTGGATGAAGAACTGACCATTTTGATTTGCCAACTTATTGGCCATTGGTGACCTTAAAAAGAGTAGTCCTGACTAGAACAGGTAAATGTAATGAGGAATTGGAGATGGCAAGTGTAGAGGATTTATTTATTTATTTATTTATTTATTTATTTATTTGGTAGAAGGGGCAGTAGCTAGAGAAGGATGTGGTGTTAAGAAGGGATTGAGAAATAATTTTAAAGAAAGAGAAAGAGGAGGCTGGGCAGCACCTGGGGCTCCAGAGACACTCCGTCTCACCCCACCAGGTGGGCATGTCTGGCTGTTAAGAAAATAAAATGAAAAAGGGAGAGAGGAGAACAGCATATATACAGAAAGGGACTGTGAAGCAACAACTATGAAACAGTCCAGAGTAAGTGAGTAATGGGGCCCAGTGTCTGAGCGAAGAGGGGATGTATCCAGAGCAGAGACACCTCATTCATGTTTACAAGGGAGAAGGCAGAGTGAATGGGCACTCATGCCAGGGGGTTGACAGACTTGGTGAGAGTGGGGGAGATAACTTAGTGCTTGCCTATTGCTTCTATTTCCTGGAGGCATATAATGACTGGCTATCAGTGGAAATGGGAGATTAGAATAAAGGTTAGAGGTTTTGGGAGAGGCGAAGGTGAAATACAGTCATCTTTGAGGACAAAAGTGTTAGAAAAACGTAGCATTTCTTAGTGTTGCTAAGTTTCTACGTGAGGTTTGTGGTCAGAAGTCTCCACTGAAACCACTCAATCCTCTTGTATTATTCTCCAGGTGCTCTGGAACAGGTGCCACATGGAGAGGTGGGCTTAACTGGAGTTAGGGTCTTGCCTGGTGAGTAACTACAGAAGCACTGAAAGGCAAGGGATGAAGAATATGTACAACCAGCAATTACATGCGGACCTATGGAGTCCAAGATGGGAAAGGAAGGGAGGATGTGAAGGGGGTGATGGATGGTGGAATGGTCATGGGTCAACAGATGGAATTGCTGGAATGGGAGTCAGAGTGAATGAGCTGGATAGATAGGAGATGATGCAGCTCTTGGTACAGGAAAGGTCTAGGGTGTGAGCACTCACGTGGGTGGGTTCCATGGGTGGAGAGAAAGATGGTTAGAAGCAAGGAAGTCAAGGAACTGAGAGGTCAAGGTGTTGGATGTGAAATCATTAAGAATGATAATAAGCATAATAGTCAAGAGAAACATTGAGCCAAGGGCAGAGATGGTCCATGAATGACAGGAGTTAAAGCGGAGATCTTATTTGTGTCTCAGACTCAACCCTGTCTGAAACCTGCTCCTCCCCTGGGTAAATGCACCACCACCCAGAGCCAGAAACTTGGGTGTCACTTTGATTTCTGTCTCTAACTGATCCCCACACCCAATCAACCACCAAATCTTTTTGATTCTATCTTGCAAACATTTCTTAAACCCAGCCACTTCTTTCCATCCCAACTGTGCACACCCTAGTTTGGGCCACAGTTGTTTCTCAATTGGATTATTAGTGTCCGTTCCCAGATAGGTAGCCATCCCTGCTCTGGCTCCTTTCTCTGCACTGTAACCACAGATACTGCAAATTAGACCCTGTTACTTCTGTGCTAAATCTCTCCAGTGACTTTTCATTGTCCTTAGGGTAAAGTCCAAAACCATTAACAGGGCTTTACAAAGAAAGCCCTGCATGATCTAGCTGCTGTCTTCTTCAGCCTGACCCCTCACTTGGTTGACTCTCCCTTTCTAGGCCTTTCATGTACTGACCCTTCTGCCTGGAATCCCCTCCCTGCTTTGCTTGACAAAATCCTCCTCTTTCTTTAGGTGTCAGTTTAGGAGGTCTCAGGGAATTTTTCCTGGATGCCTGGATGTTGGATTCACCTCCCCCCCACCCCAAACCCTCCCAATACCCCATGCTTCCCTAGGACACCAGGATTTTAGGAACTTTTCTTTTCATAAAATGGAAGTTTTATGAAGTCAGGGATTGTGTTTGATTCTTCCCAGATGTATCCTCAGCACCTAGCATGGGGCCTATCACATAAAAGTGGACAATAAATACTCGTCGATTTGAATTAAGTGAAAGATTCTAGAAGTGGAGCAGTTCTGAAGACAAAAAGTCTGAGGTGTGGTCCTGTGAGTGGGTAGCTAAATGGAGTGGAGGAGGAGGTCATGAGATAATAGGCGTGCATGGAATGAAAAGGACAGAGTCATACACAGGTGGTCGCTGTGGCCCCAGGCTGTGAGAGAATACCAGAAGACCAAGTCATGTGCCCAAGTCGTTTTTCTTTCTTTAAGGGAATGAGGAGAAGTAGGTGGCAGCAATGTGGGTCAGCAGAAGATGGAAGAGAAAGATGGCAGGGGCCTAAGCTAAGCAGAGTTTTCAAGAAGGTGGAGGTAGAAAGATCTGAGAGGGTAATGAGGGCAGTGTAGTGGGTCTGGAGAGTACGAGTGGGATGAAGATAAGAGTGAGATAACTGAAATGTTATCCAGGTTCTTCCAGAGCCCTCAGGCTGATCAGATAGTGTTTCCTCCTTATCTGGTTCAATGGCCCAGGACTTGAGATTTCTGGGAACACTACCCTTGAAGAGGACTGCCATGAAAGTAGTCAAGTCCCAGGATGCTCTCCCAGCAGCAGCCCCTGGGATGGGGAGTCTAGAATCTCAGACGGAGTTGACTATGGTCAGTTCACTGGCCTGCACATGGGAACTACCTTGGTCTGAGAAGTGGGAGGGTTATCTGGTTTTGAACTGGTTTTTCTTTGGGATTGGAGGTAGAGTTGCCCTTGATTTCTGAAGCTCAGTAGATCATTTTCAGTGCCCTACCCAGACCCTGTTCTGGGGACACCCTTTCTCCAGCTGCTATGAATGTTGGTCACTCATGGCTTATAGCTGTCCCTGGAGAATTGATCTTGGCTGGGCAGGAGCCACCATCTCCCTTTGACCTCCTGTCCTCAAGATAACCTGTAGCCAATCACAAACTGATTTGGGAGTTTCAAAGCCTGATGCTCTTGCCTCCAGTGGGGATAGCTCTGTGATGGACTTTATGATCCAAAGGTCCCTCACCCCATAGGGCTAAGCTTCCCCAAGCCCATACCCTGCTCAGCCCTGCCCCTTCCCTATCCTGCTTCCCTTGCTCCTTCCGTCACATGCACACATATTCCTGTTGCTGGTTCTGCCTCCCAGGTCCCTGATCTTGTCCCATAATCCAGGATGAACATGGAAGCTCTTTATTTGATCACAGGGGCCACAGCTCCATAGACTCATCCCAGACTCTGTGTGGACTTAGGTCTTCTCCCATCCCTAGGCCAAAGTTTCCTCACCTATGAATGAGAACTGTAGGCTGGCCTTAGTTAGTAAAACAACAACACAACATACATATAGACAAATAAAGAGAAAACACTTTGCCAAACTCTCTGGGTGAGGTGTGTTGGACGATTCAGATGAGCAAGACTGAGTCCTTTCTGCCACGCAGCTCACAGCCCATTTACTCAGTTCACAAGCATTTATTGAAGGCAGCTGGGCCTAGATGACTCAGCGTCCTGCCCTGCCCTGCCTGGGAAGGGCTCACAGACTGATGGAGAGAAACGATTGCTCCAATTTGGGGAAAAAACAGAGGCAGAAGCTAGACTGGTGCTTGGAGAAGGCTTTCTCTATGTTGTTTCTAGGAAGGATCCGAGAGAAGGGTGAAAGATCATTTCAGGCAGAGGGAACAGCATGTCTGTAGGCACAAGGCACAGCACAGCATGCTGTGTCTGGCTGGGGAACCAGGAGCCCTTTGGTATTACTGATGGGTGCAAGGTGGGAGGAAGCAGGTGAAGTTGGGGAGGCCAGGGAGGTCCAGGTTTAGGGCAATGGTGGGTGGTGGTAGAAGAATATTTTACTTATTTATTTTAAATATATTTTTATTGATTTCAGAGAGGAAGAGAGAGAGGGATGAAAACATCAATGATGAGAGAGAATCATTGATTGGCTGCCTCCGGCATGCCCCCTACTGGGGATCGGACCCACAACCCTGGACATATGCCCTTGAATGGAATAAAACCTGGAACCCTTCAGTCCGCAGGCTGATGCTCTATCCACTGAGCCAAACCAGCTAGGGCATATTTTATTTTATTTATTTTATTCTTTCCATCACCATTTATCCCCTCTATGCCCTCTTTTTCCTCCACCCTAGAATTTTTAATGGAGAAGGAACAACATGGTCAGATTTTTATACAGAAAAATCACTCTGTTTTTAGAGTGGAGGCAGAGGGGAGGAGCCCAGTGAGATGTTAAGACTGTGGGGTGGGGAAGGAGGGGCAGACTCAGCAGACATTGCAGGGGCTGCAGTAGTGGGATTTGTGTTGCACTGGGATGTGGGGTGTGAGGGGCTGGCGATGGGAGGGAATGAGGATGGCAGGCCAGCTCCTGGCTTGGACAACTGGCAGTGCCCTTCACAGGGTGGGGAGTGGTCTATGAGGAGGGCAGGTTTGGGAGCTGCTGAAGGGAGATGTTGGGGGGCCTCCTGGAGGGTCCTCCTGTGGATGGTTGGTGGGTGCTCTGGGATTCAGGCAGGTCCAGGCTGGAGGTGGGGTTTTGGGAGTTGCTAAGGTCTGAGTGGTGAGGTGGGGGTGGAGGAGAATGTGGGAATGTATATCCAGGAAAAGGGAGGAAAACTCCTCAGACTGGAGGATCTGAGAGGGACCCTTTGGCTTGGATGCTCTCAATGGGCTCCTGGCCTGTGGGGATATGCCTCCTCGATACCCTGGGAGACACCCTTCCTGGACTTGTTGTCAGCAGCATCACCTCCACTAGGCTTTCCCTCCTCCCCTCAGAGGGTACTCACCCACCCAGGACCTGTGCTGGGGAGTGTCAGGGAGGCCGGATGGGGAGGCAGCGGCCTCCTGAGCATCACACATTCATCTGAGGAACACTTGCTGAGAACTGACTTGTGCTGGGCACAGGGTCCCCGGGAGTCCCTCTCCTGCCTGGCCAGCTGGTTTCAGAGTCCAGAAACCCCTGAAAAAGTCTCTGCCTTTGGTATGAGACTATGTTCTGAGGGCACACTCAGTGTGTGTGTGTGTGTGTGTGTGTGTGTGTGTGTGTGTGTGTGTGTGTGTGGTGGGTGATGGCTGAACCAGGATCTGAGGTTCCCAGGCTCAGGTGACCACTGAATGGTCCTGGCCTCCTCTCCAAAGTCCTTGTGACCTCTCTGCTCTTCTACCCATCACTCCCCACCTGGTCTGCAAGGTATTGAGAAAATCATATTTATTAAGGGTTTTCATATCCCCTATTGCCATATATAAAATGCCTGCCATTAAGCCTTCTTCCCCTGGGGCTCAGACACTGAGACAGAACTGCACCTCAGTACTGGCCCCTGGCTGGGCTTCCTGAGCCCCACAGCCCCCTTCCTCGCATGCCTTGCTGCAGAAAGTGCCACTGCCCTGTGTGGCCTCTGGGAGCAGGTGGGGGACATGGTGGTCCCAGTTGCCAACCTCACAGGTTACGGATACCCACCTGCATCCACCACGGCCGAGCTGGCCTTCATTAGGACAGAGTTCCCATCTTGGGGGTGGTCTCCCTGGGAGAGGGCATATGGGGGGCACGAATCATGCAGGTGACTCCGGCGCCGAGACCGATGGCGCCTGGGCCCCACGATCTCCCGGCACCGCTTGACCACCAGGTAGGCAACCTCACTGAGATTGAGCAGGATGCAGATCACCGCTGTGGCCACCATGAAGTAGGTGAAGACCTTCTTCTCCGTGGGTCGGGAGATGTAGCAGTCCACGGTGTGGGGGCAGGGCGCCTGGGAGCAGGCCACCACGCGGGGCATGTCGTAATGCCCCTGGTAGAGGCGGTGGAAGGTGTAGAGGAAGCCAGAGTCCACAGCGGCCTTGAAGATGAGGCTCAGCAAGTATGTCCACCAGAGCCCACCCCGCTTCTTGCTTGGATTGTCGTATAGAGAGGGGGCGTTGGGTCCGTGCTTCAGGCGGTGCCTGCGCTCCCGCTCCTCCCGATAGGCCACGTGCATGACCACCAGCAGCGAGGGGCAGGTGACCAGGATGAGCTGCAGGGCCCAGAGGCGCACGTGGGACACGGGGAAGAACTCATCATAGCAGACGTTGGGGCAGCCCGGCTGTTTGGTGTTGCAGACAAAGTCCTTCTGCTCATCATCCCACACATCCTCCGCCGCCACCACGAACACCAGCACCCGGAAGATGAACACCACCGACAGCCAGATGCGGCCGAGTGCCGTGGAGTACTTGTTGACTCCACTCAGGAGGCCCTGCAGGGTTCCCCAGTTCATGGTGGCGGCTCCTCACGCGGGCGGCTCACACCTGCGTGCACCCACTCAGGCCGGGGAGAACCTGGAAATGGGTGCCCTTTATTAAAGATGTGACTGGCAAAACTATTTCACAACCACTGTGTCATCATGTCCTCACTGGCTATGACTTGGCGGGGCAGGGACTGCCACTGTCCCCATTTCACAGGGAGCAAGCTAAGGCCCAGAGAGGCACCTGCTCGAGGCCTCACAGCCGGAAGTGGCGGAGCTGGTCTTGAACTTCTGTCTTCCAGTTCCAAAATCAGGGCGTATTTTATTCTATAAAGTAATGGATACGTGTGAGGGATAATCGTCCTGCATGGACGTGCCTGCCAAGCTCTGACTCCTTTCAGTCCTGTGGGTCACCGACTTCTAAAGAGGCAGTAAGAAGGTGTGGATTGACTGATCCGCTCTGCCGTTTGCTCCAGGGCTGGACCAGGGCAGGAAGGGAGGGATGTGTATCTTTATCCTCCAGTTTCCTCCAACAGGAGCCAGGCCCTGAGCTGGGTGCCTTCCTATCAGCCTCTTAGGCAGACGCTTGAGCGATATCCGTTCTCATTCCTCCTCACTGGCTCCAGGACATCCCCCCACCTTGACATTCCCTCCCAAACCAAACAGGCTCTCTCTTTGAAACAAAGGTGGCTTGGCATCATCCTGGCCCACCCAGTCCCCGCCCTCTGGGTGCAGGTCCCGTTTGCTAGACTGTCCTGACCACAGTGGGTTTCTCTGGAATTGCTACCATTCTGGCTCTAGGGGAGGGTCTGGGGCAAGGGACGGAGGTGGGATTCTGGCATGGTCCTCGCCCTCATTTACCTTTTGTCTCATGGACATCTTCATTTGCTTAGGGGCTGTTGCTAGTTAAATCTCCTATTATTTCCATTCAGGTCCCTGTCCTGTGTGCTCCATCCTCCACACTCCCTAATTAGAGTGTCAGCATGTTCCATCTCTGACCCAGCCCCTCCTCTGTCCCTGTCTCAGATTCAGTATCTTCAGACCTCATGCCTTTGGGACATTTTCTGAGCATCCTTCTGCTTCTCTCATGGATACTCAGATGGTCTATTTAACCATCTTCTGGCATAGAAGGTCTATTTAACTACTCTTCTGGAGGGCATCCCCCAGTCTTATCATCTCTGTATCCACAGGATTCAGCACTGGGCCTGGCCCAGTGAATGTTTGCTAAACCAAATAGAAACACCGCGTCTTCCTGATCCTTCCTTTTCCCGTCTCTCCTCTGGTCCTCTGTCCTCCCTTCAGTCTGGAAGGACATTCCTTCTCCTCTTTGGAGCTTTCCTGTTTTATCCCCCCAGGATTCTCAGTCTCCTCTGCTTTTCCCTGGAGCCCGACCCACAACCAAGGTTCCCTGGGATCCTCAGACCTGTTGGTCCCTGTTTCCCAGCCCAGCTTCCTGCCCAATTTGGTCCTCACCTTTCTTGGGTCCAGAAGCCTCTCTCCCGTCCCTGGGCTGGCCCGTCTGCCTGAGGGCCTCCTAGAGGCAGCTTTTGTTCTTTACTGCCCTGCTGGGTGGGGCTTTCTGAGCCAATGAGCCAAGGAGAGTAAGCGGGTGGGCAGGCAGGCTGGCGGACTTCCCCAGGCACATATTCAAGCAAACACCTGTGGCTCTTTTCTTCTGGCCCACGCCTCCTCGAGCCTGGCTGGGCATGGCCAGGTCGAGCTACCTGGTCTGGCAGGTATGAGGGTGAGACTACTGTGAGGGGCGGGGGGTGGGGGTGGGGGTGGGGGGTGGGTGGAGGGGTGCGGCGTGGGGTGCCTGGTATCCTTATTCTCCAGGCCCGGGCCAGCAACAATGGCATTGCTCCTATCCACTTTTTGTTGCTTTATTGCCCGCTGTCCCCAGACCTCCCTCTTGCCCCTTTCTCTGGAAGGCTGGTTCTGACGTCCTCAGCAGCTGACATCTATGGAAAGGGGCAATCTTGATTCAGCATCCTACCCTGGTGGGGCATTTCTAGGGACTAGAGCTTGGGTTGCTGGTAAGGGGTGTAGGGGATGTGAGGGGCTGGCTGTGTTCTAGACGAGGGAACCCACTGCCCTGGTGGAGACAAGGAGTGCAGGTTGGTGGCATGACATGCCCCAGCTGTCAGTCCTCTGTGGCCAGGCCTCCGGGGAAGCCAGAGTGGGACCCGGTGGGATTGCAGAGGGGCCTCAGGGCAGTGAAGGTTAATGTGTAGCCAGGGAGGGGCTGTGCCTCATTCCCCACAAGCATTTACCCAGCACTCCCTAATACCAAAGATTAACATTTATGTGGCCTTTTACAGCCGGCTAACCCTATGCAGAACCATGAGCTCATCAGTCCTCTAAACAGCCCCACAGGTGCATTCACCCATTTGGACAGGAACCGCAGTCACTTTCCCAGAGTCCCGATGAAACCTGGGCTGGAATGCAAGCATTCTGAATCCAGTCCTGAACTTTTGACTGCCCAACGCCACTCCCCACATTCTTTTTCTTTTTAATGTATTTTGTTGATTTTTTTTACAGACAGGAAGGGAGAGGGATAGAAAGTCAGAAACATCGATGAGAGAGAAACATCGTGGATCAGTTGCCTCCTGCACAGCCCCCTACTGGGGATGTGCCTGCAGCCAAGGTACATGCCCTTGACCAGAATCGAACCTGGGACCTTTCAGTCCGTAGGCCGATGCTCTATCCACTGAGCCTAACCGGTTTCAGTCGCTCCCCACATTCTAAGATGCATTCTCTTTGCAGGCCTAAAACTGCAACGAAGGTTAAAGGCACGAGCAGGCAGCATGACCCCTAGGAGTGCTGGGCACACTTCCTGGGGGAGAGGATGGCCCCTTACCTGGCTAGACCAGGGGCAGAGAGAGTAACCGAATGACCCAATAAGAGGCATCTTGAATCAGTGGAGGAGTGGACTTTTATTAAGCCCTGGCCGTGGGTCCCACACATGAAAGTGGCTTGCACATCTGTTCTCTAATTAAACTCTTCCTCATAGCAACACCATCTCCATTTTACACAAAAGGAAACGCAAGTGCCCAAGGCTATACAGCCGGGCAGGTGGCAGGAGCTTCCCATTGCTAAGGCTGCACCCGTGACGGATGCTGGGCCCACCCGGCCAGCCCAGTGCAGCCAGCCCTTCACAGGATGGTTTTCTTCACATAGTCTCGAGCGAGGTCTGGTAAGAGAGGGGGGTGAGTGTCTGAGCCCAGGAAGATGAGGTCCCCTGAGAGGAGGTCCTCCTGTTTGCAGGAAGAGGCGCTGGCGGCCCTGGCTTTCCTCGCAGCCAGGCACTCGCGGCACCTCTTGCTCACCAGGTAAGCCAGCTCCACCAGGTTCAGCAAGATGCACGTGGCGGCCGTGATGACCATGAAGAGGGTGAAGATGTTCTTCTCTGAGGGCTTGGAGATGAAGCAGTCCACAATGTTGGGACACGGAACTGCGTGGCACTTGACCACAGGAGGGAGGGTGTATTTGGGGTAGAACGAGTGGAACATGTAGAGGAAGATGATGTCTATGCCAGCCTTGAACACCAGGCTGAAGACATATGTCCACCAGAGCCCACCCTGCTTCTTGCCAGGGTTTGGGTAGAGGCGCCCGCCGTCCTCCCCCACTGCCTCTCGGTGTTTCTTCTCCCGGGCCTCCCGGTAGGCCACATGCATGACCACCAGCAGCGAGGGGCAGGTGACCAGGATGAGCTGCAGGGCCCAGAGGCGCACATGGGACACGGGGAAGAACTCATCATAGCAGACGTTGGAGCAGCCCGGCTGGCGAGTGTTGCAGTCGAAATCCTTGTGGTCGTCACTCCACACACGCTCAGCTGTCACCAGGTACACCATCACTCGGAAGATGAAGACCAGAGACAGCCAGATGCGCCCGAAGGCTGTGGAGTACTTGTTGACTCCACTTAGGAGCCCCTCGAAGATCCCCCAGTTCATGGTGGATCCAGGCGTCGGCTGCGGCTGCTGCAGGGGAATGATAATAAGAGTTCCCCACATTTATCAAGTAGTCACTGGGAACACTTAGAGAAACATGTCATTGTATCTAATCCTCACAGCCCCAGAGGAGCTAGGTTCTATCATTGAACCCATTTTACAGATGGAGGAAACTGAGGTCTCGAGGGGGTGATACAAGGTTACACAACTATTAGGTGCAGAGCTGGGATTTGAGCATAAGTAGTTAAGTGAGGAATCAAGCTCTTATCCATAAAAGTGGGGTAAGGCGAGTCCTGGGAGCCCCTCAATCCTCTCAGGGCCTGTGGCTCTGGTCTTGCAATCCTTAAGTAGGTGGGACATTCTGCCTTCTCCCTCTGTTCCAACCCTGGCCCTCCTGCCCAGGGGGTTGAGCCTTGGAAAGACTTCTCTCCTTTCTGTGCACTGCTCGCTCCTCTTAGACAGCCCTTCCCAAAGGGAACCTGCTCTTTGCCTTTTACTTGACTTGGAGGATTAGGTTGGAGAGGAGGCTGGAAACTTGCCCACAAACTCCCACCTGGTCTAACACTCAGTTAAATTATTCAGGACGCATCCTGCTCAAGAATGTCGCTCCCCACATTCTAAGATGCAACTCACCTGAAACAAGGCCAATGGCAATCCAGCTGAAAGATAAGGTAGGGGTCAACGGCTCTCTTTATACAATAAGCTTTCTTGAGTAGCTTGGTAATGCAGTGTTTACCAAACTGGTGTTCTATGGAACCCTATCCCCTAGGCTGGCTATTGGAGCATTGAGAGAAAAGGAACCTATGTTCAAGAAAGGAAGGCATTCATTGCGTTCGGCAAAGTGAAATAGGCCCCTTTCCGCGACCAGGCTAATAGACTCAGTGCGAATCTCCCATAGGGGACAAAATATACAGGATTGTCCAGACTCCTTTGACCACAGAATCCATTTTCATCGTCATATGGAATAGCTTTGTCAAGACACCAAAATGGGAAACGCTACTTTCATCACTCCTGCTGGCGAGTCTGGTGTACTAGATACAGGAATCAGATTTACCTCCATTTAAGGAATGGGACTGCTGTTCAGAGTGAGGGGCACCCACTTTCCCTCTTGGAATTCTTCTGGCTGGTTCTTACAGGGAGAGGCCCAGGCACTAGTCCCACCCTGCCGGTCCCCAGGACTAGGGGATCTTGTCCACACAGCCTCTCTCTCTAAGGGGCTCCTGATACCCTGCTGACTGCTGGTCCCAGCTGAAGGTCACCAGGCTGTCTGACCCCCAGAGCCTGCAGCAGTCAAGCAGGGTAATGGTGAGAGACAATACTTGTTGGGTGTTTATGCAGTGCCAGGCTCTATTCTGAGCCCTTTGCATGAATCAATGTAGCAGCAACTATAGGAAAGGGTATGATAATCTTTATTGCCAATTTCTGGATGATGAAAGTGGAGCTGAGACAGGTTAATTTATCTGCTCACAGTAATACAGCTGGTAAGCGGCAGAGCTGGGATTGGAACTCAGGCAGGCTGGCTCCAGAACCCACATTCTGGGGCTAGGCCCTTTTCCTGGAAAGCTACCTGGGTGTCTGATCTGTGCCCATTCCTTCCTTTATCAGGTAGGTCCTGACTGGGGTGTCTGCTTCCTACCCTCTCTCTCCACTGTTCTGTCTCCACCATCCACTGGGAAGTGAAGGCCCTGCTGTGAATCATCAGCTGGGCTTTGCTCAGTCCTGCTAAGGGGGTGGAACTCCTGGCAGCTTCTCAGGGGATAACCAGGAGGCTCTAGCCCTGAATCCCCAGGGGCTGGAGGCCCAGCCCACGTGGGGTGGGGCAGGGTAGGGCCATGCAGGCCCAGGCAGCGCTGCTCTGCTTGCCCAGCTCCCGATTTCCCTGTGAACTCCTCTCCACTCAGTCCCTGCCTCCCACCTCTGCTCAATTGGGAAAATCCCAGAGCAGAGCAGGGAGGAGCCCTTTATTTCTCCACCATCAGGACCCACGGTGGTGACTATGTCCGGGTCACCTTCCTCAACTCTCCACCAGAGAAGTTTCCATCCGCCAGGTATACCAAGGGACAGGGTACATTTGGATACAGATGATCTTACCTGAGTGGCTACTCCTCAGGGCTCTCCGGGTACTGGCTCCCGACAGCCAGCAGTGGACTCAGCAGGCAGCCGGAACTCATGTCAGAACCAGAGAGGGTGTTTGGGGAAGCCCATTCCTGGGATGGAACCAGAGAGAGTGCTGCAGCTTGGGTGTGTCGCTGGCCTAGGAAGGGGAGGAGCTGCACTTAGCAGGGCTATTGGCTGGGCTCCACCCTTCCCAGGCTGCCTCTGATGTGGCCCAGGAAACTTAGATATTCACTCCTCCCAGAGTGCTGAGCCCTGAATCCTGGCATCTTCTCAGGAGAGAACCACAGGTCTACTCCCTGTTTGTCCTCCCATCCCTGCCTGGCCTTGTGTGGGTGGAACCTAGAAATTTCTTGAAATTCCCCCTCTGCTACTTCTTGGTCTCCAGACTCTCCTCTTGCTCTGATTGCTTCTCCATGGCCTTCTATTCTCACGGCTTCAGTTACCTTTGGAAATGTTGTGACTCCCAGATCTGTCTCCAGCCTTAATGCCTTTGCTCAATCAATTGCCCCCACTTGAGTGTCGTTTTCTCATCTTTCTTTCTTTCTTGTTTTAAAATAAATATATTTTTATTGATTTCAGAGAGGAAGGGAGAGGAAGAGAGAGAGAGAGAAACATCAATGATACGAATCACTGATTGGCTACCTCCTGCATGCTCCCTACTGGGGATCGACCCTGCAACTCAGAATGTGCCCTTGACTGGAATCCAAGTCTTCAGGCCAATGCTCTAGCCACTGAGCCAAACCGGCGAGGGCATTCTCTCCCCTAGCCTACTCCTCCAAGAAGCCTTCCTTGATTGTGCTGCTCCAGTGGGGTAGGGCCCCATCTCTGGGCTTCCATGGCCCTGAGCTTCCATGTCATCGTCAGTTTGTATTGGAATAGCTGATCTTGACTGAGCTTGTTCCAGGTAGGACCCTTCTGTTGAATGAACACATCAGTCCACACCAATAGACTTTTGGGGGGGCTTGTTGTGAGTGGAAAGTGGACTGTCTCCTCAACCCTAGGAACTTGCCAATTTGGTCTTTGATTACCAGCTAATAAGTCTAGTATCAGCTGCATAGCATCTTACTGACTGCAAAGAGGTCATGGAATAGTCTCCCCATTCTGTTGCTGCCGAACCCAGCTCAGTCTTTGCACCTCAATGCTGAGTGCATGACGAGTTGCACAGAGAGCTACTCTCTCCTGCATACACTGCCTCACACCCCACTCCAAACACTCACACCAAGCCCCTCCCCAAACCCTTCATGTTGACTGGTCTTCACCCCTATCTTCCCCCCAAGGAGCTGCTTCTAACACCACACACATTGGCCTTTCCAGCAACCCTTGTTATTTATTTATTTATTTATTTATTTATTTATTTATTTATTTATTTATTTATAAGAGCCAATGATACCTTTATAAGTCTATGCAGCAGGCTCACCAGAGCCCCTATCTACAGGGGACTTCTCAGGCTCCTCTGGCTACTGAGCAGGGATGTTAGCAAATCTGTGGTGACTGGGACGGGTGAGGGGAGGAGACTGGAAGGAGACCAAATGGGGAGACTGTTGGATCATCTCCAGGGAGGCACCTGTGTGGCCTTCTGGGCTGAGACAAAGGTGGGTCAGGCCCCAGAAGTGAACACTGTCATCTCCCCCAGAGGAAGGAGGAGACACAAAGTCTTAGAGGGTGACAGCTGCAGCTGTAGGCCAAACGTCTGGGGATCAGAATGCACTTCCTGATGGAGGCACTGTCCCAAGGCTGGAGGTCCCAGACAGATCTCACCTGCCCCCTCCCCAAGCGTGGCGGCATGGAAAACAGGTGTTTTGGGAGCACTGAAGGAACAGGGGACCCAGTAAGTTGGTAGTGGAAAGGATGACGCTAAATGTACAGTGTTTTGGGTTAGGTATGTTAACAAAACAGGCTTTATATTATTATGAAACTTCCTTCCAAAAAACTCACATCTCCCCCTCATCCCCTTACCCAGTAAGCTTCCTAACTTGGAGGGGCATCATGATCTGACCCCTGTTCTCACCAGCCCCATTAAATGCCCCCTTTAATTCCTTTGAGTGCCACAACCTGGCTTCTCGCCTACCTTCCCCACTCTCTGTGCTCATACTGCTAAAGGACTGATAATGGCCTTGCCAAGTGTTTACTCCTGCTTCCCCATCAAGCCTGGAGCCCCCTGAGGAGGGACCTAGCTCCTGTCTCCAGCACTTGGGAATGTGATGCCACATGAGTTGTGTTCTCTGTGTCCTGACGTATTTGGGGGAAACATATCCATATGTGTCTATAACGGATTTCTGGTGTATCTGGCAGTAGATACAAGGATTTTGAGTTAACATTGGTGCCTGGAATGATAGGTTCTTCCGATGTTGAGGGTGAGGGTAAGGAGTGGGAGGGGATGATCCGAGCTTGGAATGGCTAATCAAGAGGAAGAGGCAAAAGTTGGGCGGGTCTTGGGGAGACGATGGAGTCAAGAAGAAAAAGAGGCCGAAACTGGTTTGGCTCAGTGGATAGAGCGTCGGCCTGCGGATTGAAAGGTCCTAGGTTCTATTCCGGTCAAGGGCATGTACCTTGGTTGCAGGCAAACCCCCAATAGGGGGTGTGCAGGAAGCAGCTGATCGATGTTTCTCTCTCATTGATGTTTCTGACTTTCTATCCCTCTTCCTTCCTCTCTGAAAAAAATCAATAAAATGTATTTTTAAAAAAAGAAGAAAAAGAGGTCAGTTATTCTATGCGCAGGGTCTATGGGCTGAATCTCAGAGCCATAGGTTGACCACCTGAGCAAGCCGATTGAGGACCCTCATGCATGCCCACGGCCTGCAGGATCCTCCTGTACTACCAGGGCCTGTGTAGGGCGGTCCATAACTGCTGCAAACATGTGTGGCCTCCTGTGCGCTGGTGAACACCACCTCATAGTGGTCCTGGTGAGGCTGTAGTCAGGCCCTCAGACTCACTCCCTCTGAGCTCCTGGGCTGGGGCAGCAGCTTGAAAGAAACCAGAGGGGACGGAATTGAATTGTCTGGCATCAGGGTTGAGCTGGGGTTGGGGCACAGCTTTCTGCAGACAGAGTCTGCTGACCTTTGTTTTAAATTCAAGAACCATTGCTGAGACACTGCTGTGCTTATCAGAGAGACTGGGCAGGGCTGCCCACACTGATGATGTAAGAAAGGCTTGAGGGTGAGTTCCAGTGGGAAGAGGCTGGACTGTACTTGTGCTGTCCGGAGAAGATGCCTCCCATTTGAAGGGATCTGCCTTAAGGCAGGGAACCCCTTGAAACTGGCCCCACAACCCTGCATCTGGCCCCACAGCCCTGCATCTGACTCCACAGCCCTGCATCTGGTCCCACATCCCTGCTTCTTGCCCCACAGCCCTGCATCTGGTCCCACATCCCTGCTTCTTGCCCCACATCCCTGCATCTGGCCCTACACCCCTGCACTTGGCCCCACAACCCTGCATCTGGCCCCACAGCCCTGCATCTGGCCCCCACAGCTCTGCATCTGGCCCACATCCCTGCATACTGGCCCCATACCTGCATCTGGCCCCACATCTCTGCATATGGCCCCACACCCCTGCATCTGGCCCTACACCCCTGCACATGGCCCCACAAACCTGCATCTGGCCCCACAGCCCTGCATCTGGCCCCACAGCTCTGCATCTGGCCCCACATCCCTGCATCTGACCCCATACCCACAATTGGCACCACATCCCTGCATCTGGCCCCACATCCCTGCATCTGGCCCCACATCCCTGCATCTGGCCCCACATCCCTGCATCTGGCCCCCCATACATGCATCTGGCCTCACATTCCTTCATCTGGCCCCACATCCCTGCATCTGACCCCATACCCACAATTGGCACCACATCCCTGCATCTGGCCCCACATCCCTGCATCTGGCCCTACACCCCTGCACTTGGCCCCACAACCCTGCATCTGGCCCCACAGCCCTGCATCTGGCCCCACAGCTCTGCATCTGGCCCCACATCCCTGCATCTGGCCCCATACCTGCATCTGGCCCCACATCTCTGCATATGGCCCCACACCCCTGCATCTGGCCCTACACCCCTGCACTTGGCCCCACAAACCTGCATCTGGCCCCACAGCCCTGCATCTGGCCCCACAGCTCTGCATCTGGCCCCACATCCCTGCATCTGGCCCCACACCCCTGCATCTGGCCCCACACCCCTGAATCTGGCCCTACACCCCTGCATCTGGCCCCACACCCCTGCATCTGGCCCCACATCCCTGCATCTGGCCCCCCATACATGCATCTGGCCTCACATTCCTTCATCTGGCCCCACACCCCTGCATCTGGCCCCACATCCCTGCATCTGGCCCCCCATACATGCATCTGGCCTCACATTCCTTCATCTGGCCCCACATCCCTGCATCTGGCCCCACATCCCTGCATCTGGCCCCCGAAACCTGCATCTGGCCTCACATTCCTTCATCTGGTCCCACACCCTGCATCTGGCCCCACACCCTTGCATCAGGCCCCACACCCCTTCATCTGAAGTCTCATACTGCTGGATCTGAATCTGACCTCTGTTACTTTTATTTTATTAAAAAAATATATATTTTAAATATATTTTATTGGTTTTTTACAGAGAGGAAGGGAGAGGGATAGAAAGTCAGAAATATTGATGAGAGAGAAACATCGATCAGCTGCCTCTTGCACATCCCCTACTGGGGATGTGCCCTTGACCGGAATTGAACCCAGGACCCTTCAGTCCTCAGGCCAACACTTTATCCACTGAGCCAAACCGATTTCAGCAACATCTGTTACTTTTATATCTGTCCAATCACCCTGTTTCTCTGCTGTGCACTGAGACATGTGCCTTGAGGGGTGTCCTGAGAAGACACCGAGTGTGATGCAGGACAAGGTTGATGGATTGGGGTTCTTATTGCCCCCTGCTGGCAGAGATCAGTGATGGCACAGTACCTGGCACAGAAGAAGCCCTTCCTGAGACTGTCCCTGAGGTATGTAAGTTGTTCACACACACCTGACATAGGGTAGGCATTCACAAGAGAACAACTTTTTCCCCCTTACCCTATTCCTATGCCCTTTCCCTCTGAGACATAGGGAGGCAGAGCAGGGAGGGGGAGGCAGATGTCCTCAGCAGAGAAAATCTTATGTGGATGGATGTTGTCTTTGGCTTAAAAAGGCAAAACCCAGGCCAGGCAGTGACTGTTGGAGAGGTGGGGAGGGCAGGCAGGGAGTGCCTGGGAGTGTTTCTCATGAGTGCGTAGACATGGCCTGTTGGCCTAATTAACTCTAAGATGCCCTTTATCAGCAGGTCACACGGGACCAGAATTCAATGGACAGTGTGTCTAAGAGCCACAAACACTGCAGGCCCACAGCCAGCACAATGCAGTCTCAAGTGTGCACACTGTTACACACAAGCCATACTTACAGGCTTGGTGTTGCCTGTAACACACATGGGCCAGTGTTTTTTGTTTTTGTTTTACATTTATTTCTTGATTTTTTTTTTTTTTAGAGAAAGAGAGGAAGGGAAGAGAGAAACATTGATTTGTTGTTCTATTTATTTATGCATTCATTGGTTGCCTCTTTTTTTATGTCCTAACAAGGGATTGAACTCACAACCTTGGCAAATTGAGGTGATGCTCTAACCCACTGAGCCACCCGGCCAGGGCTAGTGCTTTGTTTCATTCACTGCTGTACCCTGGAGCCTAGATTGGTGCCTGGTAGCAAGTTAGGTCTCCATGTATGTTTATCGAATGAATGACGTATGAAATGCACACACCCTACAAAGAGAGTCACACACATCTATCCCCCTTCCCATCTTCCCATCACGCTCTTGCCAAGTACAGGAGAGAGGAGACAGAGGAACGGGTCAGCTACAACATTGTGAGAAGTGCTCCAAGAAACATATGACAGAGAAGGGAGTGTCAAGTTCTGCTAGCGGGGAGCCAGACAAGTGACTTTGAAGTTGGGTCTTGAAGGATGTGTAGGAGATCACCCAGAGAAGCCGAGGGGGAAGAGGTCTTTGAGGCAGCGGGCACACGCGTGCAGAAGACAGAGAATCAAAGAGCTTTTGCCATGTGGGCCAGTTGGGGAGCAATGAGCAGCACCAAAAAGCAAGGTGCCTGGAAGGTCAGCAAGGACCTTCTTCTTTTTTTTTTTTTCTTCAGCAAGGACCTTCTAGACCTTTGAAGACCTGGAACATTCCACTAAGGAACTTGGATTGATCTCTGTGCAGAGGAGGCCAGGGGGAACTGCTGGATTGGTACAGTCAATTTTCATTATTTGCAGTAGTTATGCTATGGGAAGTCACCACAAACACTCAATTAGGAGACACTGAAGTTTGCCGGTGGGGGAAATAATAGGGTTAAGTTCTTGTGAGCCTCTGGTTGCAATATTTTCATCAACCCATATAACATATAACTTTGTTTTATATGTGTTTCTATTTCAAGACACTTTATCTCATATATATTGTTGAATCGTTGACCCCGAACTCAACGGCCAACAGCACTCTAACTGGCGCCTGAACAAAGCTCACTTCATGCCCATATCTCCTCCCCCCCCTGAGGCACATCACAGGCTTCCGGCACTTAGAACCGCTGATAGCACTGTGGCATGATGCTTGGGGGCCAGCCAAACAGCAAAACGACTTTCTAAAAGCACAAAAATGTGAAAAAGTGGCAAAAAATTGATCTCAACTAGAACATTTGTTTACAGTATGAGAAGTCAGACAAGAGGTCAGAGTGCTGTGCCTTGTTCAGTCTTAGCTGGGAACGTGCACCTCGGGATCCTCAGACTTTTCACTGCTCTGGGTGTGCCCAGGAATGACTGCAGAACCACCGCAAGTATTGATGTAGGGTTAAACAAATACATCTTAGTGAGTATACAAATGCATAAATATGGAAGCCCTGAATGAGGGCCACTGTGTGTTTAGAAAGCTCCCTCTGTTTGAGAGAAGAGTCATGCCAGACCACGACAAAAGTGACTGCAATGATTTGGGCAGGAGATGAGCCAGAGAGCTGGATTTGGGAAAGTGGATAATTACAACTGGTGGTGTTTGGGGTCTGACTGGTTGTAGGGGGCAGGTGGAGGAAGACCCAGGATGGTTCCCAGTTAGCTATATTGGTGATTTGGCAGGGGGTTGGCGTATTGATAGAAGTAAGAAATACAGGAGGAAAAGATGTCTGTTTTTAAAATATATTTTTATTGATTTCAGAGAGGAGAGAGAGAGAGAGAGAGAGAGAGAGAGAGAGAGAGAGAGAGAAATATAATGAGGAAAGAGAATCACTGACTGGCTGCCTTCTGTCCACCTTCCACTGGGGATTGAGCGTACAACCCAGGCTCATACCCTTGTTTAGAATCGAATCTGGAACCCTTCAGTCCACAGGCAGATGCTCTACCCACTGAGCCAAGCTGGCTAGGGTGGAAAAGCTGGTTTTGGAGGGGAAGGGGTAAGGTGATGCGCAGGTTCCTCCCAGATGGTTGGGAGTTGGTGAGGTCAGTGTCTTAGGTGCTGAATGAGGGTGTGGAGGACAGCCACGTGGACAGTCCACAGCTAGTGTTGGCAGGAATGGCTGGATTCCTCAGCCCTAAAGGGGGTGGTGAGAGTCATTGGAGTGGATGAGGCAGCTTTGGGAGAGTGCACTGAGTGAGAAGAGGATCCAGGATGAGCACTGACATTTTAGGAAGCAGGCAAAAAAGAGTTGCATTTGGAGGAGAAAGAACACCAGGGATGAAGAAACCAGGACGGGCAGGTAAGGGGAGAATGTCATGAAAGAGCCACCCAAGGAAACCCACCCACAGTGAGGCCAGTTGAAGTTCCTGGTGGCTTTTGCCAAAGTAATTCAGAGGAGTGGTGGGGACAGAAGCTAGAGGGCAGTGGGCGGAGGAAATGCAGCTTGCACCTTGCCAGAGAAGGGGAAGGCAAGGGCAGCGGACAGAGGGATCAGGGCTGAAGAAGACTTCACTTCTGCTCATCTAAGCATGCTTAGATGAAAGGGAAGGCACTGCTGGACAGCCCCTGTGCTCTCTATGTCCCTCAACTTCCAGCCCAGGCATTTCTGACTTGTCATCATCTTCAACATGTTCTGGCTCAGGCTGGCTCTTTCCTCAGCTCCCACTTCAGGAGAAGGTCCTGGCCTCCTTGCTTCCTGCTTATTCTCTCTGTTAGTGGGTGTGTATTGAGGATGTTTTTTCCTCTCTCTCTCCCCCATGTCCAGCGTGGAGAGAGACTGGGTTCAGTTTCTGAGTTGAGGAGCTGAGGATTAAGAAAAATGAAGAATAAAAGAGAAAGACACAGAAGTAGGAATAAAAACCTGGGGCCAGGTGGGCATCTGTTCTCCCTCTCATGGAGACACAGCCACACTGAGCCCACCAAGCTGCGTTTATTTATATTCCACAGTACAAAAGGGTTTCTCCAACATTCGGTGAGCCCAGGCCCTATTCATTCACCCATTCCCTGGGCAAGCCTGCATTTACATATCAAGGCCCTCTCCCTGACACTTGAGGCAAAGATAAGCCAAGCTGATAACATATCCAGCCTCACTGGTGAGTATGTTTTTCCAAGACCAGGTTTTTCCAGGTGCCTTGAATTCAGCCGGCACAAAGATTTAGAGAATGCTCAAGGTGTCTTGCCTGGGGCCACCCTCCACAGGTGTGGGACGTGGGGGTTGGACTCTCTCTGGGGACCAACACTCTTACCCTTGATGCTCCCTCTGAATATAGCAGGCTAAGGGCAGTGTAAGCAATGTGGCCTGGTATCCCACCAGTTAACCATCAAAACTACTGTTCCCAAAAGAGAGAAAACTTTTTGGTCCTGGGAACAAAATAAGTTGGCCTGTGGGGCTGTAACAGTGGGAACTGTAACCTACCCCTCAATTCATTTTACATTGTTTCTGCAAATGTTGACTGACTAATATATAACTTGTAGATAAACAGCATCCTATCTAATAAAGAGGGAATATGCTAATTGACTGCCATGCCCTCAAAGATGGTGATGCCCACAGCCACAAGATGGTGGTGCCCAGTCTCAGCCCCGACAGGGTGGCAGATGCTGCAGGGCTGGGCCCGCCCCCAGGTGGGTCCAGCCACTCCATGTGCCTGTCTCCAGAGTCCCTCAATCCCCTCAGCCCTCCAGCTGCCCAGGGCCAGCCCGAGATGCAGGCAAGCCTCAGATGCCAGCTGCCCAGCTGCCCAGGGCCACCGGAGGCTCAGGTAACCAGGGCTGGTCGAGGCTTGCACTGATGGCAGTCACAGTAGCAGAGATGTGATGGGGCATCGCCTTCCCCTGAGGGCTCCCAGACTGTGAGCGGGGGCAGGCCAGACTGAGGGACCCTGCTCTACTGTATGAATTTTCATGCACTGGGCCTTTGGTGTTTGTATAAGAATCATAGGAACTAACTTCAGAAGATACAGTTCTCCAATCTTCAGTCATCCTAGTTTCGGGAGATTTGCTGACCTTAAAATGTAAAACCAGGATTATGTAGAACCAGGATGACCATACTAGACCATCACTTGACCAGTTTCAAGATCCTTATTGAAATAGATGGTGTTGGTTTGCATGTAGTGAAGTTTTCAACCTCCTCCTCCTGATTTCTTTGTTCTGCTTTGCCTCTCCCTTCTTATAAAAACCCCTATCTGAGCTGAGATGCAGAGATGGGCTTTGTGACGAGAGTGCCCCATCTTTTCAGGTGGCTAGCACTTGAATAAATCACTTTCCTTTTTCACTAGCATCTGTCTCATGAGTTTGTTTTTTTGTGGCTGTAGGCAGAAAAACTTGGGTTTCAGTTATAGGGCCAGGTGGTTTCCATTCATTGTATTTGGGAGAGTTAGAAAAGTGAATTGATGCCCCAATGGGAATAGTCTTCCACCAATGACTGACAGAGTGAGGGGTAAATCCACCAGCCTCCTCACCCTTCTGTTGAGATAACTGTGAGGCCCATGTCCTACTTTCCCCCCAGGGATCTGTCCCCAGCAGGATGAAGCTCAGTTGCCTGTGACGGTTACTCACTCCACCACACACCCTTTATCAACTTCCTTCCCTTCCCTGCCTCACTTCCCATTCCCGTGCTTCGATTTCCCAGGGCTACCTTCCAAATAGACAACTTGCATGCAAATCCATGTCTCACATTGGGCTTTTATTATTTACTTATTTATTGAATTGATTGGAGTGACACTGGTTAATAAAATTATATAGGTTTCAAGTGTACAAATCTATAATGCGTCATCTGTATACTGTATTGTGTGCTCACCACCCCAAGTCAAGCTTCCTTCCATCACTATTTATCCACCCTTTACCCTCTTCTATTTCCCTCTATCTCCTTTCACAATTGGCTTTTGGAAGAGCCCAAATGGAGACATCTCTTGCTTGAACAGACAGCAATCTCATTTCCTGTGGAATTCTCCCATCCTTATTCTAACAGCCACATCTCACAGAGCTTGCTGTCCTGTTGACTGTTAACTGACCCAAGGTGCGAATGGTTCCAAATTGAACTAATTAGTTATACCTCTTTGCTCAGTTGATTGGCCCACTGTGACAATATAACCCACACTGACCTACGAAGAATCCTTCCCTTGAATTTTTTTTTCTTTTTGCACTTAGAAAATTTATTGATTTCAGAGAGGAAAGGAGAGGGAGAGCTAGAAACATAAATGATGAGAGAGAATCATTGATTGACTGCCTCCTACAAGCCCTCTACTGGGGATTGAGCCCTACAACTTGGACATGTACCCTGATTGGGAATCAAACCGTGACCTGCTGGTTCATAGGTCAACACTCAACCACTGAACTCCATTGTGTGGGCTTCCCTGAAACTTTTGAACATGGGACAGAGAGTATCTATCCATCTGGTGATAAATTCAGTGTGAAGTGAGGCTCTGGACCGGTTCGTGGCCTGCTGTTTGGAAATGTTCTGCTGTATAGACAAATGCTTCTGGGACAGAAAGGAAGCAGAAACAGGAGAAGAGCAAGTGAGTGCTTAGAAGGCATCTGTGTGAGCAGCTCCATTCATCTTTGGAGCCAGTGACATTGTTTTCCTCCCCACATGCAAATGAGCCACTGTACTGTCTCTTTGCCGGAGCCTGTTTCATTTAGGTTTCTGTCACTTGCAGCCAATACTTTGTAACCTTCTAACAGATTTGCCGTTTAACAGAGCCTGGTGCACAATAGGTGTTTATAAAGTATTTGTTGACTGACCTTCACCTTCTGGACCCCACTTCCCTCCTTTGGATGTTGGGTCAACAACAGGGCAAATGGACACCTGATGGTAGGTGTCCAGGGAGAGCTGCATGAAGATGATGATGATGATGATGGGAGTAAAATGGGAGAAATGGCTTGGAGTCACTTTTTCTTTTGAGCGAATCAATAAGAAGGGCAGAGAAGGGAATGAAAGTTTATTGACTCTGTTGTGAGCATGAACTAGCCCAACTCCTTGCATACATCAGAATACAAACTGGGGACCTGGAAGCAAATGTTTTGTTTGGCTTTTCATGATGCTAAAAAAAACCATTTCAATTAATTGCCAACTTATACAGATTTGGAGACTCCACATGGAAACATGGATGGGGGCTGGCAACTCAGAACCCATATTCCCTGTGGCATCAATAGCTTGAGTGACCATCAGCTGCCCCCTTTTGATGGGGCATCCACTCTTCAGTTTGTTACAGACCCCACCAGGTCCCTTCACTCATGCATGCTACTAGCCTGGTCTTTAGTCATTTGAGATTGTAATCCTGGACATTCTCAGACAACCTCCCCAACAGCCTTGCAAGGTGGATGTCCTTAGCCCCATTTTACAAATGATAAAACTGAGGGTCAGGGGTGAAGTGATTTGCTTCAGGTCACATTAGGGAATAATGGAGCTGGGGTTGTAGCTCAGTTCTTTCTGACACCAAAGTCCATTCTCTTGTCACAGCATGGGGACTGTTTGCATGTGTAGGAGTAAGAGTAGGTGGAGAGGTTATTATTATTATTTTTTAAAATATATTTTTATTGATTTCAGAGAGGAAGGGAAAGGGAGAGAGAGTTAGAAACAGCAATGATGAGAGAGATTCATTGATTGGCTACCTCCCACACGTGCCTCCCCCCCTCCCCCCAACTGGGGATTGAGCCTGCAATCTGGGCATGCACCCTTGACTGGAATTGAACCCAGGACCCTTCTGTCTGTAGGCCGATGCTCTATCCACTGAGCAAAACCGGCTAGGGCAGTGATTGGCAAACTGTAGCTGCACTTTGCCGCTCTGTTGACTAATGAGTTTGCTGACTACTGGATAGGGGCTTAATCACAAGGAACAACAACAGCCTGTAATTATTGGAATCAAGAGTCTAGGTCAGTGGTTGGTAAACTCATTAGTCAACAGAGCAGCAAACTGACCATTGGGCTAGGGTGAGAGGTTTTATCAGTAATAGGAAGTGGGGGATGCCACAGACAGAGGCAGATAGATTTGAGGGGAAGATGATACAGTCAGACTGGGACATTGCCAGTTTGAAGGGACCACAGGCTGTCCAGGCGAAGGGGTGCACTCTTGGGTAACTTTTAGGACATGGAAACTGGGTATGATGGACTGAGGTAAACAGAGAAAGGAATGGTTGTGGCTGATCAGCCAAGGGAGAGGCAGGAATGATGGCAGGAGATCAGGATTGGGGTAGGAGGATGAGGAGGAGGGTAGGAATTGGGGAAGCAGGTCTGGTAGAGGGGAGTGTGTGTCCAGGTTTAGCATATTGGGTTTGTACATGTGGGATTTACATGGTGAGATGTCTCAGGGAGAGTTGGCTGAACAAGGCTGGAGCATAGGTGAGAGCTCCAGGCTGGAGATAATGGTCAAGATGAAGCTGTGATGTCCAGGACAGACAAAAGGACCCACACGGGGTGGGGGTAGGGGGAGATAGGGAGGGAAGGGGGCGGTCAGGGCCTCAGTATGGGCTGGAGGCTGGAGAGATGCCTCCCACTCACTCTCTCTGACCTTCTGCAAGGTAATGAGGATGCTTCTCCCTCCCCCACTGGGCTTCCCTGGGGATGTTTGAGCAAAATGAAAGACTGAGGCAGGCAGGGAAGGAGGGAGGGAGAACTGGTTATCGCTTCCCCTAGGCTCCAAGTGGATAATTACACAGCTCTCTCAGTCCCAGGACTGGGCCAGGAGGCAATCCATAAAGACGCCCTCTCAAAATTAATGGGACTCCAAGGGGTTTGGGATTCTAAGGAGAGCCATGATTAAGGGAGGCTGAGGCTAGATGAATGAGAGACAGGAAGACATTGTCTGACAGAAAGAGTCTGAGATGCAAGGTTGGAAACAGATGAAGAGAAAGACAAAGGAAACTGAAGCCCAGAGAGGTTAAGTCACCTGCTCAAAGTCACACAGCCGTGAAGCTGGCATTTGGCCCCTTCTGCCTCCTTAGCACATAATCTTAACTCACTCAGTGGTTCGGCCTTTGTCTTCACTGAGAAGTCAGTGGGAAATGGAGTGCAGTAAACCCTGGACTGGTACCCAGGGAAGAGCACTGACTTCTAGAAAAGGTGAAGGAGGATTCAGCTCAGACTGAATCCCCTCCCCCACTGAAAGCGAGGGGTTGCCCTCTGCCCTATCAGCAAGCATTCCTTCCTCTATTTAGATCTTGTGGAAGGGTAATTGTTTTATTTTCACATCTGTTCTCCCCTAGGCCATGAGCCCTTGAGGGCAGAGCAAGACCTGCAACATTTCTATGTTGCCACAGAATGCACAGTACAGTAAAGTCCAGCAACAATGCAATGAGGTGTGATAATCATCACCCCCATTTCACAGATGAAAAAATTGAGGTCTAAAGAGATTAAGTAACTTTTTTTTCTGTTCATTTTGAACATGCCGAGATTATTTCTACCTAAAGGCCTTCCCATTATTCTTTCCTGTCTGCAGTTTTCTGTCTTCAAATCTCCACAAGGCCATTAGGGTTAGGGTTAGGGTCAGGGCCAGATATAAGTGCTGTCTTGTTGTATAACAAATAATCCCATAGGTAGTAGTTTAAAATAACAACTATTGATTAGCTCGAAGTCTCTGGGTCAGGAGTTCCAGAGCAGCTTTCATGGGACCTACACACTCTTGCCTGTGTTGGCCCCTTTCTTCTTAAAAGAAAATTACAAATTATATTTTATGGTTGTGCTGATATAAATATGGACATATCAATATTTTATATTAAAGTTATTTTATTTGACCTAAAATCTCTTCTTCCAAATTTTAACAGAAATTGAAACATTTTTGTGGGTCCTAAAAGTATTGTTGGCCCTGGGCAGTGTGCCAATTGTGTGTAGTGGATGAATTGGTCCTGAGTGGCTGAGCCAGGTAGTTTTGGCTCAGGTTCTCTCCTGTGGCTGCAGTCAGGATGTTGCACAGGCTACTGTCACAGGGAGGCTTTCCTGAGACTGGAGGACCCACCCCCGAGATGGGGTATTCACATGGCTGTTGGCAGGAAGCCTCAGCTTCCAATCATATGGACATCTCCTCAGGGCTGCTTGAGCATCCTCATGACATGGCAGCTGGCTTCCCCTAGAGTGACTAATCTGTAAGAGAGAGGGAGAGTCAGGGGGAATCCACAGTGCCTTTTATGTCCTATCTTGGAAGTCACACACAGTCTCATTTCATTACTTCTGCCATATTATTTTTGTTAAAAGCGAGTCACTAAATACAGCCTGCCCTGAGGGGCTTATGGGGAGGGAAACTAAATTCTACTTTTTGAAGGCAGTGGACATATTTTAAAAGAATTTGCGGATATATTTAAAAACGATCACACCTGGCTTCAGAGAGGCCATCCCTGACCACCGATTTCTCTCCCCACTGCCATCCCTCTAGTGCTAAGGCATCACTCAGTGTAGTGCCACCCGAAACTACCGTGTTCATTTATTTGCTCAGCTAGAAGGTAAGCTCCTTGAGACAGGGATCTTGTCTGTCTGTTCATTGCTACTACCCCAGGGTCAGGCACCTTCCCGTCTGTATTTGGTGAATGAATGAATGAATGAGTGAACAAATGTGGTGGTGATGGTGGGAGAAGCAGGAACCACTTCAAGCATGTGGTGGAGGGGGTGAACGTGGAGAGGCTGAAGCTCTCCTGGAGGGGGTTGTCTTGGGATGGTTCCCCAAAACCCAAGGGTTTTGGAAGAAGAGGGGAGAGTGGCAAGAGGATGAGGCTGTCTTTCAAGAGATCATGGGATTACTTCGTGGCCAGGAGACTCAGATTGTTGGGTCTAGCAGGGGAGCCAGGCATAGGAACAGGGAGATTACAACATATTATGATAGGTGCATTTAGGACTCATTAGGCTGGATCCTGACAATGTCACCGAGGACTGAGGCCCTTTCTTTAGACCCCACATTTGACTGGACTTTGCTCACCATTGATGAGTCCTGGAGAGATGGGTTCCCCCATTGGGCTGCTGCAAAAACCAGCTCACCTGCCTGTGGTGCTCCATTCAACCTCTGGGAGGCAGCAGAGACCCAGGCTTAGCTGTAGCCCAGCTCCCCAGCCTGGCCATCAGCCATCTGCCATCAGCCATCAGCCAGCCATCAGCTGGGAGAAGCATTCCTTTGCTGCCAGCTCTCGGCTGGGTTGGGTGGAGGGGTGCTCAG
Source organism: Antrozous pallidus (assembly GCA_027563665.1). NCBI lineage: Eukaryota > Metazoa > Chordata > Mammalia > Chiroptera > Vespertilionidae > Antrozous > Antrozous pallidus. The sequence continues at coordinate 190,109,234 of CM050508.1, forward strand.
GCTACAGGTTTAGGGTGTGTAGAGTTTTCTTTCTGGCAGATGAGAGGGCGGTCCTGGGGTGGTGGTGGTGCAGAACTTGTCTGACTTTCGTAAAGGAACTTGAACTTGACCTAAGAGCAATGGGAAGTTTACTAAAGTATTTGAAGCAGGGAAGCAACACCATCAGATCTGTGGTTTTAGAAAGGTCACTCTGGCCTCAGGGGGACGGATGATGGAAACAGTAGCAAAAGTCCAGGTGGGCTAAGACCAGGGTCTGCGAGGAATCAGCCAGGCCTCTAGGCAGATGGTGGGAGGCTTCCTGAGAACAGCGTGGTGGGGGTGGTGCCAGACCCCAGAATGAGCTCCCAACTGCAACTGCTGTGGTGGCAGAGGGCTCAGGACACAGAGGGGGCAGCCTCCAGTCGCACATAGACTGGAAGGGTGTCAGGGCTGCATATCAGGACCAAAGGCCTGGGACCCACTGAGGCACAGGTGAGGTGTTGACCTGGGCACCAGGCGGAATCGCTGATCAGACCTGGCTTCCAAGGACTGCCATTGTGGTATCTATTCTTCTCCCTGCCCATACTCCCCAAAGGTGCTGAAGACTCAGGGAGAAGATTCATTTGGGCTTGGTCCTGATCTAGAGTTGACCACAGTCCTCAGCTTTCCCAACCAGGGCTGAATCCATGGGTCCCACACGCCCTCACCCCACCTGGCTCCAGGCTCTCCTTCAGAGCCGGTGCTGAGTGGAGCCTGGCTGTGTGATCACAGGTGGCCTTGTGCCGGGAGGTGGCAGTCGGACTGGGTCTGGCAGAGCACCTGGCTGCTTCCCAGGGCTCAGGGAGGGGCCTGCTCCTGCTTCCAGCCTGCAAGCTCTTGTGTAGAGGATGGAGGATTCCTCTCTGAGCCTCTAGAAAGGTTTGGGGTCTGTTTCCTTTTTCTCTTCACATGGGCTATTTCCACATTTGGAAGATTCTCATGCTGCTCCTTTTCACCTGGCCAACTCCTATTCATCTTTTATGTCTCAGTTTAAATGTCACTTCATTGGAAACAATTTTAGTTTCCTAATTATTCTTGCTCAGTGCATCCTTTGTTTTTCCTACAGTGCATTTATTACGAGTTATTATATTTTTATTTATGTGTGTGTATGTGTGTGTGTTAACATCTTAATCCCCGAGTAGCCTGAAAGTTCCCTGGAGGGAGGGGAAATTGTCTTTTACTTATTATTATATCCCCAGACCCTAGCCCCATGTCTGGGACACTGTAGGCACTCCAAAATAATTGTTGGAAGAGTGAATGAAAGAAGGAAGGAATAAATGCATTATAGATACCTCCCCAACCCCTGGAACAGCTTTGGTGAATTTAGAATTCATAAAGTCACAGAGTAAACCTAGCATCTCCCCAGGTCATCAAATTTGCCTGATGGTAAGGAATTAGAAGCCTCATTTACGTATTAATTAAATATTTTCCATGATAAAAATAATACGTCTCCCTTGTCAAAATTCAACCAATAGGCATTATTTCCTTATTGAAACAAACCCTGACACATTATAGAGTAGAATGCAAAGTCCATCTGGCTTTTAAAGAGAACATATGAGGCTTCAGAGACATTTTGAGCCTAAGAGAGGCCTGTGGTCCCAGCTCCTGCAGGTCAGGAGTCGCTCCTATGGATTGGAGTCTGAGAAGCTATTGTCAGGTGATTGTGCTGCTGTGGGTGTTGTGGCTGCAGACCACAGAGCGACTCTTGGTGAGCCTGCGTCTGTCTAGACTCCAGAAAGCAAGCCCTGGCATTACATAATTGGAATCTGATGCCAGATTCCGGGCAGGGCCTGGAGAGGAGTGTTTAGGAGGGGTAGGGATGTAGAAAGGCATCCTGGGGGTCACCCGGAGGGAAACCTCCTTGGTGGGGAGATAAGAAATCTGCAAGCAGCCCAAGGCAGAGAGTTCACTTACTAGGAAGAGTCCTGTACAGGTCAGCTGTTTTTCCGAGGTGCAGAGCTGGCTGCCAGGGATGGGGCCTTGAGAATTGCAGAGAACTGGGATGGGGTGGGCAGGGTGCCATTGGGTTGGCTGGAGTGGGCAACCTATAGCTGGTCTAGGAGACCAGGAGTGAGTGAGTCATGGAGAATGCCAGTGTTACATGGAAATGCAGATCAAGGAGTGGAATAAAGAACTCGGACCACAGCTCTGGGCTCGAATCCTGGCTATGCCACTTTCAGTTACGTGACTTTGGTCAGGCCCCCTTCTCCCTCTGAGCCTCAGTTTCTCCACCTGTAAAGGGGGGCATCCTGATCTCCATCCTTAAGGTTAAATCAGGACTTAGCTCTCTGCTAGAATCACCAGGGTACTGTTTAGAAAACACTGACGCCCAGGCTTTGGTCCAAGTCAATTGAATCAGAATCTCGGGGAGGAGTTGCCAGCGTGTAGGATGCTTTAAAAGCACCAGGTGGTTCTCTGTGCAGCCAGAGGGGCGAGCCCTAAACAGGTGACCCGACCATAGCCTGTGATGTCTCCAGCAGAGGAGGCAGGGAATGTTTCCCAATTAATCCACAGCAGCCTTCCTGGCTTTGTGGTCAGTCAACAAGCTGCTTTGCGCTTCTAATTAGGCAGCTCTCCTTTTCTTAGCTGTCCCCTCCCTGTTTGCTCAGAGCTGCTGGGGACCAGGGGCAGTCAATGAAGTGCTCAGGTGGGGACGCAGCTGCCTTCTGCCCAGTGGTCTCGGGTGCGACAGGCAGATGGGACCTACAGGGAGAATGACACAAGGCCTAGAGCAAGGGCCCCTCTCAGCCGGGCCTCCCAAGAAAGCCAGAAAGAGAGATTATGGCTTAATGCTTGAACTTGACTGTAGAAGCTCCTGGCTACCTGAGGGGTTTATAGAAACAGAACGCTGGGCCCTACTTCCAGAGTTTTGGATTCAGTCTATCTGGGGTATTTAAAAAACAAAACAAAACAGAACTCAATGATGCTTGTTAAAGCACTGAAGAGACGACTTTACTCAAGGTGGGGAGCTATCGCGATAGTACAGGGATCACTGTGATGGGATTTTGCAGTGAGGGAAAGAGACTGGGCTCGACTCTGAACACAGCGAGGCCAAGTGGGAACTTACAGGCAAGGAGCAGGATAGGTGTCAGTGGAGGGAAAGGCACTGAGAGGAAGCATCAGAGGTAAGGGGAGGGGGCAGGAGTTCTGGCTAAACCGACCTAGTGGGACTCTTGCTGAAGGCAGGCCAGAGCGATCAGACATCACCTGGGGATGGTGGAGGACGAGGCACTGATTGGATATGGAGGTTGGTCAGATGCGGAGGGTGGGCATTCTGGCCGCACAGACTTAGTAGGATTCTTGCTAAAATTGGGTGATGCAAGATGAACATGGAAATGAAGGCCCAGTTGAAAAAGAACTCAGAGGAGCTGAATGGAATTTGGCAGAGGAGGAATCTGTCTCTGTTGGGGTGGGGTCAAGAATGTGCATTTCTGTCAAATTCCCCAAGTAAGGACACTGGCCCCGGGGCTACTCTTTGATAATTGCTGACTTAGAGAGGCTCAGAAAGAAGTCAGGCAAACAGACAGACAGAATCTGAGACATAGGTGCTGAGAGTGAGTGAGTGAGAGAGAAAGAGAGAGAGAGAGCGCCAGACTGTTTTCTGTCAGAGGGAAGGTGGGTTGTGGGGCTGGGTAAAAAAGGTAAAGGGATTAAGCAAAACTCATAGACACAGACAGCAGTATGGTGATTACCAGAGGGAAAGGGTGTGGGGAGGAAAAGAGGGTATAGGCGGGATAAATGGGACAGAAAGAGACTTGGCTTGGGGTGATGAATACACAATACAATATTCAGATAATGTATTATAGAATTATACACCTGACACCTATATAATTTTATTAACCAATATCACCCCAATACATTCAATAAAAATAAAAAAGAAATAGGCCTAGAGAAGTGACAGACAGCCCACAGACAAGCTCTGAGGCAGACGTCCTGAGGAGGCCAAGAGGCCCAGACACATGGAGGCAGAGTCGGGACAAGGACCCTGATACACAGATCTAGGGGGGAGACCCCACCCTGGCGCCTCGCCCAGGTTGGGGAATGGCCAGCTACCTCAGGAAAGTGAAAGGCTGCCCCCAAAGACAGGCAGACAACCAAATGCAGAGAAGGGGAGACTGAGGGAGGACCCGGAGGAGGTGGGAAGTCAGAGGTAGCAGGTTTAGGTAATTTGCCAGCTCTGAGACCTTTGCTGTTTAAATTGGCCCTGTGGGAGTCTTGACCCATGTCATGACCCTCAGGGAGCCCTGTGCCAGTGGCTTTATAAACAATGGCTCCTCTGTTCTGCTGTGGGTTGGCTGGGAGGGGGCCTTGCTCTTCCACTCTTCCTGTACCCTCTTCCAGGAAGCCTTCCTGATTGCACTGCCCATGGGCTGCTTGTCTCCAGTTGAGTTCTGTGGCCCCAGCTTTTTGGACTTTGGCAGGTTGTGTCCCACGTGTGAAATATGGGTGGGGGTTGGCTAACTAACCCCTAGGGCCCTTTCCATTGGAAATAATTCGTTTTACTCTTTTTTTGAATCACGTTCCCTGCCTTTAAAACTTTCTTGAATGAGGCCCTTCAATATATATTTATTCACAAAATATACATGCTGCAAGACATTCATAAAACATAAATTAGAAGGGATGAGATAAAATCCAAATACAAGATGCAATATGTGTAGATTTTTTCTCTCCTGGGAGACCTCTGCTCTAGTTTGTGAGCTCCCTGAAGCCGCCTCTGTCTCCTGTAGCCCACACAGGGCTGTCTTGGCCCCGAAGAAGCTGTTCTGTGATTTTTTTCCCCCGATAGCAACAGTAAATAGATTATTTACTCGCTATGAGCTAGGTGCCATGCTAAGAGCCTTGCATGAATTAACTCCTTTAAGCACTATCACAACTCTGAGGTGGGTCCCGTTATTATCTTTACTTTCCAGCCTCGGGGACTCAGGCACAGAGACGGTGAATAGCTTGCCATTATCGCACAGCCAGTAAATGGCACCGTGGGGATTTGAACCCTGGTTGGGCCACCAAACTCACAGGTGATGGAGGGTATTTCTGCCTCTGAGGCCTGGCCCTTGAGCTACATGCTCCAGGAAGATGGAAACCAGACCCTCTGTTTTCATTAGAACTGTTACCACCACAGCGAAATATGCCCAGAGAACTTCCCCTAGGTGCCAGGCGTTGTACCCACCTAATCTCCTTTTCTCTTCCCTCACCCCTTCAGGTCAGTATGGCTACTCTGATCCTGGCAGGCGGCGCCCTCCCTGGGCACTTTCCCGTTACCCTGGCTGAGCTGGGAGGCGAGATTTATCCATAAACACATTAAGGGATGCATCAAGTTGCCCTAGAAACTAGACTCTAGTTAAGTGCCTGAAAAGTAATTATAAACTCCAGAATATTTTTCAGCCGAGCAGGTGGCTGGAAAATTAGAAATCTATTTCTGAGCTACCTTCTGCTTTCCAGAAAGACTGCGGTTACGTTTCAGGCAGGGCTGCATCCTAGTGGGCCACGGAGCGTGTGCGTGGACATGAGTGTGTGCGCACCTGACTGGGCGCGGCGGAGACGGGGAGACGCCGGGCCAGGAGTGCAGTGATGGTGCCTGCTTTTCCTGGCGTTCCCTGCAGTGCGGATGTGGCAAACCGCCTTCTCTCTGGTGTCACACCGAGAGCTGGGTTGCTAGGACACCAGAGCTGAGGAGATGCCAGCTGATTTGCCAAACAATTTTTCTTCCAATTAGAAATAATTAGACAAAAGGGAGAAAGTGTGTCCTTGGATGGTGACAAGCAGGCTTGGAGCTCAGGGTTCCCCAGGAGCCATCAGGGCTTTGTGGCTGAAAGATGGCCAGGAGTGCTGTCCCTGGGACAGAGCCCCTCTCGGGACTCAAGCCCCCACTCCCGCAGGGAGAAAGAGAACTCACATCTATTCAGTGTCTCCCATACGTAGGTGTCAGGCCCACTGTCTTACAGGCAACATCCTCTTTCATGCTCATGTCAAGCGGGGACGAGTGACGAGGCGGGGAGAGTGATGAGCATCTTATGCTGTCTTCAGGGCATGCCAGCCAGGCTGGGCTCCTCTGGTCCCCAAACTGCTTGGGGTCCTTGCACCTGCTCATCCCTCTGCCCAGATGCACTTGCTCCTCTTCTCTGCATGGTCGGCTTCCCCTCCCCTGCTTTCCCACCTCGGCCCCTGGTTAATTTCCTTCATGGCGCTCATTTGGGCTGGAGATTATTTTGTCTGTTCACTTGTTTTCTCATGTCCTTCAGGCTAGAATGTCAGATTCATGAGGACCAGGGCAGTGGGTGTCTCACTTACGGCAATGAAGGACTCTCAGTATCTGTTTGTGGAGTGAATGATTGAATGACTGAATGAGGGTCTTTGTAAGATGGAAGAGAAGCCCAGGCTAAGTGACTCTAAGGCCCTTCCTTCAGGTAGGCAGCTAGGAAGTGGTAGATCCAGGTTTGGGCCCCCTAGTGCAGTGGTCGGCGAACTCATTAGTCAGCAGAGCCAAATATCAACAGTACAACAATTGAAATTTCTTTTGAGAGCCAAATTTTTTAAAGTTAAACTTCTTCTAACACCACTTCTTTAAAATAGACTTGCCCAGGCCGTGGTGTTATGTGGAAGAGCCACACTCAAGAGGCCAAAGAGCCCCATGTGGCTCGAGAGCTACAGTTTGCAGACCACTGCTCTAGTGACCTTACTCCTGAGCTGGTTTATTTCCCATGGCATTCCGTTGTCTGAGTCCTTGCCCCCTGCATCTTCTGGAACTCAGGTGACAGGAGGCACTTTTCACATGCATTATCTCATTATGTCCTCATAGTAGCCCTTATGAAATAGGTTCTGTTGACACCTCCATATCATGGATGGGAACAGTGAGGCCCAGAGTCACAAAGTTAGTAATTGGCAGTCCTGGCAAGGTGACCCCAGGGACAACTCCCCTACCCTGCCACATGGCCATGATTTAGAACCCCCGTAGCCATGATTTAGACCCTGAGGCCTTCCCACTTACGGGGTGAGAACTATGCGATGCAGCAGCCTCTCTGAGATGGGGAGCAAGCTGTGTTCTTTCTGGAGGCCCCAGGGGAGAGTCTGTTTCCTGGCTTCTTTTAGCTGTGACAGGCTTTCCATACTCCTTGTCTTGTGGCCTTGTATGACTCTAACCTCTGCTCCTATCATCACTTCTCTTTTTCTCTCACTCGGACCCCCCTGCCTCCCTTTTGTAAGGAGCCGTATGATTACATTGGGCCTACCTGGATAACCCAGGACTCCCTCCGCATCTCAAGATCCCTCACTTAATCGCATCTGCAGCGTCTCTTCTGCTTTGTAAGGCGACATGGGAAAATCCCAGGGATTAAAATGTGGACATCTTTGGGGGCTGTGTTGTCTGTCACTGGCCAGGTGCCCATCTGTCTTTTTCGGTGATTTCTTTCTCTCTACTTTCTCCCTCCTTCCCACCCCTCCGCCCCGCACCCCGACCCCAGGCTCCCCTATATCGAGGGGTGCCTCAGTGGACAGGCCGTGTGTTTTCTTCCCAAACAGCTCTTGGCCATGAAATCTGCGACTTTTTAGAATGTAATATTCTGGTGTTTCGGTAGACTGCATTGTTGTTGAGTGCTGAAATGCAGGCAGTTTTTGTTAGTATACCAATATTATTTCAGTATTTAAAAAAATCTGAAATGTGGATGTCTGGAGCCTTCCCAGAGAGTTTTATGCCACATTAAGATTTCCATCTGAACAAAGGTGCACTCATTCAGAAAGTGTTCTAAGCACCTCTCAGCCCTTGGTGAGACCCATTCAGGATCTCTTACTGCAGGTTTAATTCCCTCACCCGAGATGAGTGGCTGAGCATCTTTCCCCATATTTTGTCTTTTCTTCAGAGCCATTTTGGGTCTCCGATGGAATCTGCCTAGAATCAGAGGAGGGGGATGGGGATGGTTGGGTGCAGAGGACTTTAAAGAAAACGGGCAGGTCTGCTCAGGGGACTTAGGGGAGGAGGGAGAGAAAAGGTGGAGGGAGATTCCCCAGGTCCAATTCTTAGTATGCCTCCACTATTTTCACCAATTTACTTAACAAACTCAGACTGTAATGTGTGCCGGGCTCCATTCTAAGCACTTTATAAATCTTAACTAATTTACTCCCCAACCAGCCCATTGAAGTAGGTATTATCATTATTCCTGCTTCACAGACAAAGGCATAGTGAGAACAAATAACTTTGTCAAGGTCACCCAGCCTTGGAGGAACAGACTGGGACTGGAGCAGGCGTTTTGGCATCGCAGCCCATACATTTACCGCTGCACAATACTGTGTTTTGCCTGGTGACTAAATTCCCTCTCATCTCCCCTCCTTTTCCCTCCTGAGCCAGCTGCTTCCTCATGGGCCTTGTTTCTTCCTTTCTGATCATTTAATTTGGCCAGGACTTTCCTCCCCATCATCTTACCAGAAGAGACTCAAGCAGAAGGACTGAGGCAGCTCAGTCATGGACCCCACCCCATCCCATCTTGGGTGGAATGACAGGTGAGGACCACACGTGGGGTTCCCTGGTAATCACAGAGTGCTTTTAACAATATTCTGGTATGAGCACTAGTCTTTCAATACCACACAAACTAATTACTGAGACACTACCTTTGATTGTTTTACACCAGAAGGACAGCCATGGGCCAGGATCAGAGGCTAGTTAATCATCAGGCCATCTGGGCAGTAACCCAGAGCACTCATTTATAAAGAATTTCACTTACTTATGCATTCATTGGTTGACTCTTGTGTGTGCTTTGACTGGGGATTGAACCTGCAACCTTGGTGAATCATGATGACGCTCTAACCAACTGAGCTAGCTGGCCAGGGCATTACAGGATTTCAGACATCGCTGGAATAAACTGAAGTTTCCACACAAGACTGTATTTAGCTGGCAGGGATATAAAAGAGCCCTAATTCTATTAAGGTAGGCAACACCATCTACAAAAATACTCTGCAGCATCTTTGATGTGCATTCCTAAAAACACTCTGAAATATGCATGAGGATGTATAGTTTACAGATGAGGATACTGAGGCTCAGAGAGATTCTGCAAACTACACAAAGTCACAGCTAGTAAAAGCAGAGCTGGGTGTGACCTGGGATTACCTGTGTCCAGAGTTTGTAACTTTTAAAAAATCCTCACTTGAGGATTTTTATTGATTTGAGAGGGAGAGAAAAGGGGGGGGGGGGAGAGAGAGAGAGAGAGAGAGAGAGAGAGAGAGAGAGAGAGAGAAACATTGATCTGAGAAACAATTATCAGTCATCTTCCATACGCGCCCCCACTGGGGATCAAACCTGCAAACCTGGCCATGTGCACTGACTGGGAATCGAACCCACGATCTTTCAGTATACGGGATGACGCTTCAACCAACTGAGCCGCACCAGCCAGGGTAGGGTTTGTATTTTTGTTGTTGTTAATCCTCACTCAAGGATATTTTTTCCATTGATATTTAAAGAGTGCAAGGGAGGGGGAAAGAGAGACACATCGATGCGAGAGAGACACATTGATTGGTTGCCTATTACACTCACCCTGACCAGGCTGGGATGGAACTTGCGACCCAGGTACATGCTCTTAACCGGGAATGGAACTCATGACCCTTTGGTGTGAGGGCTAATGCGCTAACCATTTACTAACATCAGTCAGGATGGGTTTGTACTTTTAATACAGTCACTTTCTGGCCTCCAAAGAGATGGATGGAGGGGGGCCTTGATAGGGATGTGGCCTAGAATACTTCCTACTCTCCTCTCATTTTGTGTAGCCTGTAGTGAACTCAGGTCTTGGCCTAATAAAGACCCGTCTGTCATCCAGATACAGGCTTCAGGCTGAGGGTGGGGGGTGGAAGGGAGGAGTAAAGGATGACAAGAAAGAGGTGGTGTTTGAATGTGAAAGGATATCTCTCCTTTTATGGCTGTGTGCACATATTTCCAGAGCCCCTACTGTGTGCCAGACACCATGCTGGGCACAGAGGACCATTAGTGAACAGGGGAGGCATTGCTCGCTCCACGATGCAGTCCTGAGAAGCACCATCCAAGAGAACGTCCTGCAATGAGGGAAATGTCCATGCTGAGCAGTAGAGTAGCCAGGAGCCACATGTGGCTAATGAGCACTCCAAATGGGGCTAGTTCCATTGAGAAACTGAAGTTTTGGTTTTATTTAATTGTAGTTAATTTAAATTTAAGTAGCCACCTGTGGCTACTCTATTGGACAGTGTAGGCTTAGCGGGAAAGACAGAGGATAAACAGAAATTGCCTAAATGCTATGCAGGAAACAAGATACAGTGGATTGAGAATAATGAGGAGTACCTGGTTTAGATTGAGTAATCTGGGAAGACCTCTCAGAGGAGGTGACATTTTAATAGAGACCTAGCGGATGAGTGTGGGCCATCGGAAGAGTCAGGGAAAGAGCCTCCCTGGTGGAGGGAGCAGTGTATGAAAAGGCCCTAAAGGAGGAAGGGAAAGAGGCCAAGCTGGTGGGAGTGGGGAGGGGTTGTGCGAGGTGAAGTCTGGCATCAGACAGACAGAGGTCTGTCTGATCATGTAGGCTTGTGGGCTTGGCTAGGGAGTCTGCATTTTATTTCAAGTGCCATGGAGGACACTGACAGGTCTTTTGCTCCAGGCTGTCATGTGGAGGACGGATTGTAGGAGGCACTGGTGGCAGTGAGGCCGTGGGGGAGGCAGCCGTAGCAGTGGTTCAGAGGAAAGACGGGGCCATGGAGTACAATGACGATGGCTTTGGGGATGGCAGGAATGGAGGACTTTACAAATGGCCTGATGTGGAGGGTGAGGAGGCTTGTGGAATCTAGGGTGATGCTCAGGCTTTTGAAGAAACTTAAAAAAAAAGCAAAAGTCCAGGCTGTTGGATGGCCACCCAGATGGTTGTGGACGTCGGCAGGAATGCTGAATGTTTGTTTGACGATGTTGCATCTCTGTGGGCGGTGTATGCGCACTCCCCGGGGGTGGATGCACATTCATCTTTGTGCATGCCTTTGCTTTGGGCAGAATAAATGCATATATTTGGTGTGGGATGAGTGTGTATGCGTATGAACGTCTATATTCTGGATGAATGTATATGAATGTGCAGACGCTTCCGTGCCCATGTGGGTGGGATCCGTATGTGTGAGTGTGCGTGTCTGTGTGTGGAATGAGAATGCCTGTCTCCAATTCAGGGTGAACCTGGCCTGGGGTTTATCTCTGTGAAATGTGTACAAATAAAGAGGTTGTGTGTGTGTGTGTGTGTGTGTGTGTGTGTGTGTGTGTGTGTGTGTGTTTGTGTGTGCAAGCTAAAGATGTATGCACGTTTGTGGGGCAACTGTGTGTGAAAATCTGTGTGCATATGTGCATGTGGCAGGCATGTATATTTATGCACAACGTGGGGCTGGATATAGTTGCACACCTCTTCCTATGTGAGTGTGTGTGCAGGGTCTGTGTATGCACATCTATCTGAGGGGCCATCTGCACAGATCTGCATCTGTCCATTCATGGGGAGAGTATATGCGTATATGTGCACAGGAGTGAAGGAGTATGTTCCAGGGATGGCTGTGTGTGTCCATCTCTGTGTGGTGAATGTGCCTGCCTGTGCCCTTTGGGGCTCTGGTACCCGCAAGTCACAGAGGCAGCAGCTTGCAGAGTGTGTTATGACATGTTTATAAGTCTCTCAACCTTAATGCATTTTAAATTTCCAACCCAAGGGGATCCCGGTGGACTGCAGAGCCATTTGTTTCTTGCTGTGCTTTAAAAGAAAGTTTCCAGAGTGAGAGCCCTTCCCTTCTGCCTCCAGCTCGGCACCCCCACCTGGTTCTTTGGGACTCTTGGTGGCAGGAAGACACAGACCTGAGTTCCAATGCTGTGGGAGCAAGCAGAGACAGGGCTCTCTGAGTGTGGGAAAGGAGGAGGGGATAGAGGGTGGGGCAGTGATGGGAATGACCAGGTGGGAAGAGCCCCCCTCCCCTTCATTGGGGCAGGCCGAGGGCATAGAAGATGCTCAGCTCAGCCATTCTCCTTGCAAGCCCTCTTTCTCTCAGGTCACCTGAGGATTCACACTTGGATCTCTGCCTCTCACACCACATACTCTCCCCGGGCAAATTAACCCCTAACTTCCCTGAAGTAACTCCTGGTATGTAAATCCATTCCCAAGTTATCTGTGCACCCCCAGGACACCTCATGTGCCTTTGACAGCCACAGTGCCCACCACTTCCCGCCTGCCCCTATTGGAATCCAAAGTGTCAACATTAGCCATATCCCCTAGACTGAAGGAGCCCCAACTGCTATGTGCTGAGGGCCCTGAGGGATTGTTGCTGACTCACCTGCTTACAGGAACCTGTGGAGGTAGGAAATGAACAGCTCCTCAAACTTCAACTTGCATTTATGAAGGCACCTGTTCTAGGTCTTAGGCTTAAGGCCACTGGGATAGTGCTGAGAAACCAATGACAGAGCAGAGCTGTGCTTAGAAGCACCTCTCCCCTCAGCTTTTGGATCCTCATCTTTAGACCAAGTTCTGGGCTTCAATTCTCCCTTCCCTTAGGACAGTGGTCGGCAAACTGTGGTTCTCGAGCCACATGCTCTGTTGACTAATGATTTTGCCGACCACTGACCTAGACTTTCGATTCCAATAATTACAGGTTGATTAATCACAAGGAACAACAACAGCCTGTAATTATTGGAATTGAGAGTCTAGGTCAGTGGTTGGCAAAATCATTAGTCAACAGAGCAGCAAATAGCGGCTCGTGAGCCGCATGTGGCTCGCGAGCTGCAGTTTGCAGACCACTGCCTTAGGATGAGTTTTCCCTGGAGACTTCTTTCATCCTTCCTGCTACAGCTCTCGGTGGGTCCGCCTGACCCAGCAGGCATGCTTGAATCCAAGGACACAGAGATTGGACTCTGGCTGGGACCCTGCATGCTTGGTACCATCTATCTGGTGATCTCACTTTCTAGCCATTGGGTTCTCATTTGAAACAGCTTTTTATCATAAGTTTTTCTTTCTTTTGTTTTTAAAAAAATTGATTTCAGAGAGGAAGGGAAAAGGAGAGAGAGATAGAAACATCAATGAGAGAAAATCATTGATTGGTTGCCTCCTGCACACTCCACACTGCAGATCGAGCCCACAACCCAGGCATGTGCCCTGTCCTGGAATCAAACCGTGACCTCCTGGTTCATAGGTAGACACTCAACCACTGAGCCACGACGGTTGGGCAGTTTTCTTAATCTTGAATGGGGCTTGGGGGCAGGAGCTGTGGCTTGGGTGGGCAGGCTCTAAGGGTCTTTCTTGACCTTTGGTCAGCCATGACCTAGGGGGCCCTACCCTCTGACCCAAGAGGATGAGCCTCCCATTGGGTCTCCTTAACATCCTGTTGCACCTCGGGGCTTCCTGGGCAGACCTTGTCATGCCCCTTGGACTTTTCCCAGGAATTCTGTGTGTACACCCAGCTGAGTAAAAGGGCGAGAAGATCGTTCGCAAGGACTCTTCTGGAAACGTAAAGCATCGTAAGGCAATTAGGTGAGTTTAAAAAGAATGGCTTTCTTGTTTTGGTAAAAGTGCTGCATCAAATGACTGGAGAGATAGGATCACTTGATAACTAAGAGCATGTTCTCTGGAGCCTGCCTGCCTGGGTTTGGCTCTGCCCTTTGCCATTTGCCACTTGCTGGTCACATACCTGTGGGAGAGCTGTTTGACCTCTATATGCCTCAGGAGCCCTGTCTCTAAAGCAGAGATAATAACTTCCGATGATTACAAACAGAGTATTCACTTCCTAGCATTGTTATGAAGATAAGGTGAGTTAATGCATTAAGGGATTCACAACAGTTCACAGCACATAGTAGATAGAAGCCTCCTCATCGCTATTAAACATTTTAACAATTCAGAGGAAAGCCTCACTCATGCGTACTGCTACCCCCTGGGGCCCTTCTCCCAGCCACCTCTCTTTGGGGTGGAGCACACCTGGTTTTGTAGAAATGTGATTTATGATATGTATGGTTGAAATACTTTCCTCCCACTAAACCATATGTCTTAGAGATTTTTCCATGTCAGTCCATGTAGATCCACTTCATTCTTTGAAAATTAGTATTAATGAGCTACAATTTATTTGCTCAATCTATCACTCACTGGTTGGGCATGAAGGTTGTTCTCCATTTTTCACTATTATAAACAACACTGTGTGTGCCAGCTTAGGTACGTGTCTGCTTGCATTTGGGTTGCTATCTCCTTGGGCTAAGTCCTAGAAGTGGGAGTGCTGGGTCAACGAGTGTGCACGTTTTACATGTTGACACAAATGGCCAGCGTGCCCTTTGGAAAGGTTGTACCAATTTACCCTCTGTCAATGGCGCCTTCTTGTTGAACCTTTTCCATTTGGTTTCTGAATCTCCCATCCAATTTACCCTATGCCCCGGTGAGGCCACCTGAATGCAGAAGGGAGCTGGGAGAACACATACATTTTTTGATTAGTTCATGAGGTCATGAGCTGCCAAGAAAGCATTGTCACTGCGGGCGCTTTCTGAGGGGACCGCTGAGGTGTGTGTTGCAGCTGCCTCACCTCTTCCCGAAGCAGAAAAGGGCGAACCGTGAAGCATGAGGAAGCCTGTTGGAAGGGTGACTTGACGAATGTTAAGCATTGTTCTCTCCAGGCTCTACATTGAAGCAGCCTGGTTGGTTTGACCTGATTTTGCATGTGAGCAGAGGCTGCAGATGACAGATTGCCCCTTGAAGAGATGGCTGCAACTCCAGCTCCCATCACAGAGGTGCCTGTACAGAGGGACCTTGTCACGCCCCATCAAGAGGTGGAGTCTAGCCCTAGTCAGTTTGGCTCAGTGGATAGAGCGTGGGCCTGCAGACTGAAGGGTTCCAGGTTTGATTCCAGTCAAGGGCATGTACCTTGGTTTTGGACACATTCCCAATAGGGGGCGTGTAGGAGGCAGCTGATAGATGTTTTCCCCTCATGGATGTTTCTAACTCTCTATCCCTCTCTCCTTTCTTCTCTGTAAAAAATCAATAAAATATATTTTTAAAAAAGAGCTGGAGTCTAATCTCTTTCCTCTTGCAGCTTGGGACTGCTTTGACCAATAGAGTCGGTGGAAATGATGCTCTTACCAAGTTGCTGAACCGTGAATTTGGGAGCAAAATAGAATGGTGATTGCTCTAGGTCAGGAAGTTTTGCATTTATTTATTACAAGAGAACTAGAATGTTTAGTCATTGTCTGTTGGGAAACATGCAGGAGGCAGCTGATCAATGATTCTCTCTCATCATTGATGTTTCTATCTCTCTCTCCCTCTCCCTTCCTCTCTCTGAAATCAATACAAACATTTTAAAAAGAAAAGAAAACTGTGGCAAATTGTTTAAGAGCAAGAGACTTGGGTTTAAATTCTGATTCTGTGGCTACCAACTCTCGTGACTTCACTTTTCATCTGTAAGGTAGGGGCAATCGTGGTTCCTTCCTTATGGCAGTGTTGAGGAATTAGGTGAGTTAATGCTTTTCATGTTTATGTACTACTCTGATTATTAATTTACAATTGCTTAATACTTCTTAAAATTAATTTACTTTAAAATTATATTAATTATATATAGGAAATTATGAATCAAGATTGTTAAATAAAGAGAATTTAGAATAAGCTAATTTTTATTCCTATTATTTCCCCTCTACTCTCTCCCTTCCTCACAAAGGTAATTATTTAAATTTATTTTTGGTTTATCTTTCTGTCATTTTTTTGAACGTTACGTAGGCATTATTATATTTCCAAACTGTCTTTAGATAAAAGAAGGACCAAAATATTGCTTGCCCAAATTTCATTAAAAAAGTTAACTTTATTGGGGTGACATTGGCTAATAGGGTTATATAGGTTTCAACTGTACATTTATTTCTATGCTACATAAACTGTATATTGCATTGTTTGCCCATCACCCAAAGTCAAATCATCTTTTGTCCCCATATATTTCGCCCCCTTTACCCTGTACTTCCCCTCCCACCTCTTTCCCTCTGCTCTGGACAATCACCATACTGTTGTCTGTGTCTATGAGTTCCAGTTTTATATCCCACATATGAATGAAATCAGATGGTTCTTAGCTTCTTATATTGATTTATTTTACTTAGCCTAATATTCTCAAGTTTCATCCATATTGGCCATATTCATCTTTTCATCTTTTCTTATGGCTGAATAGTCTTCCATAGAATATATGAAACCATTTATACTATGTCTCCATATCTTGGCCACCATGAATAATGCTGCAATGAACATCCCAAATTTCATTTTAAGCAATCTTTTCTTTGATATATAAAGTACACAAATCTTAAGGGTATAGCTTCATGAACTGAACATTGGGAAACTCGAAGAGTGAGTATAGCCACCAAGTCACCTCTCAGATGAAGAAGGAGAACATTACCAGTTCTCCACAGCCTGCTCGTGTGCCGTATGTTTGTGAGATGTTTGGGCGTCTTCTTTTGCCTGTTTAAGTATTTGGCTCATTTTTCAATTGTGTGGTCTTTTCACACTTGGTTTGTGGAGCTTCTTTACATATTCCGGAAGTGAATTTGTTGTGGATTAATAAATATTCCAATCACTTTGACTCTGTGTATTTTTTTTTTTTTTTTTTTTAAATTATTTTTTATTGATTTTTTGCAGTATAATAGTAGTACATGTTTTCCTTTCCCCCTCCCCCTTATCCTCCCCCCAGCCTCCCCCACCCCCCAGCACATATCCCCAGCTTCCCCCCTCCCCGCCCCAGTGTCTTTCATTCATTGGTTATGTTCATATGCATGCATACAAGTCCTTCCGTTGATCTCCCCCCGCATCTGCCTCCCATCCACCCAAGCCTCCCCCTGTAGCTTGACAGCCTGTTCAAGGCCATCCTGCCTCTATATCAATCACTCTCCCCTGTTTCTTTTCTTCAAAAATATCTTGCCTCTGCATACTAGAAATAAATGTATAAGAACAAAAAGTGTTTCAGTCTCGGTTTCAATGTCCAACTTTTCTGAGTCCCAGTTTCAGTGTCAAGTAATTCATTATGTGTATAAGTCAGCAATGGTATCCAGATGGTGGACATATCGTGTCAATGCATGATCCATCCTCTCTGGTTTGGTCCTGGGCTGCCTGCAGACATGCACAGCTGCTGACTGCTAGTATGGCAAGGTGTCGTCAGTGTCCCCCATCTCTGGACCGTCCTCATGGCTGGAACAGATCCATCAGTTCCTCACCGTCGCAGGAACCCACATGGTCTTGGAGTTGTTCTCTGAAAACACACAAACACATTCTCGACCAAAAGTTAACAAAGGGATCCTCTATGCAAAATAGACTTGGGATTCTTTTTAATTTTTGCCTAAATGATTTTCCTTTGGCTTATTTTGACACCATGTGTGTTTTTTCATGGGTGTCCTGCTATTGTTTTTACAAATGGAATTTACTTTACTGGAGTAAGAATTTTCTAGTTGTATTTTACTTACTCAATATTTTTTTTTGTCCCTTTCATGATATTACCCCGCTGTCCCCTCCCCTTTTTTGATTAATGGGGACTTTTGGAAATTTTCTATTGCAGTCTTGATAATTTTAAATTTTAATTTTTGTACGCAAAGTGACTGCTTTAGGTTCTTTGGATGTTAGGCAATTTTACAGAGAGATGAACTACTGATAGATTTTTCAGTTAATGTTTTAGGAAAAGCTTTTTGTCCAGTACACTATAATTTTCTTGAGTATTCTCGTATTTCACTTGGCCAATTTAAATTAATCTGAAAACTTGATTGCTATTTTCCTGTCAATTTTAATACTCAAGCAGAAATCTTAGTTTACCCTGTGAATACTAGTGGAAAGGAATATTTGCAATTTTGAGTAGGTCCCGAGCATTCCTGGTAATAGACTGAATTTAGATATAGAGCAGCTATTGCTGGCCGAGTCTCTGTCTGCCACCTGGGTCCCCGTATGAGTTGTGTGTGGGAGGTGAGGCAGCCGTGGGGGTAGGAGACCTCCCTTAGGAGGGTTGAGAATTCAAACCCCTGCAAGGTTTGTGGATGAGGGTCTGTGCCCCACCTCTGTTGACCTTTTAGTTCTCTCCTGTTGGCCCCTCTGCGACTGTGCCTGTCTTAGGTTGTTCCTTCCCTGAGGAATCTTACCCGTCTCTGGCTAACCAGCCATCCTCCGGGGCCAAACAGGGTGATGTGAGGTTCAGTTCTGTCTCCTTTGTAGTCTATGCCCCCCGTGGCCTCCACGTCCAGTACCTGCCTTGGGGTCCCCTAGCCTGCTGGCGGGGTCCCGGTACTGATCACATATCTCGGGGGACCCAGGGTTCTTCTCCAGAGAGGGCCCAGCTCACACCATTGGTGGAGATACAGATCCATGGTGCCAGCTGCCCAAAGGCTTCAGCCACACCTCGAACTGAAAACTCTGGCATCAGCTGTGTGTATTTGGATAGTAACAAGAAGGTCCCTCTTGGCAGAAAGGGCAAGAAGGGCCAATATAGAATGCTCGGATGCCTTCCCAGTGCCTTAATTCCTTCTGAAAGGGATTAATTTCTTTCCTATTCTTTTTTAAGTTGCTGCCCAACATTCAAAGAATTAGTTTGTAAGTTTATTTGGGATAATTGTATAATATGCTGTTGTCAAATATCAAATATTATAATGACATTGTAGAATAATATCATGTAAGGGTATTATGGTGTCATGGGAGGTTAAGCAGGGCCTAGCCTAAGGACTGGTCTCCATAGGATATGACAAGCTCTAGGCCATGTCAATTCAATGTCAGACTAGCTGCCATTTTTTTATAATTTTATATAAACTTTGTCAGGGATGTAAAAACACAAATCACTTACCTCAGTTCAAGAGTTCAAGTATATTGACTTTTCCACTTACTCTCACCACCTGCCACTTACCCTGAGGTTTGACATTCTGATGGACTTTTCTCAGTCTCTGGATCTATTCTTGTTCATCAGTCTATGTCATTGATTGTATTCCTCAAATGAGTGAGATCATGTGATATTTGTCTTTCTCTGCCTGGCTAATTTCACTTAGCATTATGCTCTCCAAATCCATCCATGTTGTTACAAATGGTAGGAGCTCCTTCTTTTTTTCCGCAGCGTAGTATTCCATTGTGTAAATGTACCATAGTTTTTTGATCCACTCATCTGCTGATGGGCACTTTGGCTGTTTCCAAATCTTAGCTATGGTAAATTGTGCTGCTATGAACATAGGGGTACATATATCCTTTCTAATTCGCCTTTCTAATTTCTTGGGGTATATTCCTAGAAGTGGGATCACTGGGTCGAATGGGAGCTCCATTTTTAGTTTTTTGAGGAATCTCCATACTGTTCTCCACAGTGGCTGTACTAGTCTACAATCCCACCAGCAGTGCACAAGAGTTCCTTTTTCTCCGCATCCTCGCCAGCACTTGTCGTTTGTTGATTTGTTGATGTAAGCCATTCTGATAGGTGTGAGATGGTACCGCATAGTCGTTTTGATTTGCATCTCTCGGATAATTAGTGACTTTGAGCAAGTTTTCATGTGTCTCTGGGCCTTCCTTTTGTCTTCTTTCGTGAAGATTCTATTTAGGTCTGTTGCCCATTTTTTTATTGGATCATTTGTCCTCCTTTTATTGAGTTGGGTGAGTTGCCTGTAGATGCTTGAGATTAAACCTTTATCACTAATAACATTTGCAAATATGTTCTCCCATACAGTGGGTTTTCTTGTTGTTTTGTTGATGGTTTCTTTAGCTGTGCAAAAGCTTTTGATTTTGATGTAGTCCCATTTGTTTATTTTCTCTTTAGCTTCCATTGCCCTCGGAGCGGTATCATCAAAGAAGTTCTTTTGGCATATGTCTGAGATTTTTCTTCCTGTAGATTCCTCTAATATTTTTATGGTTTCCTGTCTTACGTTTAAGTCCTGTATCCATTTTGAGTTTATTTTTGTGTATGGTGTAAGTTGGTGCTCTAGTTTCATTTTTTTGCATGTATCTGTCCAATTTTCCCAACACCATTTATTGAAGAGACTGTCTTGACTCCATTTTATGTTCCTGCCTCCTTTGTCAAATATTAATTGAGCATAGTGGATTGGGTTGATATCCGGATTCTCTATTCTATTCCATTGATCTATATGTCTGTTCTTGTGCCAGTACCAGGCTGTTTTAAGAACAGTAGCCTTGTAATACAGCTTGAAATCTGGTATGGAAATCCCACCGACTTTGTGCTTCTTTCTCAGGATTGCTGTGGCTATTCGGGGCCTTTTTTTGTTCCAGATGAATTTTTGGAGAGTTCTTTCTAGGTCTGTGAAATATGCCATTGGTATTTTAATGGGGAGTGCATTAAATTTATAGATTGCTTTGGGTAGTATGGACATTTTAATTATGTTGATTCTCCCAATCCATGAACATGGAATGTTCTTCCACCTGTTTACATCTTCCTCTATCTCTTTTTTCAGTGTCCTGTAGTTTTCCACAAATAGATCTTTTACCTCCTTAGTTAAGTTTATTCCTAGGTATCTTAATTTTTTTGGTGTGATGGTAAATGGGATTGCTTTTTTAGTCTCTCTTTCTGTAAGTTCACTATTAGTGTATAGAAATGCCATAGATTTCTTGGCATTAATTTTGTAGCCTGCTACATTGCTGAACTCATTTATTAAATCTACTAACTTTTTTATGGAGTCTTTCGGGTTTTTTATGTACAATATCATGTCATCTGCAAATAAGGATAGCTTAACTTCTTCTTTTCCAATTTGGATGCCTTTTATTTCTTCTTCTTGTCTAATTGCAATGGCTAATACTTCCAGTACTATGTTGAACAGGAGTGGTGAAAGTGGGCAACCCTGTCTTGTTCCTGTTCTTAGGGGAAATGGTTGTAGTTTTTGCCCATTGAGTATGATGTATGCTGTGGGTTTATCGTATATGGCTTTTATTATGTTGAGGTATGATCCTTCTATTCCTACCTTATTGAGAGTTTTTATTAAGAAAGGATGTTGGATTTTGTCAAATGCTTTTTCTGCATCAATTGATATGACTATGTGATTTTTATCTCTCAATTTGTTTATGTGATGTATCACATTTATTGATTTGCGGATATTGTACCATCCTTGCATTCCTGGGATAAATCCTACTTGGTCGTGGTGTATGATCTTTCTGATGTACTGCTGGATCCGATTTGCTAGAATTTTATTGAGGATTTTGGCATCTATATTCATGAGGGATATTGGCCTGTAATTCTCTTTCATTGTGTCGTCTTTATCTGGTTTTGGTATTAGGGTGATGCTAGCTTCATAGAAGGAGTTTGGAAGTTTTCCATCCTCTTGAATTTTCTGGAATAGTCTGAGGAGTATAGGTTTTAGTTCTTCCTTGAATGTTCGGTAAAACTCCCCTGTGAAGCCGTCTGGCCCTGGGCTTTTGTTTGCTGGAAGCTTTATGATGACTGCTTCAATTTCTTCCACAGTTATTGGTCTATTGAGTTGTTTAGATTCTTCTTGATTGAGTTTTGGGAGGTTATATTTTTCTAGAAACATATCCATTTCCTCCAGGTTGTCCAGTTTGTTGGAGTAGAGTTGTTCATAGTATTTTTTAACAATCCTTTGTATTTCAATGGGGTCTGTTGTTATTTCCCCTCTTTCATTTCTGATTTTATTTATTAGGGTCCTCTCTCTTTGCTTCTTTGTGAGTCTGGCTAGAGGTTCATCAATCTTGTTTATCCTTTCAAAGAACCAGCTCTTGGTTTCGTTGATTTTCTGTATTGTTTCTTTGGTCTCTATGTCATTTATTTCTGCTCTGATCTTTACTATTTCCTTCCTTCTGCTTACACTGGGCTTTTCTTGTTGCTTTCTTTCTAACTCTTTGAGTTGTTGGGTTAGATAATTTATTGCCGCTGTTCCTAGTTTTTTGCAGTAGGATTGTAGAGCTATGAACTTCCCTCTCAGAACTGCTTTCACTGTGTCCCATAGATTTTGGATTGTTGTGCTATCATTGTCATTTGTTTCCATGATGTTTTCTATCTCTTCCTTAATCTCTCTAGTAACCCAGTCATAGTTTAATAGCATGCTGTTTAGTCTCCATGTGTTCGATTTCTTTGGATTGTTTCTATTGTAGTTGATTTCCAGCTTTATGCCACTGTGATCTGAGAATATACTTGATATGATTTCTATCTTCTTGAATTTGGAGAGACTTTGCCTATGACCTAATACATGGTCTATCTTTGAGAATGACCCATGGGCACTTGAAAAGAATGTATATTCTGTGGCTTTGGGGTGAAATGATCTGAAGATGTCAATTAATTCCATCTGGTCCAGTGAGTCATTGAGAATTGATGTTTCTTTACTGATTTTTTGTTTAGAGGATCTGTCCAATGGTGATAATGGGGTATTAAAGTCTCCTACTATGATTGTATTGCTGTCTATCTCTCCCTTGATGTCCTCTAGGAGTTTTTGTATATATTTGGGTGCTCCTGTATTGGGTGCGTATATGTTTACAAGAGTTATTTCTTCTTGTTGAATTGCTCCCTTTAGTATTATGAAGTGGCCTTCTTTATCTCTTGTTATGTCCTTCACTTTGAGATCTAATTTGTCAGATATAAGTATGGCTACCCCAGCTTTTTTTTCATTTCCATTCGCCTGAATAACTTTTTTCCAACCTTTCATCCTCAGTCTGTGTGCGTCTTTTTTTCGGAGGTGGGTTTCTTGTAGACAGCAGATACATGGGTTGTGTTTTCTTATCCAGTCTATTACCCTATGTCTTTTGATTGGAGCATTTAACCCGTTTACATTTAAAGTTATTATTGATAGGTGCTTATATGTTGCCATTTTTGTTCTTTGCCCCTGTGATCCTTCTTCGCTTCCTATTTCTTTTTACAGCAGATCCTTTAGCATTTCTTGCATTGCTGGTTTGGTGGTGACGAATTCCCTTAGTCCTTTTTTATCTGTGAAGCTCCTGATTTGACCTTCAATTTTTATTGAGAGCCTTGCTGGGTACAGTATTCTAGGATTCAGACCCTTCCTTTGCATGACTTTGTAGATTTCATTCCACTGCCTTCTGGCCTGATAGGTTTCTGTTGAGAGATCACTTGTTAGTCTGATGGGTGTTCCTTTGTAGGTGACTTTTTGTCTCTCTCTGGCAGCTTTTAAGATTCTTACTTTGTCATTGGTGTTTGCCAATTTAATTATAATGTGCCTTGGCGTAGGTCTTTTGGGGTTTATTTTGCTTGGGACTCTGTGAGCTTCTTGGATTTGTGTGGGTTTTTCCTTTCCTATACCAGGAAAGTTTTCTGTCATTATTTCTTCCAACAGGTTTTCTATTCCTTGCTCAGTTTCCTGTCCTTCTGGAAGCCCAATTATACGGATGTTGTTTTGTTTCATGTTGTCCCAAAGTTCTCTTAGGCTCTCCTCCTGCTTTTTAATTTTTTTTTCTAGTATCTGCTCTACTTGGTTATTTTTTCCTACCTGGTCTTCTAGCTCACTGATGCGATCCTCTGCTTCTTCTAGTCTACTCTTAATACTTTCTATTGAGTTCTTTACTTCAGCAATGTCACTTTTCATTTCTTCATGGCTCTTCATCATTTCTTCCTGGGTCTTCCTCATTTCCTCTTGGGTCTTACTCATATTATCAAATTTGTCTTCCATTCTTTTCAGCCACCTTATGACCATTTCTCTGAATTCTTTCTCTGACAGGTTGTTAACTTCCATTTCGTTTACCTCCTTTTCTGGCGAGCCTTGCTTTTCTTTCATATGTGGGCTATTTCTTTGTCTTCCCATGGTCTCTCTTCTCTGTGTATGTGATTATGTAGTTCTCACTCTCCTGTGTTGATTTAAAGGCACAAAATACAACACAACCAGGTGCAATGCACCAGGCACTGAACCGGAATGTAGTCAAAGTAATTGTAATTCCAAATAAAGGTGACCGCCAGAGAAAGGCAAATTTGGTGATAGGTGGGAAAAAAGAAAGAGAACCTCCCCCAGACCCACACAGACACTCACACACCCACACTCACACAAAAAAGAAAGAGACCCCCCCAAACACATATACTCACAAAAAAGAAAGACAGGAATGCCAAAATGATAATGGGAAAAGGGGGAGAAGAAAAAAAGAAATAAAAGGAGTAAATTATAAATGTGGGGTGAAAACTCCTATAGGATAGCCCCTAATCAGAACCAAAACCTGCAACAAGTACTTGGAGATTGATACAAATTACATACAACTACTAATATCAAGAGAGGTGAGGGAACACAGAAGCAAAAATCTATCTCAAAAACAATGCAGATGAGGACAACAAAACAAGAAACAACACCAAAAATAAAAATCACCCCCCCTACAAGACAAACCAAAATAACAGAATAAGCAAATCAATCTCATAAACCTGCTTAAAAAATCAATATAATCAACAGTCAAGTAAACAACAACAACAGGACAGGGCTAAAAACACTTTAAGATAGTGAAGTCAGAGAAGTTAGAGGTATATATGCACTTGGATTAGGTGGTTAGAGATTAGATATATCAGTGGGGTGAAATTTTAACAGGGGGTAAGGGGAAAGAATTAGGTAAATCTAAAGCGGGAAAAGTGTAAGGGAAACAAGACACTAAATAGGGAAAGGTTAAACAGAGAGTGGTGGTATAAAGGTGAAGTTGAGGTAGAGTAAAAGATACTAAAGTGTAGATGAAAATAGACTGTATTCCCAAGGTCGAAGAAAAGATATAATCAATTCCCTGTCACATAAGAGTCAATTTGTGATTTGGCCCCTGGGTGGCAGTGTTTCTAGATTGACTTCTGGGTCTATTGGTCCTCTTTATCCTGAACTAAACAATACTGCCTCTCTAATGGTGACTGCTGTTTTAGCAGCCAGAACCCTCCCAAAATCTTCCGGGCTTCCCCCCTCTGTCAGGTCCAAACTGATTGCGCTCCAGGGATCAACTCTGCCACCAGCTCCAAGGGCCCTCTCCCAAGTTCACCAGCTTCAACAGCCACAGATTCTATTTCAGGTGCAGCTCTCCAGGTTTTGAGTTCCGAGGTGCAGATCTCCCAGACTGCCAGCCCCCTCAGTTTCGAGCCCAAAGTACCCCCAGGGAAATCTGACCTTTCCTTGCTGGAGTTTAGAGCTCCCTGGGCTCTGCGCGCCACCTGGTCGCCGGTGCTCCGGGAGCCCCAGAGGTCCCGCCGGTACCGCGAACGGCAGCTGTATGTTTTCCGGCTCCTCTCGTTCCACTATGATATTTAAATAGATACCTCAACTTTATATGGACAACATCACCAACATCTTTCTCCTCCTGACATAAAATCTGTGTATTTTTTTTTTAAATCTCTGAATGGTGTCTTTGCTAAACAGAAGTTCCTAATTTTAAAGTAGTCTGCTTTTTCAATCTTTTTCTATATGATTAGTAACATGTTGTTCTGTTTAAGAAATCTTTGTACCCCAAAGTCATTAAGAGAAACTCCCCCATTTACCATCTAGAAGCTCTACTGTTTATCTTTAACATTTAGAAACCAGGAACTGATTTTTGTGTATAGTGAAGAAGGGTTTAAATGACGTTTTATCCAAATAGATATCCTGCAGACCCAGCATCATTTATTGAGAAGACAACCCCCTTTCCCGCACTGCAGGAATCCCATTTAAAAAAATTTGAGTAGCAATAAAAAATCATGGGTTTGATGTGCTAATTTCTTTTTCTCCTACGGTCAAGGGGTTTCATGGTTCTGCATTTCACGTTTTGGTCTGTGATCCATTTTGAGTTCATTTTTGTGAAGAGGTCTGTGTCTAGATTTATTTATGTTTGTATGTGAATGTCCACTTGTCTCAGTGTCATTTGTTGAAAGTAATTTATTTTTGGGCTATATGTTAAAATAAACATATACTTATGAAAATAAGAAATGCTTAATCTGCGTTAAACCACCTCCAATCATCTAACATTCCACGCTTCAGGTACGTCCTCCTCCCCCGGTGGGATGTTGAGCTCACAGAAGCGGATAACAGAGGGCTTTCTGTAGGTTTACATTAAAAAATCCTTAAGGCTTTACTATATAAGAAATTCCTCCTTGTTTCATTTATTTATTTAAAAAAAATATTTTTATGGATTTAGGGGAAGGGAGAGGAACAGAGAGAAACATCAATGATGAGAAAGATCATTGATTGGCTGCCTCCTGCATGACCCCTACTGGGGATTGAGCCTGCTACCTGGGCATGTACCCTTGACCTGAATTGAACCTGGACCTTTCAGTCCACAGGCCGATGCTCTATCCACTGAGCTAAACCACTAGGGCCATATTTGTTTTAGAAACAATAGAAGATACAGGTAACTATAAATAAGTAAATAAAAGTCATCTATAATCCTCCTACTCAGAGGTAAGCCTTATTACTATTTTGGTGTATTCTTCCAGTAATTTCCTCTCAGACACATATATATATTGTAGCTCATAAAGAGGAGGTCATGAAATACGTACTGTTTTATCTCTTTTAAAGAATATTTTTAAAAATTGATTTCAGAGAGAAAGAGAGAGGAAGAGAGAGATAGAAACATCAATGATGAGAGAGAATCATTGATTGGCTGCCTTTTGCACACCCCACGCTGGGGGTCAAGCTTGCAACGGGGGCATGTGCCTAACTGGGAATCGAACCATGACCTCCTGGTTCATAGGTCGAACACTGAGCCATGCTGGCTGGGCTGTTTGGTACTCTTAATTTCTACTTGATATGTTCTCTTCATGTCAATACATCACATTTTTACACAAGCATTTTCATGGATGTTGATGCGTGATATGCTAACTGGTCCCCACTCCCTCGAACTCCTAACACAGACTCTTATCTCCCACTTTAAGCCCCTACCTTCCAGACTCCCATTTTAATAGTACGCACCACCATGACTTAAGAAGTAAAGAAGTAAAGTCTAATGTGTTCCTTTTCCTAATTCCACTTTCTTTTCTGCCCCCCAGTAACCATTCTTTTAGAGTTAATGCTTCTCACTTCCAACACATGAATATATTCTCCTTATTATCTCCAAATATACCCGTTAACAATGTACAGTATTGCTCTGTAGGCTTAAAAACTTTAAATATATATAAAATGATGTTCTACTATAAACATCCTTCTGTATATTGCTTTCTTCACTCAAAATGATGTTTCTAAGTTTTATCTGTATTATTGTACATAACTTCCGCTGACTCATTTTTAACTGCTGTGTAGTATTCTATTCTACCACAATCGACTCATCCATTTTCTACTGATAGTGAAAATAATGATGCTGTCTTCTTGTGTAATTTGTAAGAGTTTCTTTAGAGCTCATACCCAGAACCAGAACTGCGGGGTTGAAGGGTATATGTATTCTCAAATTTACTAGACATTGCCTGCCAAATTGCTCTCTAACATGGTTATATAAATTTACAATTCTATCAGTAATGTATGAGATTTCCTGATCCTTTACATCTTAGCTAACCCTTGGTATTGTTACATTTGTAATTTTTATCCATCTGATGGCTGCTGAATGGCACCTGTATTAGCCTGGGTCCAGTTAGTTAGGAGCTTAGACATCACACAGGTCTTTCAAACAGAGGGAATTGAATACAGGGAATTCGCTACATGGATGTGGGGATGCTGAGAGAGCAAAAAGGGAACACAGAGGTGATTCAGAGATAGTAACTGCTGGAAGCACGTACCATCTGAGGGCTAGAGGAGCAAAAGAAAATATTGAGTCCACTTGAAACCTAGGCACTCAGAGCAGGGGTTCAGAGTGCTCAAAAGTTGCCAGAAGGAATGCCACCAGCAGCTGAGGAGAAGTCTGAGGAGACTGGGTTTGGGAGTGCAGAAAGCAAGTGAAGGCTGGAGCCAACTGCTGCTGCTGCTGGAGTGGTGCTGGCAGGAAAGAAAAAACTGGAACTCAGACCCTTCTCCCCTCTCCCTGCCTTCTAACCTTCCTTGAGTGCCTCTCATTGCTGGAACCTAACAGGAAGCCAGCTGGTCCTGGGAAGTGGAGTGTGCAGAGTCCAACCCTAGCAACGGAGCAGAATATGGAAGGATGGATTCAGGCTGAGAGGCATTAGGTAAATAACTTGCATAGCATCTCACTGCGTGAAAATAGGTTCTTTCCATTTTTACCCATAGCTATTTTAAACAGTGCCCACATCCTTCCACATACATTTTCCTTAGAATTAGTTTCTGGAAGCAGAATTAGAGAGTCAAAGAAAATGTATATTTTTAAGGCTCTTCATTCAGGCTGACAGAATTGCTGGAGGAGTAGGGTTTGCAGGAAAGGGAGTCCCTCCCCTGGTGTATTCCTGGAAACTGCATCACAGAGCAGATGGCAACAGAAAAGATCGCCTTTCTACACTCGAGTGCTATATTACCTAGGGATCACTTTCTACCCAAGGAATGAATGCGGAGGGACTGTAATTCTAACTAACCTGTGTCAGAAAAAGAGCTACGGCCTCAGAGTCCTATAGCTTTCATACTAGTTATATTAGCCTTTGAATCCTGTAAAAGAGATATAAATATCCGTTGACCACAGAAAAGCCACAGTGAATTATAAGTTGTACCCACACAGTTATAGCAACAAAAATATAATTCCATAGTATCATTTATGCAATTTCCTAAAAATAATATATCCTTATACTAAATGCTCAGTATTTAATTAACTGTGGATTTGTTGACTTAATTGGGCTTACAGAGCCAAGAATGTGGTGTGCAATGAGTATGGTGGCTGGAAGATACGGGATGGTGGTGGTAGAGAGATAAGAGCTGAGTTTAGGAGGGTGGAGGAAGTGAAGACAAATCAGCACATTGGGAATTCTGGAGAAGTGCAGGGAACAGAATGTACAGTGGAAGAAGGGAAGTGTGAGGGTGAAGGTAGGCAGTGCTGAGAGTAAACCTCACCTACATCACCACATAGACATGACGACTCTACCTGGCCCAGATACTTTGGCCTGTGCTCTGCTCAGCTCTGCTGAGAGCATGAGTCCCTAATCAGATGATTGCAATCATGAGACTCCCCACCAGCAGGTAATCAAGAGGCCAGAGCCCCCCGTCCATTGGGCCAGGTATTCATCTCTAAGGGAGCTGCCCCTACACACTCACCTTGGAGCAGAGCCCTGTAGGGGAGAGCTGGGTGTGGCAGTGGCTTTGGCTGGGTATCATGAGAAAGGCAGGGTTGAAGTCTGGGCCTTGAGGAAGGCTCCTGATGACATCTCTAGCTCTTGGCACTTTCTAAAATTTATGTCCAGAGCACTTGAGAGAATGACTCCAAAGCCTTCTCCAGCCCTGCCTCCCCTCTGAACTGCCTCCTGCACATCTTTAGCTGGGTGTCCCATAGGCACCTTGGCATCATCTTATCCCCAGGCTGATCTTCCATAGGAGAAGGAACTGTGTTTGGCACACCATACTATACTCAGAGCTTCGTGCATTCCTTAGCACAGACACTCAAGAAATACTGGTTAGATGAAGGAATGGCATTCTAAAGCAAAGTCCTTAATTAGCAGCTGAGCAGAAGCCATTGAATGAGGAGAACAGGGGCCATTGGTGACCTGGGTGAGAAGCATGAGGACAGGGCCCTGTTTGACGTGGGCAAAGTGGGGCTGAGTACTCAGGAAATATAAGAAGTCTCCTGTGATGGGAAGGAGAGAGACAGACCATTAGCTTGATGGGACTGTGAGCTAATACTTAACAATATGACTACATTTCCTTGAGTAATGTAAGGACAGACATGTGCTAAGCCTTTTCCAGGCATCACTATCTCATTTCACAAGGATGCTTTCTCTGGACAGGGATTATTATTTCCACTTTCCAGATGTGAAAACTGAGATGCAGAGCTGAAATGACTGGTTCAAGGTCATGCAGCTGGTTAAGTGATGGAACCTCAATTGGGATGGGCCCGAAACAAGCTCGGCCACCCTGGGAAGGCTGCTGCCTTTAGCATGGGGGCAATCTTGAGCCTGTCTCTTGCCAGAAGCAAGAGAAAGGTTTTGGGTGCAGATCCTTGAGGTATGAGGCTGGTACAAAATCAACAGCATTGTAATCCTTGGACAGGAGGTGGGATGAGGGTGAGGATGTGAGGAGTTGTTGAGAGGAGTGGGTAAAGCCCTCCCATGGCACCTTCGTCTTTTCAGGAAGGGAGGCAGGGCCACAACAGGGCCATAGTGCCAGTAGGGATTCACAGGGGCTCAAACTGCTATGGTTTGTCCTTAGCCAGAGGGCAGGAGAGTCAGCCTGTCTCTGACACGGTTTTGAGGCCATGGGGCCTTGAGATAAACCCAGTTTTTGGCTCTGATAGTGCTAAGCCAAGCAGAGCTGATTATTAAATGTCCAAGGACATGGCTTCTGATAGAGATATAGGTGAGCTACCCCTACCTCCCACCCCTAGGACAGCTTGCTAACAGGATCCTGTTGTGGCTGCAAATGAATTTTCCGTGATCCCTAACTCTTTGATTCAAGCAGCCATCCCTGGACTGGAGCCCTTAGGGAGAGCATCCAGCCCTTCCAGACATTCTGCCGAGGAGAACTGGATGATTGCTGCCTGCGCCACGTTTCAAGTCTCCCAGAATTATTTAGTGGACTACTGGTTGCTTAGAATGCTTCACGTTCACAGACTAGCAGGCTGGAACCAGACATCTGAGGGACCTTCGGGCATCTTAGCAGCAGGAATATTAAGATGTGGCAGCCAGCTTATCAGGAGCCTGGATAGGGATCACGAGGAATACATTTTATTCTGTGAGTTGCAGAGCACAGGACTTGTGCTTCTGAAGTCAGGCCTATTGGTGGGTCTAACTTTTGTTGATAGTTCCTTGGCCATGGGGTTTATTATTTATTTTTAGTTTTTGATATCTTTCCTCCCCCAATATATTTTTATTTACTTCATAGAGGAAGGGAGAGGGAGAGAGAGGTAGAAACATCAATGATGAGAGAGAATCATTGATTGGCTGCCTTCTGCATGCCCCTTACTGGGCAATCGAGCCCGCAGCCCAGGCATGTGCCCTTGACAGGAATTGAACCCGGGACCCTTCAATCCACAGGCCAACGCTTTATCCACTGAGCCATTCCATCTAGGGCATGCCCATGGGGTTTAGATGGGAGGGAGTGGAGTGCAGTGGGTGGGCCTGTGCTCCTGGGAGGCAAAGGGGTCAGTGGGATGTGGGTGGCTGGGTGGGTGAGTGGGACAAGTAGAAAGGTGAGCAGGGGTGCTGAGAATCTCTGCTTTCAATTGCTTTATAAATTGGGGTTTCCATCAATGTCATGTTTTATTAAAGAAAGAAAGAAAAAGTGTTTATTGTTTAAAAAAATCCTCCATGTGGTGGCAACTTTTGGAATGAGAAGAACCGGGGTTTGGGTCCTAAATCTGACTCTGTTTGGCTGTGTGGCTTAGGCACACACTTGGACACATCGCATAACCTCTTTGAGCTTGTCTGTAAAATGGGGCCGTAAGATCTTCCTGGTGGGGATGCTCGGAAGACCAAATGACACAATGAATGAGAAGCTCCCAGAAAGGCATGATGATGTTTGTGATGGAGCAAGTCATCTGTTTTCAAAGAGTTACTTTCAGAGAGAGTGATCACGACCAAGAACTCGAGAGCTTACTGCTGGAAAGTACTGATGGCAGCTTCTCATTTATCCCTCAGGTCAACCTCCTGGGAGGGTGTGATCATTCTGCCCCGGCCCCTTCCAATGTCAGGTGAGGAAACAAAGCTCAGAGAGGTTATGTGACTTGTCCAAGGCCTTGCTTCTAATTCACAGAAGAGCTGGAATTCCAGAAGAGAAAGGGTAGGGGGCCATGGTCTTGGTGTCACCAACTCATTTATTTGTTTTCCTACAAATACTTATTGAGCTCTAAGCATGCACCTGTCACATCCTAGATGAGGAATTCTTGTCAGTGGAGGTGTGTGCCAGGAGTCACTTAGCATGACATTCCAGGTCTGTCCCATCTGGTCCTTGCCTTTCTTTCAAGGTCCTCTTTCACCCTTCCCCTTTGTACACTGTGATCTGGAATCAACACATTGCTCATTGTCCTTTGGGGCCCCAAACCTTTGAACCTGATGCTTCTGCTCGAAATGCCCTGACTTCCCCTCTCCACCTGGAAAACTCCTAGTCACTTGTCAAGACCTGATGTCACCCTTTCTGGGAAGTCTTCCTTGCTCACCCCCGACCCCCCAGACATACATTATTTGTATAATTAAATTTCCATTACATTTCTGAGTGGTTTAAGTAAGTTCCCTAAGTTCACACAGCTAGTCACTGTCTGAGTCAGTGACTAGCCAATGAATGTCACCACTGAAACACGTGGCCAGTAAAGGTAATGGTTCTCAGAGCTCTTCTGCTCTGTCCTGGAACTCATCAACTTAACTGCATTCATTTGCTGGTGAGCTCTCGGGGAAAGGACTACATGGGAGTCATTATGACTTGTTAGCGAAGACTCAACAGTGGATGCTCCTGGGATAATAACAAAGGTAATTGCTTGCCTGGTTCTGGGCTAACCTCTCAATTTTCATTGTATCATGTATTACTCATGACCATCCATGAGGCAGTGATTATTTTTTATTCTTCCCATTTCACATTCAGGCCAACTGAGATGTAGAGAGTTGAAACAACATGTCCAAGTTCTACAGCTAAAAGGGGCGGAGCTGAGATTCAGAATAAGATCCGGCTTATCCTAGAGCTCACTGTCTTAGCTGCTATATCGCATTGCTGCTCCTGGACATGTTCTGTTAGACCCTGAGCTGGTATTGGGGGTACCGTATAGCTCCTACCCTCAAGGAGCTCATACTCAAGTGGGGAGACAGACATCTGATATGAATAGATAATCATAACATAGGTATGATGCAGGTAGGCCAGAAGAAGGACTGAATAATTCATCAGATGGGGAATGATAGGGTAATATTTCATAAAAGAATGGATACCTGAACAAGGTTTTGAAGGTTAAATAAGAGTTTTCTGGGAGATGATAGGTGAAAGGGTATTTTAGTCAGAGATAGTAATATTTTGAGAAAGAGAGAGAGAGAGAGAGAGAGAGAGAGAGAGAGAGAGAGAGAGAGACGAGAGAGAGACTCTGGTGTTCTAAAATTTCACCCTGTTTCTCCTCCCCACAGCTGATTGCCAGGAGACCAGAATCCCAGCTGCACACAGCTGGTTGTGGCTGCTGTGCTGGAGTTCTCATTGCTTCTCTCACACCTGTCTGCTTAGAAAGAAGCAGGTGAGCTGTGAAGCTCTGTGGGACTCTTCTCAGTGCTGGGCAGGAGCAATAGTGGGGGCAGCTGCTCAGGGCCCCAGAATCCAGGCCCTGCTCCCCACTCCTCAGCGATGCAGCTCGACTCCCAGCTACTACCAGCGGGAGGAGAGATGAGGACCCTGGCAGGTGGGTGGAGTTAGGGCACCGAGGGCAGGTTCTGGAGGTGGAGGGCAGGTCTTCCAGTCATCTTCTTGGCAGCAAAGGGAGTAACTGGGTCTTGGCTGGCTCAGAAGCTGTGGTCTGTCCTCCCTCATCTCTAGATCTTAATAGAGCCTGCACCTCCCTGAATATTGGATCTGAGAGCTGAGGAACCCTCGGCCCACAAGCTCTGTCATTCTCACTTAGGTGCGCAGGCCCATGGCTGGTTGGTGGTTTTACCTGTTCTTCTCTACGGGGGTAAGGCTCTGACATCCAGCCTCACCTTTGGGAGTAAGGCCTCCCCTCCAGTTGTTCCTGGTCCCTGATCCCTACTGCAATCTGGGAACCTGCCTCCTAGGAAGGCCCCCCCCGCCCCCCGCCCAGGTGTTCCCCACTCGCCTTTGGATTCATGTTCAGATTAGACTCTCAGGTGCAGAAGGATTAGATTCAATTTGGCCACATCTCCTTGGAGCTGCCTAGTAATTTGGAATCCAGCTGCCCCTGCATAGCCACCTGAAAAGCAAGGCCCATCTCCCAGCCAGTTCTCCCTCCCTCCTCAGTCTCGCGTGTGTCTGAGTACATGTCTGGGTCAGTGATGGCGCCATCATGATAGGCAGGACTGTGGTGTGTCTGTGTACCTGCATGTTCATGGAGGCCATGCATACAGCTGTGTCCTGTGTGCTGCAGCCTAACTCTCTGTCCACCATGAACATGAACATGCCCACTGTGCCTGGAGGGGACTCAGGATGCATGACATCCAAGTCCACAGGCAGGTGTCTGTCTATAGATACACGCATACCTCTCCAATACATGTGTATGCCCTCGTACATACATGTGCGTTTATGGCTAGCTAAGCATGTGTCTGTGTGACCAAAGAGAGTGGAGAGGAGGAGCCTCAGAGCCCCCTAGACTCTTTCTGCTTAACACTCTGGGACCTCCCTAGCTCTCCCTAGGGTGGCCTCGGCTCTGAAAACTTTAGGAATATCTGGTGCCCCAATGCAGCCCGCATCCCTCCCTCTTGGAAAGCGTGTACCTGCGGAAGGTACAATAGTCAGTCCCTCAAATGCAGTCTGGACAATGGAGTTCCCTACTGTGGTCCATGTAGGCCCTTCTCCATGGCTAATATCCAGGCTGTTTTCTCTGTTTTCCCAAGGAGCCCGAGGACAGGGTCCTGGTCTGGTGTGGCTGTCCAGAGGCCCGGGTTTGCCAGAGAACTCAGGACTGCTTGGAGCCATTCCCAAGGACGCTGGGCTGTCTGGGTGCCTGTCCAGAACTTTCCCTTCTTAACAAGTCTCAGGATGGGCAGGGGGAGCACTTGTGGGGAAATTACCAATTTAAATAGGAAATGCAAGCAATTTGGATGGAACCCCAGGACGGCAGTTTGAGAGCTCATTCTCTGCCCTGTGGGGGTTTGATTACAACCAACTTGGCTGATAATGTGCAGAGAGGACCAGAGAAATGGTTTCCAAGGAAACTCGGATCTTTCTAAGGCCAGTCTGGCTCAGGTGGGAGCCAGGGCTGGTCAGGAAATCAGAGGTT
Organism: Antrozous pallidus; assembly: GCA_027563665.1. NCBI lineage: Eukaryota > Metazoa > Chordata > Mammalia > Chiroptera > Vespertilionidae > Antrozous > Antrozous pallidus. Next base: position 190,144,045 of record CM050508.1, read on the forward strand.
GTGCTCAGCACTGCCGGGTTCCCATCCCTGTTCCTGGGAGCCTTCTGCCCACACCCACCTGCTCTTGCTCCAACTTTATACCTATTGCCTGGCCTGCACTTCCATTTCTGGCCACAACAGTTTCTTCCCTCCCTGTTTTTATCTCAGTCTTTGTCTGTATAGACTTAAACATTTGGGAAAGTTTGCAAGCAGGACAAAATTAGTTACTAATGGCTACTATTCATATAGCACCAACTATGTCCCTGAAAGACCACAGGATTCACATCTATTGTTTCCAGCTTCACAGCAAACCTGTGATGGAGAGGACTATGTGTTTATCAAATCCCCTTTCCCCGTTTCTCTTGGAACTACATTTCCCAGACTCCCTTGCTATCAGGTGAAGTCATGTGACTGAGTTCTGGTCAATGGAATGTGGGTAGGAGTAATTTATGCCATTTTCCTTTTTGTGTCCCCAAAATATTACACAGTCTTTTACATGCTTGCTCACTCTTTTTGCTTATGGGCTGCTGAAACAGAAAATCCACCCCTGGGGGATGGTGGAGCCACTGGACTGAATTCTTGCCTATTTGCTGAACCACTGAGATTTGGGGGAGGGGTGGGAGTAAGGAAGTTGTTTATTAAGTTAAAGCCTAGCCTGATCATACGAAACCTGAAAGAGGGGCATTTCTATCCCAGGGAGGAAACAAACTCAGAGATACCAAGTAACTTACCAAGATCACACAGTAAATAAGTGGCAGATCTGAAATATGAACCCAGGTTATGTCTTTGCTGGGGCAGAAGGAGAACTAGTGGGGACAGCTGCTCAGGGCCTCAGAGCAGGCAAGCAGGATGACTGCCCTGGACAGAAGTTGCATTGCCTTTGTCTGTCTTTGAGGAGTTGCAGAAAGGCACAGAGCCAGGATTAAGTGATGGGAGGGAGGGAGCAGGTGGAGGGCAGGCGTGTGGAGTGGCACATCACAGCAGCCAAGAGAGGAGAGTTTCAAGGAAGGTGGTCAATTGTGTCTAATGAGACCCAGCCAGGTGGAGGAGGAAGAGGGCTGAGAAAAAGACCATTAAATTTAACAACCTCAGTGACAGTTTCAGCTGAGTGATGGGGCAGATGCCAGATTGCAGGGGGTTTGGGAACAAGTTGGTGGTTGTATTGATGAAGGGAAGGAGAGAAATAAAAGTATCCTTGTAAGGGGAGCCAGGCCAAGGGAGAAATTTTGAGAAGAGAGTCAGTGGCTAGAAGGGATTAAAAATAAAAATGGGAATAATGAACTACATAATGCAAAGCATCTGAATGTGATGATTTCCCTTTTCTGCCTGGTTCTGGTGTGCATTCCCAGATGGGCTGATGGGCCGATGGGCCAGGAAGCAGGGAGGGCCTAGGCACAGTCAGCAGGTCATGCAGCAATAACTGGGCTGCGAGGCACTCTTCAGAGAGGGCAAAGGGGTGGTAGGTAAAGTTTGTGAGCCTAAGAACTTCAAGGTAGTTCTTCAGGGTTGTCTCAGATTATCCTTCCCCTTTGCAACTCTGTATTAAAGTTTAAAAAATTTTTTCTTATCTCTTCTAAGTTTCCCTCAGCTTTACTGAGATATAATTGACAAATAAAATTATATTTAAAGTGTACAAAATGATGATTTGATATATGTATGCATTATGAAAGGATTCCCACAACCAAGTTAATTAACACATTCAACACCTCACATATTTACATTTGTTTTGATGAGACTGCTTCAGATATATGTCTTAGCAAACTTTAATTATATAATACATCATTATCAACTACTAGAGGCCTGGTGCACGAATTCATGTACCAGTGGGGTCCTTCGGCCTAGTCTGTGGGATGGAGCTGAAATCAGCTCTCCAATATCCTCTGAGGGGTCCTGGATTGTGAGAGGGTGTAGGCTAGGCCAAGGGACCTCATTGGTGCACAATTGGGGGTGGGAGGGCTGAGGGGGGTTAGCCAGGAGGGAGGTAGCAGGGGGACCCAAAGGAGGGCTCCAGGGCATGTCTGGCCCATCTTGCTCAGTCCCCAACCCCAGCAGTAAGTTCACCTACTGGTTGGAGTGTCTGCCTCCTGGTGATTAGTGCATGTCATAGTGAGTGGTTGAGTGGCTTTAGCATATAATTAGCATATTGCACTTTGATTGGTTGAACAGATGACTGAACAACCGGACACTTAGCATATTAGGCTTTTATTATATAGGATAGTTGCCACACATATGTTAGCTTCTCAGACCTTATCCATAAGATTATCCAGTTGATTTGGTTATGGCATTATTGTAGACTAGAGGCCTGGTGCATAAAATTCATGCACAGGGAGTGCAGGGGTCCCTCAGTCTGGCCTGCACCCTCTCCAATTTGGGACCCCTCAGGAGCAGTCAGACATCCCTCTCACATTCTGGGACTGCTGGCTCCTAATTGCTCACTTGCCTGCCAGCCTGATTGCTCATATCTGCCTCTGCCTGCTGGCCTGATTGCCCCATAACTGCTCCCCTGCTAGCCTAATAACCCCTAACGGCCTCTGCCTCGGCTCCCACCACTGTGGCTTTGTCTGGAAGGATGTCCAGAAGATGCCCAGTCTAATTAGCATATTACCCTTTTATTAGTATAAATAGGCCTAGATGATACACTTGAGAAATAGAGAACTTCCTAGAAATCAGCACCAGAGTTTGCTAAGTGTCCCCAAATGTCTATTCTGTCCCAACCTCCTTAAACTAGGTGTGACCATGAGCTCAGTTCTTGCCAAAAGGAAATGTGTAACTTTCATACATGGAAGGTATTTGACCTGAACATTGGAAAGGGAAACCCTTTTCTATGGTCTGGAATTTGGAAACGCCAGTGATGAACACTGGTTATATGGACAAAAGCAAGACCCTATGGGATATCTGAATAACCAGATCCAAGGAAGCTGCATCTCTTGAGACCTAGAGATAAAGAAATTTCTACTGCTCTGGACCATCTCTTCCTCTTGACTATCATATGGGAGAGAAATGAACTTTCATTTTATTTAAGCCATTATATTTATGAGTCTCAGTCTTAAAGCAGCTTTGCGTGCCCCTTAATTAATATTCCCCCTTGCTCCCTATCCATGTCTCTTTCCATAGTGTTCTTCACTATTCAGTAGTTGCTCCATCCTTCTTTTAATTCTCTTCCCTCTCTACTTCTATAGCCAAATTCTTTCAGACTCCTCCCAACATACCGACTTTCACTTCTCTCTATACCTTTGTTTTCTTTAGAGCCCTGCCAATGCTAGCCTTTCCAAGGGTTTCGTCAACCCTGCTATTTTCTCCACGTTCCACGCGGTTTTCTTGGTCAGCTTCCTCTATTTTCTCAGTTGATGTCCCATCTGATGACACCAGATCTGTATCTCCAGCTTGACCTCCTTCCTGAGCTTCAGGTTGAAAAGTCATCTGCCTGAGGGGCACCTTTTCTTTAGTGTCTCACAGGTTACCCTGGGGATGCTGCCTTGCACAATTCCAGGGGCTCCATGTACTTGGTTACCTCCATTCAATGTATCCATATCAGTTAGGAGGCTTGTGGCAGCACGTAGAGAAAACCCAACTCAAAGTGGCTTAAAACAATTAGGAAATACGTTGACTCACATAAGATGATAGGTTGAGCTGCTGGGTGGCTTGATCCAGTGACTCAATGAGCTCATCCAGAGTCCAGGTTTTTCAATCTCTTCTATACTCTCCTCCAGGAACTGTCTTATCCTCAGACTCTTGGTGTCTGTTAGTAGCGATCAAGACTACTTGTTTTCTTGTTTACATTAGGAGAGCATTCCTCTCCTAAAACAGTTGAAGAAAGATGCTTTCTTATGGTCTTAATAGGTCAACTTATGGCCTCTACAGCTTGTGCTCTGAACCAGACATTGACAAGGGTTTGGCTTATCATAATTAGGTTTATGGGTTAGGGTCTATCTTGGATCTGGAGAGACTTCCTCAGACAACGTCTGTGACAGATGGTAGAGGGGTGGAATGGCTGTTGAGCATTCAATCACAATGTTGATATCAAAACCTAACCTTGTGCCTACTCATTGTCTTCAACCAAGACCTTTCTTTTGTATGTTCTGGTTTAGCTAATGGTTGCACCATTAACTCAGTGACATTAATTGGAAACCAAAATTATTCTCAACTTTCTGTTGTCACCACTCACGATTTACTCAATCACCAACACCCAGGACCTTTATAATTATGGCCCTGTCTCATATTTACCACTCTAACAGCTCTCTAATTGATTTCCTTTTTCTAGTTCCAACGCCCTCCAATCTACCTCCACTGCAGCTATCAAACGAGCTTTCTAAAATGCAAATCTGATCTTTGTTGTTGTCACCCCCTTGCTTAAACCATTCATTGGCATCACGTCACTTACCGGATAAAATCCAACCTCTCCCCAGTGGTCTGGGGCTGAGCAGGATTTAGAGAGCTTTATCCTGGCTAGAAGAGGCCACAGCTGATACTGACACATAGTAGTGTCAGCCAATATCTGTTGAACTAAACAGGAATGTTGTGTGCTTGTGTGTGTGAGGGCCTGATGAGACTGTGGGTAATGCAGGCTGTTAACCTGGGTGCAGAGGAGTTGACAGGAAGTAGCCTGAAGTTTGAAAAGGGTCTGAATTTATACTGGCATGGTGGGTTGTTCTGTTTTTAGTTGTAGTCTGGTGCTTAAAGAACTTGAGTTTAGAAGTTAGACAGCTAGTATTAGGTTTAAATCCTGACATTGCTCTTTGCCACCTTGAGCAAGCTGTTGAACAACCTGGTCCCAGCACCTTCCTGCGACACTGAAGGGAATGATGCTACCCACCTCAAAGATCTGTGGTGAGAATTTGATGAACCGACGCCAGTAAATCACTTAGCACCTGGTAAATAAATGTGTGATAAATGGTCATTGTTATTACTTCATTGAAATATAATATATGACTAATATTTAAAGCAGGTTACAAGATGTTTTATTGCTATATTGTTATTCTATGATAAAGTGAATTAATATTTCATCTCAAATATAAACACAAGTTTTCCTACTGGTAATCTTCAATGTGTTAAAATTTGGTTTGGGACGTCATTAAGTGTGATTTTAAAAAATGTTTAGTACTAATTAAAAATCCATAAAAATGAAATTAAAACCAAACATTTAGGGAACCCCTGGAATACTTTTGAGGAGTGCTAGGTTCCATTTAAAAACCATGGATCTAGCTCTACATGGAATACAGTGGCCACTGGCTATGGAGAACTTGAAACTGCCCAGTCTTAACTCAGATGTCTTGTAAGAGTAAAATACACATGGGACCTCAAAGACTTAGTACAAAAAGAGAAATAAAGTCTCACTAACAAGTTTTTATATTGATTACATGTTGAAATACTAGTTGAGCTCTATTGGGATAAATATATTGTTAATATTAATTTCACCTGTTTGTTTTTACCTTTTAAAGTGTGGCTACTGGAACATTTACCATTAGCTATGTGGCTCCAATTGTGTTGATACTGAACAGGGCTGACCTGGACTTCCCTGAGTACTACCTCCTTTTCCACCCTGGAATTCACAGCCTGTCTTTCTGCCTTGCTCTTTTTAACTCATTTCAAAGATCTTCGGCATCCACTTTGGCTGTGCACATCTTGCGGATGACCTCTGGCCAGAGGGCTGAGCATCTGCTCTGGGGACCTGTGAGTTCTGAATTAGAGCTTCCTTAGCCCCTTCTGCCACCTCGCAGAGGTGGAGCTGGGGCTCAGGACCACAGCCTGATGTCCCTGGAGACTTTATTAGGGCCAGTCCCTGTGTGGAGGTTCTGCTGAGCAGGAGTTGCAGGATGGAGGGCAAAGTACACTTTCTGTGTCCTTGGGGGATGCTGCTCCCCAAGCACCTGCTCTTAGACTCCTGTTCTGTGTGGTCATCAGTGCGACAGCATGCAGTGACCAGAACACGGGCCTTGGAGTCATGGAGGCTCTGATCCCAGCTCCCTCTCCTCAGCTCCCCCTCCCCCTTTCTAGCTGTGGGATCTTGCTTTCAAATTATTTACTAATGTTAGGGAGCTAGAGAAAGGGGGAGGGAGGGAGAAGGGAGGTAGAGAGAGAGAGAGAGAGAAATATTTGTCATTCCACTTATTCATTGGTTGCTTCTTGGTGTATCGGGGCTATGCTCTACCAACTGAGCTACCTGGCCAGGACTGGGCTTTTTCTTGTCTTTTGATCCCTTTATGCTTGAGTTTCCTCTTCTATGAACTGGGGGCTCTTCCAGCATCTGAGAACGATGGGTAGACTTCATCGGGCTCACGCATGTCAACTGGCTCTCCTGGTGCCTGGCATATGAACAACGCTCAGTGGACCTTGCTCACTTCTTCTTCCCTCCCTGTCTCTATGTTGGATGGAGAGTAAGTTTTGGTAAAGGAGACAGGGTGAGCAGACACACTGAGAAGGCTCAGAACAGAAAGTTCAAGGTCACCAAAGAAAAACTTCCCGGCTGCCCAGTTTCGCCCAGGGCTAGCTCAGCCCTGAGGGAGGAGACAGGGCTGGGCTGCTCGGAGCTCCAGGTTAATGAAGAACTGGGCCCACTTTGCTGCTGTCACCATTGATTTTTCGTTCCGGGCAGCTTGCAAGCTGCCCCAGGAATCAATGTCGGAAGGTGAAAACAAATTTCTAAAATTAGCCCGGGATAAACTGCAAGAAAAACCTTTTGTGTGACAAATTATAACGAAGCAAATACCTGAGACGGTATCATGGTGGGGAAGGCAGAGGATGGGCAGCACCCTGAGCTCACTGCCTCAGCGTGGGGGGAATGGGTGCCCCTATGTAACAATCCCATCTGCTGGGAAATGCGTGGGATCTATCAGGACACAGACATGTGCACACAGACATTCTGGCACCTTGTGGGTTCCATCATGTGGCCTTTCAACGAGCAAGAGAGGAAGGCCTGGCTAAGAGCTGACCTTGCATAGGTGGGGAAAGGGGGGCATGTATGTACACCCTGTTGGTGACCCTAGAAATCAGTCTGTCTTGCTAGAGGGTTCATACGTGCCAGGAAATCATCTAGGTGTTTGGCCTGGTCACTCTGGTGAGCAGTTAGATGAGACTGTTTGCATGGGGTTAGGAATCCCAGACATGACCATTCTCTGCTCACTTTTCCAGATGAAGTGTCAGGAAGTACTCTCACAAAAGCCCAAATGCCTGACTGTCTTATTTTGCAGTCTTCCCACATCCCACTCCCACTGACAAACTGTAAGAAGAAAGGAAATAAACAATGAATTTCAGGAGAACCATTTTGTGCCAGGAGACACGCTCCAGGGACCCATCTTCTAGACTCTGGTGCTGCATCCGAAGAGCTTCAGGAGAGGGTGTGTGAAGAGGGAGGACATTTATCTTGGCTCTTGTGACTCAGAGATGATAGGGATGACTTGAAGAACAACCCCGAGGACCTCCCATGCTAACTCACCTCTGGGATGTTCTAGTACAATTAAGCTACTGAGTTAGACGTTTCTAGGTCCATTGTCTGCTTGCTGGGTGACTGGGCCATCATTATGATGCATAGCAGCTGGAAGAACTCAAGTTGAAGGCCCCCGATCTGCTAGAGAGGTGGTCACCAGTTAGGCAAAGATATCAAACAATTTCCTTTTGCAAATTAGACTCCAAGGAAATAACCAAGAAAGAAAACACACAGATATTTGAATAGCCGTGCTTTTAGCTACCTAGACTGTAAATGTAAAGTGTTAGAAACAACCCAAGACACAACTTCTGGGCTTTGGCTAAATGGCCTCGTGGCATCATGGGTGCAATGCAGGGCCTCAAAGTGAAGCAACCAACCTGGGTGAGATATCATAGCCTGAAAGGGAAACAGGGTGATTTCCCCACTGAGACTACAGTTCAACAAGGGCATGACCAGAGGAAAAAATGAGTCATGGTAAAAGTAATTAGGACTTTATAGACATTGATGACAAATTCCATTGGACCATGGACTCATAGTTCCAAAGGGCCCTTAGGTAACCTCGTCTAACCCTTTATCTCACTAATGAATTAATCTGATAGGTAATTTTTTGGAGCATGTGCTGCAATGCAGGTTGTGCTAGGGACCTAGGGAAATAATGTTGAGCCAGCCCAAAGTTCTGACTCTCATAGCCCTCAAAGTGTAAGACACAGCCCCTTCCACATGACCAGTGTGACAGGGTGACATCTGCTGGAATACCTGTTCCAGGGGCACTACACTTTCTTTTCTTTTTTAAATTAAAAAAATTTTTTTTTATTGATTTCAGAGGGGAAGGGAGAGGGAGAGAGAGAAATAGAAACATCAACAAGAGAAAAACATCCATCAGCTGTTTCCCCCATACCCCTACTGAGGATTGAACCTGCAATACAGGCATGTGCCCTGACTGGGAATCAAACAGGCAACCTCTTAGTGCATGGATTGATGCTCAGATGCCCAACCACTGAGCAACACCAGCCAGGTGGTTCCTCAGTTCTTCTTTTTTTAAATCTTTATTGTTCAGTTTATTAATTACATTGTTCCTCCTCCCCCCCCATAGCTCCCCTCCACCTGGTACCCATCCCACCCTCTGCCCTCACCTCCCCCGCATTGTCCTCTCCCAAGTTGCATGATTTTTGTCCAGTCTCTTGCTGCACTTCCCACAACCCTTTTCTCCCCAAGAATTGTCAGTCCATTCCCTCTCTATGTCCATGATTCTGTTATATTCACCAGTATATCCTGTTCATCAGATTATTAATTCACTTGATTTTTATATTCATTTGTTGATAGATGTATATTTGTTGTTCATAATTTATATTTTTACCTTTTTCTTCTTCCTCTTCTTAAAGAATATCTTTCAGCATTTCATATAATATTGGTTTGGTGGTGATGAATTCTTTTAGCTTTTTCTTATCTGCAAAGCACTTTATCTGACCTTCAATTTTGAATGATAGCTTTGCTGGATAGAGTAATCTTGGTTTTAGATTCTTGCTATTCATCACTTTGAATATTTCTTGCCACTCCCATCTGGCCTGCATCATTTCTGTTGAGAAATCCACTGATAATCATATGGGTGCTCCCTTATAAGTAACTAACTGTTTTTCTCTTGCTGCTTTTAATATTCTCTGTTTATCTTTTGCTCTTGGCATTTTAATTATGATGTGTCTTGGTGTGGTCCTCTTTAGATTCCTGTATTTTGGGGTTCTGTACACTTCTTGGGATTTTAAGTCAATTTCTTTCACCAGGTGGGGGAAGTTTTCGGTCACTATTTCTTCATGTAGGTTTTCATTATCTTGCTCTCTCTCTTTTTCTAGCACCCTTATAATTTGGATGTTGGTATGCTTGAGGTTGTCCCAGAGGCCCCTTACACTATCTTCAATTATTTGGATTCTTTTTGCTTCTTGCTTTTCTGGCTGAGTGGATTTTGCTTCTTTGTATTTCAAATCTTTGACTTGGTTCTTGCAATCCTCTGGACTGCTTTTAGGTCTTTGTGTAATATTTTTAATTTCAGACAGTGTATGCTTAATTTCTAGTGGTCCTTTTTCATATCCTCGTATGTCTCGTTCATTTCCTCATAGGTCTTGTTCATTTCCTTGTAGTTCTCATTAAGTTCATCAGTCTTTTCTAGGAGCCTCTTGAAAAACCTTATTACTGTGGTTTTGAACTCTATATCTAGTCGTCTTTTTTCCTCCATTTCTTTCACACCTGATTTTTTTCCATGTCTCTGCATGTTGGCTGCTTTCCTGAGTTGGTCCATTAGCTTTGTGTGGTAGATGTCCTCTAAGGGACAGTGGCTCAGTCTCCCCAGTTACCTAAGGTAGATACTCTTACTGCAATCCTTTATGGGTTGTACAGTATTGTTGAAGTTAAGCCAGCTTATTATTGTTAGCACTAGGAGGGTTTGACCTCCAGCCCAATTGGCTGTGAAGGTAAGCTGTGTTCAGGTTGGATGGGTGGAGTCTCCAGGCTGAGCAGGCAGTGTCAGCTCCGCCCTATGCAGCACCTTGGTCTCTGTGCTGGGTGGTAACGGCTGCAGGCACCTCCAAGCTAAAGCTGCCGCTGGTCTTCTCCTGTTGCCAGACAACTCTGCCTCTCACCAAATGAGTCTGCACACCCAAAGTATCTCCCAGGGCTGTAAAACAAAGCAGTCCTGTGGTCTCCTGAATGAGGGAGCAGGTCACGAGTCCTCTCTGTGCAGTCGCACACTTCTGTCCCCAAGTTTATGCGCAAACTGCTGTTCCAAGTTTAAGCGCACTCTCCTCAAACTCGCAGTCCTCTGCTGTGCCACTGCCCAGTTCTACCCTGTATGAGTGTGGGCTCCCCGGACCTCGGGCCTCACCTGGAACTGGGGAATCAGTGCAGTGGGACGCCTCTGCCCTCCCCGTTGGAGAAAACCAGCGGATTTTCTGCTGCCTGCCCTTTACTGCTCACACGCGCACGGCTCCAAACCTCTCTCTGCGCGTATCTTCAAAGCTGTGCTCCACCACTCCTCTGAGTCACAGTGTCCTACCTTTACTTTTATTTGTGGAATTTTCACCTAGCCAACTTTCCAATGATTCTGGATGATGTTTGTTTTGTTGTTAAGTTGTAGTTTTGGAATTGTTGTGTGGGGCAGCAAAATAGGTGTTTACCTATGCCGCCATCTTGGTTCCTATTACCGGTTCTTCAGTTCTTGATGAGGAGCTGCAGAAGAGTGTCCTAGGGGCTGCACTGGGCTGGGTTGAAGTGAGAAGATGTGACTAAGTTTTTGACATCACCCCGTGGTAACTTTCCTAGGTTTCTCCTCCAACCCAACCTCATGTTCTTTGGTTTCCCCACACTTGAGAGTTGACTTTTCTTCATCTATGAGAGAGGGTCTTAATTCTAGTGCCTGAGGTTCTGAGATTCAGTCCTGATGGCCTCCTTAATCAGTCCTCATAGTGCCTTCCCAATTTCTCCCAAGAAGACTAGGAACCTTCAGTCAATTAGAAGCCCTGGAGGCCAGCCCTGACGTGGAGGATGCCCAGGGTGGGCCTGCTGGTAATGCCTCCCACTTGGCAGCACTTGTAATATTTATAGAAAAGTTGCCTGTCCCTTTGCAGTCTCCTTTTCTTGGTTCCAATGTCTTCAGCAATTCTGATGCTGCTGTTTACTGTGTGACCTTGGGCAGGTTCTTGGCCTCTCTGAACCTCATCTGTAAAATAGAGAAAACACTGAAAAGTGGATGGAACCACTGAGTGAAATAACTGATTAAAAGAACTTCCAGGCACACTATAAGCAATATAGTGTGCTCTCACCCTTTATCAGTAACTAAGTTGTTCTCTGTAACGTGTGGCACCTGGAACTAGACTCAGGCCCCTAGGATTAGTTGTGCTAAAAGACAGCAGAACTTCTTTCACCAATTATTTAGACACTAGAATTCTATATGCCTATTGCATTAGCTTTCTAAAGTCTTCAAAAACTTGACATGTTAACTGAGACTTCTCCCCATAACCAAGTCACCCCTAATACCACCCAGAAACTTCCAACTTCACATTTTAGTGTCTATCTTTCCACAGATTATTAAAATCCCTTTTCTATAAATAAAAATTGGTTCAAACTGCATATAATGTTTTGTAACCTGTTTTTCATTTAATAATATTTTTCATGTCATCCAATATATTTTTATGCCATTATTGTTTGTAATGGTTAGATTATGGTCAATTGTACAGATGAATCTACTGGAAATGATGTTGTTTCCAATGTTATGCTGTTATAAGTAATGCTGTGATGAATATCCTGGGTTATTCTTTTAGTGTCAGGGATACACTGACTGTGTTGACTGAAGCTCCAAGTTTTTATTTTTTTATTGATTGATTTCAGAGAGGAAAGGAGAAGGAGAACAAGCTAGAAACATCAATGATAAGAGAGAATCATTGATCGGCTGCCTCCTGCATGGCCCCTATTGGGGATCGAGCCTGCAACTTGGGCACGTGCCCTGACCAGGAATCAAATTGTGCCCTCCTGATTCATAGGTCAACACCCAACCATGGAGCCATACTAGCTGGGCTGAAGTGCCAAGTTTTAAAATCTGCTGCTGCTAAGTCCCATTATTGCCCCGCCCTTGAGTAGTTTTTTTTGAAGCCAAGTTCAGGACCTGACATTTATCTCTGTTTTATTTTATCTTATTAGATTCAGCCCATCAGTCCAGCCTGTCTAAAGCCATCTGGATCCTGTTGATCTTTTTACTGTCTGTGTATCTTAAAAAAAATCAACTACAAATTTGGTAAACAGGTCTTTTATATTTTCAACCAGGTTATTATATAATAAAAATGTTGTATAGGTCAAAGTTGAGGCCAGAGCCTCAACTTCTTCCAGGTTTGATCAGTGCTCATGGGGTTCAGCAATTCTAATTGAACCAGTATTCAGCTCACATCCTCCTGGAAGTTTCTAATAAAGTTCATACAGCAAAGTTGGACCAGATGGTTTTAACAACCAGGCTCAGTCAAGGGGAACCATCCTCAGAAGCAGAGCTCAGGTTCTGGATGGAGAATTGGGTTCCCATTGTTTCTGTTTTCACTGGGGCACTTGGCCACCTGGTCTACTCACCGTTTTCTCAGTGACCCAGGCTTCGGGCTCCCCGAGGTTATTGTCTCCCCCATCCATCAGTGACAGCTCTGGGGACATGGCAGGCACTACCAGCTGAGCCCAAGTAGGCGTGAAATCTGATACTGAAGGAGCCAGCTGGGAGCTTCATCTCTGGGAGCCGCACCAGAGCTTCATCTCTCATCCCTCATGCAGCACTAAGTGATGAACACCCGTTTGCGGGGAACTACCCATGCCAGGCTTTCACTATCTCGGGGAGCAACCTGGCATTGGCAGGGTGGCTCAGCACCCGGTAGAAAGCACAAACTCCAATTTCCATGCTTACAGTTGTGTGACTGTGGCAGGTCCCTTATATTCATTCCTCTGAGGCTCAGTGTCCTTGTCTATTCAATGGGGATGAATATGAGTTACCTTGTAGGAGCTGGTATATGGATTGACTGAGCTAAAGTAGAAATAGCACTTGTATGTGGTATGGTGGAGGCAGACTGCTGACTAATGGGCTAGATTTGACCAACAGATGTTTTGTTTGGCCTGACAGCATTTTTAAAAAATTTGAATCTTTTTCCAAAAATCAGGTTTCCAAAAACTCTGGATCCCGACTGCTCTTGAAATATGAAAAACCTGGCTGGATTAGGCCCACATTCCCAGCTTTCTGCATGTGGCAGCAGAGTGTCACCGCTAATAGCAATTCCCCTTATACAGGCATCCTTTCCATTTGCCACAGTCTCCTCCATTCCCCGTGCATGTGCCTGGGCACTGAGGCCTGGGCAGCTTGGCCCACTCACCTCATAGGCCGGGTCCTGGAGGCAGCTGAGTTCATCAGCTGGCGTAATATGCAAGAGTGAATCAGCATGCTTAGCCCTGGAGGGACCTCTCAGGGCCTCAAATTCTTCTTGCATAAAACTGGCATTACAGTGGTTGTTAGGAAGACTGTGGCTACTGCAGCTCTCAGTCGGCAACCCATGAAGGTCTTCATGGACACCCCGTAGGGAGACCCACTGGAAACTGGTGAGAGCTCAGTGTATTCTAAAGTGCAAAGAAGCAGCGAGCACAGCAAGTGTCTCTGAGTCGCATCCCTCAATCACAGAGGCCCTGGGAACCATCCTAAGGAAAAGGAATGTCTGCAGATAGCAGTCACCATAGATTAAAATGTGCAGGTAGCAGGAGACAATGTCACCTGTCATTACCACGTCCCTGTACTACCACGTCCTTCAATTTTTTATGTTCACATGTCTCCAAGGGCCCCCAGGGGCTTAAGACGTCAGTCATGTCCTTTCTCTGTTTCCCCTGCACTCTGAGTGTATTAGGGGCTCGTGTATGGATTTTCTGAGAAATCAGAACCATCCCCTATGGACCTCACGGAGCAAAGAATTTTGGGGAAAGAGTGCAATCCCATTAGACTGCAGGTAGCAGGCGGCTTGGAAACCAACGCTTTTTAAACCTTTAGCCTAAAACCTTGCTGGAGCTGACCAGCAGCCCAGTGTGGCAGTCTCTGGGTGGAGGCAGGTGGCGTTAATCATTGCTGCTGACTGTCCAGTGATTTGAAAGTGCTGGGCTAGGGAACCAGCTGGCTTCTCTCTGTGAGGTGTTGGCCCAGAGCTCTGTCCTGTTGTATCAGTTTGTACCTAATCGCCCCCTGGCTGTGTGCTATCAGCAGACTTCAAAGCTGCCTCCCATCTTTGCAGTCCAGTCCTGGCTAGAGACCTCCCTCCTCTGGGGGATTGTTAACAAACCCTGTTGGGCACAGCTGTTGGAGCCACTGGGATCTGGTGTCTGCCTGCTGTGCAAGCCTTTACCATTCGCATGAGGCCACCAACGCTACACTGCCCAATTTATTCTTTCCTCTCTTCAGAGGGTGAAAACCATCACACTTGAGCTCCCCATCACAACATAGCTCCGTGAATTTATCCAACACCTTCTTCTCAGTTGCCTAGAAGTTCAATAGTTCAGGTCAGTGTTCAGTGCGCACCTGCTGTGGATGGTACTGTGCTTGCACTGTGGATGGCTTTGCACGATGGACAAGGTCTTCCTTCTCTCCAAGTATATCCCCCCATTGGCCCACTCTCAGTACCCCCTGAACCCTGTGCTATAGTTTGGGGTTGGTAAGCTACAGCCAGGTGCCTGTAAATAAAGTGTTATTAGAACACAACCACACTTATTTATGCATTGTCTATGCTGCTTTTGTACCACTGTAGCATTTGAATAGTTCTGACAGGGACTGTATGGCATGCAAAGCTGAAAAGATTTAATCTATGGTGTTTACAGAAAAAGTTTGCAGGTTCCTTGTCGAGATCCTGGGTCTTCTTGTATTCTCCCTGCCCCCAGGAACTCACACTATGAATTATGTCTCTTTCTTCTGTGTTTAACCTCTCCATCTCCATGGACAACTTTTCCCTGGTCCAGATGGCTTGCCTGAATCCTACAAAACCTCCCTTTCTCTGTTCCCTGCAGATTTTCCAAAGGAGCTGTCTGCACGTACTGTCTCCATTGCCTCTCTGTGTTGACACCCAGGAGGTTAGGGTGTCTGTCTTCAAAGTCACTGGTGCCATTCTCAGGATGAGACCCCTTCCTCCCTTTGGGATGCCCAGCCTGCCACCACTCTTGCTTCTGGTCTTGCTGTGATCACCAATGATGTGGGGACCCTGGGAGGAAGTAGGATCATGAGGAGGGAAGAACACAGGCTAGGGCATCAGATAAGTACAGGGACCCTATCACGTGCTAGATTATTACCTTGGGTTGGTCCCTCCACTTCATCAATCCTCTCAGTTTTCTCATCTCCACAACCAGAATGAGATGACCTGCCTCTTGGTCATTGTTCTGACGAAAGTGTTCAGCACTAGGTACTGAAGAGGCTCCCTTCACTCCTCCTTTCTCAGTCCTACTGGGAAGCCCCCTCCCAGGTCTGCTGGAGGATGACAGAGGCCAGGCAGGGCTGAGCAGAATGCTGAAGACACTCAGAGGCAGAGGAGGCCCATGATTTGGCCCATTTATAGACTCAGCATCCCCCATGCCCTCCCCAAGCTTGTCTTTCTCTTCCAGTAGATGGGGCGGGAGTTTTGAGTGAGTGTGCCCAGAGGATGGAGGGCTGCAGAAGGCTGATGGACTTCCTGAGGCACAGGAGCTGGGACCTGGTAGAGGGGACCAGGTTGGTTGCTATGGAGAGAGAAATATTATGCAGTTAACTTGTTTGACTGGAGGCCTTGAGAAATACTCATGTCCCTCCAGGGCCTCAGAGCCATCTATCACTCCAGAAAGGTTCCTTTCATGATGAGGGAGTGTCTATTTGGCTAATAAAACTGTAATCACAATCCCTTACATACAGACAGCCCTTCCCTTTTTACAGTTTTTATGGAGCTCCCTTCAGTTTATAAGGAGTTTGCAGCTTCATTCTATTCAACTCTGACTCTGCTACCAAGACAGGTGCTCTAGGCACATATTGTGTGCATCCAGCACAGACCTGGCCTCCTAGGAGCTCCTATTTCCTGCAGGATGAGCACGCCCTCTGCCCTCTCCTGTGGATGTGAAGGAGCAGGGTTGTGAGTAGAGGGGGGTGGAGGTGGTCTTGGACAAGTGGTCTGAGATGAAAAGAGGGATGAAATTCAGGGGTAATGTGAGGGGAGCTAACAGCAGTTATGCATCTGCTTTGACCCGGGCACTGCTCCAGGCATTTGGCACACGTAGATTCATTTTTAACAACAGAGTACTTTGGTTGCAAGTGACAGAATCACAATGCATGCTGGTTTAGACAACGAGGAGATTATTGGCACAGGTGTCTAAATTAGAGGAAAGGCTATATTGACAGGACATTAGGAATCTCTCTCAGGTAATCTGGGAAAAGATCACCAGGTGCTCCTACTTTCAGCATTTTGTCTCAGGAAATTTTTACTATATCTTCTGGATATAGTTTAAAATATCCCAGGTGAAGTGAATTTGCTCAAGAAGGAAGGTCTTACATGGCAGATTGGCTGCCTAGAGCCAAATCTTGTTTTCTTTCTTCCACACCACATGCCTTCCTCTAGGTAGGTTTGGAAAAATCAGGAGGGAGAAGGAAAGAAACTGACTTCTTTCTCTGCGAAGTAGGACAGATGGTCTTCTGAGAGTGAGGGGCAAAGGTGGGTCTACGTGCAGACAGAGGATGGGAAGGGTTAGCACAACCACTGAGCAGACACTTGACCGGGAGTGACCAGGAAGACTGCAGGGCAGCGGAGAGCCCAGCAGAAGGTGGAGACTGTGAATTTGAAATGGAGTGGATCAGCACATTATTTGATTTTTTCCAGCAGTACTTGGCAGACAGCTGGCCTCAGATGGGAGCAGAGGGAAGGAAGGATCTGTGAATAAAAAGTGGGGATTGGGACAGTAGAGGATGCTGGTGAGGATACGGTTGAAATGACATATGCCAACCATATATATGGTTTTTCCTAGGGCTGGTCCAGTATAATGTTTTTAAAAAATGTATTCTCAACAAAAGTGGCTAATTAAATTATTATTTATTGAGAATTATGTTCTATACACTTGTACGATCTTGCAAACAGAAAATATCACTGTTATGAACTGAGTTGTGTCCTTCCCAAATTCATATGTTGAAGCCCTAGTTCTTAGGACCTCAAAATGTGGCTGTATTTGGAGAGAGGGACTTTAAAGAGGTGATTAAGTTAATTGAGGTCATTATGGTGAGTCCTAATCCAATCTGAGTGGTAAGAGAGGAAGTTGGGCACAAAGGAGAGATGCCAGAGATGCATGTGCATAGAGGGATGTGAGGAGGCAGCAAAGGTGACCATCTGCAAGCAAAGCAGACTGGCTTCAGAGGAAAATAACCCTGCCCAACCTTGATCTTGGATGTCCAGCTTCCTTATCTGTGGGAAAATAAATTTCTGTCATTTAAAGAGCCCAGCCTGTAGTATGTCGTTTATTTTGTTATGGCAGATTGAGCTGACCAATGCATTAATGAATCAGAAAGTTTTCTTTTAAAAAAAAATTAATATTTTTATTGATTTCAGAGAGGGAGAAGGAGAGAGAAAGAGATAGAAACATCAGTGATGAGAGAGAATCATTGATCGGCTGCCTCCTGCATGTCCCACACTAGGCATCAAGCCTGCAACCTCAGCATGTGCCCTGACAGGGAATCAAACTGTGACTGACTTCCTGGTTCATAGGTCGATGCTCAACCACTGAGCTACACCAGCCAGATTAGAAAGTTTTCTTTTTGGTTAGATCATAATCTAACTTGGCCGATAGAGATCTGTGTGAACTGGCCCATACCTATGTTTACATCCTCACCTTTCTTTCCTGATAACTCTCACTCTCAGTATTCCAGCCATGCTGGCCTTAAACTTTCTCCTTTTCTAACGGTCTTTGCATATTTTATTTTCTCTGCTTAGAAGACTTTCTCTCCAGATGACTCCTTATTCTTGAGATTTCAGCTCAAATGTACTTTCTATGAACCTCACACCCCCACTCATGGCCAATACGCCTCTAACTAGATCAATCCTCCTTTGATTTGTTGTCTTAAATGGGTTTCTTAGGAAGCAGAGCCTGAGACAGAAAATCTTGTGCAGGAAGTTTATTGAGGAATACCTATGGGATCAACACCCATAGAGGTAGGGCAGGGTGAAAGGAGAAAGAATGGAGCAGGTAGAGAAGTTGAGCTTTTATTCCAACAAAACATGGCCCAAGTCCATTCCAGGAGGATTATGGATGCTGGGATGGTCCTTCAGAAATCCACCTAGGGGCAATAAGGCTTTAAGGATCAGGCATTGAAAGTAGTGGCCCCAAGGAGGTTATGATATAACCCAGTGGTCGGCAAATCACGGCTCCAGAGCCACATGCGGCTCTTTGGCCCCTTGAGTGTGGCTCTTCCACGGCCTGGGTGAGTCTATTTTGAAGAAATGGCATTAGAAGAAGGTTAAGTTTAAAAAATTTGGCTCTTAGAAGAAATTTCAATCATTGTACTGTTGATATTTGTCTCTTTTGACTAATGAGTTTGCCAACCACTGATCTAACCAAAAGGTCATTCCATAGGTGACCTTTGTCAAGGTGGACCTTAAAGGCTGAAGCTAATCCTAGGGAAGAGTAAAGTGAGAGCTGTCTGCATCCAATAGTCCTGGCAGTTAGGGGATAAGAGTCTTGTCCTAAAGGGAGGCTTGGGGCACACCACTGCATCCACATTTGGTTTACCTCTCCTTCATAGCTCCTGGCAGTTGCAAGTTGATATTTATGTGCTTATTTGATTAATTTTGCCTTCCCCACTAGCTTTAGAACAGAGGGCAGTTCCTTGCCAATAATAGTGACACTCCACTGGGCATAGAGAGAAGGAGTATGATGGATGCATAAATGGGGGGAGGATAATTACACTAGAGCAGGGAAGAGCATGGATGTTAGGAAAATCCAGGAGGAAATGCTTGTGGGGCCAGGAAAACTTGACATTGGTAATTATTCTAGAAAAAAAAGGAACTGAGTGAGAAGGAAATGTTAGTGCATTTGCCACCTGCTATGTGTCAGGCACTTTGCTGTTTAATTCTTAATACAACCTTGGGACTAAGGATTGTTGCAACTTGAAAAGGGTTGGTGAGAGGTCCAATGTCTCTAAGAGGAGGCTGAGTAGTTTGCTGCTAAGAGGCCTCTGAGCCTGGCATTAACTTTGTAAATTTGTCACAGAACAAATATGGCCAGTTTCTGGCTCCTTGGGCTCCCCTTATCTCTGCTCCAGGCAAGGCATGCTCTCTCTGTTCACACAGTCTTGCCAACTGATTTAGTTAATTGGGTTTCTGCTTACTCAATTGCCATTACCCCTCACTCTTGTCTCCCTGTGACCATACCATGATTGGCGTTTGGGGTCTTCCCAAATTCTTCAGTCACATTTTCAGGCCATCTCTTGGTTCATTCCAACAGATGGCAGAGCTCATCCTTCTGCATGGATTTTACTGACTGAACACAGAGGGCATCATTGTTTCCAGGTTTCAAGCTCATTCACATGTGCTATTGATTGGTATTATTACTGCTTTGCTAAAGCTCAGAGAGGTGAGGTCACTGGTCCAAGTTCATCAGTCAGTAGAACCAAGATTTGATGCCAGGTCTTTTGGCTCCCAAGGCCAGATGGGATGAAGTTACTCTGGGGATGCCATAGTCCACAGGAAGGAACACTATCTCCCTACCATGGGGTAGGTGTACCATTTTGTAATTTCTCTACCTGGAGGGAGAGCCTTTTCCCAATGTGGTAAAAGCTTGCCAGTTGTGACTCTTCCTTACTTATTTGTATATTCTGGCTCACTTTCTGAGGTGTAAGCCCACCTTCAGATACTTGACCATGCCCCTGCAGGGGTCAACAGAAGATATCTGGGCATGTCTGTTGACCCAGAAGTCAGCGGAGAGGGTTGTGTCCAGCAGGGCAGGAGCTCTGCAGACTCTGCTTGTACCCCTAGCTTTCTGGAAAGCCCTCTAGGCAGCCAGCACAAGGTCAAACACTTCTGTGCAGTGAGTCCCTGCAGGGGGATTTGTTCCGGGAAGGGAATTACATTTCAATTTGATTTAATTCAATGAGAATGACACCAAATTGATCAGCTGGTAAAATGCCATTTGATGGGCAGATCTGCTCTTTTCAAGTTAATAGAAACCACTAGAAAAATTAGTCTTGCTTTTTCAGATAGAACTGAAAGTTTTACCCATTTCCTTTGCCTTTTAAAAAGGGCTCAAATTCCCTGAAGGTGGAGAGCATTTTCCTGATAGCTCTGTTGACCTGGGCAAAGCGATTAACCACCAGGCACTCAGGGAACACAATAAAAATTCTGTCTTGGTATATTTATTTTTGATTAATTGCCTGTATCAGACTTTTGTGTAATCTTGAGAGATTTCTTAGGTTCTTTGGGTGTCAGTTCTGCCATCTGTAAACTGGGCATGTAGTCTCCCTTGGTCTAGGTCTGGGTGACTTTCTTTGGTGTAACAATATATAAAAGCCCAGAGACTAGAGCCATGGAATGACCAGAAAGACCGGTGGTTATGATGCACACTGCAGCAGCCAAGCAGCTTTATGGGTGTGTGTGTGTGTGTGCCCACTTGGCCCCACCCCTCAGCCAGCCCAGCCCCCAATGAGTGCCCAACACCCTGATCAGGGGCAGGGCTGGCTGACCAAGAGCATGTGGCCCTTCCTCCCCCACCAGCCCAGCCTGATGGGCCCCCATCAGGGCGGGCTGGCCAGATCAACCCCACCTGTGCACAAATTTGTGCACTGGGCCTATAGTATGAATAATATCCATGGCCCCACAGTAACCACCACTATTGTGCCGGCAACCATAATCACTAACATTACTTCTGAGCGGTTACTTTACCCTAGGCACTATTAGAAGTTTCATATACGGGTTATCACATAATCCTTGTCATAATTTGTGAGGTAGGAAGAAGCTTTCCTCTATCCTCAAGGTTGCTGGTTTACTAATCAAACAGACATGAGACAGATTAACTAAAGAAAGTAACCAAATTTACACACATAGGTATCAGAACTCCACATAAAAGAGAGGTTCAAAGATAGAAAGTGAAAATGAGGTGCATACAACACGCTGAGCTAAAGGATGACGTAAAGTACCTTGGGGATTTCCAAGGGCCATTACAGAATGATAAGAAGAACAGATGTACGGTTATTAAAGTTTGCTCTGTCCTGTAGATAGGTTAAAAATGATGATCTCCGATAATCTCTTCTGATGAGCAAGTTCCCTAATTCAACTTCTTCTCGGTGGTGGGAGTGGGGGCAGAAGTTTCTCTTGAGCCCACAGGGTCTTGGTTGCCTTTAACTCAAAATAATTCACATACCACAGAGGCACACCTTGGGCTGATGTTCTGAACCCATACACATTCTACCACCTATGTACAGCGATTCTTCTGTTGTGTTTATTTGGAAAATGTAGGTTTGTTGCAATGCCACAGATCAGCAATTCTCAACTGGGGTGCTGTGGCAGGCACACTGGTGTGCCACAATAATTTTTAAAAATGAAATACCTGACTATTTAGTTAGGAGCACTGACTCCCCCCACCCCCTTAGATTGTCAGATGAAAAAATGACAATAGCCAACACAACAATAGCCATTCAGTGTGAAAGAGTCAAAATCGTACTTTTTTAGAAATCAGATCAGCAAGAAATATATTTTTTTGGTGTGCCGCAGAATTTTAGTAATTAGTTTATATGTGCCATGAGATGAAAAAGGTTGAAAATAGCTGCCATAGAGTATTAGGGAACAATTTGAGCTTAACATGAACTTTGTATTTGCTTATATGTAATTTCTTGTTGGAGAAACACTATGTGAACCTACTATAGTACCCAGTTGAACCAACAAGCCACATAGGAATAAAACAACAACAACACATCTATGCACACACCTCACATGTCAATCAGCCTCCTCAGTTCACTGCATGTCGTGTGTGTCATGAGGCATGCATCAGGGGCTAGAATTTCCTTCCCATGTCTGATGACCATGCCACCACTTCACAATAACCCACAAGCTTTAACCCTTCTGGAGCCCGCTTCCACAAGCAAATGAAACCTCTTTTCCCAAGGTACAGTGTTACGCTTTTTGCATATTTATGTCTATCTTAACCACTTAACATGTGTAAGACTGTGCTACCCTTTTCATTAGGTTGCTTTTCTTTTTAATGTGTCACTGATGAAGTCTTTAAGTGTTGTGCCCTAATTTCATTGTTCCATTGACCCTTCGCAAAACTGACAGTAGTTTTGTGAAGTGATTTATTTTTAATTAAAAACAATTGTGATAAAACACACATAACATAAAAGTTGCTATCTTGACCATTTCTAAGGACTATATAGTTCACTGAATTAGGTACATTCATATTGTTGTGCTACCATCACTACTATCCATCCACAGAACTCTTTAATCTTACAAAATTGAAACTCTGTACCCAGTGAACACTGATTCCCCAGTCCCCTCTATCCCCAGCTTCCGGAAGTCACCATCTAATTTCTATCTCCATAAATTTGACTATTCTAGGTGTTTCATAGGAGTGGAAACATGCAGTATTTGTCCTTTTGTGACTGGCTTATTTCACTTAGCACATTGTATTTAATTTTCTTGCATACTGTAGTATGTGCTAGATTTTCCTTTTTTAAAAAAATGCTGAATGATATTCCATTGTATGTATTCTAGTAGACCACACTTTGTTTATCTAGAGTCTGTAGTGTTTCCCAATACCAACAACCAATTCTCCGATTCTCCAGACATCAGCTGTGTGTCCAACAATTCAATTCAGTTCTGACCTTAACTGCCCAGAGTTAGTTCATGCCTGTAGTTGAAGGGCTCAGTCCCACCAGCCAGCCCTACTTCAGATGCCAGCCACCAGTCTCCAGCTTCTCATACCATTTCTTAAAGTTTGCTAGAATGTTTTAATTTGCTAGAATGGCTCATAGAACTCAAGAAGGCCCTTTACTTATGTTTACTGGTTTACTAAAATGGATACAACTCAGGAAAGGCCAAATAGAAGAGATGTATGTACAGGACAAGGTATGGAGGATGGAGATGAGGGCATGGAGCTTCCATTCCCTCTCCAGGCACACCACCCTCCCAACAACCCTCTGTGTTCACTAGTCCAGAAGCTCATCATCTTGTTCAAGAATTTTCATAGAGCTTAACCTCCAGCTGGTTGGAAGTGGGGCTGAAAGTTCCAACCTTCTAATCACTTGGTATTTCTGGTGACCAGTCCCATCATGAAGGCAATCTAGGGGCCCCATTCCAAATAACCTCATTAATTTAAACTCAGGTAGGATTGAAAGAGGATTATCCTAATATATATAAAGAGCAAGGTGGTGTGACGACAGAATAGGCAACGGGTCACCATGAAGTACATGGAGCACCTCTCAGACTCCCTCTCCCCTAGCCCCCCAATCTGCTCACCATGAGGGGGGGCTGGTGGCAGGGTGGGACTGGGGACTGTTGAGCGGCAGTGGTGGGCTGCTTTGTGGGGTGGCCATGAACTTAGCAGAACAGTCACCCAGGCAGCATCGAGTTTTGCGAAGCATCCTCAGGGTGGGGAGCTTCACATAGCATTGCAGGACAGCAAAGGCCATGCGACAGAAGCCAGGCTACGCCTAGGGACCCTTACTGTGCACGACTTTGTGTGTGCTGGGCCTCTAGTTATAAATAAGACTCTCCTATCACTTGGGTTTTGAGAACTCTGTGCCAGGGACAACGATAATTTTGCATTGTACTAACACATAGGGGTGGTGCTTTTTAGGCATGCATGTTGCATTATAGTAGAACTGATTGTCCTGTCATCTCTCTATTTTGCGCATGAGGAAACTGAGGTATAGAGCATTTAAGCGACTTCTCCAAGTGTCCCAGCTAATAAATGGGAAACTCCACAACTCATGCCTCAAACACTGTTACCCTGCTTCATTTTTTTCTCCACGTATTGTCACCAATCCAGATGACAATGACTGCAAGTCATCTGGTTATTAATTTCCTGTTGTTAACAGAAGCTATAGTGTCTGAAATCTTTGCTGCACCATCTGGAATTTTTAATAAAAACTTGAGGAATTTCCAGTGGTTTCTGTGCATTGCATATGTGTAATAGCAAGGGGGAAAATTGCTATTTAAAAACAGAAATGCCTACAGCCACTTTTATACTCCAGGTGGGGGTGAGAAGGAAGGAAGGCTGCTCTTTTGTTAATGAAAACACTATAAATAGGCTTTTTTGATTATGCAAGGAAAGGCTCACTCCCTACCCCCACTTCACCTAGTCTGGAAGGAGGAAGCTCAATCTGGAACACTTACCATTGTAATTAGCTAATATTAATAATAGGGAAGAAGTAAAGGGAAGGCCAGACAGTATAAGCAGAGCCATCTGGACAGCTTCACTAGGAAGTTGCGACTTTGCACTCCCCAAGGAACCACTGGTCCATTCCCTGCAGATAACTTGGAAAAGGGATCCAACAAAAGGGAGGTGGATGCATTTACAGTGAAGTTGGGGTGATGGAGAGAAAATATTTGCCTGTCAATCTAGCCTGGAACAAAGATACTTGGCTAGAGTGGGTGGAGGCACTGCAAGCATGCAAAATCTTAGAAGGGATTCTCTCTGGCTCCTCTGCCTTTGCTCCTGCTTCTTTGCCCATGGTCCCGCCACAGACATGTGACCCTTGAAGCTGCATGTGGGTCTCAGAAAATTCCTTTTCTTGCGATATAACAAGAAGCCCACTTCCACCGGGAACCAGTGGGGATACTGAGAGGTCCCCACCACTAGCAGAACTACGTTGCTTTACAAATAAACTAGGGAGGATCAGAGAACTCTTCATTGGTAGCTTATGAGAAAGGGAGTTTTTAGGGCTGTGCAGGACCCGGGGTAAAGAGGAGATGAAAGAAAGTTCATGGTAGAGAAATTAAGCTTCAACCCCAGAAAAACAGTGACTCCTGACAAAATCCCCATTTGAGCTGGTTGAGGAACTCGGAGATGACTATCCAACTTTAAATGCTTTAAGTTGTGTGCTATTTTGATGATCTTCCTCACCCTCAGCCAAGTCAGTTCCTTGCAGCAGGCCCAGGCTAGTGATGCTTAGGACATGAAGGTAGGAGGCCGTGTTCCTGAGAAATGGTAGGGGACAGGACCACAGGGGAGGAAGTGTAAAGGGGAAGGGGCTTGAGAACTGGCTTGAGAGCAAGAAGTGACCAGGAGAATGGAAGCACCCCTAAAAATGGTAGGAAATATTGGGGAGAAGCCTATTCTTCCCCCAAATAGCTTGGGTGAAAACAGGTTATTTTTGTGGATAATAGAAGAAAGGACGTTCCAGAAGACACCAGGTATTGCCTTCTGGGAGCTGTTCCCTGCATCCTGCCCTGCCTGGGCTGTGTACCCCACTTTTGCACCTTAAGAATGCGTACTTCATAATAATAAACATTATCAGGACCCACAGTGGTTATATTTTGCACATCTCCAGGGTGCCCTTTGCCCAGGTTGCTGTCCTGAAAGTTGTTCTCTTAGATTTAGAAAGTTAGTATGAGCACTTTACCAGTGATGGCAGTGAAGTGGTTTGAGGAAGGGACCAGTTTGTCTGACGGGCCCAAAGTCATCATCTGTGTTTGTGGCAAATCTACGCAGCTGCTCTTTTTTTTCTCCTTAATATGTGCCCTGCCCTCCATGCTGAGACCTGAGGGGGGAAGTAAGCAGGGCCTGGAAGCTGAAGGGGCTGGAGGATGCTGCCTCATCTGCTTCCTCCCTCTGAGAGCCCATGTGGAGCTTGGAGGGGCGGTGCAGAGGAAGCTGATGACTCAGGGGTTCAAATAACCTCTGCAGATGCTCAGCGGTCCCCCCTCTCCAGCCTTGCACAGACAGCCTTCACCTGGGAAACCAACAGGTTGGAATTTTAATCAGAGAGAAAAACATCTTAATATATCAAGTGTCTTTCAGTAGCAGTTTAAAGGGGAGAGACAGACTGTCAAAAGCAGTCCCTGGGTACCCAGACCAATATGCCTCTGCTCCTGATGCCTGTCTCTTGTCTCCACAGCTGGAGGGGAATGGAATTGTGTGATGTGTGAGTGTGTGTGCAAAGGGGCAGAAGTGCAATCACTTTGGAAAACAAATGGGCAGATTCCTAGAAAGGAAAATATGCACTTACCATGGGAACTGCTCTTAGGTTTTACACAACAGGAAAGAAACCATGTGCCCAACAAAGGGGGAAGCTAAGGAGCAGGTGTGGAGGTCCTGCCTGTAAGGCTCTGTGGCAAGAGTGGGGGTGGGCAGACAGGACACTGGGGTTGGAGAGACTCCCACAAAACCCCAGAAGGTGGGGACTGTCACTATCCTCTGTTTTACAGAATGAAAGCACAGAGAGGGAAAGTCACTTGCTTGAAGTTACATAGTTCATAACTTTCATGAGTGAGATCTGAAGACATGTCACCAAAAAATGTATATTGATGGCAAATAAGCACATGAAGAGACACTCAACATTGTTAGTCATCAGGGAAATGAAAATTATAGCCACAGTGAGATTCCACTGCACTTCCACTAGTGGCTAACATGAAAAACACTGCTCATAACAGGTGTTGGCAAGGATCTAGAAGAACTGGAACTCACACACTTCTGGTGGGAAAGTAAGAGGGGGCAATCATGTTGGAAAACAAATGGGCAGATTCCTGCAAAGGTAAATGTGCACTTACCATGGGAACTGCTTTTCTTAGGTTTTACATGTCCACCCAAGACTTGTGCATCATGTTTCTAGCAGCTTTATTAGGAATAGCCCCAAGCTAGACACAACCTAAATGTTGATCAACAGTGAGTTGATAAACAGTGGCAAACTCTTACAATGGAATAATACTGAGTAATAAAAAGGAATGAACTATTGATTGGTGCAACCACATGGATATATCTCAAAACAGCTATGTTATTGAGTGAAAGAAGCCAGAAATGAAATAGTACAAACTGTATGACTCTGAATAATATAAGCTATCTATAGTGACAGGAATCAGATCAATGGTTGCCTGAAGATGGGGAAATGGGGAATGGGGTGTACCTGGAAGGGGGATTAGAAAGGGCACAAGAAAATGTTTTGAGGGGATGGAGATGTGTATTGACTTGATTGTGGTGATGATTTCAGGGGTGTATGTTCAACCTTATCAAGTGATGCAGTTTATTGTATGTCAATTATGTGTCAATAAAGCTGATTATAATAATAACTACTCCCTAACCTTCCTTCCCCTCCCCCCACACTAGGCAGCAGTCTATCTGTAGAGCTGGCACTCTCCTTTACCTCTTGTTCTGTTTTGCAGCTGGGCTGGCTATGTGTCTGTCCCAGGTAGATAGAACAGCAGCCTATTCTGCGCTGGACACCACCCACATCATTTCACCCTCTCATTTGCCAGTCCTAATCAGGCAGGTCCTGTTTTATTATACCCATGTGATATGGAGCAGTTAAATGACATGCTCAAGGTCACATGGGTGGAATATGGGAGGAAGCTGAAGGCAGACTTCTTGGCATGGGGTAAAGCAGACTTTTAAAAGTCCAGCCAGTTCTGGTTTCCAATGAGTCAGTGAAATGAAAAAAAAATTCTATTTCTTAAAGGGCCAGCCACCTATGTGTACTTCTTAAATTTTAGAGAAGGACCTGCCATTTACCCAATCTCTCTGACCTTGAGCAGTTCACCTCACTGGGTTTCTGTTTTCTCATCTGTAGAATGGCAGGAATGACATCCAATTTTTAGGGTTTTAAAGAAAGATTCAATAAGTTAAAGGATATAAAAGTGCGTTTGACTCTGATGGACCCTAAGAAAGTTTGTCTTGGTGTTTCATACTTCACCATCTGCCCCAAATGGGATCTATTTTTAAAAATGTGGTGAAATATACATAACATAGAACGTACCATTTTAATACTTTTTAGGTGTACAAGTCAGTGGCATTGAAAATATTCCCAATGTGGCACAACTATTGCTGCCATCCTTTTCCAGAACATTTTCCCCCCATCTAAACAGCAATTCTAACCCTGTATCCAATGAAGAGTAACTCCCCACTGCCCCACCTCCCCATTGCCCCACCGTCCCACCCAGCCCCGCTATTGGGGATAACTGCTTTTCTACTCTGGTGTCTATGCGTTGGACTAGAGCTGAGGTTTCCAAACCATATTTAGCAGCTGCCTCAGGAGTTCTGCAATGATTGGCTTGGATTTCATTGAACGATTTAAAAAATGCTTTTCAAATTAACAAGCTGACAAGAGACTGTGCAGCTCTTAGAATGGGAGGGTTCCTAGCATCTCTGTTTAATTAAAGAGAATGCTAAGATTGCAGAAAGCGGTTGGGAAACATCTACGATTTGCAATAACTTCTCTGTGTGATTAGAGGTTTCTATAAAGCGCGGAAATTAATTGGCCATTGAGGTGGATGCCTGTGGCACACTGTATTTTCCAAAGATGACTATAACAACATCTCCCATCCACACGTTCTTCTTATAATGTGACTGTTATGGGTTGGATTGTACACCTCCACCCCACCACCCTCTTCCTGCAATTCATATGTTCAAGTCCTAGCCCCCAGGACCTCAGAATGTGACCTTATTTGGAAATCAGGTCATTGCAGATGTAATTAGTTAAGATGAGGTCATACTGGAGTAAGGTGGGCCCTAACCAATATGGCTGATGTCCTTATAAAAGGGGAAATTTGGACACATAGGCAGAAGGTCGTGAGAAGATGAAGGCAGAGATGGGGTGATACTTCTACAAGCCAAGGACCTCCCATGATTGGCAGCAAACCACCAGCAGCCAGGAGAGAGGCCCTGAGCAGATCTTCTCTCACAGCCCCCAGAAGGAACTAACCCTGCAGACCCTCTGATCTTGGCCTTCCAGCCTCCAGGCTGAGAAGATAATGGTGAGATAATACAGTTCTGTTATTTGATCCACCCAATCTGTGGTATCTTGCTCTGGCAACCCCAGCAAACAAATACAGGGACCTGTACACTGCTCTCATTTTGATATGAGTCTGTGGCAACTTCCCCTTGAAATTGGATGGCTTTTGTGGCTGCTTGGACAAATGGAGGACAGCAGAAGTGACACTAAGATTCCTAAGGCTAGGCCACCTAAGGCAACAAAGCTTCTGCCTGGCTGATTGGAAGACTTGTGTTTGAAGCCTTCAGTCACCAGGCAAGCAGTCTTCTGCCCAGGTCCTGCAGTGCTGGGCTGTGCAGGAGGTCATCAGATCCCTATACATGAGCGTGAGGGAGGGTGTAGGAGCAGGGACGTAGCCTGGGGCTGGTGAAAACATGGGGAATCCTTAAAGGTAAGACTGGAATTTTCAGCTTTGAAAGTCTGGTTGAATCCCCTTTCAAATTAGACACAACCCCATTTCCAGATAAGAGTTCTAGAAAGGCATCTGTAGTGAGGTGACCAATTCTCTCTTCCTTCTAGGACACCAGATGATTGTAGACAATCCAAACTGAAGAAGGGGGATGGGAGGCCCCCTTTCACAGGGAGGACTCTAAGCTCTGCATTTTGAGAAGCACACCAGAGCTGAGTCTCCAAACATATCCTTGGAGTCTCCAAAAGAGTCATCACTTATCCTCTGTGCATATCACTTTACTGCATTATCTCATACAATCTTTTTTTTCTCCTCCCCCCCCCATTAATTTTTTAGAGAGAGTGGAAGGGAGGGAGAGAGAGAAACAGCGAGTGAGCGAGAGAGATTGCTGTGAGAGATACACATCAATTGGTTGCCTCCCACATAGGTCCCCACTGGGCCTGGGATGGAACCTGCAACCTAGGTACGTGCCCTTGACCGGAATCAAACCCATAACTTTATGGTTGGCAGACCAAAGGTCTGTAGCCACACTGGCTCTCTCATTTAATTAAATATATATAATTAGTTTCAGAGAGGAAGGGAGAGGGAGAGATAGAAACATCGTGATGAGAGAGAATCATTGATCGGCTGCCTCCTACATGCCCCCCATTGGGGATTGAACCCACAACCTGGGCATGTGCCCTTGACTGGAATCAAACCCAGGACCCTTCAGTCCACAGGCCGACACTCTATTCACTGAGCCAAACCAGCCGGGGCTCTCATTCAGTTTGGCGTGATGCTGTCAACCAGCTTTTATTGTCTTTCTACTCTATTACTCATGTCTCAGTAGGGATCAGTTAACCAAACTAATCCCATGAGCAAGTCTTAGTAGCACCATGAACATTTCAGGCCCGGAGATCAGGCTGTGGCTGCTGCAGAGGAAGGCCGGCCCCTCTGAGGAAGAAGCGACTGCCACCAGAGTTTAGGTGGGTTATAAAATGGTGGAATCTGCTAAGCTCTGGAATGAAAATTTCTTTCAATGTAGATGAAGCCTTGATTCAGGGGGGTGGCAGGAGATTGGTACCTGTGTTTCCCTTGGCAACCGCCTTCTGATTGGAAGGAGTCTGAGTGAAGGAAAGGAAGTCCTTGGGAAGGCCTGTGTGACTCACCCACAAGTGGGCAGAAAACAGTCAAAAGGAATAGGATTATTTCTCTCTCTCTCTCTCTCTCTCTCTCTCTCTCTCTCTCTCTCTCTCTCAACAGTTAAGATTTTGGGAGTGATGACAATACCAGGGAAATAGCATGGAATGGCTGGCTTCTGAGAAACCCCTTGGTTAGAAACAAAGTTGTTTTCCCACTAAAAGCTGTCTTCCAAGTCCTCCCCTTCTGCAGCATAAAGAGTGAAGAAGTTAGACAAAGGTATCCCCAGGAGTTTCCAATCAGCTGCACAGATTGAAGCAGAGAATCTGAGCAGAGGCCTAGCCCTGGCATTCGCACGAACATCCCTCAGCAGGAGGAGGGATAAAAGGAGTTAGGGCTACAGAAACAGGGTGAAGATCCCCTCTGAAGCCCAACCTTGGGTCAGAGGTAGTGGAGAGCTAACAATCTGCATCAGCCCGATTCAGGCTGTCCAGTCTGAGCAACGAGGACCAAGCAAAAGCTCATGTGATACTTACTGTGTAACAGGCTCCCTTCTAAGGTTTTCATGTATGTTTTCTCATTTTAATCCTCACAACATCAACAAGGTGAAGTCTAGCATTATCTCCCTTTTACAGGTGGGGAGACTGAGGCACAGAGGATACTGGACTGCAGACATTCAGCTGGTGAGCAGCAGAGCTAGGTAGGATGCAGAGCCAGGATGCCTCAGCGTGGACCAGGATGGGATGCAGAGGAGGACCTGCTGGAGAAGCAGGACCAGGGGCAAGAAAGGAGGGACCCTGGCCAGCACTAAGCCAGGGACACTTTCCTTAGCCACCTCTCGGCCCGACTGTAGACATATTTTATTCCACAGACCTGGGCCCCAGAGAGGTTTCTCCTCAGGGTGGTTCCTGGCCTGTTCTGAAATAGGAGGAGTGCTTATAAAACAGGTCTGATACGGCTCTGAAAGAACAGACTCCTTGGGCAGCCATAGGAAGCCTTCCCTATCAGACCCTTCTACACGAGTCACTCCTGACTGCATTCCTGCCATTCAAACCCCCGTGATCCCCAAGTGTCTCCTTTCCCCGGGCAGAGACAAGCGTGGATCACCCCGTCTCCTCGATGGTTGTTCTTACTGGGTGGAAGCCGCCTCTGCGATGGATTGTCTTTAAAGAGAAGCACGTCTCCTCCGCGGCACCATTGGGCAATCACAGATAGAGCCACCGCCAGAACATAAAATAAAGGTGCAATAACCATTAATTCAAGAGTAATTTGAAGACAAGAGCACAAGCGCTGAGTTCTAGAAAGCGAGTACATGTACGTGAATTAGACAGCAGACCCTCATGGCTTATACAGCGCGTACAACACAAAAAACTCACCCGCACCACCAGCTGGGTACACAGTGGATGTGGTGGGAGGCAGATGGTGCAGAGGAAAGTCAAATCCCTCCTCCGCCACTCCTGGCTGCTGTGGGACTTTGGGCAAATAGACCTCTCTAGGCCTCAGTTTCCTCAACGGTAAAGAGGACATGTTGGTGTCATGAGGATTAAAGGAGATGACATATATAAGGCTCCAAGTAGAATCCTCTGCCTCCCCCTTCCGGACCAGTAGAGACAGTAAGTGACAAGCAATAGCAACTTTCCTTACTGTCAGGGTGGCTGTTATGGGTTCTCTAGATGAGAAGCCAAAGCAGACAGTGGTCATCTTTCCTTGTGTGACGTTCAAACTCTTTCCACATTCTCTCAGATGCTCAAACTCTCGCTATGGGCTTAGAGACACTGCAACTCTTTCTAGGCGATTAGACTGAGGATTCTCTGTGGTTCTTGGCTCACAAAGGCCCTCTTTAGTTTGCAGACTGATCTAAAATTGAAGTTCTCGGTTTTATTTATTTTCCTTTAAAAAAAAAAGAGATAAGTGCTGTGAAAAAGTCTACAGACTTTTGTTTTTGTATAACACTAAAGGTTCCTTCCAAGCTATTAAAAGTTACCAAAAATCATTATTTTAAAAAAAGTATTGATTGTAAAAGAAACACTCTTTTCCTCTAAATAAAACAAAACAAAAAGATTAAGGGATGGAACCCTTTAATTATAAAAAATAAAAATAAAACAACTTTATTGCGATGTAATTTACATAACACACAATTTACCCATTTAAAGCGTGCAATTCAATGGTTTTTAGTATATTCACACATATTGAAAATCACTATTTTATTTCTCTCTAATTTTTTAATATCATAGAATGTGCCAAATGCCCTTCTCCTTCTAGAAACTAGGTACAGGTAGGGCGGTAAGCCGTGGGTCTTTGTGGGTCTTTCACCTGAGCTCAGCGAGTATATGATAAAGATACTATGAATTTTGAGACCTTTTGCCTTGGAGTTGTTTTGAAAAGTAGCCTGCATTCCCCACTTCAGCCACGAGGTGTCAGGCTCAAGGATTGGCAGCCCTGTCACTAGGCCTCTGCTGTGTGTCGTTAATGTTCTGTGGGTAGTTGGTGATGAACAGACTAATAGAAATAAAATTAGGTCTTATGGAATGCTTAGAGCTTTGATGTTTTCCTATATTTACTTTGCCTGGGAAAATTGCTTCACATTTGCTTAGGTATTTAGCAAAAAAAATTAGAACCCTTTAAAAAAATTTCCTTTACACAGACACCAGAGGGGTGAGGGCATGAGTGGGGGTGGAGGGTAGGGAGGGGCAAAGGGGATAAGGACACATAGGTAATACCTTAATCAATAAAAAATCTCCTTTCTACCGCTCTTTATTCTTTTATTTCAACCTTTATTTTAATTTTAACATATTTTTCAATATTATATTAGTTTTAGGTGCACAGCATAGTGGTTAGACATTAATATAACTTATGAAGTTATCCCCCCGATAAGTCTAGTACCTATCTGGCACCATGCATAGTTATTACAGCATTACTGACTATATTCCCTATGCTGTACTTTACATCTCCATATTTCAGCATGTTCTGAGGGCTACTCTGGGTCAGGAACTGAGCTGGAAGTGGGAGGTACGGAGAGGAACAAGGCACAGCAGGTCCTTTCCTTTAAGTAGCTCATAGTATGGGGAGGAGGGACATTGCAAATCGATCACCGTGTCACTGATGACCAACACCATGAAAGTGGGGAGCACAGGGCGTGGCGACGGTCGGGAGGGCTTGTAGTATAAATGTAACAGCAAAAACAGCAACAACAATGTTCCTGACCTGTGAGGGGGGATTAATATGTTAAAAATGCCTTCATAGACAGGCCTTATTTATTATTTAAATTATATTTATTGAGCATGATGCTAGACAATGAAGATACAACAGTAAAAAATTAATGTGGATGCTATTATTTATACTTTGCATATTCCAGACACTGTGCTGGGCTTTATACATACATTATGACATTTAGTTTTCCAATAAATCCTACAAGGAAGGATCTATAGGCTCATTTTCCAGATGAAACATATGAGGTACAGAAAGACTTAATAACTTCCAGGAAATCTGAAAATATGAGTAAAAAGAAAGAGCAAGTAGTGGGATAAGATTCAGACTTACACAGCATGACTGATGGCAGAATTTGATCCATGGCTGATGCACTCAAGGCTAGACATCCAGTCACTATGTATTCTGTCTCACATGTTCCCCTTAGAGAGCTTTTAATCTAGTGAACACCATTTCATCCTCATCTAAACCATGTGAGACAGAAAGAAACAACTGTTCCTATTGCCATTCAGAAGGAACTGAGGATCAAGTAGAGAAAGAATATTCTTTCCAACAAGTGGTGTTGGAACAATTGATCATCCATCAAAAAAACCAAAAAAAGGAAAAAAGAAAGAAAGAAAATCACACCAAAATGCCTCCCAAAACTTACACTACATAGAAAATTCACTCAAGATTGACCATTGAAGTAAATGTAAAATCTCAAACTATAGAATTGCTAAAAGGAAATAGGAGAAAGTTTCTGTGACCTAGGATTAGGCAAAAATATCTAGATAAGATATCTAGATAAAAGCACATCTACAAAAGAACAAATGGATAAATTGAACTTCATCAAAATTAAAAGCTACTGCTCTTAAAAAGACAGTTATGTACATAGAACACAAGTCACAAACTGGAGGAAAAGATTTTCACAGTATATATCTAATAAGGGGCTAGTGTCCGGAATATATAAAGAATTCTCACCAGCTGGCGTGGCTCAGAGTTTGAGCATCGATTTATGAACCAGGAGGTCTTGGTTTGGTTCCTGGTCCAGGCACAGGCCTGGGCTGCAGGCTCGATCCCCAGTAAAAGGGCGTGCAGGAGGCAGCCAGTCAATGATTCTCTCTCATCGTTGATGTTTCTATATATCTCTCTCCCTCTCCCTTCCTCTCTGAAATCAATAAAAATATATTTAAAAAAATTCTCAAAAGTTAATAACAAGAAAACAAGTAGCCCAACTAAAAATAGACAAAAGATTTAAATAGACACTTTACCAAGGAAGGTATATAGATAACAAATAAGCCCATAAAAGGTGCACAACACTATTAATCATTAGAAAAATAGAAATTAAACCACAATGAAATACCATTCTATACCTACTAGAATGGCTAAAATGAAAAAGACCCACCCACCACACCAAGTGTGGCAAGGATGTGAAGGCACTGGAACTCTCATATACTTCTGGTGGCAATGCAACATGGTAAAACACTTTGGAAATCAGTTTTTTTTAAAAAAAATATATTTTATTGATTTTTTACAGAGCGGAAGGGAGAGGGATAGAAAGTCAGAAACATCGAAGAGAGAGAGACATCCATCAGCTGCCTCTTGCACGCCCCCTACTGGGGATGTGCCCGCAGCCAAGGTACATCCCCTTGACCGGAATCAAACCCAGGACCCTTCAGTCCGCAGTGCCACACTCTGTCCACTGAGCCAAACCGGTCTCGGCTGGAAATCAGTTTTTTTAAAAGGTTAAACATGCATCTACCATTCTACCATATGATCTTTGCATTTCACTCCTAAGAATTTACTCAAGAGAAAAAAAGAATCTGTTCCTACAAATACTTGTATATGAATGTTCATAACAGTCCTTTGAATCAGCTTTTGTTTTTAAAGACTAGTTCAAAACTAGAAACAAACAAACAAATATCCACCAATTGAGGAAGGATAAGTAAACTATGGTAAATCCATGCAATGGAACAATACTAAGTAATAGAAAAGAATGAATTAGTGATACGCACACTACATGGATGAGTCTCAAAAATAATCTTGCTAAATGAAATAAGCCACCATAAAAGAAATACATTCTATATGATTTAATTTTTATAAATTTCTAGAAAATGCAAGCTTATCTGTGGTGACAGAAAGCACATTCTCCTGGGAATTGAAGGAGAAAAGATAGGGAGAAATTCCAAAGAAATTTTGCGGAGCAACAGTTGTGTTCACCATCTTGGTTTTGATGATAGTTTCATTTATATTTATACTTATACTTATATTTATACATTTATATTTATACATTTATATTTATATTTATATTTATATTAGTGGCCCAGTGCACCAATTCATGCACATTAAAAGGGTATTAATTAGAGGAAGTAATTTAATATTGCTATTTGCTCTTTCTCTATAATAAAAGTATCAGAGACTAAAGAAAATTGGTAAAATGTATATGAAAACCTTCCTCCTGTCAGAGTCTGGGGTGCACCACGGCACCCAGAGTCAAGTCCCCACTCACTCACATGTGCCTCAAAAATCACGTGAGACCCAGACCCAGCCACCGTGCATTGGGGTAGATCCAGACCGGGCCAGTCCCACCCTTGTCAAACCCCGCAGGATGGGGTGTGTGACCTGAGGTCGCCCATCAAGTCCCACCAGGTGGGAGACCAGACCTGAAATCCCCTGTCAAGCCCCACTGGGTAAGGGGCATGGCCTGAGGTCCCCCATCAAGCCCCACCAGGCAGAGGAGCACAGCATCAGGTCCCCTAGCCCAGCACTGGGAGGGAGGCATAGCCTCGTGTCCCCCGTCAGTTCCCATTGGCATGGGGGGCACAGGCTCAGGTCCCCTGTAAAGCCCCACTGGGTGGGGGCACAGCCTGAGGTCCTCTGTCAAGCCCAGCCAGGCAGGAGGGGCACAGCCTCAGGTCCCCTTGGCCTGGTGCCGGGGTGGAGGTGTGGCTTGAGGTCCCTTGTCAAGCCCTGCTGGGTTGGGAGTGTGGCCTGCAGTCCCCTGACAAGCTGCACCAGGTGGGAGGCAAGGCCTGAGGTCCCCCAGTCTGGAGTTGGGGCGGGTGGAGCAGCCTGAGGTACCCTAGCCCAGTACCAGGGTGGGAAGCACACCTTGTGGTTCCCTGTCAAGCCCTGCCGGGTGGGGGGCATGGCCTGCGGTCCCCTGTCAAGCCCTGCTGGGCAGAGGGAGCAGCCTGAGGTTCCCTAACCCAGCACCAGGACGGGAAGTACACCTTGAGGTCCCCTGTCAAGTCCCACTGGGTGGAGGGCATAGCCTCAGGTCCCGTTGGCCTGGTGCTGGGACAAGGGTCGAGGCCTGAGGTCCTCTTTAAAGCCCCTCTGGATTAGGGGAGGGTAGCCTCAGGTCCCTACTGATTGCTCTTTCAGCCTCCTGTGTGCCGTGCTCAGCCCCACTCCCTGCTCCCCTGCGCCAGAACCGGGTGCGCCCAACCTTGACGGCGGGACTCAGGAGGAGGTCACGGGGGTTTCTCGCCTTCTGGACCTTTGGGCTGAGTGTCCACCTCTCCCCGCGAAGGCTGTCCTTTGGAGGGCCCTGCTATGCATGCAGCGCCTCCCCAGCTCTCCGGCTCCCATTCTCCCACCTTCCCTGCCGTGTCCAGAGATGCTCCACTGCAGACCCGGAACCCCTTAGGTGCCTCTTCCCATGCCTCAGCCAAAGCTCAGCGCCTTTACTTTTCCAGCTCCCTCTTTCCCTCTTGAAATTGAAAGTTATTGAGGTCGCTCAGGGTTGTTGCTCCAGCAATTTCCCTCCCTGCCCCCAAGCTACCCCTAATCCCCCGCAGCCATGCCCCTCCTCTTCCCTCACCCGTCTTTCCTCCCCTCCTCCCCTCTGAGACTCTCCTGGCAGCCCAGCCCCACTGGAGTGGCTCCTGCTCACAACAGGCAGAAGCAGCTTGGGGTCTCTCCAGTGCCCTTTGGCCTTGGCCCTGGTGCCAACAGCGCTTGCTCCTCGGTGCTCCAGGGGCCTCCACAGCCTCTGAGCCCCTGGGGCTGTTGCTGCTGCCACCACTGCAGCCTGCTCGGACCCTGCCTGTGGCCGCCACTGCGCACTCTGGGGCTTCCGACTCTGCCTCTGCAGCCTCTGAGCCCCCGGACCGCTGCTGCTCAGACCCCGCCCGCAGCTGCTGCCACTGTGTACTCCAGCAAGGCCGCCCGCTGCTCCCAGGACCTTCCTCACTCGCGGTGCTTACATCCACCCTTGCGGAGCCACGGTGGCTCAGGGCTCGGACGCTGTGAATGTACAATAGTCGGTTTCCCTCCCAGCCTTTGGCCTGCCGTTCGTGCTACTTGGCCCCGCCCCTTGTGCCGCCCGGTCCCGCCCCTGCTCCTAATTGGCTGGTAGTGTAGCAAAGGTACAGTCAAATTTGCATGGTTATCTTTTATTATATAGGATTTATACTTATGTTTATATATTTACATGTCAAAACATATCAAACTGTACATTTTAAATATCTGCAGTTCAATGTATGTCAATTAGACAGCAATAAAATCTCAACAGTCAAAAAAAAAAAAAAGAATCTCACCCAAATAATTTAAATAAAAAAGACAAAGGTTTGAATAAATATCTCACTGTAGAAGCTGTATAGATGGCATATAAACATAAGAAAAGTTGCTCAACATAATTAGACATTAGGGAAATGCAAATAAAAGTAAAAATAACTGCACATCTATTAGAATGACCAACAAAACAAAATCTAACAACACCAAATGCTGATGAGAATGTGGAGCAAATGGAGTTCTCAAACATTGCTGGTGGGATTGAAGTTGGTCCAGCCAATCTGGAAAACGGTTTGGCAGTTTATTAAATATACACTTACCATATGATCCAGTTATTGCATTCCTGGGTATTTAGAGAGAGGAACATTTATGCTCACACAAATATCTGTACACAAATAATAGTTCTATTCATAATCACCAAAAGAATGGAAACAACCCCAAATCCTTTAATGTGTGAATGGATAAAAAGACTGTAGACATCTATACAATAGAATACTACTCAGCAGTAAAAATACAGGAACTATTGATTCATGCAGCAGTACAGATGAAGCTCAATGGCACTATACTGGGTGAGACAAGCCATTTCCAAAAAGTTATATACTGTATGATTCTGTTTATATACCATTTTGACAAAACTCTAGGTATAAAGGGTGGATCGTAGATTTGACTACAAAGTGGCAGCTTGAGGGTGTTTTCTGGGGGTGATGAAACTGTTTTGTGTGCCAATTGTGGTGGAAGTTACATGAATCTATACACATGTTGAACTTCATAGAACTGTACACCAAAAAGAAAGTCAACTTTACTTATTTAAACTTAAAGAATATTGGTGGGATGCAGCTGAAGCAGAACTCAGCAAGAAGTTTTAGCATTAAGTGATCTTATTAGAAAAGAAGAAAGACTAAAGATGAATAAGATAGAATAAGGTTTCTCAATCTCATCAGCACTGACATTTTGGGCTGGAAGTTTTTTGTTGTGAAGAGCTGCTCTGTGTGTTGTAGGGTACTTGGCAGCACACCTGGCTGCTACCTACTAAACACCAATATCATCCTCCCACCAGTTGTGACAACCTAACAATGTCTCCAGATATTGCTAAAAGCCCCCGACAAGGCAAAATTGCCCCTGGTTCAGAACCCCCAAAGAAATATCCAACTTAAAGATTTAAAAACAAATGACATAAAAATTATCCCCAAAACTAGAAGGTAGGAAATATTAAAAACAAGAGCAAACATTTATGAAGTAGAAATCAAATGTATTGTAGAGAGACCCAACTCAGCCAAAAGTTGTTTCTTTGAGAAAACTAATAAAATTGAAAAAAATCTCTGGTGAATCGATCAGGGGAAAAAGACAAATAAAGCGATGTAAAAAATAAAAAAGGGAACATATTTATAGATGTTTCAGAGATTTAAAGCTAAGAAGGTTTAATGAACAACTTTGTGTTATTACTTGGGAAAGTGAGATGAAATAAAAAAATTTCTAGAGAAATAAAAACTGCAAAAGTTGATTAAAAAACATAAAAGTTGAATAGTACTGTAATTATTAAATACACTAGAGGCCTGATGCATGAAAATTCGTGCAAGAGTAAGCCTTCCTTCTCCCAGCTGCTGACACTCGCTTCCCTCCAGCACCCAGGACCCGGGCTCCCTCTTCTGGGCCGCTTGCAGGCACCCAGAACCCAGGCTGGCTTCTCCCAGGGCCGCCCATCAGGAAGGATGTCTGAAATGATGTCCAGAAGATGTCCGGTCTAATTAACAAATTACCTTTTTATTATTATAGATTGAATTATTAGTTTAAAAATATGCCCTAAAGAAAATACCAGAACCTCCCAAATGATCTTATTGGTAAATTTTACCAAACGTTCGGGGGGTGGGAGTGGCTGGGGAGAGGTCAACGGGAGAAAAAGAAGATAATATGTAATACTTTAAGCAATAAAGAATTAAAAAAAATGACCAAACATTAAAAAAAATGTATTTTCAATCTTATACACACCCTTCCATCATGTAGACAAAGAAGAAACATGCCCCAATCCATTTTATAAGGCCAACATAATCTTGATACTAAACCTAGACAAAGACAGCATGAAAAAGGGAAATTATAGGCTAATCTCACTTCAGTACATAGATACAGAATTCTAAACTAAATATTGGTAAACAAATATTGCAATGTAGAGAAGTGAAAATGTGTCATGATCTATTTTACTCAAAGCATGTAAGATTGGGCAAATATTAAAGCATTAAAAATTAATGTGATTCTCTATAAAACAAATTAAAGAAAAAAGTACTATAATTATTTTAGAAGATATGAAAAATTTTTCTTAAACTTTGTTATTTTAATGGGTCTCAAAATTTTGTGACAGATTCTTGGTCATGTTGTTTTCATTAAAAAGTACTGATTTTAAAAACTAATAACTTAAAAACTGGCACACACACAAAAAAGATCCAAATGACCCACAAAACATTCTCCTTTCCTTATGAAGAAGATTTTATGTAGATGTGAAATTTAAAGTTCATCATCCACTTATGATTTTTGAAAGATTTTTCTCCAAACCAGAAATAGAATGAACTGTCCTCAACGGATAAAGGGCACCTACAAAAAACCTACACCAAATAACACATTTAAAGGTAAAACATTGAAAACACTGAATTTAATCTGAGAACCAAGATAAGGATGCTTGCAACTGTCACATCTCTTCAACAACACACCAAAGGCCCTAGCCAATAAAACAAGGCAAATAAAGAGAAAAAAGAAATAAGGATTGAGAAGAAAAATAATACCGTTATTATTGTGAGATGATATGATTATAAATATAGAAACCTCTAAAGAATACGCAGATTCATTGTTAGAATTAATATAAGAGTTTATCAAGGTCACTGGATATGAAATTGGTACAAAAAGTTAATTACATTTTCTTTATCAAGAGTGAACAGTAAAAATTGTACCTAAAAATAGATACCAAGCCCAGCCGGCATGGCTCAGTGGTTGAGCATTGACCTATGACCCAGGAGGTCACGGTTCGGTTCCCAATAAGGGCATATGCCTGAGTTGTGGATTTGATCCCTAATGTGGATCTGTTTTATGCACATTAATTTATTTAGTTTGGAGAAGAGCTATATGATGGAGTTTCTAATATCACTTCCATTTTGCAGAAGGCAGATAAGCAATGATTCACCATCACTGATGTTTCTATCACTCTCTTTCCCTTCCTCTCTGAAATCATCATCATAATAAAAAATAGATACTAGGATTTGTCTTGAATTTCTGAACTAGTTAGCAGAGGTAAATACGCCACTTGCTCACACCCCCTCACAACCATATCAAATTTACAACTAAATAAAGAACAACCATCATTCAGAACCACCTGAAATGTTGCTGAATGGAAGTCCTGCCACTAAGGATTAAAGAAGAAGCCAAATCAAGACTGGTATAAGCTGTGGAGACACAGAATGGGCTAGTCCCACATCATCATGTTGCAGATAATAATCTGGAGGGATATCTCAGCTTAGGAGTTTTCCCCTGAGGATAGAGGGGTGCCAACCCTACACCAGCACCTTCCCCCCATAGTGTTTCAGTGCCAGTAAGAGAAGTCCCCATAACTTCTGGCTCTAAAAACCAGCCAGCAATGTGACTGAGTGAGATGGAGGTCTGCAGGAGTTCCAGAAAGTTCCTGTTAAAGGGCTCACACATGGACTTACTCACTGGCTGTGAGTTCCACTGCTGGGCAGCAGCTCAAAAAACACCAGGGACAAATGAGGAGGAACTGAATTGTCTAGTATCAGAGCAAGAGCTGGAGGGGCATCTTTCTCCCAGTCAAAAGTGCTGTCAGAGGCTATTGTTTCTATTCTGAGCCCTTTCTCCAACAAAGCCAGGGGGAAGTCCATATATCAGGGTCCATCAATGCGGTTGGCACTGTTTGCCCCACCCTGGGGATTCTCTGAGCCCCCATCCCACCCACCTCGCAGGCTTAGCCATGCTGTTTCCAGTGGTTTTTCCGTATGAATGGCCTCTTTTGGCTCATTCTTCAAACGTTCCTTAAATCTCTCAAACCAGCAGCATATAGACCTCTGTGTGCTCCACACATCTCACTTAGTGGCCTCAGGCCTGACACTGGCAGTGACTGGCTTTGGATCACAGCTTAGTTTTACTTTGGCACCTCCAAGCCCAGCACAAGTAGTAGCCATCTGCAGATAGCTTTGTAGTTCAGATAGGGTTGCTCTGGGCAGAAAACATGCCATAGCTAACCTTGGTCTATACCTCCCAGGTGGCCCCAGAGTCAGTGTACCCAGTGGACAGCTTCAGACCATGTTGAAGCACCACACAACCACCTCCAAAAATACTGCTGAAGGGGTGGACTCAGCAGACATCAGAGCCTGTTTGTAGGGTGGACCCCTGTATAGCTAATCCTCCACAGTGGTCTCAGCCAGTCATTGTAGCTGATTGGTCTGGGGGTAACAGCAATCAAGGCTCAGAGAAAACAGGAGGGTGTACAAAGTCCACATTGGGGGTGTACCTGGAGTGCCAAACTTTGGTGATCAGCGATACTGTGCCCCTGGACACTATAGGACATCTGCTGTATAAGGCTACTATACCAAGCCTAGGAGACATAGCAGCTCTACCCAATATATAAAAAGAGACTGCCAAAATGAGCAGACTAAGAAACATGTCCAAAATGAAAGAACAAGCCAAAAGTCCAGTAAAAGAACTACACAAAGTTCAGAGAAGCAATCTACTAGATGTAGAGTTCAAAACACTAGTTATTAGGATGTTCAGTGAACTTAGTGAGAACTTTAACGGCATAAAAAAGGACCAGTCAGAAATGAAGGATACAGTTACTGA
Source organism: Antrozous pallidus (assembly GCA_027563665.1). Classification (NCBI taxonomy): domain Eukaryota; kingdom Metazoa; phylum Chordata; class Mammalia; order Chiroptera; family Vespertilionidae; genus Antrozous; species Antrozous pallidus. The sequence goes on from CM050508.1 coordinate 190,186,963, forward strand.
AATGAGGAATAATTTATAGGGAAATAACAGTAGAGTAGAGGAAGTTAAGAATAAAATCAGTGATTTGGAATATAAGGAAGAAAAAACAAAACAAACCACCCTATCTGAACATCATAAAGGAAAAAGAATTTTAAAAAATGAGGATAATGTAAGGAGCCTCTGGGACAACTTCAAGCATACTGACATTCACATAAGAAGGGTATTGGAAAGAGAAGAGAAAGAGCAAGAAATTGAAAATTTATTTGAAAACAACAATGATGGAAAACTTTCCTAACCTGGTGAAGGAAATAGATATACAAGTCCAGGAAGCACAGAGAATCCCAAACATGATGAATTCAATGAGGTCCATGCCAAAACACATCATAATTAAAATGCAAAAGGTTGAAAACAAAGAGAGAATCTGAAAAGCAGCAAGAGAAATGCTATTCCCTCCAAGGGAACTCCCATAAGACTGATTTCTCAACAGAAACTTTGCAAGCTAGAAGGAAGTGGCAAGAAATATCCAAAGTGATGAAAAACAAGGACTTACAACCAAGATTACTTTACCCAGCAAAGCTATCATTTAGAATCAAAGGACAGAAAAGAGCTTCCCAGACAAGAAAAAGCTAGAATTCATCACCACCAAGTCAATATTATATAAAATGTTAAAGGGTTTTCTTTGAGAAGAAGAAGAAAAAAAAAAGATAAAAAATATGAACAATAAAATGTCAATAAATACATATCTATCAACAATGGAATATAATAAACAAAATAAACAAGCAAAACAGAAACAAACTCATAGATGCAGAGAATATTTATTTTGAAGGTTGCCAGATGGGAAGGAGCTTGGAGGAATGAGTGAAAAAGGTAAAGGGATTAAGAACTACAATTTAGTTGTTACAGAATAGTCATGGATAATTAAAAGTACAGCATAGGGAATATAGTTAATCCTATATAATAAAAGGCTAATATGCAAATTGTCCTCTCTACTGGGAGTTCAACCAGGGGGCAGGGCCTGCCAGCCAACTGCCCTTGGCCCCTCCCCCTGGCTGGTTAGACCCCATCCATGCATGAATTCATGTACCAGATTACTAGTACTATTATAATGATAATGTAATGTGTCAGATGAGTATGAGATTTATTGGGATGATCACTTAGTAAGTTACATAATGTCTAATCACTGGGGTGTACATCTGTTATTAAAATAATATTGTATATCAACTGTAATTGAAAAATAAAAAAATCATTTAAAATAAATAAATAAATAAATAAAATGGAAAAAAATAGATACCATGTACAATACTCAAACAAAATGAAATGCCTGAAAATAAATAAATAAATACATGCAAGAACTTCATGCAGAAAATAATATTTAATAGACATTTAAAATAATTACATAATAGTATACAGAGTTCATGGCTTGGGAGACAATAAGGTAAAACTGTCAATTCTCTCAAATTGATCTATAGATTACCTATATATTCAATGCAATTCCAATTAATATCCAATATGCTTCTTTTTCAAGGATCCTGACAAACTGATCCTAAAGTATAAACAGCAAAAAGAAGGGCCAAGAATAGCTAAAATGTTGCCAAAGAAGAGTAAGTTGGAGAACTAGTCTTATCAAATATCATTATAACACAGAATAGGTTTGGGTTAGGATTAGACTGATAAACTAAGAATAAAAACTAGAAATCTCAGAACAAACATACAAATGGAGACTTGATTTATGATAGAGTTTATATTGAAGTTCAGGGAAGAAAAATTCAATTAAAAAATTGTGCTAGGTTAATTGATTGTTCATATCCAAATGTTGGACCAATACCTAACACCATATCTAAAATCAAATTCAGGTTGATTAAAGATCCTATATAATAAAAGCCTAATATGCAAATCAACTGAATGGCACAATGATTGTCACTATGACACATACTGACTACCAGGAGGAAGATGCTGAAGGGAGGAGCTGCCCCCAGCTCACAGGCCCCAAGCCAACCAAGGCGAGAGCCAGTGGCTCCTTCCCCCATCCCCATCACCCTGCAGATCAGCCTTGATCACTAGCCTGTTCTAGGGACCCTACCCATGCATGAATTTCATGCATTGGGCCTCTAGTTTAAATATAAAAGGCAACATTATAATACTACTAGAGGCCCAGTAAATGAATTCATGCACCTTGAAAGGAACTGTGGGCCATGAGGCTGCGCTGGGCACAGGGTTGGGTCTCAGCACATCCTCCATGCTCCTGCCTGGCCACTTCTGCCACAGCCCTCTGCTGCCCTCTGTCACTCCTGTCACCGCTGCTCACATGTACTGATGGTGCCAGCCCTGCTCACCACCTGACTGTGCAGAGCAATTGGGGCTGGTGCCAGCAGTGGGTGCGAGCAGCGGCTGCTTCCCTGACCGCCCCTCAGGAGAAGCCGTCAGAAGCAATCGGGGCTGGCAGCTGACACTTGCACCTACTGAAGGTGCAGAGTGATCAGAACCAGCGCCAGGTGCTGGCAGCAGGTGTGAGCACTGGGCTAGACTATGGGGTGGGGAAGCAAATCATTTTTAGTAACCACCAGAGGCTCACCCTGATAACAGCGACCAGTGCACCGCCTTGGTCTGGCATCCCCGCTTACCTGCATTACCATCCCACCTGCTGCCGACATCCGCCAAGTTCTGTGTGTGCCCCCTGGTGATCAGTGCACATCATAGCGACTGGTTGTTTGGTTGTTCCGCTGTTTGGTCTATTTGCATTTTAGGGTTTTATATATATAGATGATGAAGAAGATGATAATAAGAACTGGCATATAATACCACGAGCCAGTGTTCTGTTTTATGCACATTAATTTATTTAGTCCAGAGAACTGCTATATGATGGAGTTCCTAACATCATTTCCATTTTGCAGAGAAGTATATTGAGGCACAGGGAGTTGTGCCTCAATAGTTAAGTAACTTGTTCAAGGTTTCATTGCTAGAGTTTGAACCAAAGCAGTTTGGCTGGGAAGTCTATATTCTTAATTAAATACTATAACCATAGGAGAGGTGTAAGAGGATGTCTTTATGACCTCAAGATAGAGAAAAATTTCTTAAAATCTGAAAATTGTAATCTCAACAAAAAGGTTGAAAAATTTGACCACCTTTAAATTAAGACCCTTTGTTCATCAAAAGATACCCAAACAGAAGTAAAAAGCCACAAGTTGGAAGAAATCATTTGCAAACACAAAAGTGACAAAAGATTAGTAGTGAGAATATGCAAAAAATAACACACACACACACACACACACACACACACACACACACACACACAAAGCTACTGCAAATCATGAGAGAATGACAGACCAATGAAAAATGGCAAAAAATTAAATAGGCACTTACTTCACAAGAAAACCTGAGTGTCCTAAATAACAATGCTTTTGAAAGAAGAATACTGATTGATATCCTTCAACAGTAGAATGAATAAATATTTTTTGATTCAATTGATCTAATGGAATACTACACAACAATGAAAATGAAAGAAAACCCATCAGCAGGGATAAAACTCAGGATGGTAATTCTGATTAAAGAAAAGTAGCCATAAAATAAGTTAAAGAGCCAGAGAAAGTATTTTTGAAGTACGTATCTGACAAAAGGACCAGTATTTGGGTAGATGGAAAGAGAATGGGATCAAAGAGGAACATACAGGGATTTCAAACTTAATGGTCCTGTTTTATTTCTTAAACAAGATGGTGGGACACATGAGTAATCCTTTTATTGTTACTCTTTATATGGTAGACATATTTTGTAAGTTTTTGGTATCAACTCAGTACTTAATATAACATTTTAGAAAGTCTTTGGTGTCTATATTGTGTGTGTATTTCTGTGTGGCAATGTGTTTCTGTCCTGAGCCTGGCAAGCTCTTCCCTGCCACAGAGGCTTTGCATGTGCTTCAGTCTCTGCCAAGAACTCTTTCCCTGGCTCTTTATACATGTGGTCCTACCTCCGCCCAGACAAGTGAAGTGAAACACTCTCAGACCATCCTTACACATCCTGACAAGATCTTGTTTGTTTACTCCTTTATCTGTTTCTCCTGACTAGAATGTAAGCTCAAAATTTTTCCTGACTCATTCATCCCAGTCCCTAGACACGAGCTGACAGACTGAATAGATTTTTGTACATAGGAGTCTAGGTTTTTTATTTTATTTTTTAAGTCAATTCCAAGTTGACTTCCTGAGATTAATTAGTTTGGGGCACTGATTCCCCTTTAATAGTATCATGATCAACTGGGGGTTAAATTGCTTTTAAAATCAGCAAAGACTTCTGACCCAAGGGGATGCAGAATAACAAAGGTGTATGTCTCTGAAGGACACAGGTGAGGGCATAGAACAAGTATGAAAGAGCTAAACAAATTCAAGCTAAATAGAAAATAACATTTAAATTGGGTCTTTCCCCCTGGAGATCACGGCAATTTTAAGGGTAATGCTGTTCCTAGGAAGGTTAGCTTTACTCTTGGTCACTGTGGACATGACAGCGTGTGGCCCATCATGAATCAGGATAAGGTATTACAGATCTGGGTGCCGTTTTGTTTGTAAAATGGATTTCTTTGCAGGAAGCACTGACCTGTGACCATGTGATGTTTGCATTGTGCTTCAGAGCAAGGGATGGCTTGGCAAAGGCCCTGGTGGTTTAGAACTGATTTTATTTTCTACAATTGAATGTTGAGTTTCGGGGTCCAATCAATCTGAGTTCTTTACAAGTATAATTTTGTTACCCGTGGAATGGTTTGAATTTAAGTTTTATGGAAGTAAGTTTGCATGCCATCTGGGTTCTTTAAATTAATTTTTATTGGAAACAATGCATTATTTGGAAATGTATTTGTTTGGTGATAGCAGTCGTGAGGCTTGCTCATAAATGGGTTTATGATTGGATTTCCTCATGCTCCGATTGATGGATGATGGAGAAGACACACCTGTAGCACAGTGTTTCCCCCCCAACCCCCACCTCCGCAATGATTTTGGGTACAATTGCCGTGCAATACAGAAGTAGGACACACACACACACACACACACACACACACACACACACACACACGCATACACACACACACGTGGGAGACACAGAAATAGAGAATTTAGTTCATGTCTCTTAGTGCAATTGATTTGAATACATTCAGCTAGACTGTATGCTTATGGGGAATTAAAGGATCAGCAGTTTACAAATGTTCCCATTATAATCGGATCTGAAAAAGAAATGATAGAACCTGCTGAGCCATGTGAGGCAATGGGGAGAGGTATCTTTTGATAGGAATCCAAATGCTTGGGATTTTCTATAACGTGAAATGGAGTGGTTGTGCTGGGCTGGGTGGGAAGCCATCAGTTCCAGGATCAAAATCATACAAATAACCATCACAACTGCCACTTATTGAGCATTAACGGTGTGGTGAGCACTTTACTAAGAATTTATCTGTGTTGTTTCATTTAATTTCAGGAGAAGCTCCTGCAGCAGGTCGTGCTGGGCTGTCGATTGTTTGCCCAGCATCACTATCACCTGTTGTCAGGACTCTTGTATCGCAGAAGGGAAGCTGGGACCTCCATTTTCCAGAATGCCTTTTCCCAGATGGTTCCTGGTTCCAGTCAGCGGAGAGAGATCCTCCCTGGAGACTGGGAAATTGGAGAGGAAGGCAAAGCTATTATTCCCCAGAAGTAGTTGCAGGCAAGCACATAGGCAGACATGAGGTTCAAAGCACCTTGCATGGATGAGCTTCCTGAGAGTCACCTGCTTCATTCCTGCAGCCTGAGAAGGTCAGCAGGAGCTGCCCAGGGCACATGCCTGCTGTCGTCACGCATGTAGCCAGGGTCCTCGGCGTGGTTTCTCCAGCTGTTGTTTTGCCAGCCCTTCCACTGGCTATGGAAGCTTCTAATTCCCTTCAGTAAAGCTCTTTGGACTTGGAATAAATAGAGTGGCTTCTGTGTTTTTTATTGGACCCTGACTAATACATAGGTGCTACTCTTATTTCTGTTTTCCAGACGAGTAAACTGAGGTGTAGAGGTGACCTGCCTAAGCGCACACACGGAGAATGGCAGAGGAGGATTTAAACCCACGTCTGCCTGATGCATGATCTAAATCACCAGACTCCACCATTTCTGAACATAACCTGGAGATCCAGTCACTGGCACTCTACCGCACGCATGCAAAGCTTGCTGTCTCCCAGAACCATAGCCCCGGGCTAACTACCAGCATGGACATGCCTCCTACAGGAGGGCTGCCATTGGCTGGGTGACTTACATTGCGTGGGAACCAGCCAGCCCTGCTGTGTCTCCTTGTTGGAATTCATGCATTTGTGGATGGGAACAAGGAATGTATTATCACACCTTGCCTTCTCATACCAATTGTCATTCTAGAGGGCAGATTTTTGCATTAATGATTTTAGAAACATCTAAAATTATTCATAATAAATGGCTACTCAAAGGTTGCATAACAGGATATTAATGTTGGTCCATTAGAGGAGAGGTGGTGGAGTGGGGACTGGGAAAGCTGTAATTTATAACCTTTCTAGTACACATTTCAATTGTTATGATACACACGTATTACTTTATAATTTGAAAGCATCCCATGAAGAGTCTGAAAATAAAATGAAAAGTTATGTCCACTTTGATACAATGGATGTATGTGGGGGTGATACCAAGTTGACAACAGACTTCTACTGATATAATGTCACACACACAGTGTGTTTTAAATGATGGCACAGGACTTGTATATGGTAGCAAGTAGAAGAGCAGAGGTTCTCAAAGTTTTGCTTAGTTGTGTTGTGGATGCTATGTTTAATATGCCTGTTAGGTATCCACGTGGGGACTGGAATGCACAGTTGGATATCTAGGCTTGAAGCTCAGAAAAGACGGCCTGCCTGGTGATAAATATACACCCAAGAGCCATCAGCATGTGTCTGGTATTTAAAGCCATGGAACTACATGAGACGTTTCCGTCAGCTGTCATTAGGTGATGACGCTGTGATACACGGCTCCTGCATTTCAGTGATTAGTAAACAACACGTATCTGTGGTCCCCTCTCTATACCTGTGACCTGAAGGTCAGATGCCATGTCTCTGCTCTGTGTGACTTCATTCTGGCAGCTGGGCTGAGGGAAGCCTCCTGTCTAGGGCTGTGGTTCTTCAGGCAGGACAATGTGATGACGCCAGAAGCTTTGTTCAGGTGTGGCCATGTCACTAATGGTTTCATCAGAACACAAGGCCAATTGGGCACATGCCTTTCCCTCCAACATTCACCTCTGTGCCCTCAGACACCATGTCCTCCAGCCCACGCTGTGCCTGCTTGGCCCTGCCAGGCTGGGCCCATCAAGCCCTCAGATGAGTGGCCCTGACACATGGCCTTTGGAGTCTGAGATGTGTTTCTCCTCCTAAGCATGTCTCCGCATGTGTGTGGCACATGTGACCACATCCTTCCTCCCCATGTGTGCTAGCTGGGGGATCCTCAGGCTGCTTCTGACAATCCTCTTTTGGGTCTGTGGAGGTGCTCTCCTTCCCTGAACTCTAGGCAATGTTACTGCTGGAGGTTGTAAGATGGGGGAAGGGCAGGAAGTTGGAGAGCAGCCATCCCAGATGAAGCAGATAAGGAAAATCGTCTGCATCTAACCCCTAAAGAGGAGGAAAGAAAAGATGGTTAGTTGCCAGGAGAACAATGAAGAGTTAATGATAAACGTGTGATTGTGTTACTGAATGGCATGCCCTTGAGTGTGGACAATGAAAGCCATCAGCAAGGGGAGGGGTGACTTCTGTGGAGGGGATGATGGTGGCAGGGAGAAAAGCCGTGGAGACAAGGACTGCAAAGGCAGGCAGAGATCCAGTGACAGAACAGGGTCAGAGACACAGAGAAAGCCAGAGTCTGACAAGGGACAGAGGAAGAGAAAAATTCAGGTGGAGGCAGAGTCAAAAAGCCCTTCTTCCTTTTGGCTTTTACTCAGGAGCCTGGGGGCCCTGGCAGATGCTAAGGGGGATGGCCCCAGGTAGGTGTCAGTCAGCGGGTGTTGGTGGGAAAGCTCAGTCAGTATATGTGGATATTTGTTAAGTGTCAGTCAGTACGTTCCAGTCAATAAGGGTCAATCACTAAATATCAGCCAGCAATTTAATTTAAGCATCCAAGAAGCTCGCACAGACCGGTCAGTCTGCATGGTGCTGAGTGTTGGGGGATGGGAAGGGGATGAGGCAGAGCTCAGCTCTCTCGTGAGGCAGAACACATCATCATGAACAGAGTACCACCGTTTAGTGTTTTTAGGGAAAGCACTGAGACTGTGGCTCAGCAGAGATCACCTCGCTCAGCGGTAGGCAAACTGCGGCTCACGAGCCACATGCGCTTCTCCAGCTGCAGTTTGCCGCTCTGTCGACTAATGAGTTTGCCGACCACTGCCTTAGGGAGAAACACTTGAACATTTAAATAATATACTAATGTCTTTAACCTGAAGTCAAAACTTCTGGGTAAGGATAATGCCTTACAGCAGTGGTCGGCGAACTCATTAGTCAACAGAGCGGCAAACCGCAGCGCTAGCAAGCTGCAGTTTGCGGACCACTGACCTAGCTGAAGCCTCCCAATACCCCAGGAAGTAGGGATCAGAACTCCCGTTTTACAGAGGAAGAAACTGAGGCTCAGACAGGTTAAGTTAGCATCAGATGGAACCAGGGTTTGTACGCAGGTGCATTAGGTTTCCAAAGGGGCTGCGCTGGCCCATGGTGCTTTGCCACATCTTCAACCGGCAACAGAGGATTGTCGAATACTAGGTATGCAGTTTATCTCATGGGGTGTCATAGGAGGGAGTGAGAATAGGTGGGAGAGCAGCCTGGGAGGAAGAAACAGCCCCTGACAAAGGCAAGATGTTCCAGGCTCAGCTTTTATTTTTCCTGCTCAAGTCCTGAGATCAGCCATTTCTTTCAAAAGCTGTGGTTCCTTTAAGCAGAGAATGGTATTTAGGAACAAAGATCTAATTGCTCAGTGTGCTAGTTGCTATGGGGGTTTCTTTGCTTTTAGACCCTCTCAGCAGACAGAACTGGGAGATGGAGGTAAGTATTTTTATATACACATACACTCATGTATGCAGGAATAGGCACACACACTTCTCTAGCAACACCTCTGTACCTCAGCTTAAAGTCTGACTTTGAACAAGCATTTGCAAATACTTGAGGAATGAACGAGTCTTCAAGAAACTGTCAAAGAAGAGTACAGGAGGAAAAAGCAAGACAGTCCATGTTTCTACAGCTCTAGCGTTCAGTCCAGTCTAATTCTTTAGGAAAAAAATCCGTGTTCCTCTTGAGCATCTGGACTCTGGAAGGACTGATTCAGATGGCTTAGGTCATTTTTGTCACTCATGGAGCAGAGAGAATAACCATGGAAAATGGGAGTCCCTTGGTTGGGGTGAGGACTCCCAGAGGAAAGGTGAGCTCATTGAGAAGACCAGAGCAGGTCACTATGTGGAATTGAAATCCAGTGATCTTGAATATAAGGTAGAACTTTTATGTCTGGGGCAAGGCCATTGGCAGAAGGGAAGAGCAAGGGGTGGATGGGTATTTGGGGGCCTGGAGTTGGGGCTACAGGTGTGGGTCACATGATCTCAGCTGTGGTAATGGGGTGAGGTAAAGGTTCTTGGGGGCAGGGAGCTTGGGGAGGGGGTTCAATTCTGTGCTAGCTCATTTATTTCCCGCAGCCTCTTAAAGAGTTTTTAAGGCTCCTCCATCTCCAACCACCCATTTTTCTTCATTGGCTTCGATTTGTAAACACATCTTTATGGGTTTCTCTTTGAGGGGCTTCAGCTTTATCTCTTCAGTGAGTCCTTTTCAGAGGTGGCCCTTTCTGTCCTGAAAAATTTTTCTTTCCAGCTGCTGTTTGTCAGCCTTCTTTCCTCTCCAGTGGAGTTTGATGTTTGCCTTCTGGCAATGTTGTCCTGACCTTCTTGTGCTGACAACACAAGCCCAGATACTGGGAAGATGTGCTGGGGCCTCAAGCCTCTACAACATGCATGGGGCTTGTCAGTCCTGGGCACTCTGATGAGGACCCAAAGAACCAGAGCTCGAAAAGTTAGTCCGAGACTCTGCCTGGTGGGGCTTTACTCTTTCATTTTTAGTAGAAACCTATTAATCCCATGTATTTCTTTTCTCTTAGCCTTGCATTCAAGGCCCACAATAACCTGACAGTAGACAAATGTTCTAGCCCTGCCTCCTACTAACCTCCCCTCTTTATGAATTTTAAGGTCAATATCCTTGGGGTATTCATGCCTCTTTACATTTTGGTTCTTTCTATTATTCTTCTTATCTAAAATATTTTCATCTATTTTACATATTGATTGGTTGAGGTATACCTCAGTTCTTTTGCTTACTTTTTCCACCTTCTACCTATTAAAATCTTATTCCTTCCATAAATGTCACCTCTCCTGAGGATTCTTCCCTGCTTTTCCTGATTAGCACTAGTCACTCCTTCTAGGCTCCATGGCTCTTTTTATGGACGTGCTCACCCCTTGCCCAGGTGTTGTGTGTGTGTTCATCTATTCCACCAGGTTCTGGTCACCTTCTCCTGTGGACAAAGTCTATACCTTGTTCGTGTGTCTCCAGCATGAAAAGGTCTGGCACACTGTGGGGAATAATCCAAAAGGATTTCATTTCATCAAACAGAATAATTTCCCGTGGTTTTCTGTCTCTTGTCATTTTGCTCTGATTTGCTAATGCTTAGTCCTTCACAACTCATCAGTCAGTTCTTTGTTGTTCAAAGGGTGGTCTAGAGATGATCATCCACATCAACCACATCAGCAAGAAGAATGTTAGAAATGATGTCAGCCCTTATCCCCGCTAGAAATCAAAATATGCATTTTAACAGGATCTCCCAGTGATTCCAAAACACACCAGTCTATTCTACCTGCTAGGGCTGGGATAAGACTGCTGGGTATAGTGTACAAGTTATGCACTGCACAAAGGTACCCAACTGAAAGGCAGGTGAAGGCTAAAAATCAGCCTGGGCTACATTCACTGAGCTGTCAGTCCAGAAAGGGCACCTTCTAACAACTTACACAAAGGCTTGATTCTGCTGGTTTGAGAGATTTTAGGAAACTGTGAAGCATGAGCCAAGACAGGTCACTTGTATGGAAAAGCCACTGGAAGCAGCTTGGGTAGGTCCACAAGTTGAGTAGGGCTAGAGTCTCAAGGAATCACCAGGGAGGGCAAACAGTGTGAGTCAGGTTGATGGAGACTCAGATATGATGCTTGCCTGCTGGCTCTGTAGTGGGGGTCTCAGGAAAGGAACCATGGTCTCTGCCAGCACTTCTGTCTGGGCGAAAGCTGCCCCTCCAGTTTCTACCCTGATGCCAGACAATTCCTTTCCTCCCCATTTGTCCCTGGTGCCTTTTGAGCTGCTGCCCTAGCACTGGTGCACAGAGTAAATCTAAGTGAGTTTGTGCTCAAGCTCTTTAAGAGCAACTGCCTGGGACTTCAGGAGCCCTGTCTCACTCAGCCACAATCCTGGCTGTTTTTCACAGCTAGAAATTATAGGGACATCTATTTCCAGCACTGGAACCCTGGGCAGGGGGAGGGGGGGGGCTGCTGGAGTGGGACTGGGTCCTAGAGACCTCCAGAATTTTATCCACCACACGTGTGTAGGACCAGCTTATTCTGTGTTTCTGCCCCTTCTACTAGTCTCGATGTGGCCCTTTCTTTAAATCCTTAGTTGTAGGACTTCCATTGAGGTAGTCTTCAGGTGGTTCTGGAAGATGGTTGTTCTGTAGTTTAGTTGTAATTGTGAAGTGGTTGTGGGAGGATGTGAGTACCACATTTACCTATGCCACCATCTTGACCGGAAATCTGGTCTCTTGTTCTTTTGCTTCCTCAAATATGTCTTGTTCTTCTCTATACCCCCTTTGTCTTCCTGTCTTTCTTCCTCTTACTGCCTCTCTCTACCCCTAGTCCATCAATAACTTCTGTTTGAATATTTTGGGTCTTGGCTTAAATGTCACTTCCTCAGGAAAGCTTTTCCTCCTTCTCCGGATGACATCAGATCCCAGTATGTTTGCTGTCAGAACTCCCTGTACCTCTTCATGGCATTTATCTCTGTTTATAATTAAATAACTAATTGCATAATTAACTGTTCTACGCTTATCTCCACCCTCTCCTTGCTGTAAATGCCTCACGAACTGAAGCCCCATATCCTAGTTCAGTATTTGCTCAAAGGTACTCCAAGGACATTTGTTAAATGAGTGGATAAGACTAGCATAGACCACTTAGGTCATGGGGATTTCTATTGCTGCAACTTCAGTTTGGATCCTGGTCACACTGGTATGTTAACCCAACCTGCAGCTCTTCTGATGCATCCTGAAGCTGTATGTCCACAAAGTGAACAAAGGCTCAAAACCTGTTCCTGATCTGAACTGAATATCGTTTCCTTTGGTACCTTCCTATAGCACAGTCTGTGCTTCTGCATTGGTTAGTTTGACCAGATAGTTAGCCAAGATACTACCTTCCTACTTCTTTGCCTTGTGTTTCATGTATAGTGTAGTGCAAAAGAAGAGCCCAGAATTTGATCCTAGACTTGACTCCTTACCCCATGACTACGTGACTTGGGGTAAGTTCCTCTTTTTTTGGTCGTCTATAAAACCAGAAATTGGGTTAAGTTAGGGATGGAAAATATATGGCATACCTGTTTTCATTCCTCTTCCTGTACCTTTGGCAGACAGTATTAATTGATCATTGAATTCTTTCCTGCTGACTGCAGACAGAGCCTTAGAATTCTTCCTAATGTACTACTTTAGACAGCTACTGCCAGTCTATCAGAGTTGGCACTTATGTTGAACTCTCTCTGCTCTCTGAGGACCAGATGTTTCCTAAGGTTCTCTCTCGCTCAGGTGTTTGAAGATTTTGCTTTCTCGGTTGTTCCCATCAGCCTTTCTAAGGAAAACCTGTCAGTCAGTGCTCAGCTCTCTCAAAAGCCTCCTGCCTCTGAACCCTCCGTTACAACTATGGGAACTACTCCATCCTACACATTTTTGCCAATCTTTTTCTCTCCATCATGTTGTGGAAGATAGCTGCCACAGATGCATGCAGGCCAGTCTCAGAGGTCTCCAAACTGACCAGAGCTTCAATTCAATGTATCTGAGCATGTGTTGAGCAGTAAATCTTTAATACTTAAAGAAAGTGACTTGAGCCCTCTCCTTCTTTCAATGCCTTTCCCAGGATTTCTGCAAATTTCTGGGGCAATTTTGGTTCTCATGCTTACCTTTCAATTATGACTTTTTGCTTCCTCTAACTTCTCATTCATGCATTTGTCAAGTCCCCTTCTGAGCTGTCTATCACCACATAATCACTGTCCTGCATTAGAATTTTCTTGAAGGTTTGGAGTAATGGGAGCGAGGAGGGCAGAGCAGGAGTTACAGCACTGAATAGCACAGTATTAGAAAGGCTTCCAGCTTGAAAATTAGCCATCTTGTTTCTCCAAGACCCTCACTGCCCCAGAGATGGTCTACCTTTCTTCCTCAGGTCCTCAGCCTACTTTCTGGGTCCACCATCTCATACACCACTTTTTACACACTCTCCAGTTTCCTTTGTTTTCCCAAGAGCTCTATGTCTCCTTTCCTGGACTGTCTAGAAGACCTTGAATCTTTCCCTCTTTGAGGTGTCCACTTCTTCTAGAGCAGGCCATTGGGAGCATCATATTTCACTATGATGCTCCCTAAGAAGTGCCTCCATGTATTTTCTTAAATGAAAAACCATGTCCCCTGATAGGAATTTTGTCATTCCTCTAAGATGTAAAAGCAGCTATAGTCAATTCTTATTATGAATGGCTATCACTGTTTTCTCTTGATACCAAAGATGAATAAGAGCATCTTTGCTTTCAAGGTGCTCACAACTGGATGGTAGACATAGACAAGTAAGTCATCAGTTACCTTATGAGGTGAGTAGTGCTGGAGAGAGGACCAAGTAAGATGAACGCAGACCCATTTGTAGGAGTGGAGTCAGAAAAAGCTTCCCAAATGGACGTGTGCCAGAGGTGAGTCACTAAAACTGTGTAGGAATTAGAAATTAGACTAATGAAGGGTGGAGGAGGAGGTAAGGCACTTCAGGCAAAGGAAGCTGCCTACTTGGAGGTAGGAAGTCTTGAAAGAGCACTGTGAGGTTGACAGTTCAGTACTCTTCCAGTACAAAGAGTAAGGTAAGACCTGGAGCCTGGGATATAGGCAGGGGCAGGTGTCAGGGGACCTTGCCATTAATTTGGAGAGTGACATGGCTCTTTTAGGAAGGCCACTGGACAGCCATGGTGTGAAATCTAGACTGGGGCAGAGAGAGAGAGGGTAGGTGGGGAATCCAGAAAAATATTTTTTGCTGGTCTCTGGGAAGGTTAAGGATCTAATCAAGAGCAGTGGCACTTCTGATGGAGGCAAGTCTGGATCTGAACGACATTTAGGGAGTGAGAGTGGGTTGGATGGTTCTGCTCTGGTAGGTGTGAGCTTTGCCACTGCTCTGAAAGCTCTAGAAGTGGACAGTAGAGTCTGCAATGAAAACATAAATGGAGAAAGACCAGAAATGCAACAACCCCAGGTGAAGCCAGGCTCAGGAGCCATGAAAGTATTTATATTCTGGGAATAAGAAACTAACAATCAAGCTCAGAGAAGTGCAGGCAAATTCTTCTGAATGATTTTTGTGCTGCTAAAGCCAGATTTATTAGGTCCTTAATCAAAGAGATAAGATCCCCCCCCCCCCTGCCCAATCACATAATATGTAAGTGAAGGGAGAATGGCTTCAAGTCCAACTTATTGGATTCCAAAGCTACCACATCCCATTGTCTCTATGTGTTACTGGGAAAGGCTTCCCCTGACTCTGGATGGTTCTTCCTGTGATAAAAGTTTGCCTAGAACTCTGGATCCCTTTGCACCCTGTTTATTTTTGCTACCCTGGTGAAATAGAATGATTCTTGTCTTACCAATCAGTAAATTTAGGAAGAATAAGGGGGCATGCCTGTGAAGTGCCTCTTCTCTCTTGGGATTGACCTGGTCCGGAGGAGAAGCCAAGAGCTCCACCCACTGTAGGTCTTGATGGACCGGCCTCCCACAGGGAAGTCTGCCCTGATGAGGATCACTGTGACACTAAACCCAGGAATTGGTCTCCCTTGTGTCCTTGCTCACAATAAGCTACATTTGCCAAGTCACCTTCTATCAGTAGTCATGCCAATATTTGATTTCCATCTGTTTTATTAAATCTTTTTTTTTTTCCAGGACTAAGCCAAGAAGATGGCTGTTGCTTATTGGGAAGCCCTTGGAGACCCCAACATTGCAATGGTTATCAACAACAAAAATAGTAATAACACTATTAAGTAATAAGGATAATAATAGAAATAGTTCCCATTTATGGAGATTTTACTATGTGCTGACATCCTTGCATGGATTACCTAGAAACCCTGGCAACAGCCTGAGGAAGTAGGAGCTATTATTATCTCCACTTGACAGTTAAGGAGACAAATTTAGAGTGACTTGGATGTTAAGTGATACAGCAAGTCACACATTTAGTCCATAGTAGAACCCTCCAAAGCCAAGACCTAACCACCAGGCTATACAGCCTCCAGGAGAGGAAATGGTCCATAGAGATGGTGTCCATAGGGAGGGCTTCCTGGGGGAAGGGGGAACAGAGGCCCTGAGCTAAATCTTGAAGGACACGCAGATAAGTACTTTGAGTTGTTAGTTTAGCAATTTTGTTTTGTTCTGTTCATTGGCAAATCCCAGTGGTGTGCTCAATAACTCTTGGGTGCCTCTCCCTTGAATTTAGATATCATATCATTTGTTTAACTTGCTGAATAAAGTAATTAGTACCTGGGAGCCTGCCTGCCTGGCAGAATATATCGGTGCAGCAAACAAAGTTTATGCCTTCGGGCCGTGCAGTGGAATTTGATTTAATTTGTCTCAAGGTTAGGGAAGACGATGGGGGACTTTGGTATCTCCTTCATCTCCGTCACGGAGTTAATTCATTGCAAGGGTGGAGGGAGGCGGCACTGGGCCGTTTCGGCACTAATGGGACTCCAGAAGCTTTCCCACTGGAGTCTGACTTGCTTTATGATGCGGCTGAGCAGCAACACACACCCTTCCTGGGGAGATGCTGCCTTTCTGTGTCACGGTGACTCAGCCTGGGAAAGGGCCCTCTTCAACCCATCCCACTGTGATGGCCACTGCTGTGGCCTTTGTCTACAGACTGTGAGTTCCTTGAGGTAGGGACTTTGTTTTATTCATCTCTGTGTCTCTGTCCCAGGTGAACTATAAGAAGGACTGTGCCTTCCGTCTACCCTGTCCTGTTGCCTATGAGAGGTGATAGTTCTCACCTTTGCCCTACCTCTGCTTCATCCAGCCTACATCCTCTCTGCCCACTGCACATGCCTCCCATCTATGCTATTCTCTGGGCTGTTTCCCTAGTCCATGCCATTCCTCTCTGTCTCTACCTTTCTGAACTCTCTGCTCCCTTTTGGATTTGGTTCTAACCTACTTTCCTCTACCAGGGGTGGGAATGTTCGGCCTGCAGGCCAAATAAGGCCCATGAAATCATTTGATCTGGTCTTGCCAAGGCATTAGGGGTGAGTGAATTAAATGTTTGATCAAATATAGCAGGCTAATTTTAAAGTTGATAATTTTGTATGGCCCACGAATGATGTTAAAAATATCCAATGGCCATTGGCAGAAAAAAGGTTCCCCACCCCTTGCTAGACCTTTTTTCCCTAGACTGTTCCAGACTGTACAGCGTTGAGAAGACACTGCAATTCAGAGGTTAAAGGCACAGGCTCTGGAGCCAGACTGTCTGGGGTCAAACCCCAGCTGCTTTGCTTCTTTGCTGTGTGATCTTGAGCAAGTTACTTAACCTCTCTTTGGCTCAGTTGCTATGTGCTCCTTAAGGGTTAAAGTATCATACTGCTGGTCTCTCCCTCCATTCTCTGTGCTTCCCAAGGACTCCTCACCCTCAGGATGCATGCCTCTAACTGTCACCCTCTCGGAGCCTTGGTCCACTGGTTCCAGGTCTAACAGGCAGGCTGGACCTTCCCCCGAGGGCTTTGACAACAGTTAGTGGATCTCAGTCAGCCTGAAAAAAGTGCAGGGCATGGGCTCACCAGCATGTCCCTTCTCCTGCTCTTGGATTTCCTGAGGGAGCTTTAGTAGGTGTGAGGCTGACCCGTTCTCCTGCTCAGTCACTCACAGGATGTCCTTGCCCAACCTCAGCTTTCTTGGGCTGAGTGCCCCGTGGCAAATATTTGCCATTTCAGATACAAAAACCAGAGGTCCTGCCCAGACAGGGTGGTGAGGGGAAAAGTGATGCTCAGAGATCTTAACCTGATGGCAAAGTGGCTTGTTTTCCAAACTCAATGCATTGGAGAGGGGTCTGTGAGGAAGATGGGCAGACTCCAGGGCGCCATCTTGCTCCGTGGTCTCTGCAGAGCTGCAAAGGGAAGGCGGGTGAGGGCTGCTTTCAAGGCAGAGTTATGGCTTAGGGGGAGGTTTTTTTTTTTTTGGCTCAGTAGCAGTGTGACCATTCTAGTAGCTAGAGCTGCCCCAAAGTGTCAGGGGCTTTGTAAGATAATGAGCTTGCCGTCACTGGAGAGGTTAGGTACAGCTTTGTATGAGGTCTGCTGTATTGATAGCATTTCTTAAGAGCTTTCTATGTGCTAAGCCCTGCTTTAAGCCCTTTATTATCTCATTTAATCCTCACCACAACTTTGTAAGTGTAGGTGCAATAATCATTTCCCTCAGAGTGTGAATAAGGAAAGGAAAGCCCGAGGGTTTATGTGACATACCCAAGTCAGGCCGGACAGGGTTCAATCCTGGCTGGACCACTTACTGTGTATCACTGAACACGTTACTTTTTTTTTTTACCCCCCCTCCCCCCCAGCCCCATTGACCTTCTCCAGCCCGCCCGCCCCCCCAGGCCCTCACCGCCCCATATATGCATGGCCTCATCTGTGGACACATTACTTTTGATTCCTGTAAGCCTCAGTTTCTGCACCTGGAAACCCAGGGTTTCAAAGTAAGTGTCTAGCAAATAGGAACCACTATTAATCTGTGGTGAAGTCATTGCCTCAGGTGAACACTGGCTTCCGCATCTTCTTTCTGATCAGCTCACTGTGGACCTGGGCTGAATCAGGCTCCAGTCTTTCCTTTTACCTAGTCACAGTCTTAGCTCTGCTAAGAAGCACAAAAAGGGTCCTCCCTTCCCTCCCTTCCTCCCTCCTTCCCTCTCTCCCTCCTTCTCTCTTTCCTTTCTTCTCTCTTTTTTTTCTTTATTTTTTTCACAAAGATTTTTTTTAAGTCTCAAATAGGGTTCTTCAGAATGTTCATTAGATAACCAGAAAAAAGGTTCCTTGGTCAAAGAAGTTTAGGAAACAATGGGTTAAAACAAAGCTAAACAGCTTATTTGCTGCAGGATTTCTCAGAGCTTGTAAATGCCAACGTTTTGCGACTCTCCTAGAGGTTACTCACAGTATACAGCATTTCCCAAATGTACTTAATCATGTACATCTCTCCAGCCTTTGAAATTTGGTATTATGGCCCAGGACTGTTTGCTGATCACTTCTGGGAAAGCTCAAGTCTCTGACTATTGATAAGGAGCAGGGAGAGCAATCAAGACAGGAGACTCTCATGACAGCTCACACCAAGCATGAAAGCTGCCAGGAGAATGGCCTTCCATTCTTGGCCAAGTGTAGGTGCACAAGTGCCTGGCATGGTTCACTAGATGTTTTTTTATACCAGTAGCAACACGGAAGTGGAAGTGATAGCAGGTGCTGTGCCCCAGACTTGGAGCGTTCGGGTTTCATATATCCTTCCTTCCACTCAAGCCTGCCCCTGTGTGCTTTAGTTCTCTGTCCTGTGAACAAACATTTTTCCAAGCTCTGTTCCAAGATCTCAGGCTACAAGAATGCCAGGATCATCTAGTCTTTTCTTCATTATCATTTGTGGATCACCAAGATTCTTAACGACCGAGATGTGTTCTTCTTGCTCACCTGTGTGTTTATTAATTCTGCGGATTCAATACATTTCGCGTCTACCAAGAAAACAATAGATAAAATATTCTTAAGCATGCCCCTTTCTTATTACCTAGCCTCATTATTTATCCCTATTATAATACAACACATTTCCTCCTAATCACTGGTCCATTTGGAAATCATGTCTTGAAGACAGCTAGGGAAAGAGACTGGGGGATTTTGGGGGTAAATGGTAGAGGGCTCCGTCTCCAAGCTTTAGCTCTGGCTGTGCCAAGGGTTGCTTGGTGGGGGGTAGGTCATCTTCCAGCCAGGAAGAGTCCAGCCACCCAGTTCTGACCTGGTGGCCGATAGGCCTTTTGGAAAAGGAAAAATGAGTCAGCATCAGCCCCAGCGTAGTTTGCTTCCCTCCTAATCGGTGCCAGGGCCCCAGACACCAGGACTATAATTACTTATGCTGTCGAGAGAAGGGAGTTCTTAAAGTGATTTATCATGGAGGTGACAGAAAATGACAATTGCTCATCACTTAAAACAATGAGCCTGTCAGATGTTGACCACGCAGGTGTGCACACGTGGGCGTGCAGCTTCCCATCTCTGCAGGACTTCATTGGCTGAGTTATTAAAGATGAGGCCTCCAGGGAGACCCCCTCCAGGGAGAGGCATCCCATGGCATCTTTCAGGCATTGGTCAGGGTTGTGTCTCCCACGTGGGTCCTGCTGAAAGGTTTTAAAAACATTCTATCAAACTCTTACCACACCAGGTGCTCTGCTGAGTGTTCTGTGTGTATCATCTCAGGACAGCTAGTATGAGGCAGATAGTATCTCTCAGGTGTGCTGACAACCCTTGGAGGCAGAGGGCTCCATAGCTAGGGCTGAGAAGGCCACGCCCATGTACCCACTCCAGGGATGCGAGTTGATGGCCAGGCTTAAGATTCCAGAGGCAGAAGTGAGCACTGAGGCTCTCTATGGCCTCGTACAACTCAGAGGTGTCCCCGGACTCATTAAGTCAATGTGGCAGCTGGAATATTCTTGTCTGTCTTTTCTCACAGTCTTTGTTTTCCTCTAGCTAGTCTCTTATGAAAAAAAAAAAAAAAGCCACCTGTACCACGGCCCTCTCTACCTCTCTGTTCTTAGGAACACCCTCTCACGTGCCCTGTTAGTGTGGCGGTGAATACCAGCACCGCTGCAGCCAGACTGCTTGCATTGTAAACCCAGCTCCATTTGTTAGCTGCGTGACTTTGAGAAAATTATTTAACCTCTTTGTGCCTTGGCTTCCCCTTTTATAGCATAAAGGTACTGAGAGTATCCACCTGAGGGGTATTATAAGCAAGGAGGGAGTTAATGTGTGTAAAGTGCCTAAAAGGTCTTTGTGTGTTAATTATTATTACTTCCTTCAGTTCACTCTGAGGCAAATGTTTGGAAGTGATGCATATGTTGATTACACTGATTTGATGGTTTCCTGGGTGTATGCATTAATGCTCAAACTTATCAATTTGTGTATGTTAAATATGCGTGATTTTTGCACACTAATTATGCCTCAGTAAAGCTGTTAAAAAGGAAGTAAAACTCAAACAATAAAAGCACGTTATTAAAAAATGGATAGTAAAGAAAGGATGTTTTTAGCATCTACTAGGGGCCGGTGTTGGAACTGTCGCCAGGACTACAGCGGACACCCTCGTGCACTCAGCCCTCAGTGCACTTTGTCTCGAGAAAGCAGACATCAGGCAGATAATCATGCACATAATTATCTGTTGAAAAGCCTAACAAATGCTGCAAAGAGAAAATACGGAAGTGAGGAGGGCTCATGGCAAGGGGATGAGACCTTGAGCAGGAGGTCAGGAAGGCTTTCCCGGGAAGCGATGTTTAAGCAAACCTGAAAGACTGTAAGAGGTCACCAGACAAAGGGAGAAAAGAGGAGAATGTTCCAAGTCCAGATGTTTCTGGAATGATGGGGTGAAAGCAAGATGAATCCCGTGGAAACCATACTTTGAATGGTGAATTTTGAATTTTCCTGGACTAGCCACATGCAGTGTGATATTCTCTTGTGGTGCTGGGCAGGTCAGTGATCCACAGCTCGCAGGCAGCCATGTGATTACCAGGTTAAAACAATGGGTACTCTACAGTGTGTTCATTATATTATACTAGAGGCCTGGTGCACAAAATTCGTGCATGGAGGGTGGGGGATGTCCCTCAGCCCAGCCTGCACCCTCTCCAATCTGGGACCCCTCGAGGGATGTCCTGGTAGGATCAGGCCTAAATGGGCAGTCGGACATCCTTCTCACAATCCAGGAATGCTGGCTCCAAACTGCTCACCTGCCTTCCTCCCTGATTGCCCCTAACCGCTTCTGCCTGCCAGCCTGATCACCCCCTAACCACTATCCTGCCAGTCTAATTGATGTCTAATTGCTCCCTTGCCAGTCTGTTTGTCCCCAACTTCCCTCCTCTGCCGGCCTGGTCACCTCTAACTGCAGGCTTGATCTCCCCCAACTGCCCTCCCTTGCAGGTCTGGTCCCTCCCAACTGTCCTCCCCTGCTGGCCTGGTTGCCACACTGCCCTCTCCTGCAGGCCTGGAACCTCCCAACAGCCCTCCCCTGCTGGCCATCTTGTGGTGGCCATCTTGTGTCCACATGGGGGCAGGATCTTTGACCACATGGGGCAGCCATCTCATGTGTTGGAGTGATGTTCAATCTGCAAATTACTCTTTTATTAGATAGGATAGAGGCCTGGGTGCATGGGTGGGGGCCAGCTGGTTTGCCCTAAAAGGTGTCCCAGATTGGGGTGGAGGTTCCCTTGGGGCGTGGGGTGGGCTGGGTGAGGGGCCTGTGGTGGTTTGCAGGCTGGCCACACCCCCCCAGTGACCCAAGCAGAGGCCCTGGGATCTGGGATTAATTTATGTTCTACAACTGAAACTTTGTAGCCGGGAGCAGAGCCAAGCCTTCTGCTCGCTCCATGGTGACAGCCATTTCTGTTTGGGTTTATTTAAATTCTATAATTGAAACTTTGTAGCCTAGAGTGGAGGCCTAGGCACTAGGGCTGCAGAAGCTTGGCTTCCTCCATCTCCTGGGCAACCCTAGCCTCTGCTCTCTCCAGCTCCATGGCTGCTGCCATTTCTGTTGGGATTATGTATCTTCTATAATTGAAAATTTGTAGCATTGAGTGGAGGCCTAGGCTGGCAAGGGCAGGCGAAAAGCTTGGCTTCCTCCATTGCCAGGGAAACCCAAGCCTCCCTCCTGCTCTCAGTGGCCACAGTCATCTTGGTTAGGGTTTATTTGTTCCTGATTGGCTAGTGGGCATGGCTTGTGGGTGTGACTTGATAGGAGGTATGGTTAATTTGCATATTAATCTTAGGATGATTTTGCACAACTGTAGGCTAATGTAAGTGTTCTGAGTACATTCAAGGTAGGCTAGACTAAGCTACAATGTTCAGTAAGATAGGTGTATTAAATGGATTAAAATATTTTTATTGATTTCAGAGAGGAAGAGAAAGAAACATCAGTGATGAGAGAGAATCATTGATTGGCTGTCTCCTAAATGCCCCCTACTGGGGATCGAGCCTGCAACTCTGGGCATGTCCCCCTGACTGGAATTGAACCTGGGACCCGTTGGTCCACAGGCTGATGCTCTATCCACTGAGCCAAACCAGCCAGGGCAATGCATTTTTAATTTACTATATTTTCTATTTATGAGGGCTTTGTTGAGACATAATCTCATAATAGGTTGAGGTAGGAGCATCTGTAAACCAAAGAACAGGAGTGGGAAGAAAGCATGTGCAAAGGTCCTGAGGTGGGAAGAAGCTTGCATGCATTTTTGCAGAGCTAAAGGAAGACAGGGCAGAGAATGGGGTGAGTGATGTTCAGGAGATGAATTTATTTCCTGGATTCTTTCTGCCCCTTCTCTTATTTCTCTGAGAGACGAAAAATGATTATTCTGACTAATGAGTTTGGGAGCATGCTGGGCTCAGTCACATCCTTTGTCTCCATTAGGGACCTTCTGCCTGCTGTTCTACTGCTCCCTGTGGCTGGATGTGTGAGGCCATTTGATGCTGAGAGTGGAATTAGGAAGCTCAGTGTTGTCACTCAGTTATATAGCTGCTGTTCTGACTTCTGCCTGCTGGACTCCCCAAGTTCTATAGTCAGAGTCCAGTGTGTCTGTTTAGAGGGCTGGTCAAGTGTTGAACAGCAGACATTTTTAATGCAACCTCTGTTTTTCATTCATGGTTGGAGGCTGGGGGTGGAGGAGAGGATCTGGGAGCCTCTTTAATATTGAGTGCTTCACGAATTCAATTACACTTTTTTTTTCCGCCAGAAAGTTAACCAGTTGTAATGGAATGCATCAACAATTTAAATGGTATTGCTGCTGCTGCTCCAGGAGGAGAAGTTTCAGGCTCTCTCTGGTTTTGCCTCTTTGAGCCCACACAGCTTTCGGGTTTGGCTCTGGCCCAGAGCATGAGGGACCCCCTTACTCTTTTACCCCTACACAGATGGCAAATGATCTGAGCCCATCTAGCCCTCTGTAGCTTATTATAGAAGAGATACACCTTCCATCTAATTTCATCCTCATGAGAAACTCCAAGGGAGGAATACTGTCCTACATTACAGAGAAGGTGACTGAAAGTCACAGGGAAGGAACTGGCCCAGGGACACAGGGAAGAGTGGACAGGCCAGAATGTAACCCCAGTTTCTGATTTCAAAGGCCACGCCACTGTCTATTGGGAGCCTTATTTTACTAGTCAGGGATCAGTCATTACTAGTCTATGAAAGAAAAGTGGAGGTGCTTCAGAAAATAAGAGGCAGAGGCTTCAGGAACCTCAGGCCAGGAACCAGGGACACACTGACCTTGAAGACCCTCATTTCTGCTCACCATTTGGTTCCTTGACTCTCACGGCAGATGGGATTTTTGCACTCAGTGGGGAATAGGGCCACACAGCCCCAGTTTTCTATTCTGCCTGTTCCTGAACAACTAATAACCTCTCAGCTTAAAGATACCTTCCCCAGGGAAGCCCTCCCAGATTGCAAGGCCAGGTCTTCTTGTCTTTCTCCACCATTGCACGGACCTCAGTTTTTAACTGCATAACTATGTGGTTATTTGATTCATCTATGACTCCTCCATGAGGTTCTAAACATTGTGAGGACAGTGCCTGACACATCCCTGGCACGTTGTAGGCACCCATTGAATAAAACCAGTAAGTGAAGAAGAGGGGCAAAGGTGTTTCAGACAGATGGGATAACACATGCCAAAGCCCAGGGGAGAGAAAGAACCTGAAAGCATAAAAACAGACAAGTCAAGAGACGAGGCCAAAGGCAAGGAATAGATGGTTAAGACGCTGTCAACCCAGTTAAGGATTTTGGACTTTCTTCCAGGTGCAATGAGAAGGTTTTGCAAGGTTATAAGCAGGGGAGCAATGAAGTGGGATTTGTCTTTTAGCAAGATCATTTTGGTTGTTGCAAGGGGTGAGACTGGAAGCAGGGAGACTAGGAAGGAGGCTATTGCAATAGTCCCGGAAAGGGATGAGGGTGGCTTGGAATAGAATGGTGGCAGTGGTGCTGGAGGGAAGTGGACACATTTGGGAATAGAATGGACAGGACCTGGTGTGGGAGTGAGTTGAGTAGGGTGTCAAGAAAGATGCATGGGTTTCTAGCCCAGGCGGCAGAAGGCCTAGGGATTGAGCAGGTCTGTGGTCAGTCTGTGCTAATTCACAGTGGCAGATGGAGGCCTGGTTACCACAGGGCGCTTGACCTCCCACACATCTTAAAGAAGTCCTTTGCACTTGACTCCTGACACTGCCTGCATTCAAGGGCTTAGTGGCTCCACCTAGTGTCACCCTCAATAGGTAGAATTTATTCCATTACAGATGGCAGTTCTCGTCCAACTCTCTGGCCACCTGAAGTCCTTCCTGAGTCTTCTACAGGAGCTCAGGAAATCTTTGCCAGGCTGCAGTGCAGAGAAATACACCCTCATGGGGGTAACAAGAGAGACAGCACCTTCTCAGTCTGAAAAGCCCAGCTGGGTCAGGACAGGTGGCTTAGAAGTTATGGAAAGAGCTAGCTTGGACTTATCCACACAATCCCATATGTAAGCACCAGGGGGCACCCTTGAGTCTTGAGAAAGATTAGCATGGGCCAAAAGAGAAGTTGGGCCTCTTTATTAGTACCTGTCTTGAGAGCATTTTAATAGATTTATGGGATTTAATCCCTAGAGAGGTAACACAGGAGGCTGGGATTAATGAAAAACCATTAATCCAACATACAGTTGTTGAGACCTTATTCTGCAGGCCTCTGGGGTGCCATGGGTGTTGGAAGATCTGGACTTGCTACTAATCTACCAGGTACACTTGGGCAAACCTCTTCTTATTCTTGGATTAGTATTCATAGAAGCCATACTTTATGGAATCATTATGTTGGTACTGATCACTTTAACCCTTCACAATGGACCTTTGTGGTAAGTAAGATTATCCCTATTTTGAGGAAACTGAGTTTGGAGAGATTAAGTAATTTATCTAAGGCCACACGGAAGCTAGGTAGAGCTGCAGTTCAACCCAGTGCTGAAGATCCAAGGTGAATGCCATGGGGTATCTTGGCAGTGGAATATCATGAAAGGATTTGAAATAGGAAGATGACATGATCAGATAGATTGAGTAGTGGAGTGGCCGGATAGAAGTGATAGTGGTTCAGGCCAGTGATGAGGGCAGAGTCCACAGACCTGGATATGCATGCCCAGGATGAATCCCTCGAATGTGGGGGGTCTGAGTGAACAGTGGGGTGGAGGATTCTGAGGATGTCAGTTGTCTGGCAGGATGGTAGATCCATTGGCAGAGACAAGGAAGGTGTAGGAAGAATAGAGTTTAGGGGAAAACGAGAGCCGTGCAACCTAAAGGTGCCCAGCCAGGCTGTTTGGTGAGGGCAGCAATGTCTGAGCGGGCCCCAGCTTCTTTGGTGTGAATCCTATGTTTCTTTAATGGCTTCTCAGGCAGGAGCTGTATTTCCCTGTTTAGTCTTTAAGAATCATTTGAAATTGCATGTGAGAGTATGTGTGTGTGTTTATTTCTCAGCTTTTAACCTTGCCAACTTATGCCTCTTAAATATTAATTACCTCTCGGGCTCTGACAATTCTGCTTTCTTAAAACAGCCTCAGCAGGCCCTTCTGTCCATGAAAGACCAAGTGTGTGGATGTCTGTGCAGAAGGCTTCTGGACAGCACCAGTCCTGGGATAATTAGCTGGGGGGTGGGGTGACTCAGGGCTGACAGCCACAGCTTCTCCACAGCAGGAGATGGTCTCCGGGCAGGAGATGCTGGGCTAAGCTGCTGGCCAAGCTGCCTCCTGTCCCCTCAGGCCTAATGAGAAGAGACAAGCCAACCATAGTGCCTGCTGGGTGAGGGGCAGAGGTATCCATGGGACCAGGTGGGTTCTGCTCTAGGTAGACTGACAACGACCTGGTCCCTTAGTATTGGAGGTGAGAGAGCACTGTGGCAGTCACCAAGCTCCCCACTTTCTGGAACCAACTCTGGTTTTCAGAACTGAGCCTTCTTCCAAGAGAGAGGAGCATGGGTAGTTAGTTGGGGCAGTGCTGCTGCTGCTGCTGGTGGTGGTGGGGCTAAGAGTGGGGCCTTCAAGAGGTGTGAAAGGTCAGGGCTTGTCCTTTATGGGTGAGGGTGTGGGTAGCAGATATGTGTGAAGAGTGATAAGAGCCATTCAGTCTCTCCCCCACTGCACACAGAGTGGTTTAAGTTAGTGGTTAAAACATGAGTAGGGTGAAAAAGAGAATTTTACCTCTACTCTTCTGAGCTCTTGGCTGAGATTCCTGTCATAAAAGTTAGGTTAACAAGATAAAGACAGAAGTTTATTAACCTGTATAACTCACAGTCTACATGGGAGATACCCAGGGAGAAATGAGTAACTCAGAGAGGTAGCTTAGAACTCAGATTTAAATGCCATCTTCAGCTACAGGCAAACAGAAGAAAGTTGCAGGGGAGGCCAGTTTTAGGGGGTGGGGGTGACTAGGAAAAGTACAATGAATTAGAGTTTGGTTTGGTGTGTAGATTTAAACTGGTGCCTTCTTCACTGAGTCGGGTCTAAAGTTGTCTCTGGGGATTCACCTTTATCCTGCCTGGTACAGAGGGCAGGAGGTACACCTTTATGTTCTGTTTTAGGCAAACAAGGGAGGAGAGAGGGCTTTTCTTGTATCTGATTTTTCTCAGTTGCCTTCAGCTCAAAGAGGCAAAGAGGCATATTCAGGGGTGGCACATTCTATTTGGAAGATCTATCCGTCTAGCACATTTGATCGATTTCCAACTCCTTTTCTCTCTCCTTGTGTGATTGTAAGCATGTTACTCATTCCCTGTAAAGTTGGGTTTATGTAAAATGGGGAGCATATCAGCTGTCCTCCCACAATGGTTGCACTGCCTTGATGAGTTTGTATTGTTCGCAGGGGCTGTCAGTAAAAACTACCACAGACTGGGTGTCTTAAACAAGACAAATGTATTGTCCCACAGTCCTGGAGTTTGAAGTCCGAAGTCAAGTGTTGGCAGGGTTGGTTCAATCTGAAGGCAGGATCTGTCCCAGGCCTCTCTCCTTGGCTTGTAGATGCTCTTGTGGCATTCTCCCTATGGGCATGCATGTCTCCATATTCCCCTTTTTATAAGGACACCAGTCACATTGAATTAAGTCCCACCCTAATGACCCCATTCTAACTTGATTACCTCAATAAATATCTCATTTTCAAATAAGATCACTTTCTGATATACTCTGGGTTAGGATTTCAACATATGATTTTTTTGGGGGGGGAGAGGCAACACCATTAAACTCATAACCGAGATATGGCAAGCAAAACACTTAATATAGGGTGCAGAGTAAGCCTCATCATTGTCTCATTTCCAGCGCATTTCGTGTTCTGTTTTAGCCTATTCCACAATGCCGCCTATCCTATTCATTCCCACTCTAACCTCTATCTTTTATTCTTCCTGATCTGTGGATCCAATCACCATCCCCAAGATAGAGAAGGATCCTACCAGTGAATGGTGTGACAAAGTTTGGGATCATTGGGTGTATAGACTGCAGGTCAAGGATGCTGGTCTGAGGCTAAGGTCCTGGTTGATAAGTGAAGCCTGACTCTTTGCATTTTTGATGGTCTCTGTACTCTGACACTTGCTCACTGTTTCTAGATAAGGATGTGGGTAATGGCTAAGAGTTTAAACCCTCATATTTAATTACTTCCTAGCTTAGGACTGGCAATCTACAATGAGCTGCTACATACTTTGCTGCAACTGGCTATTAGTATTATTATTACACTAGAGGCCTGGTGCACAAAATTGTGCATGGGGGGAGGGTCCCCTCAACCCAGTCTGTACCCTCTTCAATTTGGGACATCCCTCTCACAATCCTGGATCACTGGCTCCTAATTGCTCACCTGCCTCTGTGTGCTAGTCTGATCATCCCTAGCTGCCCCCCTACCTTGAAGGCCAGTTTGCTTCCAACTGCCCCCCCTCTCTGCCAGCCTGGTTGCCCCACACAGTCTGCTTGTTCAGTTGTTTGGTCGTCCCTCACTAACCCCACTGCCAGCCTGGTCGTAGGTAGCCATTTTGTGAGGGTGTGAGGTTAATTTGCATATTACCTATTTATTATATAGAATGGTTGTTAGCCTCACTATTATACAACAGAGCCATGTGCTCTCAGCTGGGGTTGTAATTAGGGCCAAGGGTCTGAGTGCTTATGCTGGATGATGGAACTTGGTCTCTCTAAACCTATGCCATCTCTCTGTCTCAAAAGACCTCATTTGCCTACTTCTGGTTGACATAGACAGCTGTGTGGTCTCTCTAGTTTTTATTCCCAGGCTGCCCCAGACCTGGATCTCACACCTGCCCTTGTTTGCACCATCTCATTTAACAGCTATTTATTAAGAACCTATTATCTGTGCAAAGTCATGAGCTGGGCATTAGCATGTCTAGAGAGAAGAACATCATCCTTGTCTTCAAATTCATTCTCCTTCTTCCATTCCTTATATAATGGGCACTGGTAGAGAGGGCCTTATGGTTTTTGAAGCTGAAAAACTTACTTTAAAAATTAAGCCCAGACTGTCCCTTTGTTCTTGGCCACACCTGGAGTGGGCCCTGGTGGTTATGTAAAGGAGAAGCAGTGCTCTCCCTGCTTCTTGGAGAAGACCTGAATGCAATCGCCTCAGGCTGAGATGTTAGGCGCACTGCTTAGTAATGTAAATCAGGAGGGTATTTTAGCGGAATGGTGCCTCTGCAAATTCCTTTAGAGAAATGTTTCCTTTCTAATTCTGATCCACAGTGCATGCTGGTCGATTGTAGCATTTGTACTGAGATGGTGAGATTTTTCCTCCAGCCTGTTGTTGGAAGGAAAGGTGGAACTGGGAAGGCAGGGAACACGGATGGGACATGCAGCCTGATCTTCAGATCTCTGCAGGAAAAAGAATGTGGAAAGGGGCTGGGCTGGCCTCAGTGGGCACAACCTGGCCATACTCTTGAAACCCAGACTTTGGGAAACATGTGGGGTTGTCTTGTTGGGGACCCCAAGACCAGACCTCATGCCTGTGAGTGGGTGTGAGGTCAGTTTCAATAATAGTCCAACCTGTTGATTATTTAGTTAGGATTTGAGGACTTGGTAGGCAGATCTGTGCTTGGAGAAGGAAGGTGGCTGGCAGCTAGGCAGAGAACCAGTCCAGTAAGAGGCTTTGAAATCAGGTTTGGGCCTGGATGTTCCAAGAGTGGCCACTCTTAGTAGCTATGCATTATGCTTGATGCTGCTCTTCTTCCATTAGTCCCAGATCTTCAGGAAGGTCTTGCTAAAGTTCTGACCTGCTGGCTGCAGTGATGTAGGCAGTCAGGGTTGGGGGACTGGGGGAAGAGATGACCCCATGGTGCAGAAGGAACAGCTGAATCCTGAGTGAGGGCATCAGAGGTGGACATCTGGTGGCATCAGGAAAGGTTAGTTGGTCTCAGAAGCCTTGTTACCTCATTAGAGACCATGCAGTTTGCTCTGGAGCACCCCCAACTGTACCTTGAGAAGTGCAGGAAGGGCCAGAGGGAAGGTTGAGGGCTTAATTTCCAGCAGTTAGGGAATGCTCTCCTGGATCACCTGTCACCATTCATTTCTTTGCCTGTTAAACAAAACCACCTGGACCTTATACTTCCTTTTATCTTGGAATATTTCACTGTTGCCTTTCCAATGGTTGACATTCAGGATCTAAGTAAATTTAATATCTCTTTGGCCTAATGATGTTGAACATGACAGGGAGCACTAAAATAATACCTCTTGTGACAAACTGTCTAGAACAGTGGTTTTCAACCTTTCTAATGCTGTGACCCTTTAATATAGTTCCTCATATTGTGGTGACCCCCAACCATAAAATTATTTTAGCTGCTACTTCATACCTGTAATTTTGCTACTGTTATGAATCATAATGTAAATATCTGTGTTTTCCCATGGTCTTAGGATCTACAGCAGCAGTTCTCAACCTATCATGATGGTGTGGCTCTATTCAAGAAGACTATCGGAAAACACAGATATTTACATTACGATTCATTAACAGTAGCAAAATTACAGTTATGAAGTAGCAGCGAAAATAATTTTATGGTTGGGGGTCACCACAACATGAGGAACTGTATTAAAAGGTTGCAGTATTAGAAAGGTTGAGAAGCACTGGTCTAGAACAACCCAACCCTTAGGTACTCATGAACCGATGCTGAAGGTCTCAGATGCCGATAGTTCACAAGGAGGAGAGATGAGGAGACCTTCCAGGACAAGCATCCCTGAAGCAGGGCTCACCATCATGATGGCAGGTGACATCTTGGTAATTCTTGTCATGGTGGTGAGAGGGAAGTTGAAACAGAAGGTGATGGTGCAGAGTTGCAATGGGGGAGGGAGGCTTTCTCTTCTCACTCAAGCATATCCTGAATGTCCACTTTTGCATTTGCAGGTCACACCTATTTTCTAGCTTCTATGGCTGGTCATTCAATAAAATCTCCAGGATTTCCACATGCTAGGTGACCCAACTGTGTCTGATGGTTGATGGTACCAGGATCGCTCTCTGTGAAGGGAGTGGGAGCTGTGCTCAGGGTAGGAGCTAGCTGTGTGTAGCGAGGTAGCAGATTAGAAGCAAGTCCCCTCTGAGGGGACCTACATAGAAAACGATTGCAAAGGTAAGAGTTAGAAAAGACTCCAAGGAGAAAAACATTCAGTGCATGAACCAACCACCTCACTTATCTTTGGAGCCCTGAAGGCTCCATCTCCTCCGTGAAGGGGCTGCATGGATCAAGCGGCACTTTACTTGGAAAATCCAGGTCAACAGCCTGCATTCATTCACACAACGTGCAGCCAGCTGCCTGTTGGTGCACAATGTATGCCAGCTCATATCTGTAGGTGATTGGCACAGGGGGACTCTGAACCTGGTGGGGGTTGGTGCTTTCCCCATGACTCGGTGTGGCTCTATTCAAGAAGATCCCCAAAGCATAAAAAAAAACAGGACTAATGGGCTGCAAGTTACATGGTTTGGAGAGAATCAAGGGGCCCTAGAATAGCAGTTCTCAGAATTGGAGGTGACATTGAGCCCGCCCATCTGAACTGGGACATTTGGATTCCAAGGAGAAGGAAGGTGGGCCGAGCCCAAGGAGAGATTGAAAAGTCTCTTCTGCCCACCAGACTGCTGCAAGCCTGAGGTCCTTTTCCCAGAATAACACAAAGACAGAATCTATAACTTTTCCTTTGAATGGGAGTTGGGTTTTCCAGGGAAGGACATTTAATAAGTTCCATTCAGGAAGTCTCTGTTTCCAATAAAGACTTAACAAAGTTAATTAGACTAAACAGCAATTACCATGTCTCCTCATTGTTCAATTATCTGCTGAACTGGTATTTCCTGATTAATTTTCTGATTAAAATGTATTAAACGGAAAAGACCAGCAAACAGGCCCTGACAAGTTCCTAAAGAGAGGGAAGCTGCAGCTGGCTGTGCAGGGCAGTGGGCACTGGGGTCACTGACATTGTTTTCACCTTCTGGGCTGGGAGTCAAGGGCAGGTGCGAGGGGCCAGAGAAGGAGAGGTGGCGACCTGTCCACTTGCATCCCCACACCTACAACCATCAGTATTTTTACTCTGTCCTCATTTCCCCAAACATGGCTTCCCCCTTTGGCAAATGGTACCTACTTGTAGATGCATTGCAGAAACAGGGTGTCTCCCTCCATCTCTCTCATCCTTCTACTTAGCCTGCCCAGGATGTATTATAATCATTTCCTTATAAATGTCCTTAACTGCCTTCCTAGCAAAACTTCAATCCTGGCAAAACCCCTGTTCTGGCTAACCCTGCTCAAAGGTTCTCCCTGAATTGATATCCATACCTTTGAGCATTGCTGAAGAACCCCCTTTAACCCTGCTGACTCATGACCACAAACCTCAGATAGGAATTCAGCTCTGCCCAGCGATGCCACTACACTTCCTCCCTGTGTTCCCTTCCCCACTCTGAGACAGCAGCTTTTCTGCTCAAATAGCCAATTCTCACTCTCTTCCTTACTGTCAGCTGCTGACCTTGCCTTATACTTCATCGAAACATAGAAGCAATCAGATAGGAAGTTCTGTGTCTTTCTATCACGAAATTGACAAACCTCCTCCTATTATAATGGAAGACGTGTTCCTACTCTTAACAGAGGCCAATCCCCCACTCGGCCCTGGATCCTGTTCTTTTTCACCTTCTCAAGGACTTTGTTCCTGCAAATATCTTTTCTTTCCTGCATCATCAGTTTCTCCCCTCTCAACTGGATCATTCCATTAGCATGCAAAATGCTGTAGTACCTCTCATCTAAAGAAAAAAAGAAAAGAAAAATTGCCTTCTAATAGCATATGCAGTATATACTATACTAGTAGTTATTCTGTTGAATGTCTAAAACATTTCATAAGAATAAGAAGGTAAAACAAAAGTTCCAAGTGCCTTTCCTGGAGCCCATATCCCTTCCCTGTGTTGCAAAACTTCTCAAAGGATGGCTCCACATTCTTCACAGAAAAACTTCTCAAAGGATGGCTTCACTGTTTTCACATCCACCTCCCCTCACCTTCATTCTCTCTTCCACATACTTGAAGTTAGCTCCTGTCTTCATTGTGCCACTGAAATTGCTCTTATTGTGGTCAGTGACCCACATGTTGCTCAACCCAACAACCCACATAGTTCTTTCTCTTTTCTCATATTACCCAGCCTCAGCAGCATAAGCACAGTTGACCCCTTTCTCCTTGAAACACTTGATACTCAAGCTGGACCGGCTCTCCTCCTCCCTCCCTCATTGCTCTTCAGTCTGCCTTGCTCTTTCCCCTTGACTCAACATCGAAACCCTAGGAACTCTGCACCCTCTTTTTTCCTCTCTTTCTACACTCCTTTAGGTGATCTCATAAGATTTGGCTTTAAGCATCATGGCTATAATCCCTTTCATAAGCAGAATGACTCACAGTTTTGTGTCTCCAGCCTAGACCTCTCTCTTGAGTTCCACCGTGAATGTCCAACTTGGAACTCAGCATTTCCACTTGGATATCTAATAGACATTTCTATATAAATTCACCCAAAAGGGAAATTCTGACCTCCTGCCACGCCTAACTCAAAAACACTCCTTCCCAAACTTTCCAGATTTCAGTAAATGACACTGTTGTTTGCCTGACTATTGAGGCTGAAAATGTGGCATCTTTCTTGAGTCCTCTCATCTTCTCAGCACCACATCGAACCAGCAGGCATTGTTACTTGCCTCCAAACCAAATCTCTATTCTGGCCACTTTTCTACATCTCTACAGCGACCATTCTAGGCTGAGTCACATCAGTTCTTACCTGAACCGATGTTTTCTAACATAGCCTCCCATTCTTATTCCTAGAGAGTCCTTTCTCCATAGAAGAGTGCATCAGTTTCCTATTGCTGTGTAACAGGTCACTTCAACCTAAGTGGCATAAAACAACTATTTTGTTTGCTCACAATTCTGTGAGTCAACAATTTTGGCCAGGCTCAGTTGGGTGGTTTTTCTGCTGGTCTCATCTGAGGTCACTCATTCTATCACAGATCAGCTGGAGCTGGTTGGTCTAGGAACCCTGAGCTGGGGACAGTCTCTGCTCTACTTGGTTTCATTCTTAGCCTGGGTTTCTTATTATGGCAGGGTGATTCATGCCAAGATTTTAATTTGTAAAGGCAACTGGATGATGACATAGAAATAAACATTTAATGCTACTCATAGTTCCTCTGGAAACAAGAGCTATAGCATTCCATGAAAAATCATGGGGCAACCACAGGTATCAGACGGAGGCAGAAAGAAGTAAGGGGTCTTTCTTGGGATTTCTCTGGGAAATAAGAGCTGGCTAGTTTAGATAATCTTGACAAGCTTTAACACATAGAGACTTTTCTAGTTGCCTGCTACTCGGCACTGGTTGATTTTAGGGCAGAAGAAATATTGGCCCTTGATGGTCTGTCCATTTGTCCATCCATCCATCTATCCCAACCTTCAGAAGCTCAATCTATGGTTTAAAGAGGTGCAGTAACTTTGTTTTGTTTTGTCTTCTTGGTACACTTATTCATTTCCATGTTTGTTTCTTCCTTTGCATTAAAAACCTCATTTGGTTTTATATTCCTAACATTTAGCATAATAAAAGTTTGCTGAATATATGATGATAATTATGAAACATACCAGCACAAACTATAGAAAGAGAACCTGAAGCTGACTAAACCCAGAGTGGGAGGATCAGGGAAGACTTCCTGAGAGAGGTGATGTCTGAGTTGAGATTTTCCTAATTCTTGCCTTGCCCCCCTCAGATTGTGAGCTACTTAAAGGAAGGGATTCGGTATCATTTGCATTTTTATGTGAGTTGGCATATAACATAGTGCTTGGTTCATATTAATTAACTCAATATTTTTTTCTATTGTGGCAAAATACACATAACATAAAATTTACTAGGTTAAATTAGAATCAGGAGGCTGATTAATTGCATGCTCACCCCTTCCCCTACCGTGGTCCTCCCTTGTGTCAACTGTGTAGGTATCTGTCTCCTTCGCTAGATTATAAGCTCCTTTGAGGCCAGAGAGCATACCTGGGTTGTGTTTGTATTCCCCACAGTGCCTGCCACATTGCAGGCAGGCATCAACAAAGGGTTGTTAAATATATAAATAAAGAGCCGAACTGAACGATTTATCCTAATTAACTCTTCCAGAGTAGTTTTCTCAGGAGGATTCAGTATGTCGTTTCTGCATCTTCTGAGAGCCCTAGCCTTATGTACCCCACATTCTGGTCATTCCAGCGTCTCCACCTGTGGTCTTCTCAATAAACTTCCTGTGCCAGTGTCTCCATCCTGAACTGTAATAGACAGCTCAACTCTGCACCTAAGGGTCCCCTTGTCTCCTGGGGGAATCCTGGGCATAAGGTTTAGTCTAATTGTGCCTGAGATACCATCATGTGATAGTCATAGTCTAGAAACCCAGGACAACCTGAGGCTGGTTAAGAACACTTGAGAGTTGGGGGCCTTGGCTCCAAACCCAGTGTGGTGCATAAGGCAGCTAGCCTTGGCCATGAGGGGCTACCTTCACTGATGCTGTTGAGCACTTGTTAGCCCTTCTCTAGATCCTGGGGCACAACTGGCACGAGTTGATATTTCATTCAGCCTCAGCAGGGCTCACCTTTAAGGCCTGGCCTCATCCCAGCTGGTGTGCTGGATCTCCAGGCTCCAGGCTCTCCTGGGCCCACCCAAACCTCTGCTCCTGAGTTTCTAGCTCTTCCACTCACTGATCTTGCATAACGACTAAGTCTAGACACAACTGCTTCACTCCTGATCACTGCTGTACTGTTTAGTGTCATCCAGAGAGCAGCTTAAAATAATGAAAAGCTTTGTTTTTTTAAGCATTATTGATTTACTATCAGTCATTAGTTCCCAAAGAGAAAATATCTGAGTGGACTCAGACTAGACCATAATAGGAAAGGTAAATAATGGTCCCCATGTTAGATGGTATAAAATATGATTGCATTCTGTTGTTTTAAATTTATGCTTAAATAACCTCACTGAGGTTTTAGAAATATGTATATATCTGCACTTGCCATAGTAGTTTTAGAGACAAACAAGTTTTTTGTTAAGGGCAGGTTTGACAAGTATAAATAATGTTTAAGACATGATTATTTCATTTATTTTAGATTCTTTTTGCTTTTCTGAGTTTTTTTTTTTGCTTCCTTATATTTTAAATCCCTGACTTGATTCTCAGCTCCATGTACTCTACTGTTAACTCCTTACAAACTATTCATTTTAGTTAGTGTATCCTTCATTTCTAATTGGCTCTTTTTTATGGTCTCCATGTCATTTTAAAAAATTCTATTGAAATTCTCACTAAGTTTATTGAGCATTCCTACAACCAGTGTTTTGAGCTCTGTAGCTAGTAGATTGCTTGTCTACATTTTGTTTAGTTCCTTTTCTGAAGTTTTGTTCTAATTTTTCATTTGGGACATGTTTCTTTGTCTCCTCATTTTGGCTGTCACTTTGTGTTTGTTTCTTTGTAATAGGTAGAGCTGCTATGTCTCCTGGGCTCTGTAGAGTAACCTTATGTAGTAGGTGTTTTATAGAGTCCAATGGCATAGTCTCTCTGATCAGCCAAATTTGGCACCCCAGGTGCACCCTCTATGTGTGGACTGTGTACAACCTGCTATTATAGTTGAGCCTTGATTGTTTTTAGCATGTTAATGGGATTTAC
Source organism: Antrozous pallidus (assembly GCA_027563665.1). Lineage (NCBI taxonomy): Eukaryota > Metazoa > Chordata > Mammalia > Chiroptera > Vespertilionidae > Antrozous > Antrozous pallidus. The sequence goes on from CM050508.1 coordinate 190,223,587, forward strand.
CTCTAGGCCTATTGGCTACAAAGACTGGCACCAGCCTCTGCAGAGGATCAGTTGTGCAGGGGCCCATCCCATGGAACAGAACTTACTTCAGTGGGGCTCTGGTGCCCACTGAATCCTTCCCTTGACTGTGTTCTTGTAGAGGTGATTCAGTAGTGCTTCCACGTGGTCTGAAGCTGCTTATAGGTATATTAACTCTAAGGCCTACTGGGAGGTGCAGGTCAAGGTTAGTGGCTGCCTGTGTGTTGACCAGGGCCACCTGGCATGAGCTATAGAGTGATCTGCATATGGCTGCTACTTTTGTTGGGCTTGGAGGTGCCCAGAAGAGGTGATGCTATGAACCAAAGACAACCTGAGGCTGGTTAAGAACACGTGATAGTTGTTCTGCTCAGCACAGCTGTTTCCTGGGCCACTTAACCAGAGGTATGAGGCCAGATGCTGTCTGTTTGTGAGGTTTTAGGAAAGTCTGAAGCACAAGCTAAAATAGACCATTTATATTAAAAAGCCACTGGAAATGGGCCTAGAAATTGGGTGGGATGGGGGAATCAGGGAATCACTAGGATGGGGTAAGATATTAGCCTGATTGATGGAGACTCAGATATGGCATCCACCTTCCAGTTCTGAGTGGGGAGGGCTCAGAAAAGGAACAATGACCTCTGCCAGCACTTCTGTATGGGAGAAAGTTGCCCCTTCAGTTCTCACCCTGCCAGATAATTCAGTTTATCCTGTATGTTCCAGGTACTTTTCAAGCTGCTGCTCCAGCACTGGAACTCAGAGGGAGTGAGTCTGAGTAAGTCCAAGTTCAGGCCTTTAAAGAAGAACTCCCTGAGATCCCTCTGTCTTACTCAGCCATAATCCCTACTGATGTTTATAGCCAGAAGTTTTGAGGACTTCTCTTCCTGACACTGGAATTCAGGGCGTGGCATTTGGTGGGACCCCTCCCTCTTTAAGGGGAACCTCCACAACCGAGCTGTCCCTGCTGATTTTATTCACTATGGCTTAGCTGGCCATTCTGTGGATGTGGGCTCACCCTGTTCTGTATCTCGCCCTCTCCTACCAGTCTCAGTGTGGCTTCTTCTTTATATCCTTAATTGTAGGACTTCTTTCAGCAGTTCTGAATGTGGTTGTTCTGTAGTTAGTTATAATTTTGATGTGGTTGTAGGAGGATGTGAGTTCCACATTTACCTATGCTGTCATTTTGACTAGAAGCTCCTTGTTTGCCTTTTTAAGCCACTAACTTTTGGAGTATTTTGTTATGCAGCAATAGATAACTAATACAACATGATGCCTTTGTTAGAGAGATGAAGCATGTTTTGCAGGAGATTAAATCTGCATAAACAAGTTGGGCTAGGTTTCCCTTAGGAGGTAATGGTCCTCTAGTTGGAGAAGAAAGTTATTGATAATTGGTGGGGATCCATCCTCCCCAGCCCTTTTCTCTTATCACCACTGCACAATCTCCCAACTTCTCCTCTAGTGTCCCTTTTACCTTGCAAAGAACCTGAGCCACCTTGTTCCATAGATCTGGACTGACAACACTACTGGTAATGGACTAAAAAAGTAATTTCTCTTCCCACATCTTCCACCACAATGCATTGGCTCCGTCCTCACTATGTCACCAGGATTTTTTTTTCTCCCCAAAAAGGGCCTGAGCATTTAATCTTTCCTTTACAAGTCTCTGCTCAGCACAGCTTGGCACATCTCCCTGTGTCCTCCTCAATTAAAAATGACACAAAAGTAAAGGAAATACATAGTTCTTTGAAAAGGCTTCCCAATCCAAACTTTTTAATGAGACAGAATATAAAGAGCCTGTCTTATCTCTTCGATGCGACTCCCTTGTGCTGTAATCAAGCAGAATTAATTAAAAGCAATCAAGTTGGCATGGGGGCCTGCAGCACCAGTCTTTTATCTTAGCCATGTGAGTGCTGTCCCCGAGGGAGCATGACTTTGGCGGGAGAGTGGGGTGGGTCCAGCACTGGGAGGAAAAAAACAGCTCACCCCCCAAAGCTTGCATTGCTAGGGCATGACCCCAGCTTCTGGAGAGAGTTGGGCTCTACTCAGAAGCATTTCTGCATTGTTCTGGATAAAAGATCTAGACAAGTTTCTCAACCTCTCAGACTATGGAGATGGGGGCTGGATGCTTCCTTGTGGTGGGGAGCTGTCCTGTGTATTGTAGGATGTGTAACAGCATCCCCGGTCTCCTCCCACTGGATGCCAGTAGCATCTTCCCAGTTGTAAAAACCAAGAATGTCTTCAGACATTATTAAATAGCTCCTGGAGTGGTGTGGGGGAGCAAAATTGTCCCCAGTTGAGAACTATTGGTCCAGACTAAAGTTTCCTTCAATAAAGATATATTGTGCCAGCTGGACCAGACACTTTTCAGTTATTGTGGTCCCTGGGGCATTAGGGTAGCTTAATGACTCTCTGCCTGCAATTATTTGGGAAATTTTAATATTCAGGTTGGGTGTAACAGCCAGTTACACACAGGCTGGCAAAGTGAAGTCTGCATCTAGAGATGATCCTTTCCAAGATGTAGGAAACCCCTCCCCAGGCAACATTTTATAATCTCTGCTAAGCACTGACACTCTCCTAGTGTCAGCCACCTTCTCCTACTGTGACATCTCCCAATACACAATAGTGGAAGGGGGTCATGGGGGGAGGTGGGATGTCAGAAGACTTTCACTCGCATTTGGGTGATGTTTATTCTCACTGATCCTTTCTGTCTCTTTGCTCATGGTATCTTATGGGAACTTGGGATCTCTGGCACCTATTAGACCTAAAGGATATAAGCTGTGCTAGACTTTTACAATGCCAGGAGTATGACCTGGACAGCCCCTCCTGGTCCAGTAATAGTAAATTAGGTGAATAAAATCATATCCTATATAACAACCGGAAGGAACTGAAAAGCATGCTAAGGTATCCAAGGAGTACAGGCTTTCACCCAGTGGCCTCGTTTATTAGATAAAGAAAGACACAGGTTGAAACATTGCTTAATGCAGGATGGCAGGGGTTGAAGCATTGCCTGGTCCTAAAGAACAAAGGAGGAGGAGTTTCCACCCAAGCTTGTTTGGTGCTGCATTAAGTAGAGTCTTATTATAGCTCTCCCTCTTCTCTTTGATTATTTATCTTTTTAAGCCTCCCCATCAGACTGGATGCCTGCGAGGAAACATGGGACCATCTTTCCTCGATAGAGACAGAAGGAATGGGTGGCCTCTGAAGGGGGTAGGGAGATTAACCATATTTAGAACCCCCATTATATGCCACCTGAAGCTGGAAGGGGCAGGGAAGTATCCTCCCTCTAGCCTTTAGGGGATTTTGGCCCTAATAATACCTTGATTTTGAACTTCTGGCCTCCAGAATGTGAGAGAATACATTTCTATTGTTTTAAGACACTGAGTTTGTGGCCATTTGTTACAACAGCTCTAAGAAATGACTATAGGACCTCAAAATTAAGTGTGAACTTACTGAAGTTTACTTTTGCTTCACCTATCCCCATTTTGGGATGCCCAGTGCAACATGTGGCCTTCTCTCCGGTTGAAATGATAGAGCATAAAGGGTTCCCTGGAGGCATAGAAAACCATTCCCTGTGGTTGAAGCATAGAATATAAGAATATGTGCGTAAGAAGCTGTTTTGGAGTAACCAAGGGAGATAAGATAGTACAGATGGAGAAAAATGGGTGCTCTGAGAGATGTTAATGAGTTAAAATAGACAGAGCTTGTGATCAGTGAGTGAGGAAGAGGTAGGCGTCCCAGTTTTCTAGCTTGAAGGAAATGCTGGTTCCCTCCTCTCAGGCAGGAAACACAGGGGGAATGTTTGGGTTTTCTCTCTCACATTCCAATGTAGCTCTATGAAGCTCTGCCCTTTACCTCTAAGTGCAAGGTGACGTCTTTACTGGGTCAGTTGTTCCCATGTGGTCAAGGGGGCAAACTTGGGAGAAGAGTTAGCACTCTTGGGAGCTAGCTAAGCCACTATGGCAGTGGACCTGTTGACTGTTGAAGCTCTTTAGTCATTTGAATTTTTATTTGAAACCAAGATTTCTCAGCTAGTAGTCTTCATGGAAGTCATCACAGAAATTAAAAAAAATTAAGATTATCAGTATTCTGGAGAGATTGGAGGTCAGTGAGTCCAAAATCAGACCTGGCTAATGCTCTGAGATCCACAGACCCCCTTCATGCAGCAGCAAGGCAGTTGACCAGAGTTTGTGACTTTCGTTCCACTTGAGTGGACAAATGGAAACAGAAGTAGCTTTGGGGGCTAGAGCAGGAGCCAGAACCAGTTTGATACTTGAGTTTGCACTGGGAATAAAAACAGAATTACAGGGCTGAATGGGGTAGCCTGCTATCTCTCACTACCACAATTCTACCCTGTGTTCTTCCAGGGCTCCCTTTTTCTTCTAGATCACCTTGTAAGTTCAGGTATTCACCACCACTTGAGTCTTGTTAAAGTCTTCTCAGTGGTCCTCTGTCTTTCCTTTTCTTATCACCCACCCTTTCCATCATCCATGGAGAGTGCTGTCTCAAGCATCAGGTAATCATGATTCCACCCAACATCCTATTGCAGATGAGTCCAAATTTAAAGTCTTTAACCTGAGATTCAGTCTCATGTAGCAATCTTTTCCTTGTCTTCTGCCCTCTGCTCTCTATACCTGCCAGGGCTGACACTCTGCCAAATCTTGTCCAAGGCTTGTTTATTGCCATCTCTGTCTTTGTTGGATATCCTTGCTTGGGACAGCTTCCTATTTCCTGTCCTCTTAGGCTTTGAGAGACTTTGTGGTACATTCATTGAGTAACCCTGGAATAAGACTCTCTGGGTTTACATCCTGCTTCTGTCACTTATATGAAATAAAATATATACAGCTTTTACCACAGAACCTTACATAAAATAAGTGCTCCATAATGCAGGCCATGACAGTATTATTACCACTGTGCATCACTTCCTTTGAGTGCCACTATTCACTTCTCCTAAGAAGTCTTTCTTGAGTAACATCAACCTGGTTCTCCCTGACCCTGTTCACTCACAGGTGATAAAACCTCATCTGGTGAATCTTATTAGAGTCCTTTCAGAGTGTTTGACCCCATGGTGGCCTGGAATAGCTAGTTATTTCTGCCTGTCTTTGACCACATATTCAGTATATTTTGATAAGTTTCTGCTGAACTCGACTGAATCAAAGCTTTCTCTTAATATCAGTCATGTACCATCCATCCATCCACCCACCCATTTATCCATCTATCTATCCATCCACATTAGTCAGCAATATCTTTTAAAATATGTTTTTATTGATTTTAGAGAGAGAGGAAGAGGGAGGGAGAGAAACATCCATGTGAGAGAGAAACATTGATCTGTTGCTTCTCATACAGATTCTGACTAGGGACCAAACCCATAACCTGGGTATATGCCCTGACTAGGAATTGAACTGGTGACCTTTAGGTGCACGGGTTGATGCTTAACCAACTGAGCAGCCACACTGGCCCGGGCAGCAATATTTTGAATACCTATTATGTGCCAGGCACATTCTAGATGTTGGGTGTATCATACTGGACAAGACAGACTCTTCCCACCTTCACAAAGTCATTGTCTAGGTGAGAGACAAACACTTATATAGGTAGCAGGGTGTGGTACCTTTTATCTGCCAAGGGCCATTTGGATATTTATAACATTACTCATGGGCCATGCAAAATAACCAACTTAAAAATTAGTCTGCTATGTTTGGTCAAACATTTAATTAACTCACCCTTAATGCATTGGCAGGGCCAGACTAAACGATTTTGAGGGCCTTATATTGCCCATGGGCTGGACATTCTCCACCCCTGATATAGAGTGACAAGTGTTCTGATGAGGAAAGTACAGGGTGCTGAGATAACTCAGAAGCCCAAAGGAGGACCTCTTAACTCTACCTGGGAAGATCATGGATGACTTCCCTGAGGAAGCAAGGTATCAACTAAAACTCAGAGAAAGAGCACAATTTAACCAGGTGAAAGGGAATTACAAGTGAGAAGGGTTTTTCAATTGAGGGAACAGTATGTGAAAAAATAGAGAAAAGAGGGACATGTGTATTGGAACTGTGGGTAGAGAGGAGAGTGTGTGTGTGCACATGCATGGAGGTAGAACTGTGAGAAGAGGCTAGAGAGGCCGATTGGGGCCAGGATAGGCAGGAACTCACATACTGTATTACGAAAATTGGGCTTGCACATCAGAGGCAGGCAATGAATGTTTGTAGAGGAAGTGAGTGGGAGTGCTCAGTGAGGTGCTGACCTGCTCAGATTTATAATTTAGAAAAATCATACTGGCTGCAGGGTGGAGAATGGAGGGAGGCTGGTTTGTCAATCTCCACGACAGAGATTTGGCCTTGCTTCTTTTCCTAAGCATCTTAGTCTCCACCTGGGTTTGACTTCTAGTTGGGGCCCTGCTGCTCTTCCTGGTTCTTGCCAATCCCCTTCTGAGGACCAGACTCTATCTCTTATTCTCAGCTGTTGACTCAAGTCTTGTTCAAAAAGAATAAGCAAACCAGAACTAGGGTCCTGCCACTCCAGGTTTAGTTGCCACCTATCAGGAATACCCATCTATTGACTGAATGTCTTACATGCTAATCTTCTTGGTTACTGGTCTCGGCTGAACTTGAGATGGTGCATGTCTTTGGATTTTTCACTGTCACTTCTTGGGTAGCAGCAATTTTATCCACTCATTCATCTATCTCAAACATTGCCAGTTATATACTACGGCCCCAGCGATGGACCCCAATGGAAGCCCAGTGGTGAGCAAGACCAATATGGGTCTAGAGCTCATGGCAGTGATGAGAGATGGATTTTAAATAAATATGAACTGTTCTAACTGTGATTGAAAACAATATTAAGGTTATACCTGAATAACATGAAGAACCAGCTTCAGTTTGGATGGCGTGCTAGATAGCTCCTCGCTTGCTCCTCCAGGGGGTCCCAATCCTCTTACTCACCTCCATCTGTGCCCAGGCAGGCTGACCAGGACGGACTGCTTCAGTGGTCTCTCTTGTCCTCTGGCTTCAGCAGGTTTAGCCAAAGGGAATCCCTAGCTAGGGATAGAGAGGAGTATGAGGTTAGGGTATGTATTTTTTCGGCTTCTCTGTGCAGGAGCACTGTGGGCTGGCTTAGCTTTTGTTCTGTTCCTTCTTCCTTCCGGCCTGGGGTTGTTTTCTGCTCTTGTGCTTTCCCTTGGTCTAGCTCCACCTGTTTATAAATTGCCCTTTTATCAAAGCTCCTTGAATTACCTTCATGTGGGCATGCTATTGTTTCCAGCCAGGACCCTGACAGATACAGATGGCAACAGAAAACCTTTCTGAGGAAGTGACATTTAAGCTAGACTGGTGGGACGAGAGGGAGCCAGCCATGTGAAGTGAGGGGAGGAGTGGCGCTTCAGGCAGAAGGAAGTTGCGTGTGAAACTGAGGTGGAAAAGAGCTCCTGTTTGTGCTGAGGGAACAGAGAAGAGAGAAGGGCAGTGTGTCTGGGCCACAGTGAGCTGGGGAGAGGGTGTGAGCTGAGATTGAAAAGAAGGCCGGGGCTACAGCATCTGGGACTTTGCAGGCTGTGGAAGGGATTAGTCTTTTATCTTGGCCACTGCCAGACAGTGGAGGAAGTTCTTGGCTTGCCTCCTGGTCATCACTCTCCTGGTAGTAGCCCCTACCAGAGATAAAAATAGTGATAATGAACATTTATTGAGCACCTACTACATTCAGGCATTATTCTAAGTGCTTGGGATGCACTGATTCATTTAATTGTTAAACAGCTCCAAGAGGAAGGCATTGTTATCATCCAAATTTCATAGGTAAAGAAATCAAGATTCAAAGAGGTTGAGTAATTTACCCAAATACCACAGCTAGTACATGAAACAGCTGGGATTTGAAAAAATTTTTTGGCAACATGAGGATGCCACTGGCATTTAAATGATTATGCCCAAGTGCTCACATTAAAATTTCATTTACCATGGAACCAGTGGTTCCCAACCCAGTCTGAAGCCAGGGCCTTACTCTTCAACGTTTGCTATAACTCCATTAAGCACAGGATTGCTAAATCCTCAGCCCCCACTAGTCCCTTATCTTTACACACCTCTAATTCGTAATGGTCTCCTCCATCTATCAATCATTTTTAGTGGTTTCCTGCATCTGTCAATTGTTTAATACGTTATGCATATTTATTCTGCCTTCTCAAATGTTTCATAGACTCCTTAATGACCTACATGGATTCTTTTAATTCTCTACTACCCATAGAACCTCATAGAGCATGAGCACAAAGGAGTACTCAATAAGTGCTTTTTTAGATGCTTGATTTAAATTAAACCGTGGGTGTAAAGTAATAGTGCCTGAAAAATAGAAGGTGTTTAACAGATAAAATCTGTCACTGGAGCTTATAAGAAGGAAGCAAGAAGGAAGGAAGTTAGTTTCCTAGGCAATTGCTAACCCTAGATCCAACATGAGATCCATGGTTCACACTAGGTCATCTCCATGGTGTCTACAGTCCTGGATCATGTTTTAGTGCAGGGAGCTGAAGAGCAAATTAGGGGAGCACAGATTGTTCTCCTAGATGTCAATGTAACATCACCCCCTTCTTTTTAATTATCCAATGCATATCTTTAAGGTTGGGTATCCTACTTGTGTTTCCAGCTGCATCTCCTCTTGGGATGACGAGTTCTGTAAACTCGCTCCCTGCTCCGTGAAGGAGAACTTTCTTTTATTGATGCTGAATTTACCTCCACAAATTTCAGGTTGCAAAATTCCTCCCCTCGTTATTTTTTTAATCCTCACCCAAGGATATGTTTTAAAAAATTGATTTTAGAGAGAGAGGAAGGGAGAGAAGGAGAAACATTAATGTGAGAAACATTGATCAGTTACCACCCCCCCCCCCCTCAAGGTTGTGCCCTGACTGGGAATCAACCCACAACCTTTTGGTGTATGTAACAACACTTCAACTAACTGAGCCTCCCAGCTGGGGTTCCCCTCCCGATTTCTTTATCTTCTCCTGGAACAAGTACCCAGGAATAGGTGAGCAATTGCCTATGTTCCACTTCTACTCTTCATCAATCCTATTGTTCATCCCAAGAGATAATGGATATTTTTTTTCTTTTTCCTTCAAATGCTTCCTTTTATCTCTTTGGCATGGTAGAAATAGAAGAATTGCCTTCCAAAAAGAACTGTCCTAAAAAGGAAGGCAACCCACGTGGGAAAGAAGCAGAAAACAGTGTTGAAATTGCCTCATGGCCCAAGTTTAAGCACCTCTATTGAAACAGAGAAGCAACTCCCCAGGCCTCTGATTCCCAGGCACCAAGAACACTGCCTTTGTTTTCCAAGCTGCTGGCTTGCTCTCCACCTGCTCTCCTGCCTGTCCATTGGCCATGTGGTCTGCAAAGATCTTGTTGTTTCCTTGTATTGCAAAAGCTGGTCTGCCATCCTGTTCCCTAAACAAGACATTTCGACAGAGGAGACATTTGGTATTGATCATTATGCTACCATATCAAAGTGGCTAGATCCAAATGTAAAAAACCCCACATTTTTAATGTCTAGGTGATCTATGTTTTAGACATTTTTGAACCTCTCTTTCCCTGTGTCTTTCCCCTTTCTAGAATTGTTTCATTCCTGAGTTTTACCCCAAAACTCTGCCACTGGGCCAACTATCTGCCCTTGTAAAATCTTCCAAGAGGGTAGGGTGGGGAAGAGGTGTCATGCAGTGAATCTGCCCCTCTCAGAGGGTGTGGGTAGAGTAGGGCAGGCAATTAACTAAGTCTTGTAGCATGAGGGTGCAAATTTCACACATTACTTGGTTAAAAAAACAGCACAAAGGCTAATTTTTTTTTTTGGCGACACGAGTATGTCACTGGCATTTAAATGATTATGTCCAAGTGCCCACATTAAAATTTCATTTACCCTGGCTGCACATCAGAATCCTGTGGGAGCTTTAACAACAACAAACACAAATAAACCAGCGTCTGCTACCCCTCTGCAACTAATCCAATTAAATACAATTCTTTGCGGCAGGGGGGGCACTAAGCAGTCCCATTTTTGAAAATTCCCTGGTGACTCTTAGCACAACTAGGGTAAAGAACTAGTATCTTGACCAAGTGTGCAGTCTCTGATATCCACATGCTATCTCTCTGTCTTTTTCAGAATGTCCGCAGCTCCAGTGATGCCTATGGGAGGGACTGAGAGGCCAGGCAGAAGAGGCATCTAGATCCTGGAATCTGACCAATGAGTTCTGTATTGTCACAGTTTTTGTTTTTAATTTTCTTTTTAAAATATGTTTTTATTAGTTTCAGAAGGAGGAAGGGAGAGGGAGAGAGGGATAGAAACATCAATGATGAGAGAGAATCACCGATCAGCTGCCTCTACATGCCTCATATTAGGAGTCAAGCCCACAACCTGGGCATGTATTCTGAATTGGATTTGAATTGTAACCTCCTAGTTAATAGGTTGATGCTCAGCCATTGAGCCACACTGGCTGGGCTTAATTTCTTTATTGTATTTTTAGTATCTAGCTCTATTTTCTGGAACTGTCTGATTTATGGTTTCTGCTAGGAACTCATGTCTAGTTTATATCTGAATTAAAGGGCTCAGTCAAACTCACTTGTTATCCACTCATTTTTTGTCCACTCACCTATTCATTCATTCAATCACTCTTCCACTAATTCTTTCTGATTCATTCATTCATTCATCCACCATTTGCCCATCCATCCATTTGCCTATTCATCCATTTATTTGCTCATTGATTCATTCACTTATTTATTGTTGTTGATTATCTCATCCATCTACCATCCATCCATCCATCCTTTTAGTCACTTACTGATTGATTTATTCTTTGCTAATTTACCTATGTTTTAGAGATTTTTCTGACACTTAGAGATGCAGGCTACTGAGTGTGGCTCTGGGGAAACACAGATGGTTGCACAGGCATTAGGCTTGTTTTTTGGAGGCTAGACTTATTCACTTTCTTGGGCCAGAGAATCCTGGCCCTTTGCTCTCCTTTGTGATCAGATGTCCTGAACTTGTGGAGAGAAACTTTTTACTGTCTTTTAAAAAAGAATATATATAGTTATTAATTTCAGAGAGAAAGGGAGAGGAAGAGAGAGATAGACACATCAATGATACAAGAGAATCATTGATTGGCTGCTTCCTGCATGTCTATCTACTGGGGATGAAGCCTGTAACCCGGACATGTGCCCTGACTGGGAATCGAACCGTGACCTCTGGTTCATAGGTCGATGCTCAACCACTGAGCTATGTTGGCCGGGCCTTTTCACTATCTTATGAAAAAGTTTTTACATTCTGGGACTCCCTCAGACTGAACCAGAGGGTCTCCTGTGGCCACAGGTATGGCTCTATAGTGCTAGTGGTGGGGAGGGGTGGCAGGAGATGGGGAGCAACATTTGATGTTGCTAGTTTAGGATAAGTCAGCTGCTTTGGACTATACCTTCTACTTACCAAATTTTCTTTAAATAGTAATAAAGAAAACAGAAGAAAACCTAATAAAAATGAATAAAATAGGCTAAAAATGACAATAAAAGGAGAATAGAAAAAAAGCAAAAGCGACAAAAGCGAACTGTTGTAGTAATCACAGCATACACAATAACACAAATATTAACCTCCAAGAGACCAGTGGTACCTAGTTGTTGAGTTAAACATGACAAATTTGGTGGCAGGTCAGTGACAAGGGAAGAAATGTAGATTGGAGTTCCCTTCCATGCTCTGTGTGTAGAGAATTTGGCTGAGAGTTCTTGGGGGAAGGGGCCTAACTCTTAAAGCATGCATTTGAAAGGGAAATTTATTATCCATTCAACAAGTATTTACAGAGTGTGTGGTTCACTGCCTTCTTAAAGCTTACCATATAGTGAGGACCACAGCACTTGGATAAGTAGTTGTACTCTGTGGTGATGAATACTGTGACAAAGGAGTATAAGGAGCTATAGAAATTTCTTTTATTCTTTTTCTTTTTCTTTTTCTTTTTGTGTGTGTTTCAACTGCATGGCTTTTGTTTATTTATTTATATATTTTTAAAAATAAATCTTTATTGTTCAGATTATTACAATTGTTCCTCTTTCTCCCACCCCCCTCGATAGCTCCCCTCCACCCCGTTCCCACCCCACCCTCTGCCCTTACTCCCACCCCCCGTCCTCATCCATAGGTGTATGATTTTTGTCCAGTCTCTCCCTGTACCTCCACACTCCTTTTCCCCCTGAGAATTGTCAGTCTACTCCCTTTCTATGCCCCTGATTCTATTATATTCGCCAGTTTATTCTGTTCATCAGATTTCTTTATCCACTTGATTTTTAGATTCACTTGTTGATAGATATGTATTTGTTGTTCATAATTTTTATCTTTATCTTTTTCTTCCTCTTCTTAAAGGAGACCTTTTAGCATTTAATATCATACTGGTTTGGTGGTAATGAACTCCTTTAGCTTTTTCTTATCAGTGAAGCTGTTTATCTGCCCTTCAATTCTGAATGATAGCTTTGCTGGGTAGAGTAATCTTGGTTGTAGGTTCTTGCTATTCATCACTTTGAATATTTCTTGCCACTCCCTTCTGGCCTGCATAGTTTTTGTTGAGAAATCAGCTGAAAATTGTATGGGTGCTCCCTTATAGGTAACTAACTGTTTTTCTCTTGCTACTTTTAATATTCTCTCTTTGTCTTTTGCTCTTGGCATTTTAATTATGATGTGTCTTGGTATGGTCCTCTTTGGATTCCTTTTGTTTGGGGTCCTGTGCGCTTCCTGGATTTGTAAGTCTATTTCTTTCACCAGGTGGGGGAAGTTTCAGTCATTATTTCTTCAAATGGGTTTTCAATATCGTGTTTTCTCTCTTTTTCTGGCACCCCATTATTCGGATGTTGGTATGCTTGAAGTTGTCCCAGAGGCTCCTTTCACCATCTTCATATTTTTGGATTTTTTTTCTTTTCCAGTTGAGTATTTTTTGCTTCTTTGTATTTTAAATCTTTGACTTGATTCTTGCGATCTTCTAGTCTGCTGTTGGATCGCTGTATATTATTTTTTATTTCAGTCAACATATGCTTAATTTCTAGTTAGTCCTTTTTCTTATCCTCTAGGGTCTTGCTAAATTTATCGACCTTTTCTAGAAAATTCTTGAAAAACCTTATAATTGTGGTTTTGAGCTCTATATCCAGTCATTTGCTTCCCTCCATTTCTTTCATTTGTGACCTGTTTATTTGTCTCTGCATTTTTGCTGCTTCCCTGAGTCGATAGAATAGCTTTGTGTTCTAGGTGTCCTATAAGGCCTAGTGACTTAGCCTCCCCAGTTATTTGAGGTGGACACTCTTGGTTTACTCCTTTGTGGGCTGTGTCCACAGTCTTGTTGTAGTTAATCCTTGATTATTGTTGGTATAACTGGGAGGATTTGACCTCCAGGCCAATTGGCTGTGAGGATCAGCTGTGTCTATGCTGGGAGAACTTCTGTGCTGGAGACACTTTTATAAAATGAGACTTGCAAAAGCCTCTGTGCTCAACTTGGATGGGGAAGAGTCTCAGGGCAGAGCACACAGCAATGGCTTCCCATCAGTCCTGCCTTAAAAGGCTCCTGGGTCTCAGTATCCCATGGTAATCACTATAAGCACATCTGAGAGAAAGCCAGTTTCGAGTTTTACCTGCTGCTAGGCAGTCCAGTTTCGCCTCAAATGAGTCTGGGTCCCCAGAGTCTTGCCCAGAACTGGAGTTCAGAGCTGTCAAGAGCTTTTGTCTCCCCCATGACTGAGAAAGCCAGCCATGTACTCAGTTGCCAGCCCTCTCCGCATGCGCACCCCAGTACCTCTGTTTTCCCCAGTTCCTCCAAGTCTCAGTGTGCTTTTCTCTTTCCTGACAGTGTAATTTCTCCCCATATGAGTCTGGGTCCCCAGAGTCTCACCTGGAACTGGAATTCAGAGCTGTCAGGTGCTTTTGCTTCCCTCTAAATTGAGAAAGCCAGCTGCGTACTCAGTTGCCAGCCCTCTCCATGCACGCGCCTCCACACCTCTGCCTTCTGCAGTTCCTCTGAGTCTCAGTGTGCTTTTCTATTTCCTTCTGGCTGTAGAATTTCCACTCAGCCAGCCTTTCTGTAGTCCTGGATGATATCCATTTTGTCTTTTAGTTGTAGTTTTGAAATTGTTATGCGAGGCAGCAGTTTAGGTGTTTACCTATACCATCACCTTGGTTTCTCCAGAAAATTTCTAATGGGAGAAACTAGTCTAAAAATCCAGAGAAGGTTCCTAAAAGAAGTGGAGGTCTAAATGTGACTTGAAGGTGGACGTGTGTGTAGTATAGTGGGAAAAGTATATGCGAAGACAGAGAGTAAGAGAGAGCATGAAATGAAAGCTATCCTGTATGGCTGGTATGAAAGTGCAAGAGGAGAGTGGGAGGAAAAAAGGCAAGCAAATTCATTCATTTGCTCATTTAACAAATAACCACTAAGCATGTACTCTCTGCATGGCCCAGCGCTGGGTGATGGGAATAGGAGAACAAATAGCACAGTTTCTGTCTTCAAGATAATCTACTGTCCAGGGAGCTCAAATGGAAGACAGTGAAGAAAGAGTGCAGAGAAAATTGTTGAGGGATCTCTGCCATTTTACCAACTTTGATGCATGACTCCCTGCAACCGGCCTTGTTTTTTGAATGTGTTATACTTGGGTGGAAAATGCCTTTAACCTGGGCTATTCCAGTCCAAATGACAGGGTTTCCTGATGAGCCACTAACTGGAGCATAGTGCTGAGTGTTGATTTTGTCATAGGAGGGGAAAGAGGTAGCAGGCAGAGGAGGGCAGGGATGGAGGGCACCGTTGGGTGTCCAGATCTGCTACAAAGCCTGATAGGACTGGTCTTCCCAGGAGTGGGTGGTTTGGAGACATGGAAAGAATCAAGGACTAGTGGGGTGTTTGGATGTTGAGGTGTGTACCAAGTTGAAGTGCCATCAGAGAAAACTAAGTGTCCTATTCTCCCAAAGCCTACAAGGTGGCATATTCCTTGGTGAATTCACCTAGGTCCAGATTTAGGCCAAACATTACATACAGGGTGGGGCAAAAGTAGGTTTAGAGTTGTTTGTATGGATTATATTATATTATAATCATTAATAAATAATAATACAAGAATAAAGTTAGTGTTTTACTTACTCAAACTGTGAACCTATTTTTGCATACCCTGCATAGAAGCACAGCTCAGCCTATGATCCAGAACTACTCAAACTCAGTGATACTGACTTATGTCAGTGAACTTCCTAAGAGTCTGATGTATGACATCGTACCTTATTAAGAAACACTCAGGGGCATGGTTGCTCATGTGTTGTGACCATTCTTTCTTTGTGGCCATGCCAAATGATAAGTTAGATAATAATCAGAATGTACTTTCATGCATCGGTCAAGGTTCAATGCTGAAAACAGAACCTCTGGGTATTTTAAGAAGAAAGAGATTTATTACAAGAAATTAGGTGCTTCCAAAATTGTTGGAAGGATTGGAAAGGCTCTAAGCTGGGGCTCTAGGAATGACTTTCACCAGGATTCATCAGGAGAGTGATTGCCTTGGACATATCTGGACTGTGGAGGCTCAGGGACTTGATCCTGAAGTCATTGAGGTCAAGACTAAGCCACTGTGGTTTAGTGGTTGAGCATTAACCCAAGAACCAGGAGGTCACAGTTTGATTCCTGGTCAGGGCACATGCCTATGTTGCAGGCTCAATAGAGAGTGTGCAGGAGGCAGCTGATCGATGATGATTTTCTCTCATCACTGATGTTTCTATTGTTCTTTTCCTCTCCTTTTCTCTCTCTAAAAATCAATAAGAACATAATAAAAATATTTAAAAAAATACCCAGTTCTATGATCCAGGACCTAGGAATCTGCTGCTGCTGGTACCACTCATTCGGACACTAAACAGTGTCCTATTGGTGTCTCTCCCCTCTTGCTCATCAGCAAGAAAACGGTGTCTGCTTCACAAATATCTCACCTAAGTGCATCCGATTGGTAAAACCAATTTCTCACCCAGATCCCAATCTTCAAGGGAAATGTAGGTTAAAAAATATTTTTAGCAATTGCAGTACAGGAATGCTCAGTAGAAGGAGCTGGGAATAGATGCAGAAAGCCAATTAACCATTTTCCATTACCTCTGGTACAAGTGGAATTAGAATAATAGGATTTATTTATACAAATCGAAATCTGAATAGTGGGAAGCTAAGATATCCTAAAGAATCAGCCTCTACATTTGCCACAAATATGTCACTGGAAACTGAAGATCTAGACCTGAACATTCAGGGCTAGAATGCACTCCCCAATAGTTCTCTTCTTGTTCTGTGTACATGCCTGACCAGTTCCTATTTTTACTCACAAGTAGTTTCTTTAGCCATAACACTCCTGTCAAATCTTCTATCCAACTTTGCTGAGTTTGGAAAAATATTTGTAGATTTATTTGGATCATGATGTTGAATAAGCATGACTTGTGGGATGTAATCACAAAGCAACTTTATTTTTGTCTCCCGTTGTCCCAGTTTAAATCCAGTCTGTGGGGCTAGTTCTCCTGCCAGCTGTACCCTGGACATCCATGATTGTTAGTGGGTAACAAAAAGACTTATGTATTTTTGAAGTTTCAACTATATTTCAAACTTTGTAATTAAAATATGCAGCCCTATAATTCTGCCTTACAGGTGAGACCTTCTCCTTCCTCCATTGAGATTGCTGCAGGCTAGAAGCTGCTGGGGAAGGGAGATGTATATTTGGGTTTTCTCCCTTTCTTCACTAATATTTCTACTCCATTCCCTATCTCGAGAGCTGTGCTTATGATGACTCCGTGATGGGATGAGGGATTGCTAGAAGAGGTAAGGGGAGCATGGAAGGCTTCACTTGATAGTTTCCATGGTGATGACTATGGAGAGTGGCTATAGTGTTTGGACAAGTTCAAGCCTTGGACTAATGAGACAAAGTCATGTGCAAGTCCCAGCTTGGAGGGCAAAGCCCTCCCAGCACTATTATAGCCAGAGGCTATTGTTGTAAACTTGAACCTGTGGTCTGAACACGTGGTCCCATGTGTCTGAGTAATGTGGGCTTGATAAGAGTTCGGGTGCATGTAATTGAGTAGATTGGAACATTGTTAACATCTTGACCACACCTCATGGAATCTGGCTATAAAATAAAGACTTGGCTTTTGGGCACTGTCTCTCCATTAAAGAAGCAGCGGTGCACTGAGACCCAGCTTTTATTCCCTTGTCTGTCTTTTCTAAATCCTTCACTGCCCCCCACTCAGGTTCATCCTTGGTCGTGCTGGTGGGCACAAATGACCAGCTTCAACACTCTTCTGACTTGGCAGATGTTAAAAGTGAACTCTTCCTCATAGGTGCTTTTGTGGGGCTTCAAAGATGCCCACCTAATCTCTGCAGATCGTTCATCTGCGGCCCTTGGTCTAGAACACATGCATCTCAGTTTTGGCTGTGTGCTTTGTCCTGGAAACCCAAAAGTACCTCTGTTTTCTCTCTTTGATGGGATGTAAGGTGCTCTCCTCACTGGCTCACTTTTATACTATTATCTGACATATAAGATTCTGGTTAAACCTCCTTCATTCCTCTGCTCTGGCAAATTCTGGAAATAAGTTACTCCCTAAACTGTTGCCCTCTGCAGTGCTCTACAGACTGCTGCGGCCAGCCTCTTGACATTTGGATTTCTCAAGTGACACTCCAGGGATCCCATTTAAGTTCTCCAAGTGGTCTCTCAAAGTCACTCTCTTGTCACCCTGGGGGTAGGAGGGAGCATTGCACACTAATCAGGCTAGGCTAGGGTATGCTGAGGTAACAGCATTCAACAAAATTGGCTTAATACCACTCAAGTTCAATTCTGGCTCATAGTTTCCTATAGATTCAGACAACCCTTATGCGTAGTTGTTCTCTGAGTGCTGACTGCTTTGATCTATAGCGTCTCTGTATCAAATTTGCTTCTACAAAGCAATTTTGGAGATGGATGGAGGTGATGGTTGCACATCCATGTGGATGTACTTAATGCAACTGAACTGTACACTTATAAATAGTTAAAATGGTATATTATACATTATGTATATTTTACCACAATTAAAAAATGTTGCATGAGAAAAGTTATTTTTAGTGAACTTAACTTTTGCTTCATGAGAGAAAATACTTTTTACTTTAACTCAATGCTAGATATTCATTCAGATATTGTTGATATCTTTTTCAGCACTTAACATAAACATTGATGGGTTGAATAACTTTAGTAGAATAAAATAATAAGAATAATTGCTTCTACAATTGCCAGGATGAAGGAAAAGGGGGCTAGAGGGCTGTGCATCACCATGACATTCATTGGCCAAAGCTAATTACATGGCCATCTGTCATTTCAAGGCAGGTGGATGGGGAGCAGTATCTCTGGTGCCCAGAAGTAGAAAATCAGTGAACAGTAGTAGTGATCACTGTAGCCCCTGACTGACCCCTACTCAGGAGGGGTGGGATTCACAGCACAGCTCATCCCAAGAAACTCTTTACTAAGTGTTTTCCCTAAGTCCAACTTTTGACTTGATATGAAACTGGTTTTGACAACCTTTTTTTTTTTTTGTAAATTCTGCATACAGTCTAGCAGCTTCTTTGAAATATGAGAGCTATTGTTTCTTGGTGCCCTGGCTAACGCTTCCATTTTAACATCCTGTTATATATTTATTCATTGTCTGTCTCTTCTACCTGACTGAAAGCCCTTGAGATCAGGGACCACATTTGTCTTGTTTCTGGCTTGTTTCTTGTCTAGGCTGCATGCCTGGCACAGTACTGGACAAGTTTCAGCTTCTCTGTAGCTGTCATAGACAAGAAGGAAGGAAGGAAGGGAAGGAGAGAAGGAGAAACAAATGGGAAAAGGGCAGGGCAGAATGGATTTGAGTCAGGAAGTAGGGTCAGCAGAAGGGGCTCAAAGAGGAGAGGCAGAGAGAAAAGAAAACCCAGGTGGAGGAACCAAAACCTAGACAGAATCCCAAAATACCAGGGGCAAAGAGGATCCCAAATCCCAGGAATAGAAATGAAATTTTCTTTCTTTTTAAAATATATTTTTATTGATTTCAAAGAGGAAGGGAGAAGGGAAGAGAGAGAGAGAAACATCAATGATGAGAGAGAATCATTGACCGGGGTGCCTCTCGCACACCCTGCATTGGAAACGAACCACAACCCGAGCATGTGCTCTGACTGGGAATCAAACCATGATCTCCTGGTCCATAGGTCAATGCTCAATCACTGAGCAAAACCGGCCAGGCTAGAAAGGAAATTTTAATAGACTGGTCAAGAGGTGGTGACTGAGTGTGGGAAGTAAGGCTCAGTTTTCTCTGGAGAAGGGGGTTCATATCCCTTCCTTTCCCTCCATGGGAAGAGGGAAGAAAAATGAAATAGCATTTGTCAAATGTCTGCTCTATGCCAGGCATTGTATCAGGTACTTCCTATACTATAGGACCTATAGATTATATCGTTGAACTCTCACAGTAACCCAATTTATGAGCCTGGGAAACTGAGCTCAGAGAGGTGAGGTTGTTTGCCAAAAGTGCGATAGCTAATTAGTGCAGTTGCATTTAGATCTGGTGTCTCTTGCGTGGGGGCTTCTTCATTATAGAGAGATCCTTTCTGATCCATCTGTGAGGACAGATGACTCCCCCACCTTTCCCTCTCTCTTCTGAAGAACTCACTCTCAGGCAACCATTCTTCTAAGTGAACAGTGGAAGATGCTTGCTTCTCCATTTCCTACCTTCTGAGATGCCAATAGCCATTGTGAGGCATAAACAACTTTAGGATAAACCTGCCTGCCTCCACACCATTTACCTTTTGTTTCAAGAGTCCTCCTCTCAGTGAGACCCTGACCAGCCTCCCACACAGGGCTTCTGGAATTTTTAAGTAGATAGCTTGAAGTACTTTCTACAGCACGATTCTATTTAAGGAAAGATACATGTGTCCATGTCTGTGTGTAAGCATGTGTGCAGCATTGCTTGTGGTGTGCTGTGTGGAGGACCTCCCTGAGAATGTGCAGGTATGACAGTGGTAACTGTGTGCTGAGAATGATGTATATGTTCATCAAGGCTGTTCTTCATGGTAGCCTTGGCCTAACAGTAGCCTTGAGGACTGGTTAATGGTCCCAGTAAACTGTTGTCAAGGAGCCCCGTGGGGTGTGAAAGCACTGTCTTTGATTTCATAACTCTGGCTTTGCCTAGAGTACAGGGAAAATGAAATGGAGCCTAATTCTCAGAGGGAGTTGAGGGTTTGGGCTTGTGTCAAACCCTGGATTACTCCCTTCAGCTGAAATTGGACATAGTAAGACTCAATGCACATGTGTGCACATCTGTGCTTCAGTCCATGTAGCCAGTGGTGCTGGTAGTCTGAAACTGCTTCAGGGAGATGAGCATAGTGTGAGCCCTCCCTGGACACATGGGTGCAGGCGCTATCTTTCTACCTTAGTTCTGAGATAGCAGAGACCATTTTTCTATCCAGTGTGTGTGAAATTTTAATTGCATCAACATGACACTGAGACAAACAATTTAGCTTTGATTAAAATATACCATTGCAGCGAATATTTGACATTTAAAAATTTTACATTATGGTAGTCCTTCCTTATCCACAGGTGATATATTCCAAAACCCCAAGTGGCTGCCTGACACCATGGAAAGTACAGAAACTTAAATGTACTATGTTTTTTCCTGAACGTACATACCTATGTATGTAGTTTATTTACAAACTAGAGACCTGGTGCACAAAATTTGTGTACTGAGGGGTGTCCCTTAGCCCAGCCTGAACCCTCTCCAATCTGGGACTCCTCAGGAGATGTCTGACTGCTGGTTTATCCCCACAGGGATCGGGCTAACCTGGCAGTCGGACATCCCTCCCACAATCCAAGACTACTGACTCCCAACAGCTCACCCACCTGTCTGCCTGATTGCCCCTAACCACTCCCCTGACAGCCTGATCAACACCTAACTGCTTGCCCCTGCCAGCCTGGTGACCCCCAACTGCCCTCCCTTGCTGGCCTTGTCACTCCCAACTGCCCTCCCCTGCCAGCCACCTGGTGGTGGCCATATTGTGTGAGGGAGTGATGGTCAATTTGCATATTACCTCTTTATTATATAGGACTAGAGACATGGTGCATGAAAATTCATGCACTGGAGGGGGTGTCCCTTAGCCCAGCTTGCCCCCTCTCATAGTCTGGGGGCCTTCAGGGGTAGGAGGCGACCTGGTGATCAGGGGAAGGTGGTGCCTAATCACACCTCTGTTTCTGGCAGCACAAGCCTCAGCCATCCCTGGTTACCTGTGCCTTGGGTGGCTCTGGGAGGCTGGGCAGCCACCATCCAAGGCTTGCCTGTACCTCAGGCTGGCCTGGGCAGCTGCCATCTAAGGCTTTCCTGCACCTCGGGCCAACCCTGGGTGGCTGGGGCTGAGGGGACTGGGGGACTTTGGAGGCAGGCAAATGGAGTGGCTGGGCACACTTGGAAGTGGGCCCGGCCTTGCTGTGCACCTGCTACCCTAGTGGGGCTGAAGGGACTGG
This sequence comes from Antrozous pallidus, assembly GCA_027563665.1. NCBI lineage: Eukaryota > Metazoa > Chordata > Mammalia > Chiroptera > Vespertilionidae > Antrozous > Antrozous pallidus. Next base: position 190,245,066 of record CM050508.1, read on the forward strand.
GCACTGCCATCTTGTGGCTGTGAGTGCCACCATCTTTGAGGGAGTGGCAGTCAATTAGCATAGTTCCTCCTTATTGGCTGTGGGTGCCTCAATATTTGAGGGTTGTGAAGTCAATTAGCATATTCCCTCCTTATTGGCTGTGGGTGCTGACATCTTTGCAACAGCATGAATTTTCATGCACCGGGCCTCTAGTCCTATATAATAAAGAGGTAATATGCATATTCCCCCTTTATTAGATAGAATTAGGCACAATGAGAGATGACCAGCAGTAACTAATAATAAATAGAATAATTATAAAAATAAACTATAATAAAAGTTACATGACTGTGGTCTCTCTCAAAGTAGCTTATCTGATTTCATGGACAAAAGATTTGTTCTTACTGTAGATCGTAAGTCAACTTAGTGGGCATTTCTTTTCTATATTAAGTTGAGAACTTTCACCTTTTCACTTAAAGGCAGCACTTTCTTGCTTCTTTTTGGCTTATACGAATGGCCAGCATCACTACTCTTGCATGTTGTGGATTGAAAACTACTGCTGTAGAGAAAGGTGTCTGAAGGTGCAGGGGGATGGGAATGGAGGAATAGGTCATTGCTGTGCAACCTGCTCACTCACCTGCCCAACCTCATAACCTGGGAGGGCCGGAAGCACACTCCTTTCTCCAAGGGATACCAGAATCCTTAAAGTATTCTATCGTGATTGTAATCAGGAGATGGAACTGGGACTGTGATCTCAGTGGGAATAATGCAATCCCAGCATTGTTGAGGCCAGAGGATGGTGTCAACCAATCATACACAAGGTGTGTGATTCCCATAATAACCCACAAGTAGAGATGGTCACCCTGAACTTTCACAAGCTGTTTTACCTTCCTATCAGGTCAGCTGCTTCTGGGAGATGGGGCAGGTGATAAGCCCTGAGACTTCCAGCAACTCTGGTGCCCTTGGCCAATACATTTCCTGATACTTGGGCAAACCAAAGGCCTCCCAGGGTATCTTATATAATGATGCCTACAGTGAGGGGAGACTTTTTAAGGCCAAGAAGTAAGACAACAGACTCAAGTTCGAATTCACTGGTCTTACTATGTATCTATCCTTCAGAAGCAGTTGTGTTTGATTATGTGGTAGAGAGGCCTGCTGAATGCTGTTACAAGATTAACCTGGAGACAGCATCTGTAAAGTCAAGATAGGATTCTATAGGGTAAATTATATACATTAAACCAGTATCCAATGTCTGGCACTTCTCCTGTGCCAGAATGCATGGATCTGGGCTTCACTGGAGAATAGAAGCTGAGAGAGTCCCTGGCTAGTCAGTGATTCTTGTGCTGCTGAACTAACAGGCTCAAGAGGTCATGACTATACTGGCCAGGGTGGTTGATCATGGTACTCAGAAAAAATGGGCTTACTGCCACACAACGGGGCAAGAAGGTCCACTGTTTGGAACCCAAGGGTCACCAGGATGCCCTCTTAGTACTTTTTTGCTCAGTAGTCCAGTGAACAAAGACTACTTGATTGGCTTGTCACAATGGAAAACTGACAACCCAATCAAGACAAGCCCACCAAGAACTCGGATATTATAGGAATGAAGGGTTGGGTCATTCTACCAGGCAATAAAACTCATCCAGGCAAGGTGTTCTTCAAGGCCAAAGGGAACATGGATTGGATAATGGAAGAGGGCCACCATGATTAGCCACTTAGGCCTTGAGTTCTGCTATAAAATTGTGGATAGTAGTAACTAAATTTTATGTTGTTCCCTCTCCCCTTTTCCTTCTCTTTTTTCTACTACCTTATATGGAGATTGGTGATGGCTCAATTTTTAGGTTCCAGTAGATAGTTTGACTGAATTGACATCACCCTGCAATGATAGAGAGGCAGATGGACCTTGGTGGCTCTCTGTATTAAAAAATAAACGGTTTCCAGAAAAAGAATGGCAAACAATGGATGCTAAGGCATAAAAAGGATGGCTTGTGCTAGATACCTTATGTTTGCTTCTTCAAGCCCTTTGCCACCCTTATTTACTCTGCTCTTGTTCTTAGAGGCTGAACTTCATGGACCATATCAATGGACTCATTGCCCTCTGAGTTCCAGTTGAATTTGGTCAATGTGGGAGTGTTGCAAGAGATTAGAGAGAAGAGTTATTTATTTTCTTATATCCCTCTCTGCTGGATCACCTTGGGCTGATTGACAGTGTCTCTCTCCTAAGGGTCACATCTCCTGTAGATGCCTCTCCTTCTCTACAAGACCCTTTCTTCTGGGGTTCAGTAACCACTGCCTTCTCTCACCTCTTCAGACCTTTTATGACACCTTGATATTACAAACCCCAGAATGCTGAACCATTCCATTGGTTTCCTTCTACCCTCCCCTCTCCACTGTAAACAGTTTCTTTATTATTCTCTTAAATCACTTAATTTCTGCCAAGACATTTACTGATACCCAGAGTTCAGCCAATTGGTTGTTCTGCCCAGGATTTTGACTCTGGAGCAAATTATGTAAAATTAAAAACAAAAACAAACAAATTATGGTTAGGAATTTATTTGTAGCAATCATGGTGGTTTCTAGTGGCTAGTATCAGTAGTGTCCTGCTGTGGTAGATATACTGGCCAGATCATGTCCTATGTCTGGCCCTTGGGAGAGCTTTGGTTCTTGCTTATTTTCTAACCCTGGCTTCTAATCTCTTAGTAATTTTGTCAGCCTTCAATATCACTCCAATAAATCCTTTTAAAACTATTAATATAGCTAGAGATGTTTTCAACCAAGAGCCCTGATTGATATAGCCATTTAAGCAGATGTTTGATGTTTGGTCCAAAGCTTTACTTTTAAACCAAATTGGAAGTGTTGAAGCTCTTTAAAAGGGGCCAACTCAATTGGAATGTGCACTTTTTACTCTATGTCCTTGGTATTTCTCCTTGTTTTTATTGGGCTGATTTTGAAAGAACAGCCACCATTTTGTTACAAGTTAATCATAAGAAAAAGATCAAGAATATCACGAAGTATTGGCTTACCAGTAGATGTCCCTGAGCTTCTGTGCCAATACTAGCAACAGCCTCTTCTAAGCTTCTTACTGGAGAAGAAAGAAAATTCCTTCTTGGCATAGGTCACTAGTTCTCAGGTTATTTATACCAGAACACAATTCCTTTACTATTATTTTTTTCCCATTTTTACAGCAACCCAACTATGATTGGATAATCTTTGTTTAATAGGTTGGGAACAGGGTCAGAGGTGTTAAGTAGTCCAAGTGCATATAGCCAGTAAGGGGAATAGGAGATAAACTGAGAACAATTGAACAGTTACTCATGAATATGTTTTGGCTCATTCATTCATTCACTAATTCATTCAATAAGCATTTCTGAGTTCTTCTCTTGTGCCATACTCGGGTGCAATATTTGAGATACAGAGATGGATACAATGAAGTCTCTGCCATTGGGGTCCATTGAAGTAGTCCAAATAAGACAATCTGGGAAATTGGGCAAGAAAGATGGAGAGGAGTGGGCAGATTTAAGAGACATTTAGGAGGAATAATCAGTAGTACTTGTGATGGATTGATATAGGGGTCATGGGAGAAAAAGGCATTTAGGACAACCCCATGGCTTGTGGTTAAATACTTGGGAGAAATGTGCAGGCATTCCTGGGATATAGAATGTTGAAGAAAAGGAAGGGGTGGTGGGAGACTGGTGAGAGAGAGCTGGAAGACAAGTGGCCACGAGCAGAATGAATTTCTGAGGCAGGATAGTCATTGGTAAGCATGAACTTCAGTATGTTGTCATGGGGATGGTGACTGAGGTGGAGCAGAAATGAAGGCTGAGGCTGATCTGGCTGCCTTACTATTAACTACTAACAACAGCTTAATTATTCAAGACCTATAGGTGGTCTGTGTAGCCGGAGGCCCAGTAGAATAGCAACAGAGGCTATGCTCACAGAAGGGCCCTAACAGAAGGCCTTGGCATGGCTCCCTTCAGCTCCCCAGCCATTTCCTGGGATCAAATTCAACATTTAGTCAATCTTCTCATTAGGAGGATCAGTTCCATGGGTCTGCAGGACAACTCAATACATGTAAGTGAGCCAACCTAGGCATTCCTTTGAGTAGTGGAGTACTTAAGCCTGCCATTAGCCACCATTAAGACTGCACTTACTGCTTAATGATCACCAGCTACAGGGGCTGTTGGGTCTGGACAGTTGGAGAGCATAGAAGAGCTTCCCCCACAAAGAGGCATTTCAGTGCACTTCTCTGGAGACTCCAGAATTGAGGCTGCTCAGGCCCCCACTCCCCGGGGCTCAGGATTAGTTACAGTTCACCAGCCTGTCTAGGCTAGACTAAGTAGGAATCGATGTATGAGAAATCCATGGAAGGAAGGAAAGAAACGCCATGAGAAGCTAATGTTCCTATTTCTTTCTAAAGGGTAAGAGTCTGTGAGGTGTATGTGTGTGCATTTAAGAGAATCTATTCTCTGTTCTGAGAGGCCTGGGATTCAGGGTGTGATATTCCTTTGAACAAACTAAATTTCTCCAGGACTCATCAATCTGTCCATATCAATGTGAGGTGGCTCAAATTTCACAACCTCATGTCCCAACATTAGCCCCTAGGAAAAATTCCACGGTTTCCTGAGAGTTCCCAGGCGAGTCTCTGGCACTTCAGGATGAGTGTGTTGCTGTTTTTACTCAGCTCTCCTCTAGGGGTGATGCTGTTCCACTTGGCTCTTCTGCACTCCTGGGCAAACTGTTTGAGCTCTGCTGCTGGTCTGCCAGGCCCAGAAGTGTCCACCAGACCTCAATGTGTTCTCACTGGGCTCTGTTATTGTTGTCATCTCTCAAGGGACAAATTCTGAGTGTCACAGCTGAATGGTGGTCTGTGGCAAAAATGGAGAGAAAAAGAGAAAGCCTTTCTCTCCTTTGTGCTGTATTATCTTGGAGACATTTCCAAAATTCTATAGTTTGATGACACTGTCTTTCCAGATTATATGTAGGTATTGTAATGTTTAGCAATTATTTACTTCTCTCCTCCAAAACTTTAAGGTGTATATTTCCCAACTGTTAATGTTGATCTTGGCCATGCAATTTGCTTTGGCTAATGGGGCAGACATTAGTGGGTGTAAAACAAGAAAGGGCTTGAATTGTGCTTGTGCAGTAGAACTTGCCAGGTTGGGCTTTTTCCCTCGCCAGGAGGAGAATGTGTCCTTCTCAACAGAACACTGTCCTGGAAGAATGAGACATGGGGAACAGAACCAACCATAGCAGACCTGGGGATGAGGCATAGACTTCCTACTTGACCTGCAGATGCTAGAATGAGGATTAATGCTATGGCAACTGAGTTCGGAGGTGGTTCGTTATGTAACATTATTTAGATTATAGTTGATGAAGATAGCCCTCTTCCCTCTGAGATTCAGGCAAATACCAAACAATGGAAATGAGCTAAGGTGGAGGTGGAGTTACAGCCACTAACTAGTAATGAAAAAATTTATTCTCTGCATTGACTAAAACTTTCTGACTGTATCAGGCTACCTGAGTTTGTTTCCTTTTTTGCTTAGAATGAATTCTCTTGAAGGCTCCCATGCTAATGAGCTTTACGAAGGTCATCTATATGGACTCACACCATGTATTTCTCTCCTTGCAAACTTTAAATTTGTTAATTTCCATAAATGCTTCAGAGCAGGGGTTGGCAAACATTTTCTGTAAAGGTCCAGATCATAAATACGTTAGTCTTTGGAACCATATGATTTCTGTTCCACCAATTCAGTTCTGCCATTGTAGCTTGAAAGCTGACATAGGCAATGACAAATATGTATGGTTGTGTTCCAATAAGACTTTATTTACAAATAAAGTTTACTGACCCTGCTCCACCTCAAAAGCACTTGGACTCTTCCTGCCACCAACAGACGGTGACAATGGTTGTCACCTGATTTGCGAGGGCAGTTTTGCGGTGTTTGTGCTGAGACTGAAAGTATTTTATATGCAGTGCTATCATCATGACCAATAAGTAGCAGTGAGTGAGCGCATTGAAAATGCTACTTAGAAGAGACATATGGTTGCGATGAAAACCAAAGTAGAAGAGTAATATCAAAAATTGAAAACGGCGAGAAAATGAATGTTGCAAGTGAAAATGGGATAAGTTTTCCTGACAGTGGCATGACTACAAAGAATCAAGAGTAAATCAGGTAACGTAAAATGCTGTGCCCACGCCACTGATAGTACTCAGTAAAATATGATGAGAAGGAATTGACAAAAATAAAAAAAGTAAAAACACTTTGAGTTTATGGCTAGAGAGGAGCAGCAAGACTAGAGGCTTAGTAGCCTAATCTGAGTTTAGGAGAAGCCAAGGGGTTTGTTTGAGAACTTGGCTATGGTGAAAGTGCTATAATTAGCTAGTTTATTAATATTAATTATATTAAGAGAGCAGGGAGAACCAAGATGGCGGCATAGGTAAAACACCTATCTTGCCGTCATACACAGCAATTTTAAAACTACAACTTAACGAAAGAACAAACACCATCCAGAATCACCAGAAAGCTGGCCGAGTGAAAATTCCACAAATAAAAGTGAAGATAAGACACTGTGACTCGGAGGAGTGGCGGCGGACAGCGTTGAAGATTTGCACGGAGAGAGGTTTGAAGCACGTGCCAGCAGATAGGGCGGGTGGCCGAAAACTGGCCAGTTTTCTCGAACGGGGGAGACAAAGACGTCCCACTTGACTGATTCTCCACCTCTGGGCGAAGTCCAGGGAACCCACTATCACATGGGGTAAAAACTGGACAGTGGGAGGGCACGCTGAAGCTCGGGTGCTGCAGAGGTCTGCCGGCTTGTGGAGAAGGCAAGCTTGTGCGTGAACTTGGGAATAGCGCAGCTGCGTGACCTAGTAGAGAGCACTCGCGACTTGCTCTCTCATTCGGAAAACCGTCAGACTGCTTTGTTTTACGACCCTGGGTGAGACGTTGGGTGTGCAGACTCATTTGGGGAGAGTCTGAATTTCCCGGCAGCCAGTGGAGCTCCACAGCAGCTCTCTCTCAGAGGTGCTGGTGGCCATTGCCCCCAGCACAGAATCCCTGGGGCCGCATAGGGCGGAGCTAGCGCTGTCTGCTTGGCCCAGAGACTCCACCCATCCAACCTGAGCACAGCTGGACTTCACAGACAATTGGCCTGGAGGTCAACTCCTCCAAGTCCTAACAATGATTAACCTGAGCTTAACTTCAGCAAGACTGTGCAACCCATATCCACCTCAGGTAACTGGGGAGGCTTAGCCACTGTCCCTAGTAGGAAGTCTACCACACAAAGCTAATTGACCAACTCAGGGAAGCAGCCACCATGCAGAGACATGGAAAGAAATCAGATGTGAAAGAAATGGAGGAAAAAAAACGACTGGACATGGAATTCAAAACCATGGTTATAGGGCTTCTCAAGAGGCTCCTACAAAAGGTTGAGACCTATAAGGAAATAAGCAAGACCTACAAGGAAATGAATGAGTCCCTCAAGGATATGAACGAGACCTGCAAGGAAATGATCAAGACCAATGTGGAAATGAATGAGTCCTACAAGGAATTGAAGGAGACTCTCAAGGATATGAAGGAGACTCTCAAGAATATGAAAAAGGACCAACCAGAAATTAAGCATACACTGACTGAAATAAAAAATGTTATACAAAGACCTAAAAGTGCTCTGGAACACCCCAAGAACTAAGTTAAAGATTTAAAATACAAAGAGGTAAAATCCACTCAGCTGAAAAAACAAGAAACCAAAAGAATTTAAAAAATTGAAGATAGTGTAAGAGGCCTCTGGGACAACCTCAAGCATACCAACATCCGAATTATAGGGGTGCCAGAAAAAGAGAGAGAGCAAGACAATGAAAACCTATTTGAAGAAATAGTGACTGAAAACTTCCCACACCTGGTGAAAGAAATTGACTTAGGAGTCCAAGAAGTGCACCGAACCCCAATATATAGGAACCCTAAGAGGACCACACCAAGGCACATCATAATTAAAATGCCAAGAGCAAAAAACAAAGAAAGAATATTAAAAGCAGCAAGAGAAAAACAGTTAATTACCTATAAGGGAGCACCCATATGATTGTCAGCAGATTTCTCAACAGAAACAATGCAGGCCAGACAGGAGTGGCAAGAAACATTCAAAGTGATGAATAGCAAGAATCTACAACCAAGATTACTCTATCCAGCAAAGCTTTCATTCAGAATTGAAGGTCAGATAAAGTGCTTCACAGATAAGAAAAAGCTAAAGGACTTCATCACCACCAAACCAATATTATATGAAATGCTGAAAGATATTCTGTAAGAAGAGGAAGAAGAAAAAGATAAAAGTGTAAATTATGAACAACAAATATACATCTATCAACAAATGAATCTAAAAATCAAGTGAATTAATAATCTGATGAACAGGATAAACTGGTGAATGTAACAGAATCATGGACATAGAGAGGGAATGGACTGACAATTCTTGGGGAGAAAGGGGGTGTGGGAAGTGCAGCAAGAGACTGGACAAAAATCATGCAACTATGGGAGAGGACAGTGGAGGGGGTGAGGGCAGAGGGTGGGATGGGTACCAGGTGGAGGGGAGCTATAGCGGAAAAAAAAAGGGAACAATGTAATTAATGAAATGAACAATAAAAAAATAAATAATAAAATAAAATAAAATAGCAACAGAAAAAAAAGAGAGAGAGCAAAAGGCAGACCAGACATTATAAACATGGTCATCTGGGCAGGTTCACCAGGAAGCTACTGCCTTATGCTCCCAAGGAATCAAACAAAATGGGAGATGGCCACATGCACAGAGAAGTTGGGTGGCATAGGGGAGGTGCTTGCCTGTCAGCCTAGCCTGGGAACAATGGATTGGCTAGGGAGTGAACCCCATCAGAAGCGTGCAAAATCTTGGAAAGTTATTTGGTTAGTTTGAAGAAGCTCTTGGTTAATATCACCAAAGAGTTCCCTTTCTCTTGCTATTGTTCACTCTTGGTCTCTTATTCTCTTCTTGCTTCCTTTAAAAAAAAAATAAAATATTTTATTGATTTTTCAGAGAGGAAGAGAGAGGGATAGAAAGTCAAAAATATCAATGAGAGAGAAACATCGATCAGCTGCCTCTTCACATCCCCCGCTGGGGATGTGCCCGCAGCCTCGGTACATGCCCTTGACTGGAATCCAACCTGGGACTTTCAGTCTGCAGGCCGACGCTCTATCCACTGAGCCAAACCAGCTTCGGCTTCTTGCTTCCTCTTGCTCTCTCTTGCTCTGTGACCTGCACTTGCCTGTTAACTCACCTATTCTCCATCCATAGCCATGTGGCCTTAAGCAGCCACATGGCTTATGGATCATGGCCATACAAACTCCATATGCAGGATGCCGAGCTGGACTTTAATATGGAGAGGAAACTATAGACAGTGACCTTTAGTCTGGCCCTGCTGAAGACAAGATTGGACTGTTTCCATGGTGAGACAGACAGAGATGGGATCTTGGGGGAGACCCTCCTTAATTTTACATGGTCGATAAACTTTTCCACAAGACCTCATCCTCCCATGGGGGCTTCAGGAAATTCATTTCTTTACCGCACTCCAAGAACTCCACTTCAACAGACAACAGTGACACTGCTATTATGAGCCATGAATGATTCCATAGACTCAAGACGCCTCACATCTACACAAGGTCAAAGTGATGTTGATACTATACCTGCTAAGGACTTCTCTTGTAGCAATCTTGAACAGATGGTTTTCCTGCCTCAACATATTTCCAAAATGGAAAAAATAGGGATATATTTGAAAAATAACACATATCAGAGCAAAACAGAAGATAATGCAAAGCATCAGCTTATTCTTGTATTTGGTAGAAAATTACCTGGGGATTCTGAGCTTAATTTTTATGAGGTTTTTTGGACTTGCAGACAAATGAACTTGCAAACAGCTGTTTGGAATTGAACTATTAACACAGGGACACACACATTCAGAAGATAGAAAAGTGAAGGGCAGAATCTTTTGCCTTGCAGAACCCAATCTTCAGGTTGAAAGAGAGGGGAGGAGGCTCTCAGCTTAGTTACTGCTCCTCACTCAGGGAAGAAAAATTAAGAAGCTTGTTTGCATATGAAAAACAATGGTATTCTGGAATGAATGTGAGTTTTGCAGTCAGGTAGACCTGCTTTGGTACCTGAATGTGTCCCTAGTTAATTGTGTGACCCTGGGTGCTACCTTTATGGAGTGAGAAGCTCCTCATTTCCTAAAGGAAATGGTGGAGAAATTCATTCTTGAGAAAAGTGGGGCATTTCTTTGTTTTGGAGAACTGAGAGGTAATCTGGGAGGAGCCTTGAAAGCATTGCCTAAATGGGAGGAAATCAAGGTGTAATAGTAACACGTAAGATATCAGGTTGAGATGGCAAGGAAAGGGTCAAAGGAAAATGTGAACTGAAAAAGCAAGTTAATAAAAGGGAAATCCAAAGTACTGAGGGTGAAAAGGAGGTAAGAGGAGAGGTTAGGTTGATTCCTACTGGAGTAGCAGGAAGTAGGTGGGAATGACATATCTTCCTTTGTGAGCCTGCCCTGGGAGATGGCAGTGATGACTGGGAGAGGGCCTGCTTCCATTATTCCACCAGCTGTATTAGTTAAGCTCTTTTGGTTGCAAGTAATAGAAACTAATTTGTAGTAGCTTAAGGAAAAATATATTTGTGTGTCTCCCAGAATCTGAAGGATCATTGAAAAGTGTATTGAGGAAGAGACTTAGCTGGAGGAGCTCATGGTCGTCCTTCCCTCTAGAACAAAGCTTCTCTAAACTTGAGTGAGCATCAAAACCATCTGGTGGACTTGCTGGGCCCCCAGCAATAATTTGCATTTCTAACAAGTTTCTGGGGGTTATTGCCTCAGGTTGGCCCAAGGGCACTGCCATTAGCTCTCAACTCTTAGCTCTGTCTCTCAAATTTTTGAGTGGAAAATGGATTGGTCCACCTTTGTCATTTGTCCAATCATTTATTGCCAGAGGGTGGAATCACATAGTATAGATATGGTTCCCGAGGGCCACTCTAGTATATCAGGGATTAGTTCAAAAATAAGAAAGGCTTAGTGGATGTATCAGAGGTGTTGGTGGTTCCTTTCACTCTTCTCAATGGGTGCAGGATGCACCTGAATTTTCAGCTCTGGAGTTCATTCCATAGCATTTGTCTTTAAGCTGCCACTCAATCCTTTGGGATTCTCCCCACTAGATTGGCTTTCAAGGGGGAAAATTACCTGGGGATTCTGTGACCTGCACTTGCCAGTCACTTAAAACAAGGAAGCAAGGTATTTACTGTACATTTTAGGGTTTTCACTGCTAATTCCTACCAGGAACTTAGAATAGAAAATAAATCCTACTACTTTTGAGAAACTGCACACATTCTGAAATTGTCTAAATTTTTCATGGCAGTAGTGTGCAGTCAATGACTCCTGGTTCTCTTCTGAGTTGGTAGCTGGGTCGCTGGCAGTTGGGCTATCCCCTTACTTTCCTCTACCAGGATGGTCTCTCTCCCAAGCAGGAAACCTGCCTTTGCTACAGGGCAAAGGCCCCCACTCAAGGGTCATTGCCCCTTTAGGGACAGCTTAGGATGACCCCACTGGCGATCTCCCCAGGAAGTAAAATCTGAGGACAGAGCTGCAGATAACCTGGATCCCTGCCTCTTCTGTTCACTGACTCCATCTTTATTTACTTCTGGGAGGATAACAAGGCTTCTTAGAAAGGAAAACTCCCCTCCTTGGACTAAACCTCGGTTGTGTTTTGAGCAGGAAGAAGAATAGGGAGGTGTTGCTGCTACTGGGGAGGAATCACGCACAGGAAAACAGAAAGAAAGCAGACTCCTGCTGCTTTTTGGCAAAGTGTTTTCTGCCAAAAAAATGAATCCTCAGAGTGGCAAGAGCACATAAAACTTTGGCAGAAGGAGCCCATTTACATGGAGAGGCTGCAAGAGACACAGAATTATGGGCTCAGGGCTGGGAAGGACCTTTCCAGATTCATGCCTTTTATTTATCACTTCACTAGAGCAGTTACCAGCTTTAAGTGACAGGAGACTGCTGACTGTGAGGTCAGCATGCTCCTTCTTCAGGCAGTTCTGATGTCCTGAGAGGTATTCCGTATCCTGGCCTGTAACCTCTCCCTCTCTAGGGAGACCAGCAATCCAGGAGACTGCCTGGGGGAGGAAGGAGGTGGCATTAGTGCCCACGCAGTCTGATATTAACAACAGCAGCTCATTTATTGACCACTTCAAAAAGCCAGGAGATCAGATTATCTGGTCCTTTGCAATTGGGTCACTATATAGCCTGTAAGCCCAGATATACAGACCAGACCAGGAAAAGATGAGAGTCAATATCACCCCAATTCAGGGAAAAAGCAATAGACTTTTCCTGAGCTCCTTCACATGAAAAGTAACACAAAGATTACAAGTGAATAGTCCTCAGATTCACAAGCAGTTTGATGAGGCCCCTTGTAATTCAGTACAGTAGGTGTTTGCTAAGGGGGCCTGGGGATGGAGAAGTAGGAGGAGAACAAGGAAGGGATGGGTATTCTCTTAGCAGCCTTGGGTCATGTGAGTGGCCGTTACTCCTCCCTCCCAGACCTGCATCCCCTCAGCCCATATTGCATGCACTCTTTTTAAATTTTATTTTATTATCCTCACACACGTTCATTAATTTTTAGAGAGAAGGGAAGGGAGAGAGAAAGAAAGAAACATTGATGTGAGAGAGAAACGTCAATCAGCAGCCGCCTTCCTTCATATGACCTGACCGATGATGGAACCTGCAACTTAGGTATATACCCTGACTTGGAATTGTATCTGTGGCTCTTTGGTGGATGGGACCATGCTCCAACCCAGGGGGATTCTGAGCTTAATCTTTATGAGATTTTTTTGGACTTGCAGACAAATGAACTTGCAAACAGCTGCAAACACAGGCCAGAGCTCATGTTTGTTTTAGTGGCAAAATTGGCACTCTCTGTATTAGAAAAAGCCACAGTAGCTTGAGGAAAAATATATTTGATCAGCAACACATTTGAAAAGGGATCTGTCCCCAGAGACCTGCTTATAACCTTCAGTGTCCCTAGGCCAGTCCTGTTGTTTATGAAGTCCCCGCTGGCCCCCTGTCACGAGCCCAGAAAAACCTCTCCTGACCCCATTCACCTGAGACAGGCACTCAGCTTCTCAGCCCTCAGCCCTCAGCCCTCAGCCAGGGATGTCTTCCAGATGTTGTCATGGCAATGCTGGAGTCGGGAGCTGCTTGCCACAACTCAGCTTTGACTGCGAAAAGTAAATTCCTGTTTCCCTTTGTCAGAAGTGTCAGGTGAAACCTTTCCTGCTGTGGGGTGAGGGTGGAGGAAGCACCCCTATGGGCACTCACCATTTCTGAGCCAGCCTGCAGGGGCTCCTAGGGAAAGAGGGGCAGGGAAAGCATCATCCATTAGGGGCAGGAAGCGGGGATCACCAGTTGGATCCCGATGCAAACTGGGACAGTTCAAATGATCAGCACCTCAGTCAAGTCCATCTCTGATACTATGATGACTTAGCAATGTGTAGAATCAGTTTGTTTACTCCAAGCCAGAGAGGGCGCCTTGGAGGGGTTCATTGGGAACCCCTTGTTAACAACCAGACCATTTGCTAACTCTTGTATAGTACTTGCCAAGTTCCAGGCATTGCTCCAGGGAACACGGTAAGGAGTTGGAATTATTGCAGTTGTGCATGTAAAATGCCTAGCACAGCACCTGGCATATAGAGGTGCTCAATAAATGGAGCTTCTATTGTTAATACCAGACTCCTTGGACACTAATGCCACCTGCTGTCTCCTCCAGATGGGCTCCTTGACTGCTGATGCTATTCCAGGGTGGCTGGAGGTCCCCTTGGACTTAGGATGTAACTGTCAATCTGGGGGGGCCAAGCCAGATGTTACATTCCCTTATTCCTCATTCCCCACAGCCCTGCCATGGCCCAGCCACCTTTATTTCTCTTCTGTGGGAGCTTTGAGGAGTTCCAAGGAGGGGCCAGCATCTATGGGTCCTCTGGGCTGGACCCCTGTCGAAGTGGATCTCATTTGTGAGGATCCCATTCAGAGAAATCCCCAGGTTATATTTGTGTCTTGCCGCCAGGCTCAGCATAATGGCATTGACAGTTGAAGTAAGCAATTGGCCAATTTCCTTCAGGAATGTTTGAAATAAAAAGCAGTTTGTCTGAGTGGAGGAAATGGTGAGAGCCCCAAATGGAATTGCTTAAATTTATTGCTAGAGAGTTTTTACATATTGAGCCAAAGGCAGATCTTTTTGCACTCGGCCTTGGGTTTTCAGGAGTGCTGCATTGCACCAGAGATGGAGAGGTCTGAGTAGGCTTCTAAGTGGGCCTATAGGAATAGAAACCTCCATTGCATCACCAGCCTCTCCAGGAGAAGCCTTAAAGCTGCCCCCTGCTGGTGGGAAAGATTTGACTGCAGGGATGGGAAACACTGCAGCCTTTTCTATGGGAAAGCAGAGTGGTACCTGCATATCCAGACAGAATACTGACCAAGTATTAGCATCCACAGCATCAGCCATGGATGGTCCAAAGGCTGTTGGATAGTCCAAAGGCTACAGTGGATATGATTTTTCAGGTGAGGCTTGCCTCCTGAGCCATGAGCTCAGGAGGCAAGAAATGTGGGGGCTGCCAGGGAAGATCTCTTTTAGCAATTTTTCCTGGTTGGGGTAAAAAAAAAAATTAAATCATTTTTTATTAAAAATTCCCCCAGTTTTATTGAGAAAGAGTTCATGTCACTATAGAATGTTTAAGATATATGGCACGATGGCTTGTTTACAGATACTGTGAAATGATACCACAATAGGTTTAGTGCAGATCCATCATCTCATGTAGATACAATAAAAAGAAAAAAGTTCTCATTGTGATGAGAACTCTTACGATCCACCATCTCAACTCCTTTCTCATGTATCACGCAGTGGTGCTAGCTATGGCCATCATGTTGTACATTACACCCCTAGTCCTTATTTACCTTATAACTGAAAGTTGTGCCTTTTGATCAGGGACAGACAAATTTTAATCTCAAGTTGTGGAGGACACAGAGACTTACATTCAGGCCAGCATCAAAATAAGATGCAAATTACTTGCAGATCAGCAGGGGAAGTAGTCAAATGAACTTGTTATTGGACCTGAGCCCTAGTCTGACGCGGCACTAGTTTATTGTGAGACAATGGGCCCATCACTGTTTCTTTCTGGACTCAGTTCCCTATCCTTAGGGTGAAGTGGTTAGACAAAATGATCTGAGGTCCTGCCTAGCTCCAGTGTGCTGTGATCTGGGCCTCTTTATTGCTCACACCCCCAGGGCTCCCTGCCTTTATCTCTCTCTCTCCAAATATGACTTATATATTTCATATCCATTGAAGACCCTCATCACAATGTTGACTTTGTTTCACACACATTGAAGATTCCTCATCACAATGTTGTCCTTAGTGCATTTCAATACATTGAGAGGCGGCATCCTGATGTGGTAAAAGAGTATGGGCCCAAGAACCAGGCAGAACTTGGCTCAAGCTCTGGTTCTGCCCTTATTTTGTAGACTTCGGACAAGTTACTTACCCTTTCTGACCTTAAGCCTCGTTAATTAAGCCTAGGAATAATGTTGTGAAGATGAAATTAGACAGTGTCATATATCATCAAGGAATAGGCTGGGCAAACATAGGTGCTTACCCAGCATGAATTTCCTTCCTCTTCCAATGCCCAGACCTCAAACTGCATCACCTACAGGGCTGCTGGATGCGGGACGACCCACCTTGATTTCATGTATGGGTTTGTAACTCTGAAGAGTTAATGCTATCTCTCATGTTATCCTCTAAACAGCTGGAATAAAAGGTTCTTGGACCAAAATGATAGATGTGCTTGGAAGAGCTTCTCTGATAAGTGGCCTGGGTTGGGATTGGGTGAGACCCTGGATTATCCCTAAGTAAAATATAGGAGAACTAAACTACCTTCTAAAGAGTGTAGGTTCAATTACCTGTAGGGTTTTTGTCTTGCTGAGCAAAGAGATTGAATGGGGTGTGTGGCCAGGAACAGGGCTGAATGACTCTGAACAATAGGGGAGAGTGATATGAATGGGGCTGGGGGAGAAAGGAAAGAGCCAAGTAGTGGCTGAAAAAAAGAGACTGTGGAAAAAATGGAAGCATTTAAGAGGGATTTAAAAAACACAGTTGGGCTATACATATACAGAGATGCATGCTTGTATTAGAGATGTTATTACATGGAGACACATGCACCCTTACATACAGGCATGGTGTTCTCTGGGTGCATATAAGTGAGGGTGTGTGTGCATGAACACATGCTCTCTGACACTGGAGACAGCTGTTCTCTAAGCCTTATGAACAAATAGTCTATAGTAACTCTTCCCCTTTTGCTTCCCCCATGACATGAGATGGGGCTGGTGTCAGAATTGCTCAGAATCCTCATTAGCATACCAGACTGATCAAGATAGTGGGATACATAGAGAAAATGGTATTTCTCACTCACTTCAATAATAACATTCTTTTGCTTATAAAAATTTTATGCTCAGTCATTACTATGGGCAGGGTTCTGTGCTAGGCACTGGGAATGTAACAGTGAACAAAGCAGGCATGGACTTGACCCTTCTGCCCTAATGCAGCTTATGTTCTTACTAGATGCCCAGTGCATGAAATTTTTGTACTCGGGGGTGGGAGTGGGGTCTTCCACCTTGCCTGTGCCCCCTCACAGTACGGGAGCCCTCAGGGGGATCTGACTGCCGGCTTAGCGAGTGCACTGACCATTAGGGGGCAGCTCCTGTGTTGAGCGTCTGCCCCCTGGTGGTCAGTGAGCATCATAGTGACCGATAGTTCCACCATTCTGTTGATTTGCATTTTAGCTTTTTATTAGATAGGAGTAGGGGCCTGGTGCATGAAATTCGTGCAATGGGGGTGGGTGGGCCCTCAGACCAACCTGCTCCCTCTCAAATACTGTGAGCTCTCAGGGGATGTCCTACTGATGGCTCACTTTTGGCCTTGGACAGGGGACCTCAGCCAGGGGACCCGCAGTACCCTATGATTGGCCAATCGCTGGCTCTGCCCCTGCCCCCTCGGCTCTGATGGCTTACTTCACAGTGAGCTGGATACCAGGATGTTCCTAGGACACAGGTGCTTGGATCCTATGTATGCAAATTAACTGCCATCTTTGTTGGGTTAATTTGCATACTCACTCTGATTGGCTATGGTTGTAGTAGAGGTATAGTCAATTTACATGTTTATCTATTATTAGGTAAGATGGTATAAACAGACATAAAGCATGTCTGGCACATGTGATGGGTACATGAAAGGGGCCACTTGGGGTGGGGGTGGGGCTCTGGGAGTGTCTAATAGCCCATGAGGACCTGAAAGAGACACAGAGTATTTGGAGTAGAGAAGGAAGGAAAGAGCAACAGAAGATGAGGCTGAAAATGGACACAGGATAGATCACAAGAGACTTGAAAATACATTCAAGGATTTGAGCTTGATCTTGAGGGCCATAGGAAGCCACTGAGGAGTTTTTAGCTTGTGGGAGGAACGTGCTTAGTTTTGCCTTAGAAATATCACTTTGGCTTCTTTGTACATGCTGAGTCCTCTCTTCTCTTAGAACCAGGGCCCTTTTAGAGCCTCTGTTTTGAAAAGCAGCAAAACCCAGCCAGGACCCAGATCACAGGTCTTGGCTGGAGCCAGGGCACACAATGGGCAGCAGTCTCCTTCCAAGCCTGCTGTGCACAGCCCGAGGCTTCACAGTGACAGCATAAAGTCGGCCATTTTAGGATATTTGATTTAAATCAACATTTACTGAGTGCCTACAACTTTCCAGGATGCATTGTTGCACTTCATACTCACAGGAGCCTTAAGAGGCATGCACAAAATAAGTCTCATTTTGGAGAAAAATAGAGAGAGGAAGAGGTAGAGGACTAACATTGCTGAGTCCCTTCTACCTTCTAGGTACAGAGCTAGGGGCTGGCCTTAGTTTATCCCATATGAACATCTAGGCTTGGGAGTCACATGTGGCTCTTTGGCCCCTTAAGTGTGGCTCTTCCACAAAATACCATGTGCACATGTATAATGCATTTGAAACTTCTTGGCCCATGCACAGAAGTCGGTTTTCAACTCTCAAAAGAAATTTCAATTGTTATACTGTTGATATTTGGCTCTGTTGACTAATGAGTTTGCCAATCACTGATTTAGAAGATAAGGACTATTATCCTCATTTTAAGATAAGAGGACTAGAGGAACCAAGATGGCAGCATAGGTAAACACCTATCTTGCTGCCCCATACAACAATTCTAAAACTACAACTTAACAACACAACAAACATCATCCAGAATCTCCAGAAAGTTGGCTGAGTGAAAATTCCACAAATAAAAGTAAAGATAGGACACTGTGACTCAGAGGAGCGGCTGAGTGCAGCCTTGAAGATACGCCTGGAGTCAGAGGTCCAGAGCCATGCACGCACGTGAGCAGAAAGGGCAAACCCGGCGGGTTTTCTCCAATGGGGAGGGCAAAAGAGTCCCACTGCACTGATTCCCCAGTTCCAGGTGAGGTCTGGGGAAGGCACAGGTCTGCAAGCCTGTGGAGAGGGTGAGCTTGTTGAGTGCACGTAAACTTGGAAACAGCAGTTTGCGCGCAAACTTGGGAACAGAAGTACGTGACTGTGCAGAAAGGACTCGTGACTGGTTCCCTCGTTCGGGAGACCACAGGATTGCTTTGTTTTACAACCCTGGGTGAGACTTTGGGTGTGCAGACTCATTTGGGGAGAGGCAGAGTTATCTGGCAGCGTGTGGAGACCGGCAGCTTTCGCTTGGAGGTGCGTGCAGCCGTTACCACTCAGCACAGAGACCCATGCGCTGCATAGGGCAGAGCTGATGCAGCCTGCTCAGCCCGGAGATTCTGCCCATCCAACACAGCTTGCCCTCAGTCAATTGGCCTGGAGGTCAAACCCTCAGTCTAACAATAATAATCTGGCTTAACTTCAACAATGCTGTACAACCCATAAAGGATTGCAGTAAGAGTATCCACCTCAGGTAACTGGGGAGGCTGAGCCATTGTCCCTTAGAGGACATCTACTACACAAAGCTAATGGACCAACTCAGGAAAGCAGCCACAATGCAGAGAAATGGAAAGAAATCAGGGGTGAAAGAAATGGAGGAAAAAAGACGACTAGACATAGAGTTCAAAACCACAGTAATAAGGTTTTTCAAGAGGCTCCTAGAAAAGATTGATGAACTTAATGAGAACTACAAGGAAATGAGCAACACCTACAAGGAAATGAACAAGACCTACGAGGATATGAAAAAGGACCAACTAGAAATTAAGCATACACCGACTGAAATAAAAAATATTACACAAAGACCTAAAAGCAGTCCAGAGGACCACAAGAACCAAGTCAAAGATTTGAAATACAAAGAAGCAAAATCCACTCAGCCAGAAAAGCAAGAAACCAAAAGAATCCAAATAATTGAAGATAGTGTAAGGGGCCTCTGGGACAACCTCAAGCATACCAACATCCGAATTATAGGGGTGCCAGAAAAAGAGAGAGAGCAAGACAATGAAAACCTACTTGAAGAAATGGTGACCGAAAACTTCCCCCACCTGGTGAAAGAAATTGACTTAAAAGCCCAAGAAGTGCACAGAACCCCAAAATATAGGAATCTAAAGAGGACCACACCAAGACACATCATAATTAAAATGCCAAGAGCAAAGGATAAAGAGAGAATATTAAAAGCAGCAAGAGAAAAACAGTTACCTATAAGGGAGCACCCATACGATTGTCAGCGGATTTCTCAACAGAAACGATGCAGGCCAGACGGGAGTGGCAAGAAATATTCAAAGTGATGAGTAGCAAGAATCTACAACTAAGATTACTCTATCCAGCAAAGCTATCATTCAGAATTGAAGGTCAGATAAAGTGCTTCGCAGATAAGAAAAAGCTAAAGGAGTTCATCACCACCAAACCAATATTATATGAATTGCTGAAAGATATTCTATAAGAAGAGGAAGAAGAAAAAGGTAAAAATATAAATTATGAACAACAAATACACATCTATCAACAAATGAATCTAAAAATCAAGTGAATTAATAATCTGATGAACAAGATAAACTGGTGAATATAACAGAATCATGGACATAGAGAGGGAATAGACTGATAATTCTTGGGGAGAAAAGGGGTGTGGGAAGTGCAGCAAGAGACTGGACAAAAATCATGCACCTATGGGAGAGGACAGTGGTGGTAGAGGTGAGGACGGAGGGTGGAATGGGTACCAGGTGGAGGTGAGCTATTGGGGAAAATAAAGGGGGAACAATGTAATTAATAAACTGAACAATAAAGATAAAAAGATAAGAGGATAACCTTGGAAGTGAAGCAATCTATCCAAGAACACTAAGTGAGTGGTGCAACTGGAATCACCCCCTCCCTAGTTATTGATGTACCAGTCAAGTTCATTCTGTTAGGTCAATTCCAGAAAACCTAACAGAAAATCCTCTCCTTTATAGGAGTCTTCTTGTGTCCTGGTACTGCTTGGGGAAGACACATGAAATGAAGACAAGGACAACTGCAGAAGCACTGGGTGCCCTCCTGCTGGCAGACAGGGAGGGTGAGCTCTCCGATTCCTTGAGGTTGGCACAGGTGCCCACAGCCTCCTGTAGCACAACTCAATGGAATCACATATGTTAGCCAGCCATCACATATGTTAGCTCTTCTGGGGTCAGATTATGGGAAAGCACAGATGAGCAGGAGACTGCACAGTGTAGTGAAAGGACATGAGTTTCATAGCGAGAGCTCTCTGCGTTCACATCCAAGCTCTGATCTTTAGGAGGCCTGGAGCCTTTGTATTTTACCAAGTCATCTTGTGTCACCTGCTCTCCCTGTAGGTCCTTGGGCCAGCCAGCCTCTTTGAGCCTCCATTTCCTCATCTATAAGATGAAGCTAATAGTACTTAAGGAGCAAAATTTCAGTCTGGATTAATGAAATAACACAATGCATTAGTCCAGTATCTGCAATTTCTAAATTCTCAATAAATGTTACCAATTATTGTCAAACCTTCACTTATGAGCCACAGCTGTAAGATGAGGGTAATTATACCCTTGGTATAAGAGGGTGATGGTGGGAATTAGATGACAAAATGTGTATAGTGATGAGCAACAGCCCAGTACATATGGTACCCCACCCTGAGTGTGGCTTCGCTTTCCCTTTTCCTGGATCTGTGCAAGCACAAGTACCAGATGTTGTCACCAACTGTAAATATCTACTGAACATTTCCAAGGCTGGTTCTTTGCTTTGTCAATCCTTCAGGGAGTAGTTTAGACTGTGTGCTTGCTGGTTTGTACCCCCTCTTCCCCAGGGCCCCCCTCCCTGCTTTCATACTGGGCTCCCAGTAGAGGCATGAAATAATAAAATTGTTTCTCTCTCCAGATAGCAACCCCTCTCCCCCACATCACTTCACTTTATCAATTACACATGTCTTTTGAGCAGAATTTTCTCTGCCCTGGTCACAAAGGGTAATGAGGGGTGAGCCTGCTCTGGCTGTAATTACAACTGCAGGACCTTACTCCAATTAGATTTTCAAGCCACTCCAGCAGTGCTGAAGTTCTCAGAGGCCTGCTAGGAATGTGAGGTAGGAGATAAGGGAGCATCCATGCCTTGATATTCCTACTCCATCCTTCCCCAAAGCTGGCAACAGGTTGATCAGAGCTCTGCAGTGGGCACAGAGGCTGTCAACTCAGGGACCCTCAGACTTGGAGATCAACTACCTCCTACTCAAGTCAAGTCCCTTTTTGATTGCCAGAAACTGACATAGACTTTCACATCTCCCTCTATTTTCCTGCCTTTTTTTTCCCCTCAGCAAAACTCCTCATGAGTCACACATGCTCCGTCTGTACTTATTCTTCTCCCATTAGCTTGCCCCTGTCTCTCTACTAAAACAGCTTTGGTCAAGGTCACTAATGACTGCATGTTGCTCCATCCAGAGGTCAACCTCAGAAACAGTGGCTCTCAGGAACCATTTTCCATGACTTCTTAGCAGCATTTGACATTGCAGACCATTTCTTATTTCTTGGAATGCTTTCCTCACTTAGCTTCTGGAGAAAAACAAATCTACTTTTTTAGTCTTTTCTAGATTCATCTTGTCCTCAGGACCTCAAGAGCCTCTTCTCAAGAGCCTCTTCTCACTCCTATTTCAACTCCTCCAGGAGGATGGCTTTAAAAAAGGTCTGGATGCTGATGACTCCAACTTTATATTTACTCTGACCTTATCCTTTGAACCCCAGATATACATATTGGCCTCCCTACTTGATTTCTCTACTGGATCTCTACTGAACATCTCACTTTTATTTTATTTTATTTTTATTTTTTTTCTAATATATTTTATTTATTTTTTACAGAGCGGAAGGGAGAGGGATAGAAAGTCAGAAACATCGATGAGAGAGAAACATCGATCAGCTGCCTCTTGCACACCCCCTACTGGGGATGTGCCTGCAACCAAGGTACATGCCCTTGACCGGAATCGAACCCGGGACCTTTCAGTCCGCAGTCCGATGCTCTATCCACTGAGCCAAACCAGTTTCGGCAAACATCTCACTTTTAACATGTCCCATGCCAAACTCTTATTTTTTTCCTTTAAAACTTACACTTCCCTCTGTTTTCTCTGTCTCATTGATGTCAACTTAATTTTCTACTTACTGAAGCCAAATATCTTGAAGTTGACCTTGGTTATTTGTCTTCTCTTACATAACACCTACAATCCATGAATGAAATCTTGTCACTATTTAAAAAACATGTCCTCAATTTTTATTTCTCACCATCACCAAATCTTCTCTCCTAGTTTAAGTCATTTTTATCTCTTGCCTGAATGACTATTAAAACTTCCAACTGGTCTCCCTGCCTCTGTGCTTGCCCTCTTCCCCTCACTTTATAAATGCCAAATGACAGCTAATGTGATCTTTTTAAAACAAAAATTAGATTGTGCCACTGCTTGCTGAAATTCTCTGGTGGCTCTCTGCATCAGTCAAGATAAAACACAAAGTTCCTATCATTGTTCACAGCCTGTCATGGTCTGGCCTCTCTCACTTCCTTGTCTACATCTTTTCCTTTGCTCACTTGATTTTAAAGCAACCTCAACTCCTGTTCAGCAAATATGCTAAGCACTCACCTATTTGCATTAGCTCTTTCCTCTACCTGACACTCTACCTCCAGAAATCTGCATGATTCATTTCCTGGAATCTTTCAGGTTTGTGTTCAAATGCTAACTTATCAGAGAGGCTCCCTTAATGTCTCTATATAAAAGTACTCTTTACCCTCCCTAATAATTCTTTATAAATCTATCTGTGTGTTTTTTCCCCTGAAAGAGGTAGGGTAGTTATTTATGTTATCTGTTTGTTGCTCATTTTTGTGATTCTGTCTTGCATATCTTTATACAGTTTAAAGTTATTACATATTCTGTAATTCAAAATTTGGGTATTAATTTTATTATATATTCTGTATTCAGAATTTGGGTATTAAAGTCTGTGTGTGAAGAGGTTAAGTCTATTGTTTGTTGATTATACTCGTACTCATGGCACTTTGTTTTCTTGCATATTGTTTTTTGACATTTGGTGACATGTTCTTACTGTGTGGAAAATCTGGGTCAATAAGTTGAAGATGCTTTTCTCTAGAGAAGATTTATATTTACTTGTGCCAGGCAATAAAGGATACCATTGACCAGAAATTCTTTTTAGCTCCTTTCAGGTTTCCTGGTTAAATCTGAGCCTAGATTTACTCCATTTTCTGAGAGCTCAATAATGTGGCAAAAACTTTGTGTTGTGCAGTATGTAATTGCCTTTGAGTGTAAAAACCCCTTAGAGATCTCGTTGGCTATAGTTCCATAAGTAGAAGCATCTTTTCACTATCTTGACCCTCTTACTTACCCAATTTTACTTACCTTTACAGCACTTAATCACCATCTAACATAGTGCGTATTTGTTTGCTTACTTATTTTGTATCTTTACTAAAACGCAAGTCCCATGAGAACAGAGATTTTGACTGGTTTGTTCATTGCCATGTCTCTAGTGCCTAAAACAATGTTGATAACAAATGTTCCATATGTTTTTTTGAATGAATGAACAAGGACTCCCTTAAGTTGGTTCAGAAGAGGTGGTTATTTTAAGAATCCTCACAAGAACAGAAGGGGTAACAGGGCTAGGATCCCAGGATGAAACATAATGACTGCTTTTGGGTCTAAGTTAGTCCTGGATTCTTCTAGTAACAGAGTTCCTCTCCTGCCTCCACCACCCAATGTCTACTTCCTCTCCTTCCTTGTAATTTTCTATTGCATTTGGCTTTGGTTTGCCATAATCTCAACTCGAGACATTCTTCCAAATTCTTCCTTGGCTACTAACTGAAAAACTCTTCCCTCCAACCCCCGGGGTCATATTCTCAAAAAAAAAAAAAAAGTAGCCTTTTTAAAAAGCCAGGTCACATGGTCTCTGGCTAGCTTATGAATTTTAAGAATAAATTTAGAGGTAGGCAATGCAAGAACAGAAGGAATAGTGGGGCTGGGCTCCAGAAGGTTTCGAAGCAGTGGTTGCTTCTTGATCTAAGGTTGCTATGGCCTTTGATCAGATGTCTGCCCTCCAAACCATTTAAATATGACAGGTCAAGAGAATGGTCAGGTAAAATAAAACAGGAAAGCTGGGCAGTGGGGATCTAGAAGTAATATCCTTTAACAGGACCTGGGTGAGGCAAATAAGGAGACTGCTAAATTCAGAACAATTTCTGAGTGAAATTATCACAACTCAACATTTGATGGAATAAATCAGCATCTTGAAAAGGTAGAGATCACTTTGATGATGACAAAACATCCAAGTCCAATTAAGAGAATGAGGCAGGAGTCCCAGAAAGATGTGATTACAGTAAGGAAGGTTGTAGCCAGATCAATTATGTTGAACCATGGTTTAGGAGAGTATGTTCTAAATAGCAGGGAGGAGACAATAAGTCATCAAATCAAAGAACAAGAAATGGCAATATCTCTTCTGCCCTAGAGAGGCCAACGCACATATTAAGTGTGAGACAGATAATCTAGGATACAGAAATTAATTAAACAATTTCTCACATACACAAGCTAAATGGTGCTTAAGGATACTAAGGAAGAGAACAAGGAACCAAGAACGTCTAGACCACTGGATTTGATCTAGGCTAAGTGGTCAGAAAAGTCTGCTTGAGAAAATGACCTGCTTGATCGGATATCTAAAAGCCTCTTGGGAATTTAAATAGGCAAAAGTTGGGGATGGGATAAGTGTTCCAGACCCTTGAAAATGCCCTTGGGTTTGTTGCTGCTCTTCGGATACACATGTTTAGCACTTTCCTGCCTCAGGTATTTGCATTTGCTCCTCTCTCTGCCTAGAAAGCCCTCTCACCTGGTGAACTGGTGACTTATTCTTTACTCAAAGATCACTTCTTCAGAGGCCTTCCCTAGCATTCTTGCTAGCACAGCACCCTGGACAGTCATTACCCCCTTTTCCAGCTTAATGTTTCCTCATAGCATTTATTCACCCCCTGATTTTGTATTACATAAGGATTTGTTTATTATGTTTTCCTTCACTAATTGTTATCTCTTCTTTTCACCACTGTATATGCACCCTAGTACATAGTTTGCCTCAATAAATATATATTAAATGACTAAATGAAAGGAAGCAAGGTACATCTAGGAACAGAAGGAAGGCCAGGGTGGCTGGATATAAATGAATATGAAGGAGGAAGGCAAGAGAAGAGAAAAGACAGGTAGGCATGAGCCAGCATGCTGTAGGACAGTGGCTGGCAAACTCATTAGTCAACAGAGCCAAATATCAACAGCACAAATATGAGAGCCAAATTTTTAAAACTTAAACTTCTTCTAATGCCACTTCTTCAAAATAGACTCGTCCAGGCCATGGTATTTTGTGGAAGAGCCACACTCAAGGGGCCAAAGAGCCACATGTGATTCATAAGCCACAGTTTGCCTACCACGGCTGTAGGACAATATTGGACTTTATTCAAGAGTTTCATCACCATTCTATGAATAATGGAAAGTCAGTGGGGATTTTAAAGAGTAGGAATATTGTGATAAAAGTACCATTCTTTAAAAAATTTTTTTGATTAAGGTATTATAAATGTGTGGCTATTCCTCCATTGCTCCCCCATCCCTCCAATCCTGCCCTCAATCTTACCCTCTGTTGTTTGTGTCCATTGGTTAGGCCTATATGCATGCATACAAGTCTCTTGGTTGATATCACCCCCTCACCCCCAACTTCCCTACCTTTCCTCTGAGGTTTGAGCATCTGATCAATGTTTCTCTGTCTCTGGATCTGTTTTTGTTCATCGGTTTATGTTGTTCATTATAATCCACAAATGAGTGAGATCATGTGAATTTATCTTTCTGCGACTGACTTATTTCACTTAGCATAATGCTCTCCAGCTCCATCCATGCTGTTGCAAATGGTAGGAGTTCCTTCTTTTTTACTGAAGCATAGTATTCCATTGTGTAGATGTGCCAAAGTTTCTTAATCCACTCATCTGCTGATGGGCACTTAGGCTGATTCCAAATCTTAGCTATTATAAATTGTGCTGCTATGAAAATAAGGGTACACACATCCTTTCTGATTGGTGTTTCTATGTTCTTGGGATATATTTCTAGAAGTGAGATTGCTGGGTCAAATTGGAGTTCCATTTTTAGTTTTTTGAGGAAACTCCATACTCTTCTCCATAGTGGCTGCACCAGTCTGCATTCCCACCAGCAGAGGGGTCTTTTTTCTGTGCATCCTCGCCAGCACTTGTCATTTGTTGATTTGTTGATGATAGCCATCCTGACATGTATGAGACACCCAACATCATACTCAATAGGCAAAACTAAAATCATTTCCCTTAAGAACAGGAACAAGACAGGAATGCCCGCTTTCACCACTTCTGTTCAACACAGTACTGGAAGTGCTAGCCAATGTAATCAGACAAGAAGAAGAAATAATAGGCATCCAAATTGGAAAAGAAGAAGTAGAATTGTCATTATGCGCAGATGACATGATACTGTACATAGAAAACCCTAAAGACTCCATAAACATTATTAGACTTAATAAATGAGTTCGGCAATGTAGCAGAATACAAAGTTAATGCCAAGAAATCGATGGCATTTTTATACACCAATAGTGAACTTACAGAAAGAGAAATAAAAAAAAAAAAACCAATCCCATTTACCATTGTACAAAAAAAATTAAGATACCTAGGAATAAACTTAACTAAGGAGGTAAAAGACCTCTACTCAGAAAACTACAGGATGTTGAAAAAAGAGATAGAGGAAGACATAAACAGATGGGAGAACATACCGTGTTCATGCATTGGTAGAAGCAACCTACAAATTCAATGCACTCCGCATCAAAATACCAATGGCATGTTTCACAGACCTAAAATGAACTCTCCAAAAATTCATCTGGAATAAAAAAAGTCCCCGAATAACTGCAGCGATCCTGAGAAGTAGGAGGGATCTCAATACCAAAAATCAAGCTGTATTACAAAGCCACTGTTCTCAAAACTACCTGGTACTGGCACAAGAATAGACATATAGATCAATGGAATAGAATAGAGAATCCAGAAATCTACCTGAACCACTATGCTACATTGATATTTGACAAAAGAGGCAAGAGCATACAATGGAGTCAAGAGAGTCTAGTCAGTAAATGGTGTTGGGAAAATTGGACAGATACATGCAAAAAAAAATGAAACTAGACCACCAACTTACACCATACACAAAATAAACTCAAAATGGATAAAGGACTTAAGTGTAAGATGAGAAACCATAAAAATACTAGAGGAATCCAAATGCAATAAAATCTCAGACATATCCCGAAGCAGTTTCTTCACCGATACCACTCCTAGGGCATTGGAAACTAAAGAGAAAATAAACAAAAGAGACGACATCAAAATAAAAAGACTTTGTACAGCAAAAGAAACCATCAACAAAACAAGAAAGCCCACTACATGGGAGAACATATTTGCCAATGTTATCGCCGATAAGGGTTTAATCTCCAACATTTCCAGGGAACTCATACAACTCAACAAAAGGAAGGTAAATAACCCAATAAAAAATGGGCAATGGACCTAAATAGATACTTTTCCAAATAGGACATAAGGAAGGCCAAGAGACATAAGAAAACATGCTCAAAGTCACTAATCATCTAAGAAATGCAAATTGCCATTTTAAGAGACCTTTTTGCATTCTGTAGAAAGAATGGATTGTTAAGGGTAAGGGAACATGGAGGGATGGAGACCAGTTAGGAGGCTATTATTTTATAGTCTGGAGATAATTATGCCTTGGACTTGAGTGATGACTGTAGAGTTGAGAGAAGTAAATGAGTTTAACTAATGAGTATGAAGTACAATTGATGGGCTGAGGTAATAGACTTGAATGTAGAGAGAGAAGAAGGAGGGAGAGGTTAAGGATCAATATCAGGTTTCTGACTTTTGAAACTAATGTATGGTTTTCCATTGGCTGAAAATGAAACTTTGGAGAGGAGTGTGAGCAAGGACAGGAGAGGCTGGAAAAAATAAAAGACTATGGCCAGATCCTGAGATATTGGAATTTGAGGTTTCAAGATACTGCATATTTCTAGGAGATCATCAAGTCCAGGGATAACCTTGAGATTTGATGAATTAATTCCCCCAAGAATTATTTATTAAGCATCTATTATGTTTTAAGCATTTATATGGACTCTGGGCCTAGCCTACAAAGCAGTTTTTGCCCTCAACTAGGGGAGTTGGATTATACTATTGTACAAATTAAAAATCTATAATTTCAGATAATGTGAAGGTAACAACAGAGTACAGGGATAAAGAGTGGAATTGAGGATAGAGTGGATTTTAGGCAGGATTGTCAGGAAAGGGCTTTCTGAAGGTAACAGTTGAATAAAGACCAGTAAGATGAGGAGAAGCCATTCACACAAAAATCTGTGGGAAGAGCATTCCAAGTAGAGAAACAGTGAGTGCAAAGGCTCCGAGGTGGGAAAATCTTGATATGATTAAAAAAGAGAAAGAACAGTGTAGCACACACACAGTGAGTGGTCCAGAGGCCTAGAGAAAGAAGGACAGAGGAAACAGACAGGAAACATTGTCCCTTTTCTTGCTAATGTTTGGAAGTTGGAAATTATCATGCATGTAATGTGAAACCATTGATGGGTTCTAAGCAGAGGAGTAACCTCATCTGATAAAGGTTTTTAAAGGTCACATCACATCCTTGTGGAGAATTATTGGAAGGAACAAGAGTAGGAGAAGGGAGATGAATGGGAGGCTGCTGTAGGAATCTGCTGAGAGGTGATGGAGACCAGGCTGGGGTGGTGGATTGAATGGACTGGACAACCTGGTTATGGGGTACTTTTGAGGGTAGAGCATCTAGGAATTGCTGCTCGGGTAGGTGGGGATGTGAATGTGGGTTTTGTCTTGAGTATTTGGATGAGTGTGGGTACCATTAACTGAGATGCATTGAGTTGGAATGCAAACTTTCACTGGGTTTGGGATTGTCAAATGGCTGGAAAGGCATAGGGATTGTTGAGCCCCTTGGACAGTGAGGTTGGCCTGGGCCAGGGTGCCATCAGTAGGTGAAAGTGTGACAGCAGTGAGGAGGGGGTGGAGTGACTGAGCCCCCAGGAAAGCGGTCCTATATGCGCTAATATCTGGGTGAGGAGAGCTTCTCCAATGCTGCCCATTTCTCTACCCTGGAGCCCAGGAAACTTAAGAGAATAAAGCCTGGACCAGAGTGGGTGTTAGTTCTCCCAGGAAGTGGAGGGGGGCCTAGAAAGGGGAGAGGAAGTGGGAGTGAGGTAGGCAGGATGGGGGTCAGTCCAAGACTATTGAAGTCTGGTCGGGCAATGGGGTATTTTGACATCTAGACTAGATCAATCTTTTAAAAGCCTCCCTCCTCTAGTTAGCAAAATTATTTTTAGTACCAACTATGAAATGTAACCAATAATATGAATGGCTAGAAAAAACACTCAATAAAAATGATCTTGAGTTGAACTTCATATATATCAGCATACTGTAAAAAAGTAAAAATAAATATTACAGTATAAACATTTATAAAAGTAATGGATTAATGCTTTTAAATTATATTAATGTATGTTTTGAAAAATGGGGAAAATTTAAACTTATTTATTGGTCTGTTTCAATAACAAATGGTAATGCTGCAATTTCTGTTTTATTGAGTTACTCGTTACAGAAGGCAACAATTTTAAAAGAATCCATTTAAATGTTAAAGATATTATCCAAATTCAGGAAAATAGTTCATGTGCCAGCTAAAGTCTGCGCTTTCCAAACAAAAGAAATCCGCCTCGCTGTCTGCATTCTGTTTCACTGCTTTAAAATTTTATACACAAATAAAAATTCCATGTGGTCACATCGAAAGACAGAATGGAAGGAACTCAAGTTCATTTTCTTTGTTTTTCAAAGACTATCTTTAGAACACAGTGCTATCATTGTTTATTTATCAACTTCTATTTAAACACAGGAATATGTAGCATCGGAGATTTTGAGATGGACTGAGCTTGAGTGATTCCGAACATTGGAATGCTCTGGAAATGATCATGTGCTGCTGAGACCCCATGCATGGGTCCAGCTGCGTGACCGAAAGGGTATGGATTAACGTCCATGAAGAATACAATGCTCATTCAAGGATAAGCAATAAAAAGAACTAATTTGAATATATATTACATATAAATTAAGTATATGTATATTAAAACTCAACAGTGGAAACAGCAATTGTTAGCATTTTACCAATGAACAATTTTTCAGGGAAGAGTATTTTATCACTGCAGAGTTTAGAATTGTTAGTACCTGGTGATAATATAAAGAGATGAACTTTTGGCTGGCTTTATTAAGCATCAGTGGTGACAACCCTGTATTGCCTTCATCTGGGTAGACCTTGCCCACCAACCTCCCCCAGCAAAGGAGGGCCTGTTTGGGTGAGAGGTCTACTCTGAGAGGATGTACTGGGAGCTCTGGGTGGGGATTCCTCTGTCCGATGTCTTTTGTAGTCTCTACAGACCGAAGAGAGGGTCCTGGTGGCAGGGACATCTGAACTTGGTTCTGTGTCTTCTTCGTCTCTCTGTCCCAGTCTCATTGCTTTTCTCAATTCTTGTTTGTTCTTCTATTTGTCTGTCTATCCCTCTGTTTTCCATTTCTCCCTCTCTCTGTCTCAAGTCCATTCCTACCCTTGCCCCTCTTTCCCTGTCCCCCTGTCTGTCTCTGTCTCCCTAGTTCTCTACCTCTCTGTTCTCTCTTTCTTGCCCTTCTAGGTGTCTGGCTTCTCTGTGTAGGACCTGGGCTTCTTGGGTTTTTTACTAGAGAGCTAAGAGGGGTGAGGGGAACCAAGGAGCCATCCTTCAAGCTGTTATCCCACCTATCAGGACAGGCTCTTTCTCTTAGAAATGCTTGATACATTTGGGATGTCCTGGGCATGACAGCCCTTTCTCTAATCATAGGACTGGCTGTAGGCCTCAGCCCAGCTAATCAGGTCCCACATTGTTTGAGGGGGTGGGGTTTATGGCTTGCGGAAATTGGGGCCCCGTGGACTGACAGGAGAGGGATCTGGGGTGGACATAGACAGAATAGTGGGTACAACCACAGAGCTTGGGGCTCAGCTGGAGTCTCCTACGGTGTCACTCTCTTTGAAGAATCTGAGCTCCCTTCTTCTGCCTTGGCCTGGGGAGGGCAGAAGCTCTCACTTCTCAGACTGAGACCTCTCCCCCACAATGACTTCCCAACAGGGCTCCTTCCCAGCCAAGATGGCACCTGGGGACTCAGAAGCTGACTCCACCTCCATCCTATCCTCTTCTCCACTCCTTCCTTCTGGACCATGAGTCCTGTCCATATAACATGGGAATTGTCTGCGTCCCCTCTCTCCCTAGCTGTCACCCCACCCTCTCACTCCCCTGTCTGCTATGCTCCAGCTTCCCAGCTAGCCAATGCTGGGCTTTTACTTAAGGTGTCTTTTACTGACACAAAATAAGAGTTGTATCTCAGGGGAGAAGTCAGTGGAAACCACTGGCATAGAACGTCATGGTCTCTGGTTACTTGGGGAAGGCGCAGTCTGACTCCAGCATTCATTTGTGCTAGGTTGGCCGCCTGGGTCTTTGGAGAACACAGAGGCCCCATTCCGCTGTCCTTGTACCTCCACAGAGTCAGAGCCAGACTTCACAAGATCCTGGCTCTTGATGCAGATTTTGCTGTTGACTTTGCTGTGCCTGGATTAGTGCTGACACCATGAAGGGATCTACCTCCTTCTCATCCAGGTCAAAGGAGCCCCAAGTAGCCCTTTGGTACAACTGCATTCATATGTTCCTTTCTGGGAATCTTTAAAGAAAGAGGTTACCTGCATTCATATCTTAAACTCTCCTGGCTGGGAAGCTCTACTCGGTACCTTACCTAACTCCCTTTCAGTGTAATTGAAGCTTGCTTTGTTTAGTGAGAACAGAATAATCCTCAGAGGTGTGTTCAGAGGCCAGCACAGACTCCAAGGTAAGGAGCAAGGCACAGTGGGAAGAAGCTTCCTAGGTGGCGCAGCACCCCTTGGGGGCACCAGTTGTGTGAAGTGGGTGCCAGCTATGAAGATTAAGGTGTCAGCCAGTTGTAGGGACCTGAGTGCCAACTGTGTGCATGGGGAATGCCAGCCAGGTGTGAGGATGGGTTCCAGCTGTATGGGTTGAATTACCAGCCAGCTGTGTAAACTATATTCTAGCTGTTTGGATGGAAATGCCAGCCCCCTGTGTGACCTGAGTGCCAGCCAGCTGCATGGACTGGGGTGCCAGCTGTGAGAATAAAGGTGCCAGCATGGGCCAGGTGGAGACTGGACTCATCTCAGCTGCTTGCTTACAGTATGTGCTTCTGCTATGGCACTGATGTTTTCTCTTCAAGCATTTTCAATAAGTCAAGGTCACTGAATCAAACTGTCTTTACTCGGCGACTTTAGTTGCAGAATTGAAGATATGTTTCTCTGATGCAAAAAAATATATATATACCACATCATTAAGAATAAGAAAACCATCATTAGGAATGAGCCAGGTCTTTCAGAATCATATTTTCAAGGGAAAGAATGTTAAGATGTTACTAATGTTAAGATGACTATTTGTATTTATTGAATGCCTGCTATGTGCCAGATACTGTATAAACAGTCATACTTAAAATGGATGACAGGGGTTCAGATACAGTGCCTCAAGTTATTACATATATGTTTATTCTGTGAGTTCCCCATGGCTCAAGCCAGAAGGCTTGGGAAGGCGCTCATCTGCACCCATTCTTCTCAAAGGAAACAGCAGCCCCAGAGGACCACAGTGGGTGCAGTGATTGCTGACCAGAGCCACAAAGTTCTTAGAGATGCTGGTTGTGAGAAGAGCAGCTCACCGCTGAGGGATCCTGAACAATTTTGCAAATGGAGGCAATTTCCTGACTTATCTAGTCAGCCAGCTTGATTATTTCTATGCCTTTTCTATTTCATCTCTGCCCCTTTGCAGCTACATCCTGGAATTTACCATGCTGCCTTAGGGGAAGTGTGTTCGATGCTTGTTGTAAAAAATAAATCAACAAAAATAACTCCACCTGTTTATATTTACTTTTCAGAAAGCCATTGAAAAGATACATACATACATATACACATACACATACATATATAGATACGCACACACACATATCCAGGTGACTGTTGTTATTTATGGTAATTGTGTCCCATGGAGTTGCCACCAACACTGAATTAGTGAATATTAATTTAGGTGTGATACAGGGTTAGGTTCCTGTAAGCCTCAGGTTGCAACATTTCTATAAACAGATCAATACATAACTGTTTTATGTGTGTTTTTCTTTAAAGACACATTATCTAATATATATTGTTGATTCATTAACACTGACCTCAGGGCCAACAGTACTATAACTCGTGCTGAATGAAGCCCATTCCACACATGTATTTTCTCCCTAAGGCACATCTTGCCTTTTGCGATCAGGAACACTAGACAGTGCTTCAGTGCTAGGTTTGGGGGCCATTTAAACAGCAAATCACAAATATCACAAAGATGCAGCCCCCCAGTAGAAAACAAACAAAACCTAGGGGCACTAAATGTACTGGAAAAAGGACACTTGTTTACAGCACGAGAGCTGAGACAGGAAGCAGAGTGTTAGCCTCAGCTGGGAGCACGCACACCGGGTAACTAATTTTTTTGCCAATTTGATCTTCTCCATAAATGGCTGTGAAAGTGTCTTAAGTATTGATTTTGAGGTTTCAGATAAATCTTACCAAGCAGGCAAGTTCACAAACATGGAATCTGTGAATAATGAGGATCAACTGTGTGTATACCTGCATGTCTATCTGTGCCCCTGCACGCACACACACACACACACACACACACACACACACACACACACACACTCTGAGGCTAGGACTCAACTTTGAGGAGGAATTCGATAGAAAGGACCTGGTGCTTCAGAACAGAGATACGTGCGGATGAGTTCCCCTGAGACGGTCTCCAAAAGGGGCTTCTTTAAGCATGTGTAAGTGACCTAGAGTGAGGAGGTTACACTGAAGTTTCTCAATTTGCAGTTCTATTGAGCTTGTTAGGAGTCATTACGTTGTTTGGCTAGAGTCTGGGAAGACCTATGACTCTTCTCAAGTGGACATAAAACAGGAACATGAAGTAGAATGCCACATGTTTAGAAATGAATAGTTATAAAAGAGCAGGTTTCAGGGTTTGGGCTGGTCCTGGGGATAGGAAGTCAGTGTAGACCCTTACACAACTCTGGTGCGACATTCTGTGAAGGTCAAAGTGGCCAGTCTCATTCTGGGCAACGTCCTATTACTCACCCAGATTCACCTAGCTGGACATCTGAGAGGTGCCCTAAACTACTTTTTCTTTCAAGATTTGTGATTCCACTGCCTTCATATCTTTTTCATTAGGCCATTAGCCATCTCAAAGCAGAGGTTCCAGAGCTGTCACATAGAGTGGCCATAAGCATTATGTAAGAGGAATGAGTGTATTTGCTTATGTTTCCAGCGCTACAAATCAGAACACAGGCCCTGAGGAGGTGGATGGGTAGAAAGATGGAGTGAAAATTGTCTTTGTTTAATGTATACCAGAGGCCCAGTGCACAATTAAATCGTGTGCGTGTAGGGTCCCCTAAGTGTAACTTGCCATCAGAGTCATTCCTGCCACCCCTCCAAGCCTTGCATGTTCCACGAATGCTGCTGGCGGCCGATGATGCTCCTCAGATGCTGACAGCACCCCAGGTTGCTCCTTAGATGCTGCCAGCGCCCTGCAATGCTCCAGAAATCCTGCCCGCCACAGCCACAGTGGGACCCAGAAGTCCCTCCCACCACAGCCACAGTGGGACTCAGAAGTCCTGTCCCTCATGGCCATGTGGGACCCATCAATGCACCTCCTGATGAGTCCGGTAGTTGGTTATGGTGCTGTGACAGTGGCACGACCACAGGCCTTTTATGATATAGGTTTGTTATTATTATCTAGGTATAACAATCAGTGATATATCACTATCTTATCTGTTATGTTTGATAACTTGGTGAAAAGAGATGATAAAAATACTAATGTAGCTAACATGCCTATATATGTCATGTGTTGGGCCACATGTTTTATTTTTAAATTTAAAATTTTAAAACAGTATAACATGCACATAGTTTCCCCCCAAACATTTTACTTAAATTTTTTTAAATGACAGAAAAGTTTGAAGAAAAGTATAATGAATATTTACATGTCCTTTGTCTAGATTCACCAGTTATGTTTTGTCAGAATAACTTATTTTCTCATCTATCATTTATCTATCTATCTATCTATCTATCTATCATATATCTACTTACATTATTATTTTATTGTTATTATTATTTGGTGAATGACTTAAAAATGTGTTACAAACATTGTATTGCTTTACCCTAAATTCTTCATTATGTATCTCCTAAGAATTAAAGGTATTCTCCTATCTTCTATAATAATAGAGGAATATGCAAATTGTCCCTTACTCTATAACGTAACAACCAATTGCAGGAGGCTGCCTGTGCGTGCGCGGCGTGGTGTTGCTCCAGATATGAGGCAGAAGTGGGGAGGTGCCCGAAGGAGGCAGGACCATCCTGTGGCAGGGACAGCAGGGGTGAGAGCCCATATAGCACCCCTCACCAGTCCTTTGCCACTCACCACTCACACTCTGAGTGCCCCGCAGCCTACCTGCCAGGGGAAGGAGCACAGTACAGTGGTCAGGAGGCTTCCACATGCTCCTCTGGAGCCGTGATGGGGCAGAGCTGCTGTGTTGCTTCAGAGACTGGGTGGAAGTGGGGAGGCACCTGGAAAAGGTGAGACAAGCACTAGGTGACTCGAGGGACTGAGGGCAGGGTTTGAAGCAGCCAGAGAAGGCCAGAGGGGCTGGGGGCTGGGCCAGGCATGCTGGAGCTCTGTGTGGAGAGGTTCAGGTGTCAAGGCAGAGTGGGGCCACACAATTTTGCATGCTGGGCTCCTGGTATAACCATAATACTATTATCACAACTAAGAAATTTAAAATTAACTCAATACTATCATCTGATATGCAATATATATGCCTAAGCAACCATCTGACCGTCCAACCATCCAGTAGCTATGATACGCAATGACCACCAGGGGGAAGATGCTCAACATACAGGCATGGAAACATGGAACAGATTGATGAATCTTAGAGGAAAGGTGGTGGGGGGGGGGAGGTGGGAAGAGATTAACCAAAGATCTTATATGCATACTAGAGGCCCCATGCACAAATCCATGTACCAGTGGGGTCCCTCCACCTAGCCTGCAGGAATTGGGCCAAAACCAGCTCTCTGACATCCCCTGAGGGGTCCTGGATTGTTAGAGGGTGCAGGCTCATAGATTGACACTCAACCACTGAGCTGTGCTGGCCGATAAATAGGGTATATTTTCTATCCTTGGTTCTGTACCTGGTGGCCCTTTCAATCTAGAAACACATGTTTGAGTCATTGCTTCAATAATTTTCCCTTTTGGTTTCTGTTTTCCTGGAATTTATGCTATTCAGATATCGGCTCTCCTCACTGGTATTATAATCTTCTTGTACTTTCTCCCATTTTGCATCTGTTTGGATTTTATGCATCTCGTTAGAGGTTCCCTAACTTAGTCTTACAACCATTCTATTGAGTTATTTCTGTTATGATATTTTTAATTTTCAAGTGCTCTTACTATCTTTTCTTTAATAATTGAATGTTCTTACTAAGTATACACTGTTTCCTTTTATATCTCTGAGGATATTAGTTATAGGGATTTTTTCTTCCTATATTATTGCTATTTCCTCTGATTTTTCCTATTTGCTTGTTTTAGTCTTTTCTTTTGCAACAGAGTGTTTTTTCAAACATTTAGTAAACCTTGATTGTCCTTTATATTTAAGGAAGCAACAAAATGCTCAAAGGAAACCCCATATGTACAGGTTTATGGACTGGTGAGTTCCTCTAGGATGATTAAGCAGATGCAGGTATTCAAGTAGGAACCCATAAATGCCAATATTATTATATCCTTTCTCTTGGATTGGTAGTTGGTGCCCTCTGTAGCCCCATGGCTGACCATATCCTGCTCTTCCCACCCATTCTCTTATTCAATCACACATGCTTCCCTCTGGCCATGCTGCCACTCTCCACTGACCCCCAACAGTGAGCAGTTTTAGGCCTCTGTGAAGATGTTTTGCTGGAATGCATTTTCTCACCTCCAACTCTTCCATGGGGCAAACTCTTACTTCCCTAATAAGGGTCTGTTAGAATAATTTCTTTTTGTTTTCATACTTTTCCACCTGCTCCCCATTCCAGGACAGAGTTCGCCTCTTTCTATCATATTTCCTCTCAATTCCCCATGATTTCCTGCTTGTACATCTCCCCCACTAACCTCAATGCTTTTTGAGGGCAGGGGCTCTCTTATTCTGTTACCTGATTCTGATCCAGCCAGTGTTTTTAGCAATAGTGACATGTTGGCCTTTTGAGGGTAATATAGAAAAAAAAATAGACACTGTGGTTCCCAAAAATCAAAGACGTTTTGTGGACCTAGTACCATCACAGGCATCTACGCCCAATTCAAAGGGCTAAATTTAGACCAAGACTTATAATAATTTTTAAAAACCTACAAAGCCTCATCCCACCCTACAGTTTCCCATGTCCTCTCAAGATGGCAAGCAGACATATCACATTTATCTACCACACCCTGTGGCCAAGGTGGACCTATCATCTGGAGAAACTAAGAAAATGCTCACCATAAGGAGCTTTGACCTCTCTCTGAGGACCTCTGTCTGTGAAACTGTCAATCAATTGTGAGCATGTCCCAGACCGAGTTGGGTTCTCTCAGAGTCTTTATACCTGAACTACTTGCAGACCCATCATTAACAGATCACAAAAGTGTCAACATTACATGAATACTTATTAACTGGGGCAGGGATGGCAATTGCATTTTATCTCCAGGTCAATTCCACCTGATGCGTCATGGTTGCCTGAAGCCCCAAACATCTCAAGGCTTAGTTGGAAGAGGACCCATTTTAAGGCCTTAACCAGGTGCAGTATAAAAGAGTCCCTGTGATCAATTAGTGATGTCTGCCACAGGCAGTTATTCGTCAGCCCAGAAACAGGGGAAAGATGAAAGTAAAATGTTCTAAGACAGTGTTTCCCAAACTTGGCTGATGATGATAATTACCTGGAGGTGCTTATTAAAAATAGATTCCAGAATTTTCCTCAGGATATTTAGATTCAGGAGGTCTGGAGCAAGGCCCTTGAATCTATACTTATTAAGCACTCACATGACTCATACCATTAGGCTAGTCTGGAAACACTATTCTAAGGGAGTGTGGGTTTCTAGGAATCCTGGCTTAACAAAAGAAAAAATGCAGGAAAATGGAGTAATGGAACCTAGTCCTGAGGAAAGGAAGGAAGAATATTTAACCTAAACAAACAGAACTTCAGACCCCTATACTTAAGTAAGGGCTCTGTATGAATATGCAAATCTTAACCAAAGCCCTTGAGGTGTTAAACCTCAAGAACTAGTGCAGTGCTTGACATAAGTCAATGACTAAGGAATAAGCATACCATTATGTTTAGTAAATATAGATCTAGTGTCTTGTTTATATTCCAGTTGTCCAAACTCAGATCCCTCTGTATTTCATTTGTCACCTCTGGTATGAGATGATCTAGGGAGGCTCCAGAGGATGGTAGTTATAACCCATAAGAACAACTTACATAGATCTGTGTTTGTCAACCAGGCAAACTGAGAGTTGAACAGGGATAGGATCTCCTCCTTTGCAACATAAATATCTTCAGAGAAGGCTAATCACATTCTTGACATTGCAGTCCTCTGAACATTGAACACAGTTTAGACAAACTTCAATAAATCACACCTCGGCAGCTGGGGAATCCGTTTCTAAAACTAGTTTTCCCACCTCAAAAAAGATAGGACGAATTCCTATAAACAGGCACAGCTCATGTGGACTTGCAGCCCCTTCTCCAATATCCTAACCTCAGTAGTGTGTGCTGCGGCCTAAGTGAGGGGAGTTGGGCCTTGGATTCTTACAGAGACCATGTCGCCAAAATAGATGGCTAATGTTTATTAAGCACTCACTATGCACCTACTACTTTAAACCTTGGACATATTAACTTATTTTATCCTCTCTAGATACTATGGGAAGGTATTATTATTCCTATTTCATAGCTATGATACTGCAGCACAGAAATTATAACTTTTTTGCTCCAAAGCACATAGCTAATACAATGCCTATATTAGCTATCTATTTCTCCACAACAAATTGCTCCCACATTTAGCAGTTTATTTTTTTCATAATTGAGATTTTATTGTTTTGAGGATCAAGTACACAGACATTTCAATTTGTACACAATTCTTAACATACGTACCAAAAATGTAGTCATGTAATCGTGATTCTTTCTAAACAGTTATTCCAGTGACTTTCCAGCTTAAAATTTAGAGGCTACCTTTCCTTAATAGAGTATCAAGTACCAATATCTTCAAATGTTGATACGCTGTTACATCAAAGTCCCACTAATTCACAATTTAATATCATATATATTACAGAATCAAATTCAATCGTTCACAGCACATTGACAAAGTTACAGGAAAACTGGACCACCACACCGAAGATGTTACAGACGCACAAAGTTCTGACAGGGAGAGCCAAGACCAAGGAGTGGTTTTCTTCAGGAAACAATTCTACCAAAGACACGTGAACGGAAGTAATTTAAAATGTTCAAGACATAGCAAACGCATGGCTGACTCCAAATCGCCATTTAGTATGCTTTGTATTCTAGGATATAAAAACCACCCCCATCTATGGAATGTTAAGCTGTCACCTAAGACAATCAAAGTCTCCCATATTCAATATCCCACTATTTTCTGGTTGTACCAAAAAATAAACAACCAGCAAGTGATTTCACCTCTTAAAAAAAAGCATTTACACTTAAAAAAAATGGGATGAGGTGGAATTCCCTCCTTCTTAAAAATGTTTCTAGAGCTACTAAAAAACTTGCATTTACAAAATAGTTGATAAAAATATTCCTCTGGATTGTACAAGAAGGGAGACAGGGCCCACTGGTAAGACCTGGTACATGACGTTAATCAGACTTGGCTTCTTTTTCTCCC
Source organism: Antrozous pallidus (assembly GCA_027563665.1). Classification (NCBI taxonomy): domain Eukaryota; kingdom Metazoa; phylum Chordata; class Mammalia; order Chiroptera; family Vespertilionidae; genus Antrozous; species Antrozous pallidus. The sequence goes on from CM050508.1 coordinate 190,285,676, forward strand.
GCTTCACCTGAGGTTGGACTCTCCTCGTTTTTAGTTTCTCCGTTCTCCGCAGGTAGATCTTCTTTCGGCTCCTGGTCAGCCACTTCGGCCTGCTTTCCCTTGGCTCCCCTTTTCCCTTTCGTCTGCACTTTTTTGTCCGCAGACTTGTCCTTTCCCGCCGCCTTTTTGGGCTTCGCTTCCACTTTCGCAGGAGCAGGTTTGGCTGACAACCTGGCCGACCTCCTCTTCGGCTCCTCCTTGGCCGCCCCCTCCGCAGAGCTGACCTTCCTCTTGGGCATCGTGACGGCGGGCCGGGCGCGTGCTGGGTGCCTGGGGGCCGCGGCGCGCCTAGTGGCTTGGCGAACCTGCGCTGCCTGGCCGCTGCCGGTCTCCCGCCGCCCGAGCCGCTCGGACCCGCCACATTTAGCAGTTTAAAACAACAAAATTCATCTCACAATTTTTGTGGGTCCAGAAATCTAGGTGTGGCTTGGCTGGGTCCTTCCTTCAGTGCAGGGTTTCTCCCAGGGTTTCAGTCAAGGAGTCTGCAAGACTTCAAGGCTTAGTTGGAGGAGGACCCATTTTCAAACAGGTCCTTGGGCTTATTTGATTGAAGAGCTTTCTCAGGTTTTTGCTTCGTTTTTGCCCAGTTTTGTGGACCCTTCCACAGGGCAGCTGAAAACATGATACCTGGCTTTCAATAGGACAAGCAAGACAGAAGGCATGAAAAACATCACCAAGATGGCTGCTAGAATCTTTCTGCAACCCAGTCCTGGAGGTGACACTCTGTCATGGTTGCTATGTTCTCTTCCGAAGAGAAGCAAATCATTAGGTCCAGTCTTCACTCAAGGAGAGGAAATTACACAAAGGGGTAAATCCAGCTGGCTGGGGCCATTGAGGCCATTTTAGGATCGCCTGCCACCATGGCAATGATCTAGGCAGTGAGCCCCCAGAGCTGCCTTCTAGACACCACGCTGGCTCTCAAGAAGTGAGGGAGAGGTAAACACAATCCAGCAAAAGGGTTATTCTGTGTGAGGGGAGGAAGGAGAAGAGTGAATACAACAGTACTGATGATGCTCTAGTTTTGAAGTGGGTATTCACTTAGTTATCATGCCACATAACTCTCATGTACATTATGTGTATTCTTTTAGATGCATCAAATATTACATTTATTTTTAAAAATTATTTACTTATTTCCTTGTGGAAAGTGACAGCAGCAAATTGCCAACACTGAAGAATGGAGAATCTGTGTATGCCTGAAAGGGGGATAAGCAACAGGACTGCATGTGAGAAGTGACTGGTGGAAATTTTAAAAAATTAATAGACTTCATTTTTTGGAATAGTTTTATGTTGACAGAAAAATTAAGTAGAAAGTACAGAGTTCCCATACACACCCCATCCCCAATTTCCTCAATTATTAATATTTTGCATTAGTGTATACATTTGTTATAACTGTATATTTATAAAAATACATTATTTTAAATTAAAGTTCATAGTTTACATTAGGAGTTATAACCCACATATTATACAATCAATCAATTTATCATGAAGAAATCAATGTTTTTATATTCATAGGTTTATGTTACCACTACCACTATCTAATTTTAGGAATTTTTTGTGGCTCCCTGATAAACTTCATATCTATTAGTAGTCACTTCCCATTTTCTCTTCTCCTTTCCCCCACCCCCCTCTTTCAACTTTAGTCCTAGTCTACCACTAATATGCTTTCTCTCTCACTTTTCCTATTCTGGATATTCTGTATAAATGAATATTTCATATCAATGCAAAATATGGTCGCTGTGACTGGCTTCTTTTACTTAGAATATTGATTTTAAGGTTCATACATATGGTAACATGTATCAGTATGTTATTTGTTCTTATTGTGGAATAATATTTTCTGTACCAGATTTTATTTATCCATTCATCAGCTGATAAACATTTAGATTGGCCCCATGTTTTGACTACTATGAGTAATGCTGCCATGAACATTTGTGTACAAGTGTTTGTATGGATATATATTTTCATTTCTGTGGGAATATATGTGTAGGAGTAGAATTGCTGAGTCACATGTTAACTTTACATTTAACATTTGTGAGACTGACAAACCAAAATGGCTGCACGATTTTAAAATCCTACCAGCAATGTATGAAGGTTCCAATTTCTCCACATCCTCACTAACATTTGTTATTCCCTGTCTTTTAGTTATATCCATCCTGGTAGATATGAAATGGAATCTCATTGTGGTTTTGATTTGCATTTTTCTAATGACTAGTGATATTGAACATCTTCCTTGGAGAAATCTCTACTCAGATCCTTTTCCCATAAAAAAAGTAATATTTTTATTTTTATTATTGATTTGTCAGAGTTCTTAAAATATATTCTAGATAAGAGTCCCTCATTAGATATATTATTGAAAATATTAAATTTTATTTTGTGGGTTATCTTTTCACTTTCTTGATGGTATCATTGCAACACAAAAGTTTTTAATATTGATAGTCCAATTTATTTTTTTCTCTTTTGTTTCTTGTGCTTTTGATGTAGTAGTTAGAAACCATTACTTAACCCAAAGTCACAGATTTACTCCTATGTTTTGGTCTAAGAGTTTTCTAATTTAGCACTTACTAGTATATTTAAATCTATGATCTATTTTGAATTATTAAATAATTAAGATAAGGATTCAAATTAATTCACTTGCAAGTGGATATCTTGTTGTCTCAGTCCTACTTGTTAAAAAATAGTTCTTTCGCCATTGAATTATCTTGGCAGTCTTGTTGAAAATCAATTGACCATAAATGTATGGGCTTATTTGTAGATTCTCAATTCCATTCCATTGATCTATAGGTCTATCCTTTTGCCAGTACCACCCTGTCTTGATTACAGAGTAATTTTGTAGCAAGTTGAAATAGAGTAGTGTGAATCTTCCACATGCATTGTTTTCCAAAATTGTTTTGATTATTCTGGATCCCTTTAATTTCCATATGAATTTAAAGATCAGCTTTTTCATTTCTGCAAAAAATGAAGTTGGGATTTAGAGAGGGATTGTGTTAAATCTACAGAAAGATTTGGCAAGTTTTGCCATTTTAACAATATTAAGCCTTCCAAATCATTAACATAAAATTTCTTTCTATGTATGCAGATCTTTAAAAAAATTTTAGCAATATTCTGTGGTTTCATTGTACAAGTTTTGAACTTCTTTTGCTAAATTTATTCTGAGGCATTTAATTCTTTTTCATGCTATTGCAAATGGAATTGTTTTCTTAAATTCATTCCTCATAATGTTTCTTGCCAGTGTATATAAATACAATTTATCTTTACAAATTGATCATGTATTCTGCATCTTTGCTGACCTCATTTATTAAGTCTAATAGTTGTTTTAGTCGATTCCTTTAGGGTTTTCTAGATATAACACTGTGTCGTGCAAAAGAGAGATAGACTGACTTATTCCTTCCCAATGTGGGTGACTTTTATTTCTTTTTCTTGTCTAATTTTACTGGTTAAAACCTGAGAATCCCCAGTTCAATATTGAATAGAAGTGGCAAGAGTGGACATCTTGCCTTGTTCCTGACATTAGGAGAAAAGCACTCGAATTTTCACCACTGTGTGTGTGTGCCATTTATGGGTTTTTCACAGATCTCTTATCAACTTGAAAAGGTTTCCTTCTTTTTATATATTTTTTAGCATTTTCTTTATTATGAAAGGTATTGAATTCTGTCAAATGGTTTTTCTACAACTTTTGAAAGAATTCTTTTTTTTGGGTCTTTTATTCTATTAATATGGTATATTATATGAATTGATTTTTAGATGTTAAACCAACTTGCATTTCTGGGATAAATCTCATTTGGTTATGGTATATAATCCTTTACATATGTTTGGTAGTATTTTGTTAAAGATTTGTACAAGTATATTCATAAGGGATATTAGTCTGTAGTTTTCTCTTCATATGAATGTCTTTGTTTTGTTTTGATATCAGGGTAATACCTGCCTTATAAAACGAGCTGAGAAATTTTCTTCTTTGTGTGTGTGTGTGTGTGTGTGTGTGTGTGTGTAAGATTTCGTGAAATATTGATATTGACTTTCTTGAGTGGTAAAATTCACCAGTGAAGCCATCTGAGCATGAGTTGTTTTTATTTTTTTTTCTTCCTGTGGGGAGTTTTAAAGTTACTAATTCAATCTCTTACTTGAAGGTAGAGCCCTATTTTATATTTCTTGATGGGTCAATTTTGGTAATTTATGTCTTTCTAAGAATTTACTATTTTATATCTATCTATATAAAACCCCTAATATGCAAATCAACCGAATTGCAGAATGACTGGTCTCTAAGACATGCACTGACCACCAGGGGGCAGCTCAATGTAGGAGCTGTCTGCTGGTGGTCAGTGTACTTCCATTGCAGGAGCACGCTCAGGCAGAAGCTGGCTTACGACGGGCGAGCACAGTGGTGGGACCCTCTCCTGCCTCATCGCAGCGCTAAGGAGCAGCAAGCTAAGCAGTAAGGAGTGAGAGGGCAGGTGGTTAGAAGCTGGATTGCAAGAGGGAGCAGGTGGGGCTGAGGGACACTTCTCCTCACATGAATTTTGCGTACTGGCCTGTAGTAATTTACATAATTTATTTGGCATGCAGTTATTCATAGTATTCTTTTATATTTACATATAAAGATATATTTAAATGTTGTACACATTTACATATTTAAATATTTGATGTATATTTTAAAGTTTTGGTATGGTCAGTAGTGATGCCTCCACTTTAGTTTCTGATTTTAGTGTTAAATATTCTCTCTTAATTTTCTTGGTCAGTCTAGCTAAAGGTTTAGCAATTTTGTAAGTCTTTTTAAAGAATAAATTTTGGTGTTTTTAAAAAATCTATTTTAAAAATTCTATTTCATTTTTTCTGCTCTAGTCTTTATTATTTTCTTCTTTCAGCCTGCTTTGGGTTTAGTTTGCTCTTATTTTTCTATACTAGGTTATTGATTTAAAATTTTTGCATTTTTTTTACTATAGGTGTTTATAGCTATAAATTTCCCTTTGAGAACTACTTTGCTACATTTCAGATTTTGATATGTTGTGTATTTGTTTTCCTTCATCTCAAAGTATTTTCTAATTTTCCTTTTGATTTCTTTTTTGTCCTATTGGTAATTTAGTAGTGTGTTGTTTAGTTTCCACATATTTGTAAAGTTTCAAAACTTCCTTCTGTTACTGATTTCTAATTTCACTCCTTTTGAAGTTTATTTTGTGGTCTGGCAAAGGGTTATCCGAGAGAATCTTCAATGTGTGTGTGAGGAGAATGTGCATTCAGCTGCCATTATGTTGAGAGTTCTATCAATGTCTTTTAGGTTTAGTTGTTTTATAGTGTTGTTCAATTCTTCTGTTTACTTATGACATTCCCCACTCCCCCGTTGTTCTATCCATAATTGAAAGAACAATGCTGAGCCCCCTACCTTTATTGTTGAAATGTCTATTTTCCTCCCTTAAATTCTGTCAGCTTTTGCTTCATGTATTTTGAGTCTGTGTTGTTAGGTGCATATGCATTTGTAATAGTTATATCTTCCTGATGGATTGATATTTTTACTATTTAAAAATGTCCCTTGTGTCCTAGCTGATTTGGCTCAGTGGATAGAGTATCTGTGGACCAAAGCATTTCAAGTTTGATTCTGGTCAAGGGCACGTACCTTGGTTGCAGGCTCCTCCCTGGCCCCGGCCCTGGTCAGGGCTCATGCAGGAGGCAACCAATTGATGTGTTTCTCTCACATTGATGTTTCTCTCTGTCTTTCTCTCTCTTCCACTCTCCCTAAAAATTAATAGGAAAATATCCTCAGGTGAGGATTAAAAAACCAAACCAAAACAAAAGTCCCTTGTTATCTCTAGTAACATGAAACCTCTTCTCTAAAAGTGAACGAGGGATAGAGTGATTGGGCCCCCACAGTCCCGGCCTGGTGTGCCTAGAGTAGAGCCGTATGAGTGGGAGCTGAGTGATGGAAGGGAGATTGGTCCACTCTGCAGGGTCAAGCAGGCTAGTACTCGTGAAACCTGGGGCAAGGGAAGGGAATGACAAAGGCCTATAGTTTGTACCTGCCAAGATGAAAAGGTAGTTCCAGTCTGGGAGTGAGGGGGAAAGGGAGCCCTCTTCTTCTCTGTTACACTGATTTGGAGTAGAACTTCTGTAATATGGAGCTGGGAGAGGGTTTAAGGAAGTGAGTTTTGGCTCAAATGCCATAGACTCTCACTGTTCCTATTGAAATTTAGTAGATTTTCTTGAATGAACATTTCCCTTTGTGGTATGCCCTTCGGACAATATCTAAATACTTTAAATGATATTAAAAAATATTTTTCACCAATTCAATAGTTGTTTGGCTAGAGAGAGAAACTGCCAAGTCCTATACCTTTTAGGAAGTCCTGCACTTCCCTGTAGTTTTTAAAAGAATAAATAGGGCTAGATTTAGATTTCTTAAATTGAACCACCCAGATATTCTCAACAGTTGAGGTTGCCATGACCAAATATGAGGAAAACAAGACATAATCCTTGGAAGCACCAAGTGGCCACACATTTGCCTTTCACCTCTCTGGGAAATCAATGTCTTTACTCAGCAACTCAAAATTATGGTAGCAATAAAATGAAATTGCATTTGTGTGAAGGCCTAACCTACCCTAATGCTTTGCATTGTTTATAACTCGGTGGGCAAATGCCAAGGCAGGAGTCTGATTAGCAACCAGTCATAGACTTTTTATAAAAAATCGAATTATGTAGGTGAAAGTGAAAGTGAAATGTGGTAGAAATGAAGAAGTGCCATTCGCAAACTGGGTGACTCTTGTCAGAAGAGGCCTACCTAATGGTGGGCTGATGCAGGCCAGGAGTTTTCAGATTCAGAGGTTAGACAGATTTAATGAGCAAGGGTATTCTGGTGATGGAATGATTGGCAGTCCAAGGGTGTCCCACCAGCCAGGCAAAGATATGCCATGAGAAGGTGATACTGGAATAGTTCTGGCAGGTGGTCAGATTCAGGAAGATCTGGCTGCAGGACACTCCCCTCACCTCTCACAGCTCTGGGAAAATGGATGCCGAGGTATGAGACACATTTCCAGTGTTCACGTGGCATAAGGTCAGAATGGGATCAAGTACCCAAGCTGAGAAGGATGAATCATTAACAGCAGGCTATGGGCTGCTTAAATTCTCTAAGTAACAGATGATTGGGTCCTGAGCCTCAGTCTGTGTGGGAGTTGATTGTCAATAGCTGTAGGCATTAGAGACTCTTTGGGGCAGAGAATTATGTAGAAGAATATAGCTATTCTTACTGGGCAACTCAGATAATAATCCTATCTAATAAAAGAGTAATATACAAATTAACCACACCTCCGCTACGCCCACCAGCCAATCAGAGGGAGCATGCAAATTAACCCAACCAAGATGGCGGTTAATTTGCATATCCTGGCATAGAAGATGGTGTAGAAGGAAGCCAAGCACTGCAGAAGGGACCAAAGCTCTGGAGAAGCAAGCAAGTGGGTTAGGGGAGAAGGCAGCAGAGATAGGAGGGAGTGGGGCAGAGAAGATGGGAGGGAGCGAGGCAGAGAAGAAGAAAGTGAGGCAGCAGAGAAGGGAGGGAGTGAGGTAGCGGGGATGGGAGGGAGCTTTGCTCAGGCTGCAGGAAGCCCTATTCTTGCAGGAATCTTCCTGCAACGTGTCTCTAGTAATAATAATAATACAGTAGTAATAATAACAGTGACACAATAGCAAACATACCACTTATAATGTGCCAGACTTTCTCCTAAACATGCATTTCACCTTTAGGAAAAACTCATGAAGTAAGTAATATTACCCTCATTTTTGAGATAGGTAAGCTAGAGGCATAGAACATTTAAGTAACTGGACCTACATTGCCCAGCCAGCACATACTGAAGCCAGAGTTCAAACCCAGGCTTCAGACTTCATGTCTATGCCTTCCCACTGCACTCAACTAAATCTCTGAACCTTTCCCCCTAATCCCTATATGGGAACAATAGACACCTCATCATATTGTAGAAAGATAAGTATCTGTGGTAGTACTTGTAAACCAGAAATTATGGTCCCTATGTTCATTATTGTTCGTGATTGCTCCAATCCCCAGGCTGCCCTCAAATACAACTCCTCTGGCTGCTTCTTTTAATAATTGAAAATAAGCTGGAGATAGAAAGCATTACCTCTGTAGTCATGTTTCATTACATAATCTGGATAGGGCACACAGGCATTCATTGCATTATTCTTTATACATTTTTGTTTACCTTAAATATTGCATAATAGCCTAAAAAATAAATGGATGTGTCTCTGGTGAGGTGGGAAGAGTAAACATCAAATGAACTCTGGAGTGACCCCAAGATGACTTTTGTTGACTTGAAAATATGGTTGTTGGACCATTCTAGCTTTCTAGATACCATCTGGACAGATCAGGAAAGACAGTAAATGTTTAAGGCAGGGAGAGGTCTACATTGGGAAAAGGAGGCCCAGGAGGGGAGGACAGAAATGTAGGTGACAAACTACTAGGAGATCCATGTACTAAAACAAACAAGGGGGAGGCTGGGGAAATGGCTTGGGATAACCTGGTAAAAGGCAGTCAAGAGGCCAAAGACAATGATGAAAATCCACAGTGACCTCCCAGGGAGGAGCTTCAGAACTGGTCAAGAATTAATGTGCTGCTTCTTTCTACATATTTGAGACACTTTACCTACAAACAAAGTGGACCAGAAAGAGTCACATATGAAACCTGACAAACTCAGGGGAGGCCTGCATGGCAGGCCTTACAAACTCAACGTCTGAAAGTTACCACTTGGGTTTGTCTGAAATTAAAACTTTCTAACTAAAAAAGAATCGTGGTGGGTAGTCATGTCCTAGGCCAGTATCTTCCTTGACAAAGGTCAGTCTTTAACTGAGCCTGTCTATTGTCTTTTTGCATCTAAAATAACATAGCTTTGGAATGTCAAAGTAATTTCCCTTTTTTTCCAGACTCTCACAGTCCAATCTCCCACCAGACACCACAGAACCCCTCACTGTTTTCTTGTTCTTCTGCGTACCATTTCTATGTGCTGTGCATGTTCATTGTTATCTGTGCTGTACCCACCAATGTAAAAGAAGTGTGTCTGTCTGGTTTACATTTTTATCCAGTCTCAGAGGTTTCCTCGTTTTGCTTTCTCCCACCTCCCTAATCTATTACCAGTGAATTTCATATAACCCCTTACCATTTCCCCCTTTGATTCTGATGTCTAAAATAAATGGTAAACTGCCGCTTTCCAAAGCAGTTTCTCAATCCGTTGAGATTCTGCTTCCCAGCAATGGTCGTCAGTTTGACTTAAATAAACTCATAAAAATTCTCTACAGGTTTGGACATTTCTTACATCGACAATACATATTCAATTGGTTTAGTAAAGGATGGACACTAAGGAAAAATTATGTCCAAGGATAAAAGAGGAACTAAAACATAATAATAGCAAAGTTTGACTCAGTGTGACATTGTGATTTATAATAAGAAATATATATTCAGTCTTTGTCCCCATTTTTAGGTCAGAGCTCCCCAAACCCTTGGAATTTCCCAAGGAATCAGCTGCAAAGGTGCTTTTGTTATGTTAATAAAGTGACTTTTGGATAAGACCTAAGGGGGGGGGGCTGGTTGCCAGGAGAACCAACCATGTAACCAGAAGGTTGCACCTTTTAGTCGAATCCCTGGAAGAGGAGAGGGGCTGGAGATTGAATCAATTGTCAAAGGCCAATGATTTAGTCAATAAAGCTTATGTGATAAAACCTCTATAAAAACTCAACGGATGGGGTTTGGTGAGCATGTGTTGATGCTAGGAGAGTAATATGCCCGGAGAGGGCATAGAAGCTTCATGTCCCTTCTCATGTATCATGCCCCGGGCATGTCTTTCATCTGGCTGTTTCTGAGTTATATCTTTTTATAATAAACCAGTAACTAGTAAGTAAAGTGTACATCTGAGTTCTGTGAGCTGCTCTAACAAATATTAAACCCAAGAATGAGGTCATCGGAATCTCCCACAGGTTGGTCAGAAGCATGACTGAGAATGTGGACTTTCTATTTGTGCAAAGTGATGGAGGGCATTCTTGTAGAACTAAGCCTTTAACCTGTGGGATCCGACACTATCACCAGTTAGACAGCACCATGATAGAGCGTCCGGGAATTGCATGGTGGTGCAAGGAAAACCCACAGGTGGAAATTGGGAGCAGAGTTGCACTCAGCCTCCTGATAGTCCAGGCAAGAAGTCAAATATGGAAGTTACACAGCTCAGGTAATCAGAAAGGAGGCCACAGGCTAGTTCCTGGGGACAAGTATTTTTCTCCCCTCTGCTAGCTTAGTTAACTTGGAAGTAGAAAAAGTCTACTTTAAATTGTCCTTAAAAAGTGGGACAGAAGTTTCACAGTGAATATTTATAAAAAAAACATTGTTAGGCTGCATCTAGACAATATGAAAGCAAATGATTAAAATAAATTGATTTTATTGTACATTTAACAAAATTGAATTTGTACATGCAACTGTATAACTGCTCTCTGTACGCAGTGAACTGAGGGCTGCCTTTACTGGTGGAATTTTCCCAACAAAAGTATAAAGTCAAATGAAATAAAATTCTCGAATTCATGTTTGACTTTTGCCGCATGATCATAAAAGGGTTATTATTATTTTTTTGCATAAACTCTTTGAGCACTCTATCAATTTTCTCAAGAGCCTCTCATATTCCTTTGATATTTAAACCAATCTCTTTCAAAGTCTTCCTGGTGTCTTGTCCTTGCTGTTTTCTCCTCTTCAGCTGTTAACTGTTCCAACGGTCCCCAGTTTGCATTTGTCAAAGCCATTGCACAGGATGCCAGCAGTTCTTCAACTTCATTCTCACAGACTTTTTGAAATACCACCCTCTTTCTCAATGCAATATTTGCAATTATACTTCACAATCAGTTTGCATTGTATTCCCAGTGTATTGATCACTTGTCAACCAGAGGGAGGTTGAGCAGCAAAGTTGTTGATGGGATAGGAAGGAAAAGACTCTGGTATGAGTGTAGGAGATATAAGAAAGGGCGGGGATTAATAGTGTAAATGAGGAGTTTTGTTCCCCTAGGTAAACCTGTTAACTGTAGGAGCTCAGATAATAAATATTTGAATAAAGGCAAGCCCTGTACTAAACTCTTAAAATGTTTCTCACATGGCCCCCTACAAAAACAATCACACAGTTAATGAAGCAATAAACAAGATGCTTACTAGCAGGTGCATAGCAAAACTGGTGGCACATTTTACATGGCTCTTTCTTGTCACCTCCTCTGATAGAAGTTGGGGCATATCCAAATGCAGCTCAGTGGAGGTAGTTCTGTGAGGGGCTGACTTGATTTAAGACAACATGTAATTTGCCTGCAGTAGTTACTTACTGCTGTGTAACAAGTGACCCAACTTATTGGCTTAAAACAGCAGACATTGATTATCTCATAGTTTTCATGGGTAAGAAATCCAGGATCAGGTTAGCTATTGGTCAATCAGGGCTGCAGGCATCTGAACATTGCCTGGGTCTGTTGGTAGGAAGCTTCAGTTCCCTACCATAGGGTTTCTTATGACATGCCTTCCTCCAGAGCTGGGGATCCAAGAAAGAGAGGAACCGACAAAGACAGAAGCCACAGTGTCTTTGCAACTTGATCTTGGAAGTGACATACCATTATTTATATAGTATTAGAGGCCCAGTGCACAAAATTCATGCATTTGGTGGTGGGAGGGGGTCCCCCAGACCAGCCTGCACCCTCTCACAGTCTGGGAGCCCTCAGGGGATGGCTGACTGCAGGCTTAAGATCACTCCCCTTGGCTCCCACAACTGCTGCTGCACTCACCAGCCATTAGCCTGGCTTCTGGCTAAGCAGCACTCCCCCTGTGGGAGCACAGTGACCTCCTGGGGGCAGCTTCTGCATTGAGCATCTTCCCTCGGTGATCAGTGCATATCATAGCCACAGGTGGTTCTGCTGTTCAGTCAATTTGCATTCTAGCCTTTTATTATACATGATTCTATCCTCCTGGTACAAGGTGGAAGGTGACTATACAAGGATGTAAATACCTGAAGGTGATGGCCCTCAGGGGCAATCTTGGAGAAAGGCTCCCATACTGCCTGTTGGTTGATTACTGTAAGGGAGATAGCAAAGGACTGGGAAGAGGAGAGGAGTTGAGAGGGGAGGACAAGGAGGGAACAGACAGAAAGTAAGCAGTAAGCAGTGTGGATACTGTGGCAAGGCTACCTACCTCATATAGTTATGTTGGTTGTGCATGGCACTACTTTAGGGCCATTCAGAGCCCCGAGTAGAGGTGAGTACAGCCTCTTTTCTGCAGAAGTTTGACATGGAAGGGTCCTCACTATAGTGACCTTTTCATCAAGCAGCAATGACTCAAATGTCTCTGGAAGCTAGGTTTCAGGTTTCAGGAAGCCCATTCTCTGTGTAGATCAGGTGGAAGTGGCTGCTCAGTGAGGGTATCTAACTGGTACCTGTGAGCTCTTGGCTCTGGCATGATAGTCCTTTTTTCTACAAAAGGAACCAATGGAGGTAGGGATTATGTGGGCATCAGAGGAGATCCTGGCTTCATTTGGGAATGGTGACATGACTCGCTAAGCAGGAACAGCAATGAGACAGAACTGCTTTTTCTTCTTAGCATCTGCAATCCATTTATACTTCTGTCAGAAACAGGGGTTGATTGGGACACACTAACTCTGGAAGAAGCCCCAGAGCTCCTTAGATGGGAAGTCAGGAAATGCCAAGTTCTATTTCTGGAACCATCAACGACTTTCTGTGTTGCTGTGTGTTAGGAGCTGAATTGTGTCCTCCCAAAATTCATGTGTTGAATTCCTAACCCCCAGTAACTAAGAATGTGACTGTATTTGGAGAGAGGGTCTTTAAAGAGACAATTAATTAAAAACGAGGTCTGTAGAATGGGCCCTAATCCAATATAACTGGCATCCTTATAAGAAGAGATTAAGACACAAATGTGTTCACAGGAATGGCCGTGTAAGGACACAGAGAATGTGGCCATCTCCAAGCCAACCAACCTTGCTAAAACCTTTATCTCAGACTTCTAGCCCCAGAACTGTGATAAAACAAATTTCTGTTGAATAAGCCACCCTGACTGTGGCTCTTTGTTATGGTAGTAGCCTTAGCAAATAAATACACCTGGACAAGTCTTTCTCCTCCCTGTGTTCTGGACTTGCAATGCTTAAAATGGTGATGATTCTTTGTCTTTGGCGCTTACACATAATATATGTTGCAGACCCATGGTTTTGTGCACATTAAGAAAAGATGTCTCTTTTCCTAGGCCAGTGGTCAGCAAACTCATTAATCGACAGAGCCAAATATCAACAGTACAACAACTGAAATTTCTTTTGAGAGCCAAATTTTTTAAACTTAAACTTCTAATGCCACTTCTTCAAAATAGACTCGGCAAGGCCGTGGTATTTTGTGGAAGAGCCACACACAAGATGCCAGAGAACCACTTGTGGCTCATGAGCCGCAGTTTGCCAATCACTGTCCTAGGCAGATGCAGAACTGCACTGAGGTGCTTGACTTAGTGAGGGGGCTATGGATGAGATTCCAATGTTCACTCACCTCTAGCAGGGGATGCACTTGAGCTGAGCACAATCAAGCATGCAGTTCTGGATCCTCAAGGTGGGGGGTGGGATGCTGGTTCTCCTCCAGGGGACAGGTTGAGATGATATCCTTTCTCCTCATTTTCCTTCCTTCCTTCCTTCCTTCCTTCCTTCCTTCCTTCCTTCCTTCCTTCCTTCCTTCCTTCCTTCCTATCTTTATTGTTGATATTATTACAGATGTTCCTCTTTTTTCCCCCCATAGCTCCTCTCCACATGTTTCACACTTCACCCCAGGCCCTTGCCACCCTATTGTCTGTGTCCATAGGTACTGCGTACATGTATATAAGATCTTTGTCTAATCTCTTCTCGCACCTCCCCCAAACCCCCTTCACTCTGAGAATCATCAGTCTATTCCACTTCCATGTCCCTGATTCTATTCCATTACTAGTTAATTCTGTTCATCAGATTTTTTCATTTTTTTATTTTTAGATTCACTTGTTGATAGATATGTATTTGTTGTCACTTTGTTGTTCATAATTTTTTATCTTTACCTTATTTTTCTTCTTCATCTTCTTAAAGAATACCCTTCAGCATTTCATATAATACTGGTTTGGTGGTGATGAACTCCTTTAGCTTTTTCTTGTCTGTGAAGCTCTTTATTTGACCTTCAATTCTCAATGATAACTTTGCTGGGTAGAGTATTCTTGCTTGTAGGTTCTTGCTATTCATTACTTTGAATATTTCTTGCCACTCCCTTCTGGCCTGCATAGTTTTTGTTGAGAAATCAGCTGACAGTCATATGGGTACTTTTCTTGCTGATTTTAAAATTCTCTCTTTGTCTTTTGCCCTTGGGATTTTAATTATGTGTCTTGGTGTGGTCCTCTTTGGATTCCTCTTGTTTGAGGTTCTCTGTACTTCCTGGACTTGTAAGTTTATTTCTTTCACCAGGTAAGGGAAGTTTTCTGTCATTATTTCTTCATATAGGTTTTCAATATCTTGCTCTTTCTCTTCTTCAGGCACTCCCATAATTCAAATGTTGGTACGCTTGAAGTTGTTCTAGAGGCTCCTTACACTATCTTCATATTTTTGGATTCTTTTTTCTATTGTTCTTCTGGTTGTGTGTTTTTTGCTTCCTCATATTTCATATCATTGATTTGATTCTTGGGATCCTCTAGTCTACTGTTGAATCTCTGTATATTATTCTTTATTTTAGTCAGTATATGCTTAATTTCTGACTGGTCCTTTTCCATTTTTTTTGCATTCTCACTAAGAGCCTTGGAGGTCTCACTAAGTTCCTCAGAGGTTTCTAGAAGATTCTTGAGTAACCTTATAACATAGTTTTGAACTTTATATCCAGTAGTTTGCTTTCTTCCATTTCTTTCATTTGTGACATGTTTCTTTGTCTCTGCATTTTGGCTGTTTCCCTCTGTTTGTTTCTATGTATTGGGTAACTACTAAGTCTCCTTGAGTTGATAGAGTGACCTTGTGCAGTAGGTGTCCTATGGGTCCCAGTGGATCAGCCTCTCCAATCACCTGAGGTGGACACTCTTGGTGTACCCCTTTGTAGGCTGTGTGCACAGTCTTGTTGTAGTTGACCTTGATTTCTGTTGGTATCACTGGGAGGAACTGACCTCCAGACCAAATGGCTGTGGAGACCAGCTGTGACAATAGTGGGAGAGCTGCTGTGTACCCTTATGGGGCAAGACTTGCTTCAGTGGAGTTTTAGTGCTCACTAACCCTGAGTGTGTGTCGCCTATGGATGTGAAAAGTTGTAATCTCATTTGGTCTCACAACTGACCACTGAGTACACTGGCTTTTGGATCTCCAAGGAGGTGCAAAGTCAGCCACTGCCTGGGGCCACCCAGCAGCAGCTTCAGAGAGATCTGCAGATTCCTCCTCTTTGTATTAGATTTGGAAGTGCCAGGTGAGTCCCAGCTGTGAAGCAAGGCAGGCTGCTGCTGGTGCTGGCCTTGGGCTTTTTATTGATAGCTTTGGGGCTCCCTGACCCCATTGCAGCTTATTTGACAGGTTTTAGGCTGAGAAAGGACAAGACATTTATATGCAAAAGCTACTGTGCACAGCTTGAATGGGGTTGTAAATTGGGTGGGGTAGAGTTTCAGGGAATCTCTGGCAGAGCAAAATGTCTGCCAGTCAGCCCTGCATCAGGGAGGTCTCAGAATGGGAACTATGACCACTGTAAGCACCTCCATTTGGAAGAAAGCCACCTCTGCATTCCTGCCCTGATGCCAGACAGTCCAGTTTCTCCCCACATCTGTCTGGGTCCCCCAGAGCCTTGCCTGGCACTGGGAGTTCAGAGCAAGCAGGAGGTTGTAAATTCATTTGAGGTTCCGGCCTTTTAAGAGGAACAGTTGGGTCTCTAGCAGCCTGTTGTCACTCATCCCCAATCTGCACTGGTTTTTACAGTCCATAGTTCTTACTGGTTATAGGGACTTCTTTCCCCAGCTCTGGAACCCTGGGCTGGGGGTCTGGTGTAGGGCTGGAACTCCTTGCTCCTCTGGGTAGCCTCTGCAAAGGCAATCTCCCTCCTGATTAAAAAGGCAGCACATCTGGTGCCAGACCAGCCCATTCTGCTCCTCCACACCTCCTACCACTCTCTATGGGATTTCTTCTTTCCCTCTCTAGTTGTAGTACTTCCACTAAACCAACTTTCCCATGGTTCTGGATGATAATTGTTCTGTATTTTAGTTATAATTTTGATATGGTTGTGGGAGGCAGCAAGTAAGGGCTTTTACCTATGCCACCATCTTGTTTCCTCTCATTGCCCTTGCTTAGAGCAAACCCAGTGGGAAACTTCTGCAAATGATGCATTCAACTTTTAAACTTACAATGTACTTTGCAAATTTACTGAACCCTAGTAACATAACACACCAAAAGGTTGAAGAGAATTCCTTTAAAACATTTTATGAATTCACAGCTCTGTCCTCACTGTCTCATTCTCATTCTCAACCACAGATACTTACAAACCCAGAAATTTACATGTAGAAAATGCCACTTAGCTCTCTCTATAAATACATTTTAATATCACTTTGAAGAAATTTGTAGACTTGTAGTAGTAGTTAGGCAGGCATGAGCAGAACAGGAACCATAGGCTATTCTCAAAGGGTCATCAGGGTGGAGAATCCCAGGTACCTAGCAACAAGCATAACTACAAGTCCTTGCATGGCCACCCCTTAAGCATTAACCCCTGGAGATAACATCTAGGCTTAAGCTGTGTTTCAGCTCCAGACCTAGAGGAGCAGCAAAATCAGATGGAGTGAAGTCATGGCTGATATCAAGATAAGCTGCATTGACTAACAATAGCCTGGCACCTACCAATCAGTGCAAACTATGACTCTGAAGATGCACATCTAGAAAGCTGATGAATGCTTGATTGAGATTCTTCCCTAAGGCCTCCAGATAAAACTCCCCAGGCTGTAGGACCCTGCAAGGCTCTCTCTCTATGGAGCATGCCCAAGTATTTCCTCCCTGTTTCATCTCTCAAGGTCTCTCTCTCTCTCTCTCTTTCTCTCTCTCTCTCTCTCTCTCTCTCTCTCTCTCTCTCTCTCTCTCTCTCTCTTTCTCAGAGTGCTTCTTTGGCCTCTGTAACTCATTTACTGAGCCCATTTCTTCTACCTCTATGACTTTTTAAATAAACTTTCTCTTATAGTTTGAGTCTTGGCTCTGAATTCTTTCTTAGACAGAACTCAAGTAATGAGGTTGCTGGACTAAGATCTAACACATGGTGCCATTCACCCACAGCTAACAGACCTGGCTACCTTGTCACAAATTAATGAATATTTGATTAAATGAAACTGGCTCTTCTTTGACAAATTTTCTCCACCTAACCCCAAGCTTAGAAGATGCCATGATTCTCTTCCCATTACAATGTCTCAAGGAAGCTCAGGAGAGCTGGAGAAGCTCAGGAAATGGAGACAAGTCAACTGAACTTGAGTGCGGCATGGACACTGATGTCTGGGCCAAGGTGCTAAGACCTGCGTGCAATATTTGCAGCTCTAGTCTTGGGGCCCTTCCCCTGAGCCAAAGAAGGTCACTCTGCATGTGCCTTCCCCTGAGCCACAGGAGGCTTCTCTGCATGTGCTGGGGGAGCAACAATCCTGGGAGCAGCTCTCAACCAATGATTGACAGGGCTTTGTATATAACCCCCCACCGCTGCTACTTTGGTGTGTGCATATGTCCTTTTCAAGAAGGTGTTTTACAGAATTTCCCAGTGTTTTCTCATAGGATTATACTACAGTTGCTCTCTGGAGTAGTTACCTTATTAATGCACATATTTTGGGTGCCTTCCTAATTCTAGATTACTTCCCACTCCCCTAGAGTATTTCTGGTTCCCCAAATAAATGACCAATTCTTGCATCTTGTCTCAGGATCTGTTTCTAGGGAAACCTAAATTATACCCTTCTACATGTTCTAAAAGACTATGCTTCAAACTTAGGATAGAGTCAGCTAATTGTTCAAAGAGCGGTTCTTGCTGCTAATTTGCTGCTATAGGGCACATTTAGGGTTCACATCCTGAAACACATCATTTTTTAACAAGCTTATGGAATAGATATTATTCCATTTATAAATTATTGAAGTAGATAGAGCAGTCAAGTCAGGAAGTGGAGGGATGGCAAGGGAATTTGCAACTACTACACTTTTATAAACTTAAAAAAAAAATTTTGAGCTAACATAAGAGTTGAAGAACCAGATAAAACATTTTATTATAGCCCTAGCCAGTTTGGCTCAGTGGATAGAGCATCAGTCTGGAGACTGAAGGGTCCCAGGTTCGATTCCGGTCAAGGGCATGTACCTTGGTTGCAGGCATATCCCCAGTAGGGGGTGTGCAGGAGGCACCTGATCGATGTTTCTCTCTCATTGATGTTTCTAACTCTCTATCCATCTCCCTTCCTCTATGTAAAAAATCAATAAAATATATTAAAAAACATTTTATTATATTTCTCACCTTGCTTTCATCTTGACAAACCACAATATAATAGATAGAGACAGAAATATAGATATACATATATCATGGGTTGGTGCACATACATCTATTTTCTAGTTTTGTGTGATGAGAGGGTCTGGAAGCAATGACAGCTCAGTAACAATGAGCACACATAATGCTAAATTCTTGTCTCTAAACATCACTATCAGTTATAAAGAATGAGGGTTTCTATAAGAAATGGTTGATTCCAGAGGTGAGAAATGGAAAAAACAAGGTGAGCTTGGAACATCTGAAGACTTATTGAAAAAAGACAGGGGATGACCTAATGGAGTTCCTAATGGTAAAACTGGAACAATTTCAGCAGCAAAAAAAATTATACTGGATTTTGAACCAGAGAACAAAATATATAGATTACAGTCAATAGTATGGTGAAGGCCTGGGGAAAGAGTGGGATTGGGGAAGAGGGAGTCAATGGGGAAAGGAAGGGGACATCTGTAATACTTTCAACAATAAAGATAAATTTTAAAAATTATTTGCAACAACCCTATGAGATGAATATAATTATCCCCAGTTTGTAAATTCTTGAGGGCATGGAAGAGTCAAGATTCAAATTCAGGTTCATATAATACCACAGCTCCATTATACAACACTAGAGGCTTGGTGGGCAAAATTCATTTACTGGGGTGTGGGGCAGATCCCTCAACCCGGCCTGCACCCTCTCGCAGTCTGGGACCCCTCCCTCCTTACCACCTGCCTGTTTGCTATTTCTTACTGCTTGGCTCACTGCTCCTTAGCCTCCAATGGTGGCAGAAGAGGCTCCCACCACCACTGCTATGCTCACCAGCCATGAGCCCAGCTTCTGGCTGAGTAGCACTCCCCTTGTGGGAGCACACTGACTACCAGGAAGCAGCTCCTGCGTTGAGCACCTGCCCCCTGGTGGTCAGTGCGCATCATAACGACTGGTTGTTCTGCTGGTTGGTTGATTTGCATATTAGACTTTTATTATATAGGATGCCTCTCTCATTGTCCAAGGCAAACAGAGCCTCTCAGTGCATAAGAACTCTTTGACTTCTATAGGCCGTTCATATGGATGTTCTCACTGAATTACTGTTTTGCTCACTCTGCCGCTTAAATCAGAGGTCACTTGGCACAAGCATTATAATAATCTTCCTTTTCAAAGCCAGCTGATGCTCCAGGTGTTTTAGAGCAACTTTTCTACTCTGGTCCATACCCAGGGAAAGTCTTGGGTCCTATCGGGGGAATTCTGGGGCCTGGGAGGGAGTTAAAATAAGAAGTGAAGAGGGCAAGAGAGGGTGGATATTTGACATCCCATTCTTAATCACTCTCCATACTTCGATGCCTCCCTTGATAGTATGGGTTCCGGGTTCCTCATTTGTTCACATTTCCTGGGGGGTGGCGGAGAGAGCTGAGCACACTGCTACAAAAATAACGAAGGTGATAAATGACCCCAAACAGCCAGAAAGGGAAGGAACAGCCTTCTCTGACTCTTTCCCTGGGCTATAGATAAATTGCCTCTGTCGTGGCTGGGCCGTGGAGCTTTAGCTGTGATATGGTTGGGGTGGCTATCTGCCAGGCCCTCCCTCTTCCTACAGCAAGGAAACTGACCCTACTGGCTAAATATTAAAAAAGAGAAAAAGGAAGCAGGGGTCCATTCTGCTTAACAACTAAAAGCTCTGACTCTCCAGGGCCTTGAGACCTTCACCTCCAAGTTGAGGCAGCATCACTTTGGAGAGCAGAGCTGATCTGTACTCATGGAGCATCTGTCCTTCACTGGTACAGATGGGTCCAGAGGCAGAGGAATGGATGAAATGACCTCTGGCAGGCCCTAACCGGTATGGCTCAGTGGATAGAGCGTCGGCCTGCGGACTCAAGGGTCCCAGGTTTGATTCTGGTCAAGGGTATCTACCTTGATTGCGAGCACATCCCCAATAGGTGGTATGCAGGAGGCAGCTGATCGATGTTACTCTCTCATCGATGTTTCTAACTCTCTATCCCTTTCCCTTTCTCTCTGTAAAAAATCAAATATATTTTTAAAAAATGACGTCTGGCAGGCTCCTCCCTGTTACAGGTTTAGACCGCATGATTCTTTTTACGATTTTATTGAGGTATAATTGATATCCCAAAATGGCACATATTAAATGTATACAATTTGATATGTTTGATATGCATATACATTTGACATGCATATTCCTGTGATACCATAGCCTGAACGAAGGCAATGAACACATCTATCACTTCCAAAAGTTTCTTTGTATCCCTTTGTGTTATTGTGTGTGGCAAGAATACTTTACCTGAGATCTACCCTCTTAATAATTTTTTAAGTGGACAACTCTGCAGTGTTAACTGTAGGCACTATGCTTACAGCAGTTAGCTAGAACTTATTCACCTTGTATAACTGAAATTTTATACTCATTGAACAGCTTCCCATTCTTCCCCCAGTCCCTCAACCTGGGGCAACCACCAATTTATTTTCTGCATTTATACATTTGACTATTTTGGATTCTTTATATGAGATTGATGCAGTGTTTGTCTTTCTGTGATTGATTTATCCCACTTAGCACAATGTTTTCCAGGTCCACTCGTATTGTCACAAATAATAGGAGTTCATTGATTTTTTTAAGGTTAAGGTATATTCCACTGAATATTTATACCACATTTCCTTTATTCGTTGTCTATTGATGAAAATTTGGGTTGTTTCCACAACTTGGCTACTGTGTATAATGCTGGAATGAAATGGAAATGCAAAGAAGACATACAGATGGCCAACAGGCACTTGAAAAGGTGCTAAACATCACTAACCATCAGAGAAATGTAAGTCTAAACCACAATGAGATGTCACTTCACACCTTGGTCGGATAGCTATTATTTAAACAACTGCAATTGTTGGCAAACTTGTGGAGAAATTAGAACTCACATCCACTGTTGGTGGGAATGCAAAATGGTGTAGCAGTTGTGGAAACCAGTATAGAAGTTCCTCAAAAAATTAAACATAGATCCCACTTCTGAGAATCTCAAAGAGATATCTTCATGAGGGTTTTTGAGTTCCTGCCCAGAATCAGTCTGAAAAAGGAAGAAGTGATGATGTGAATTGATTCTGCCAGCCATTGTTTCATTTAGGCCCAAACCTAAAAGTCCCTCTCAATTCTTCCCTCACTCCCACTCCCTGTGTCCAATAGGATCCACATCTTGATGCCTCTATCTCTTTAACATCTCTTGCTTGTGCCTCTTCTCTTCTCCCAGGGGTCCTGCCTTAGGGAAGCATCCTTCTCCAAGCCCTAATTAGTACATAGGTTTCCTGGTAGTGCCCCTGCCTCTACTCTGATCCTTTTTAATCCATCCTCTGGCCAGTGGTTCTCAACTTTTCTAATGCCAAGACCTTTTAATATAGTTCCTCATGTTGTGATGACCCCCAACCAGGTTGAGAACCACTAACAGGGTCACCTAAGACCATTGAAAAACACAGATATTTACATTATGATTCATAACAGTAGCAAAATTACAGTAGCAATGAAAACAATTTTATGGTTGGTGCTCACCACAACATGAGGAACTGTATTAAAGGGCTGCGACATTAGAAAGGTTGAGAACCCCTGCTCTAGACAGAAGCCAGAGTAGGCACATATCTAGGTACATATCGCCTCCAATTAAAACCTTTTGATGGCCCCCATTGTCATAAAGATCAAGTCCATATCCTACTAGATAGTACACAATGTCTTGTATGGACCCTTCTTCTCTCTCCAGCCTGGTCTCTCTGGCAAACCCTGGGAATATCAAACATTTTTTAAGAGTCCTTAAGTAAGACTTGCTTTTTTGCCTTTAAGAATATGCTTCCATTTTTTTCTCCCCAAGGGATTCCTATTTATCACCAGGGTTTCAGCTTCAGCATCACCTCCTCCATCACCTCTTAAACCTTGATTAAAAGACCTTTTTCTGCCATCACATGGAAGCTGTCTTCCATTACCCATCTTATAGCCTCATCAGACTACTTAATAATAAAGCTCATACTACTTGACAGACACTTCTGGCACATGAGTTACTACCTGAATCCTCACACCCATCCTCGGTTCAACATCTTCATTTTACAGAGAATGAGACACAGAGCAGCTGAGTAAGTTTCCCAAGGTCACAGAGCTTGCAAGTGACAAAACCAGGCTTGGACCTAGCCCATGCTCTTGACCACTGTACCACGTGTGTTCAGTGACTAGCAGAGAGTCCTGCTTTCTCATATTTTTCAGTTTTCTTTTGAGCATTTGAGTTCCTGTGGCTGTAATCAGAATTTTGAGAGCTGCACCTGCACTGAAAGGACTAAAGGGGAGAAGAGCCAATGATTGATTTTATAAATAAAGTTTTTGGTTTTTTAAATTTATTTATTATTATTATTATTATTATTATTATTATTATTATTATTATTTAGAGAGAGTGGAAGGGAAGGCAGAGACAGAGAGAGATAGAAACATTGGTTGGTTGCCTTTCACATGTGCCTGGACTGAGGCCTGGAATTGAGCCTGCAACAGAGTTACGTGTCCTTGACTGGAATTGAACCCGGGACCCTTTAGTCTGCAGGCCGATGCTTTATCCACTGAGACAAACTGGGTAGGGCTATAAATAAAGTTTTATTGGAACATAGTCATGTCCATCATTTACAGATTATATATGGCTGATCTGGTTCTCCAATAGCAGAATTGAATATAGTTGTGAAAGACCTTAAGGCCTGCAAAGGGCAAAATGTTTACTATCTGGCTCTTTAAGAAAAGGTTGGCAGACCCCTATCCAACAAGCCCATACAGCTAGTAAGTGGCAGAACTTGGTGAAGATGAAAATCTTCAGATTCCAAAGCCTGTGCACCAATTTCCAAGGCAGCTCCACAGCAGCCAGATACTGGGAGGGATAACACTCAATGGGAACATAAACAGGAAAGGGCCCAGGGAGGAGCTTTGTCAGCAGCATCACTCCTTCCCTGTCACCTCTCCATATTTTCTCTTCTCATTTGGCACCTGAGGCACACAGACTGCAGCATCCGAGTCTCCAATCCCTTGCTAAGATCCTCCTGGAAAAACTACTCAACTTCTCTTGTGACGTGCCAGCTCACTTCCTCTAGGCAGATGCTAAGAATTAGAGGTCACGTTTCCTCCAGCTGGCTTCCTCTCTGAGGGCCCCATCACTTCAGACTGGTTACAGCACCACAGATGGAGCCAGTTATAATAGATGGAATTGGGGACAGAGAAAATCCCCAGTGTGGAGAAGAGTTGCCTGTGTATGTGTGTGTAGAGGGGGTGCTGGAGGGTATGAATGGGAGGAGGGCTTTGCAGAGAGAGGGAGAGAGGGCAAAGGCCCTGGGAAGGGAGGGTGGCATGGGGCTGTCAGCAGCAAGAAAGGTGATTTAAAATCAATTTCCTGGCCAAGAAGAATCACCCTTGCCTGGGTGAAATATAATGTGAAATAGGAAAGGAAGGCAAGCTTGGGCCCTGCCATTGATGTGCCTCGGGCCCTTCTGCTTATGAAGCAAATAAATAACCTTCTCTGTAAGGCAGCCAGCCCAGCCCCATTATCATAGCAGGGGCTGATACTGGAGCAACCAGCTCTGGTCACCAGACTGTGGATGGCAGATTCAAGAGGGACAAGATGCCCCTGAAGGCTGCTGTGGCCCTAACTGTGAGTGGCTTTAGCATCAACCATCTTTGGTACCAGATTCCCTGTGAACCCACCTTTTGGTCTGCAGTTCTGATATTAGAATTCTTTTGGTTGAACGTGACAGAAACCCAATTTGGTTTAGTGTAGGTTCCCAAGGGCTCTATTGATTCAAGTGACCAAATCTCAGGCCAGGCAGGGGCAGAGTTGAGTGTCAACTGGAATTTCCCACAGGTTGGGGGACCATAAGAATTAACTATTTCTGGACTCACAACTCCCAGGTTTCATCCCTAGGGAGGGAAATATGCTATTCCTTTGGTTCTAATGGGAGAAATACCAGGGAAGGGCCCTGATTGGCCCAGACTCCGGGCCTCTTCTGGATCCAGGTCCTAATAAAAGTAAATGGTTGATGTTGGGGAAAGAATATGACATGTGGTTTCCAGAAGAAAGAAGAGTGTAGACATAAACGGTGATGTCCACCACAGTACCTGAGATCTCACCTTGGCCCCGGGCCCATCAGAGCTCCCAGCATCAAAGTCCTGCCTTTGTCTATGCTCTCTGCCTCTGCTTCTCCATTTCTGATCTTCTCCTCTGAACCTTGCAGTCTGACTTCCAAGTCCTTCCATGTCATGGAAAATCTGCCTGGAAGGTTATGATGAGCTGGATCATTAGATGAAGTACTAGTACATGGTCTCACCCCAGTACCTGGGTCTCCATGCAGGGTCTGTGTGCTTATTAACTGCCTGCAGCTTTGGGACATTCTCCCATCCTTCTTGTATCTGGTAAAGTGTGCTCTCCTGCTCCTCACCTACTTCTCTGATTCAGCTTCATTCCTTCCTTGATCCCTCTTCAAGAGCCCCTCCCATCCTTTCACCTTTGCACTCTCCTTGGGTAGGTTAGTCTCAGAGCTATGTTAATAGAAGCGTGTAAATAGAGAAAGGGAAGTGATAGTCTTGCTCTGTAGACAGACCCCACCTATGGTAATATTCCCAGTCTGGGTAGCATAGTTTCACTGGAGCATTGCAAAATTAGGACATGTTCCAGGGTCATAACCATGATAGCAAGGGGACTTAATACTGGGACATATGGGGGAAAATGCAGGGACTGGAAATATTTACCCCAGACAGAAGAAACAATTTAGGGCTTGAGTGGGCTGCTTCTGGAGAGTGGTCTGTGTCATCGTTCCAGCGACGGGATGGTGGTGGGTCTCAGAGAAATAAGGGGGGGGGGTCAATTTCACCTGTGTGACCAGGGCTAACTAGGCTTTAGCATAGGCTGTGAATAGGTGGGTGGTCTGTTCTGAGTGAGAGAACTCCCCATCCTGAAAAAGTGCAAGTGGAGACTGGACAGCCATGATTCAGGAGAGTTACAGGTCCTTTCAGTTTCTAGATAGCATGGCTTTCTGACTCAGGAATAAGATTTCAAAGGAGGTCTGGATCCTCCCCTGCTGAAGGGTGGAGGCCTTGAGTCTCTCCTCTCTCCAAAATCCTATGGATTCATTCTGGGGCCCTGGAGAGATGCCAGTGCTCAATCCCATCCTCCCCCACCTCAGGGATTCAAGAGGGACAAGAGGTCCCTGAAGGCTGTTCTGGCCCTAACTGTGAGTGGCTTTAGCATCAACCATCTTGGGTACCAGACTCCCTGTGAACCAACTTTCTGGTCTGCAGTTCTGATATCAGAATATTTTTGGTTGAATTTGACAGAAACCCAATTCTGTCTTTTAGACAATTATTTCAACAGCATTGATTCAGGACCTGCTCCAGGCCAGGCAGCGTTTCAGGTGCGAGGGGCATGGTTCAATAAGAATAACAGCCACGCTTACTTATGTGGTGCCTATGCCACAAGGTGAGTCACAGGAGGACTCTGCCCTTGGAGAGCTGACATGCTGCAGAGGAGACAGGCACTAGCAAGTGAAGATGCTTTCATGGTGATAAGTGCTGCCATGAGAAGCAAGTTGGTAATGGGAGGGCTAGAATGGGGGCCAGGGGATGCAGAAGGAGGTTGCTGAGGAAGGGTGTTTGGGAAGGTGGCCCCTGCCTGGCGGAGGTCTCTGCCTCTTGGCCCCCACTCCCAGGTCCTCCCGCTGCCAGCAGTCTGCGTTACGAAGGAACCAGACTCCCATTGAGACTAATAAATAGGAAATTAGTTGAAAAAGTCTATACACATAGAAAACACTCAAAGACATAATATCCGGAGAGATGATGGCTTTTATTTGCCTTTTTTTTTGTACCAGAAGGTTTACCTAAGTCTGTGTATATTGGTGGGGGCAGAGGGCTGTGCAAACCACTGCAAGCTCATCCTAATTCTTTCCAACTTGTCCCCCTTTTCCCATTCACCTACTCTGGGGTCCTTCTGAGCCTAGGGGACCCTTTCTGGAGGAGAGTCATGCAATGTGCACTGGATGCAGAGGGGATGTGGGAGTCGGCACCAGAGAATTACTGGCATCGTCTGTCCACATTTAAAATTCGAGTTTACGGGCTTTGCTTTTTCAGCCTGCCATTTTCTCATTGTGGAGCTTACATTTTTATTTGCAGGAATAAAAGTCAGTGGCAGTTGATGTGGCCCTCTGGAGTTGGAGGCGATAACCACTGTGGGCAATGCAGCCTGGAAAATAATCATAATAATACACAGCAAAAGTGGAGAGAGCTCTTTGAAGGTGGTTGATGAATGGCTATAGACTCCATAACACATCCTCACCCTCCTCCTCCTCCTCACCACCACCTCACACACCCAGCTTTCCTGCAGCCCTGCAAGAATCTTAATGAAAAATGCATCAGATGAAGAGAATGCTACAAGGAAGGAAGCTGAGGAGGCATGTCCAGGTGTTTTGCAACTAGATAGAAGGCTAAAGTAGCTGCTGGGATGAGCAGGTGTACCTGAAACAGGGAAGGGAGATGAGATGCTCTGAGCCTCACTTCCCCCATCCATATGATGCAAAGAATGTACCTGCTTCATAGTTTGGTGGCACTGAGCCTGCCACACAGGAGACCATAAATGAATTATAATTTCACATCTTTCCTCCTACCCCAAGGCTGAAGATAGAACCAGTAAGGCTTTTTCAAGAGAGAAAGGAAGAGATACCCAAAGAAAAAGCATTAGTGTTAGGTCTGGCCCTTGGAACTATCTATCAGTAAGGATCTGATAGTGGGAGCCCTCCCATCCCAACTCCATCTCCTCCACTTCTGACTGCCCTGCCCTCCCAGCTCAGTGCTCTCTGCTTCTTAGGTCTTGGGCTTTTACTGCCTGCATCAGCCTCTCTATATCCTGTCTTTCTCCTGTGTTTTACAGCCCCTGTCCTGCTGTGTGTGAGGTCTGGGTCACTATATTGTGACCAAACACACCATTTCTTTCTTTCAGGAGGATGGGACCTAACATTGTGGGGGCTCATACCAGGTGCCAGATACTGTGTAAATCATATCATTACTAGAAACTCAGTGCACAAAATTCATGCACTGAGGGTGGGGGTGGGGAGGGTTGTTCCTCAGCCCGGCCTGCACCTTCTACAATCTGGGACCTCTTGAGGGATGGCCAACTGCCAGTCAGACATCCCTCTCACAATCCAGGACTGCTGACTCCTGACAACTCGCCTGCCTGCCTGCCTGATTGCCCCTAACCGCTTCGGTCTGCCAATCTGATTGCCCCCTAACCACTCCCCTGCTGGCCAGATCACCCCCAACTGCCCTCCCCTGCCAGCCAACTTCTGACAATGTGGGGTTGGCATTTTGTGATGCCATGGGGACAGCCATTTTGACTTGAGGGCATAAGGGTCAATTTGCATATTACCTCTTTATTATATAGGATTTTTTTAATAATCCATAAAACAGACCTAGGAGGTGGGCACTGAACTATCTGTATCTTACAGAGATGCAATCTCAAGTCCTAGAAGGTTGAATGATTTCACTGTGGATCAGTGAGTGAGGAGTCAAAATCCAGACTGGTCTGATCTAATAGCTCAGACTCTTTTTATGGCACTTGCTTGCCTCCAAAGGAGATAAAGGGATATGAGCCCCGTAGGGCATTCAGCTAATAGGCTGAGCTGAGCCCTCCTATTCCAATAGGACCCTGGGCACCCCTTCTACTCCGTGCCCGGACTCTAGGAGCCTCTTGGTGGGAAGGCTTAGGAAAGGCCCTTTGGTGGAGTCCACCCTCTTGTCATTTCTGTGACCAAAGGGCATTCAGCTTCTGCTTGAATGCTTGCACAAATATGGATCTCACTCCTCCCAGCGAGCAGCATGCTGTAGAGAGCAGTTCTCAAAGTGCGGCACCCACCACAGCAGCTTTGGCATCACCCACAACTTTTTTTATAAATGCAAAGTTTCAGGCTCCACACCTGAATCAGAATCAGGGACTTTGGGGGTGGGCCCCACCACCTCTGTTTTCACAAGCTTTCTGGGTGACTCTTGTGCTGCTCAAGGGTGAAAAGGAAAAGAAAGGGCTGTGGGGTCAGGGAGATCCGAGCTCTTTGCCCTGTTACCTCCCATTCCTGTGACTTGGGCAAGGAAGCTTGGATGGCTTTATAATAATGACTAACATTTATTGAGCATTCTGGTAGGCTGACTAATGCCCCCTTCTCCTCCAAACACGTCCACGTCTTAATCCCCAGATCTCGTGAATATGTTACCTTACATGGCAAAGGGAACTTTGCAGGTGTGATTAAAGATGTTGACATGAGGAAATGATCCAGGTGGGCCCAATTTAATCACAAAGGTCCTTATAAGGAGAAGGCAGGAGGTCCAAAGAGAGGGGAAGGTGATGTGAGGAGCGAAACAGAGATTGGAGCGATATGGCTAGGAGGCAAGGAACGCAAGCAGCATCTGCTGGGTGGACAAGGAAAGGAGTGGATTCTCCCCTGGAGACTCCAGAGGAACCAGCCCTGCCAGCACCTGGATTTTCATACTTCAGACCTTCAGAACTGGGAGACTGTAAATATCTTGTTTAAAGCCGCTAAGTACGATCCTTTGTTACAGCAGCCATCGGAAATGAACACCAGCATTTGCTGGGTGCTCGGCTCTGTTCTAAGTGCCTTCCGCTCAGAAATGATAAAGTGAGTTATGTATTATTACTGCTCATCCTTTAATCTTCAAAGCAACCCTCTCACGTGAGCACTTGCTAGCAGACCCTTTTCACAAACGAGAAAATGAAGATGCATTTGCCTGAGGTCCGATAGCCAGCAAGTGGCAGGGGCTGGGTTTGATGTCTGGCTCTAAGCTTTGTCTCACAAGGTCACATTCACTCTTCATCCTAATAGGACTGCCTCATCTCCTTTCTTTCACCTGCCTGCCCCTTCTCTAGTCTATGCAAAGCTCCGATGCTTCTTTGTGGCAGTTTTCTTTCCCCAGCCAACCTTGGCTTGTTACTGGGGCAAAAATGTCCAAGTCAAAGCCTTGACCTCCTCTGAGCAGCCCTGTGCTCTTCTCCTCTCCAATAGGAACCTTAGCTTTGGGGCCCTTCCCAGAGGCTGGGCTCAGCTCCCAAAGGTCCCGACTCTGCTTGCCTTTCTCATAGTAGAAGGAACTGCAGCTCTGCTATAACTCGGGGCCTCTGAGCCAGTGGAGCACGAGGCCAGCCTCGGGAAAGCTGTCTGCAAGCGATGTCCAAGCAGTATCTGCCCTTCCTGGCCAGGTGCCAGGGCTCTCTCGGAAGCTCCCCTCCATCCCACAGTGAGAACTGCGTTCTGGCTCTTGTTGCCATGTATACACGTATGTGAGCTGCATTTTATTCCTGCCAGAATCTGACACATGGGCAGAATTTTTGTAGTAAGCATATGGCTGAGAACCCTCTGATAACATGCTCAGTGGGAACACATTTTGAACCAAGATCTCGAGTGAAAACACAAGTCAGCAAAGAATGAAGGCTGGGAAATGCACAGAAGAGCCCTTAGCCTTTGAATGTGGATCTTCCAGTGTCTGCGTGTGTATAAGAGTTTGCACGTTGCAATATAGCTGTGTGACCCCATGTGAATTGCAAGATCGCTTGTGTCTTGCGAGATTTCAGTGTGTGCACAGGTGTGTATATATGAACGGATGCCGAGCAGGTGAGCATATACCATGTGTGAATACTGAGGTAGAGTGAAGGTTTGTGCCGCTGGGAGTGAGAACACCTGTGTAAATAATCAGAGGGTTTATGCACCTGAATATGAGCTCCCTACTTGATGGTGTCAGTGAGCACGTGGGTTCTGCATCTCAGCAAATGCTCCAGGCTGAGCAGGCTCAACATTGCCTCTCCAGCTCCTGTTTGCAAAGCCTGATGTTTTATGACCGAGCCTCCCAGGCACAGTGTCGATGACGCTCAAACAATGAGGCCGCTCACCAAAAGGTCCTGACAGATGAGCCACAAGCTTCTTGTATCTCATCCCCATGGTCATGCAGCTGAATGGAGACCCTTTCCTTGGCCAGAGTGCTCTTAAAGCCCTCCTCCCGAGCCTTGTGGCCTGGGAGGCTGTGTGCACAGCAGGTCCATGAAGGCTGTGCAACTCAGCTGGTGCCTCCCGGCAAACAAGGAAATGCACCCTCTGTAAACTCCCTTGGATCTGGGCACTGGAGGCTGGGCCTGGGGTTCTGTCCCTCCAACACCATGGTCTGGCTCTGCAACTTGAAACCATTTCAGTAAGATGCAGGCAGGCTGGACACAGCACCCAGCTCACATGTTTTCCAAATGGGGGCATTGTCTTTGTTCTATAAACCTGCTGCAGAGTTGGAGCTTGAATCTGAGGATGAGCTTGAGAGACCCAGACAGAGTATGGAGTGGAAGAAAGTGAAGGGAAAGGATCAGGTGATACATGCTCTCGGGAGCAGCTAGGCAGTGATGGCTCCCCACAGTTTAAAGCGGTGGCTCTAGTCTATAAAGTGCTGTCACACAGTCATCAAACTTCATTCTCACAACAGTCCTGGGAAGGAGTATTGTTCACGTTTTACAGATGACAAACTAGAGGCTTAGAGAAGTCCAGTGACTTGCTCAAGGCCACTCAGCTGTAAACTGCTAGGGCTGGGCCTGAGTTTGGGTGACTAGAACTCTGCCTTCACATTAACATGGACATCGAGTAAGATCCCAGCCTTAGACAGTTGGTGAAAAGCCGCAGGTAACCTTACCCGTCACCATGTTCTCCCTCCACAGACACATCCACACTCAAGCCCTGGTCTTTTCCGTCTATCCTACGTTTTCCCTGGGAACCTCTCCTTGGCCACAGTACTTTAGACTCCAGTTGAGGGCAAATAAATCAAGAAAAAAAGTCAAGTTAGAGCTATTGACGGAGTAGGTGCCGTGGCCTGCTCTGTGCCAGGTATTGTGGGTGATGGGAGGGAAACAAACACATGTTTACGATCTGTCCCAGGAGGCAAACCTAAAACACCTGTCTCTTTTTGCTGGGTCACAGCAGGTAAGTCACTTGCTCATGTGCTCACTCCCTGACAGGATCACTGGTTACTCTGGCTCTCTAACGTCTACCCTTCCTACCTCTCATAAGTATACCAGGTATACTTCCCTGTACCGTGGGCATGCCCTATGGCGATTTACCCCTTGATATGCCGGGTGCAGCTTGGCTAATCACAGCCCTCTGTTCGTCTGTCACAGTGGTTTGCGCAAGAGCAGGAAGTAACCCAGGCAGAGCCCATGAGTTGTAAGGAGGCTTGGCTGGAACTGTGGGGAGGGGTGAACTTGACTTCTGACTGGTAGGAGCTGTGAGAGAATGGGAAGCTGGGGCTATAGGAACAGTTTGTCCCCAGACGGAGCCTGACAAAGGAGGCAGCACTTGGGGAGCACCAGTTCTTGGGACTCTGAACCAGTTGGGCTGAACCTGAAGCTGACATATTAATTAGTGTGCAGACTAAACTGCTATAATAAGAGACCGACATATGCAATGGCATCAACCAAATACGTTTCCCTCCCTGGAACAAGCCCAGAGACAGCGTTCCAGAGACAAGCTGAGGATTCTATCTCTAGGTCCAAGGCAGCTTCTCCAGTGCTTGTCTGGTTTGAGGGAGAAAGAGAGCAGGAAAATTAAAAAAATTTAATCAGCTTTATTGTGGGATCATTTACATGCAATAAAATTAATCTGTTTTAAGCTTGAAGTCCTGTGACTTTTGACAAATGTATACTGTGGTGTAATCATCACTACAACAAGATATTAAACATTTCCATTCTTCAGAGTCAGCCCCATACCCTTCCCCAACCCCGAACCTATCCCTGAAGTAACACCAACCTATTCTCCCCATAAAAAGTTTTGGGTTTTCTGGAATTTCATGTAAATAGAATCATGCAATACGTATTCTTTCCGTCTAGCCTCCTTGGCTTATCATAGTACTAGTACTTTTGTGATTTAGCCATGTTGTTGTATGTATCATCTATTGTTTGTCCCTTTTTATTGCTGAAAAATAGTTCATTGTATAGAGGTGCTGTAAGTTATTTTCCCATTCACCAGCAGATTTCTTGGGTCATTTCTAGGTTCTGCTATACACAAAGCTGCTGTGAACATGTGAGTGAAACTCTGCGTTCCTTTCATCGGGTAGATCCCTAGGAATGGATATGCCTGGTTATAAGTTGCGGGTATGTTTAAACTGTAGAATACAGCCATAGGTTTCCAAATGGCTGTTGAGTTTTCTATTTCCATTATCACTATATGAGAGTTGAAGTGCTCCACATTTTTGTCAGCAGTTTATATTTTCAGTTTCTAGAAATTATTATGATTATCTTTGACATTCTGATAGGTAAGCAGTGGTGTCTTGTATTTTTAATTCTCATTTCTCTACAAATAATTAGACTGAGCATTTTTTTCATGTCCTTATTTGCTACCCATGTATCTTTTGTGGCCAAATCTTTCTGCCATATACAAAAAATAAGACTTCAATCCTACCTCATGTCATATGTAAAATGAACTGAAAAACGGATCGTGTAAATTTTCAGTTATTCCAGCACCCTCTGTTAAAAACCTATGTGTCTTGCCCTAGCTGGGTGGCTCAGTTGGCTGGAGCATCATTCTGTACACCAAAAGGTTTCTGGTTTGATCCCTGGTCAGAGTGTTTAAAGGAGGCAACTGATCAATGTTTCTCTCACACACCAATTTTTCACACATTGATGTTTTTCTCTCTCTCCCCACCCTTCATCTCTCTAAAATCAATAAAAACATATCCTCAGGTGAGGATTAAAAGATAAAAAAGCTATCCTGTCTGCATTGAATTTCCTTGGCACTTTTGTTGCTAAAAATATAAATTTATATTATAAGTTAATCTCTTTTTAGACTCTGTTGTATTCCATTGATCTACATGTCTATCTATTTATAAACCACAGGGGCATCCTTACATTAAATCTTTAAATTAGGTAATGTGCATCCTCCAACTTTGCTCTCTTAGTTTTTGGTATTTTATTTCCTTTGCTAACTCATGTAAAGTTTAGAAACAGCTTGCGAATTTCTACAAAATTATGTTGAAACTAAAGGCCCAGTGCACGAAATTCGTTCACGGCGGTGGGGGGGGGGGGGCAGGCAGGGGATGTCCCTTAGCCCAGCCTGCACCCTCTCCAATCTGGAACCCCTCAAGGGATGTCTGACTGGACATCCTTCTCACAATTCAGGACTGCTGGCTCCAAACTGATCACCTGCCTGCCTCCCTGATTGCCCCAACCACTTATGCCTGCCAGCCTGATAAACCACTAACCACTACCCTGCCAGCCTAATTGATGTTTAACTGCTCCTCTGCCAGCCTATTTGTCCCCAACTGTCCTCCCTTGCAGGCCTGGTCTTTCCAAACTGCTCTTCCCTGCTGGCCTGATTGCCCACAACTGCCCTCCCTTGCAGGGCCTGGAACCTCCAATGACCCTCCCCTGCTGGCCATCTTGTGGTGGCCATCTTGAGTCCACATGGGGGCAGGATCTTTGACCACATGGAGGAAGCCCTCTTGTGTGTTGGAGTGATGGTCAATCTGCAAATTACTCTTTTGTTAGATAGGATAGAGGCCTGGTGCATGGGTAGGGACCAGTTGGTTTGCCCTGAAGAGTGTCCCAGATCAGGGTGGGGTTCTCTTGGAGTGAGGGACGGCCTTGGGGTAAGGGGCAGCCTGGGCAAGAGGCCTGTGGAGGTTTACAGGCTGGCCACACCCCCCAGCGACCCAAGCAGAAGCCCTGGGATCTGGGATTAATCTATGTCTACAATTGAAACCTGTAACCTGGAGCAGAGCCAAGCCTTCTGCTCACTCCAGGGCGGCAGCCATTTCTGTTTGAAACATTGTAGCCTATAGTG
Organism: Antrozous pallidus; assembly: GCA_027563665.1. NCBI lineage: Eukaryota > Metazoa > Chordata > Mammalia > Chiroptera > Vespertilionidae > Antrozous > Antrozous pallidus. The sequence goes on from CM050508.1 coordinate 190,320,045, forward strand.
GAAGCCTGGGCCAGCAACTGCAGACTGAAAATTTGGTCCGTTGCCAGGGAAACCCAAGCCTCTGTTCTCTCCAGCTCAGAGGCTGCTGCCATTTCTGTATCTTTTATAATTGCAACTTTGTAACATTGAGTGGAGGGCCAGGGAGGCAGAAAGCTTGGCTTCCTCTGTTGCTGGGGAAACCCAAGCCTTCCTCCTGCTCTCAGTGGTGGCAGTTTTATTTGCATAATTTACTCCTGATTGGCTGGTGGGCGTGGCTGGTGGGGTGGCTTGTGGGTGTGGCGAAGATATGGTCAAATTTGCAAATTACTCTTTTATTAGATAGGATTGTAATTTAAATTGTGTTGACTGTCTTGATCAATTTGGAAGAGTTAAAATCTAAATAATATTGAATCTTATAATCTGTAAACATGGTATATCTCTCCATTTATTTACATCTATTTTGGTGTTTCCATCAATCTTTTGTAGTTTGTTTCATGCAGATTTTGCACATATATTGTTAATTTTAGGCTTACAAAAGTTTTGATTTTATGGTGCTATTGTAAGTGGTATTTAAAAAATATGATTTCCATTGTTAGTTACTGGTATTTAGAAATTTGATTCATTTTTGCATATTTTTCTTGTATCTTGTGACCTTGCTAAACTTGTTAAATAGTTCTAGTAGTGTTTTTTTTTTTTGATAATTTATTTGAGATAGTATGCATAAATAATCTGCATGTAGACATTTTTATTTCTTTATAATAATTATTTATATGTTTGCTTGTTTATTTCACTGGCTAGAATCTCCAGTATGATCCTATATAATAAAAGAGCAATATGCAAATCAACCATCACTCCAATGACACACAAGCCATGCCCACCAGTCAATCAGGAGCGAATATGCAAATTAACCCAACCAAGATGGCTGCAGCCACAGAGAGAACAGGAGGGAGGCTTGGGTTTCCCCAGCAATGAAGGAAGCCAAGATTTCCCCACATCCTGGTCAACCCAGGCTTCCACTCCAGGCTACAAAGTTTCAATTATAGAAGATAAATAAACCCCAACAGAAATGGCTGCTGCCATGGAGCAAGCAGGAGGCTTGGCTCCGCTCAACGTTGCAAAGTTTCAATTGTAGAAGATAAATAAATCCCAGATGCCAGGGTCTGGGTTGTGGGGGTGTGTGGCCAGCCTGCAAACCACCACAATCCCCTCTCCTAGGCCACCCCATGCCCTAAGGAAACCCCCAACCTGATCCAAGACACCCTGCAGGGCAAACCAGTTGGCCCCCACCCATGCACCAGGCCTCTATTCTATCTAATAAAAGAATAATATGCAGATGGACCATCACTCCAACACACAAGATAGCTGCCCCCATGTGGTCAAATATTCTGCCCCCATGTGGACATAAGATGGCCAGCAGGGGAGGGCAGTTGGGAGAAACCAGACCTGCAAGGGAGGGCAGTTGGGGGTGATCAAGCCTGCAGGAGAGGACAGTTGGGGGCAATTAAGCCTGCAGGAGAAGGCAGTTAGGGGTGACGAAGCTGGCAGAGGAGGGAGGCTGGGGATGACCAGGCCTATAGGGAAGGGCAGTTGGGGGGTGACCCAGGCATGCAGGAGAGAGCAGTTGTGGGGATCAGACCTGCAGGGGAGGACAGTTAGAGGCAAACAGGCTGGCAGGGGAGCAGTCATGCATCAATCAGGCTGGCAGGGGAGTGGTTAGGGGTGATCAGGCTGGCAGGCAGAAGTGTTTGGGGGCAATCAGGAAGGCATGTAGGTGAGCAGTTGGAAGCCAGCAGTCCTGGATTATGAGAGGGATGTCTGACTGGCCATTTAGGGCCCAATCCCAGTGTGATCGGGCCTAAATGGACAGTCAGACATCCCTTGATGGGTCCCAGATTGGAGAGGTTTCAGGCTGGACTGAAGGACACCCTCCATGCACGAATTTTGTGCACCAGGCCTCTAGTATTAAATAGAAATTGTGAGTATGGCCATCTATAATTTGAGAAGCAAAACAATTTGTCAATGTTAGGTAGGATGTTAGTTTTCAATTTTTCATAGATGACCTTTATGATAAAAGTTGAAGAAGTCCTCTTTAATTCCTACACTGCTGAAAAATTTTTAATTTTTAATTTTTTTAATTTTTATTTTTTTCTTAAAATAAAAAGATCTTGTTTCCCTGGCTGTCCAGCTGACACTCAGGGCTTAGGGAGTCGGGTCTGTTACTTTGTTTTTGTTTTTTTAATCTTTATTGTCCAGTTTATTATTTATATTGTTCTCCCTTTTTCCTCCAATAGCTCCCATCCACCCAGTACCCATCCCACCCTCCCCCCTCACCTCCCCCCGCCATTGTCCTCTCCCATAGGTGCATGATTTTTGTCCAGTCTCTTGCTGCACTTCCCACACCCCTTTTCTCCCCAAGAATTGTCAGTCCATTCCCTCTCTATGTCCATGATTCTGTTATATTCACCAGTCTATCCTGTTCAACAGCCTATCAATTCACTTGATTTTTATGTTCATTTGTTGATAGATGTGTATTTGTTGTTCATAATTTTCATCTTTACCTTTTTCTTCTTCCTCTTCTTAAAGAATATCTTTCAGCATTTCATATAATATTGGTTTGGCAGTGATGCACTCCTTTAGCTTTTTCTTATCTGCGAAGCAGTTTATCTGATCCTCAATTCTGAATGATACCTTTGTTGGATAGAGTAATCTTGGTTGTAGATTCTTGCTATTCATCACTTTGAATATTTCTTGCCACTCCCGTCTGGCCTGCATCGTTTCTGTTGAGAAATCTGCTGACAATCGTATAGGTGCTCCCTTATAGGTAACTAACTGTTTTTCTCTTGCTGCTTTTAATATTCTCTGTTTATCTTTTGCTCTTGACATTTTAATTATGATGTGTCTTGGTGTGGTCCTCTTTAGATCCCTATCTTTTGGGGTTTTGTGCACTTCTTGGGCTTTTAAGTCAATTTCTTTCACCAGGTGGGGGAAGTTTTCGGTCACCATTTCTTCAAGTAGGTTTTCATTGTCTTGCTCTCTCTCTTTTTCTGGCACCCCTATAATTCGGATGTTGGTATGCTTGAGGTTGTCCCAGGAGCCCCTTACACTATCTTCAATTTTTTGGATTCTTTTGATTTCTTGCTTTTCCGGCTGAGTAGATTTTGCTTCTTTGTATTTCAAATCTTTGACTTGGTTCTTGCAATCCTCTGGACTGCTTTTAGGTCTTTGTGTAATATTTTTTATTTCAGTCAGTGTATGCTTAAATTTCTAGTTGGTCCTTTTTCATATCTTCATAGGTTTCGTTCATTTCCTCATAGGTCTTGTTCATTTCCTTGTAGGTCTCATTAAGTTCATCGGCCTTTTCTAGGAGCCTCTTGAAAAATCTTATTACTGTGGTTTTGAACTCTATGTCTAGTCATCTTTTTTCTTCCATTTCTTTCACACCTGATTTCTTTCCATTTCTCTGCATTGTGGCTGCTTTCCTGAGTTGGTCCATTAGCTTTGTGTGGTAGATGTCCTCTAAGGGACAGTGGCTCAGCCTCCCCAGTTACCTGAGGTGGATATTCTTGCTGCAACCCTTAATGGGTTGTACAGTATTGTTGAAGTTAAGCCCAGATTATTGTTGTTAGCAGTAGGAGGGTTTGACCTCCAGGCCAATTGGCTGTGAGGGTAAGCTGTGTTCAAGTTGGATGGGTGGAGACTCCGGGCTGAGCAGGCAGCGTCACCTTCACCCTATGCTGCACTAGGGTCTCTATGCTGGATGGCAATGACTGCACACAGCTCTGAGAGAAAGCCACTGCTGATATCCACTCACTGCCAGACAACTCTGCCTCTCCCCAAATTAGTCTGCACACCCAAAGTCTCACCCAGGGTTGTAAAGCAAAGCAGTTTGGTGGTCTCTCGAATGAGAAAGCAAGTCAGAAGTCCTCTCTGTGCGGTTATGCACACAAACTGTTGTTCTCAAGTTTACGTGGACTCTCCACAAGCTCGCCCTCTCCACAAGCTCGCAGACCTCTGCCATGCCTGGGTTTCAGCGTGCCTTCCCACTGTCCAGTTTCATCCCGTATGAGTGTGGGTTTCCCAGACCTCGCCTGGACCTGGGGAATCAGTGCAGTGGGACGCCTTTGTTTCTCCCGTTCAAGAAAACCAGCCGAGTTTGTAGCCACCCGCCCTCTCTGCTGGCACTTGCACACGGCTCCAAACCTCTGACTCCACTCGTATCTTCAACGCTGCCCTCTGCCACTCCTCTGAGTCACAGTGTCCTATCTTGACTTTCATTTGTGGAATTTTCACTCAGCCAGCTTTCTGGAGATTCTGGATGATGATGTTGTGTCGTTAAGTTGTAGTTTGGGAATTGTTGTTTGGGGCAGCAAGATAGGTGTTTACCTATGCTGCCATCTTGGTTCCTCCCCCTGCTGAACAATTTTTTAAAAATCAGGAATGAACTTTGTCAAATATTTTCTTGAATTTATTGAGATAATCATAGTGCTTCTTTTGTCTGCTAATATGATGAATTATATTGATTGGTTGTTAAAACCAGCCTTGCACTTATGGGATAAACTTCACTTAGTCATGATGTATTACCTTTTTGTATGTTGCTGGATTAATTTGTTGATATATCAAGGACTTTGACATTTATAATTATGAAGGATATTCTCCTGTAAATTTTTCTTATAATATTTTTCTCATATTTTGATATTAGTGTAGTGATGGTCTCATAGAATGAGCAAGAAAGTATTTTTCCATTTTATATTTTTTGAAGGATTTAGTGTAGGATTGACATTATTTCTTCATGAAATGTTTACTAAAATCACCAGGGAAGTCATTTAGACCTGGAATTCTTTTGTGGTGGAGTTTTTAAACTACAATTTCATTTTTTTTTACTAGTTCAGTGCTTTTCAGAACACACATTTTCTTGTGAGTGAGCTTTTGCAATTTGTACCTTTCAAAGAATTTGTTCATTTCATCTAAATTGTTGATCTATTGGCATAAAATTTCTCATAATATTCTTTTATGCTTTTAATGTATCTGCTGTCTGTAGTAATTCCCTCTCTTTTATTCTTGATATTAGTAATTTATGTATTCACTAGTTTTTTCTTGATCATTAGAGTCAGAATTTATTAATTGTATTTATTTTAATTGAATACATTTTAATTTCATTTATTTTTATTTTATTTTATTGTTTCATAGATTTTGGCTATCTTTTTTATTCTTCCAATATCTTGAGATAGTGGCATAGATTGTTTATGAACTTTCCTCTTTTTTTCAATTTTATCTTATTATTTTATTTATTTTTATTGATTTCAGAGAGAAAGGGAGAAGGAAAGAGAGATAGAAACATCAATGATGAGAGAGTATCACTGATCAGTTGCCTCCTGCACACCCTATTGGGGATCAAGCCCGCATCCTGGGCATGTGTCCTTGACCAGAATTAAATCTGGAACCCTTCAGTCCATAGCCTGGCACCCTGACCACTGAGAAAAACCAGCGAGGACTTATTTTTTCTTTTTTTTTTAATAAAAGCATTTATTTTTTAATTATAGTTGACTTACATCATTATATTCAGATGTACACCCCAGTGACCACACATGACATAACTTAATAAGTTACAATTAACCCCAATAATTTCTGTATCTGTATGATACAGAATATGGTCTATGTTTGTGGATATTCATTGTTCACTTGAAAATAATGTGTATACAGCTGTTAAATGTAATGATCAATAACTGTCAGCAAAGTCAAACTTTTGATAATGAGGTTAAAATCTTACTGCCTCTACTGTGCTCTACTTATTCTTTCAAACATTCAGATTGGTATGTTGAAATCTTCAACTATAATAATAAATTTGTCTTTTTCTCCTTTCAGTTATATCCATTTTGCTTCATGTATTTGGAAGCCTGTTTTTAGATGGAATTTCTAAAATAATTTTATTTTATTTCCAATCTTGACTTGTTAATATATGTCTGTGTTTTATTTTGTTTTACTGATTGCTTTAAGAGTGTACATGTTGTGGTGAAGAAATTGAGATGTACAGATTGGTAGTTCCAAAGTAGACATTGGGATGTAAAGTACAACTTAGGAAATATAGTCAGTAATATTGTAATAGCTTTATATGACGCCAGTGGGTACTGTAAATATCAGGGGAATACTTTATAAAGTATATGATTATTTAACTACTATGCTATACACCTGAAACTAATACAAAATAACATTAAATGTAAACTGTATTTTAAAAATTAAAAAGGAGTGTATATATTGATCTATTATAGGCTGTTTTTAAGTTATATTATTTCATAAATTATCTAAGAACTCTTGGAATTGTGCTGAAGTTGTTATACATTTTACTTTTATGTGTGATATAAATCAGAAGTTAATTTTTAATGTTTTACTTTAAAATAATCAATTACCTTTAAAGTTACTTAAACATTTAAAAAATACTCAATAAATTAAAAAAATATTTATCTTTATGTTTACCATTTTTAGGGCTCTTCATTTCTTTGTGTAGATCCAGATTTAATTATGCTGATTTCCTTCTATATGAGGGCTCTGTTTAATATTTATTCTAATGATCATAAATTGGTGATTAATTTTTTCTGCTGCTGTATGGATCTAAAATTATTTATTTTACTTTCACATTTGAGAGATATTTTTTACTAGATATAGTGACACCAGTATGTTGAGGAAGTTGTTCCACTGCCTTGTAGCTTGCATTTGTTTCTGTTGAGAAGTCTGCTGTAACTCTTTATCTTTTTAAAAATTTTCTTCTAAAACAAAAAAAGAAAGAAAACTATACCAAATTGAAATATAGGAAGTTTAATGAATTCTAAGAAATATAAAGAAAACTATACCAAACTGCATAATACCAAAGTGCGATCAGAACAGCCAGCTAGTAGCTATGACACTCCCTGATCCAGACCTTGCTGCTGGGGCTTTGTCAGCCCTGAATATGGTTCACCTCACACCCCAGGCAGGAAGGAGGAGAGAGCCCAATTCCTTGTGGAATCAGCCTTTGGTTAGCTTGCTGTTGGGACCAACCTCCATGCTCCCTTCCCCCCTCCCCCCCCCCCCCCGCAAGCTGGCTGTCCCCTCTCCCATAGGCTTGATGGGGGCCAGGGCCAGCCAGCCAACCTCCCCCATCAGGCCCTATTGCTGGCCAGGCTGAGGGACCCCACCCATGCACAAATTTGTGTACTGGGCCTCTAGTGTCTTATAAAAGTTATCATATATTTTGTTGATTTCTTAATTGTTTATGGTAAGAAAGCAATTTCTGTACAAAAAGTAAAAGTCCCCCAGAAGAAAAACTTTTAAAGGCAAAACTCAGAAGTTACCTATCATACTTCTACTAATATTTGATTATCAGAACTTTAGTAATATAGCAGCACCTAGTTACAAGGAAGGTTGAGTAGTAAAGTCTAGCTGAGTAACCATGTGCCCAGGTAAAATGACTATAGAGGAAAATAGAACTGTATGTTAATTCTAGTCTTTTCAGTTATATGCATTAGTTTGGGTTTAGGGTTCTACCCCTTGTAAATTGTTAGTTTTGGCTGATGGAGTTGATTTACAGATAGCAAGAAACATATATTCAAAAATAAGAAGACATTTAATATTTTACTTAACCTCTTTGAAATATAGTTTTTCTTTCTGTAAAAGTGGAATGTGTTATTACTCATCTCTCTAGTACATTCTTAGGTTTAATGATTTAATGAATGAGAAAGTGCTTTGTAAACTATCTCAAATCAGATAGCCATATATATGTGACTGTTTGACCGCTTGACCGTTTGACTGGTAGCTGTGATGTGCACTGACCTCAGGGGGCAGACATTCAACGCACAGGCATGGGAACATAGAACAGACTGATGAATCTCATAGGGAAGGGGAGAAGGAGGAGGTCAGGAAGAGTTTAATCAAAGATCTTATATGCATACCAGAGGCCTGGTATACCAATTCTTGCACTGGTGGGGTCCCTTGGCCTGGCCTGTGGGGATCAGGCTGACATCCCCCAAGGGGTCCTGGATTGTGAGAGGGTGCAGGCCAGGCCAAGGGATCCCACAGGTCCATGAGTCCATGCACTGGGCCTCTAGTAAATTATATTCATCATTTTTTCCTAATCATCCAAATTTAGTTTTTTTCCCCATACCTATTATGCACTCTTGAAACATATGGCATTTGTTTCTATAGTTTACCTCAATTGTAATAAATATTCATTTACATAATTATTTGTTTCCAGATTGTATTCCCCAATAGACTGAAAGATGCACAGGATTCTCAAGAGACTTGTTATTTTTCTTCCCCACAGCTTTATCCCCAGCCCATTGCATGGTGACTGACATTTATTGAGCTCCCAATGAGTATTTAAGTGAACAAATGACAACTATATAAGATATAACATTGTCTGTGGAGAATTCAAGGCTCCTCAATAGTCCCTGCACTCACTAAAGCCCAGAAGAGAAATACAGATATTTATTGGGTTACAATGCTGGAAGTCTGTGGTGGGATGAAGGGCACACAGGATATTTCCAAAACAGTGGGTTCAGATTAAAAGCAATAGTATCCATATGGCATATTGTCTGGTATATGACCTCTCTGACTTTCCCTTGGAGTGTTTATCTCCTATGGAGCTGGTGAAATAAGTGGACCTAGAACTATCTCTGGCAAAGACTCTTGGGCTCCAGGACTTGGGAAGGCAATTTTCTCTTTCTTAGGTCCATCTAAACGGTAAGTGTCAGGCCACAGTCAAGATTAGGGTCCAAATATGGTTTGTGAGATGATTGTAGAAGTATGGCTCTTTCCTTAATTATCTTTCTCCCTCTCTACCTCATATTTTATATTTTAAAAACTATCCTTACCTTAGTCCCCCTCCAGTTATTGCTCTATTTACCTGTTTTTAAAAAAACCCCAGCAATCTTCTTTTTTAAAACACTTATTTTTAAATTATAGTTGACATACAATATTATATTAGTTGTAGGTGTGCAGCATAGTTTATGAAGTTATAATCCTGAAAAATCTAATGCCCATTTGACACTATACACAGTCATTACAATACTAGAGGCTGGTGCATGAATACATGCACCTGGCAGCCATCAGGGCTGATTGGGGTGACCAGCTGGGGGGAGGGATCCTGGGAGGTTGGCTGGTCAGGGGGAGGGACTGAGAGAGGTTGGCTGGCTGTGAGAGGTTGGTTATAGGAGCGCACTGACCTGCATTCAGCATCTGCCCCTAGTGGTCAGTTGACCAGTTGTTCAGTGGCTCAGGCTTTTATATATACAGACTAGAGGGCCAGTGAGCGATATCACATGGCCCCAGCCATCTGTACATGCCCCGCCCACCTGCCTGCTGCTCTGCGGTGCTCACGCCCTACCCACTGCCCCATCAAGTTTGTAGCCATGCTCCTAGCCATGCTTGCAGCTGCACTCACCTCACCAGGCCCATCTCACCATGCCCACTGCTCCTCCATGCTCTTACCCTGACTACCCACCCACTGACCGGCCATGCTTGCAGCCCCACCCATCCGCCCATTGCACTTGCAGCTGTGCTCACAGCCCTGCTCGCAGCTGTGCTCCTAGCCATGCCCACCTCACTATGTTCACCCGCCCGCCACCCCACCCACCCACCAGCCACCAGCTTTGCCACAATCAGAACTTGTGGGCCACAGGGGGAGGGCTTGAGAGATGCTCCATGCACCTCATGGTGACCAGTCATTTGGTCATTTTGGTCATGATGCCTCTTGGCCTTTTATTATTATGACTAGGGGCCCAGTGCATGAAATTCGTGCACTGGGGGTGGATGATCCCTCAACCCAACCTGCACCCTCTCACATACTGGGAGCCCTCAGGGGATGTCCAACTGATGGCTCACCCCCAGCCTGCCCAAGGCCTAAAGCCTCTGGTGAGCCCAGCCATTGCCCTGCTCAGCTCAGCCCCGGCTGCCTGCGACCACCCAGCCCAGGGGGCTGGGCGCTCGCTGCTGCTTCCCCACACAGCGCCCGGGGACTGGGTGCTTGCCACCACCAGCATTTCATCTCCACCCCCAGGGCCTGGCGCTCATGCCACTTGGCCCTGTCCCTGCTCCTGATTGGCTGGTAGCATAGCCAATCAGGAGCAAAGGTACTGTCAAATTTGCATGTTTCTCTTTTATTATATAGGATTATTGACTATATTCTCTATGCTGTACTTTACAATCCCATGACTATTTTTATAACTGGCAATTTATACTTCTTAATTCCTTTCATTTTTTTCACTTCCCTCACCCCCTTTTCCATCTGGTGACCATCAATTTGCTCTCTTACAGAAAACTTATTGATTCTGATCAGGCCTCCATATCCTCATTTTTCCTTCCTCTCAACCCTATACTCACCAGCATTCTTTCTCCACCCTCAACTGCAATAGCTCTTGTCAAGGTCATCAATAACATTCCGTGTTTAGTTCTTGTTCTTCCTAGCGTGTCCTTTGAGCAATATTGAACACCTTGATCCTCTCTGCTCCTTCAATCATTTTCTTTTGCTGCCTTCCCTGATGCCACATTTTCCTTGATGGGTTCTTCATTCTATTGACACATCCCAGAGTTATGCCTTTTCATTTCTCTATTCATATGTTCTTTCTAGGTGACCCCATCCAGTTCCATAGATTTAAATTTTACCTATGTGCTGATGACTCACAGATTGTTACTTGTGATCCCATCCTTTCCCTGGAATCCTAGATTCCTATATCCAGCTGCTTACATATCCAAATGAAGGCCTAATGAAAGAATTTCAGACTAAAAGTGGTCCAAATAAAAGTCTTGTTTTTGCCCTCAAACTTGCTTTCTCTCCCATCTCAGAAAATGGCACTGTAACCCCCAATTGTTTATTTCCCAAATCTAGGTGTTATCTCTAAGTCTTTTTTTCCACATCCCAAATCTAACTAATAAACAGGTTCTGCAAACTCTACCCTTCATCTATTTCTCTCAATCTCCAATAGTTCATATAGTTCAAGGCTCTTGCATTTCTTGCCTAGATATTGCAATAGTTTCATAACTGGTGTTCTTGGTAGCCAGAATTAAATATTTGAAACAAAAATTTGATCATGTCCACCCTCTTTAAGAATTTTTCTACATTTTCCCATAACATGAGTATTACATTTGGCATTTTATCCTGACTTTCACAATTTCATGTAATTTGAATCCTGCTTACTGTCTGAGTGCACCCCACACCACTCACCTCTCCCCCTTTTCACTATGTTCTCACCACACTGGTTTGATTTCTGGTTGTCTGACTTGTGTTTTGGGGGTATTTGTACTATCAGTTCCCTCTACCTCCCCAATCTTTTTAAAAAAGATGTTATTGTTAAAAGTATTACATATGTCCCCTTTTCCTGCACATTGACCTCTTCTAGCCTGCCCATGACCTCCCATCCTCCCTCGCCTTCCCCTCCTCAGTCCAAGCCTTCACCACCCTATTGTCTGTATCCATGGCTTATGCATATATGCATACAAGTTCTTTGGTTGATTTCTTCTCAACCACTCACCCTCCCCTCTCCCCAATCTTATCACTTTGTTTACTTTAGACTAAATGTCAACAACTTAGAGAGCTCAATCAAATGTAAATTAGCCATCTGGTTTCTGTCTTATCACTCAATTTTACTTTTCTGCATAGCATCTTTTTGCTATATGATATTGCATTTTTTTGGGGTCTCCTATCTTTGTCCCATCCTATATAATAAAAGCCTAATATGCTAAGGGTCCAGTCATCCAGTTGTCCATTCAACCAACCAAAGTATAATATGTTAATGATATGCTAAGGTTGTTCAACCATTCACTATTATGTGCACTGACCACCAGGGGATAGATGCTCTGACCAGTAGATTAGCTTGCTGCTGGGGTCTGGCAGATCAGGACTGAGCAAGATAGGCTGGACATGCCCTGGAGCCCTCCTGCGGTCCCTCCCTGGCTGGCCAACCTTCTGCATCCTTCCCTGGCCTTGATTGTGCACCGGTGGGGTTCCTCAGCCTGACCTGCACCTTCTCGCAATCCAGGACCCCTAGGGGGGGATGTTGGAGAGCCGATTTCAGCCTGATCACACTCAACGCAGGAGCTGTCCCCGGTGGTCAGTGTGCTCCCATAGGGGAAGCACTGCTCAGCCAAAAGCCAGACTCATGGCTGGCGAGTGCAGCGGCAGTGGCGGGAGCCTCTGCTGCCTCCACGGCAGTGCTAAGGATGTACAACTGCCAGCTCAGGCCGGCTCCCTGCCATCAGTCAGACATCCCCCCAGGGCTCCTGGACTGCAAGAGGGTGCAGGCCAGGCTGAGGGACCCTTTCCCCTTCTCCCCCCACCAAGAGCATGAATTTCATGCACTGGGCCTCTATATAGATTATAAATTTGAGAGTAGAGACATTATCTCTCTTATTCACTGCTATAACTCCAGTACTTATTATCATTAGTGACACAATAAATGTCTGCTAAGTGTATTAATGAAATTGGACCACTCATTTGTTTTAGTATACTTTGTTCAAGTCTGCCCTTATCTATGAAAGAGTTTCTTACAGCAACTCTTGGTCCAGCTGCACTCAACAGAAGATCATAACGTTTAGTTCCATTAACAAAGACCACCATTTTGGTGATTTCTGATTTTTTTTTTGCCTCCCGCACCAACAACCTATGGCACTAGGTGTCTCCTGGAAGATCTTAGGCCTCCTATCAATGCACACCTGGCAGAGTCAGCAAGATTTAGAGACCCTGGTTCCTTGCCCAATCCAAACTATCTCTGTGACTGCATTTACCTCTGTTAGAATTAAGTACATTAATTGTACTGGGAATGCAGTGGGTGATCAGAAAAGGGAAATGTTACATAGCTTAGCTTGCATTTTTCATGGGTTGTATATGGGCCACAGTAAGATTAGGATTAGGACAAGAGGGAAGAGTGCTGACAGAGGTGTGGTAATGTGAAAAGTAGAACATTTCTCTGGGAGAGTACAGAGATTTCTAAAATACCTGACAACACTGGATACAATGCTAAAAGTTTTGGTGTGGGATTTAGAAATCTAGGGTAAAATTGAGCCATATGTAAAACTTGATTCCTTTTAACAGCTTCTAAAAATCTAAAATAACTTATTATTAGTAATTACTTAAGACTTCATAGAATTTTATGGGGACTGAGGATCCCATTTCATTAAGCTTATAAAAAGAAGAAGAGTTACTGTGAGTGCATGCACAGAGAAAAAGGCCATGTGAGGCCACAGCAAGAAGACAGCTATCAGTTAGCCAAGGGGAAAGGCCACAGGAGAAGTCAAACCTGCTGGCACCTGGAGCTTGGAGTGATAGCCTCCAGAACTGTGAGAAAATAAATTTCTGTTATTTAAGGCTCCCAGCCTGTGGTATTTTGTTATGGCAGCCTGAGCTGACTAAGATGCAGTTTTTGTACACCTCAGTTAACAGTGACAGCTCTTGGTAAACTTTTCTTATTCAAGTGAATTGACTACTTTTTTCAACTGCTCTTCATTAGATGAAGGTAATGATTAGGACAGAACATTACACCACCATGAAGCATGCTGGGTGCTGGCCACAGCAGTAGGACTATCTTCTTGCTTGCTATGGAGATCTTAATACAACTAATTTTGTAATTGTATTAATTTCATAGTGATACAACTAAAGACAATGCTTTGGCAGCTCTTGACTCAGATGAAGTTACAAGACAACTTAATTCACTCTCTCTCAGGATTTGCTACTAGTCCATTGGCTTTGTGTCTGAAATGCCTGACTTAACATTGGTCTGGTTAGATTTCATCATGCTGGATTTTCCCCATTGTTCAAAGCATCCAGATACACTCACTGTCTGCCCAACTGCTTATTACTAGAAAATCAATGCCCTGCTGCCGACATTTTATAAAGATGCTGAGTGCGAAGGGGTCAAGGCCTGAATTAATGATGATAATAACAACTTATATCTATTCAGGACTTTACAGATTATGGAGCTTTCTACCAGTTGAGGGACCCTGGCAAAATAGGAAATAAGTTTCCTCTTTCATGACCTTTCCTCTGTGAGTTGCTCAGTATGCTGGAAAGGAATGAGGAATCAGGAATGCTAATCTTTGTTTTGAAGCCACGTTACCTCTCCTGGTTTGATGTCCAACTGTGAGTGAAGGAAAAGATTGATGATCTCCAAGGTCACTGTATTGTCAATATTTTCTGCCCAGGATAATCACATAGCATATATATTTTTTCTTTATAAATCAGATCTACAGAAATATAAAAAACCTACATATATATATAAAGTTCCTTTCAGGCTAAACATTCTTGGTTCCTAAAAAAAAATCCACAATCTGTGTTTGGTAAATCCACACCACTTTCCAGGTTTTTTTTTTGCTGCATCTACAAATTACTCATACAACTTCTCACTGGATAATGGTTTAAAGAATACACCTTTTTCTTCTTTTCTAAATTTACTACCTTTCCCCATCTGCAGCCATTCTCTTTGATACCTCATAGGAAACCAGCAATGGTTTAGTGGTGGCTGCATCTGCAAGTCTCCCCAGGACTGTGGGGTGCATTTCCTCCAGCGGAATCTTTTTGGCTTTGCAAGAGCAGCCAGGTGCTCTCTTGCTCCCTGTTCACCTATTGTGAGTTCTCTCAGCTTTTTCATCTGCACATTTGATATTCATGACTGCCCTATCTTTATTCAAGGTGCCAATAAAAATGCATTATGTATAACTTGGTCTGCTGAGAAAATGATCATGTTTTGTACATTTGGGGATGTAAGAGCTTATAAAGAGGAAAGGAATTGGGGGGAAATGTATTATTTCTTAACAAACAAAAAATCTTCATAATAATAATATTTTGGTTTCACTTCTCTCTGTCAACCCCCTCCACACCCTAATCTCCACATTTCAATGTAGAGCACAGAGTGGCTGAGGGGAAGGAGAAGGGGTTAAAGCTGGATGGGTGGTGTGTGGTCAGGCAGAAGTCGCCAGGAAAACCAGGCTGAGACATTCAGGTGAAACACAGGAGATTAGGTAATCACTTGCAGTTCCTATGCAGAGACATAGTGCAATGGTGGCATGTTTTCTAGTTGTTTTTAGACGGCTCCAATGAGACCAGGAAACTGGTTTCCTGAATCCCTGCAGCCAAAACAGATGTGCACTTTGGCACTTAATTCTTTATTGGGGAGTAGAAGACTTAAAAGTAGGATTTTGCAAACCCATGTGTGTGTGTAATCTGTTAAAACACAGATTAATAGGGCCCGCCCTCGGAGTTATTGGTTTAGTAGGTCTGAGGTGGGGTCTGGGAATTTGCATAGTTAAAAAATTCCCAGGTGATACTGATGTTGCTGGTTTGGGGACATTTGCAGAACCACTGCTTTAAAGAATCACATATGGGGCTTCCTTTTAACTTTCTTCATTAATGAGACGCATGCAGCAGTGAGGGTATCATGAGGGAGCCATATCTTCTTTGCCCGTGATGGGACTCAGAGCTTCACCTGGGCATAGACCCAGGCATTTTTTCTGGGGATGCTTGCCTTTAAAGGAGGAAGTTTCATAGTAAAACAAACAAACAAACAAACAAACCAGTGGAATTTGATCTGATGATCTATCCACAGAAGACTGAAGTTCCCTTTCTCAATGGAGTGGGCCAGTTCGTAGATATAACATTCATCAGCTCATCACCATTGTCCCAGGATGTTGAAATTATCCTGGGAAGAATTTAGATTGATTACCTAGAAGAATAGATCGATAATGAAAACTGCAAAATGCACTCAGTGGACACGAGAGAGATATTGGCATCTCTTATGTGGGCAATAATTAGAAACAGATTAGATTTTCCTCTATGTAGACTAAATTCAGGTTTTAGAACCAAAGAGAACATAGTTTGAATAATTTTTCTGCCTTTTGTTTTTTTAAGATAAATTTTCTTGAAAGTCATTTAGCCTCTCTGAACTATGGCTACTTTATTCATAAAATAGGGATTATCAGGGCTTTTGTAAAGTTTAAGCAAGATAAAAGGTATAAAGCCTTTCCTGGCTCATAGTAGGTACAAAACTAGCATTAATAATCTCCCTTATAATGATTTCTCAACTCTGTAATAGAGTTTTTTAATTATGATTATTTCAAAATACATGAGGAAGGAAAACCGGATCAGGCTTGGAAAGGGAGAGTTGTTTCAGAGTCAGCATCATTGTTGCCAAGTTGGAGATTAGACTTTCTTGGTGGTTTGAGAACAGCAGCGTGTCAAGGGATTTACCTACAGACTGCAAGAGAAATGGACTCTGCAGGGCCAGCTGGTTCAGTGTTGAGTGCTATCCGCTTTCCGCTGACAGAGGCCAGCCAGAAATAAGCGAGGTGGACTTCAGCACCTCGGACAGAGCACGAGAGGCACAGGTTTGTCAGCTGGGTGCCCACCAGACCTGGGTAATGATCCGTGGCAGTCTTGTTAATGGCTTTAGGGTTTCACATATTTCTGCAATTATTTCATCATTTGGAAGTTTTGAGTTTCTAATTATAAGGCACGAATTAAAATAGTCTCTGTAATTCAGTTCCCCACAGGCCTTAACTAGTGGTGCCAGTTCCTGACAGGTTATTTCACTCGTAAATGGCAGATAATAGTAGTTTCAGTCTCCTTGCTCTTCATTTCTCTATGTATTTTACCTCCAGAACTTCCTCTTTGCCTTTAAGTGTCTAAATTATCACACCTATGTGATGTGCCCAGTGATATATGGCAGATGCTTTTTCTTCTAAACCCAGCCCCTTAGTACAGGTTAAGGTTTGCAGCCTTTGCTGAATAGTAAAATTACTGCAGGAGCTCTTCAAATGCCTATGCATTGCCCCACTCCATAGAATGTGGCTTAATAGCTTTGAGTGAGGGGTGAGCATCATTATTTCTTAAATACCTCCCAGGTGTCCTAATATACAATCTGAATTGAGAACCACTTGTCTAGAGATGGACCTTTGCATCTTCTAATGCCCCCTGTCTACTCTTGGAGTTGATATCAACTTTCTACTTATCAGCCTTTTGGGACATAGACTGAACCCAATTTCTAGCTTATATCTGATGTCCAGCATAGACAGTATCAATCCCAGCATTGCACTCTCATCTCCAAATATAGAATGGGGATGCCAGTTGCCCTATTTATCTCAATTTATCACAAGACTTAAATAAAATAATATGAAAATCAAGAATTGCTAATGAAAATACTTAACATTAACACCTAGTTGGAAAATCCCAGAGAAACAAAAGAAAGGACTTCAGTCCTGGTATAGCCAGCCATTCTAGAAGAGACATAGTGAAATTAAATGTCAACATGTCCTGTGACCTGGCAATCTCCATTTTGTGGATACACCTAGAAAACTCCAGGCATAGCTTTATCTTGGAACACAGACAAAGATGTTCATAGCAGCATCACTGGTGACAGCAGAGAGTTGTAGGTAATTAAGATACTTCTCACTAAAAAAACTGAAGCAGCATACAGATTCAATGAATTCCTTATTAAAATATCAATGACATTTTTAACAGAAGTAAAACGAGTAATTTTAAAATTTGTATGGAACCACAAAAGACCCCAAATACCAAAAACAATCTTGAGAAAGAGGAACACAGTTGAAGGTATCATGTTCATATTTCAAACTATACTACAAAGCTATTGTAATTAAAACAGTATGGTAATGGCACAGAAACAGACATATGAAATAGAGTAGAGATCCAAAATTTAAACCCATACCTACAGAGCCAAATAATCTACTACAAAGGAAGCAAGAATATGCAATGGGGAAAAAAGTCTCTTCAATATATGGTGTTGGCAAAACTAAATAGCTACATGCAAAAAATGAAACTGGATCACTTTCTGACACCATATAAAAAAGTAAACTCAAAATGCATTAATAACTTAAATGTAAGACCAGAACTCCCAGGAAAAAACACATGCAGTAAACTCTTAGAAATATTTTTTGGATATACATCCTCAGCCAAGGGCAACAAAAGCTAAAATAAATAAAAATGGGATAACATCAAACAATAAAATTTTTGCACAATGAAGAAAACCATTAACAAAATGAAAAGGCAAGTCACTCAATGGGAGAAGATATTTGCAAATAATATCTATATATATACTAGAGGTCCATTGCTTGAAGATATTCGTGCAATAGGCATTCCTCCCCTTGGCTTCCAGCACCAGTTTTCCTCTGGCACCTGGGACCCAGGCCTTCGCTTGGGCCAGAGTCTGCCATCTTCGCTGTAGACTCAGGCAGGAGTCTGCCATCTTCTATCTTCATCTTCACTGCAGACTCCAGAGTCTGCAGTCTTAGCCTTTGCTGTGGCGGGAGTGCCGCTCCTGTAGATCCCTTTGACTCTCTTCCCTCTCATAGCAGGTATCCTGACCCACCTGGCCACTCTGAGCCTGGAGCAGCTGGGCAGCTGCTATATTTGTCCTTCCAAATTTGCATATTCCTCCCTGATTGGCTGGTGGGCATAAAAGGGTGATGGTTAATTTGCATGTTTCTCTTATATTAGTGTAGATAAAGCTAAGTAACCAACTGTCCGACCAGTTGCTATGATGCTATGACCACCAACGAGCTGATGCTCAATGCAGAAGCTGCTGTGATGCACACTGGCCATTTACAGAGAAACGGCACCATGGACCTGGTGCCCACAAAGCAACACTTGGCTTCCCCCAAGTGGGACACAGGCCCCGCCATCACCCTGGAGTGACACCATTCCCCCTCTAAAATCTCATCCAACACTGCTGAAACCCCATGGTGCAAAATGTGGCCACAGCCCAGCCTAGCACAGCACAGAAATGGTGGCTGTGGGCTCTGGGTAATTACATCACATAGCAATGCCTGCTTCCTCTCCCTAGCAACTAGCCTCCTTGGAGTTTCTTCAGCCAAGGAACATGACTTGTTTTATGGCCAGGTGGAAACATTTTACATTTTAACCAAATGTCTGTGAAGCATTTTCCCATGCCTCATCTCATTTGATACCCACAAAAGTCCTGAGTACGTAGATAAGAGACTCAGTGGAATCCTGTTTCCTTTTCATTAGCCAGAAAACAGCTTTAGGAAGCTTAGAAACTTGACCCAACTGAAAAGAAGTAAGAAATGGTGAACCTTGAAAATGACTTCAGGTTTTCTCATTATGCAGAATATAGTCAAACACTGCTGCAGTTAAATATTTTACCCTTTGTTCTCCCTGCATGATCTACTATAATCATCTGCTTCATGTTGATATTTACTGTTGTATTGCTGACAATTACCTGAAAGAAAAATTGGAGTGCTTCACTGGGCTGGAAAAAGTTTAGCTAAATCAGAAAGCAAATCTAATTAAGCAATTTTATTCTATATACTAGAAGCCCAGTGAACGAAATTCATGCAAGGGGGTCAGGGGATGTCCCTCAACCCAGCTTGTATCCTCTCCAATCTGGGACCCCTTGAGGGATGTCCAACTGCCCATTTAGGCCTGATAGAATCAGACAGCCTTCTCTCGATCCAGGACTGCTGGCTCCAAACTGATCACCTGTCTGCCTCCCTGATTGCCCCTAACCACTTCTGCCTGCCAGCCTGATCACCCTCTAACCACTCCCCTGCCAGCCTTATTGATGTCTAACTGCTTCCCTGCCAGCCTATTTCCCCCCAACTTCTCTCCTCTGCTGGCCTGGTCATCCCTAACTGCCTTCCCTTGCAGGCTTAATTGCCCCAAACTGCTCTCCCTTGCAGGCCTGGAACCTCCCAATGGCCCACACCTGCTGGCCATCTTGTGGTGGCCATCTTGTGTCCACATGGGGGCAGCCCTCTTGTATGTTGGATTGATGGTCAATCTGCAAATTACTCTTTTATTAGATAGGATAGAGGCCTGGTGCATGGGTAGGGGCCAACTGGTTTGCCTTGAAGAGTGTCCCAGATCAGGGTGGCGGTTCCCTTGGGGTGTGGATGGCCTGGGCAAGGGGCCTGTGGTGGTTTGCAGGCTGGCCACACCCCCTGGTGACCCAAGCAGAGGCCCTGGGATCTGGGATTAATTTATGTTCTACAATTGAAACTTTGTAGCCTGGAGTGGAGCCAAGCCTTCTGCTCGCTCCATGGTGACAGCCATTTCTGTTTGGGTTTATTTAAATTCTATAATTGAAACTTTGTAGCCTAGAGTGGAGGCCTAGGTGCTAGGGCTGCAGAACTTGGCTTCCTCCATTGTCCAGGCAACCCTAGCCTCTGCTCTCTCCAGCTCTGTGGCTGCTGCCATTTCTGTCGGGATATATCTTCTATAATTGAAACTTTGTAGCATTGAGTGGAGGCCTAGGTGGGCAAGAGCAGGTGGAAAGCTTGGCTTTCTCCTTTGCCAGGGAAATCCAAGCCTCCCTCCTGCTCTCAGTGGCCACAGCCATCTTGGTTGGGGTTTATTTGCTCCTGATTGGCTGGTGGGCATGGCTTGTGGGTGTGGCTTGTTCAGAGGTATGGTCAATTTGCATATTATTCTTTTATTAGATAGGATATAAAAGGCTAAGTTGACTGTGTGATACTGTTGGTGAGTAATAATGAGACCATAAATTGCAAATTGATGCAGCTACTTTGGAAAACAGTATGAAAATTTCCCAAAAAATTAAAAATAGAAGAAACATGATTCAGCAATTCCATTTCTGGGTATCTATGTGAAAAAACAAAACACTAATTTGGAAAGATATATGTACTTCTATGTTTTTTGCAGCTGTATTTACAATAGCAAAGATAGGAAGTAACCGAGGTGTCTATTGATAGATGAATGGATAAAGAAGATGTGTTACATATATACAATGGAATATTACTCGGCCATGAAAAAGAATAAATCTGGCCATTTGTGACAACATTGGTGAACCTAAATGATTTTATTCCAAGTGAAATAAGTCAGAGAAGGACAACCAACACATTATTTCACTTATATGTGGGCTCAAAAAACCAAACCAAACAGGTATAGAGAACAAACTTGTGGCTACCAGATGGAAAGAGGATGGGGTGGGAAGGTGAAAAGAGGGAAGGGGAGTAAGAGGTAAAATTTCCATGTGTAAAATATGATATTGTGTGTTAATTGTATAATGATAAAAATTAATGAGCAAAGTGTAAAGATTGCATTTATGGGAAAGAGTATAGAAGTTAGAATATCAAAAGGAGTATGTACAAAAGCAAAGTGACTAGAACTATATAAAAGAGTGATGAAGGAGAAAAGGAAACAGCAGGAAATCTGAAACATGCTGCCAATTATGTACACTTAAAAAAATATATTCACAAAGCAATCTTATAGATTTTTTCATGGATATATGCCTATCCAAGGGCATTTACCAAACACAATAGAGTTAAGTGCTTATGGGAAATGGGACTGGGGAGTGGGGGTTAAGGGGAAAAATAATGAGACCAAAATCTAGCAAGAACAGAACTTTAAAGAGGCAAATGCAAATGATAAGTGCTGTGAACCAAGGAGTATGATCAGCTTACCCCCTGCTCCTTCCAAAGGCAGAACAGGAGAGAAGAGAGAGGGAGGTGGAGTGAGCCCTGGCTGGTTTACACGTCAGAGCAGGAGAAGCTAGAGAGAAAAATGAGTCCTTGGGAACCAGGAAAGAAAACCAAGAACCTGCCTTGGGCTGGAAAGAAAAATCTGACTTTATTGCTCCCTAGAAAAGATTGGGGGAGAAAATGAAAGAGGCTTGCTAGATTGAAGATAAAGACATTTACAAAAGCCCTGAGACCGAGGGGAGCAATTTAGAAATCGGAGATGAGAAACTGCACTTCTGGACTTGGGAGTTTTATGCTGAAAACTCGGGGATGCAATAGGTTCTGTTTCTCCTAACTTTGTTTTAAACTCTGGGTTTCAGAACAAAGGAGTTCCCAGAAAAGGGATACCATTTCCCCATAAGAGACAAACCTCATGATAAAGGACTGCTTTTCAAACTTCTCCAAACAGTGATGTAATCATTGAACCATCCAACAAAGATCCATGCAAGGAGCCTCTCCCATGTGCTGGGCAATGAGAAGAGTGAGGCCAGTCCCTAGCTTTGGACAGGGCCCATGTAGATGCTGAAAGCACCCTTTGCTTTGCCCTGAACACTGGGCTTGGACTGTGCCAAGTTTCTTTCTGCCCTGACAGCAGGGGATAATCCACCTGTGGAATTAGAAACCACAGTGATGTGTTCACTGTCCACCCCCAGAAACACATGCCTTAACAGTGAGCCTTTCCAGCTGTGCAGTGGTAAATAATGATGAGAACTTTAATTCATACATTGAAGAATCTCATTTTGAGCTTGTTTTCTATTAGGGATGCAAGAATAACAAAACAAATATCACCAACTTAGAGCTGCGGAAAACTAGGTGAGAATTAAGTAACAGGTAAATCAGGTCCTGCTATAGGTACATTGGATTTTACAATTGTGGGGACCATGGAGCCGTGAAATCAAATTTGGACCCCAGAATGGAGGGCTGGGAAGCTGTTTTCTTGGGGGAGCTACCCTGCCTGGCCCCAGAAAGTCACACTGGAGTAGCTTTGAGTGCAATTATGCTGCTAGAGTAGTTCTTACTTTGCATTTAAGATTGTCTTCCTGAAAAGGTCATGTGTAAATCAAATTTAATAAATCAAATTCTACACTCCATACCTCGGGGAGGCTCTCTCTTCAAAGGAAGCTGTGAGTGAATCCCTTTTTAATAGAAGTAATCAGCTCTCTATCTGATTTGTAAGGTAAGATTTTTATGTATCAGATTTTCTTAAAGTGATCAGCAGACTTTTTGTCAGGAATAGATAACCCAGCACAGATTGGGATAAGTAAAAACAAAACAAAACAACAACAACAACAAAAACTGCAAGCAAACAAACTGTAGGTGCAGATAATGAAAATGCTAGGAGTATACTGGCTTTAGACATGTATGGATTCAGGACCCAACAATGACAATGCCATTTTGTGTGTGTGTTTTAATCTCTTACATCTGCCTTCTCTTGGCATTGTTCTCAAGCTCTACCTGGGAGAAGCAGCTGCAGCATCTTATCCTGTCAGGTTCAAGGCCAATGAGGAAGATTATTTGCTTCTTTTCCCAGTTGTCTCAAAATTGGCTCTGATTGAGTCAACTTGTAACAATGCAGGCTATAGGGTCCCACTGCCGATGTAGAAAATATGATGATCTGGGGGTGGATCTCAGAATCTTCCCTTTTAGATAATTTCCTAGGCAATTTTTGAAAATGTACACTGATGTTTTTGTTTCACCTTTCAAAGCTCTCCATCCACACAGTAGCTGCCTTAGTTCAGAACTCATCATTTCTTACCTGGGCTCCTCTAGTTGCCTCCTTATCAGTCCTCCCTCTTCACTCTCACCTCCACCATGGATGCTTATGCTCAATTGCATGCCTTCCAAACTCTAACTATGGTTTACCTCTCAAGCCTTTGGACTTAGGAGAACTTACTCACCCTGGGTCCCAGCCATTCTCATGGCTCTCTCCTCCAATTCATTCCCTAAACACTCCAGGTCCTTCTCCCACCAACATTTAACTCAAATGCATATGGTCTTCCTTCTGCCTCCAATGCCATTTATTTTATTTTTTTAATTGGAGAGAGAGAGAGAGAGAGAGAGAGAGAGAGAGAGAGAGAGAGAGAGAGAGAGAGAGAGAGGAGAGGTATATTGATCAATTGCCTCCTGCATGCACCCTGACCAGGGATCGAACCCCCAACCTCTGGTGCATGGGAAAATGCTCCAACTGAGCCATACTAACCAGGCCATTTCCTTTTTCTTCACCTGGCAAACTTCCATTCCAGCATCAAGCTCAGCTCAACTGCCACCTCCTCTGTGAAATGCCTCTGTCCCTCTCCTCCACCTCTCCCTCGCCCTTGTATTCCCATTGTACCCTGTTTATATTGTTCCTACAGCATTTTAACACACTATCCGGAACTTACAAATTTATATGTCTGTTGTTTCATCTGGTTTTACAACAGGATTCAATAATAGTTGAGTGTTAAAAGCAAGTTTTCAGATAAAGACAAACTGGGTTCTCATCCAGCTTGAGATATTTATAAGATGTGTGACTTTGGTTAAGCCACCTCACTTTCCTGAACCTTAGTTTCCTAATCTGTAAGTGGGAATACTCACATAGATTGCATATGTTTGCTGATGGGCTCAATTGAGATAATGAACAGAAATCTCTTAGAACAGTATTTGGCAATGTAATTAGTGCCAATGAATGCTAAATTAAAAAAATTAACCTTTAAGTCAAGGAAGCAAAATCTCTCCATAGCACACTTAAATTCATATTTCTATAATGCAAAGCAACTGTTTTTTAAAACCCCATTGCTCAACCTAATCCTGTAGTATCTATTGTGTGGGTCAAATCTGAAATGGTGCAGATGGGCTCCAGAACTCAGGCCATTTTCCCACGTCCCTGAGACCTTCACACTCCTGTTTATCTTCTCTTGAGCATTGAGCAGCTTTAAATCCATCCCTCTGAAATAATCACTTTAAGTTCATGGATTGCTGACATGAGAGCAATGCAGCTCCTCACAGAGCCAGTTCCCTGGACTGTGGAAATGTTTTGGCTTCGTGAGACTGAGGGAGGCTAAGGGTCCCTGGCGGTGGACTACTGGCTCAGAAGTGGCAGCCCTGAGCTCGCATAAATGGAAGTCATGAAAGTCACCGAAGACAAGATTGGTCCAAGAACCCAAGTGAACTGATAAGTGTGGGAGAGATAAGCATTCCTTAATGAGCACCAGGACAAATTTCAAGACATTTAGCCCTTCTTCTGGCGACTACTTCCGCTTGTTTCACAGTCTGCCTCAAATTGTCCCTCCTGTTCAGGATCATGCATCTTGCACTTGGCATGCAAGGGGATGTGCAAAAGGTTCACAAACGGAAGATGGGACAAGTGTAGGCAGTTCAGGAAATAATGACTGCACATTCCTGGTTATCTGCAATGCCCACTGCAATGTATCAGGCACAGTGAATATTTTCTGTATAAAAAGTTCCCAGCAGTGTTGTTTTGTAGCTACTTACTAATCAACATTTCTTCATTTCCTTTTTTTTTTTATATATATTTTATTGATTTTTTACAGAGCGGAAAGGAGAGGGATAGAAAGTCAGAAACATCGATGAGAGAGAGACATCATTTCCTTACATCCATGGTTTAGTGGGTAGGGAACAAAGGGTGTGTGTGTACGTGTGTGTGTGTTTCCACAAGTATGCAAGAGGGTGCAAAAAATGACTTTAGTATCTTTGTGGATTGCTCAAAATTGAGATTATAGATCACAGTACTACTCTGATTGTGCTTGTCTAGCCAACACATTAGATACCGTTCTAAATGCAGCCCTGCTCTAGGTCAGGAGACTATGAAGTTGAACAACAACAACAACAACAACAAAAAACACAGGACAAAATTCTGGCCTTCTGAGAACTCAGGATTAGAACATAAAAATAGACAAGTAAACAAACAAAGCATATGACTAGGCTCTCTTGAAGCTGGAGATTAGGTCTTATACATTTTGTTTCCCAAGCACCTCTAGGTTGTTAAACAACCTTCATACGTTTAAGGCACTATTAGTTTCAGAGACTTGCCTTACTTAAAATCAAATATATTATAATGCCACTGCTACATTAAATATAATTTTATATAACTATGTAAGAGTTGTGTTGAAAGGCAGTTGACAGGTTGGCATAATGTTGTATTTTGAAGACTTTCAAATAGATGTTTGTTGATTTAATTTTGCAGCCTTTGTGTTATAAAGATGCTATTACTTATTTTTAGCTCTCAAATATTTCCATGAATCCCTGAAAGGTTCATGGATCCTAGAAACTGCTCTGGTAGTGTCTAATAGGTAATACAATACTCTCACCATGCCTGGCACACAATGGAATCTTCATAAACGTTTAATGAATGAACAAATAAAAGACATCAGATAATAAATAAGTTACATGTGTTATAGTCCCAGTCCATGAAACAAGGCATTTATCTTATGGCTCTTTGGTTTCATTACAGATCCCAGTTCCAATCTCTTTGAAAGTGGAGGTCTTGCCGAGACCGGGTTGGCTCAGTGGATAGAGCGACGGACTGCGGACTGAAGGGTCCCGGGTTCGATTCCGGCAAGGGCATGTACCTTGGCTGCGGGCACATCCCCAGTAGGGGGCGTGCAAGAGGCAGCTGATCGATGTCTCTCTCTCATCGATGTTTCTGACTTTCTATCCCTCTCCCTTTCACTCTGTAAAAAATCAATAAAATATATTTTTAAAAAAAGAAAGAAAGTGGAGGTCTTTGGTCACTAAGGGAGTATGATGGTTTGGGGCAAATACTCCCATTAGAAAGCTAAAATGTCAGGTCTTACTTCGTTTTTAGTAATGGGCATGGGATGACGCACTATGCACAGAGTCAAGTTAAGCATTATATAAATAAGCAGGTACTTTTGTCTTAGTTGAAAAGTGAAAGTGGCAAGAGCATGTATCAAGTCAGAAAACTTGGGGCACTAGAGATAATGCTTAAGATCAATAGCAGTGAAGTTAGACCACCAGGGTCTGGATCCTGGCTTAGTACTCTAGTTGCATGCCCTTGACAATTATTTAACTTCTCTAGAGTTGTTAATATTATTATTACTAGAGGCCCAGTGCATGAAAATTCATGCACTAGAGGAGGGGGTCCCTCAAGCTGGTCTGCTCCTTCTCACAGTCCAGGAGCCCTCAGGGGCAGGAGCTGACAGGGTGATCAGGGGAAGGCTAAGTCCCCATCACACCTCTGCTGCTGCCACTGCCTGCAGCTCAAGCCTTGGCCAGCTCTGGTTACTTGAGCCTTCGGTGGCCCTGGACAGCTGCCATCTGAGGCTTGGCTGTGCCTCAGGCCAGTCCTGGGTGGCTGGGGGTTGAGGGGACTGGGGGACTCTGGAGGCAGGCATGCGGGACAGCCAGACATGCCTGGGGGTGGGCCCAGTGGTGCTGTGTGCCTGCCACCCCAGTGGGGCTGAGGGGACTGGGTGCTGTCATCTTGTGGCTGTGGGTGCTGCCATATTTGAGGGTGTGGCAGTCAATTAGCATATTCTCTCCTTATTGGCTGTGGGCTCCACCATCTTTATGAGGGCATGATGGTCGATTAGCATATTCCCTCTTTATTATATAGGATTATTATTATTTTAATCTAAAAGAGGAAATGATTATAGAACCTATCTCATATGGTTGTGGTGAGAATGAAATGCATTGTGCAAAACATCACAGTGCCTGGCATGTGGTAGGCATCCCCCGATTTTAGCTATTAGTTTTGTTGGTTTCAGTGTTGTCCAAATTCACAGGATGATCTTGGACAAGTCTCCCATCTACCTAGAGGTTCTCATTTCCTTTCTTTAGTACAGGCCAAGGAGAAAAGCCTTTTCTAGCAAATCAGAGACAAGGCCGTAAAGACTGAATGCGGTCACTAGAAGTGGCACAGAGTCAGGGTATGCTGAGCCAGCTCATACCATCTGACAGGAGCCTATCGTCTACCTTTCAGGAATTCTGTAAGCTGTTGACAACTCTCCAAACCTAAGAAAGGTGTTTGAATATCCAGTCAGCCCAAATAATGACACTTGACCATTACAGTGAGACCCTTTGACTGAGTGTTGCAGGAACTTTAGAAGTGTGCCAAGTGCACAAGGTTTTGATAGAGCATGCTAAATATAGAGGACAGCAGATCCCAAGGCCAGGTGCCACAGGAAGAAGCACAGGTAGGTGATTTTAACTATTTCAGTCTGGCTGGAGTGGAAGTCTCGTGTGTGCATGCATGAATGTGTGTGTGTGTGCGTGTGTGTGTTTTCTGGCTGCTTTAAAGTTTTTCTCTTTCTAGTTACACTATAATATAGTTAAGACTGATTTTCTTCATATTCATTCTGTTTGGAGTTTGTTGAGCTTCTTGGATTCTCTGGGTTAATTTTTAAAAATCAAATTTGACAAAGATAGCTATTATGCATTTACATATATCTTTTATATCCATTATCTTTCTCCTCTCTTTCTGGGACTCCATGTACACACATGTTAGACCATTTTATATTAACCCACAGGTAACTGATGGTCTGTTCATCCCTTTTCTCTCTATGTTTCAGTTTGAGTAATTTCTATTGACTTGATATTAAGTTTGCTTTTCTTTTCTTCTCTTGTGTCCAATCTGCTGTTCAACACATAGAATTAATTTTTAATTTTCAAATTCATTTTAGACCTTAGTATCTTTTTAATTCTTAATTTCTTAAATTTCCATTTTTTCTTGATATATTACTATTTTTCATGTTTTCTCTTCTCTTTTTATTCAAATTTCCCAATATGTTTATAACAGGTATTTTAAAGTCCTTGAATGCCTATATATTGATCTTCTGTGAGTCCATTTCTACTGACTATTTTTCTATTGATTATGTAGCAAAATTTCCAACTTTTTCATATCTTGTAATTTTTTAATGTGTGCCAGATATTTCATGTAGAAACAGTGGATACTGAAGGATAGTTTTTGCGTTTATTCATGTGTATGTGTGTATGTATGTGTGAATGTATGTATTGTAAAAAGCACAGGTCCTTCCCCCTAACCGCCCCCCCCCTTGCACTGATAAATTTCAGAGTTCACTAATTGAGCTAGAGCTGAGACACAACTTTAATTATATTAAGTTCACTTCTTGTTTCAAATGAGACCAAGAATATATCTTTTTGCTTTATAGATGAATCCTTGACCTCCAAAATGGCTGATCTCTTTGATATTTCAGATTTTTACCAGAGATGGAGTTGGGCTGCAACTTGAAGTACATTTGGATCACTTTGGGATTAAACTCCAGAAAGGTCCCAGAGTTTAAGAACCACAAAGCTACAAAAAATCTTTTACTTTCCGCCTGCATTTTCTCTGCTGGTTACTCAGCAAAATTTCCTTTATGTGTGGGGCTCTTCCCAAATTCCAGTATTTTCTGCCTTATCACATTTGCTGATCTCCATTAATCAATTCTCTCTGTCTCTGATAGACCTGATTCTCCATCCACTTACATTAAGACAAGGTTCTTGCCTTCAGTTATGGAAGCTGCCATTACTTTCTGTTCACCTATAAAGGGGCTCATTTTTCTCTAGAATTCAGTCTGGTAAGGCTTCTTTGTATATACTGCTCTTTAATAGTTTTATAGTTTATTTTTTATTTGTGCTTTTTCCTTCTTGTCATTGTGCAAGTTATAGGTCTTTTATGTACATTTGCAAATTAACCAGAAATAAAAATGACCTCCCCATTCCAGAATTATTTTTCTTTGGTAGCACACTCTGGGTATATGCTTTGAGATGGAAGGGAGGCTATGAACCTGGACACCCAGTCACTCCCTTCCCATTTGTCAGTCACTCAGGAAAACCCCCTTCCCCTCCCCAGGTCTTCCTGTTAAGGCTGCTGGTACCTTGGTGCTAGATGCTATTAAATATTCTTGGGAAGATGCTTAACCTCTTAGTGGTTTTGGCACACCTACTTTGCACACTTTCAGATACCTCCCCTTTATATCCAACAGATACATTTATCTTAATTTGTAATTACCTCTTTGAGTTAATTGTTAAATGCCCTATGGGAGTTTTCTATTTAAGAGAAGCTGTAGTTAATCCTTTCATAATATGAATGAGAGAAACAAGTCACCTCCCTCTCCTACACACCCATCTCCTTTCCAATTGTTGACTATAACACTGGAATCAGATAGGACTGAAGTCAAACCCTCTTTCAACAACTTAACATGTGTGGGACCTTAATCTCTATTTGATTTACTTTCATCATTCATTCAAGTTTTTCTTATTGATCCAGATATTTTTTCCTTTCCATCTTCCCTAGATTCTACTCCTCCTTCTGATCTTAATGGAGGGAGGGTCACTTCCATGGGGAAGACTTCTCTGACCTCCTTGACTAGGTCAAATATGCCTAATTTACATTCTCAGAGCCCAGGTAATTCTCACTTGTAGCACTTAACACAATAATAACTTTATATGTAGTTTTGTGATTATTTATTGAGCATATTCTTTCAGTCTAGAATATAAGCTCCATGAGGATGGGGACCATGTATGAATCCCCCTATAGCATAGTCCTTGGCAAAGAGTAGGCATTTGAGGAATAAATTCTAGCACTGAGTAATGAAGCTTATCTCTAGAGGATTGTAAAGTTTGTCCTTGACCCAAAACAAGAATTTAGGTACAAGAAGTTTATTTGGTTGTTGACAGTGAAGTAGAAGAAGAGAGAGACAATGGAGGGAGTTCAGCCAATGAAGGATGAGTATGAGTGGGTTACCAATGTGGGTACCTAGGGCTCAGTACTCCTGAGGACTATCTGATAAACTATGTGGAACACACTTTGGAATTTTCCATCTGAAATATGATAAAGCTGGTTACTTATTCACCAACTCCTCTGCTTCACTGTTTGAAGGTCACACCTGGAGCTTCACCTTTCAGAGACTTACTCTTTAGTCCCCAGAGTACATCTTCAGGCAGAAGGTGCAGAAGGCAGAGCTGTGTCTAAAAGAACTGTCTGCAGGTAACCCCAGATGGGTGGGGTACCTTCAATGACCTTTGCAAAGGGAAGGCTCTCTGTGCAGTGCCAATGCATAAAGCTATTTCCAGAAATTCTGCCCTTCTCTCCATCTCCCAGGGCTTCCTTGGCCCTGACAAGATTGGGAATAATTGCAGAGCTTATGTCAGGGCCTCATATTACACCTGCTTTTACTATTGACCAAAGATATCAGGACAGATGGATGGGTAGAGTGGTATCCTAAGTCCAAGTTCCACTCTACAATGGAGAAGCTCACCTTTCAGGCTGACCTTGGCGACAGTTGGGGAACACATGCAATGTCATTTCAGTGTGAATTATCTGGAGAGTGGTAAGGTATTGATCCAACCTTTGCCTGTGGTATGGTTACATAGCCCACAACAAAGAAAATACCTACTGTTTATCTAGAGTGCTCAGCACAGCTCGGTCCAAGCTCTGTACCCAGTAGATATATAATAAATGCCTATTGAACAAATACTGAATCCACACCAACTGAGACCACATCAGAAGCAGAACCATCATGGAAAAAATACACCAATATTTTAAGAGGTTAGTGGCAATAGAAATGATTTGTGCCAATAAAAAACCTATTTCTTTGAGAAATGAGATGGACTGATTCTAATTCCCAGAATATAAAATTAAGGTTTTTTTTAATTTTCATGATGAGATGAGGATTTCTAGAACATGTGTGCTGTCAAATTTTAGCTGTGATTTAAAACACCTTTATCACAAATTCTGGCTGAGCATAGCCTTTTTAGAATGTAGAGAGCTGAATCAGGCTTCCCTTCCAAAGAGAAGAGTGAGGAGAGGGGGTGGGCAGTGGGAAAGAGAGAAGAGAGAGTTCTTTTTCCTAGTTGTTCTCACGCCAATGCTGCATTTTCATAATCATATGAAATATATGTATTCTTCATTCATGGAGTGCATGCGTTTCTCTTTGACAACAAAGAGAGAAGGTTTCTTCTTTGGCTTGCTCTATTTCCTTTGGGGTCTCTGACTTTTTACCTCTTTGTGTCCCTGCTCATCTCTTTGAATGCTTTTCTGTCATATTCTGTTAATCTGAATGCCTGCTTCTCTTCCTCTGGCATTGTTTTGATCTCTTCTTGTGTCTTTGGCATCTGTCCTTCTGTGGTTTATTTGTCTCTACTTCTTCCTCTTTCCCTCTATTCTTCCTCCCCAGTTTCTTCTCTTCTTTCATCTCTCCCTTGTTCTCCCTCACCCCCTTCTCCCCTCTATAAATCACACAAAGAGACATAGACACACATGCGGTTTTTAAAAACAAAACCAAAGGTACATTACATTTTATCACAAGGGAAGTGAAATTCTTTCAATCTGCCTCCTTCTTAAAAACATATAAAACAAAACAAAGGAGAAGGGTATAAATTACATTGCTTTCTCTTACTGTGGCCCTGGTGAAGATCTCTGAAGTCCAGTTGTAAAAGGCTTCCTTGTTCCTTGCTTGGACTTGACTGGCAATTTCACTGAATAATTTTTTGAGTGTTCGATATATTTTAGGCTCTGGGCCAAGCTGTCACAGGTCCTCAAGAAGCCTCCCCAGTGACGAGGGTCTGTCTGCCAGGAATGTCCTAAGAGGTGTTTCATGAGGGTGAAGATTCCCCAAAGACGTAAGACTCCTTACATCTACTCTGTTCTACAGAGTCACTGTGCAAATCAGAAGGGTCAGTTCAGGGCAAAAATGCGGAGTGAAAGGAATTGTTTTAAATCAGTTGTGTTACTTTTGCCTGCCACCCTTCATTCAAGTCCAAGTTCTGACTTGACTAGCAAGTGGCAGGCAAACTCCTTTACCCCTTGGCGCCTTAGTTTTCTCAACTGAAAAATGAAGATGAGACGTCTGTTGAACGTTTGCTTTTAGAATTTGATGAGGTGATGAATGTGAAGCACTCAGCACAGTGCTTACAGCTTCGCCCCAGATCCAATAAGGAAAATCATACTGTCCTGTCTACACACAGTTAAATGAAGTGACAGTGGAGAATGTGCTTTGAAAAAAGGGCCAGGCATTACATAATGTTTACTCTTGTTATTAAGAAGATAATTTTAATAGCTAACATTTACTAAGCACTTACAATACACAATTAAAAAACCCTCTGAGGTGGAGATCATCTCTCTTTTACAGATGAGGAAATGCAGGTGCAAAGGTTAAGTGATTACTGAGTCACACATCAGAGATAATACACATTTATTTAGTGCTTTCCACGTCCTGTGCACCTACTAAAGGTCTTACATGCATTATCTTTTTTTTTATTTCCACAACTCCACGAGGCATTAGTATCTCCATTTTTTAAAAAGACGTGAAAACTGACATTTAGAGAAGTTCAGTGACTTGCCCAAGCTCATGCAGCCATGGGCAGGGTCTACCAGAGACCTACACTTGTTCTTGAAACTTCTTGCTGTTCCCTCAGTTCCTAGAGGGCAAAATGGGGTTCAAGCCAAGGTCTTCTGGGCCTGTGTTCTATCCTTTGACACCATGCCTGCGGGGCCAGAAGGATGTGCATGGTATCCAAAGTGGTGGGCACCCTTGCCTCTGGGGCATGAAGTAGGGAATACAAGCAGCTCTTTCTTTCTTCCATTCATCCTACCCCCTATTTATTCCTCTTCCCCTTTCTTCATTTTCTTCCTCTTATGCTTCCTCTTATTTCTCTCCCATTTTTTCCTCCTTTCCCTTCCTCTTCTTAAGCTCCCCTGACTCTCCTTGGATTTTTCATCTCCTTTTTCTCTCTCCCTTTCATTTCAAGTAATAGTTCAAAAGTAAATGAGAAGAGTCCTGGGGGGAAAAAAAGCTAAATCTCGGACTTTTCCTCTCCTTCTTATTCCTTCATTTCCTCTCCTATTTCCCCACCTCTTCCCCTCCTCCTCCACTAACTCCTCCTAAAGAGCAGAGCTGCCTGCTTGTTGCCATGGAAACACCTCAGGGGTGTTGCAGCCTTTCCTAGCTCTCAGCTGGCCTAGGACCAATAAGAGAGGTCTGATGGCATGGCCCCAGCATTTCCTTCCTCTCTTCACCACAGAGACCCCAGGAAGCCCTGCTCTCTCCAAAGCCCTGCTCTGAGGCCCCTGGATGTGCTGGGCATTCAAGAGGAGGCTTGGGAGTGGGATCGGGCAGCAATCACCTTCCTTCACTCATACCATCTACTCATCCTCAAAAAAAGAACACCTTTGGGCACAATACAGCAAAAAAAGGAGTCACCTCCAGTATCCATAAAGCTGATCTCTATACAGCTGACTGTGCCAGGTCCCAGCTAAGTATCAAATTGGGACCCAAAACTCTATTTTCTGGGCACTTTGTTTGGTGAAAGTGGTCCCAGCCAGAATTTAGGGGAATCTATGCTTGGTCATTGTTCTTGCTGGAGAACCGGGGGCTTCACTCCACACTTGTCACATGGAAATATCCCATTTACCCTAGAAGCCTCCAGAACACGATGACAGCTGAACCCGCAGGGCTAAGTGGACTCTGTGGCTTTTCCTCCCAGACTCCCTGCAGGAAAGCTCTTTCTGTGGACTTGCTCTTCTTCAGGAAAAATAGTTTCAACTTAGGCACATTTTCTGCGTCTGCTGGAGCCACCCACCATCTTTTCCCACCATGGAAGGGAAATTCAAAAGATCTTGGCCACTCTCCTTCTTCCTCCCTCACGCCCTTGAGTCCTCTGTGGCTTCATTATTTTGATTTTAACTTAGAAAACATATTTAAATCACCAATTACGTGCAAAAATGCAGTAGGATTGTGTAAAGCCCATCTTTACAACCAAATAGGATTAGTATTTTGCAAAGCAGCAAGCTTGGATTATCCTCTCCTTTGCTTGGTCTATATCCTCCCAACTCCCGGGACTGTGACTGTATTAACTAGCTTTTGCTGTGGCAACAACTTCCACTCCCTCTTGCCAAATCTCACTGGCTTACATGGGCAAATATTTATTTCCTGCTTACATTATGTGAGGGCTGCCATTGGGCAGTAGCTATGCTGGATTCTTCTGGACTCTGATGGGCATGGCTTCACTCCAGGGTTGTCCTCTTATTCTGGGATAACCCTGCCTGAAGGGGCAGCCCCCATCTGTAGCATGCTTTTCTTGTGGCAGAGGGCAGGAGCTCAAGGGAGAACGAGGTAAACCAGAAAGCCCATTGAAGGGTTCTGCTCAGATGTGGGGTAAGTCAGACCTATGAGAAGACTAATGGGCAAAGCAAGTCACATGCTTTAGCTCTAAGTCAAAGAAGCAGGAAGTAGGGTTACCTACAGGGAAGCATGACAAGGACAGAGAGGGAAGAGACAATTGTGAACAAAAATATAGAAGCTACTACAATATCTAAGTAACCGCAGGCTGGATTTAGCCTCCCCCCCCCCCCCCCAGGACTCTTCTCATTTACTTTTGAGCTATTATTTGAAAGAACAAAAGTGTGTGCAAGTTCAGAGTCAGCCAGACCTGGAGTAAAATCTGATTTCTCTGTTAACTGCTATGTGACCTCAGGCAGTTAATTAACCTCTCTGGGCCTCAGTTTCTGTATCTGCCAAGTGGGGGTAATTATATAGATTTCATTTGGTTGTTATGTCGATTAAATGGGATTGTATAGTGGATGGCACCTAGTAGACACACAGCAGTTCAAAGCTACTGTCATTATTACTACAGAAAAGTGAACAAATTATTTGTATCAAAATAAATAACTGAGATATAACCCAGATGTCTCTTGCTTTTCCTACTTAGTCAATATGGTTCATGCTCCCTGGCCAGGTGATGTAAGTAAACAGTAATAATGGCTAATGCTAACAGTTATATGGCACTAACTGTATGTGACATACTGTCTTAAGGGCTTTACATATACTCACTCAATCTTTACAAACCCAGGAAATAATTGCTGCTATTACCCACATCTTTCAGGCCATAGAACCAAAGCACAGAGGCATACCACAAAAGACTATAAGGATGCCTTGTCCAAGGTCACATAACTGGTTAGCGGTAGAGCCAGAGCTTAATCCCAGGCAGCTCAGTTGAAGTTTCATGCTCTTAATCATTGTGCTATGCTGCTTCTCAGCTTAGTTAATGGGTAATGGTGAGACAGGGGCAGGAAAAGGCTGTGTGACTGCATGCAATGCTGAGTCTAGTTTGTTGGACAGAAAGAAAATTTGAGGAGTTTTATTATTAAAGTTTTTATTATGCAGGTTTTTTATTTAAGATATCTTGAGGAGTTTTTATTAACTTGGATTCAACATCCATTTAAACATAAAATAAAGACGCTGCTAGGGGCAAGAAAAAAGATGCAGAGATCTGTAGGTCAGGCTCTACTCAATCCAGATGGAGCAGGATTCTAGGTAAGAGGTGAGTTGGAGTTCCTGGAGCAGAGGGTGGTCCTTAGTTTTTCTTCTATTCAAAAGCCCTGGTCTTGCTCTCTAGCTAGAGCAGCTGCTCTTTGGAAGGCAGATCTCTGAGATTCCAGTATGTGCATTACTGTGATTATTCTGTCCACTTCTGCACACAGTCAGCAGGATGGAAACTTCCCCTGGGAAGCATCCTCGCTGCCCATTGGCATCCCAATAAAATCCATGGTGACTTCAACATCTGCAGCAACGGGGAGAACGAGTAACACTGTAGTTGATTTTACAATCAGTGAAGTTACTCATCACCCCCTCCCAATATACGAGGAGCTGACGACCAACATATAGCCCCAGCAGCTGACCATAAGAATGGCAGCAAACACCTGCCTGAATCTTGGCCATGAACTTAAGCTTGTCCACGTTCCCATACTCCGTGGAACCTTTAACAAGGTGATCTGGTCATCCCAGTCTTGCTGACAGCAAAGTTCCTAAATCAGTGGCATCAACTCACTATGTGTTTCTTGCTTCTTGCTCTGCATCTTTAATTTACTCAGCTCTAACTTTTTTACTTCAATTTCCAAGCCCTACATTCACCTCTTAGATAGAAGGAATGTTTGGACTTTACACTGAGTGGCCAGATTATTATGATCTCTGAACGAATAATAATCTGGCCATTCAGTGTATATCCTATGTAACAAAAGGCTGACATGCAAATTGTTCCCTCCACCAGGAGTTTGACCATCAGACAGGCCGGCCAACTGCCCATGTCCCCTCCCCCTTGGCCAGACTGGCTGCACCTCACCCATGCACAACTTCATGCACGGGGCCTCTAATACACACACACACACACACACACACACACACACACACACACACACACACACACTGTATTTTCCATAAAAGATGACTTTTTAATCCAGGAAAATCTTCTCAAAAGTCGGGGGCTGTCTTATATACCGGGTGTAAAACTGTAGCTTGCAGTTGTGACAGGCATTGCTAACTCGCCAGGGACTTGCCCAGCACTTGCTCTCTCTCTATTGTTTGTTATCTTCCTCCTATCATTATCAGTTCTAGTCATCTTATACACCGGAAAATATGGTACACACACACACACACACACACACACACACACACGCACGCACGCATGCATGCACGCGCGTGCGCGCGCACACACACACACACACACACACACACACACACACACACAAAGTGGCCAGATTATTATGCGTTCAGAGATCATAATAATCTGGCCACTCAGTGTATTTGATTTGGTTCGTGGATCTGGTTTTGGAATCACCTTCTGAATCCAGCCCCAAGCATCAGCCTGCTGGGCCAGAGGCCCTGAGCTGGGCTTGGTTCTTTGCAGGTCAGACACTGTTCCACTCTATGTCAGGTACCCTTCCAGTATTTCACTGAGGTCTACTCCATGGGACTGATAAACTGGACACAGGGCCTGAACTTCATGCCAATCAATGTAGTAACAGCATTTGCTCAAATTCATTCCTTTCAGAACCTGGGCTCCTATCTTTGATCTGTGAGGAGAGCATAGCTGTGCCCATTCCAATTCTCACCTTGAGGCTAGAAAGGGACTGTGTTGGAAGAAATCATTTATGTGTTTTCTGGGGAAGGTATCTCCATTTGGTAGATTCAGTTGTGAGGACTACAGTACATATCTGCTATTGCTCTGTCACTTGTCCAGCCGGCAGGCCATTGGAAGCCCCTTGCCTACTAGTCAGTAGTTGGGCTTCAAATCATTGGTTGCCTTTACATCTGGTGCACCCAGTGCATGTGGGTATTTAGCTCCCTGGGTGCCTGGGTGCATCAGACTGCAGCCTCACTAGCTGCTCCTTGAGTCTAACTGCTCCCTGTCCAGCTCCCTGGTTTTTTATTTTACCCTAGGGCTGTTTAGGTTGCCTTATGTCTCTATTATATGTACCTTATATCTTCTATATAAGATACACTGTCTCTCTGACTTGGATATTCCATCTACTGGCCCACACACTTAGATGATGTGCTCAGATTCATGACTTAGATGCTGGTCAGATGCCCAAAAATGCTGCCATCTAGAAACCCCACTCATCTCTCTGGGATATGATATCACAGGAACCAGACAACATCTGACTACACCTGGATTTAATGGTTTTGGGGCTGCTAGCCTCTTCCTGCAGAGGCCAACACTCTTATTTTGGGTGGCTTCTCTAAGAAAAGCTTCATCACATTTTTCTCTCCCACACAGGCTTTTGGAATTTCTCCATGACCCTGCCATGACATATAGTTATATCTTCTCTTTAGATGGGGTATTTTTTGGATGATTAAATTGTCAAATTTAACAAGACTGAGACATCAAGCTTTACCCATCAGATTGGCAAAGATGAATGTGATTGACAGCACTTGGAGAGGGTGTAGGGAAACAGGTACTCTCAGACAGCATTCATGGGGGTGTATGTTAGTGCACCTCTTCTCTTTGTAGAAGAATAGTTTGAAAATATGTATCAAAATGTTCACCTCATCAGTGTTTCTTCTAAGAATTTATCAAAGGGTTAATTGGAAAGAATTTCAAAACCACATACATAAGAGAATGCTCCTTTCAGTGTTTCTGATAACAGAAAAAGATATGGGATTGGTTAAATAATTTATGTGACAGTCACACAAAGCAATGGAGTACAGCTGTTAAAGTGGTTGCTATAGAACCACATGCACTGATATGGAGAGACATCCATACTATATTGCTGAGCAAAGAAGCAATGTATACAATAGCCTATCTAAGATAATCCCAATAAGTGGATTTCATGTGTGTGTGTGTGTGTGTGTGTGTGTGTGTGTGTATGCTTCGGGGATCTTACAGTCTAGTGGGAATGGTAGACACATAAAAAATATCATTATGGAATTGCATGGTGTATAAATCATCAGAGAAATACAAGCATCTAAGGGGCCACAGGAATCCTTTCCAAACAGTGACAGTTTAGCTGGAAACAGAAGGAGGAGCCGAGGGGTTGGCAGGGGGAAATGCAGGGATCCAGGCTGAGGTGTCCAGTCATGGGCCTCAAATCACATGATCTGAGCCTAGTGAGTCTTTTACTTACAGCCACAGAAGATACAGAAAACACCATTACAATGAGGTCCATAGATGGGCCACTGGGCAAAAAATGTAGATTTGGATGGTAGTGTTGAACTTTGGCCTTTCGCCCATTGTCTGAGGCAGAGAGAGGCTTCACCTTCTCGAAGTGACTTTCCAAGTCTTCCTTCGAGGCTGCTCTGCTGTGCCCTACAGCAAAATGACACTTAGTCACACAATCCCTTCCATAGTTAAACTTGCACTTTATTAAAATTGCTCTGAATAACTCTGGGGGGGAAATTGTATCTGTCTCCATTCATCTTCAATGGCTTTTACACCTCACTCGACACAACTGTCTCCTTTGATTAAATCTCCATTAGGGCTCTGTTTCATATTCAGCAGCTCTATAAGGCAATTAACCCACCGTTCCATAGGTTAGGACAAAGAGCAGTGCTTCTTCAGGGAGAGAGAGAGAGAAGAGGGAGGAAGGGAGGGAGAAAGCGTGCGATAGGAAAGAGAAACATCTCCCCTGCTAAAGCTACAGTTAATCAATGTTTATCATTATGCTCTAATTTCTTTGCAGGCAGACAACAAGAGACAACATCAGGCTGTCAGGCTGGGGAAGCCTGAGCTTGGCTGACCTGTTATGTAGATGGGATGCTGATTTCCTGAACTGAGGGGTGCTTGAGAGTGTTCACACACCTCTCAGTCCTTTTCCATCCTGGTTCAGCCAGAATTCCCAAGGGCACTCTCCCCCAGGCTCAGTGCCCAGAGCCTGCCCATGTCTGCATGTTAGAAACTCAACCTCCAGTCGTGTAAGCCTAGACCCTAAGCCATGGGTCTGGAGATGGATGCCTGCCTGTGCACAAATCACCAAATGACTGCCTGCTCATGAACTTCCCCCTTCATATCCTCTTCCTGGAGAAAGGTTTAGGACTGGCTTCTGTCTCGAGTCTTGATTAGTGCTCTAATCTTGTTGCAAGGCTGGAGCACCTATAAGTCTCTGCTTCCTAGACTGATTATCAGGGACCCTGCCCTCTACCTGGTTCTGCTAGTTCCATTCCCTAAAAGCTGGACACAGTCCTGGCCATGGGACACAGTTCTTCCCCAAGAGACAGCATCTGTCCACATTTTGGTGTTGCTGAAAACTGGAGAATCCAACTGATTCTCAGTACCCCCTTCACTGCATAAACACCTCTTATATGGGACCCTAATCATCTTAACAACTTGGGCCCATGGCTGGACAGAAGAAAGTGACATTGAACAAGATTTCTTGTAAGATCCTGCACTGAGGCCA
The DNA here is from genome assembly GCA_027563665.1 of Antrozous pallidus. Lineage (NCBI taxonomy): Eukaryota > Metazoa > Chordata > Mammalia > Chiroptera > Vespertilionidae > Antrozous > Antrozous pallidus. Next base: position 190,360,120 of record CM050508.1, read on the forward strand.
AATGTCCATTAAGATGAGGTGACTCAGAGTCAAAAGACAAAGGTAGGATTAGAGGTCAACCCAAGCCCAGGATGAGAGAACAAGCTGACTCAGACCTGAGTCTGTCCAGCAGCTTGGAAGGGATCCACCATCTGCCTACCTCGCATCAGGGATAATGGGATAAGAATCTACTCAGAAGGCTGTCCAAAGCTCTCTGTCCTCTGAGAAGTGGCCTTGTTCAGCTATTTTGTATAGAGCTGAGGTTTAAGGGAGCCCAGGGCTTGAAGTGCTGGTTGTGGCACCTGTTTGACTCTCCCTGGCTTCCTCAAAGGGGCTGGGTAGAGGGTGTGTCAGAGGCTTCTGAAGCCCTCTGACCCCATGGTGGAAGCCCAACAGCTGCCTGAAGGTTAGAGAGGGGCTGCTGCTCTCCCAGGGCTACTCAGCCTTTTCTCTAGGATCCCCTTAATTTATACAAACTTGCCTGTAGAAGAGGGGCTCTGTTCCTGGGTGTCTAGTCACCTCTGCCCTGCCCCCCAGTTCTATTTCCCATCATTGGGTCTCTCCAGAGACTGAATTTGTCTGAAGTTGAGGACTTGTGCATGACTCTATCCTCAGGGCTTGCGCATTTTTGTTCTTTTACTGGGACAGCACAGAGGGACCCCTCTTCCATTTCAGTGCTAGCTCTTCCCTCCTCTTGCAGACATGATAAAATCTAGATATCACATACCTGCCCCTGTGGCTCAAGTCAGCATCCTCCTGGGACCTACTCAGTCTGCTGTGGCCGTGCAGGAAGCCAATGTGTTCAGAAGCCACTTTAGTGCATGGGCAGCTTCTGGAATGAAGGAGGTGGCTCTCCTCGTGCTGCACCTTTGTGTTGATTGGCTTTGCTGTCACACGTTTGTTTTCCAGTTCTGCCCTCCTGCACACCAACTGTGTGATCTTGGGCAAATTGATTCATCCATTTGAGCCTCAGTATTCTCAGCCATAAAATGGGAAGAACAAGATCTGCTTCACAAGGTTGTAATGTAATGAGGATCAAATGAGATTATATACATTATCTGGCACTGCTTAAGTGTTTGATGAATGATGGTCATTATGGTAGGGATAGCAGAAAGACTCAAAATCATTTTTATTAGAAATGTTTGGGGGGACTAGGATGATCAGCCTAGAAAAGTTCAGAGGGAAGTGATGGATATATTCAAATACTGATACTGTGCTCAGAGGCAGGGATTGGAATCAATGGAGTGCTTGGTCTATCGAACAGGCAGAGAGGTTCACTTTTTAACAACTCTCTCCTCTGTACAACATCATTTTCACTAATAAACATAACATGAAACAAATAATCATAATGACCACAAAGGAAAAGCAGGCAGTGAAATTTTTCTGTTATTAAACTTTATATATATATATATATTCATACCAGTAACAAAGCACATCAAATCCTACAGAATAAAAAAAGAAAAAAATAATGAATTAATAAATTTTATTATGTTGCTATAGCTTTTGAGAAAAGGGGGAAAATGTAACTACAATGCATTACAGTAATAAATAACAACATTACAGTTTTATTTTCCTGATTGTTTAGTTTAAAAACAATTGACAATTAAAAGAGGATGAATTTCAATATTAAAGATATTATTCCAATTCAATACCAATGACTTAAAAATAACACTTAAAGAACAAAATATATTGCACTTTGCAGTTTTCACAGTTTTACAGGGTCAGATTTTAAATGCAAATGAAAACTCAAGTGGTCATATAGAATGTCATCATTGAAGTAACTCACTGTCTATTTTTTGTCTTTATTATTACTGTGCTTATTCCTAAAAATTTACTATTTAATGCGGGGATTTGAAGTACCGCAGGGGTTGGAGACATGAACTGAGCTTGAAGCAAGCTGGAATGAGTCCAAACCTTAAACATTTACTCTTGAAATCAGCGTGCGTAGCTGAACTTGCCTGTGTTGGGAGCCAATTGTAAAACTGGGATGCCTCCAAATGAATGCCCAGAGAGAACCCAACATTTGTTAAAGGGTAAGTAATACAAATATGCTAAATGGAAGCTTATTGCATATATATCATTGTTATTAAAACTCAAGTAACTGTAACACTTGTTTAGAACTTGACCAACAAAAGCGTTTGCCCAAAAGGAATATTTTACCACTTCACACTGTTTAGATTGCTGGTGAGTGGCGAATGATGATAATAAAAGGCAGATCGACTTCTAGTGGGTTTTATTACTGGTTTTCCATTTTCTATAGAAAATGCTCCCTCTTACTGTCTGCACCTGGGGTGCCCTGCAGCCTCTCCCGCCGCCCTGGATGTGCTCTGATTAGAACGGGGCCCCATGAAAAGAAAAGCTCAATTTGGGCCCAGTATGAGGAAGAACCTATAACTGTCAGTGCTCTCTGAGATAGAGTGGCCGCCTCAGGAGAGGCAGTAAATCTCCCATCACAAACGGTGCTCAAGCATAGCATGACCTTTAAGGTCCTTCCAACTTGGGGACTCAGTGACTCCATGAATCAGGAATAAAAGAGCCCCCTCCACCCTTGGAAAGTTGGGGATTTAGCTGTATCTGAGGCTTGTGTACAAGCCATGTCCCCATGGGTACAACCTAAAACTCTAGATTTGGCTCCATGCCTCCCCGACCCACAACCTTTGCTTTTGTCAACAATTGATTATGGTACCTGTGGGTTTAGATCATACAAGTCCCGACTCCTGGTTGGAGCCTGTTGCAGGGCTGTGGTCAGGTGAGAGGAAGGGCCTGGATGGAGCCTTCTCCCTGACTCTAGTTCTTCCCTTTGCTGAGAGCTCCTTTTCTCAGCCTCGGCCTCAAGAGGGCCAGGGTGTACCCTGCTGTTTGCACTTCGGGGGAAAAAGCAATTTTGAAGACGGAGCATCGACCCTAAATTCCTGTCATTCTTTAATCTCCCTCTGGGAGACTCCCATTATCTCTCTTGTACAAGGTACATTATTAATGGATTTTGCTTTCAGCAGGTGAAGGTCAGTTTTTAATGCTTTTAATGATTCCAACCTGGATTTTCTTTTCAGAGATCGTGTTTTCAAGGCTCTGGCTGTGAATATCAGTGAACAGAGAATGGATCGCAACCAGGAGAGGCACCCAGTTGTGTCACACTCATCCTGGGGAAACATACCCATCCGTGCATTCACTCGGCCGGCGCTGGCTGGCACCAGTCTGGGTCACATGCAGTGCTGGGCACTGGAAGTCAAGAGATGCAAAAGCCACATGTACACTCAAGGCACCCACAGCCTGCGGGGGGAGTCAGACCTGTAAACCATTAAAAGACCACAGTGCCACAGGGCAAATGAGGTGTGAAAAAATGCCACAGGGACTCAGTGGAATGGTTAAGTTGGCTTTATTCATTATAAAAAATGAAAATGATTCTCAATGCAATCTATGAAAAACACCAGGATATCTTCTAAAGTCAAAGAAGATCTTGATTATCAGGTTCACAGGACATAATGGCTCTGGGGAACTCAATAAAGGGAGATCAAGGAGTCCACTGTAGAGCTGCAATTTATGGATCCTTTTCCAGTGATCCCCCACCTGACCCCACCTCAGGTCCATCTCATCCAGTCACCCCATCACTCAGCTAAAAATCCTAAATCCCAGGGGAAGAAATATGATGAGTCCAGCTTGGCTCAGGTTTTCTCCCTGAACCTATTGGATCAGTTCCCAGAGAAAGGCCATCATTGTGAGCAAAGAAGCCACCCAAGTGAAGAGACAAAGTAGCAACTAATGTTTTCTGCAGAGAAGGCTCTCAGGAGCTCTACCATTAGCCTTACACCTTGAAGGGTGAGTCCAGGCAAAAGCAATGGTATGTGCGAAGTCCTAGAAGAGTTAAAGATCATGGCAGACACAGAGAACTTTGCGTATCCCTATATTAGAGGGGCTGCCACCACACAGTGCTTAAGAGCGTGGACTCTGAGGTCAGACTGCCTGGGTTTGGATACAACCTCAACCACTTACTGCCTTTAAAATATTGGGTTAGTTTCTCAGCTCTTTGTGCCTCAGTTTTATCAACTGTGAAAAGGGGTGGCAAGAGGATTTATCCCATAGGATGGTGGGTGGAGATTGAATGAATGACTCCATGTGAGTGCTATGGGTCAGGGCCTGGTACATTGTAAGTTTGTGTTAAATGTTAGTGGCTGTTATCATGGATGGAACATGAAGTGGGAGACAAGGATGGAAATAGAGAAGGTCAGTTAATGGTTAGGACTTGATCTCTGTAGGCAGTGGTTTCCAAAGCTACCAGGTATCCCCTGAGGTGTGGGAGAAAATAACAGAACCTCTTTTTATTTTTAGTTTTCATTTTGAAAATGAAATTAAGCTTAACTAGTATTTAATAAATGGAGTGACCTTGTTACCCTCACTTATTCATTCATCAGACTGTGCATGTCTCCAGGGTGAATGAGATCTCCCGAAGAAGGAGTACCCCCAGGTTGAAGGCTGCAAAGGCAACCTTCAGCTTTATGAACCATGGAGCAGTTGACATGGGTGGCAGAGTATTATATTTTAAATGGTAGAATCTTTCAATATTTTGTAATGAGAAGGGGAGTAATCCTATGCCATCCAGAAGGTCTCATGCTAGCTCACTGATCCTAACAATGAGAAATATAATTTTCTTTCACAAAAAGACAAGTTTTCCAAATTTGCTGACCTCTCCAACGATGACAAGTAGCTATTGCTATTAGATTTTTTCAGAAAGTAATCACCTGTAATCTGCCCTTTCGAGGTAAAGGTGATCTTTTTAACAATGAACAATAAAGAAACTGGTTTTGAAAGAGGTTTACTTGGAAGAAAGAGCATTTGAAATGGAGGTTTGAAGTGTTTGCACCATTATGTGGTAGTATTTCCTAAAATATTGTCAGTGTGTCACTACAAAACTGTCAGACCTGCACTCTTTACAAAGTTAGGACAGAATTTTCTAAAGTGTTTAATAAAAATCTCCCCCAAAAATATTGGCAAGGCCTTTGAACCCATTTGTTCAAAATATAAAAAAGCCACATCTTCTGATTTGTTTGCAAAAATTGCTGATTGACATGTGGAATATGGAAATCTAGCCAGATTCCCACCACATTTTCTGTATAATTCAGAGGTAGGGTTGGAAATTCAGTCTAATATATAGAAAATGCAGTCAATAATGTACTTCTTCCCCTTTTGATCTTCATGTTCGCGGAACACCTTTCTTTCAAATTATCAAGACCCTAACACCTATCAAGTACAAAATAAGCATCCTCTCAACTTGACCTTAAAATGATTCTATCAAAGTGTGCTTAACTAAGAGTGTTAAAGTAATGAAGTTGAACTAAGAATGTTAAGAGTAATGAACAATGACATCGTTTTATTTATTTTATTTAGTACAAAGTTTTTATATATAAAATATATTTTATAATTTCCAACTTTGCATATTTTATCTTTGAACATTTTTCACTTGTACAAAATGTCCACAATACATTAGCACCCTATAGGTATAGAATTTATGGTGAAGTTATAGTCTCAAAAAGTTTTTACTGATGGGGTATTGATCATGAAATTTGGAAACTTCTTTAGGCAATGGGAGCATCATAAGGGAAATTACCATATGAGGGCAACATGGACGTGTTGGTGTTTTCAGAGAGCTGACTTTGGCAGCAGGATGGTGAATGACTAGAATCAAAAAGACCAAGGAGAAGGCTGCTCAATACTTCTAGTGCAAGGTGATGAAGGCCAGAATGAAGGCTGAGAAAGTGGGAAGAGAGAAGCACCACATTTGTACCAGCTCTTCCCTATCAGCTTTGCCTGACTAAGTCAAACACATTCTACTCCTCTGTTAAATCACAGTGTCTGTCAACCACTCCAGAAAGCCTTCCCTGACTTCCCTGGACTGACTTGGCTGCCTGCCTCTCTGTGTGCCCACTAAATTTGTCTATTGTAATCTTTACCCAAGGATATGTTCATTGATTTTCAGAGAGAGAGAGAGAGAGAGAGAGAGAGAGAGAGAGAGAGAGAGAGAGAGAGACACACACAGAGAAACATGGATATGAGAGAAACATGGACCAGTTGCCTCCTGCATACCCCCTGACCAGGGATCAAACCGGCGACCTAGGTATGTGCCCTAACTAGAGTTACCATAACCCTCCAGAGAGAACCGCTGGATGGGAGACAAAAAGTGCACACTGTGGACCTGAGGTAAGGCACTCTTAAGTTGCCCTGTGTAAAGCTGGATCGGGTTCAATGGGGGTTATCAAGACAAATATGATCCCCTCTATAGGAAGAAATGCCAGTAATCCACTGACTCTCTTGCTGTGGCAGATAGCAGGAGAGTCAAAATAGTCCTCGCACAAGTGGATATGAATTGGTGTCCTCTCCATGTAAAGATAAACTGCTTTTTATCATCCTCCCTGATAAATATCTGGAATAATTCATTTGACGAGTTAGTAATCATATATAAATGCCAGATAATGCGTTGATCTGTTCAGTAAAGATACCATATGGCAGCTGTGATTGGGGCAACCACCTGCTTAAGTTCATGGTAGTTTACTTTCATCTGCCATGATTCATTTTATGAGCCATAAAGTAAAATTGCAGAGGGGAACACTTTTAAGCCTTTTTTGGTGGCACTGATCTCTGCGATTCTCTCAAGGACATGGGATGGCATTTGATTTACTATGTAACTGAGGGAATGAAGTAGATATTTTCGGGGCTTCCACTTGTCCTTCTTGCCAAAATGGTAGTTTACAGGCCAGAGGACCAATGTGGGGGACATTTTAGCTGCTTTGTGTATCTATTCCAATTGTACGCTTGTGGATGGGGGAAGTAACTCTGTGATGGGTCCAAGATCTGGGAGCTCCTATGAAAGAGACCTCCTATAAAAGAGACTTAGACCAGAATTCCATTGATAACCTGCCTTCTAATGTTCCCCACTTTACCTGGAAGCCATAGTAGTGGTTCAGATCATGTATTTGTGTCACCCCCATCTCCACACTCAAGTAGTCATTTGAACATCTCCATAATTCCCTTTTCCTCAGTGCACACATTCCTGACAAATAAGCATAAATCCTTTGAGAAAGGATCAGGGATATATTTTATCTATATATGTTCAAAAGCACTGCACTGTCCTTTCTCAAGGGGACCCAGACTCTCCTTTAATTAATAGGTCCTGACTCCATGAACTAACATAGATCTGGAAACGTAGTTAGAAACTCGAGTTTTTCCGTGGCAGTGCCTGCTATCAGCTTTCTGCTCATAAGGCATACATTAGTTGTTTGTCCATCTATCTTGCCCCTTAAAAACTCTTTGATCTATTAGGCATCAGCACAGGTCCCCATGGGTCAAGTCACAATAATTGCCATTCTAACCTTGCTGCCCATAATGGAATTACATTTATCTTGCCTATGATGGTTAAGACCTGGCCTCTGATATACTGGGATCTGATCAGCCTCATTGATCCTAGGGATCCAACTACCATGACATTGTCTCTCACTGTCCAGCCATGCCTCAAGAAGATTACCATAGTGTCTGTAAGACACTACCTTCGTCCCACGCAATCCTTATTACATTATTGGAAAGGGTGTCCTCTGACCTACACTGAGGCCAGTGATAGGTTCTTATCTGTCACATAATGCAGGGAAGCTGTGGTGTGTGTGTGTGTGTGTGTGTGTGTGTGTGTGTGTGTGCACGTGCATGTGGTGGAGAGGCGAGAACAGATGCGGAGGTCTTTAAAGGTGCTTTTGCCATGTGTCTCAAAGCCCAACCAGAAGGCAACCTACAGAGGGATGCTCATTAAGGGAGTTTCATCTCCTAGTAACGGGATCACTTCATTGAAGTCATTTAGCCAGCACAGGGAGGACCAGTCCATGTCTGTTGTTGCTGCAGCAGCAGCTGCTTTCAGAAGCTGAGTGATACTTCAGCAGTTTTCCTCCTGCCCAAAACAATTAATGGTGGTTGGGAATAGAACCTGGCAGAGGAGAACAGACAGAAAGTGGTCAGATGACACTGAGTGCTGTTCTCAGAGGGTCTTTGGTAAATTACGAGACCTATCTCCCTGCCTCCAATCATGCAGATATTCCAGAAGGGCAGTGGACTCCTGTTATGTGCCAGATATAATGCTGTGTTGGTGGTTGGAGGAATGGGGTTGGTGTGATTGAAGAACAAGACGCTGCCTGATGGGGGAGGAGAAGAGGGGTGGGTGATGGCAGCAGGTATAACCTGTCTAGGGAGCCCTTAGATAGTGGTAGGGTCCAAGCATCTCGAGGCAAGCATGGGGGACTGGCACAGGAAGAAGAAATGCTTTTGAAAAGAGGTGATAAATGCTGGTTGGGAAGCAGGAGTGGGCAGTGTGGCGGTCGGTCTGAGCGGACAACAATTTTTCCTGTTCCCCTGGCTTCAAGATGACAATCTTGAAACATGGCCTGACACATTGGCTGGTCAACTTGAGTGCTTTTATTTCTTATTCCCAATCAACAATTGTACCACTTTTATTAGCAATCAGTGTTCTGACAGCAGTGCTGGCAGCCAGATTCCCAGCGGTGAGTGGGAGGGTTCAGATCTCTCAGAGCCAATTGGCTGAGGGGAAGGGAGGAGAAGGCAGAATGAAAAGGAACATTATTCCAGTCCAAGAGGCTAGAGAGATCCAAGGCCTCTGGAACTGCTGGGTTGGGGGCTGGATAGGGGCCTGGTGAGTGGGGTGAGGTAGCAGTATCTGAGTCTCAGTGGGGATTCAGTTTCCCCTACTGAGATCCTATGGCAGGATGATGTTTCTAGAATGATTCCTTGTTCTCTTTCCCCAGGACGGATGAAGAAAAAGGGGCCCATTCTGATCAGAGGCAACAAAATCCTGTTCATGTTATTGGAAATGGAAAAGCCTTCAGGAGTGTGTGACCCAGATTGTGGCCTAAATCCTAAATGGGTCTGCTAACTTATTTTGTGGTCACAAATGGATCCCTAATTCTGGTTATAGCTCCAAAATGATGACTTTGGCCTGAGCAGAAATTCCAATTGCTATTTTGCTGTAGAGCTGTTTATAAAATGAAGTTGGGGTCAGGTCCCTCTCTGTCTGAAACTGGCTTTGCCCCTCACTCACTGAGTGGCTTGCTAAAATAATATAACCTCTCTCAGCCTGAGCCTCTTTATTAGGAGAATGGGAGATTAAATGAGATCCAGGAGCAAGCTGGAGAGGAGCCCTGTACATCCATGCTCCAAGGACCACTTGCTGGAGATGTGACATCAGGCTAGTCACTAAGTCACTTAATCTCTGGGCCTTCGTTTCCTCATCTATAAAATGGGACTGACAATAGCAATATCTCCCTCATAAAGTCTTTGTATGGGCTAAATGTCTTTGAAGCACTTAGAATAGCAGCCAGCTTGCAGTAAGCTCTAAGTTTAGCGGCTAAACTTTAGCCAATTAGTAATGTCCTAACATCACGCCTGGTGTAGCGGATATATATTGGATGCTGTCTGAATATTATTACCTAGGCTTGGCATCAAAAGAGGCCAATTTTCTTCATTATAATGTTCTGGTGGCAAATAAAAAGTAAAATTTGGCTAGCTCTGCTCCAGAGCCTTACATTACTGACTGTTAGAAGGGGAGAGGGATAGTCTTTTAATTTTATTTTATAAATACAGATTCTCAGGTTCCACAGCAGATCTATTGAGTCAGAATCTGAATTTTCACAAGATTCCCCTGTGGTTTCTCGGACTAATCTTGTGAGGTACTGAACTGGAGGGCCTCGGAGGGAAGGCTCAGACACGGCAGTTTCAGCACTCGCTATCAAGGGGTGCCTTCTATGAGCTCCCTCACACCTTCCATGCAGCTTTATCTCATCCATCACACTGCCCATGTACTTGGCCGTCTCCCTGAAGAGCCTGTGGACAACTTGGGGACAAATGGGTCTCAGTCACCACTGGAGATGGTAGAGTGTGGAGGTGAAGTACACTGCCTCTGGAGCAAGACTGCCGGCCCCATTCCCAACTCTGCCACATGCTAGATGTGTGGCCTTGGGTGAGTTGTTTTACTTCTTGATGCCTACGTTTCTTAATGTGAAAAGTGAAAAAACACTAGTTTCTGTCTCCCAAGGTTGTTGCTAAGATTAAAGGATTAAATGAGTGTTGGGCATGTGATCAGCATTCAATTAGATCTTCTGTTGTTGTCATGATATTCCTAATACCGAGCCCAGGGCCAGACACACAGTAGGCACTCAATAAACATTTATGGAAGGTACAAATGATCTCAAGTGGCTGCACATCAATGTGCTTCACACCCTTGACCTTGGCAAAGCTAAGATATTGGACACTGAACTTGGCTTCTGTTGTGACTTGAATTCCCTGGGGAAGATGAGCAATTGGGAGCTAGCTCCCAGTGGCCTCTGCAAAATAACCTGCTGAATGTGCATCTGGGCTAGGTCAAGAGAGAAATAGCATTTTAAAAAATATAGTGATTATGGTTGAAAAAGACGGCCCTTTCTTTAGAGCTTAGTAAGTACAATCCAGGAAAAACAAATGGTTCTCATTTATATTTAAGGAGAAAGCAGGGGGCACAGTTTTGACCCAGCTTGAAAGTGTCCTCTTGCTCTTGAACACAATATTGGGCTTTCAAAAAGTTGTCCTTTTTCACCCCAAATGAGAGGATCTCCATATTAAGTCCTTGCTTTCTATTTCCACTTCCTCTTCTTCAGAAGATTGAAAACACTGATTTTGTGCTGTCCCAGGTTGCTCAGCGATCAAGGAATACACACCATATTAGAAATGGTAGAGAATATTGAGGCACAGAGGGATAATGAAAAAAATCTTGCATTTGGTAGGGGTGAGAAGGGTCAGGGGGAAGCACCCGCTCAAGGCGTCTATGCCCTTGAATTGTCCTTGCAAACTCAGACCTCTATATTCCTCATAACTTAAACAATGGCTCTCCTAGACCTGGTTTTCCTAAGTACTTTGAGCTGAGATTTCTTGCTGTGTCCTCTACCTGGTTGTGAGAATTTTGAAGATAATTATTCTACCTTATTCAGCACCATGCTCCCAGAGCCCTGGATAGGGCCTGACACACAGTAGGCATCAGTAAGTGTTGGTATGAATTTAATTTTAGCAAGGACCTATCCCAGGAGAGGGGATAGATCTTGGAAACCACTGTGGTCTACATTGAGGGTCAGGAACGTGAACATGGGATTCCGGAGTATCAACAATAAGAGTTGCCAATTCATGAGAGCCTCCTAAATTGGGCCCATGATTGGCATTACCCCTCCCCACTTATACATGAGGAAACTTAAGCTTCTAAGAAGTTGACTAACTTGCTCCAGGTCAAACAACTTAAGACATGTTGGAGTCAAAGGAATGAGTGCTTTCCCCCCATTTCCCTCATTTACTCCATTAACGGTAGTATTTAAACTGTAGACTAGAAATTAAAATAGAGGAAACCTGACTTGAGAAGGTAGAATCTCTGGGTTTGAGTGCCTGAGTTGGCCATAAGTAGAGGAGCAGCCTTACAGAGCTCCAGAAATTGGGAGGAACTCTGCACAATCGATGCGAACTCACTGGGAGAAACTTCCAATAATGAAAGTGGGTCCACAATAAACTTAATAGATGTTACTGAATAACTTCAAAAAATTATGTTCCAGGGAAATCTAGATTGATCATATCTCTGAGAAAAAAAGAATGGAGGAAGTGTAAATTCTGATATCAAACAGTTTGTGAAGCAGCATCTAACATTCCTTCGTGACAATTCACAACACACATTAGACTCCTCTATCCTGCAGGAGAAATGATTGGTTGACTTTCTTGAACCCATTGTTTCTCATGTTTATTGGACTAGTGACCTTTTTTTCCAAGTAACATTTTAAAAATATTTCATGGAACTATTCTCCCATTGAACATGTTTGGGGGGACTCAGCTGTAAAAGGTTGGCCTGGAATATGACCTCTGTTCTTCTTGTCCTGTGGTTGAGTGAGTATGCATAGAACTCCGTGACAGAAAAGTCCCACTAAGACAATTTGTAATGATTTCATAAATTGGGCAAATAACCTCATCTGAATGGCCGAGGTGATAAGCTCACCAGAGGAGAAGATGCCAGATGAAACGCTGAGTGCCTGGTGGCATGCGGGCACCACTGTGCCTCCCAGCACGGAGGAGCTGATAGTAATGTTTGCTTTGGGTGTTTGAATTTTTCATTCCACCATTATGTCTTAAGCCATAGATAAAATTCACATTCACATTTCACTTGAGATAAACCTAATATAATAATACAAAAAGATTAATTCTTGGGGGGAAAATAGAGGGAAAAATGGCTTCAGCTTAAAGAGAAGTCAACACTCAAGATTTATACATGGGAGTTTCTTCTGCACCACACTCCATACTGACATGCGAGCATGTGTGCCATGCCCTTAGCACATAAAACCTATGCATGTGTCACAACATGCTCTCACTGACATACCCATAAGTGTGACTGATAGAGGTGCATTTTCAATGCCCTTCATCTCTAAGCCCAGCCCACTTTTTATGACTCACTGCAGTCTTTTCTCTCTGAAGTCTTTCTTGACCACCTATGTATCACTTAACTCTTCTCTTCTATATCCTAGTGAGTGTAGCATGAGGGAGGACCTGACTCAGAGTGTTGTCAGGGCTTGGGGGGTGACTTCTGGCTGGGGAGTAGGCAGTGTGGTCCTCAATGCCTCCTCTATGCTCCCAGCTGCGGTCAGCAGAAAGGAGCCCATGGTCTTGGAAGCAGGGCAGAGCCCGGGCAAGCACAGCCTGGGATTAGCAGTTATCAGCTCCAATCCCACACCCTCTCAGAGAGCCACTGGGTTACCTCCAGACTAAAGGCACTTTGTCCTTTGGTAAGTGGCAGCCCCAGTCCTGGCGACATGTCCAGGTTTGGCAACGCTCATCTGATAGTTCCTGTGAAAAGGGAAATGGCTTATTGAACAGCCTTACTGAGCTCATTCACAGATGTGAGCAGGTGAGGGGCCTGAGATAGAGCTTATTTAAGAAAGCAGCCATCAGCCTAATCTTTATACAATTCATATTGGATACCCATGCAGATATCGTGTGCTGTCTCCTATTATACACGCCATCATCACAGCCACCGTCTCACGCTCCCCATCACTTATTGACAAATGTCCTCAAGCTTACTGTGTGCCATCAGTCTAACTCAGCATCAAGGCATCTGCTGCTCAGGGGCTACAGAAAGACAATGAATGGATCTTAGCAATCTTAGTTTTTATAGTACCCAGCAGAGTTCCTGACACTGAGTTTTCAGTATAGGTTAGATGGATAGTTAGGTGAGTGAGTGAAGAAATGAGGTACGCTCCTCTCCTCTGCCTATCCCTGCTGGTCCTAGGCCTGCTCAGCTGCAGACACTGAAACCTTCAACATACATGTTCCACCTGCCAACCTGGCTGTGTGGAAGAGCCCAGTTCCACCCACAGTGGGGTCTGGGTTGGCCTCTGCTCTATAGAGCATAAAGGGAAGGAGTGGCTGATCCTGAGTACCCTTGAACCTTCAGGTGCTACTCCCCTTCTTACCCACTGTACATCCTTCCCCCAGCTAAGCCCTTTCTGTATGATTGTATACCTGCCTCTGTTTCTCAACTGTCCACCAGTTCCCTGCATGGACTGGAGCTTGCCTTAAATTCTCACCTACCTTTCTAGGACCATACCACTTTGCCTGGCTCTTTCCAGTTCCCCCTCTCAGAGGCTGAGCCCTACTCCCTATAATTACAAATGCTGGGTGACTGGACCTGAGGTCTATGCCCTTCCTCTCTGCTCACATTGGATCAGTCATTTATGAACACCTCCAGCCCAAGAGAGCCTTGGAGCTGGATTCCTGTCACCAATGAAGCTATCTTAGCTGCCAATAGTAAATTGCTGCCTCCACTTACGAAAAAGATATGATAAATCCAGAAGACAGAAAGAAAATGTCTCAACAGCCTCACAGGACTTCATTATCCTGAGATGTCCTGAAGAAATACCAAACATGTGGTGGGAAACAATAAAAGCCTGCAATCACTCATTGTCGGCAAATGAAGTCTATAGTCAAGAATAGACCCTCCTTTCTGGAACTTCTCAAGTGGAAAGAGGAGTGGGATAGGTGGGAACTTTAACAAACAGGATGAAAGGGTGTTCTTTGTGTGAGGAGGCTTGGGCCTGTCTGGAGACCAAAGGTCAGGATTCAGAGGAGAGGGGCATGTTGAAGACACATGAGTAGGGTAATCACAGAGGGTGGCCCCCAGGAGCACATGCTAGAGCCCAGCCCTGGAGAGGGAAAGGGAGGGCAGGCCAGCACTCTCATAAGAGCCCAATTTACGGAGAGCTCACTATGTGCTAGCCAGCATGCTGAGAACTTCACACAGATTCTGTCCTTTCCCACTTCTAACAGGCTCTGTCATGTCCTCACTTTCCAGAGGAAAAATCTGAAGGTCAAGAAGGTTAAGTGATTTCCTCAGGGTCCCAGAGCTAAATGACACAGCCAGGACTTAGAGTTCATACTCTCAACACTGCTTTATATTTGTTTACATGCTGTGCTGCAGGCATAAAAAGAATAAGCATTACTTAACATTACTGGGTACACACTCTGTACTAAACCCTGTTTTCTAAATGCTAACTCTTCATTTACACATCAGAAGTGCTATGAGTAGAAGATGCCTCTGCTGTTCCCTTTTGAATATAGTGTGAATTATCTAAGGTCACACAGCGAGTAAGAGGCAGAACTCACTCTTGGCCCTGATGGACTGACTTCAGAACCCAAAACTTGACCCACACTCCACTCGCCTCCATTTTCTTTGAAAAGAGAGCATGATGTGAAGATGGGAGCAGAAATGGAGTTTTCATCTAGAGGTTTTAATATTTCCTTGAAGACAAAAGTGAGAGAATCTGTGGGAGATGAGTGTGAGTTTGGGGAGGTAGACTGTGGGGATTGGAAGTGGTAAGGCTTCTGGAGAATAGAAGAGATATGGATATCCCACTCCAGGGAGTGTGATCATAGCTAAAGGACAAAACAAAGAGTGGACAGTGAGGCAGAATCAGTTGAAATTTTTCTATCACAGCTTAAAGTTCCCGTCAAAGTTCTCATGGAGAGCTCAAGCGAGATGACACTCCTCAGTCTGAGCTGGGTGCCCAAGGCTGGCGCTCCTGTGGTCCTGAGTCTCAGACCTCATGTTAGCTTTGAAAGGATCTGACGGGTAAAAGGGGCTCCACACTGAGAACAGACCTGTAATGTATTGAATGGTCTTATGTTGAAGTAACTACGTCCCAAGGTGGGACCTTTGAGAGGTAACTAATTCATGAGGAGTAAGCCCCCATGAATGGGATTAGTGCACTTATAAGAAGTGATGTGAGAGAGATGATCTCTCTCACCATGTAGAATACAATGAGAAGTCAGCAGTCTGCAAGTCAGGAAGAGGGTACTCACAAAAACCCAACCATCATGGCACATTGATTGTGGGCTTTCAAACTCCAGAGTGTAAAAAATAAATACTCATTATTTAAGCCACCAGATCTGTGCTATTTGTTAAAGCAGCCTGAGCTGACTAAGACAAGACCCCGTGGAGTAAAAGAAGCTGTTAGTTCAAGAGAGAGACACCCAAGAATGTACTCTTGGGGTTATTAGTGTTGGAGCAACTTAAGGGGTATTTATCTTGGCACAGTTGACAATTGTCATGTCTATTGTCAGGGAACCACCTGGGCACAGGCTTCTAGGCATTTTGAAACTGAATGCTTGGTGTTTTGAGCATGAGGAATTCATGGTCTTTAAACTCTTAGGCTCAAGAACTGACCCTTCACAAGAGGCTCTTGTAAATAAGGTCCAGAATTAGTCACATGACCACAGAACCTCCTCTCACATACTACCTTCTCTTTCTGTCTTGGCTCTTTCTCCAGAAGTTGAGCCTGGACCCTGGCCTTGATAGGTGAATCAATCTCTCTCTCTCTCTCTCTCTCTCTCTCTCTCTCTCTCTCTCTCTCTCTCTCTCTCATAATTTCCTCTCTTTGGCCTTGGTGGCTCCATGACCCTAATTTTGGAATCATGAACTGAACTTCCTTCAGAATTGACCACTTCTAAGCCTGGGCCTCAACTACCCAAGTGCATATTCTTTGCACTTGAAACTCACTTCCATAAGTGTCCAATGTCCAAAGAGACAACAAGGTTTAGGGGTTCCAAGAGGGGCTCAGGTGAAGTTTGATCCAATAAGATACAGCTTGTTGGATATGCTCTGTGGATAGATGTAGACAGATGTGAGGACAACAACTTTTCATTTATAGCTGTCCTCTAAGGTTAGAACCTTAGGCTCTTGCTCACTTCTTGCCTGCTGGGAGGAGAGCAGAGCTCAGCTACATCCTTGAAAGGAATCTCAGTTGTGATGGCCAGAGGAAGCTGTGCTCAGGGATGTATCTGGAGAGCTCTAGGACTCATTAAAGCATCATCTTGCTCTGATAAGTTGTTAGTTAAAAGTTTACCTGGAAGGGTTTTTATTGCACTCCACTGAGAATTCCTACCTCCTGCTAGGAGTGCATACTGGAAAGGAAGAATTTTATAGATGGTATAAATGGCTAAACATTCTAAGCAGTAGTTATTCAAATCTTACATAATTGTGTTCTTTGGACCTGTAGAAATCCAACCTTGTGCTGACTGGGTGCTGATCACAGGAATAATGTTTGTGCTGATCACAAGAATAATGTTCAGGTAATAAAAAAAAAACATTGTGATGATGGTAGTAACAGTAATAAGAATAGTTGCAGTAATTATGAAGTATCTACGTGCAAGGCACTCTGTTTAACACATGCAGTAGTTTGAATAATTGTTCCCCCAAATATCCAGTTCTTAATTTCTGGCACCTGTGAATGTCACCTTGTATGGCAAAAGAGACTTTGCTGATGTGACTAAGTGAAGGATCTTGAAATGGGGAGATTATCCTGGATTGTCTGGTGAGCCTTAAGTGTGATCACAAATGTAGGAAGTCAGGAGATTTGGCACAGATGAGGGGAAAAATGTGACAATGGAAGCAGAGATTGGAGCGATGTGGCCACAAGCCAAGGAATGCCAGCTGCCACCTAAATCTGGAAGAGGTAAGGAATGGGTTCTTTTCTGTGACATTCATAAGGAACCAGCCCTGCTGATACCTTGATTTTAGCCTTGTTGAAGGCTTCCGACCTCCAGGACTGTGAGAGAATAAGTCTCTGTTGTTTTCAGTTTGGGGGTAATTAGTTTCAGTAGCCAAAGGAAACAAATTCAGCACCTTAACTCATTTAATCTTTATCTATCCATGAAGTGGGTACTATTATGATCACTATTTTTAGATGACAAAACTATGGCTCAGAGGAGGTGAGTAGTTTGCTCAAGATCACAGAGCTAGAAAGTAGAACAGTAAGCAGCCAAACTCAAGTGCATCTTTTGAGCTCAGGTTCTTTACCACAAATCTATATGCTTTGCAGCTACAACTCAGTATTGGCCACCACAGGTGACAAGAAAATTGGGTGGCCTCTGTGAGGCTGGGCAATGAAGTCATGATTGAGGCTACTTGGTAGAGGGTCCATAAGCATGGTCATTGTCATAAGAGAAGCCCAGAGGGGAAGGAGGAGCAATTACAGGTGTCCTAACTAAGATGGTGCAAGGGAGCATGGACAAGAGGGTAGGAGTTATGTTGTGGGGTAGATGTAGTGGGAGTTCTGTGAAAAGAAAGCAGAGGTAGTTGTGCAGGCAGGGTATGGCCAGCAGGGAGAGGTGCTGTCGATCTGGAGTTTGAAATCATTAGAATCTCAGTGGCCATCTCTGTTATGACTGAGCCAGTGTTAAAGGCATTGTTCCCAGGGAGCCCACCCTGGGAGCGGGTAGATGTGCATGTGACTGCAGCCCCTTCAGCCAGACAGGCACAGTGCTTTTCATCCAGAGAAGCCATTGCCCAGCCCATGCCTGAGGAGGGAAGGAGTTACAGGGTTCAAGACCTTGGAAAAGAGATTGAAATCAGGGTTCCAGTGGCAAGGGAACTGAGGTGCTGGGCCAGCAAAGCAAGGGTAGAGCCCAGCCACTTGGGCTGAACCCACTCTGTTGGAGCTGGGAAAAGTGTGGCTCAATGGGCAGCCTGATGGCCAGGTCTCATCTCAGGCCACCAGACTCCCATAACACTGGGCTAGGTCAGCAGCAATCTCAGTCTGCCAGGGAGGGGCTGGAGCTGAGGCTCTTTGTGAGTTCCCAGCTAAGCTCAGCACCAGCTCCCAGAAGGCTGCCACAATGGAGTGGGCAGGGGAAGGTTGAGGAGAGGCTGGCTGGCAGCAGAGTGCCCTTAGAACAAACTCCTGGGTGTGTCTATTCAGGGAAGTCCAGAACACTGATTCTCAACGTGTGGTCCCCAGACCAGCATCAGCATCACTTGGGAATCCGTTGCAAATGTCACTTCTTGGTCCCCACCCCACATCTACCAAGTCAAAAATACTGGTCTAGGGGGCCCAGCAACCCTCCAGATGATGCTGATCCTGCTGATGAATGAATGAGGGAGACCACAAACTAAAATATAATTGGGTTCCCCTAGGAAGATTAGGGCCTTCATGAGGAACCAGCCCTGCTCCATCCTGCCCCCACCTCATGCCACACAGAGGCAGATTTCCCCAAAGATGTTCACAGCTGTATCTGAAGCAATCCTTTGCAGAACAGAAGACTTTCTCTCCCTCTCAGGGATGGAATCCCTATCAGCAGATAAGTATTCATTTTTACTGGTGCTTTTGAATTGTACAGGACAATGGGAAGAAGTATGGCGAATCTGATATTAACCAGACCTTGAAATAGATTTTTTTCCAAATGGATGCATAGTCTTCATTTAAATAGAAAACATTTCTGGGTAAATTTGGTGGCTCATTTGTGGGAAAACCAGCAAAAATCTGACTTCTGGGACTTGTGATGATTTAAGCCCTGTTCATAAATTAGCCTAATCACAGGGAAAAAAAATCAACAGATTCATTCCCTTGTGGCAGAGAGGAGAGGCAGCTCCCAGCTAAGCCAGGAATCCTCAAGTGTGTGTCTGGGTGGTGTGTGAATGATTAATGGCATCAGACCTCGGTACCCTCTTCAGTGGTCCAGCCAGTGGCCTCAGGGGACCTTGCCGCTGTGGGCTTGTTAGTATGTAGCAGCCCTGGAGCAGCGCTGGGGGCAGGATGTAGGAGGGAGGTCAGGGAGCAGATTGAGGTGAAAGAAACCATCTCCATGTTCCCTCCCCAGCCCAGCTGCCTTCGGGAAAATAATGACGATTCGACTTCATTAAACCTTGTCATCTTTCCCCTCTAGACAGTTTGAAAAGAGCACTTTCACCCGAGCAGAATGAGATTCCAGAGGCCACCAGGGACAGGGAAATCATAGGCTGAACTTTCAGGGGAAAAAATCCTTCTGCTGATGTCAAGCAAATGCTGATTATGAAAATGAAGGGGGTGGGGAAACATTCCCTTGGAATTTAGGCAGTTCTGGGGCTTGCACAGCAGGTGTGATGGGTTTAAGTATACCCAGCCCAAGGAAACTCCCGTGTCATCAGGCCCCTCCTGTCACCTGGCCACTTAGTGGAGGGTCCTTGGATGGGTCACTGTCAGAGCAAAGGCCCAGAAGGGAAAGGCGAAGCCCAGCTACAGGTGTTCTAACCAGCAAAACTCTGACTTTCGTTTACCTGGCACCCCAGCTGTCTGAAACTGACCTCATCTTGAGTGTTTTAATGATTTCTCTCCAGCCCATTGGTTCAAGTTATAGATACCTACCAAGCACCTAGAAGGCTCTATGGTGGGCATAACCCCACATGTGACCCCTTCATGTCCCCTTTGAAGGTGGTATTATTACCTCCACTTTACAGACACAGAGGATAGAGGTCACTTGTTCAAGGTGATTCTGTGATGGATCAGATCTCAAATCTGGTGCCTTGCTGACAGCCACTCAAGTGGATTATCAGGGGGACAAAGAAACAAAACAACCCAGATCTCAGGTGATCTCATTCGTTCATCAAATTAAAAACATATTTTGTCTT
Source organism: Antrozous pallidus (assembly GCA_027563665.1). Classification (NCBI taxonomy): domain Eukaryota; kingdom Metazoa; phylum Chordata; class Mammalia; order Chiroptera; family Vespertilionidae; genus Antrozous; species Antrozous pallidus. The sequence goes on from CM050508.1 coordinate 190,380,080, forward strand.
AACTTCTAACTTTTTTTTTAACACAATACAATATATGCATATGGTTAAAAATAAATCAAATAAGAATAAAAGATTTATAATAAATAAGAGAAGTCTCTGTTCTACCTCACAATCTCCTGAGAGGAGATCATTTTTAACTCTTTGAGGTTTATTTTTTTGGCATTATCTTCAATTCTACATTTCTATATTTATGTCTATACCTCTACTTCTTGATTTGTGAGATGGAAGAAGGTAGCCTTCTTTTCTTTTACTATTTTTAACTTTGTTTTAATTGTTGACACTATTACAGATACTCCCATTTCCCTCCCCCTCTGCTCACCTCCACTGAGTCCCCATACCCCCTTCCCTCTGGCCATCCCCACACTGTTGTCTGTGTTATGGGTTATGCATATATGTTCTTTGGCTAATCCCTTCATCTTCTTTCATCTAGTCCTCCCCCACCCCCAATCCCTTTGACATCTGTCAATCTGTGTCATGTACCCAAGCCTCTAGTTCTATTTTGTTCATTAGATTCCACATATAAGTGAAGATCATGCGGTATTTGTCTTTCTCTAACTGGCTTATTTCACTTAGCATAATAATCTCCATGTTCATCCATGATGTCGTAAAACGTAAAATTTCCTTCTTTTTTATGGTATGTAGTATTCCATTGTGTAAATGTACCACAGCTTCTCTATCCTCTCATCTATTGATGGGCATTTGGGCTGTTTCCAGAACTTGGCTATTGTAACTTTCTTATAGAAGCTCATCTACCTCATCCCCAACCCCATCATCTCATGCAGTCCTATCATAATGTTTTACTTAAATAAACAATCAGAGTTTACTGTAACTATATTTCTCCTCTTGAACAGTTTTCCCCTTAGAATTAATTGCCAGCTATTTCACTTGCATATTTTTCTACATATATATTCTTGAAGTTAAAAAAAATCAGTCATATCTATCATCCATCTATCATTAGGTTTTTAAAAAATATATATTTTTATTGATTTCAGAGGAAAGGAGAGTGAAAGTGAGATAGAAACATTAATGTTGAGAGAAAGTCATTGATTAGCTGTCTCCTGCATGCGCCCTACTGGGGATTGAGCAGGCATGTGCCCTGATTGGGAATCGAACTGTGACCTCCTGGTTCATAAGTCGATGCCACACCAGCATCATTAGTGTTTTTTTTAAAATAAAAATTCCATCATCTCACTTATTTTATCAGTTCCCCCTTTTTAGTCCATTGTAAGGAATTCCTTATTTCATGTTCAGTGTATTGATTAATTTGTAGGCCTCATGCACTGCTATCCTTCAGGGACTTCCTTTGTCCCTGTGCTGGGTTGGATCCACCATTTCTTCATTCTTTGTCTTCTTTCATGGACTACTCCCTGCTTTTTCTGGAGCATACCCTACAGTAGCTTTTTAAGTAAGAATACATGAAAAGTAATTTTTTTTGAGACTTTTATGTTAGAAAATATTTTTATTTTATCCTCACACAATTTCTAATTTGGCTAGTAAACCATTTATGGTTGAAAGTAATATTTATTTAAGCACTAGAGGCCCAGTGTATGAAATTCATGTGTGCGGGGGAGGGCTGGCCCTCAGCCCTGATTGTAAGAGGGCACATTCCAGGCTGTGGGATGCTGTCGGTGCATGATCTGGGCCAGGGAAAGACATGAGAGGTTGGCCACCCGGGGAGGGAATGTAGAAGGGCTCCAGAGCATGTCTGACCCATCTCGCTCAGTCCTGATCAGCCAGACCCCAGCAACAAGCTAATCTAGCAGTTGGACCATCTGCCCCCTGGTGGTCAGTGTATGTCATAGCGAGTGCTTGAGCTGCCTTAACATATCATTAGCATATTACGCTTTGATTGGTTGAATGGACAACTGGACAACTGGACACTTAACATATTAGGCTTTTATTATATAGGATGTTTTAGCATTCATTGCTTATCCTCTAGCTCTCAGTTATGTTCTTAGGAACCTAAGTGCCATTCTGATTATCTGTCTTTTCCACATAGTACTTTTTCTTCTTTGGAATTTTTTAGAATATAAAAAGATATTTCAGAATAATATCACTGACATTCTGAAAATTTATATAAACCCCAAAATAAAAGATGCAGTCTAGTTTCAGGAAATATTCTTAAATCAGTTCTTTGACAATTTCTTCCTCTCATTTTTTCTTTGATTTTTTTTTCTATTTTTCCTATTAGTTATATATGAGATTTCTCAACTGGTTATCTAAGGCTCTTGTATGTTCTTCCATATTTTCCATCTCTAAGTTTTGTTCTTTCTAATCAATTTCATTTTTTCATTTTCCAACCTTTGATTGAATTGTTTTATTTTTTCTTATTTATTCTTAATTTGTAATAGTTCTTTCTTGTTCTCCAATTGTTTCTTTTAGAAAAAAACAACAAACAAACGTCTTGTTAATGGAAGCAATTAAAAAAAAATGGTTCTGAGTAAACTTACTTCTTGCATTCTCTTTATTTTTGACAGTCCCCTTCACCCCCACCCTGTTTTGATATTTTGGTGTTGTTTCATTTCATTTATTTTATTCTTTCTTTGTTATGTTGTTGGAGTCTTTTCTGAAATGTCTAATAGTCCTTTGCTGTCCACTCAGGAAACAGGAACTAAGTAGATGACTGAAATATTGGTGTGTGGCGCTGGGGCAGGAGGATTATCATTTCCCTGCAGTGATCAGACATTGAACTGACCTTTTCATCCGGAGAATCTCAAGTGACAACCTGTATAGTCTCCCCTTTAGGCCATGCCATTTACCCAGGAAGGAACCTTCAATCTCTTGCCTGGTTAGTATAGTCCTGTATAATATGGCTATAATATGGGCATAGGAGTGGGCTAGGGGATGTCAACTCAACATGTGCTGCTTGAAAAATATTTTTTATTGAGGTATAATTACACATAGTAAAATGTAAAACATCTTCATTGTATATTAGATTATTGTTTACATTTCTACTATCCTGAAAGTTCCTTCATGTCTCATTCATCTGCATACTGTTAATTCCAGCCTCCCCTCTACCAGATGCCCCTGAATCCTGACCCTCTTCTATTTTCCTTCTCCAGAGAATAATCTTCTTTTCACCCCAGGGCATAGCTGCAATGCACCTTGGATCTCTGCAGCCCTGAGCTTTAGCCCTGCCCTCCACGGTATGTAGTGCCTCCAAGTAATGTAATGTAATGTAATGTAATGTAATGTAACAACAGAGCCTTGACTTTGACTGGCTTAAGCAAAAATATTATCCAACATAACTGGAAGTTCAAAGGTAGAGAATGCTCCGGGTGTGGTGTGGATCAGTGGCTCAATGAGGCCATCCAGAACTCAGGGTTTGTCAGGCTCTTTACTTTGCTCTCCTCAACATCTCATTCAAATGAGCCGGTTCTCTTCACAACCATAAAATTGTGCCTCTGGGAATCAAGCTATGCCTTTGCTACCCAAAGTGTGGTCCTTGGACCAGAGCATTACTATCACCCAAAAGCTTGTTGTAAATGCAGAATCCTAAGTTCAGTCCCAGATTTACTAATCAGAACCTGCATTTCAATAAGATCCCCACATGATTCATATGCACATGAAAGTGTGGGAAGCACTGGTCTATACACTTCCATGTCCTTATTCACCTGAAGAAAACAAGAGGAAATCTCTCTCCTAGTACTTCTTCCCCACCCCCTCTATTTAATTGGCTCAACTTGGGTCATGAGCTTACTCCTTGAGTTCATAAAAGCTGCTCAGAGCAATCGTGTTTCATCAACTAGATCTGGGATCAAGTTCTTCCTTGAAGAACATGCTACATGGGAAAAGGTTGATACTCTGAGAAAGGCAGGGTTCTGTTAGGAAGGTAACTATGATGGAACTGAAATGTGGATGGACAACCCACACAGTTCACTGGAGAGTCAGTTTATTGACTTGAACCCTGCAACACTGAGTTTCACACCTGCCCTCCCTCCACAATGCCTAAGACCTCTCTGTCCTGAACTCACCAGGGGTCCTGGAGCAGGGCAGACCAACTGTCTTTTCTCTGTTCTCATCATTGTTCACCTCTGGAAGAACCTTCAGGGGCAGCTTTTTTTTCTCCCTGAAAAAACAATAGCCACACTCCCATCTGCTTTGCATCTTCTAAAAATTGTTGAAATCTCTCATTTGTTGCCATTTCCCTCCCTATTCTTTTTGTCCTTCAAAAATATGAGCACTCTCATTTTAGCGAGGAGTGGAGGAGATAGCACTGGTTTATACACGATCTTCAATGAAAGAATTCAACACATCTGATGTTGAGAGAGACACTGGGCCACACCACCTTTATCTGATTAAAACAAGAGCAAGAAGAAGGATAATGTGGGAAAAGATGTGTGCACATGGTGGAGGGTGAAGATGGAGGAGGTTGAGGGTTTGGGAGGTTTAGGCTAGGTTTAGGAGGTTGAGGGTTTGGGTTGAGGGTTTGGGAGGTTTAGGGAGACACACAGAGAGGGAATCAGAAGAACAGGGGAAACTCCAAGCTCACTTTGAAGAAAGTGCAGGCTATTCCATGAACAGAAGAGATGATATTCTTAAAATTAAGGGTCTCACTCATTGGAGTGAGATGGTTTGCCAAGCAATCGGAGCTCTCAGGCACAGCTGGCCTGGGTGCTGATTCCAACCCTGCAGGAAAAAATCAGAGCATGGCACAGACCAGTCACAAACTAGCAGTTGCCAGGGGATCATTTAGTGGGTACCTGAGCAGGCAGGCATGACTGACACCAAGGCAAATGGGCCCCATCCCAGAAGCTCTAAACCATTGCATTTAAGGGCCAGTGCCTATCTTTCCCTACATGCCTGCCTTGCTTATCTCAAAACCACTCTGCTTTCAAGTTGCTTCAAGAGGAAATGTTTAAATAGACATGTTAGACATATATGAAGAGGAATATGATTCATCTTTTGAAGTGACAATGTCCATACCTACTGATATGGACAGTGCATTGTTGAGGTGGTGATGGGAGGCAGGTTTCCAAACAGCAGGTAGAGACATTTCTACTTTTGTCAAATGTCCATTTGTAAGCAAGATATCTCAGAGGTCACCCGCCTGGAGCACATATTTCAACTAATTCCATACATTACAAAGATTACAAGTCTTTGTGCTGCTTGATTATAGGAACAGAGCCTCCCTCAAAGGGTCATCTGGCATTTCTGAGGGTCCCCCAGGGCACTGTATGCTCATACTGTTCTTCCACTTCCCAGCAAGTGCCAGGAGACAGTGTCCCATGTTGATGTGGGACTTGTGATGGCCCGCCATTGCTATCCTCACCACCATGCTAACTCAAGTGCAGAGGAGCCTCTTCCCTGAGTTACAACACAGCTAGCATGAGCCTGTGCCTTTACACTAGATTTGGGGACAACTGAAGGGAAGTGCCACCCAAAGCAAAATTGACAAGTTCTATCAGAAATGACTGCCTTTGGAGTCTCCAGAACCCAGGTTCACCCTCAGGGCTCTCCTAGGAACCCTCATTGCTATTGTGCCACTGAGACCGAGCTGGAGGCCAACCCCCTCTCCACCAGAAATCCTCTGAATGTCTGGGCTTCTGAGGTCCAGCCTACCTGCTGTGGGACCTAGTGAGAGGAAGGCATGTGTTCCTGTCCCTGCTCTGAGTTCACCCGCCCTGGTCTTGCCTGCTGTCTGGGTTCTCTTTTCAAGAGTGGCTGGTGGTGCACATACTCACTTCTCCTTCAGTGAGCTGGGCAGCTCACTAATGGTCTCCAAGTGGACAGCAGCAGCTAGTACAATAGTTCAATTTCCGTTCATTCCCCCAGAGCCATAGGAGGGAGGTATTTGCTTAATGTTTTGTAACAAAAAGCTCATTCGGAGGATTTCCCCCAAAGAAACAGGCTGCTCTGAAGGTCAATGCCAGTCTCCATCACTTTCAGGACAAAAACTATTTATCTCAAAGCTTTAACCACTAAGGTTTTGTTTTATTTAAGCCCTTAGGTCCAGAGTTTTAGCTGGCTGGTTATTTATATGTGCATTTAGATATGGAGCATTTGCACAAAAGTGTTAAAAAAAGTGGTTATTCAGAATAAATAAATAAACAGTGAGGCAACGAGTAATTTTTAAATTTTTCTTTTGGCCTATCTGCTTTTTCATAATAAACACATATTATTTGTGACATTTTTAAAAAGTTACAAAAAAGGGATGATGAAGCACAATGTTCACGTTCCTTCAACCAGATCCTCAATAAAGATGCTAAATGCCGCAGGTCTGGGCACTGCCTCTCATTGGCCACGAGAGAATCCATCACCCTTTCCATTTCCCCAGCAGTCAACTTTGCAGATAATTTCAGTCCCTTATCATGTCACAGCAAATATGGACAGCTGCAGCAAGCGTATTCTAAACTCTGTAGGAAAAGGGCCACTCACATAGAGTCAGTGTTCTCCAATGGTGCCCAGGGCTTCCTTCCCTGTCTTCCTGCCACCCTTGTTCTGGAAAGAGCCACTGCTGGGGGCTACCAAGCCCTACGGTGAGGACCAACCCTAGAGACACCGAGCTCAGGCAGGCTCAGGGGTGCAAGGATGCTGGAGGCAAAGCAGAAGTGGCTCATATGCTCATGCTGGCCTCTCTCTCCAAGCCCATGTGTATGCATGCGTGTGTGTGTGTGTGTGTGTGTGTGTGTGTGTGTGTGTGTGTGTTAGATGGGTGGCTTAGGAGAATATACACTGTGTCTCAGGACCTTGACCCTTTGACATCTCATTCCTGCAAATGGGTAGCTAGAGAGCAGCTTTCCAAGGCCAAGTGCTGGTGTCCAGAGGGGTCTGGATAGTTTCAGGCTTCAAGGCTGCTCCCGCTGCCCTTGCCTCTTTAATGTGGACAGATCCTGGAGACACAAGATCAACAGGGAACTGGGTCAGCCAGTTTTCTTGCCTTGGGTCATCCAGCCCTGTGCCTGTTAAGCCTTAGGCCATTGCTGGTCTCTCTCCCATCTGCTTGTATGCTCTTGGTTTGGGATTCAAGTGTAGAAATTTCATGGATTCTTGCTAATTTTCCTTGCACTAAACTCAGTTCATCTGTTGTCTGTTATTTTTTGGGTCCCATGTCTTGATTAGGCCTTCCTGGGGGGACTTATTTGGTTACACTCATTGAACTTGGCCTCTTTCTTTTGAGGAACATTCTCAGAGGTGCAGGAGGTGGGGACACAGCTTCTGGGGAGCTGCAGCTCCATCCCTGAATTGAAAAGAACAAAAGCAACCTGTGCTGTCGGAGAGAGCTACTCAAAAGACAGATGTAGAAGTGAGGCTGTTTTCACTTGTCTCAGAAATACCAGTTCACATCTGCTTGGTGTGGGCCATGAAATATATGTAGAAATGAGGGTGTAAAATGACTCTGCCATTCAGTAATTTGGGCCTGGTGGGCCACCTCTCTACTGCACATTCTTTCACTGGGAACGCACAATGACAAAGCCCAAAGGCAGTGGAGTCTTCCTCTTCTAATGGGAGCTGTGGCATAACAAAGAAGGAATTGCCTTTGGAATCTGGTTTGCTTAGTTACAAAAATTCTCTCAGTGTTTTTCTCTTCTATGTGGAAATAGCAATCCACCTAGGAGCACTGTTTGATTAAAAGTGTGAAGGTGTTGGGTACATAGTTCTGTGTTTGGTTGTTTTTGAGACTGCCAGTTTATTTTTAAGGTCACCATGTGTGCTCAGGGTCTGCTGGGGTTGGATGGGCTTAAAGAGTGAGAGAGAAGCCAAAATCGGTTTGGCTCGGTGGATAGAGCATCAGCCTGTGGACTGAAGGGTCCCAGTTTCGATTCTGGTCAAGGGCATGTACCTTGTTTGCAGGCATGTCCCCGGTAGGAGGTGTGCAGGAGGCAGCTGATGGGTATTTCTCTCTCATGAATGTTTCTGGCTTTCTATCCCTCTCCCTTCCTCTCTGTAAAAAAATCAATAAAATATATTAAAAACAAAATAAAACAGGCTGTTACAAAAAATAAAGAAGAGTGAGAGAGAAGGAATGTGAAATTGAAACTGGTGTTGTTGGAAAACTGGGACTGCAGTCAGATTTCCTTCTGAAGTTAGCACTGACAGGACACGGTAGTCACTCAAAGACTCCTCATGCTTCAGTGTGATTGTTGCATACAATGTCAGATCAAGAAGGTGGCATCAGTGCATCTGTGTGCATACATCTGTGTGTGTGTGTGTGTGTGTGTGTGTGTGTGTGTGTGTGTGTGAGAGAGAGAGAGAGAGAGAGAGAGAGAGAGAGAGAGAGAGAGAGAGAGAGAGAGAGAGAGAGAGAGAGAGAGAGAGAGAGAGAGGGTGATGGAGGGGTGGTCTTGGCCATGAGCACCCACCCATGGAGCTCCCATCATTGTTCTTTAAACCTCTATGTTCTTCCTGTCCTTTTAGGTGACCCTGCTAGCGGTTCTCAACCTGTGGGTCAACCCACAGGTTGAGAACCACTGCTATAGAGCCTAAAACCATCGGAAAACACTGATATTTACATTACGATTCATAACAATAGCAAAATTACAGTTATGAAGTAGTAACAAAAATAATTTTATGGTTTGGGGGTCACCACAACATGAGGAACTGTATTAAAGGGTCATGGCATTAGGAAGGTTGGGAACCACTGCCTTAGAGAGTCCCTAGTGGTCCATCCATTCTCCCAGTGGTCATAGAGTTTTTCTACTGCAGCATTTCTAATGCTCGACCCATCATGACCTTGACCCAGTCATCAGGCTCCTCTCTCACCCTCTGACTGCTGCAGAAATGGCCACCTTGCTCTCAGTGGTGGGAGTGCCCCATAGTTTCCAACACTTCTACTGGACTTAGACTCATAGGTCTGGGTTGGCTCCTTTTTTCAGGAACTTGGGAAAATTCCATCCAGGACTGGGTTTGAGAACAATCTGTGCGGTCATACCAAGTCCAAATGCTTTCCAAATTTAGCCAGAATTAGTAAATTTTAAATGGCTCCCTAGTCAAATAAAAATGACATGCCCATTTGGTGACATACAAATCTATGTCTTTTTAGTTTCTGGCCCCTTGAACTCTTATATAAATCAGAGTTTCAGTGAGCGAGGACACTCTGTCCAAAGATTGTCAGCTTTGTGCTGGGAGGGTGACAAGGGTTTTTCTCTTCTGACTTCCAGTTAGGTTTGGCCAATGAGGAATGCCAACAGGAGACCCCAGGGAAGGAGGAGAGTGGGGGAAGGTCCTATTCCTCCTGCTTTCTGCTTCTGTCCTTGTGGGGTCATTGTGACCTGGCTGGCACCATGAAAGAAAGCCATAGGTCTCTCTCCAGATTTCTGTGTCCCCTCCCCAGCTTCTTCAGTCTGGGTTACTGCATCATCTTTTGGGGTGCCCTGTCTATCTTTTTTTTTTTTTTAAATAAACTCTTCTCACTTACCCAAGCTAAATGTGCCACTATTTTCTGCTGGGACTCCACCTGGTACACACAATCCAGACATTTTGACTGGCTGAGAATCTTACTCCCAGGACACAACCTTGAGTCCCAGTGGGGACACCGTTTCTTCCAGAAGATTCTCCTAGAGTGGTCCCACCTCCGGTGACTCAGCACCTGAGATGGTATAAACACCAGACCCTGGTTGCACAGTTAATGAGATGATGTCTTTACTATTCCATGACTGGTTAGGGCTTTCAAAAAAATAGTATTGATCATTTTTCTCTTTATTTGCATTTTCCTCCTTATATATGTCAATTTTCAGAAAAGGGAATGAGCTAAGCCCTAGAACCTGGGACTAAGGATATACTTTTTGGCATTTTTATAACACTTAACAAAATGAATGACTCTGTTAATACTTTCAATAGATTTTATTTACTTTCTTGTATGTCTGTATGAAAAGCCACCTTTTCAAGAGTTTTTTCCCTTTCCCTTTCCTTTATTTTCTTTTTCAAAAAACCAGAATTTCTGAGAGCTGTCCCAAGGATCCAAAATCTGGCTGAAGGTTGCTGGTAAAATTGGTATTTTTCTTTTCAAAATGTAACTTTTCTTTAACAAAATCAATAAACCCTTGTGATACCTTTACTAGAGTTTAGATCAGCCTTTCTTTAATAACTATCAGTTTTACCTCAGGATTCCTCGGAGTGATATTTCAACACTGTGAGGACCCGTGCCTTTATACACCTCCCTGTTCTGAAAAGTGCAGGGGTCCCCAGGCACCACCTGTACTGGTGGATTCATGTCGGGCTGGGATGAAGGCTCACCTGGCAGTAGCATCCTTCACTGATACATTTCTGACCATTCTGGGTTGGCTGATGTGGGCTCCTGAGATGGGTACACCAAGGGCAGAGCATCTTGGAGCCCACTTCAGCCAGGATATCTCAGGAGTGAGTATAAAAATCCCACAAAGACCTGACCTGAGCTGTGCCTTTTGGGTACAAGGAATGCCCAAACTGCTGTAGAATGTGTCTGTTTACAATAGAAAGGAGAATGCAAAGAAATGGCATTACTGCATTCATTTGTGCCACAAATATTTAGTGAGCATCTACTACATGCCAGCTAATGTCTTAGGTTTACATAACAGTGGCCATAACAGTGCCTGTATGAAGCTCAAATTATGGGGAGTCTGTCTGCTTAAAAGTTTACAGTTTGATCCTCCAACAACACTGGTGAAATGGGTATAAGGCTTCCATATGTGAGAAAACAGAAAGGGAGAGTCACCACTATCTCTGAAGTTGTATTTTCTCCCAGGAGCCAGTTCCCTTCCAGTGTTTATAATAGGGCACAGTTTGACATATAGATACATCATTTCCCCTGTGTGTGTGTGGACAGGTTGAACTTTGGATCCAAACTCTGTGATATACTGTGTCACCCCAGAGCTGTTGCATCAGCAGAAGCCATGTCTGCCTGGAGGACCAAATGGCTGGGCCTAATGAGAAGGGTTCCATACCAGGTTTTAGTAGCCACAAAACAATAGAAAAACTCCTGGCTCCAACCACAGCTCTGTCACTGACCTTGTCACTTACCCTTTTCATCTTAACTTTGGCCATAATATTACTCCTTTGCAAAGCTTTTACAACTATTCATAAAATAGCATAAGTGGAAGCACTGAGCTCATTGTCTGGCAAGTATAGTTGCTCAATAAATATTAGTTGAATTGGAATCGGAAAAATTGAAGCAGAGGCAGCGAGCCTAATTCCTGAGCCTAGGACTTCATCTGGCTCATTGATTTGGCCTTAAGCGATTGATTTTATATGCCAGGGCACACGTCAGGATGGCACAGGAGACACAATTTAGCAGTCTGGGTTTATCTGATGTGGATGTGATCTGTGATTGAAATGAGGAGCGTTTTCACCTGGGGCCTCTAAAAGCTTTATAAATGGACAGCTCATCACAGACACCTGTGGACTAAATCTCAGTGACAACCTCCTTGATGGACCTCTCCCACCCCTCCTCAAGAACTCAAGCACTGCCCAAACTGGTTTGGCTCAGTGGATGGAGTGGTGGACTGCGGACTGAAGGGTCCCAGGTTCGATACCGGTCAGGGGCATGTACCTTGGCTGTGGGCACATACCCGGTGGGGGGCGTGCAGGAGGCAGCTGATCGATGTTTCTCTTTCATTGATGTTTCTGACTTTCTATCCCTCTCCCTTCCTCTCTGTAAAAAAGTCAATTAAATATATTAAAAAAAAAACAGAACTCAAGCATCTGCTCATCTCTGCTGCCTTTGCCACACTTAAGATGACAGCTGGATGCCTTCAGTGAACAGAGAACTCAGTACTTTTGAAGACATCCCTGTTCAGATCAAGGAGCAGGGCTATTAGGAGCAGCCTCCCTGGTTGTTCAGATGTCAGAGAAGATGGTGGTAATGGTGCCAGTGGGGCTCCCAGCAAAGGCTGTGAACTTCATTGTCTTGATGCAAAAAACCAGGTGGTGCTACTGCTGGGTCAACCATGAGTGGGCAAAGGGACCACTTCTTTGAGAAGAAGGTTGTTCCCTCTTTCCCAGAGGGGAAGTGGATAGAAAGCAAGCCCAGCCATACAGTCCTTCAGGCAGACTGGAAAGGGGGAATGAATCTTATATGCAGCTTTGGAGCCTGGGAGTCAGTGCCAGAATGGAGACAGGTGGCCAAAATGAGTCATCATGCAATGTGCTGGAGGCGGGTGTAGGGAGTTGAGGAAAGGAGCTGAAATAAGGAAGAATGGGGGAGGGTACCAGAGGCAGGTTCTGCACCTGAAGATGGGATGTGCTTGTCTGCCCCAGGCAGTAGGCAAGGCAAATGTCTGGCAATGACCTGCAGAATAATCATGGTGGCCATACAGGCTGGAGGGGGTCACCCTGAGCTCCTGAGTGGAAGTCCCTAGACATCGTCTCATGGAGATTGCATGCAGCCTGGAGGCTAGACTGCTCATGGGTTCTGGCTGACAAGGCAATAGGTTGGGGCACACCTGATAGATTCACACACAGTGTAGGCTGAGGGTCCTGTGAATTGTGGGCTCTGGTGAAGACCTGGCTATCTAAGGAAGTCCAGGGGCCCACTCTCTGGGCCTGGCTGGCAGCTGATGGTACATCTCCCATCTTCCAGTGTCAGCCTGCCTATTTATGAACCCAGAGGACTGATATCTCACATTGGCTAGCTGCTCCGATGGACTCTGACACCTATATGGATGGTGGGTTTGGGAAAGTCTATGGCAAGTGATATGTAAGTGGGTAGCTGTTGTAGACTCATCATTTATCTATGACTAAGGCCATAACAAGATAAGATTCCCTCTCTCCTTTGGCACCTACAGGACCCAGCAGGAGGTCTGCTCTTCACTCAGCTTGAACAAAGCAGGGATCTGAAGCAATAACTCAGATTACCTAGGCAAAAATCCCACAGTGCAGCTATTGAGAAGAGAAAAATGCAAGTGGCACTTTCCCTTTAAAAATCCAACCTTCTCTATTTCAGTTGCTTTTTATAAAACAGAACCCCAGACCTATTGTGTTAAAGTAACTTTTGATGTTGACTCAGCTGGGCTCTCATTGTGCTCCCCCAGGATTTCACATCAGCGCCAGCCTTCCCGGCCCCTCCCAGGGTGATTGCAGCATTGAGTTAAAATTGAACAGATTAGTAAATAGATTTCCATCTTTGTGCTACACAATAAACAGCTTTGGAGAGAACACATGAAAGGATTGCTGGATAAAAAAACTAATCAATCTAATCAGGAGAGGAGTCTCCATGATGACAGCGAAAGAGTGAGAGCCGACACCTGGAGGAGAGGAGTGGCTGCAGCTGCTCCGGGCCCCACTGGGAAACACTGGGTCACTCCTCCATGAGCTGTGGTTCTGTGTTCCTCCTGAGCTGACAGGCTGCAAATTCTGATGACCTATCCCCAGCAGACCATGTCCACACTGACCTTGAACTCATGTCACCATCTTGATCCTGGGTGATTTCCACCAGGAATGTCTTTCCCATGCCCCAAGGTGACTTAACTGATAGTCAGCACAGAGCAATTTTCTGTTTTGGATGACAGTGTGGGAGGCCTCATCAGTGGACTTCTCTGTGTCCATGTCAAACCCCAGCATGGGGGTAATCCTTACATTCCAAGCAGGTGGCAGGGTGCCAGTTTCATCCTTCCTAGGCACAATGGATCCTGGGCTGATGGCAAAGAGATTGACCTCAGATTCATCTGCTTGTCAGGTTCTTAACCAGGCTGGGTTGGGGTAGGATGGGCTCAAGGCCTGAGTGGGCAAAGCCTGCAGGGTTACATGAGTCTAAAGATAAATAGGAAGGCAGTGGGCAGGTGGGGACAGGCAGAAGGCCTGCCCACTGATTATACAAGTGTGACCCTGAGGATCATACTCAGGACTTGAGCCAATGTCAGCAATTCCCCTAACCCAGCATTTGCCAACATTTTCCCCACATCATGCCCTCACAACACACAAGACTCATACTAGGCTCCTTCCAGCTTGCAACTCCACAGACTGTGTTGGTTGAATTTATTTCCAGTGTCTTTTCATTTTCTAATTCCGGAGGAGCCCATTTTCCAGTACGAAAATTACAAACCCTTTTTACTACTGTGATCAAATTAAACTCATTATGACAATCGCCAGCCCAAGGCAAGCATTTAATCTCTCTAACTCATGAGTCCTCATAAGAAATTGGAAAGGATGTCATGGCTCAGTGTCAGATGCTCAGTCTGAGCAGGTGTGCCTGAATCCCTCATGACCTTCCCACCCGCATGGCCAGCAGAGTACAGACAGGATGCTGCATCAGCAAGGTGACAAGAGAACAAAGTTCCACTGTATCTTCCTAGAATCACCAACTCACAGTCAAGGTGAAGTGGAATCAGGCCATTGGAAAAGGAGTGTCTCTTTACATGGCAGATGGAGCTTCTTGTCCTCACAAACTCCAATTCTGAGGAAGAAGAGAGGGAATCAGAAGAGAAGGAGACCCCATCCTGGCTCTTGGGTTCAGTCACAGGCTCTGTCCAAGTCCCAGGTCTCCTGCTTTGCATTCCCAGCTCTCCTGTGGGAGTCATTTTCCGCTGGTTGTTGGCAAGTCACTCTGACAATTGTCAACCAAATGGTTGTCTAACAAGGGAGTAAGCAGAGCAGATTAGAGCAGTCCTGGGAATGATCTGTTTGTCACATGGAAAAACAACTCTGTCACTCCTACCCTAAACATTTATTTCAGCAGCAGGGGCTAGGTCAAGGCCAAGATGCCATAGCTGGTAAATGTCTGTGAAAAGGGAGTCATGCATGTCACTCACATTGACTGAGCACTCACAGTGCACCAGACTTGACCAATAGCAAGCCTTGGCTGCCACTTCAAAGGTGAGGAGTCATCCAAAATCTCCTCCCTGGGCTGCCTGCCTTCTGGCCCTCAGCAAGAACTCTAGAGTAGAATTTTATTTGCTTCCTGATGGAAATGGACCTGAGGCCATCAATAAGCCCACACTTGATACTTGCAATGCACTTTTTCCTGTCATCTGGGTTCTGTCTGGGCCTGGCCTGGGCCACAAAGATTGAGGTGGCTTTAAAATGACATATGCCTGTCCTCAGATTCCAGAGAGACACTCACTGGCAGGGGAGGCTTCCTGGCACTGGGAACAATGGTCTTGCTATATCTGCCACCCCTCTGCCCTCTACCCCTATTTTATGGCTTGAGTCTGGCCATCATCACCCTCACTCCAGATTCTGTGTCCTTCAAAGTAATCTGCAGGCTCCAGCTAAGGAGAGCTGGAAAGCTCTTCTTCCCCAAGAGATGGTAAAATCTAGCTCACACAAGACTCATCAGCAATAACTGATGCCGCAGCCTCCTCTTCCTACTTGGGTAATGGAAAAGGCAGACCAGGTAGAGGCCAGGGCTCAGACCTGCCCGTAAAACATCCGGATGGCTGTGGAAGTCCACACCTACCACGTAGCTCCTGCTGCTGCTGTAACCAGCCTCAGATAGAACATCTGATATTTCTCTTCCTCCAGCAGCAGGCTCTGAGATGAATATTCAAGTGCCTGCTCATGAGCCCATCAGCTGTTAAGCCTCTGTCTCCTAGACTAGGTATGGCTGGTCTACCTGTGAGGCCTTTCTTACTACAGCCCTGTGCCCTGCCTCCCACAGGAATGAACTCCTAAACCACTCCTTCTGCATGTCTTACCCAATGCAGACTGAAAGTGCTGGCTCTCTTCTGGATCCTGCTGTCCCCTCTTCTGGAGCTGGAATCTACTTCAGGCCCATCCTATATCTCCCAGTATATGCTTAGCAAGTGAAAATGGTCTGCTATCTTATAATGAGTCCAAGAACTCTAGAAGCTGCCCTTCACCCCTCCTCACCCCATCCACTTTGGACCAGAATCCTTAAAAACCAAGGCTGAACTTGAGCTTGCCCATGTCCCTGAATAAATGATTAGCCATCTCCACACTCTTCAAAGACCCATTTCTGACTCAGAGGTTTCCTTGAGCTCTGAGCATCTGTGCAGGACCCTACGCAGCTCCTCAGTCCCACTTCACAATCACCCATCCAGCTCACACCTGTTCTGAGCTAGGGCTGTGTCACATCAAACCTCAGGAACATCCTTCTGTATTTGCTAAATCGTTCCCTGGTACTTTCATTTAGAAACACCTGCATTGCTAGAATGGGTAGAAGGGCAAGCCAGGAGATGAGGTCATGCAGAGAAGGGGGGAAAAGCTTGGGGATGGGAGAGGGAATGCACCAAATAAACTCTTAGTGTGGGTTTGTTAAGCGATAGCCTTGCAAGTAGACGCAGAAGGAGGAAAGATCAAGTGGAGGTAGAGTGGCCAGGGCATGGCTGCACAGGGAGGCAGCAGACATGGGAAGGAAATGGGGGAGGCAGAGCAAACTCACCTTGCCTACATACAGCAGGGTTTGTTGTGAACTGAGTGTTGGGGAGCTTTCTCAAACAAGCAGTGGTGCTAGGACACATGGCCCCAGAGAGTGAGGCTGGGCCATGGAGACACCTCACCTCTTCATTCCAGGTTGGGCCCTCACTTCCCCTCATCTTTAAATGCTGAAACGTAACCCTGCTTCCAACTCCCTTGGCCTAAGCTTTGGCCTGTCAAAGGTACAGAGCCTTCACTCCTGTCCCACTACTGGCCCCAGAAGCTGTTGATCTAGTGCTTCTGCAACAGAAAGTAGCCATCCAAGAAACATGGTAATGAAGTTAAATTTTAGATTTTGAGAACTAATGAGGTTTACTAGTAAAGAGTGAAAAACTTAGGCGAATAAGAGTTTCTGTCTATGAAGCCAGGACTGGGCTAAGTGCATTGTAGGCATCATCTCATTTGTCCACACAACCCAAGAATTCTTATCTCTGTTTTATGGATGAGAAGATGGAGATGTGGAGAGTTCAGGGACCAGTGCACAGTCATAAAAGTTGCCCAAGATGGCACAATTAGTATGTGGTAAAGTCAAGGTTGAAACCCACGTCTGTCTGATTCTAAAGCCTGGGCCGATGACCTCTCCATTCCTTGCTTCCAAACACCTGACTGGGGCCATCTCCCCTGGGCATCTTTGTGGCACCATTTCTCCCCATGATCCCAGCAGCCAGAGGTAAGATGGTCCCACCCCCAAATCAGCCCCACAGTAGGCTCACTTGAGACTAAACAAACAAACAAACAAAGAAATGAGTAGGACCTCAGCTATAGAAAGTGTGTTAATCATATTGTTTGTATCATAGCTCATGCTCATAAAAAGTCTGTGCAAGGCCTTCCATTGTTTTATGAGGTTTTTTCACTTCAACCCCACTTCTCACTCCCATTCCATTTCCTTTCCTAGGTATTCACTACAGTGCATTTGATATACAGCCTAATGTAGTCATGGATCCTTGTTAAAATCCAATATTGTTTTGTGGTGTGAATGTGTTTTTAATTTACACTAATGGTATTGTCCTATAAATCTTGTTCTGTTTCTTTTTTTTTTCCACTCTGCAGTGTGTTTTTAAGATCTATGCCTATTACTCTTCACATAGCTAGTCCATTGTTCAAATGCATCCGCCATCTCATTCTTATCCATTCTGCCAGTTCCAGCTGAACAACAACAATGCTAGGAGGGTCATCTGGCACAGGTGCCTCATGTATCTGTTCAGAAATGTCTCAGGCTCTACACCCAGGACACAATTATTGGATCATAGATTTTCTGCAAATGTAATTTCATGAAATATTTTCATAACACCTCTCAGAATGCTTCTATCAATTTATGTGATCACCAGCAAGGGTTGCCATCTCTCCATATATTCTCCAACACTTGCTTTCATCCACCTTTCCAATGGTGTAAGTCCCTTGAAATTGATTGGATCCCAAGGTTGGGGAGGGAGTATTTAAGACCCCAGGGCTGAAACCAGTCTCCAACCTCAAGATAACAGCTTCTCCTTGGCTGCTGGCATCAAGAAGTGTCTATACACTCACCCTGCCATTTTCTGCCCTGTGGCATCTGTGACCCCTGCTCTCTTTCTCTGTCCTGCTTATCTAGCCCTGTCCATTCAGAGTCACCCATCACCATCAGTTAGAACTCAGAATCAGTTGAACTGTCTGGTGCTATGGGGATGTATCTACCATATCAATCTTCCTCTCAACCCTTGTTAAGTTGGCTCCAACAAAGCTGGGCTTCTTCAGTGCCGGTGCTTCAGGGCCAGATTTACTGCTACCTCAGTTTCCTTAGTCTTCTCAATCTCAGTTACTTATTCTCCACCTTCCCCTCCACGCACACACACCAGCCTGCCTAGGTAGAAATCCCAACATTCTCCCCTCCAACAATGATTATTTGCATGAGTAGCAGAGTAATTTGCTTTTCACTGCTGTAGCAAAACATCTCCCTAAATTTCCTTTTAGGGACGGGGACACTCAGAGGAAGAAACAGTGTTCCTTTACCCTCCACCCCACCCCTTGGAATCAGAGAACACTCCTTTGTGTTTCTAAGGTTGGGTTTCATTTTGATTTGCCATCAAGTTTTAGGGAAGTGAGGTAAGTCATCTATGTTTCTGAATTTGACAAAGGAAATGGTCTGAAGCTGACAGACACTCTAGGGCTGATGAGTTGGTCCTGAGAAATAACTCAGACATATGGGAGGGAATTGTGTACAAGGGGAAGAGACAGCAAAGAAGCGGATCTTTAGAAAAAGAATAGATGAAACAGAAGAGCAGGACAAAGCAGAGACATCATGAGGAATCTGAGAGCAGAAACAAATACGGACAGAATTGCTGCTTGACACCTGTATGGTTGGTTACCTATTGTAAAAAACAAACAAAAAAACAAACTGTGTAAAAACAGCCATAAAATCTTAGTGTCATAAGACAAGTACTTATTTAGCCTATGCATCTTTTGATCTGCTGGGATTGACTGCTATAGGCTGGGCTTAGCTAGTCAGTTCCACTGGTCTCAGCTAGGCTCACCATTACCTCTGTGGCTGGTTTGGAATTGACTGATCTAGGCTAAGCTGAGTTGGTGGTGGCTCATTTCCACCTGACTCTCATTTTCCTCCTGGGACTAATGGACCAGCCCAGGCATGCTGTCCTTGGGACAAAGGCAAAGTGCAATATAGCGGGTCCAGTCATGCATCCAAAACATTGGTCAGTATGATACTTGCCATGATTTCATTGGCCCGGTGCGTGAAAATAAGGCAGACATGAAGATCTGAGGCCATTAATGCACTCTACCATCAAAACAGTACCTGTGAGGCCTTAGTGTACTCCCTTTAGTTTACTGGGGTGGGTTTTCTTTTCCTTACAACCAGACAATTCTCAGGCAAAGTGAGACTGCAGGATATAGATTAGTTAATTTCTCTTTTGCATCTGTCTTAGGACAGAGGACACGAGGCCAGAAGACTGGACTCTTGATAAGGAAAAAGTGATGAATTTGACCAGCCCGGGAGAAATGGCCAACAAGGGAGAGTTGTTTCTGCAAATTTGCCCAAAGCACCATATCTGAGGGAGCCTAATATAGGAAAGAGCCTGGTAAACTCTACTCCTCATGGCCAATCAATGACATTGTCTGCAGAGGTGGAGGATGGTGAGCATAGTGCAGGGCTTCCAGGTGTGGGAGTTCTCGGTATCAGTTGGAGTACCAAACAGGGAGGTCTGCAGGGACATTTGTTTCAAAGAAGGAGGAGGGAGTGGCCTGAGGTGGACCCAAGGGTCAGAATTCAGCTGATCAAGCTGGGAGTCAGCTCCAGGCTCAAGTCCAGCAGCGGGTTGGAGTGAGAGTCAGGCACCAGGTCCTTGACAGAAGGGCAGTCACAGAGAAGGGAGGAACAGCAAGAGAGGCTCCAGTTCCAGGCTCCACAAGCAGCTGAAGCTTTGCCTACCCAGGCATGAGAAATGGGGTAGCCTATGGTTCTCAGATACAAGGCATAACCTGATTTGGTTCCCACTGGTTATGGCATGGGGCCTTCGTGTGTGTGTGTGTGTGTGTGTGTGTGTGTGTGTGTGTGTGTGTGACTGTACCTGAATAGAACTGGGGCAAGTAGGTACTACAGAGACAAGCATCTGGAAGCCTGAATATCCAGTCTGAGCTGCCCCTGCTGTCTGCTAATGCTGGTAGAGTTATTGGTGGTCCCAGGGACCCCATCCCTCACTTATAACTGCTCAGGAGCCAGATCTTTGGGACTTTTATGGGTGATGATGTATGAACTAGAACTAGTCTGACTTTCTGATTTCCACTGAACTAGCAACAGAAGTGAAATCAATTCTGGTAGCCCAGCAGTAGGAGAGAGCTGACAAGAGTAACGGGAAATTGTCAAGGTCATTTTCTCACCTGAACAACAGGGAAGAGGAAGAAAAAACAGCCCATAACAACACAATAATTGTGTATTGATGACCGCTACATGCAGGCCCTGGGCTGAATAATGGATGTGAATGTACATGAGATATAGTCCCTGAGCTAGTCCTGGTTTTGTTGATGTTGGAGCGGGCATACATGTAACCATGTGAATAAAACAGACAATGATGGGAGAAAAGACAGAGTGTGTGTTAAGCCTAGAGAAGGCGAGACCAACTTGGTCAGGGAGTAGTTATCAGGCAGTGTAAGGTAGGTTATGCTGCAGTAACAAACAAACCCCCATATTTTAGAGGCTTAAAACAAATGTTTCCTTCTCCATTGGGGTTGGCAGGGCTCTCTGTTCCACATTATCATTCTTCCTCTGGAATCCAGGTTAACTGAGCAGCTGGTATCTGGAATGTTGCTGGTTGCCATGTTACAGGGAGAGGTTATTATGCCAGAGAGTTCCACGTGGCAAGCAGATGCTCAAGCCCAGAATGGACACATGCCACTCCTGCTCATGACCCATTGGCCAGAACTAGTCACCTGGCCTCAAACACAAAAGGCCTGGAAATGTCATCTCATCTTGTGCCAGGCATGAGGGAAAAATTAAATATCTAGTGAACAGTACTCATGACCATCACAGAATGGAAATAAAATACTTCTCAGAGGAGGAGAACCTTGAGATAAGACTCGAAGAAAAAGTCAGGAATCAATGAGGCACGAATAGGGAAGTACGTTCCTGCCTCATAGGTTTTAGGGAGACTTAGCAATGGGAGGCACACTCCAGAAACCCTAAGGACATAGCAAAGAAGGGCAACCTCAGTGTGAAGAGTCTGTGAGCCTTGCTTGGGAGTTAGGCGTTTGTCCTCCAGCAATGTGCGGGCATCTTGCAGCAGCACAGCGCAGGGGATGCTTGAAAGGAAAATCCCGGGAGGATTTGGGAGAGCTATATTGGGCACTCAGCTTCCCAGGCAGAGACCTGCAGTCAGCTGGCCTCAGCCGTCATTGTCTTTGTTTCCCTGGATAAGGCTTTTTATAACTCGGTGATATCCAGCACTTGCTAGTATTTTATAGATTTTTTTTTAAACCTGCTGTGGTGACTGGGATGCATTTAGACTGTCTGAACTGGGATTTTTGGGGTGAATGAAATCATGTTTTATTTTGGAGACAACATATGTAAATGATATCATTGATTCCAAGAATTAGAGACAAATGTCTCTGACTAGGATGTACAGCTGCATTTTTAAGTTGCCATCTCCCATATCTCTAAATAATTCCTCTGTAATATACAAGGAAGAGGCTGGATGGGAAGAGATTGTGGAAAAAAGTTGCAATGTGGGAGGGTCTTAGCCTAAAATACCTTTGTCCAAGGTATTTGAAAGAATATGCATCTCTACGCTCATTGCATCATCATTTACAATAGCTAAGATATGGAAGCAACCCAAGTGCCCATCAGTAGACTAGTGGATAAAAAAACCTGATACATATGCACAGTGGAATACTACTTAGATGTATAAAAAAATGAAATCTTACCTTTTGCAACAGCATGGGTGGATCTAGAAGGTGTTATGCTAAGTGAAATAAGTCAGACAGAGGAAGAAAAATACCATATGATCTCACTCATATGTGGACTCTAATGAATAAAGTCAACAAAATAGAATTGTACTCATAGACATAGAGAACAGACTGCCAGTTGTCAGAGGTCCAGGGGTTGGAAGGCTTACACAGTACAAATTGGTAGTTACAGAATAGTCACAGAGATATAGATTATAGCATAGGGAATAAAGCCAATAATATCATGATCAATATATATTTATATATAAGGCCAGGTGGGTACTTGAAGTGGCAGTGGGGCCAGTCTGTAAAGTACATGATTTTCTAACCACTTTGCTATACATCTGAAATTAATACAGAATAATATTAAATGTAGACTGTAATTAAAAATAGAAGAATTGATATACTCTCTGGGCAGAAGCTCCAAAGAACCAAGCTCTCATGTTGCCGCTGGTGTAACATGGGATCTTGATACTTACTTCAAAAGGTGTTTTGAGGATTGGCAATGACTCTTAAACTGTAATGCACCATATAGGTGTATCAGGATTTCTTTCTTAGACTAGAAAATAATGTATCAGTACCGCCGCTATTTCTGAATGTCCTCAATGATAAGACAGCTGTGCCTTCTTACCAGTCTTCGGCAGTTGTGTTAGTCTGCTAGATTCCAACAACATAATCACAGAGCTCAACTTTAAAAAGCACAAAGCAGCATTCTAGAAAGTTGCACGATGCTATTTTGAGAAGTGTGATAGAAATGACATTTATGTGAATCTTTGTGTACACAATCTCAGAAAACGCCCACTTATTTTCTCACATCTAACTGAAATGTCACCTCCTTTGTGAGGGCTGCCCTCATCTTCCCAAGCCTGGTTATGTGCTCCATCTAAGGATGACCACTGATGATGAATGTCCAAACACAATTCGGCTGTTTGCTGCCGGTCTCCACGTCTTACACCTATCACTCGGCTCCAGCCTTCTTCTCCAAACATGCCTCTGACCTGCACATTTCTGCCTGTCAGTGTATTTTGAGCCCCAATCCCTCTAGAGAAGGGGGCCTGGGAACATGCTCACATCATTTCTTGTGTCTGTTGTCCCTGAAAACTGAGCAAAGGATGGTTCACTACCCATCACATAACTCCTTCCCTCATATAGGTGGTCTACTATTTTGACATTGATTTTTCAGTTTTTCTTTAATACAGTAATAGCAACTATGGCCTTCTAGATTTCAGGCACTTTTCTAAAATTTGGCATATGTAAATTTACTTAATTCTCATAACAGCTCTAGGAATAGCTACTACTGTCACTTTAATTTTATAGATGGTAAAACTGGGTTTGAAGGACTTGTCTGTGGTCACATAGATTGGTGATAGGCAGGTTCCTCTAACTCCACACCCAGTATCCTTAACCACCACATCTCTTGTCTTTGTTAAATCAGCCTAGAAGTTCCTATTTGTATCTCACTCTTTGCCATCCCCAACAACCCTGCAAAACACACACACACACACACACACACACACACACACACACACACACACACACTTCCAGATACACATTCAAGCCTCTTAGATATTACCGTTAGTTTAGCGTTTGAAGTAACCCAAACTTTGTCTTTTGGGCTCCCGAGTCCTCTCAAGCAGCTCAATTAACTCCTTATCTCCTGTCTCAGCCCCATTCCCCACCCCTTAGCCTTCCAGGGGCCACAGCCAAGTTCAGGTGCTCTATGACTCTAGGTTTCTTTTCCATGTTTATTTACTGCATGTCTTGATCTGGTTGTGTCTGCTTTTTCACTGATCTTCGAACACCTTTAGGACAGACATGGTATCTTATTCATCTTCCTCTCATCAGAGGCTGCCTCAAAGAGTAATGAAAGAGTGAGTAGACCTATAGCATTAGTTGGAGAACTCCTTTTTGGAAAAGAGACCAGTGGGGGCTGGATGAGCCCCATCACTGAATGATGAACAGCATTTACTTCCACTGAGAACTGGGGCGGGGGGCATAAGAGGTTCTAGAATTCATAGCAGGACTCTGGTTTTGCTGGAGTCAGGGGAGCAATGAAATGGTGCTGATAGGGTTGTCCCCAGCTTCTGTTCTAGCACCACTCTCTGAATTTTTCTGCCTCTTGCATTTAGTGAACTTCGGTGTTATTTGCAGGGAAAGAATGACAAAGATAAAACACCACCTTAAATAGCTTAGAGGAAGAAAATGAGGGGAGGAGATTCAAAAGGAGGATGGAGGGGGAACAAGAAGAAAAGAAAGAAGGAAGAGAGGAGCTGGGGGAAAAGCAAACACAGGGAGAGAATATTTCAAAACAGACTTCAAGAGGCTCTATGGCTTGGCTGTTCAAACCAACGACTATAGGTTAGTGAGTTCTAATCCAATCCCCACCATCTATCTCTGTAGTCTCAGTTTTGCCAGCTGTAAAATGGGCATTCAGACTCTACACTCTACCATGAAAGACTTAGATCTTAAGAATGCAATGATTCCATAAGACCTCCCCTCCTTCCCTAGAATGTCATACATCTTGCCAAATTATTCTGCCAGATTTGAGAGAGCTGTCAATTGAGATGGGGAAATAATTATTCACCAAGCTTCCAGGGGGCTCTGGAAGGCAGATTAGCTTCCCACTGCCCTTGGTTTGGGAAGCATCAGAGCAGGGCTCACTAGACAATGCCCCTCCAGGGCTGCATGGAAAGGTGAGGTCTCTGGGCTGGAGCAGCAGGGTCTAGGAGGATGCACTGGAGCAGTTTAGTGTCTCAGCAATTATCCAAGATCTTAAAGAACTTTTGTTTATGTGTGTTACGTTAATGATACTTACCATATTAGACACTGAAAATGAGAACATTTTAAGACACCAGGATACACGGCAACACCACCATACATTACGAAGATGCTGGAGAATTCCACTGTACACTTTGGTGGGAATGAGAGTGGAAAGACAAATCATATCTCAGTGTGGTTATGAAAAGTTCTGATTTCACAGAAACCCTGGGAAGGTCTCAGGACCTTCATGGGTCCATGGACCATGCTTGGAAAACCTCTGGACTAGGGACACATAATGTTGTACATGATGCAATTCCTGGGTAACTCCTCAGTCCTCAGACAAGACGCCAAATGATGGAAACACATCTGCAATTTGATTTCTTGAAATGTGTACAGATGTCCAGACAAGTCAGTATGGTTCATTGGCCAGGGGAGCAAAACCAGAGTGATCAGGGAGAAGTATGGTCAGGAATTTGCAGAAATCACAGGGACAGCCCTGCATCCACGGGACCTGAGAAATTTGGAGGATTGGACCCAATTAGTGGAAATCTGCCAGAAGCAAGTGAGGTCTCATGTATTATCCAGGTTCAAGATTGTTGTTATGAGGTAAAAAATGTAACCCACCCAAAGATCTTGAACTCTACAGCAGCATCTGTCCCTCCCCAACCCCTACTCCTCCCACTCCCACCATGAGGTCATTGTTGGTCTCAAACCCCATCCCTCCTCTCTCCTAGTGCTAGAGGAAACAAGAAGCAGCTGCAATCAAAATGAAATGTCAAATTTCTTAAAACCCGAGGAATTGCTTAATTTGCAAGGAGACAGAATGCAATTAGCATACACTTGTCAAAATGGGAGAAGGTTCTGGGAGCCCCACGTTGCCTCAGTTTTATTAAGACTGTGCTGATTCCTGCCAATTCATTTGCTTTTTGCTCCATTAAGGACCAAACCAGTCCAATAAACATGAAGTCGGTGGGGAGTATTTGTGAGCAGCATGGCATGGCCCCTGAGCGTCTTCATGGAGGAGGGAGAGGGAGAAAGAGCCTGCACATGTCTTTTTGCTTGGAAGAAGGGAAACAGGGGCCTCATCCCCAAATCCTTCAGCTCCCTGGCCTAGCGGCACTTGGTGTAACCTTTGCTTTCCAGGTCACAGTGCTTTAGGGCAGAGGCAAGGAAATCAGGGCAGATGGTAGATAATAACAGTGTTAGCCTGGTCATGTAGATGAGACTCTGGGGTGTGAGGGGAGAGGGGATTACAGTTCCCCGCAGCTTCCAGGGTGGCTTTACAACATTCCTGCTGGGACCACTGTTCTCAACTATGTGGCATTTATTTGCTTCTACCTGGTCTTGGGGTTACCCCCAAATCCATTCTTCTCTGATAATTTGCAGCCTCTTCCCATGGGTTCTGCAGACCCGAGAATCAGACCTGACTCGCTGGTAGGGGCAGGAGTTATGGTTTGCCTGCCTCCCAAGGCCCTCATGTACCCACAGTCCTGCTGGATCCTCTTCCTGGGGCTCCTTTAATGGACATGGATCCTGCCCACTGAGCAAGCATGACCTGTGGATACGAATGAAGCACTGTTTTGTCTTTGCTCCCAATCTCCCTTTAAAATGTATCTAGTGTGGACCATTTCTCCCTTGCCTGAGGATGAAATCTCTATCTCCAGCTTTTATCCTGGCTTTTCGGTAATAAAAAAAGACCTCTGGTCACTTTATACCACAAATATAGTCTCAAGTCACTAATTCAAATGGCCTAGTCCTAGATAATAAAAATTCTGAACCTGCTTTAAGGCCAGCTCCCTCCTCCCCTATCCCAGAGTAGCCCACAAAAGAGTTTCTCTGCAGTGGGAGGGACAGGGTCTCTGTCCAGTTTCCAGCTCAGCATTTCTCTTCTCCCAGCTGGATTGGGACTTGCCAACGTTTGTAACGCTTTCAGAGTTTGGCTCAGGGGGATAGAAACTGGGGAAAGCATGTTTATTTCAGGCCAGAGCAGGCCATTCTCATGCAGCCCGCTGAGCCTCTGATTTTGCAGTGGTCTCTGCCACACAGCAGCAATCACTAGAGTCCCTGTGCCTGGGCAGAATTTGGACAGCTGCAGGCCAGCATACTCTGCTCAGGGAATGGTGCACAGACATTTTGGGGATGTCACCCTACCTTCCTTAGCCACACCTCTTGGTAGAAGTTGGTTTTACCCAGATCCAGCAGTGGGTTCTGTGAGCTTAAGCTGATTAGCTTATTGGTTCCTCTCACCACAGGGACTGGCTCAGCTATGGGCTCCTAGCTAATTAGACCAGGGAGGGGAGAAGGGACAAATGCTGGGGATTCTCCACCCAAAGACACGGTCTCTGTTCAAATGATCAAAAGAAACCACTTTTCTCTGTCTGGAAAAGTGGGGTAAGAGGCTGTGAGGTCTGACACGGTGGCAGCCATTTTGCTACCACAAGGTGGTTGTGTGGAGCTGCCAAGGGACCCTTGGGTAAAGCCGAGGCTGCAGAAGGCATGCACCTTGACCGTGATAAACCAGGTCTGGTGATGTCATTTGGGTCACTCACTAGGTCAGCTCCCTTAAAGAAGTGGTTCTCAATGGGGGGGTGGGAGTGGCAATTTTCCTGGCTGTGACTCTGTGTTCCCTTCCTGGAATCTGGAATGCTGATGTGCCTTGGGCCTGTCTTTACCAACGCAAGTCAGGGGAAGGGTCCAGGGCCTGGGAAAGTCAGAAGCCAGGTCTGGGATTCTTACAGACTCCATGGACCAAGGCTGTCCATCAGCTTAGACTGTCTGGTCTGTTATAGTTGGGGAATAAACTTCTATTTTATTAAACCACTTTGTCCTGGGGTGCTTTTGCTATAGATGGGGAATAGTTTTACCTTAATTAATACAACTTACACTGTACATATCACCAAGAGAACGATTACCCCAGCTTTAGACTTGCAGAAAGGATTAAAATTATTTTGGGGATAAACCTTGATTTTTTACTGAATTAATTATAAATGGCATTATTTTTCCCCCATCTGTACTTAATTCTTGACTACATAGTGGAATTGCAACTTAATTTTGGGTTCATTTCTAAAGGTAGAGGATAGGTAAGAATAATTAATATTCAAAATACACTTTAATACTCTCAGTAAGTCCAATGCAGCAGAGTTTTCTTCCAGCATTGAAAGGCAGCTTTGGTTCAGCTCCTGATGAGAACTGACATTTAAAGACTTTATTTTTTTGGTGAAAAAAAGTATTTTGAAATATGCTTGGTTTTCTCCCCCTCACCCACACTTTTTCTTTTTGTCTAGTGAGTAGAATCAAGTGCACCCAAGTTTAAAACGTGTACGAAGCAATTCGGTATAAATACTGGTGGCCAATAGCTTGGCTGCTGGGTTGACTCTGTGCTGGAGGCCACAGGGCTCTCAGTCCATCTGGTTTGCTTCAGGTGCAACTCTGCCTTGGGCGAGGGAGCTGGACACAGTGATTTAATGAGATTCTTTGAGCAAAGGAAAGTAGCCCCAAGAGTGGCAGAGGAAGCAGTTGCTTGCATGACTAATTATTTCTAAGTATGCACTGATTTATGCTTAAAATTCCATAGTTAAAAATCTCCTTACTCTGCCTTAATGCTTTAATAGATGCTTCAACGCGAACCCTCTCAGTATTTTCCATTTCCATCATTTACATATCATTTTACAACTTGAGATTATTTATGAAATGTTCTCTATGGGCATTTGGTAAAAAATAAAAACATCACCCATATTCTTATTACCCTGCCCAAGCTCTTTTTATTCAGGCATAATCCTTTTTAGTCTTTATCCAAATGGATACATTTTTTCCTTATTTGTAATTCTATCAAACATACTGCATGATATCTGGCCTTCTTATTTTAAAATTTATTGTTTAAGTCTTTATCTGTAGCTACATCTTTGGAATTTTGAGTTTTACAAAAGCCTATTAAATTTTAAAACTTTATTTTACTGCATAGCTGTCACGATCTAGAATGGAGAAAAGGCTATTGAGTTCTCAGGGTTGTTGAGAGTGTTTGGTGGATATGTGGCGTGTATCCCAGTGTCTCGCGTATCACAGGATGGGAAGAGAGAGCCGAAGTAAGAGTGTTTGGACCCAGACCTCCTGGCTTGGAATTTCAGCACCCCCTTACCTAGCTGCATAACCCTGGAGAAATATTCTGACCTCTCAGAATATAGTGCCAGTTTCCTCAACTATAAAATGGGGATGGTAGTAATCCTAGCTCATAGGTTTCCCATATTGTCATTGCTATTTTCTGTATTTTTATTCCTCTTTTATTCCTCTTTAACCAATCCTTTCAAGCAATTCAATTTCCTCTCTTATTGCTTTGTCTGAAATTGCCACAATAATGATGAATGATTATGAGTTTATCTGGCGTAATTGTTCTGTTTCTTATTTTAGAGGTGATGTTACTTTAGAATTATCTGTAAGCATCCAGTTGGGATTTTGTGTACAATGGGTATTGTCCTATATAATAAAGAGCTAATATGCTAATTAGACCAGACAGTGGGATGACCTTCTGGACTGACTAGTGGGTGGGGGCCCAGGCCGTGAGGTGGCCAGGGCCACAAGGGCCAAGACAGCTGGGGCTGTGAAAGCCTACACTTGCATGAAATATATATATATATATAATCCTAATATGCAAATAGACCAAACAGTGAAACCACCAAACAATTGGTTGCTATGATGTACGCTGACAACCAGGGAGCGAATGCAGAACATGGCAGGCATTGGCAGCAGACAGCAGAGCATGAAACATGGTGGGCATTGGCCTTGATGTGATAGTGGAGCAGGTGAGTGGGGGTGCCAGACCAAGGTAGGGTGCCAGTTACTGTTATTTGGGCAAGCTTCTGGTGGTTACTGAAAATTCTTTGCTCACATATGCTGCAGTCCTGCCTGGTGCTCACACCTGCTGCCAGGGCTGGAGCTACTGCTTACACCTGTTGCCGCACCTGGTGCCAGCCCCAATAACTTGGCGCCATCAGCAGGTGTGAGCAGTGGCTGCCAGTCCTGATCACCCCTCAGGGCTTCTCCACCTCCCCCTGCTCCTGAGTGGTGACTGGGGCTGGCAGCCACTTCTCGCACCTGCTGATGGCGCCAGCCCCATTTGTACCCACTGCTGGTGCTGGAGTCGGCACTTGCACCCACTGCCAGTGCCTGGCACCAGTCCTGATCACTCGGCACTATCAGTGGGTGCAAGTGGCAGCTGCTGGCCCCAATCGCCCCTGAGGGCTTCTCCACCTCCCCCTGCTCCTCAGGGGCGATTGGGGCAGCAGCCGCCACTCACACCTGCTGACAGCATTGGCCCTGCTTGCACCTGCTGCTGGTGCTAACCCCAATCGCTCTGCACCTTCAGCAGGTGAGAGTGGGGCCAGTACCATCAGCATGTGGGAGCAACAGCAGCAGAATGGGGTTTCCAGCAGACAGGGGACTGGGGGCCGCAGTGGGAGGGGTGTGAAGGATGAGCTGAGACCCACCCCTGTGCCCACCGCAGCCTCGTATCCCACAGTTCCTTCCAAGGTACACAAATTTGTGCACTGGGCCCCTAGTTTTCTCTATAAAAAATGATATTTCTATTATTTTTTTTTAAATAGTCAGCATAAGGAATAGCTATTAGTTTATAACTATTGACCTGATGTATATTTGTTCTTAATTAGATCTACTAGATTAGGTTGTTTCCTTTACCATTTACTTATTATTCTCTTCCAATTTCCTTTGGGTTTTGGCTCTTATTGTCCTCCTCCTG
Source organism: Antrozous pallidus (assembly GCA_027563665.1). Classification (NCBI taxonomy): domain Eukaryota; kingdom Metazoa; phylum Chordata; class Mammalia; order Chiroptera; family Vespertilionidae; genus Antrozous; species Antrozous pallidus. The sequence goes on from CM050508.1 coordinate 190,410,306, forward strand.
CCTCTGCCTGAGACATTTATACATACATTAAGTGGTAGGAAAGTTTAGATGAATTTACTCTAGGCACTTAAGCCAATGAATGGACAAAGGCCAAAGATGATGTGAAAAACACCCCTACTTTTCAACATTTACATGGGAAAATGACTGCTTAGAATAATTTAGTGCATTTTGAGTTTTTATTTACTTAATATTTGAAAATTAACCTTAACGTTTCTACAATGTGTAATGTTAAATATTTTACCCATTTTGAACTTAAAAGGATTTCTTGTGTGTGGTTCTATGAATGTTATAAGGACAGACTTTTGACAAAATCTGCTTATATCATTGGAAATCTGTATTTAGTTACAGGCAACACTACATGACTCTTGTAAGAATTTTTTCCAGGACTCATTAAGTGTTGTATCTGGTAGGAATATGATTATTAATTGTGTTTACAGTGGAATATGTACATAAATAATAAAATAGGAAATATTAATAACTATTAAGATCTTCTAGGACAGCATATGTGATACCAAGTATGGCTGATATAAACAGATTTCCTCATGATAAATCACCTTTATTTTCTGAAATAAATCATATATGCTTCTGGTATATTCTTTTTATGATTTTGCTTACTGATTTTTTTATTTTAATACTTGATATCTGTATTCAAACATTGTATGGGTATAGATTTCATTTTGATGTAATAACTTTATCAGATTTCAGGCTTTGTAGCATATTGACCTCATCCTAATGTAGGCATCCTGAAGTTGCTTTCTTTGTTTTGGAGCAATTTATAGCATACAAAAATTGTTTGTATGAGGCATAATTAGCAGCACATCTTTATGGCCCTTATAAATAATCTTCTATTTAAGCCCAATACTGTTTTCTGTTGTTTCTTGCATCAAATTTAGAATGACATGTTTTTAAAATCATTTTTGTCCTATTTTATTGAAGTTTCAAATTATCTGGCAATTTGGCATAAAATGCCTTCGTAATTAAAAAATTGTATTGGTTGTTATAACAGCTTTCTGATTTTAATATTGTTAATTTGAATTTTCTTTGATTGGCTTTACTAATTGAGGTTTCTGTATTTTATCACTTACTTATTTTTTCCTTTCTTTAGCTTTCTGTTGTTATTACCCTTGCCAATAGCTTCTCTTGCCCATATGACCCTATCTCCTTTCTTAGCCACAGATGTTTGGCTGATGAAAGCACAGGTCTTGCAAAAGGTAAGATTAACCATTCACGTGTTACTCACTAGGAATGCAATTAAGAAACCTAAAGGCTGTGGTTGTTAGCTGTAGGGAAGCAAGCTGCTACATCAGAGACGTATGAACCAATATTGTCCTCAGCAAAGCCACACACAAACTGAAATTAAGGGAGAGAAGGATACAAGCCTGAGCTGTGGAAACTGGTAGGAAACTACAGTGATGAGCAGAGAGAAGCAGAGACCAGGGACCATGGAGCCACAGGGAGAGGAAGATAGAGACTCCAGCCGATTTTTCCTTCCATTCCCATGAGGTCTGATCAGCATGAATTTCCATGAGGATCCTCCCTATTTTTATGATTCCATTTTATCGTTAAACAGAGTTAATGTTGCATGCAACTAAACATGTCTTAAGATATTTTCTTCTATTTTAAGCTGAATGTTTACTGACTTTATTTTTAAATAACAGAATTTAAAGTAATTAAAAGTCTACAAAGTGATGCAAATTCATGATTTCTCCCACTAATTATTCAAAAGCATTGAGAACCCCTGATTTTTCATAATCTTTGTTTTGCCCATTTTCCCATATGCCTAGCAGCCAATGCCAGGACACAATTTATTTTCATAATGGTTGTCTTAAGTTTTTCCCAAGTAAGTAAGGTACCATATTCTCATCTCACTCTCTCTCTCTCTCTCTGAATTACAAACCCAAATTAAGCAAAACCCAAATCAATATCTGCGAATATATACCTATATCTGCATAGAGAGAGAAAAAAAGAAAATAGGCCAAAATGTTGTCAGCAGTTATGCACCGTTTTTATTTTCTTGTTTGTTCTTTCCTGGTTTTGTGAAAACAATGAGAGTGCATTATTTTATAATCAGATAAATGCTAATGTGATACTAAAAATGAACAATTAATTTTCTCTGAGCCTGACTTTGCTGCACTACAAAGATTTTTATATATAGTGTTTTTATTTTCATTGATTTCCACATTTGCTAATACATATTTGACCCAAAGGCAGCTTTACAAAAGGTTTTTTCACTTGCAAGTTCTAAAACTGTTTTGTCTGCTCTGACTTACGTTGTTAATAGAACTTATGTACCTGACCACCTGACTGGGTGAAAATAAGGTCACAACACGTGTTACTGTTGACTCTACTGACTGCTCTGACCTGTCTTTCCCAGGCAACTGGTAGAATATAAATGGTTGATGCAGGGTCACTTGTTCATTCATTCTTTTTACTAATTATATAGTGCCTGGCACTCTTCTAGGGTCTGATGATACAAATATAAATAAGACATCTAACACCTGTTTTCATGGAGCTGGTATTCAGCTGTGGAAAACAAGCAGACAGATCATATTAACAGAGAAATAAGAGAAACCCGGAAAAAACGTGCCTGCATGGGTTCTGATAGAGATTAGGTTTTCGGGAAGCTATCTTTTTAGTGGCTGCATGTACAAGTTCTGAAAATATCGGGGACTCAGTCCAGGCAGTAGGGGCACCGGTGCAAAAAGGTTCTAATGCAGAATGAGCCCAGATGTTTGAGAAAGACAAACAAGGTCCACTTTGGCTGAACAGGCAAGAAGTGTGGTGAGAGATGAACCTGGAGAGATGGGCACGAGGCAGTTCATGAAGGTATAGACCAGGGCCGTGGTCAGCAAACTGTGGCTTGCGAGCCACATGCAGCTCTTTGGCCCCGTGAGTGTGCCTCTTCCACAAAATACCACGGCCTGGGCGAGTCTATTTTGAAGAAGTGGCGTTACAAGAAGTTTAAGTTTAAAAAATTTGGCTCTCAAAAGAAATTTCAATCATTGTACTGTTGATATCTGGCTCTGTTGACTAATGAGTTTGCCGACTACTGGACTAGGGGTGTGGATTTTGGTTTCAGTTTGATAGGAAGCCACTGGAACATTTTAAGCAGGAAAGATTATTTGTTTTATGTCCTAAAATGATAGCTCCAGGACTTCTGCTGTGGGTGGATAGAGCATGTGTATGCTTCCTTATTCCTTCCACTAAATACAACTAAAAACACTGGGCATTATGCATAGAACAAATAGAAGACTTTGAAAGAAGGCGAGAAGTCAGGCTGCTGGAGACCTCAGGACCTGAGCAAAGACATGATGGTGAGTTCCTTGTTTCTTATGTTTTCATTTTTGACTCATATATACCAAACGTGGAGCTGAAGAAGCCAGAAATTCAGAAATTGGTGGTGTGTGTGTGTGTGTGTGTGTGTGTGTATGTATGTGTGTGTTGTAATTTAAACAAATATATTGATTGGTTTCAGAGTGAAAGGAAGAGGAAGAGAGAGATAGAAACATTAATAATGAGAGAGAATCATTGATCAGCTACCTCCTGCACGCCCGCTACTGGGGATCAAGCCCACAGCCTGGGCAGGTATCCTTGGCCAAAATTGAACCCAGGACCCTTCACTCTATCCACTGACCCAAACCAGCTAGGACCAGAAATTCTTTATTAGTGCCAGTTTTTGTTGAGTCTTTGGGATTTTCTATCTAGACAATTATGCCATCTGTGAACAATGACAGCTTTATTTCCTCATTCCTATTTGTATACATTTTATGACCTTTCACTGTTTTGTTTCATTAGCTAAAACTTCTAGGGTGATGTGCGTAGGAGCGGTGAGAGGGGAAATCCTGCTTTGTTTCTGGTCTTAGGAGATCATCTAGTTTCTCACCACTAAGTACAATGTTAGCTATAAATGTTTGCTAAGTGCTGACAACTTTATTTCTAGTTTGCCGAGAGTTTTTATCATGAAAGGGCATTGGATTTTATCAAATGCATTTTCTGCATCTATGGAAGTGATCAAATAATTTTTCTTCTTAATCCTGTCGATGCCACCGATTACATTAATTGATTTTCACATATGGAGCCAGCTTTGCATACCTGGAATAAATTCCAGTTGGTCATGGTGTATTTTTTTTACATGTTGTCAGATTCAATTTGCTAGTATTTTGTTGAAGAACCTTGTGTTTATGAGATAAATTGGTCTGTAGTTTTCTTGTAATGTCTTTATCTGGTTTTGGTACTAGGAAAATGCTGGCTTCATGAAATGAGCTGGGAAGTACACCTTCTGCTTGTGTTTTCTGGAAGAGATTTCAGAGTACTGGCATAATTTCTTCTTAAATGCTTGGTAAAACTCACCAGTGAAACCATCTGGGCCTGATGCTTTCTGTTTTGAAGGTTACTAATTATTCATCAATTTCTTTAGTAGATGTGAATATATTAAAGTGACTTAATTTATCTTGTATGAATTTTTGTAGATTGTATCTTTCATGGAATTGGTCCATCTAAGTTACTAAATTTGTGGGCACAAGTTTTTGTTTGTTTGTTTTTAAATTTTTTTAAAAAATCATCACTCAAAGGTATTTTTCTATTGACTTTTAAAGAGAGTGGAAGAGAGAATGAAAGACAGAAACACATCGATTGGTTGCTTTGTGCATGCACCTGAATCAGGGCCCAGGCTGGGGAGGAGCCTGCAGCTGAGGCATGTGCCCTTTACAGGAATCCGAACCGGGATCCTTCAGTCCCAAGGCTGATTCTCTCTCCACTGAGCCAAACTGGCTAGGGCTGGGCACAGAGTTTTCATAATATTCTTTTATTATTCTTTTTTAGTTCATGGCATTAATCTTTCATTTGTAATATTTTTTGAGGCTGAACAGTTATAAAATTTATTGGAGTGACATTAGTTAATAAAATTATATAGGTTCCAGCTCTTTTATATATACTAAAGGCCTGCTGCACAAAATTTGTGAATGGGGTGGAGCGTGTCCCTCAGCCCAGCCTACACCCTCTCCAGTCTGGGACCCCTCAAGGGATGTCTGACTACCCATTTAGGCCCAATCCCGGTGGGCAGTTGGACAGCCCTGTCACAATCCAGGACTGCTGGCTCCCAACTGCTCCCCTGCCTGCCAGCCTGATTGCCCCTAACCACTTCTGCCTGCCAGCCTGATCACCCCCTAACCACTTCCCTGCTAGCCTGATCGATGTCTAACTGCTCCCCTGCCAGCCTGATTGCCCCTAACTGCCCTCTCTTGCTAGCCTGGTTGCCCCTAACTGTCCTCCCCTGCTTGCCTGATCACCCCTAATTTCCCTTCCCTGCAGGCCTGGTCACCTCCAACTGCCCTCCCCTACAGGCCTGGTTCCCCCCAACTGTCCTCCCCTGCAGGCCTGGTTGCTCCCAACTTCCCTCCTCTGCCAGCCTGGTCACCCCTAATTGCCCTTCCCTGCAGGCCTGATCTCCCCCAACTGCCCTCCCTTGCAGGAATGGTTCCTCCCAACTGCTCTCCCCTGAAGGCCTGGATGCCCTCAATTGCCCTCCCCTGCTGGCCATCTTGTGGCAGCATCTTGTGTCCACATGGGGTGGCCATCTTGTATGTTGAAGTGATGGTCAATTTGCATATCACCTCTTTATTATATAGAACAAGAGGCCTGGTGCACAAAAATTCATCCTCAGCCCAGCCTGTGCCCTCACACAGTCCAGAACCCCTTAGGGGATGCCTACCTGCTGGGTTAGGCCCGCTCCCCCCGGGGCATTGGTCTTAAGCCGTCAGTCAGACATCTTTAGCACTGCTGAGGAGGTGGGAGAGGTTTCTGCCACCACCATTGCGCTTGCAGACGTCAGCCAGGCTTGTGGCTGAGCAGAGCTCTCCCTGTGGGAGCGAATGACCACCAGGGGTAGCTCCTGCATTGAGTGTCTGCCCCCCTGGTGATCAGTGCATGTCATAGTAGTTCCCAGTCGTTTTGCCATTAGGGTCAATTTGCATATTACCCTTTTATTATATAGGATCCTCTGTACATTGTACCACCCTAAGTCAAGACTCCTTCCATTACCATTTATTCCCCCTTTACCCTCTTCTACCTCTTTCCAACCTCCCTTCCCTCTGGCAATCAGCATACTGTTGTTTGTTTCCATGAGTCTTTCCTTTTATTCTTTGCTTAATCTCTTGATCCTTTTCAGCCAGCCCCAAATGCCCACTGCAGCTGTCAGTCTGTACTCATGAGTCTGTCTCTACTCTGTTTACTTTGTTCATTAGATTCCACATATAAGTGAAATCAGCGTTTGTAGTATTCATTAATTTGTGTCTTCCTTTTTCCCCACCTTTGGTTAGCTCAGCTCGAGATTTATCAATTTTATTGATCTTTTCAAAGAACTAGATTTTTGTTTTAATATTTTTCTCCATTGTTTTCTATTTTCACTTTTATTGATTTCTGCTCTAATTATTTTTCTGCTTGCTTTAGATTTATATTGCTCCTCTTTCTCGGGTTTTTTGAGATGGAAGCTTAGATACTTGATTTTAGATGTTTATTCTTTAGAGATTTAAAAAACATTTTTTTACATTATAGTTTACATTATATTACTTTGTAATAGTTTCAAGTGCACAGCCCAGTGGTTAGAAAATCATATATTTTACAAAGTGTTCCCTCTAATATTTCCGGTACCCAACTGGCACCATACATGGTTATTACCATATTATTGACTATATTTCCTACACTGTACTTTACATCCCCATAAATATTTTGTAACTGCCAATCTGTACTTTTCAATTCCTTCACCTTTTCACCCACCCCCTTGAAGCTCCACTCCTCTCTGCCATCAGATTGTTCTCTGTATCTCTGAGTCTGTTTGTGTTTTGTTTGTTCATTTATATTGTCATTTGAATTCCTTATATAAGTGAAATCATATGTTATTTGTTTTTCTCTGACTTATTTCACTTAGGATAATACTCTCCAGGTTCATCCATGCTGTCACAAATGATAAAGTTTCATTCTTTTTTTATGACTGAGCAATATTTTGTTGTTTGTATGAACCATTGTTTTTTAATCCACTCATCTATTAATGAGTATTTGGGTTGCTTCCATAGCTTAGCTATTGTAAATAAAGCTACAATGAACATAGGGGTGATATATTCTTTTGCATTAGTGTTTTGGGTTTCTTTGGATATATTCCCAGAAAAGGAATCACTGGATCATAGGGCAATTCCATTTTTATTTTATTTAGGAACTTCCACACCATTTAACATAATGGTTACACCAGTCTGCATTCCCACCCACAGTGCATGAGGGTTCCTTATATATATATGGTGTATACACACACACACACACACACACACACACACACACACACACACACTCACCAACACTTGTTGCTTTATTGATGACTAGAGGCTCAGTGCTCGGTTGGGGTCCAGCTGGCCCAGCACTGATAGAGGCCCAATCAGGGCCAGGCCAGCTGGGGGGAGGGGCCTTGGGCAATTGGAAGGCTGGCCTCTCCCCTGATTGGTGTGGGGGTGCCAATTGGGGGTGGAACCAGCTGTTGGCAGGGGCTGTGGGTGGTGGGCTGGTTGGCCTCAGCCCCAAATGGGGAGGGCGGACAATTGGGGGCAGAGCCAGCCAGGGGGAGGGGCCTTGGGAGGTTGGCCAGCCCCACCTCCTAATGGCAAAAGAATTTGGCAAAAGTAGGTCTACGGTTGTTCATGTGGGAAATAATATAATAGTTAATGAATAATAATAATACAATAATACAAGTTGTGTACTCACAACTGTAACCCTATTTTTGCTCCATCCTGTATACATATAATACTGTAACTTTTCCTCTGAGCATGGCTTTTGTAATTATCTCACAGTTCTTGGTATTCTGTTATATCTGTTTTATTTCTTTCCTCTTCTCATTTTAAATTTGGGAGTTTCTATTGGCTTCTTTTCAAGTCACCAATTCTTTCCTCAAAATTTCCTGCAACAAGCCCTGCCATTATGGCTAAGTTCTTGAGCACCAGCTGAACCGTGGCCAAGAGGCAATGGTTCCATTCCTGGTCAGGCTCGATCCCCAGTAGGAGGCATGCAGGAGGCAGCTTATGCATATTTTTCTCTCATCAATGTTTCTCTCTCTCTCTCTCTCTCTCTCTCTCTCTCTCTCTCTCTCATCAACAAAAACATATTTTTAACAAATTTCTGCAACATACAGGAAATGAGAAAGAGAGAAAGAGGCAGAAGAAATATTTGAACTAATACTAACTGGAAATTTCTAAAATTAATGACAGATAGCAAATGGATTTAGAAAGATTAAAAAATCTGCACATAAGCATATCACAATGAAACTACAGAAAATAAAGACAGAGAGAAATCTTCAAAGAAGCCAAGGAAAAGGTAAAGGAACAGGGAAAGATATTCCTTGCTAACATAAATCAAAATAAAGCTGACAATTTCAGACAAGCAGACTTTAGAGCAAGGAAAATAATTAGGGATAAAGAAGGGGCATTACTTGATAAATGTGTCAATTCCCCAAGAAGATGTAATAATACCTAATGTGTATGTGTCTCACAGCTGCATATCAAAACACATAAGGCTAGGAGTTACACTGTTTACTGCTGCTGTAGGTGCTAAGCCTTCAATTTTTTCTAGTGTCCTTGTTTTTATTTTATTTTTTATTGATCTCAAAGAAAATGGAAGAGGAAAGGAGAGATAGAAATATCAATGATGAGAGAGAATCATTAACTGGCTGCCTCCTGCACGCCCCCTACTGGGGATCGAGCCTGCAACCTGGGCATGTGCCCTTGATCGGAATAGAACCCGATACTTTTCAGCCCACAGGCTGACACTATCCACTGAGCCAAACTGCCTGGGACATGTCCTTGTTTTTGTCTCCACTGTTGTCTTTGTGTTTCTCTAGAAACCTATTCTTAAATAGGATTTGGACATTTTTATAAAAGTAAATAAAATTAATTCTGATTCATTCATTTAGTCAACAAGTACTTATGGAATGTTTTTAATATCCTGACCCTGTTCTAGGCACTGGGGATAGTCATGAATTAAACAGACCACATTTACCCTTAAGAAACTAGCATTTAAGTGGGAGAGGTATGTGATGAACCAAATTACATTTATTTAAGTTATAATGCCAGATATTGGTAAGTGGCCTAAATAAAGGCAAGATGATAGAGGAGGCAGAGGTATGTTATTCAAAACTGAGTAACCACGACAGGCCTTCTCGAGGAAGCGAAGTTTAAGCAGAAGTGTGGAAGACTTTAGATTATGACTTTAGGCCTTTGGATTTCATTGTCAGTGCGATGGAAAGCCACTGAGGGTTTGGAGCAGACAAGAGATGTGACCTCACAGAAGTGTTGAAAGGATCACCCCAGCCGCTATAGGGAGAGCAGACTGAAAGGGCACCGGGGGCACCAGATAGAAGCTATCACAGTCATTCACACCAGAGCCAATGGCAGCCTAGACCAGGCTGGTCGCCATGGCCAAGGTCATGGTGAGTAATGGTCAAATATATAATGTATTTGGGAAGTTGAGCCAGTTGGAAAAAGACAAAACAAGAAAATATAAAAAACACTTCTAATCCCTTTGTTCAGAATGAAAATTCTATTATTAGTTGTGTTTCTCTTTTTTTAACATATATAATAATTTATTTGCTATTTTAATACTGATTACATTTTCCATGTAAATTCTATTCTAAAACACAATTTTAATAAATACATAATATTTGATTAAGGAATTCATCAAAATATATTTAACCTATCTTCTATTGTTAGATCTTTAAATTATTTTCACTGCTTTATAAACACCTACTGCAATGTTTATTCCATTAGCAAAATGCACACATTCTTCCTTATTTGTTTGGGATTCTTTCTTGGATGCACATAAAGAGTGTGAATGCCCTTAAAAATTTTAATATGCATTTTTTAATTATTGTCCAAAATTATGAATACCTTTCCTATGCACCCTTATTAAGCATTATCTATCTAGCCACCATAGAGTATTATCATTGCATTTAATCTTTGCCAGGTTGCTAGGCAAACAATGCTATCTCATTGTTCTGATCGATTCTTCTTTGATTGTAATTGAGGTTGAACATTTCTTTGAGTACATCACTTGACTCTTCCCTACTCATTACTCAGGTCACAGTTCACCTGTGCTGGTATGAAAGCTATACTAATCGAGGGGGATAGGGTGTTTCTATTTCAAGTGACAAACAACCCCACTCACATAATTGAACAGTGCAAGGGTAGAAAAATCATATTCAGGTCTAATTGGATTCAATGTTCAGTGGATGTATTTGCATGTTGTTTCTCACTGTCTTCCTGCTTTCCACTCCATTGTTGTTGTTTTTTGGGCCCCGGGGGGGGGGGGGGGAGTCTCAGGCTCCAAGGTAACAGCCACTCCAGAGCTTACTACTCTCAGCATTAAGCAAAGCTGGCAAAAACTCCTGTCCCTGCCCAGGAATCACACCCAAACCCTCAGGCATCCCATTCCTTTCAAGCCCCTGATCCTGAGCCAAGCCTGGGAGCCTGGGGCTCTCACTGACTTGAACTTGGGTCATGTATCCTGCCCCTGGGACTAAAGGTAGACCAGTCCCATCTTCCCCCCCAACCCCCCCCCCCCCCCCGCCCCGCCCCACTGGTTCACTAAATTCACCAAGGACTCTTTTTCTAATATGTATGGCTCTTGGCTGGACACCAAGAAAGTGGCTAACCAGCCTCCTCTACGGTGTGATGCCACGCAGCACATATTAATTGATTACATACAACAGGCAAAGAACTAGCACTGGTGCTAGAGAGAAAAGGAGGGCGCTATTAAGTGGTTTCAGACATGGTGGTTTCTCTTCTCTGTGAGTGGTCACTGAAAGAGGCAGAAACAAGCAACCATAAGTCAAAGTAAAATGGAAGTGAGGATTAAATGCAGTGAAATGACCTGGGGAGACAGGTTAACTTGGGGTGGGGGAGGGGTGTTCTAGGAAGACTGGCGGGACAGCACTGAAGCTGAGCCCTCAAGACCAAGCCGGTGTTCCACTGAGAGAGAGAGAGAGAGAGAACGGTGGTGACACCCCAGAGCCCTCAGCATTCAGTGTATGGCTCCCAAACCTTTTCTCCCGGAGCTTTGTGCAAATGATGACTTGTAAATATCAGGGCGTTAATAGAACATTCATATGAATAGCATCATTCACAGATCCAAGCCAGAGCTGGTCTCAGCTCTTTAAAGCAAACAGCGTGGGCCACATTTCTCCCCTATAGCATGTGCTGTTTCTTTCCATTATTCAAGCTCATTTGGACCCCATGCTGGGTCCAGCTGCTCAGACAGGCACTCTGGCCTGTGCCCCAGGTCACCAGGGATGATAGGAAGGCAGGTCAGGCAGCACCAGGCTGGCCTCGTGTTCAGTCAGATTCTGTTTGGGAGAGACGTGTGAGTAAACAGTGTCCTTCAGTTACCATTTTTAATTTCTCCTGAAATTGTCCATCAATAACCCAATAACGATAACAAATTGCTGCATGACGCCCTTACTGTGCTGCTGGGACTTAGCACCTGAGGAGGTGTTTGCAATCAATTCGACTCCTCTCTCCTTCCCTGCTTCTATTCCATAGGGTCCAAAGTATGTATGGAGCACCCACCTCATGCCAGATACACAGTAAACAAGCCTGGGAAGGACCCGTCCCGCATCATGCTTGCATTCTATGGAGGGTCACAGACCCCAACCAAAACCAAATAAATAAAGGCACCGTTTCAGACAGTGGAACTGCTATGAAGAACACAGAATGGGCTGCTATGACAGGTGGTGATTGGGGGGGGACTATCCTACTGAGAGGGGGTGGTCAAGAAAGACCTCTCTTGGGAGGTCACATTTAAGTCATAACTTGAATGATGAACAGAAATCATCTATATGAAGAACTGGAGGAAGAACATTCCAGAAAGAAGAGACAAGCCAGGAATGTGGGGGGGTGGAGGGAGGTCTAAGGGTTGGGCTGCCACGAGCTGGCAGAAGTTTCTCTATCCATCTCTCTATCCACCATCCTCTCTCTCACTCCTCTTTTTGGCCCTTCCCCACCCTTGCCCAAGTCTATGGGATTTTTCTGTCAGCTCCTCCGTCTATACCTTCCAAACTCATAGACTCCCGAGAGTCCAAGATATTGTGTCTTTTTTGAAATTTTGGCTCTTGGCAAAGGGCCAGCACTATTTCCATCTTGTGTGGAAAATATAGAATTACCGTGAATTATATTGAAAAATTAGATTCATTCACTGCTGTGATAATTTATCTCCCAATCTGTCTCAGAGAGTTAGCAGCTGGTGAGAAAATAAAATGTAATTTAGGCTAAAAAAATCACTTTTAATCCATGTCTGGCAGGGAGAGAGCTTATTAAGTGAGCGTATTCTTTGCCAATCAGGTGGTTTTCTTTAGCACACCCTCAAATGAAATGTTGGGATAGAGACTAATGTGGAGCTTGCTCTCCTTGAATGGGCGCTGCCAACCCTGGGTGACAAGTCCGACCCCACTTACAGTGCAAAGCTTTCTAATGGGGGCTCTTCACAGAGCTCAGCTCCTGACAGCCGATTGGACTTGCTCCTGCTCAGGGAAGGATACACTTTATTGCACTGGGGTTTTCCACAACAGTCTCTGCCTTGAGAGACTAGGAGAAACAGCCCCCAATTTTAAGCCATATCGATTGAAGGTGTTTAAGATATTCCTCTCCGATTGGTAATGATGGCCATTTTTCTTCTCCGGAACGTTTGACTATGTGCCCTGGAGTTGTCTTGACATCACCTCATGAGTCAGAACACTGAGCTCATCCTTCTGGGTCCAAAGCTCCCTGCCTTTGTGAGTCAGCCGCATGCAGTAGCAGGGCCAGGTGAACACCTGAGAACACGGGGCTTCAGGCAGTGACTTTGACCAATGCCCCTCCCCTGCTGCATTCTGCATGTCAGAGCTCAGATTTTTCCCTGTCCTTGCACGGGGTCCTGGCCCCCTCCCCGAGCAGGCAGGACAGGTCAGTGTGGCCCACCTGCTTCCTGGGGAATGGATTCTGTGGTGGCAAGGCTAGTGGGACTCAGGGTAGCAGGTACTTGCTGCTTCCCATTCCCCCTGCCTTAGAATCCTGCATATTTGGGGAAACTGAGGCACAGTGGCATGAGAATGTCCTAGACCGAGCTCAGGAAACTAGGGCTGAAGCAGAGGTTCTTTCATTTGCTTACCATATGACCTCAGGGAGGAGTCTCTTCCCTTCTCTTGCCTGGAGCTGCCTGTCTATCAAGTGAGGAGCCTGGGCACGATGGGCATGTTTCCTCCAGCTCAGAGTTCATTAGTCTGTGAATTTGGTATTCTGGCTGCACAGATATGTACCCGCTGAGCAGAGCATAGACCTTGCATTTGGCATTTAGGCTCCAGCTTTTCTGGAGTTCTTGCTTTGGAGTTGGTGTGTCAGGTTACTTCAGGAAATGGCCAGGGGTGTGGGAAAGCTCTGATTTGGGGAGGGTACCAGTAGAGGAGCACATCAACGTCTCAGTGGTACTCACACACGGACTTTGTCTGATGAGATGCCCACTGTGTCGATGGCTGGTACCCTCAAAGCGACCTGGGGACTCCCCTTGCAGCAGCTGTTGGACCCTCCTGATTGGGAACCATGACAGGGAGCCTGGGTGTGCATATCCTTTCAGAAGTCGCCTGGCCCACCAGATGTCACTCCAGGTGAAACTGCGTGTCATCCAGTTTCCCAGAGATCTCTCCGACTTCTTGAACATGATCTCTGAGGACAGGCAAAGAGAGAAAGGGTTTGATTTAGATTCAGTTTAAATTTGCAGGAAAGCCAGGGCACTCAATAGAGAGTCTACCTGCCCCATCTCTTTTCCCCTCAACCCTCTTCCCCTGCCCCCTGCCACTGGTCAGGATAAAATGACCAGTTGAATATAAAAACAGAGGAGAATGTAGACTGGTGCTGTGAAGTCGGCAAGGCTGATGGAAATGCACGAATAGGAGTCTGATGATGGAAGTGGGGCTGACTCTCTGCAAAGGCATGGACGACATCTACTCACACAAGTCCTTACTGTGTGCCCAGCACTGCTCTCGGTGCTGGGGACATGGAACAGGAGAGACACAGTCCCTGTTCTCAAAAAGGTTACATTGAGGAGCCAGACAGAAGACTAATAAACAAAGATATAAACAAGATATTTTCAAGTAAGAACCCCTGCCGGACCTAATGGAGGGCCTGCAGGGGCAGGTAGGGGGCAGCAGGTTATCTCTACAGGTGGTTAGGAAAGCCTTTCAGGGGAGGACAGCTTTGAGCTAAGACCTGAATGATAAGACGAATCCTGTTATGAGCATGACAGAGAAGAGGCTATTCCCAACGGGTGTGAGAGGGGAGCAGGCTGGTGTGCTGGAGGAGTAGGAAGAAGAAGGGCTGTGTGGCGGGGGTGTGGACATGTAGGGCGGAGAGCGCAAAAGGAGGTCAAGAAGGCAGGTGGGCAGACCTTGTGGGGCCCTGCAGGCCACTGTGAAAAGTCTGGATTTTAGGTGTGATGGGGTGGAAGGGGAAGGGAAAAGGGAAAATAAGGGACATCTGTAATATTGTCAACAATAAACAATACATTTTTAAAAAGAGTGAGGGGGAGACATTGAAGGGTTTAAGCAGAAGGGTCTAAGACGGTTTATATAGTTTTAGTGGTCTTCTAAGTTAGAGAAAGAGATCCTGGCAGGACTCCATATTACAGCCCCTAACCCATCCATCTCAAAGGGAAGGCCTGGAGGTAAGGGTGGGCATATAGATCCAACCAGGGCTTGGGGAATTGTGCGAGGGGCACAGAGTCTCACAAGTGACATCAGTTTCTCACTGGACAGGAGAAGTAAGTTATTGCCCCACAGCTTTGGAACAGCCCATCAGGAACAGCCAGGCCACCTCTTGGTGCTTGAAATCTCAAAGCACCTGCCTTCCTTTCGTCCTCCCTCATCTCCCAAACTGCTGGGTTTCTAGCTTGTTCGGTGCATTTCCAGAAAACCTAATTTTCTTCTTTGCCCTTTTGCCTAAATCTGAAAGATATGAATGAACAGGAACCCATCCTGACCATCTCAGTTGGAATTGATTTCAACTCTCAGTGCTGAGTGAACCAATATTGAGTGTCTCTCTGCTTCTGAACCTGGGAGGGCAGAGGGACAGAAAACTACCTGGCAGAACATAATCCCAGAAAGAAACTGAAGTTCAAAAGGAGTCAGTCTTTGACATCAGATAACATTCTTCCTAAATAGTAAAATCATGGGAAGAAGCAAGAGATAATTTTAGATGATTTTTAATATTCCTCTCAAAATGTCATTGCATCTATGAATCTAAAGCAGAAGCTCAGTCATGAAAGTAGGAAGAAAGGACAAATTAGGACGGACTGGGCCAGTAGGGTGAGAGAGAGGAGTCTTGGCCGAACATGGGCTCCACACTCACTGGCTCTGTGGTCCCCCGCAAGTTCAAGAGCCCATCGATTTCCCATAAAAGTGGGATTTTAAACAGTGCTTTCTTAAATATCGTGTTGGCAAGGAGGTGGAGAAAGAGAATCCTTGTGCACTGCTGGTGGGATTGTGAATTGGTGCAGCCACTGTGCAAATAGTATGGAGATTCCTAAAAAAAATACCTAAAAATAGATCTATCATAGGACCCAGCAATTTCATTTCTGGGTATTTATTCAAAGAAAACGCATTATTTATAAGAGTTAAGATATGGAAGCAATCTAAATGTCCACTGACAGATGAATAGATAAAGAAGATATAATTATATATATATACTATATATATATATATATATATATATATATATATATATATATATAGTTGATATAATTATATATATACTATATATATAGTTTATATATATAGTATATGTATAAACAGTATATATATACACATATTATATATATACATACACACACAATATATATGTGTGTGTATATATATATATACACACATACACTCACACACACCCACAAACACACCCACACACTAGAGGCCCAGTGCATGGAATTCATGCACTGAGGAGGAGAGGTCCCTCAGCCTGGTCTGTGCCCTCTTTCAGTCTGTGACCCCTCAGGGAATGTCCGACTGCTGGCTTAGGCCCACTCCCCACGAGGAGTGGGCCTAAATATGGGAAGCGGGCCTAAGCCAGCAGTCAGACATCCCTCTCACAGTCCAGGACTCCTTTCTCCTGCTCCTTACCACTCTGCTCGCTGCTCCTTAGCACTGCCACAGAGGCCAGAGAGGCTCCCGCCACCACCACTGCGCTTGCCAGCCCTGAGCTTGGCTTCTGGCTGAGCAGCACTCCCCCTGTGGCAGTGCACTGAGCACCAGAGGGATAGCTCCTGCATCATAGCAACCACTCGTTCTGGTTGTTCCACTGTAATGGTTGCTTAGGCTTTTATTGTATAGACTAGAAGCCCAGTGCACAAAATTCATGCACAGGGGGGTGGGGGGAATGTCTCTCAGCCAAGCCTGCACTCTCTCCAATCTGGGACCCCTCAAGGGATGTCTGACTGCCCATTTAGGCCTGACCTCAGATTGGGCCTAAATAGGCAGTTGGACATCCTTCTCACAATCTAGGACTGCTGGCTCCAAACTGCTCATCTGTCTGCCTCCCAGATTGCCCCTAACCGCTTCTGCCTGCCAGCCTGATCACCCCCTAACCACTACCCTGCCAGTCTAACTGCTTCCCTGCCAGCCTGTTTGCCCCTAACTTCCCTTCTGTGCCAGCCTGGTCACCCCTAACTGCCCTCCCCTGCAGGCTTGATCTCCCCCATCTATCCTCCCTTGCAGGCCTAGTCCCTCCCAACTGCCCTCCCTTGCTGGCCTGATTGCCCACCACTGCCCTCCCTTGCAGGTGTAGAACCTCTCAATGGCTCTCCCCTGCTGGCCCTCTTGTGATGACCATCTTGTTTCCACATGGGGGCAGGATCTTTCACCACATGGGGGCAGCCCTCTTGTGTTGGAGTGATGGTCAATCTGCATATTACTCTTTATTAGATAGGATAGAGGTCTGGTGCATGGGTGGGGGCTAGCTTGTTTGCCCTGAAGGATGTCCTGGATCAGAGTGGGGGTTCCCTTGAGGCATGGGGTGGCCTGGGCAGGAGGCCTGTGGTGGTTTGCAGGCTGGCCATGCCCCCCAGTGACCTAAGCGAAGGCCCTGGTATCTGGGATTAATTTATGTTCTACAATTGAAACTTTGTAGCCTGGAGCAGAGCCAAGCCTTCTGCTAGCTCCGTGGTGACAGCCATTTCTGTTTGGGCTTATTTAAATTCTATAATTGAAACTTTGTAGCTTAGAGTGGAGGCCTAGGCACTAGGGCTGCAGAAGCTTGGCTTCCTCCATTGCCTGGGCAACCCTAGCCTCTGCTCTCTCCAGCTCTGTGGCTGCCACCATTTCTGTTGGATTTATGTATCTTCTATAATTGAAACTTTGTAGCATTGAGTGGAGGTCTAGGCCAGCAAGGGCAGACAGAAAGCTTGGCTTTCTCCATTGCCAGGGAAACTCAAGCCTCCCTCTTGCTCTCAGTGGCCACAGCCATCTTGGATGTGGTTTATTTGCTCCCGATTGGCTTGTGGACGTGGCTTGTGGGCATGGCTTGTTTGGAGGTATGGTCAATTTGCATATTACTCTTTTATTAGATAGGATAATATCATGATAAGTTTACATGGTGACAGATGATTACTAGAATGAGTAGGGTGATCACAGTGTAAGGTATAAAAATATCAAATCACTTATTTTACACATGAAATTAATATAACTAATATAATATTGTACATCAACTATACATAAAAAGAAATAATAGTACCTCCTTCCTGGATTCCTGCTGGGCTTACACCAGATACCAACATGTGCTCAGTACTTAGCAGAAGGCCAGGCACATGAAAAACACACAATACACAGTGCTCTTCTTTATAAAGCACATAAAAATGGAACACAGCTGCTAACTTACAGATCACAACAAAGGCAAAGAACAGTTTGTGAGATTCTTCAGGAAACCAAGAGCAAAGTCAAAATCAAGGATGGGAAATTCTTCCTGATTTCAAAAGAAAATAAATGAAAACAATATTAAAAAGAAAAAGAGGCATACATCCTAGGGGTGGTAACTTTAAGACAGATACAGGAAAATGATGAGGTGAAAATACAGCACATGAAACTGAATTAATTATTTTTATAAAATAGGAAAAACACTTTCTGCTGTTTCTGCCCATTGAAAAGATTGAATGAGCAACAGGAATTGAAAACAGACCAACAATGAGAAATATCCTTGTGAAAATTTGGAATCACAGGGATAAGGAAATAAATTTGCCAAATGTAAGGAAAAATAAGTTTATTACAAAGGGAGAAAATCAGGCTAGCTTTATATTTCTCCATAAAACCAAATGCCAGGCGAGAAGCAGCAATATGAGAGGACAAGTGTGATGGGGAACTCTGTCACCCAGATTATCGTATCTGGGAGGGCAGCTGAAAGGTGGTCTCAGACAGGAAAGGTCTATGAGTACACTGCCTGTGAGGCATTGATGAAAAAGAAATCACTTGAAGATATGGCCTAATGCTTAAGAAATGAATTAAATACAGAATTAAGAGACTACAGAAGCCATAATGTCAAGAACTGAAGAGTGAACTACAAGATTAAGCTAAGTGATTATCTTTAATTGAGTTTTATAATGTACAAATATTTTAAAAACTCAAAATAAATGAATTCTAATCCACATCTAATACCTTACATTTCTTTCTCTCTTTTTTTATTCTCTTAACTAAGGAATGGAGGAGATAGGAGAGAAGCAAAAATTTACTAGATTTTTCCTTTTTCGCAAGGGTTTTGATAAAGGCTTCTTTTTTTGACAGAAAGTAGGGAGAACACGAATATATTTTTTAAAAGTTTAAAACACAACTTTCAAGAGAAAAACAGAATATAAATTTCAAATATATCAGGCATTAATAGAAAAATTGCATTTCCAGAGAGCAGCAATAACAAAAACAAAAACAATTATAAGAAAGCATAAAAACAAACACCTTTATAGAACAAAAATAAAGCCATCTATTTTTTCCACCTTTTCAAATATTTTGACAACAGACATGAGTGAGATAAGTAAGCTCCCTTGTTATAATTAAAAGGGTCTCAATTAAATGGTGAATTAAAATCCATCCAAGTTCATACCACAGAAAAGTTAAAAACCCTGCTCTAGGACATAAAGGAAAGTGAATTACTGTCAAAATATACCATGTTTCTTAATAAGAAGTCTCAACATTTTAAAAATTCAATTTACTTCTAATTAATTCATAAATAAAATATAATTCTAATAAACATTTAAATAGAATTTTTTGAAACTTGGCAAAATGGTTTTTAAATTATTCTAGAAGAACAAATGTGGGAGACATCAAGATAAAAATTGAAGCACTGGAATAAAGGAGGCACTTATTATACATATTAAAGCATATTTTAAAGGTGTATTAAGAGAATGTGGTATGGGTAGAAAATGAAGCTATCACTACAATATAATAGAGATCTTCAAAGTAGACCCACATAAGTAAGACAGCATTCCATGCCATTGGATAAAGAATAGGTTATTTAATACATGGCAGTGAAGTAACTTATTATTTGGAAATTAATAAAATTGGATTACTACATGATAAGGCATACTTAAATGAAGACTAAATTGATTTTAAAATAAATGTAAATGATAAAACCATGAAACAACTAAAATAAAGGTAAAACAAGGATAAATACTTGATCTCTGGGCCGAGAAAAAAATTGTAAACCAAAAAGCAAAGGAAGAAAAGATGCAATAGAAGAAAATATAGGACTTGACTACTTGACTACATTAAAAAAAAAAACTTCTTCAAAAAGTCCATAAATCAAGTTTATGGAAGACAAATAAAACTAGAAACTGATCTTCCTTCCCTTCCCTTCCCTCCTCTCCCCTCCCCTCCCCTCCCCTCCCCTCCCCTCCCCTCCCCTCCCCTTCCTTTCCTTTCCCTTCCCTTCCCTTCCTCTCTCTCTCTCTCTCTCTCTCTCTCTCTCTCTCTCTCTCTCTCTCTCTCTCGGTTCGTATCTTAACCACAGAGAAATTAATACCAATTAAGAAAAAATAAGCCCCTAACAGGAAAAGAAAAACTAGACAAAACACAGAAACTGATAAATTACAAATTAAGAAACACAAGTGGCCAAACTAATGTATGAAAAAAAATGTTCAACCTCATTAGTAAAGACATTCAAATGTAAACAAACATGCCTATTAAATTGAAAAAGTTGTACACTATTGCTGAGTGCTGAAGGAGGCATGGGTAATAGGTACTCATACCCATGGATTTTAGCAATATACATCAAAATCTTACAGGGATTCAAAATCTGGGATCTAGGTATCCTTTTCCTAGGAATTTGTTCTAGGGCAAGGATTTAGAGAGATTTAGCTACCAGGATCATCTTTACAGCATTTTAAAGCAGGTCAAAGTTGAAGATAATAAGCAAATCTAATATGTATTTATTGAGCACATAAAGTGGCCAGGCACTCTGCCAAGCCCTTCACATGCATTACCTCATTTTATCCTCAAGCAGCCATGTGAGCTTGGTCCTTCCCATTATTGCCTCTATTTTACAGATGAGGAGGTAGAGGATTAAAGCGACTCAAATGCCCAGCAAAAGAGAATGATTACATATATCAGGGAACAAAAATAATATGAATGTAGTAAAGCCATGTAAAACAATAATCTCAGAATATAAATGGACATATGGGTATAGTATGTGTGTGTGTGTGTGTGTGTGTGTGTGTGTGTGTGTGTGTGTGTGTACAAGGTGGCCACATGATTTGGAAGAAAACATATACAGAATAGAATCCATGTATCTTCCTTAAAAAAGGACTAGATGGTGAGAGAGAAAGAGAGAGAGAAAAAAAAGAGAGAGAGAGAAAGAGGACTAGCTGTTAATAGTGGTCTTTTCTATGAAGGTTATAGAATGATGATAATCAGTTTTCTTCTTTTTATCATTGTCTTCTAATTTTCTTCAATGAACATGCACTAAAATATAAATAGAATTTCATATAAAGATGTGTGTGGGGGTAATAATTGATGTCATTTCAAAAGTCTTGTTTTTGAAAGAGAGAAAAGATTGCTCTCAGATTTAACCACATCCTAATGGTTTATCCAAGGTTGCTGGGGTTACTAAGGTTCTCACAGTTACCTGATCCTAGAAGAGCAGGACTGATTTACTTACCTTGGAATAATTCCACTGGTTGGTCCAGAGAGATGTGGGCTTAAAAGACATTCCTTAAATATCTTAAGTCTTCCCTCTGGCTATGGGTTTTGTTAGGAGTTTGAAGCCCCTGTGATTTTCCAGCTAAATATACTCATGTGTGCATATTGGTATGTCTGAATTCTTCCAGATCCAGGCTGTTCCAAATAGAGTGACAAGTTCCACATCATTGTCTCCCAAGTATTCACAAATATTTTCACTAATAGAAAAAAATTCCTCCGAGTTCCTGACTGAGTCATTGCAGCCAGTTGATATGGAGAGAGGGTGCACAGAGGGCTTGAATGTGGAGGGAATGTGAGGGTATCTGTCATCTCTGGCCGGCTTGGAGAATGCAGCCACAACGATGACCATAGGTGGATAGGTCACAGCTATGCCTAAGGCCAAGGCCCTCAGGCAGGGGGCTCCTCCCCAGAGGGCAGAGTTTAAGAAATCTTAAAAGGGTGGGTTTTTAGGTCAGGGAAATAAAAGGCTGCCTCTTTCACAAATAAGACAAAGGAATACAGAAAAGGCTCCTTCCGGCAGGGCAGTTGTGTATGTTTCCACTTGGTCTTTTCACTCACTCAGTCACTCACTCACTCACTCAGAAAATATCTGTTAAACACTTGAAATGTGCCAGACACTGAGGATATAGGGATGAACAAAAGAGATAAAACCCCTGCTTTTATGAAGGTTTATACCCCGATGGAATTAGGTACACAATGAACATGTAAATATTGTCAAACAGCAAATAGAATCACCTGTATGTTCCTGGATATATTGCATCAGAATCTCTAAGGAATAGGTCCGCGGAATCTGAATTATTAGGACATTCTCAAGTGATTCTTATGTACACGGAAGTGTGGGAACCACTGTCTTAGTCGAATTAAAACTCCAGAGAAAAGAGGGCCATGAAGTGAGGGCTTCTTGCATCTTCCTTTGTAGCTTTTCAACCCTCAGAGGGAAGGATGAAGAACTTTGAGTGCTGACTGGAAATCTTTCTGAATAAAAACAAAGATCAGACATCAGAAGAGTATGTGGAATGCTGTCTTTTGGTGCCAATAGGTGATGGAAAAGTGGATGGATGCATAGATAGACAGAGATGCACACATAACTTTGCAAGTGCATAGAGTATCTCCAGAAGGATACATAAGAAACTAGTATTAGAGTTTGCCTCTAGGGAAAAGAACTTACAAGTCTAGTTGAGAGAAAGTTTTCTTATATACCTTTCGGTATATGTACCTAGTATTGGACTATTTATGGAATATAGTACGGACTACTATAGATAGAGACAATTTAAACTTTCTCCCATATTATCATAGCAAACACTTACATAATGAGTACTATATGCCAAGCACTATTCTATGTGGCTTTATCTATATTAACAATCCTAAGATAGTAAGGCTATACTTATTATCATATTTTAAATAGGGAAAGTGAGATGGACCTAAGCAAAGAAACTTGCCCAAGTTCACACCAGTAATGACAGAGTCAAATGCCGGCGGTCTGACTTCAGAGGCCATACTCTTGACCACTAGCTTACACTGCCTGGGGACCTTCAGCACTGGATTGATCCTTGGGAGAAGTTCAGGATCCATAGAATTACTGACTCAAGTATTGTGTTCTCCTTCCAGTCACAACAGGCGCCAATCACAATTCCAGATACATAGATTGACTGAACAAATGACTCAATCAGTCAATCAATGAAGCAGAAGACCAATAAATCAATGAAGCAGGTTCTTTGAAAAGACCATTAAAGTGGAGAAATCACGGACAGATGAGTTTACCTAGGAGATGGTGACAATGGAGGGAGTGTAGACACTGAAGAAATGAAGAGAAGGTCAGTGTGGCTGGAGCATACTGAGATGCAGCAGATGATCAGAGACATACCTGGAGAAGTAAGCAGAGGCCAGATCATGCAGGCCTTGACAGAGGATTTTGAAATGTGTCCTAAGAGCCATAGGCAGCCATCAAGGAATTTTAACAAGAGAATGACCTTATCAGCAAAACCAGCAATGGGAAGAGATGTTGACAGCTGCCCAGTTTGAAGGCTGCTCCCAGTTCTGAGGCTTTGTGAAATAAATGAATGGGAATGGTGAGTGAGAATTCTGTCCTGGTAAGCAAGAAAAGAGCCTGAGAGGGTGCTAGGGTTCCTGGGGAGGCCTTGGCAAAGAACATATTAGAATTCTCTATGCTAACTCATGTGGCGACTCAAGCCTTCATCCTCTTTCTTAGGGATTTTTCTCCAGCTGGAACCTTCATACAGTGGCCTCATTCCCAGTGATTCCAAATCCTGGAGGCAACAGTGTTGGGAGAGCCAAAGAGACCAGTTGACATTTTCAGCTGGCATGGATGTGTCAATATTTCAGCCCCCTGAGGCTGCCAGGCCAACCAGGCTTCAGCTGAGGTCATGGGGACAAAGCAAATTGGAGCACATGGCATCTCAGGAGAGGAGACAGACACAATGGGGTCCATCCAGGCTCCACTCAGCCCTTTACCGTGAAACACTGCATTGGCCTCGATGCTTGTCCTGGGCTCTGAGCTCATCTCAAGGCCCCATTCATGTCAGAGTCCAAAACCAACATCTGTGCCATCAACTAGCCTGAGTTGGGGAGATGGGACACAATTAGAGGTGTGAGACCCAGGGAGAAATCAATTCAGTTCAGTTCATTGCCATTCTGCTGTAAGTTCTGGGGCTACATAAACATAGTCTTTGCCTCTGGAATCAACAAACTATCGGTAAAGACAGATCTAGGTGTGAACAATGACAATGTGATATGATCCTTTAACAAAAATGAATGGCAAGTGCAGTGACAGTCCAGATGGGCAGCAAAGAAGTCCTCTTGCTGGGAGAGGTCGGGGACCAGGGGAGTTTAAAAAAATTTGGTCTTGAAGAATTAGTAGAACTTTGAGGAGTGAACAAGGAGAGGAAATTATCCTATGCACAGATGGAGTTAAATTAACAGCAGTTATTAACAGCAGTTAAATAAAGCCAAAGAAATATAAAAGTCATCGTTGTGTTTCAGAAAAGAAGAGAAAAGCAATTAAGCCTTTGCACTCTGGAGTCTGTGTGCTAAGGTTGAAACCTGACTCTGCCACTTACTAGCTGTGTGACCGTGGGCATGTTACTTAGCCTTTCTGTGCCCCTATTTTTTCATCTACTAAAAAAAAAAGCAATAATAACAGTACTGACTTCATAGGATTGAAGTGGAGATTGAAAAGTTAATATACATAAAGTTCTTACAAGAGAGTTTGGCACATAGGAAGCACTATAGGAGTCACTAAATGTTATTATTGCTGTTGTTATTGTTATCGCTTTTATCTCTGGATGGTGGAGGCTTACACATGCTCTGGACACGTGGAATGGAAACTCTCTCAGAGCCTGAGCCTCAGGTTCAGGCCCTGCTCTGGGCATCCAGCAGGCTCAATCTGTACTCGAGATGACCAAATCAGCCATAAATGCCCCCATCTTGGTCACTAGAGCCTGAAGGAAAAAGCACAGATGGCTTTGTCCAACCTGGAAAAACTCTGGTGAGTTTGAAGGACAGCCTAGGAGGCTTGGCAGGCCCAAAGGAGAGAAATTGAATGGGGTTAGGACTTGCCTGCCTCAGATAACTTATTTGTGTTGTGTTAAGCCACTCAGTTTGTGGTAGTTTGTTACAGCAGGCACAGAACATGAATACAAACAGTGCTCAATAAATATTTGTTGAATTCTGAAATTACATTGAATCAGAAGGCTGTTTGACAAATGTGGAATGAAAGACACAAATCTGGAGAGCTGTGCTTTTCAAACCATGGTAAATCTATTGAGCATCCCTGATGCTCCCTCTGTTCACCTCTGGAGTGACAGGTATCCAGGTCTCCATGCTCAGAGGTGCTCCCCCATAGACAATGCAAGGTTAATAGTGTCAATTCCTGGTTCATGAACTTTGTTTTCCAGTCTGCTTGCAGACCACTCTCTTCTGTTGTTGTTTTGTTATTTTCAAAATTATAAATGAATGAATATATGTCCCTACTAAGTGTTTTTCTTACTATTCAAATAAGTATCTATAATAATAAAAGCATAATATGCTAATTAAACCAGACAACCTAATATCCTTCCGGACATCATCTGCATGTCCTTCTGACAAAACTGTGGTGAGGGCTGAGGCAGAGGTGGTTAGGGATGATCAGGCAGGCAGGCAGGCAGGCAGAGTGATTAGGGGCTCACCTGCCTGCCTAATCACCCATAACTGCTCACCTGCCTTCCTGATCGCCCCTAACCACATTCAGATAAGTATCTATACTAATAAAAGTGTACTACGCTAATTAGACCAGGAGAGCGGCCAGGGAGGGTAGTTGGGGGCTATCAGGCCAGCCAGGGAGGGCAGTTGGAGGCCATCAGGCCATCAGGCCATCAGGGGAGGGCCAAGCAGCTATCAGGGAAGGGCAATTGGGGGCCATGGGGCTGGCAGGGGAGGGCAATTGGGGGTGAGCAGGCTGGCAGTGGGGGCAGTTGGGGGTGAGAAGGCTGGTGGGGAGGAGCAGTTGGGGGCAAGCAGGCCAGCATGCAGAGTGGTTAGGGGTGATTGGGCAGGCAGGAAGGTGAACAGTTAGGAGCCAGTGGTCCCAGATTGTGAGAGGGATGTCTGACTGCGGGTTTAGGCAGTCAGACATTCCCCGAGGGGTCCCATATTGGAGAGGATGCAGGCTAGGCTGAGGAACACCCCACTTCCACATGAATTTCATGCACCAAGCCACTAGTTATGATGTAAAAATAGAAGTCCCCTCCCCCCACTCCCAACCGCTCATTTCTGATCTTCAGAGACAAATGACTGCTATTTCTGTGGATTTTTATAGAATTTTTCTACACATTTGCCAGTATGCATTTACATATTCATATATGTACACACAAACAAAGTATTTTGACACAAAATGAACCATTCTGAAGATATTATTCCCCAACTTCTTTGTTCATGTGATACTATGTCTTGGATGTCTTCTATTAGTAAATATAAATACATTTTATTCTTTTGAATGATTGCATAGTAGTTTATTGCTTACCATAATTTATATGACCACTGCAATAAACTGCTTGGTATACAGAACAGATTCTCAAACATTTAATTACTCATTTTTGGAGTTTTTACACAACATCACACCAAACATATTTAAAAGTATACTCACATTTAAATTTTTGTTGTAAAACTTGAAAAGATTTTCTTATGATCTTATTTTGGAAATATTTTTCTCTGAGTAACTTAATTTATGGTTGACTACAATTCCTCAGCATCATCATGCATCCTTGGGAATTCTTGCAAGGTGAGATAGTTTAGCCTGCAAATAGGTTGTAAGTGTAATGGCATTTTTATGAATATTAAATTTATCAATTAATGAATGTGACTGAATGCTGCACTTCATGAACATTTTAATAAACTTATTAATTTTGATTTTTATATATTTTTTTGCTACCTCATATTTTTCTTAGGGCTTTGGGAAGCTTGCAATTTATAGAGACAATGCCTATGGCACCCAAGGGATAAGAAAGCAATGTACCCAGTAATCCTTGGTGAATAACTGGGCTCACTCTTCAGGTGAGTGGGTCATTGGGGGGTGCTTGGGAAGAAGTCTCACCAAGGTTCCTAAAATGGGTGTTTCCCAAAATAGTGTCAGGCAGTAGAGCAACATATGGAACTGGAATGGGTCCAAAAAAGGGGCCAGAGTCTCAGCTAAGAAGACAAGGGACATAGCCAGGGTGACCTTTTATGAAAGGAATAAGACTGGTTCTTGGATGCTCCCATATCCTCATCCACATATTCCAAGGCTGTCTCTCAAAGGCTTGGTTTTATTTGTTATGGGAAGGGTCTCCTTTATTTCCCTCCCTAAGTGTGGCCAGTCCTTTCAGGTCTGGGGGTCTCTCACTCTGTCTTTATGTTCTGTCTTCTGTAAACCTAGAGCAGCAATCGATGCTTAAGCAGAGCTGACAAATGAGCAAATGAGAGTTTTCCATCAGGAGGTAAATTTCCCCATCTGCATCGCTACATGTGAAATGTCATACTGATCAGAGCGGTAAGTGCCCAGGAGGGAAGGGCAACATAATGACAGAAACAATTTGGCACCTCGTTTGATTTCCTTACAAAAAATTAGCATTTTTGAAAAGAATGACTTTCTCCATGGAAATTCCTCTTCAATGTAAGCACTTGTTCAATGATGGGCTATTATAAATGCTTATGATCATGAGGATGAGATTCCTATAACATCTGATGCTGTTATTACTTTGAATGAAATCACTGTGAAGGCAATTTCGGGTCCCACAAGCAGCTCTTAGCTTTAAGAAGTCCCCATGGATCAGAACACAATTTCCATAGCTCAGTAACACAGTCAGCCAAAAAGCTTGGGGCAGATTCATTGAGAGGGAGAAATGCTGAGGACAGGGGTGCTGTGTGACAAGAGAAGCATTAAGGGAACAAGGCAGACTCGTAACCTTTGTCTCTTGGGCTATCCCACCCGGGATAAGTAAAAGCTCGAAATTTCAGACACACACAATACTTCACTAGTTCAGTCTTAACAGACTCTATAGGACTTCCTGGATGTCTTCTGCCAGGGCCCATGTGTGCTGTAGACATTGTTTTTCTTGGAAACTATTGATGGCCACCATCATCCTCCTGTCCACTCAAGATCACTGTGGAAATGGCTTCTGCCACCAACTGTTGTCCATGTGGCTATTCTGGTAATGATGCTAAAGACACTGATATTGCAAATGCTACCAGAGTAGCTGCTGATTCCAGATCAAGGTTGATGTTGCCCAGTATCAAGAGTGTCTACTTGGTATTTTTTTTCTTCTGGAAGAGAATGCCTGTGCCCCCTCAATACCAATTACATTATTTTTCTTAGTTAAAAAAGCTCTAACTTTTAATTAGACATATTGCCATTCAGAGAAAGACTATACCTTCCAACCTCCTTTAAGGCTGGGTTAAGTGTGAAAGTAATTTCTGACCAATAAGATTTAAGGAGAAATGCTATGCAGAGCCATCTTCCTCTCCAAAATGATGAAGATATGAAGGTTTCCACTTCCACTTACTCCTTATTTTCCCCAGAAAGCAGTTAAGGTGATGGCAGGAGATCTGGCAGCCATGTTAGGCCACAAGATGACTCTGAGAATAGAAGCCACATGCTGAGGATGGTAGAGTCCTGCTCCCTAAAGACACCATGGAGCCACCACATCAGCTGTGTAAGCCACTTCACTTTGAGTATTTATTTATTTAAATAAGACCCAAACTAATTTTCTTCACAGTCATTAAATAAGTGCTTAGAAAACACAAATAAGTTTATCAACTATAATTTGTAACATTATCTTCATTGAGTTCCTTTTATAGTTGAAATGAGATTGACATATAACATTGTGTTTGTTTCAGGTATACAACATAATGATTTGAAATATGTACATGTTGTGAGCTGATCATTACAGTAAGTTTAGTTAACATCCATAATCATACGCAGTTAGAATTTTTTTCCTTGTAATGGGAATTTTGTAAAAAAAAAATTGGCTTGTTTAGGAGACACACTAAAAGGTACAAAAGGAATGAAGTACCAATACCTGGTGCAATGTGGATGAGCTTCAAAACCATTATGCTAAGTGAAGGAAACCTACATAATAAGTCACATACTGTGTGACTCTATTTATATGGAATGTCCAGAATAGGCAAATCCATATAAAACCTTTAAGATCTACTCTTAGCAACTGCCAAGTGCACAATGCAGTATTGTTAACTATAGTCACCATGCTGCCATTACAGCTCACCACTTATCTATACATATAAAAAGCCAGCAACTGAAACACCTAAATGATGGGAACAATGAATCACTATGATGCCCACTGCAGTCAGCAAATCAGCCTGATCAAGGGGTGGGGCTGCTGACCAACCTCCCATGAACCTGCCCCTGATTAACCCTGCCCCTGATTAACCCCCCTCCCCCAATAGGAGGCAGGGCCAGCCACCCAACCACCCATGATCCCTCCCCCAGGCCACTGGCCCCCCATCAGTACCCCGACCCCAACTGGGGAGGATGAGGCCAATCGCCTGCAGCCCTTCCCCCCAGCTGGCTTGGCCCTGATCAGCTTGATCAGGGCAGGCTGGCCAGACCTCACTGTGCACAAATTCATGCACCGGGTCCCTAGTTTATCTTATAACTGGAAGTTTGTACCTTTTGGCCACCTTTTCCTATTTCACCCACCCCCATCTCAGCCCCCACCTCTGTAGCCACCAATCTGTTCTCTGTATCTGTGAATTCTTTTTTTTTGTTCGTTTGTTTTAATATTTTTTTTATTGATTTTTACAGAGTGGAAGGGAGAGGGATAGAAAGTCAGAAACATCGAT
Source organism: Antrozous pallidus (assembly GCA_027563665.1). NCBI lineage: Eukaryota > Metazoa > Chordata > Mammalia > Chiroptera > Vespertilionidae > Antrozous > Antrozous pallidus. Next base: position 190,439,860 of record CM050508.1, read on the forward strand.
GAAAGAGAGACATCGATCAGCTGCCTCTTGCACGCCCCCTACTGGGGATGTGCCCACAGCCAAGGTACATGCCCTTGCCAGAATCGAACCTGGGACCCTTCAGTCTGCAGTCCGACGCTCTATCCACTGAGCCAAACCGGTCTCAGCTTGTTTGTTTGTTTTAGATTTCAAATGTGAGACCATACAATATTTGTCTTTCTTTGACTTATTTCACTGTATCTTTATGTTATATGTAGTCAAACCTTATGCTCACTGGTATATGTCAGTTGCTGTAGAAAGTCCTGGTGCCCAAGCTCCTGAAAACTAAGCAACAGTTCTCTGAGGCTTTTCTTACTGCCCATAGGAATCCTTTTACCCTGTACCTAGATAGGAGCTCATAGAAGCTGAGTGACACTGAGTAATAGGTGAGACCCTTTGCTAGTCTCTCCCTCTTCTGATATCCCATCCCTGACCACTCAGCACATCATGCACCTCCCCCCCACTTTTTTCTGGGGTGACCCACTTCCTTATGGTCTCCTCTGCTTCCCATCAAAACAAACAGACCCCTGGTGAACCAGCCCCAAGCTATGCCTCTATCTCAGGGTGAATATCATTCATGACAAAGTCATGACCTCTACTATACTCTTTCTCCTATAAAATGCATGCCATTGCTGCCTAATTCCACAGCCTCCTTCAAGGTGGCATCCTTGAAAAGAATGAGCTATAGGTAGGCTTCTTGTAGGCATGCTGGTCTTCTCCAGCTGGTCTTCTCACAGCCCAGCAAGAGCATGACCATGCGTGTGGTACTTTTCCCTGCTGTGACCAGGCAAGTTTTCTCTTGGGTCAGTGAGTGCTCCTTGGCAGTAACTACAGTTAGATATTTGTCCCACAGGTAATTTCTCCCTGCCACTCTCCCTTTATGAGAGAAGTACAGACCTCTATCCCATTGATGTTAAGCTTGTCCACGACTTGCTTTGACCAATGGAATGTGGGTAGACCAATGGGAGGCATTGCATGCTTCTGCTTCCCCCACTGGGAGCACCCAAACTACACAGTGAGGAGAACATTCTGGGCTCCAGAAGGAAACACATGAAGGAAGGCTTCTCCAGCTAACCCATGATCTGAAGCAAGGGGCACCCCTGCTAACCTATGATCTGTGGGTTTGAAAATAAATGACTACTATCTTAAGTGACTAGATTTGAGGTGGTTTTATGCAGCATTATATCCATAAAGGTCTAGCTAATAAATAGAAGGTGCTCTTTTGCCTTATAGCATCTCTCCACTCCTCGGGTGAAGAGAGACCCTTCAATTCTCTTGGGTATGAATTCAGAACTGTGAATGTGGACAGCCTGGGCCCCAGTCTCTCCTTGAACTCTTGATATCTCTTTCCTACAAGATAAAGTGGGGGAGGGGTCACCCACACTTGCCCAGAGGAGGACCTCCTCTATCGGATTTGTTCCTGGCTCCTTCCAAGACCCACTGCTCCCAGATCTGTCACCAGCAGTCGATTGTTTTCAAACCACCCTCTAAAATGTTACCAGAGCTGTCATCCAGCTGTCCTTTAGAACAGCTTAACTGATCCTGTCAGCCACATGCTTGCAACTCTTCTGCAGCTCTCTGGAAGTATTTAGTGAAAGTTTCCATTTCTTAGCTGAAAGGATAAGGCCCTTTATGATCTGCCTTCTGCCAGGTGGCCAGGTCCTCCCTTCCTTTCCCTTCCACTCCTCAGACTCTAGAGAGGGCCAGAAGTTCCCACAGGTGTCCTGCTACCCCACACCAGTGCCCATGATTTCCATGGCTGACATGCTCTTCCCCCATTCCCTGGAACATGACTGTCTCAAGGTGAAGGTAATATGATTGATGGAAAGATGCAAACAGCACAGGAAAAGGAAATTAGTTCCTTTAGTATAAACTCAAGGATACAGCTAACGACACAGAGCAGGGAGACAGTAGCAGGCCCGCTCCAGTCAAGTTCATTAGGATCCAGTTTCACAGCTGTCACAGAGGGACCCAAATTCCTACTGCCTCTTTAAAAACCCAGTTCAGTCTCACCTCCTCAGGCTCTTCTTGGTCTTTGCCACTCAGTATATTCCAAATGGGTGAATGGCACCCTGTGGCTCAAGAGCTGGCTTCCCAGATGCCTCAGTCTCCTTGTGGTCAAGGCCAGGAGAAGTTCTAATGCTGTCCCAATTGGGGTGTGCATTCCAGCTGGCGCTCATTCCCAGCCCTGGTGGAAATGAGGCAGAATAGCAGTTTCCACTTCAGTTCTGCGTCACCACCTGCAAACCATGTTTGTGTTGGGCAAGTTTACTCTCTTTCCTGAATCCGGTGTCTTCATTTGAGCTGTGGGATCCAAAGATCCACCTGGACAGGTAAGAAAGGCCTGGCACACAGTGGGCACTCAGCAAATATCAGTTTTCTTCCTTCCCCTTCTAGTAGGCTCACCAGGGCCTCTTTTCTTCTGAGAAAATTGACTTTGGAAGTCTGTGAATGATACCTGGTCACTGGCAAAAAGCAATGTATTTTAGTTTCAGATCAGAACCAGGAAACCCTACAGTTTAATAATGAGAGGGGAAAAAATGTGAAAGTGAGAGAGGCTATGTCCAAAGACTTAAGAGGGAGAAAAAAGGGGCTGGCGGCAGCGGATCAATCATCAAGGTGAAAACTTAAAAGACGATTGATTTTTCTCCTTGATGTCCACATTTCAAGGGCCTTGTTGGATTCCTCCTGGGAAATCAACTTTGAGGTTTGTCTGCCACAGAAAGTCATTTCCTCTGAGCTCTGCTTCCAATGGTTCCCGGGCTCTGGGCAGGGAGCAAACACCAGTGTCCTCGAAGATCAGCAACTTGGCCTTGAGGCCATCCCTCACTCTTTCCCTGGAGCCCAGATCCTTTCCAGAGCACTGAGTCTGCAGCAGGTGCACTTGGGTGAGTAGATTCACTTGTCTAACTGACCAGTGCCCAATGACCTCCAGGAGGCACCAGTATGGATCTTGAAGGTCAGAGGTAAGTGGGTAGGGGTGGGATGAGCCAGATGATAGAGTATGTGTCCCTGGGACACTCAGTGTCAGAACAGAAAAGCCAATGTTCCCAAGGTGGAGTTTAAAGAGCAAACAAGGTAAGAGGAAGCAGTTGGTACAGGGTGAGAAAGGAGTACAACAGGCAAAGAGGTCCATGCTGGCTGGGAGCAGGGGAAGGCACGGGGCAGAGGGACTGGCATGCCCAAGGCCTGGTTTTATCTGTCCCTGGATGAAGGGGGGCAAATCTGATTTAAAAACCCAGGATCAATGTTGACCACTGTGACTCTAACCCTGAAAAAACAGCAAGTGATTATATGGGGTGATGGGTGGAAAGTGCTAACACAGAAGGATTGATAAATGGGTTGATTTAGAGGAAGAATATGAATCAGGCAAAGGACAAAGGAACCAAACTGAGATTGCTCTCCACTGCCTCAGAGACCTGAGCCCTCTACAGGTCTCCTGGCCACCTCAGGGCTCCCAGGACAAATGTAGCCAGAGCTGACCTGCCCCAGGCAGCACCCCAAGAGAAAGCCTTCTTCATCATCAGCCCCTCCAGCAGTGCTGGGCTCTTTCTCTGCTTTCTTAAGGCAGTGAGGGCCAGAGGACCAAATCTGGTCCAACGCCTACTTTTGCAAATCAAATTTTATTGGAACACAGCCACGCCCATTTGTTTACATACATATGGCTGCTTTCATGCTACAACAGCAGAGATGAGTCATTGCCACAAAGACCATATGGCCTGCAAAGCCAAAAGTATTTACTATCTGGCCCTTTCCAGAGAATGTTTGCCAGTCCCTGGATTAAATGCATGAATGTTTGTGAGTGAGACCAGACTAAAGACTTCCTTTACTGCTCAGTTAACACTGTCTTTTCCCCAGAAGACATTTACAAAGAGTACAACCTAGACTTTGTTGTATAAGTCAGAGAAACAAGGAAAGAAAGAGAATTTCAGGACTGGGAAGAGGGAATTGTAAAGGTGATAGAAGGATCTAGGCTGGTCTGACAATGATCTTCTACCCTGATTTCAAAGTGAAGGCCATCTGGGAAAAGAGGCAAATGGAACATAATGGTTAAGAGCATGCTGACCAACCTTCAATTCAATTCTTCTTCTTATCTGTGTGACCCTGGGTAAGTTGCTTAACCTCTCAGCCTCAATTTCATTTTCCATTAAATAAGAATAGTAAAGAGTGAGAATAAGAATTCTCACAGACAAAAATTTAGAGAGCTTATGCATGTGACATATTTAGCATGGGAAGCATTTATATAAATGCCACTATTTTCATTATAAACAAGATGTGGGGGTGAAGAAAGGGACCTATGTCTCCTTTGTTCCCAGGTTCCCAGAAGGAAGCAATTTTTCAATGTCAGAAACATAATAAAAATTGTCTTGAGTACAGGAAACCTGCTACAGAAATTGTAAAATGGAAATCATGGTTCTATATATTCTATAACAGTGTAAATATTAATAACTGTCCATGATATCCCAAAATGAACGTCTATGTCCATTTCATGGATGCCTCTTCCCATAATCCCCTTTTAAATAATTGGCCTATGAAAATTATTCCACTAAGTTCTCGAGTTTGGGACTTGCTGGTCAGCACCCTGCGAGCTGCTTCAGGTACTCTCCAGGCCTCACTTCAGCTGCAGTTGGAAGGCCAGGCTTTGTCCTGCCTGCCTGGTCTGCATCAAAGTCTCCCTGCTGCTGAGAGTTCTTCCAGGCCTGTTCCCTCTCACTGCACACAGGCCTTAGCTGGAGGATACACACAGGCTCAAAGCTCTCCACGTGTGGGTGAAGGATGCCGGCCTCTGGGGGACTAGTTTGGAGTCAGTCTCTCTCTCTCACCCTCCAGTGCTGGTTAACCAGCTCTCTAGGGAAAAAGAAAGAACTTTGGTAGCAGTGGCTCATTTCTATGATGTAAATATTCCCACCATGGCTTGCAAATGGCTTGCAAAATGGCAATGGCTTGCAAGATGCCAACGGCTTGCAAAATTCCTGAGCTCCTATGACCTTGCTTAGCACACCAATGTTTCCTTCCTAAATGCCAGGCCTACCTCTCATTTTCCCAGTTCCAGGTACTCTGATGGCACCTCCTAGATCTACTTCTGGAGAACTCTCTCCTAGTCTTGGGGTTCCCACTGTGTTCTCCCAAAGGTCTGGGCTCTTGGGCTGGAGGTGTAAGTTCACCCAGGCTCTGCCCTTATACTACCTCTCATGATCCCTCAGTTCACAGTCCATTCCTTCCCTAAAGGTTCACTTGCCCCTCTCTATTTTTGACCCTACTTGATTGTGACCTTCATTCACACCTTAACATTTACCCCTAGGTTTGTTTGTAGCCTCCTTAACAGTCTCCCCAGCCCCAGCCATTCTCTCCCCAACCATTCTTCGCAGAGCCACCTGAGACATCACTGTAAAACATTAAAAAAAATTATTACCCTCCTGTTTACACAAAACAAAAGAATTCTGTGTTTCCTATTACTTATAGGATAAAGGGAGGCATATTTTTTATTATTAGTGTGGTGTTTTGTTTTGTTTTGTTTGGGGGATCTTTTTTAGATCTCATGTGAAAGGGTGAAGTTATCACACTCCTTGCTCTGTTGGGATACTAAGGTAGCGATCCATACAAAACCCCTCTGATTTAATTTACCTACATGTATTCTTGTTTCTCTTTATTCTCCTCTCCTTACAATGGGCAGCCAGACAAATGTGTTTCTGTATATTCTGGAATTCATATGTATCTTTGGAAAATGAGGATTATTGAAATCTCTATGAATGGCACTGTGCTAAAGATCTTGTCATGTTTCTCATCTTTTCACTCAGCACTCAGTTAACATTGGTCCACTTGTGCATGCAGCTAGTTTCGTTGCTTCCACTGCTTTGCAAGATCGTCTGAATTACCTCCGACTCCCTCCCCCACAGATGGTGCTGGCATGTGTATTCTTGTGTGTATCCCCCATGGACTGGTGTGAGAATTTTGCTGAGGAATTGTGGAGTCCTAGGGCTTTTGCTTCCTTAGATGACTAGGTCCCACACATTGCTCTCCTGTGCAGCCACACAGTTCATATACCTGCAGCCCAAACCCCATTGTCCTGTGACCCCTCAGCACCTTTTCAGCACCATCTCTTGTATCCCCTTCTGAAGTTCTTGCCACCTGAAGCACTTATTCATTCACTAACAATGAGTGTTTTAGTAAATCAGCTAGCCTGACCCCTTTGTTTTACAGATGAGGGCACTGGGATACAGAGAGGGAACAGTAAGAGCTCAAGCTCACACAGCATAAAATGGCTCACCTGGGAGAGCCTGGATCTCTTGACAATTCAACACTCTTTTCACAATAATCCAAGGTCAAACTTTTCTCCCATTTTGCAGAAGTAGAAAGGGGAGCTCCAGAATTATAGCGACACACTGCATCACATGGAAATTTAGAAGAAGAGGGGAAAATCACAGCTCTTCTGTCCCTGAAATTATCTTCCTCCCTGACATGGATCAGACTTAGAGAATAAGCACTCTAGTCAAAGGAGCCTGAGGGTGGTGCTGGGCTCATTTCAAATCATGCAGAGCAGCAATTGCCAGGGCTCAGACAGCCCTCCCCACTGTGCTGTCACCCACCACCAGCCTCTGTGACCTGGATGATCAAATGGGTCTTTTATCAGCCTGATCTTCCTGGGGCTTTGGCTGGGGATACTGCATTTAAAGTGAAATTTGTTTCCATGTAATTGTCAATTATTCCAATGGATCAGAGTTGGTCTGGGAAACAGAGGCTAAATTTAAAAGTCAGTTTAAGCTTACGAAATTGTTTGGGGACAATAACAATGTAAACAAACAGGCCCTTAATTCATTTTAAATGGTTTCATTTCATTTTTCATGGGGTTTTCATTTCTTGTCCCTTCTCCACCCCTTGAGGCATCATTCTCATACTGAGGAAAGGTTTGGGAGGGAGAAGATGGAGTGGAAAACAAAGTGATGTTCCAGTCAAACCAGCCACAAGGCACCCCTAAATAGTGGTTCCCACACTGAGTGTGGAAGGGAACTCCCATCTGGACTCTGGGTTACTAGTTGCCCATAGCCTTTGCCCCAGAATATTACTTTCCAGCCTCTGCAGCAAGAGCCTCCAAAATGGTCTCCTTTGATGGCTGTTATTTTTAATGCAAGAACAGCTATAATCCACCTCCTACTCCCCTCAGCTCCCCCAAATCCACCCATCAGTTGCTGGCAATTTAATAGGCAGATCTAATCTCACCAAGGTTTCAAAGCAATCCTATCCATCCATCCTAACTCTGCTTTTCTCTGCCCTTCCTCTTCCTCCTCCCCGAAGGCTGCACCACAGCGGAGACCTGTCAGAGGTCCCAGAGGCTCTCAATAGGCTCTCCCAATGTGGCTTCAGTGCTTTCCATTGGTAGTCACATATAACGTAAAGCGAAATGGGCTCTAGAGGCAGGAAATTCTTCACTAGCTGTGTAAACTTGAGCAAATTCCTTAACTTCTCTGGGCAGAGGTTCCATGGGTTATAAAAAAAAAAAATGGGAGTACTAACATATTCCTACCTTCTAGCATAGACTTGTTTGTGGAATTTAAATGTATTAATATGCTCAGAACAATATGTTAAGAACAATATCTGGCTTAAAGTAAGTGCAGTGTTTGTGTGTCTGCTATAATGGTGCTTGATGATGGTGATGACTATGATGGTGAGCAGTTTCATTAGGGAAAGAGAAATGGGAACTGGTTGAATTAATTATTGTCAAATCATCTTTCCCCCATTGTCCTTGAAGCTGAGAGATTCTATACATGTGTAAAGGGGCCTCCAGGAAACTAGCATTAAATTGGCTTGAGTAAATCATGTCAAAGGGGACTGATAGAAAGAAGTACTGGACAACTAGAAGGGTAGAGCTCACCAGCTGACATCTGATACAAGACTGGTTTTCTCACTACTCAAAGTAATCTAAGGACACACCTGAGCTTCTCGCAAAAGTTAATCAGATATGTAGAATCTCAGGTCCATCCCAGATCCACTCAGTCAGAATGTGCATTTTAATAAGCTCTCTAGGCGATTTTCATGTATATTAAAGTTTCAAAAGCACTTCTCTAGTCCAAATGCAGAAATGCTTCTGTGGCCCTCCCCTTTGGTCCCAGGGGCCTGCAGACACCATGCAGGCCAGGACTGTGCCTTATTTACAACTGTATCCTTAGCATTTGGCATAGTGAGCACTCATAAATATCTGGCAGAGATGTATGAATGAGCGAGTGGATGACTGCTGGGCTCAAGCTCTGTTGACTTGTTTGGAGTTCCCTTTGAATAGTGCTCAGATCCCTCAGCAGAAGACAAATGTGTAAACTAGATAGACGCCTCTGCAGCGCCTAATTTACTGCCAAGATTGAGCAAGACTCGCTTGAGAGACTTGAGCCTTTGCATTTTGTGCATCTCAGCAGAGCTTGGGCCTGCAATGTCTGACCTTGTGTCCCTGTGCTCATCCGTAAGTATCCCTGACAAAGAAGGAAAGCAGGTCAGTCTGACATGATTTGCTCTAATTGTGCTTGTGCATTTCAATAGTGAGCTGTCCTCATCGGGGTACTTGGTGTGCAGCCCCTGCAGACAATGTCTATGCTCTCCTGGGTGCAAAGGCTTAGAGAACTCACTTTCTCCAAGGCTTTGAAAATACAAATGACATTTACCTGTTTCCAGACTTGCAGCCCCTCCCAGACTTGCATAATTGCTCAAAGGTCAACAAATCCTGGTTGGTCATTGGCCTTTGCAAATGTTTTTAAATACCCTAGCGTATCATTTGTCTGGGCCAAGAGACGAGGAACAAATAAAGTAGCTCAGTGTTTGATTGCACTGACCTCTTCCTCCTCTTTTGGATGTCTTTTGTGCCTACCAATATTTGCTCTGACCTTTACAACCTAAAGATTATGCTCAAGATTGGTCTAAAAATTTGGGAGCCATGTGTGATAGCCCCAAGGCTTAGAAAATATGTGGGTAGCTCAGAGAGAAGACTGCTGTTTAGGATTCCCTTTGTCTTGTTTCTTGATAGCCCCTTCTCCTGTGATTGCTCAACTATAGGAAATCCTTTAAGAATGGAGGCAGAAAGGAAGGCACTCAAGGTTTGATGTCAAACAGACCAGGACTTGGATTCCACCTAGTGAGGTGCAGACCAACAAGATGAGTTCTGGGCATAAAGAGAGTGTTGCTCACTAGGCTCAAGGACATCTAGGTCTCCCACACCTGTGAAGGATGAGGCCCATTCTCTCTTCTTACCTTCCCATCCTTCCCTACACCTCTTCGCTGGACTACCTTCAAGCAAAACATTCTTACCCCTCTTTGCCTTGTGAGCTGGTGAGTGTGGCAGATATGGTGGTTGCCTACCCCCAATATCCATTCCTACCTCTGCCTTCCTCCTTACCACTAGAAACCTCATTGTGTTGGACAGCCAGCTTGCTCTGTGCCTTGGGAGAAGGAGACACAGTCTTGCTGGTGCTTCCTGATGAGTCTAAACCAATCTTGCTTTTCCCATTCCTATGGGCAGTGACTGGAAATCTATTCTAGACAACAAGGTGTGAGAAAAATCTTTGGGGGAACCTCTGGGATAGCTTTACTTGCTCTTGAAAGTGGACCCATGGCAAAGAAGGAACTGCATTTTTCTCAGTGTCAACAGGTCTAGATATGATGCAGCTATGGCGAGAGCAGACTTAATACAAAGCCAAGATATTTTGGATGGCAGAGAGAAAAAATAAAAACAACCTAGGTCCTTGATGACATCTATGGGCCACGGACTTAATCAACCTGGGGACTTCCTTACCTCTGGACGGGTTGTGATATAAGATAATAAATCTTCTCATTGTCCGGAGCTGTTGAGTTGAGTTTGCTGCAGCCAAAGAGAAAAAGCAAACTGTGCGATTAGATATAGACATCTCAGGAGTAACAGTGGTGCCCTGTCTCCTTCGTGGTGATTGATCAGAAGATAAATCCTGCCCTGGGTCAAGCTTTATGCCCCCCTGTAAACACACATGCACATTCACGGGTGCTCATATACGCACTCTGGTCAACATCGGCCAAAAAAATTGGAAGCAATTATCTGAATATTGTTACAAGAATAACCTCGTTAGGCTTAAAGCCTGAAGTACAAAGGCCCAGTTTTGTTCATATCAGGGATATGAAGCACCACCAGGTGGGATTGGGTGAGAATAAGCCAATTAAATTGTGACATTTATTAGTATCTTGTCCTTGAGCTTAGAGTCTAATTGGTGCCAGTTTGTCTAGAAGAGGACTTTGGAAACCATAATTCTGTTGCTAAAACTCATAATTTTGATGCTAAAAAGTGCTTCTTCTACTCTGAGCTCATTATGTAATTCCAGAAATCTGCAATGTCTAATGAATAAAGTTCTTAGAAGGAGGGCAAAGAAGGTGGCACCAAGCCGGTCGAGTGGAGTGTTGCCCATGTCAGCCTGCTGTGTCCCCAGATGACACCCTCGAATTTATCCAGCACCTTCAGCCAAGCAAAACCAGGGCCTCCTGACACCTTGTCTCAGGAGATAGAGATTTCCATACCGGGAGTTTATTGTGCATGATGGGGGTGGGGTGCGCTCAGGAATACCTGGAAGAGAATGAATGAGAGAAACAGCATAGGGCAGAGGGAGATATAGAGCTGGAATATAGTAGTTGTGACTGAAACCTCAGCAGATTCCACAGGGAGCTCTGGAACTAGGTGGCCCTGAATTAAGGCAAGAGAGCAGGGTTCTTGACCCTTCTCACAGACAAGTTAAGGGATATTGGCTGACCTGGGGAGGGTATATTTCCTTGGGCATGGCAGCACCCTTGGAGGGAAGGAAGGCAATCCTCAGGGAGGAAACTGGTCAGTCATCAGCCAACTTTCCCGTCCACTTGGCAAGTATGTTCTTCAGTCTCTCAGGGGGATTCTGGTGGCACACCACAACGTCCACTATATACCTGACATAGATATTAAAGAATGCTGAGCAGAAATGCTCTCTTACTCCCCTTTATGTATTACCAGCACCTCCCAGAATACACATGGCAGTCACTTCATAAATAGTGTTGGATACATGACAACGAACATACAAGACCCAACTGAGGCAGATTTGAAAGCCTCATGCTCCCATCCCTTCTTCAGCTGACCACCCGACTCAGAGAAGTCAGTTACATCTAGAGATGTTAGATACTGTAAAGTCACATAGACCTGCCTGCTTCAAACAAGGGAAGAAAGGATGTCATGGTGCTGGAAGGGTTTCTTCCTTATTTGGGAAAAAAAGTTAAAACTAAAGTGTTTCTGCATAGCATACAACAAAATAAAATTTAGTTTAAATATAAGTGAATTGAAACCATAAAAGAATTAGAGGAATGTTCTAGAGGAGTGTTTATATAAACTTGGGCGTGGTTAGGCTTTTCTAAGCATCACTAAGCATTCAAGCATTTCTAGGCAAAAACAATAAAGGGAAAGATTGATGAATTTGATTACTTAAAATAAAATCTTCACTGGGTCCAAATAAACACCATAAGCAAAATTAAAAGGCAAAGGACACACTGGGGAAAGTATAATGGACATATTCTATAGAGAAAATGTTATGTAGATGAAAAGCTTTCAGAAGTCAAAATGGAAAAGATAAGCAACCCCATAAAAATGGGCAATTGGCATAAGTAGGCAATTTACTAAAGAAAAATTACAAATAGACAATAAACATATGAGAAAATATTCAGCCTCACTGGGAAAAAAAAGATATGCAAATTAAATCAACGACTATAGGAAATTGGGCATTCTTATACCCTGCTGGAGAGAGAGTGCAAATTGATGCAATTTTTTGTAGAGGGCAATTTGGCAATATCTACTAAAAGCCTTAAAAATGTGCATACATACATACTCAGCAGTTTTACTTCTAGGAATTTACCTTACTAATCGAAGCAAATATAGATGCAAGTATTTACGTGTAAATACAGTCAATAAAGAATTATTTTTGCTAATGAAACCTGAAAAGAATCTACATATCCAATCAGAGCAGCTGGTTAAGCAAGTTATGGATTATTCTCAATATGGGATACTATTGAACCATTAAAATGAAGTTATAGAAGAATATTTACTGACATGTTTGTAAGATATTGTCTAGTGAAAAAAGCAGGATACAAAACAATATAGATAACACCATCAACATGTGTGTGCTTAGAAACATGCATTCTCCAAATATTTACTTTTCACTTGTTGGTAGATTATGAGTTTTTGTTTCCTTTGTGTTTTTCTGTGTACTATCCAAATTTTCTGAATTAACCAAGGAGTACTTCTGTATTTATAAAGTAAAATGTCATGACCAAAATAATTGGATTTGGTGGAATTAGCAAAAATATTGTAATTGTTAGCATTCTCAGTATCAGGAATGGATCCCTAACTCCAAGGTGAGTCTGATGTAAACCTGTCTCCCTTTAGAAGTTGAGGACAGACAGCCAGAGAAACTCACCTGAGTTTCACAGAAGATGCCCAGTGTGAAGTGAGTAGTGTCATAAAACCATTGAGGTTGGAGGGCAGGGATGAGCCCTAAGCATCACTGTGACCAGAACAGAACTGACAATAAGTGGAATGAAGGTATGACTCAGTGGCATGATTAATAAACCTGACTTCTACCCCTTCTCTATTATGTGAAGTTCACTCTATAGAAAAAGGAGAGCCCCACTCTTTGCCCCTGCAGGAGCCAGAAGGATGGTCTTATCACCAAGACAACCTGATTCTGAGCAGAGGTTGTGGCCCTGTGGAGGCCATTTTACCCCTGGGTTCTCTTCTGCATGCCTATCCCTGCCGAATTCTCTCTCCAGAGAGTTTCTGTCAGTCTCAAGGTAGAGTTGGTTGGCTGCTCTATGCAAAGACATTTTGTATTAACCTTGGATACCAGGCACAACTGCATGAAACTCCTAAGAGACCCAAGTACAGACAATTGATTTAGCTTTACTACTAAAATAGGTGGTGAAGCTGTAGTTAAGCTCAGGTGGGTGGATGATGGATGGGGCAATGGATGAGTGGGTGGATGAATATTAGGTCAGACTTATCTGAAAGCAGGGAGTATAAAAGATAAAAACTGGAAGTAAGATAAGTCTGGAAGTGACTGAGAATGTGACAAGTGAGGACAGAGGTGTTCTTTGCTTATTCTCACTTCCCTTAATTTCCATATGTTAACCTATGCAAGCCACAGACTCCCTGTCCTGAGTGTATTCCCTGCCCTCATGACAGGCTTCTGACCCAGCCCATGGTTATCCCTTCTACTTCCTAACCCCTGAATCATAGCAGGGTTGTTATCTAGGGCCTTGTCTCCCATCACCTAAGATCCCTCCATGCATTGGTCCTGACTGGCTGTACCCCTGTGCTTGGAGTCATTGTCTGGGTCGCACAAATCCATAGATCACATCCTCAGCCCGAGATCACCAGGGCCACCTATGGCTGCCTTCTTCCTGCTTCTGAGGTCAACCCTTTGGGAGTCAACTTCAGTGCAGATCAAAGTCTGCTAGGCTCCTTGAACATTGGAACTTAAACTACTGAAAATCGCTGCCTAGCCACACCCTCATCTTGGCTTTCAAGTGGACAGAATTGAAAGCCCTGGAATTGATTTCCAGTGACAGAGTTTGGAGATGACATATTATGGTGGTGTAGGTGGAGCCTGCATTAACCAACAGATCCACTTTTGTAGACAGGAGGCCAGACAATACATAGTAATAAATGCAGGCTAGTGTCATCCTGCAGCAATCATTAAATAACAATTGGAGATCAGTTTCATAAGATTGTATGCATGCACATGCCTGAGAGCATTTAACTAGAGGCCTTTTCATTGTTTTGTTAATAATAGTGAACATTTATTCAAAATTACTGTGTGCCAGGCACTGTTCTAAGCACTGATACATTTACATACATTAACTCTTATCACAGCTTATGAGATAGTTACTTTGTTATCTTCATTTTATTCATGAAGAAACTCAGGCACATGCCCACAACCACACAGCCAGCAAGAACAAAGCTGGTACCGAAACCCAGATCTTTTTGAATCTCAAATCCATGCTTTTAAGTTCTATATTTTAATACTAATCTCTCAAAGACACCTACGGCCCAACAAAGGCTAAGGGCCTTCATACAAGGTGAAGCTGAGAAAGTAGAAAAGAACTTTAGGTCAAATCGCAGGGTAGGGAAGCATGAGTGAAATCAGCATCTATAATGAGGTCAGCAGTACTCTGCTATCTGGGCTTTTCAGGTTTTCAGTGACTCCTCATGGGAACCCTGTGGAGCAGCCTCACAATCCCCACTTTACAGTTGAGTAAGTGGGGCTCAGTGACTTGCTCAGCACTGCTTGCTACCAGTACATGGCGGTTTCAGATTCAAACTCAGGTTCATTTGAATCTCCAACTGGTGCTATGTGAGGATCAGACTTCCTATGAACTTGCCCACTTGGGATAGGGGCAGTGGTGTAAGGAGAAGGAATCCAGTGCTCCTTATTTATCTCGTCCTGCCTGTCTTCTTCCTTCCTCTCTATTCCCCATCTACTTCCTCTTCCACCACCTATTCCTCTTTACTTGCTGGGGATTAAGTTAAGAAAACAAAAATGAAATGAATGCTGCTCTGCCAATCCGTCCTTGGAGACACCGGACTTACACAGGTCTGATGCTGTTGATGATGTTCTATTGATTTCCCCTCTAATTGCTGCACTGGATCTATATTCATTTTCTGTCTCAAAATTCTTTTTTCTTGGTTCAATCAGCTGAATGAAGGGCCCATTTCTCTCTGCTCCTGTCCTGAAAAGTCAGAGAAAATCCAAATGACGAGCTCTCTTAGGATGTCAGTGAGGCCGGCAGACTGGGGACAAAGAGGATTGGAATCAGATGACTTGCTAAATGCAACACTGGAAAAAAGGACGTGGAGACAGATATAGTTGGTAAGCAGTAGAAATATTTCACCTTGAATTCACTGATCAGTAGTCTGCTCATTCATTCAACACCTTTATTGAGCACCTACCACAGATTGAACCCCATGGTAGAATCTAGAAATAGTAGGACATAAGCCCTTTCATCATGGAGTTCAACATGAGATGGACAGATAGATATTAATGAAATAATCTCATAGGTAAATAATTTGAACTATGGAAAATGTCTAGGCCAACTTCAAGGAATCTCATGGAGGAAATCAGAATTTGTTCAAGCAAGACTCAACTTGCCCTTAACTCAGCAACTTTTCAAATCCACTCAACTCAAGATGTACAATGGAGAAAGCAAAGTATTGAGGATAATACCCAATCTGGACAAGACTTGATACCTTTCTCCTGGGAGTTCACCACATTATGGAGAAGCCAGTTGCTACAGCAATTATACCTGATAGCATAGGACCTGGATATGATGCATGCAAAATATTGCTTTATCTGCCTCTGGCTCTGGCCCTTTATGTAAACCTGGCACTTGCTCTTGGTTTACATTCCTGACCATTATTTGCTCAAAAGGCATTTGAGATTTCTCAGTCCCCATTCTTGAAATCTGACTACATGTTATCTTTCCAGCTCAGCTCATTGCTAATTACTGGCCTTCACCTGGCCATTCTTCACCTAACCTGTTAGTCCTCAGGTCAGGTGAGTGTACGAGGAATATAGGGCATTAGTCATAATAGACTAAGTTATGCTGCAATAACAAATAACCTCAAAATATCAGTGGCTTATTAACACAAAAAAGATTTGTTTCCTACTATGCAAAGTCTGCAGGAGTTTCAATGGCTCTTCAGGGCATTTCCCTTCTAAGTGATTTATGGATCTGGTGGGCTTCCATTTGTGACTCTGACAACTTAACACCTTTGCCATGGCATGTGAAAGGACTTCAGAGTCATTTGGGAGCTTTTTATTGCATTTCACCAAAGTGACATATTATTTCTGCTCACAACCTTGACCAGAATTAGTCACATGGCACTACCAACTTCAAAGCTCTCCAAGAAGAGAAGGACTAGATATTTATAAGTTTTAGTAATGTCTACTACAATTGGTCCTGCCTCTAAACAGAAGGTCTGTTTATAGACATTCTTAACTTGGGCCTCAAATTTTTAACCCATCATAACCCATATTTCATTTTATTCCTGTGATTCAACCTCAATTGACAGCCCATATCTCTATCTTCACTAGCCATATTTCCCAGCCAAACTCATGACCAGGAAAACTCACACCTTTTTGTCTGCATTAGACTACTTTCACAGGAAAAGCCCATGTCCTTGAATCATTTATGCTATGGTTGGGACAACATTGAGATGTACAGTGAAGGCAAAAATAGTTCAAGTGCAATAGAGAAGAGCTATGTTTATGAGATGATGCACCCAGAGATTCAACTGTCAACTCTGTCATTCATTATCTGGATGACTTTGACTAAATGACCTAACCTTCAATTTGCATATCTGTAAAATGGAAATGATAATAGTACCATCTTAGGGTGTTTGTGATGCCAAATGAGGTAATGTAGTTAGTAAGGGCTCAATAAACAGTAACTACTATAAGTATTATTATAGTTTTTTAGAAGTCAATATCTAAGCAAAAGTTGGATAGTGCATTTCAGACTCAATGTTAGAGAGAATAGAGGTGGAGGAGCAGAAATACTAGAGATCTGAGTTTCCTGCAGACTCCAAATAAGTTACCTACGCAATTAAGCTGTCAAGAAAGCTAGATTGGTAAGAGTATTTCAGGCATGCACCTCAAGAGTAATGGGGCCTGGAGGTAGGGGTCAATAAATCTAAGGGGTAGAGGATATGCAGGTATACACTCCATTCTTTATTCTGCAACCTTGAACTTGGGCTGGCTTCAACATTGCTTTAATTAAATATCACTATGTTTGCAAAATGCTCAGCTTAATCCAAGGCCTATAGTTGATGCTTAATAAGTAATACTGATGATAATGATTAAGATTATCATTCTATCCCGATAAGTTGACACATTGATATGGGAGGCCAGAACAAGGCCATTATCTCAAAAGAGACCTCTATGAATTGTTGATTGCCACCACAGCTTCTATCCAGGAGCAAGACCTCTCTTAGATAATGTGAGTTTAAAACTAAGATATGAATTATTCCAGATCTTGAGGAACTTATGGTCCAGAAAGGGGTTGGATATGGTGGAATGACAATGTGTTTAGAGCACCTTGTCCTATAATGTGAACATTACTAATATTATGTCCAAACCTCATAGCAGTGGAACAAAGTAGGTCTTATTCTCTCCATTTTATAGATGAAGGGAATTAAGCTTCAGTTTCTTTATTCTTAAAGTGGGTACAACAAGAAACTTCACTGATTAACAAGGAATATTAGAGGTAGTGAGAGCAGTTAGGAACAAGATTAGGCAGACATGATAAGGGGTGAAAGGAGGGAGAAAATATGGACATGACAGTTGGAGCCACCCAAAACCATAGAAATGCTGGTCTTGCAGAAAAACAGGATGCCACAAGATAAGAATTCTTATCTTACACATGCAGAAAGTTACAAGAGATGGCAAGGAAGAGGAAAAAGAGGAGAGGAGACCAGTGTATTTTAAATTGTTCCTGGACAAAGCAGGGAACCAATCAGAAAGTGACATGGGTAGACAAAGAACAGGCTTTTGGTAGATATAAACCTCTAGACCAGTGAGCCTTAGTGGCAACCCATTCTTGGGCCCCCTCCCATGCACTTATAATAAATTTCTGCTTATAATAAATTTCCATGCTTTTACTTAAATCTTCTGATCCATGATTTTATTTTTCAACCTTGTGAAACACAATCCTGGGAAGAACTTTGGCTCACCATTCAGATATCAGTAGCAGCTATGAAAGGCATAAAATAATTTTAGGCACAATGACATTATGGAAGCTAATAGCAGAGTCTCCAGATAACAACTAGATGTGTGTGATTAGTTACTTGTACTGGGAAGATATGTAAGAGGGGTAGATAGTGTTCCAGGAATCTGTCAGCTGGAGTATGGGATAGAAGAGTTGTGTTGAGTGAACTTACAGACACTGGAGGGGGAAGAGGGAGAGAGGGAATGAATGAGTGAGTGGGTGGGAGGGAGGTTATATAAAACATGCCAACTCATTCCCAGGGTTATGAATCTCAGCTCCAAAAGAGCTTCCATATGAAGGTGTTTTGGGGTTAGTGCCTGGTATGGATATGAAATAGCTTTCTCCCTGTCCCATACCTCCATCACCCCATGGCCAGATCCAAGATAAACCAAAGTTCCTGTCCCGAGAACTAAGAATTGCCTGCGTTTGGCTCTTTGTGTTTCCCCCAAGTCTCCTATGCAACCAACCAGAACCAGAAGTTAATGTGCCAAAGATAAGCCTTGGGTAGGGCAATGGTGAGTCACACAACCTACCACTCTCTCCCTCTGTATCCTTTCAGGGTGTATAGCTAGGACCCTGCCTATCACTCCCAAGGTTAGCACTCTGGGTCCTGCTCCAGTGGAAGAACATACCAGGAGGTGATCTGGTACAATCAGTTTCTCCACACAGGTTCTGCAGTATGTGACACATTCCTTCATCTCTGCTCCTGAATATTTGACTCAAGGTGACATATTTATAGGACCATAAAATACCTTTGCAAGAATAACAGTTATATATGCTTCTCAGGGTTAGCTGGAGATAGCCTCATGTAAGGTAAATTTTTGGAGGCCCCCTAAGTCGAAATTAGCCCCTTTTATTAATGGTCTATAAATTTCAACATCAAAGATATTTTATTTTAATTTGGATTAAGAATCTTTTAAAGGGGAAATATTTCTAATAAAGGTAACACATAATCAGAGTTCAGGCAAAGTCTTAAAAGGGGACCTTCTTGATAAGGTTGACTGTAACAAAGCCAATAGGCAGAGTGCTGGAGAGAGCAGTGAGTTTGAACTTCACAAGAGCAGGACCATCGAGAGTTCTTTTCTGGCTTCTACAATTTCAGGGAGCTTTCCAGCTCCATCTATTGCAGATACCATTGTCTCTTTGGAGAAGAGTTCTTTAGCAGAGACTTTACCCAATAAGGCCTTCATTCCTGAGAAAAAAGAAAGGCCTTTCCTCTGGACAGAAGAAAGAACTTGGCTTGGAGTTTGTGCTCATTAGATTGGGACCTAAAGACACAGAACTTCACCATGGACTTTTCTTAGTGATGATGATGATGATGATGATGATGATGATGATGATGATGATGGTGGTGATGGAGATGGTAATAATAGTGATAGCTAACATTTCTTGTATATTTTCAAAGTGTCAGGTACAATTTTATCCATGTCCCATGGATTCATTCACCAAACACCCAGAATAAGCCTCGGAGGTGGGTATCATTATTACCCTCATTTTGCAGATGAAGAAACTGAAAACAATGTCACAAAGCTAATAAGTGGTAGGCTTAGAATCTAGAAAATCGAGTGAGGCAGGGCTTTCCAGTGCCACTTCACTACACAGCTCTGTGGGTGGCTGTCATTCTCATTGTGGCCCGGGTGGATCGTGCCCCTCAGGGTTGTGTAAGGCAAAAATCTGCAGCCACTCTACAGAGAAGCTAAGTAACTTACTCAGTGCCACAAAGCTAATGTGTGGTAGGCTTAGAATCTAGAAAATAAAATTCTAGAGTTCCAGTTCTTAACCACTGCGTTTGATGGAACCCACATCAGAACTTTCTCTTTAGGTAAGTGTACTATAGGCATGGTGAGTCAATTGGTACTTTTAAAATTCATTTTAAATCTTTATTTGTTATTACAAATATAATACATACTCTAGTAGCAAAGTCAAACATTACAAAATCAATCAGTGTAAAGTGAAAGTTTCTCCCCCACTCCCTCCCCAACTCCCCATGCTTCCAGTGATATCTCTGCTCCACATGCTTCCACCAATCCCTGTGACAAGATATAGAAAGAAAAGAGATGACGATGCTAGATTGGCTTAATTACTACTGGGGTGGGGGAGTGATACAGGAAGAGAAGGCAATAAAGCTTGAATTTCATGACAATTGTTTGGCACTCAGGGTAGATGCCCCGCCTGGATCTCTCTGTAAGAATGAAATGAGGTCTCTATCATATGCACAACTTCAGAGTACATCTAAAAGAGCTTTATGAATGGAGATTTCAGAGCTGTTGAATTTCACCATCACCAATTATACTCCCACCAGGAGGACAAAGCAAGCATCTGTATATCCTATTAGGATCTAGATGTTTTCTGATCTCATTTTATGGACTTTGAAGTGTGTGTAGTGCTTCTGAGCCCTTTGCCATAACAGCAACTGCGGGGATTTCGAAGACCAAGGATTGCCTAGCCCAGAATAATCCTCGTAATCTTATAAATATATGCATATTTTTTATTTTGTTTTATTTATCAAAATGAGATCATACTGTATTTGTCCACATTAAGTTTTTCTACTTGATGCACTGTTATATATCATGCATTTCTCCCCATGTCGGTACAAAGCCTTATTGCTTTCTTCTAATAGGATTGTGATGGCCCACTGTGCAGCAGACTACAATTTTTTGTCAGCTTCCTATTGATAACTATTTAGATTATTTCCATTTTTTGGTACTGTTGCAAGCCATTACAGATGTCTTCTTACTTATGGCTTTTCACCTTGCACTAATATTTTTGTATGAAAAGGAATTACTGTGTCAAAGGATATGCAATTGGTGAGTTTTAATGATATAACCAAATGGCATGAGAAACAAAAGAGATGTTTTTTAATGAGATGGTGGAGGTGTATGTCTTAGAAGTGGTTATGAGAACAACAATTCTAAAATCCCCATTCATAAATCTCTTTTAGATGTACTCTGAAGTTGAGTATATGATATAAATCTCATCTCATTTCATTCTTACAGAGAGATCCAGGCAGGACATCTACCCTGAGTGCCAAACAGTTGAGGAGAATGCTGATCTGAGCTTTTGTGACTTAGCAGAATGAGCAGCCTCAACTCAAGAAGACCGCAGATGCAGCAGTGTCCTCTGGGGAGATCTCATTTGCAGTTCAGGTGGGAGGCACAAGGAGTATTCTGGGAAAAGTCCAGTGCGTAGGAAAGTCTGGGAATGAGAGAGAGTGGAAGTGAGAGAGTATCTTTCCCATGTAATGCTGGGGGACTGTTTGTCCATAGCGTTCAAATAGATCTCAAGCAATAGTCCCTAAATGGTACCCAAGGCTTAACATCTGCAAAATGTTGTCTTAGATCTAATTCCCTAGAAACAGACCCTGGGAGATTTGGGTGCATATGATTGTTGGGAGAGCTCATTAGGAAAACTTGTAAAGGGAAGAGGAAAGCAGGATGGGCTGGAAAGTCAACAAGGCTGTGGCCTTAGGTAAAGCCTGACTCAAAGGGTGCTCCACAGTATAGACCAAACCAGGTGGCCATTCACTGAGACAGAGGGGCCAGGTGGTTGAGCTCTCATGCAAGCCAGTCAGTAGACATTCCTAAGGAAGGAATGTAACCAGGCTTCTCCAGGCTGGGAGTGGTGATTTCCTATCAGCCAAAGGAAAATCTCCATAGAAGGTCGCTATTATAAGCCATTAGCCAAAGGACTTGCAATAGCTCAGGGAAAAGTACATGAACAGCTTAAGGGGTCTTGGATCTCTGAAATGCTACAAACCAGGAAGAAACTCTCCATGGTCCTGGCCTTCTGAAGTGCAAACTGACTTTGCTCTCCAGAGACACTGAGAGCAATCTAATGAGGATGCCTCCAGAGACATGCAAGCCACACATAGAAGGGGTAGGGTGCAAGGTTCACTCGGTCCAAGGAGACTTGCATCATAGCACAACAGCAAAAATGCCAGTGAGTGGGAGACTCAGACTTCTACAGGCCAACAACTTGCCAAGGCTTGGCTTTGGCACACGTTAAAGGAATTTTTTTTTTTTTTGTAGAACACTTTTTTGTGGTTGTTTTGAGAACCAAGACTAAAGGCTGGCACTGACATGTGCATCCATTCTGGCCATCATCAGGAACAACCATTGTTTCAGGGCTCTGGAAGAAAGTCCAAGGACTCTAGAGCCTGAAGAGTGTGCAGTGAACTTCAGGCAAGGCCAGGGTTGGCCACCTCCTTTCCTGTCCCCTGCCTACATTTCCCCCCCTGGAGCATCTCACACCTATGATGCCCTGCTCCATGGAGAATGAACCCATGAGCAGTGGAGTCAGACAGGCTGAACATGTCTTCAGGCTCTTCCCCTTTCTAATTGAGGCAAGTGACCACCTCACCTCTCTGAGCCTCAGTGAACATGGAGGCAATAGTAATCATCACTGAGTGGTTGTGCAAAAGAGATCATGACTATGAACCACTAAGCATATATAGTTCACCCTTGAACAATGTGGAGAGGTTAGGGGCGCTGACCCCAACTCCACACAATAGAAAATCCACATATAACTTTTGATTCCCCCCAAAAAACTTAACTACTAATATCTACTGTTGACTGGAAGCTTTACTGAGGACATAAATGGTTGATTAACATATATTTGGTTATAAGTATCATATACTATATTCGTACAATAAAGTAAGCTAGTGAAGGGAAATTTTTATTAAGAAAATCAGGAGAAAAAAAGAAGACTAGGAGGATAACATACATTTATAATATTTATTGAAAAACTCTGTCATCTTTGCTGGTTTGGCTCAGTGAATAGAGCATCAGCCTGCGGACTGAAGGATCCCTGGTAATATTTCAGCCTGTGTTGTGAGCTCAATTCCCAGTGAGGGGCATCTAGGAGGCAGCCAATCAATGATTCTTTCTCATCATTAATGTTTCTGTCTCTCTCTTCCTCTTCCTTCCTCTCTGAAATCAATAAAAATACATACTTTTAAAAATCTGTGTATAAGTGGACCTGCAGTTCAAACCCATGTTGTTCAAGGATCAACTATAGTAGGTGCTCAATAAATGACCCTTGCATTTATGGTTGTATTTTAAAATCAATATTATTTTCATATCTCAGAAGTGCTTATACCAGCTTGCTCTTTGCTTATGGGGCCTCCAAAAGTTTATTCCTCTCTATTCCTTTGAGCATATTTCCAAGCTCTGCTTCCTGATTCTGCTGGTGCACCTTGCCTGTTCTTCATTTATGACATTGTAGGAGGTTTGTATTTTTATGAGCCACCCAGAACAAGAAGGAGACAAAAGCAGATTGTGACCAGGATGAGCAGATGGCTGTGCTCTGGAGCTGGCCTCTCAGAAAGGTCATCATCCAATCTTTATGTAGTACACTCATGTAGTATACTTTGTGTGGAGTGCTTATAAAGGCATGAAGAGGTCAAGCCAGACTCCCACAGGCCTCTGCATTGTTTCACAATGCATTCAGCTGCAAGTAATAGAATCATTGATTAAAGGTAATTTAAACAAATAAGAGTTTGCTTTTCTCCCACCACAAGGAGCCTAGGGGTGGGAGAGTTCTGGAAATGACTCAGCAGCTGGATGATGTCAAAGGTGCTCTGGCCTTTGAAATGCTCTTGCTCTTTATTTTTGCATTTTTCTTCATAGTTAGAAGTCAGTTGCTGCAAATCTGGACATAGCACCCATACTCAAGCCAGGAAGGAGGAGGAGAAGGAAGAGGGAGAGACTGCTATAACCCTGCCTCTATCCTCTTATTAGGGAGCTAGAGGCCTGGTGCATGAATTCATGTATGGGTAGGGCCTGGCCACCCCGCCTCTGGTTGAACTCCAGTCAAACTCCCAGTCGAGGGGACAGTTTGCATATTAGCCTTTTATTAGATAGGATTAGATGCCTTCCCGGGATCACTCAGAAGACTTCCCCGAAGCACTGAATGGGAGGATCTACCATAAGGAGAAAATTCTCCAAAAGGAAGTTGAGAAGGTGTTAGAAAAGAGAGGTGACTTTCTGGGCAGGAGAGAGAGAGAATGAGAAAGAGAGGGAGAGGGAGAGAGAGGAGATGGAGCACAAGGTCAAGTACATAAAGAGACATGACTTGCTCTTTAATGTTCATCCTTTAAGTTACAACAAAACTGCAATTTGCCAGCTCTATAGAAACCTTATTACACATATTGTACACTGTTCCACTCCATTCATTCCAGCAGTGCTGAGCAGGGGAAGGCAGAGAGATGTCTGCCATCAAGATTTTCTGGAGGTGTTCAGGTCCTTTTAGTTCCGAGTGGAATTTTTTTAAACTCTCTTTCAATTTGTGACCCCTTTGCCCTTCATAGGTTTCTAATAAATTCCCTTTTTGCTTGTAAGCCAACAACCTTAACTGAAAAGATTATAAATAACAGTTTTACTTCATGCACACAAAACATGACATGATTAGTGGATATTCAGTCTACATGTAATGTTACAGAAATTGTGCAAAGAAAGTGACCCTAAATATGTTTGCTGCAATCACACCATGCACTTTCATGGATCCCTGTCTCAATGCTTTTTCAACCTCTGTTCTATCCTAACAAATGTCCTGTGTTCTTGGAGCAGCCACTCTTTGAGGTGGACATCAAACACATGACGAGCCGCTTTTCTTGGGAACTTCCCTGGATTCAGTGGCTGTCTCTGAACTACCTAAGTTGGATCTTCAGGTCTCTCTATACAAACCAGGGATGCGCTTCTGACTCAAGCTGGGCCAATCAGATTCTTCTAAAAACGTGGAATTTGGGCTGAGACAGGCAGAGATGAGGAGTTGGTGGAGGATAGCTATGCCCATGTACACTCTTTAGAATGATCCTGGACTTTTGAGGCCAAGGGCTCCATAATTTCTGCATTTTCACTATTCTTGAGATTAACTTTTTCATATCCAGCTTGGATTCCTTGAAACAACCATGACCCTTAGAATAACTCTTTTTTATTTAAACTAACAAGTCTAGTTTTTTTAAGTTACAACCAAAATAACCTTATTAACACACTCATGATTCTCTGATTTTTCAAGACTGTTATGTTCTCTTTCCCATGAAGCCACCTCTGACTCACCCTCCTCCAGCAGGCAAAATTTGCCCCCTTTCTCTTCTGTGGTCTCATAATACTTATTGCTCACTTCTGCTGCAGCATTTTGTACACTATTATATAAACTTTTGTGTACATAGACCAAGGGTTCCTCAAGGAAAGAAGCAGACTTATCTATGCTGGTGTGTGTAACGCTGATTTCAGTACTTGCTATATAATAAGAGCTCAACTGGAGACAGGTTCTGTGAAGAGTTAAACCTATTCCTTTTGTATGTCTAGGTGAATGCTGCAAAGGGATGTCAGCAGCAGACCAGCTCTGTTCAGCTCACATCATGACCACAATGAACTCTACAAGCTGTCAGAACCCCTTTGTCCCATTGGCAGGTCTGTTTGTGGCATGTTGTTTGGAGTGAAAAGCCATCAGATAAGGGACGAGAGATTCCCTTGGTTGTAGAGATTTCTTATTTCCAGAGAGTCTGACCTGGTGGACCTTCTTGCTATCTTATTGACCCCTTGGTGACTGCAGTTGGTCCCCGAGGATGCCTCCCTGCCTGAGGGAAGAGAGCCAATGGGAAACATCAGAGAGCCTGACCACACTCTTATTCTAATTCACAAGGGTTTGGTTCTGACAGGCTTCAGAGAAACTCCTGGCTCTCACCCTGATCTGAAACGTAAAGACAATTGCAACGTGGGTGAACACAAAACTCCTGGAAAAGTGAGAACTTTCAGAATGACCGGTCCAATGCATATAACTCTGACCCAAGCTGCAAGAAGCAAGTGCAATTATGGGAAAGTAGGGCAAGAGGATAAATCTGATGCTGAGCAACATTAAAGTGCTCAGAGCACAACATCTGAAAAGTTGGGGTACAAGGCCAAAGCTTTGCTTTCAATTGAGTTGCAGAATCTATAAAAAAGAAATGCTATCTGCCTCAGGGTCCTGTGGCTGTGCCATTTGGGACTGGATGAGAAAGGTGGAAACTGCCTAGAAGAAAAAGTTATCTGAAGGTCCTATGCAAAGGATAACTGATAATTATAATGAAATAGTGAAGATACAATAACAATAATAACAGCTAACATGCCAGACACAGTTGTAAGTGCTCTGGTTGTTTATTGCATTCAATCTTCATAATATACTTAAGAGATCAATGTCTCTATTAGCCTCGTTTATAGAAATGAAAGCAGCCCTGGATGTCATATTTCTTGCTTAAGCTCTCACAACTGGTCAGAGCGGACTCAAGATGCGGCTCAGAGCCCTTGCACTGAGCCTCCAGGCCAAGGATGCTCTTCAGCCACCGTGGGATCTCCTCTACCTTTGCAAATGTCGGTGCCTCTGTCAGGACACTCTCAATAATTGATAATAATAAGGTAACAAGATGGACATTTTCACCAAACCTCTATGCAACAGATCTCAGATGTCAGCATGGGTTGTGAGATAGGCCAGTCAGAAGAACATTAAAAAGTGAAACTCCAGCCAAGTAGTGGAAAAATAAATATTAAATGTTTCACCTTTGTGGAGGGTATAACAGGATGGGGAGAAATGGGAAGAGGGTATCTCTGAGTTCTCTCTGAAGCGATGACATGAGCATGAAGACTTGAATGATATAAATCATGTGGACGTCTGGAGGAAGAGCTTTCTAGAGAGAGATAATATCAAGTAAGTGCAAAGATTCTGAGGTAGGTGCTTCCTTGATGGATTCAAGGAACACGAAGGCCAGGGTGGCTAGAAGAGAGTGCATTCCAGCAAGAGTCAAAGGAGCCGAGGTCCTGGAGGCAGTGGGGCCTGCGCCCTCTTAGGCCATTGCAAAGCCTTTGACTTTTTCTCAAGGGGGAATGGAAAGCTCAGGAAATTTGTAGTAAAGAAGTGCTGTGCTCTGATATGTATTTTTAAAGAAGAGTGCTGTGGTGAAATCCAGAGGATCAATTAAAAGGCAGTCTTTATCTGGATGAGGTAAAAATAATAAACATTTATTTCTCACAGTTCTGGAGACTAGGCAGTCCAAGGTCAAGGTGCTGGCGGATTCAGTGACTGGTGAGAGCACATTTCCTAGTTCATAGAAAACTGTTGTCTCCCTGTATTCTCACATGATGGGAGAAGTGAGGGCGATCTCTGGGGCTTCTTTTATAAGGGCACAGTCCCATTCATGAAGACTCCATCTTTGTGATTTAATCACCACCCAAAAGCTCCATATCCCCTATCATCACATTGGAGGTTAGGTTTCAACACATGTATTCTACAGGGATACAGATATTAAGTCTATAGGAAAGATTACTAAAATATTCCAGCTGAAAGGTGATAATGTCTTTGGACAGTGGTGGAAAGTAATCTTACTCTGGCTTAATTTTAAAAGAGAAGCCAACAGTATTTGCTGACCAATTGGATATGAAGTGTAGAAAGAGAGGAATTGAGATAATCCCAAGACTTGGGTCCTTAATAACTGAAGGAAGAAAGTTTCCATTTTAAGTGCTAGCAACACTTTAAGAGCAGCTAGTGGCGGTTTATCATGAGTTCAGTATTGGATATGTTAGCTTAGAAATGTCCATACATATTCAAGTGGAGATATTTAATAAGCAATATCTGGGGTGGAGACTTACCCTTGGAAGCCATCAGCCTAAAATAACAAGGTCAGATAAAACAACCTAGTCCAGACAGAAAAAAGTCTGAGACTGAGCTGAACTGCCCTTCAATGTTGAAAGGCAAGAGACATAAGAAGGAGCCAGCAAAAGAGGTTGAGAAGAGTTCTTGCCCAGTAAGACAACAGAATGATCAGAAATGAAGATAAGTCTCTTAGGAAGGAGGGAATCATCGACTATGTCAACTTCTGCTGAGAGGCTAAGAAGATCAGGGCCTGAAAAATTACCTTAGATTAAGCAGCATGAAGGTACTGAGGACAATGACAAGTGCTCAAGCCATAGAAATGGAAACTGGTCGAGTGGGTTCAAGGAAAATGGGAGGAGAGCACATAGGTAGAGCGAGTACAGGCAATGCTTCTGACAATCTTTACTGTAAAGACACTGGGGCCTTAGCCAGTTTGGCTCAGTGAATACAGAGTCAGCCTGTGGACTGAAGGGTCCTGGGATCAATTCCAGTCAAGGACATGTGCCTGGGTTGTGGTCTCAATCCTCAGTGTGGGTCATGCAGGAAGCAACCGATCAATGATTCTCTCTCATCATTGTTGTTTCTATCTCTCCCTTCCTCTCTGAAATATATATATATAAACGAGAGTGGAGAAACCAGGCAGCATCTGGGGTGAAAGAGGTATAATCAAGAGCTTGAATGCTTATGATAATGGTCCAAAAGAGAAAGAAAATCTATGTGAGAGAAATAAAGGACATATTTTCAGGTTGACAGGCATCCTTCCCAGACAAGAAGGGATTAGCCCAATGACAAAAGTACGTGCAGTCCAATAGGAGGAAGTGTAGCACTTATGGGCAAAGATACAGGTGTCAATCAAGCTGTTAGCTGAAGTGTTGGAAACCTGTAAAAGATATACTGAGTGTTTCTATTTTCTCAAGAAACTATGAAGCAAGGTTATAGCTAAGAGTGAGGAGAAGAAGGAGGAAGGAGGTATAAAATAGTTTCCTTGGAGAAGGGGGGAGAACATGAGCCAGGAGTATGCAGGATAATTACCAGGTGCACTAAGGCCTATGAGTGGACATAAAGGGAGAGAGAGAGAGAGAGAGAGAGAGAGAGAGAGAGAGAGAGAGAGAGGTCAGCAATGGGCACAGTCAGGGATTTTCCTCGAGCCACATCCAGCTGAGACCATGCAGGCATGGAGTTGGGCAGGGACTTTGGTCTCACACAGCTGGCTAAGTGGAAAAGCGTGACAGGAGAGGCCACCTTGTCGGAGAGAGAGCTCATGGATACCACGTCGGCCTTGTGTTAATCCAAAAGGCATTTGGCACTGGGATGCCTTTGTGTTCTTGGAATTTTATGAACTTTAATTGCAGCAGTCGGTTGTTAACATTTGCTGAGTTTCTCGCTGCCAGATGGCGTTCTAAGCACTTCACAGGGATTGCCTTATTAAACTTCATGACAACCATATGAGCCAGGTGCTCTTATTATTCCCATTTTGCTGATAACAATACTGAGACACACAGAGAGATTGAGATATTTGTCGGAGGCCACACAGATAATAAATGGCCAAGTCAGAGGAGGCATCTGAGGGGTTACTACAAAGCACAGATAGAAGTCCCACCACTGCCACATACCTCCCAGCACCATAAATACTACAGAAGTCTTGGATTTGCTGGATATTTTGGTGCCTCGTGTAAAATCTCAGATATCCTAAATGTGGATAGCAGATGGGCAAACGTATCCCAATTTATTGCCTAATGTATAAAGGGCTCTAACTTAGCTTCAGTCTGGAGGCATGCTTGTTTAACGGAGCCATTCTAACCCAATTACTGGAGCTGGAAAAGGAAAGAATGATGGCTGGGAATTCACAGCCAGCCTGCCTTAATTGTTAGCAAATGGGGGTGGGAGAAAGTTTGCCTTGATTCCTAAACGTCCTGGTAATTAACAATATTGTGACTCAACATCACATCCACACACCCACAACGTTTGCATTCTGGCATTCTGAGGGCGGGTGCTGAATCCACCACGCTTCCCTGTGAATAACCAGAGAAATGGCCTGTGGGTCTACCGCAAGGGGAAGGAGAGAGACGTCTCAGTTAAATCATTTAAAAACCAATATATTGAACTCCTAAACCCTGTTTTCTTACGCATCTTAATCCTCTGGTTCCCATGCCCTTTGAACCCTGAGTCATTTTGCCATTTCAGCAGCTCCTCCCAGTCTTTCCCAGCTGCTAGAATCCAGCCAAGACCTTGGATTGCCTGCATAATAACCTCAAGGTAACCCATTTTGCCATATATGATAGTTTGGGATGTGACAAATACCTTTCTGGTGGAAAGCATCAAATCTCTTCCTTGTTTGAAGGTTTGGGACTGGTAATTTCGCTTTTGGCTGACTCGGTAGAGGACACACTGATGCACAAGGCCCCTGTAGGAGAACTGGGTCAGTGAGTAAGGAAGGGACCTAAAGGACATGCTTCAGGGTCCAGGAAAGTGCCCAGAATGAAGTCTGCTGGTATGCAGGTGAAATGGAGAGTCCTGGGGAACACCCCCCAACAATCATGGAGGAGCCAGTTTCACCAAACCAGGCACTCATTACAGAGTCTGACATTAACAGGCTCAAAAACTCTTAGTGCCAAGTTCAAGACCTGACACATGCATGGCATTGGTTCTGAAGCTTTAAGGGTGAACAAGAGTGACTTTCCCACTGCAATTTTTTATTATTTTTTAATATATTTTTGTTGATTTCAGAGAGGAAGGGAGAAGAAAACAGAGATAGAAATATCAGTAATGAGAAAGAATCATTGATTGGCTGCCTCCTGGATGTCCCCTATTGGGGATAGAGCCTGAAACCCAGGCATGTGCCCTGACCAGGAGTCAAACTGTGACCTTCTGGTTCATAGGTCGAAACTCAACCATTGAGCAATACCAGCCAGGATCCCACTGCAATTTTTTAAAAAACATTTAGTTAAATAACCCATTTTATTGGATAGGGATTAGAAAAACTAGGATAAAGGGGGGGGGGGATTCTATACTCTCGCATGAAGATAAGACACATAAACACTTTTAAGTCTTTCCACCAAGACTTCTACATCTATATCTGCACATAAGCATATTTTACATAGATGGCTCTGTACTGTATGGACTACTTTGCAAGTCTCTTTTCCACTTGTCAATACGTCATGTTCAGCTTTCAATGTCAGCACACACAGCTCTACATAATTTTAAATGACTCCACTGCAGTCCTTTGGGTCAGTGTACTCAGATTCATTTAATCAGCCCCCATTGCTAGATATTTATGCTGCTTTCAATTTTTCCTTATTATAAATAAAGATGCAATAAATATTTTTGCTCATCCAGTCCCTGCCCTTGAGGAACTTGCAGTATTAAAATTTGGGATGAAGATCCCATTGCTTTACTTTGTGGCAGGTAAAATAATGACTGTTGTTTTTAATAAAAACACTGATAATAAACACCACTTTCATTACGCCTTTACCATGCCAGGCACGGTGCTTTATTCCCCTATTCACTTAATTCTTACAATTTTGTGGGGTTGGAATTATTCCTATCCTTATTTTGTAGAAAAGGAAATTGAAGCTCAAAAAGAGCAAGCGACTAGCCCAAGGTCACATACAGGGTAGGCAGCAGAGACATCATTCAAATCTAGGTCTGTAGACACCAAAGCTACAGGTGAAACACTAAACTTCCTCTTGACAGTGTCTTGGAACCAGTGTTCCTGGATTTCAGCCTCAGACCTACTTCTTATCAGGTTCAAGTTGAAATAATAACACAGCGATAATGGACCCCTTGAGTAGACGGGTTTCTTCCCTCCGTATATGCCTGCTCCTTTGCAATGTGAGTTCGAAGCTCCTCCCTGCAAGAGTGGAAGTTGTTTCCCCACCCTGGAATCAGCCCTGGCCTCTGTGGTTTGCTTTAGCTGCTAGAATGGGGTAGGTGGGCCATTGCTCCAGTTCTAAGCTCAGATCTCATGTGGCTCCACAGCTTCTGCCCTGGCCTGAGAACCTGCCTCTGTCATGCAGACAAGCTCAACTAGCCTGTTAGAGGATGAAGGGCATGTGGTTCAGTGGCCCCATGTCCCTGGCCAGCAGAACCTCCCACCCAATTATGAGCTCATAATGCTTAATGTTTTAAGCCCACAAATGATGCGATGTTTATTATGTAGCAAAAGCTAATGGGTACCTGATTGGGTTGTGTGTGGGTGATGCAGTCAGGGAGAAAGGGGGCTCCAGTGGAGGCTGTGAGCCACGTGGCTGGGAAGGCTTCACAGAAGAGGTGACAGCTCATGCATTGCAGGGTGTGCAATAAATAGCAACACCTCCTGAAGCAGAACGGAGAGGTGGGCCTGCATGTACAATTAGATAAACCTCCGCTGTGGCTGCGGGTTGCCGGGTTGCTAGAGACATCTCTCCAGAGCCCGAATTAAGCAGAAACCTCCCTCTGCCCGGAAAGAGAGCTCGATGTCATTTACACACCAAGTGAAAAATAAAACACCTGGCAGATTCCCTGGCAGCTCTCACAGGGCTATCCTGAGGCTGGCGCAGAGATGAGCTGGATGATGATGGTCTGTCTCCCTTTCAAGTGGACAATTGAAATTCCAGTCTCGGGCACAGGAAAATGTTGTTCTTCTCCCATGTCTCCTCCCCCCTGACTGGGGCCAGGCCCTGAGGCATCCTGTGTCCTGAGAAGTCCTGAAGGAGCAGTCTTCCTGACCCACTGACAAGGCACGTACTGCTAAGTGTTTTCTAGTAACCATTATACACGCATCCCAGCAGGGCTGCTCTTAGCAGTGTCCCAACGAAAGAATTGAGCCAGAGTGAGTGATTCAACAAGTCATCCACCTATTCATTCATTCATTCATTCATTCATTCATGCCACAAACATTCCC
Source organism: Antrozous pallidus (assembly GCA_027563665.1). Lineage (NCBI taxonomy): Eukaryota > Metazoa > Chordata > Mammalia > Chiroptera > Vespertilionidae > Antrozous > Antrozous pallidus. Next base: position 190,472,165 of record CM050508.1, read on the forward strand.
AATGAGTCTGAGATGCTTAGGATGGAGGACAGACATAAGCAGATGCCTGGGGTTCATAAAATCTGCCTTCATTAGCCACTGCTTTCTTCTTTGATTCCCCTGGTTGCTCACAAATGCATCTCTTAAATATCCTGTGCCTGTCTTAATGAAATCTAGCTGAGAAAGCCAGAGATCTAAAAAGGGAACCAGGAGTTGTCCCTACCTGGTCCGGATTGGTGATAGAAGCAGCATCTGAAGGAGCCCAAGGGGCTGGAATTGTGAGAAGAGAAAGTTAAAGTGAGGGGGGTGTCTGGATGCTGAAACCCATCCACTTCTGGGTTTTGGTATCACCTAGGAGGAAAAGAGGGACACAGGCAGAGTTGCTGAGGCTGAGTAGGAAGCCAAGGTGATAGTTGGAGTCCCAAGGGCACTGTTGCCTTTATTGTGCCTCCTAATAATGGTGACAATTCTTCATGCCTGAAAGTATTTTTCAGCACTCGTTTGTTAATGTCTTATTGACCTGGCCTTGTGGGAGTTGCTCATGCAACTAAGGAGGGATCTAAGGGAGGATCCTGCCTCTTGGAACCCATAGTCTGTTGGGACAGATAAGTCTTCATACACATCAGTGCCTTCCAAGGTGATAGGCACTATAGTGGGAATAGGCCCAGGATGTACAGAGAACAGAACCCAGGGGCCTGAGCAGGTCAGGGTGGGCTGCACATTTGGGTTGAATGAGTAGGAGTTTTCAGTTGATGAAGAGGCATTTCAGGAGGATTAAGAATTTGAATGCACTAAGTTGAAACAGAATGAAAAAGTATGGAACATCCCAGTGTCCCTGAGTGTAAGATGAACATGGTTCAGTGGGAAACGGGCTGGAAAAAAGCAGACAGGGGCCAGATTGCATAGGGATTTATGGGCCAATTGAAGAAGCCTGGACTTCATCCTGAAAAAAAAAAATGTGAATCTGTTGAATGGCTTTGACCAGAGAATAATGTGATCAGAGCTGTGTTTTGGAAGGAGTTCTCAGTAGCTGTGTGGAGGATGGCTTAGAGTAGGAAAAACCAAGGGGAGTTATACCAGCAAGGAGATGCTACAGGAATCTTGGCAAGAGATGATGGTGGCAGGTGTGGTGGGAGAGCTAAACACATTGGGAGATGGATTCAAAGCCTTTCTGGATCCCTTACCAGCTATGTGATCTTAGAAAAATTACTCAATCTCTCTGCACTCGACTTTTTCATCTATAAACTAAGGATAATAAAAGAAACGACCTCATATCAGTTACTTTATGAATAAAATGAGATAGTCCATGTAAGTCATTTGAACCATTCCTGGTACATTGCAAATGCTCTATAATTACTGATTATTCTCATTTAATTCATTAGACCTGATGATGATTGGATGTGGACAATGAGCTAGAGGGTAAGTCTAGACTTGCTTCTACAGAGCTAGCTAGGATGCTATCATTCCCAGAAGCAAGATATATGGGACTCTTGCAGAAAACTTACTCCTCTCCAGGAAGATGGGGGTGGTACTTGGTGCACATAGCTAGGCTCCTACCCTCCACTTCTGCCTGAGGACTCCTGCTAATTCGGTCTTTGTGTTTCAAGAGTAGACTAGCTTCCTACCCAAGACTAATAGCAATAATGTCACATCTGCTTGTCTTCTTCAAACCTCACAATTAGGTCATAAGTAAGACAAGGATACTATTTTCCCATTTTTACAGAAGTGGAAACTGATGCTCAGTGCCAAGGAGAGATGGATAAAAAGGGGAAGATCCATGAGTTGGCACTCAGGTCTGACTCTCAAACCCAGTACTCTTTCCATGACCTAAAGTTGCTCCCATCCTTTGCTTCCTCATGGGCTTCCCAAAGTCCCCGCGACAGCACAGAACCCCACCGAAGCTCCAAACTCTGCCCTTCCTATCTCCTGAAGATAGAAGAGAGACTTCTGAGTCCCACCAAGACGGTGGAACAAAGAGTGTCCCAGCTTTGCTTGAGTTTCCAAAGAAAGAATTCAACCCCTGAAGCCCTTGTTATAAGCCTTGAGATCTCTGGTTACAATGAAAGGAGGGAGGGAGAGATGTAATACTTAGCCACCCTTTAGAGAGTGGGCCAAAGATGAGCAGAGAGGGAGGGAAAACTGTAATCTTTCTCTAAGCTCTGACATTCACCATCTCATTGACCGCTCATATTCGCCATGAAATAATCAATATCATTTCCATTTTCATTTCCATTTTTCGTATGAAGGGAATGAGAGCTAGCGAGGTTAAGTACCCAAATTCTTTATCATTCTGTGATAACAATCCTGCCTTAAAATGAAGAAATTCGGACATGAGACCCTGTGTTGAGACCTCCTCCTCTCACTGGGTATATTTTCTTACCAACTTGGGAAGGTGGGACTCAATCTTTAATCACTGCTTCTGTGAGGATAACCAGGCAAATTAAACACTTTTAAAGGAGCTGGGTGGAGCAGGAGGATGGGCAGGTGGCTTGGAGAATTCAGTGTGTATCTGTCTGTACATTTAAATGATCTGAGTGGACATTTAAATGAAAATATCAACTGCCAGGAAGTCTGATAAGCACTTTATATAATTATTGCATTTAACACCCTTATGAATTAGGTCCTATAATCATCCCATTTTCTAGCTGAGAAACCTGAGGCTCAGAGAATTGGAAGAACCTCTTGCTCCAAAGTCATAGGGCTACTCAATAGCAGAGCCCAGTCCATGTTCTTAACTGGTGGTCAATGCCACCTTCTAAAGGAGAAGGGAACACCCTACTAGTTAGTGGACAAGGTGGGCAGGACCCATAAGCCATCCATGACATGTGTATCCATCTAGAAGGCGAGAGGGAAATCCGTGAGTTTAATTCCTAATATGAGCCTGAAACAAAAGCTTTTAGCCTTGGGCTCCATCCCAAAATGAGGTCCACAGCTAAGAATCTTGTATCAACCCCATAATAGAGTTGTTGCAATCATTGCAGAACAGAAGGGCAGTGACAGCATACAGATGACAGCACAGATCTCATGACATTTAAGACCTAAGACTCCAGTCTCACCACTGATAAGGATTAAGGATTTGGATGATAAGCTCCTTGACTATGGGCAGGAGATTTACTTTGTTTGGCTCCAGATTCCTCAGCCGTAAATCAGGGCCAATAACAATCCCTATTGTTCTGGTTCTTGTTGCTTAGTAATTAACTATCCAAAAACTTACCTGTTTAAAACAACTATTCATGACTTTGAGGGTCAGAAATTTGGGGAAGATGAGGCTGGCCAGATCTGCTCAGAGGCTCTCATATGATGGCAGTCAGATGTCATGTGGTACTGCTGCTGTCCAAAGGCTCAGCTGAGCTGAACGTCTAAGATGCTCATTCCATGCCTAGCAGTTAGTGCCAGCTGTCGGCTGCAAGCACAGCTGGACTGCTCCTTGGAGTTTGTACACATGGCCTCTCCAGCTGAATAGTCTCAGGGGTGAACTCCTTAAATAGCAACTCAGAGTTCCAAAAATGACAACCCCAGCTAACAAGGGAAAGCTGTACTCCTTTTAGGGACCAAGCCTCAGACATCACTGTCACTTCCATTGCACTCTATTGATTAAAAGTGATTCACAGGGCAGCCACATTCAAGGGCAGAGAATTAAGCTCTATCTCTTTATTGGGGGGTAAGAAAGGTCTAGAAGAGCATATGAAACAGGAGATATGGTGGTCACCATTGAAAATAAAACCTGCCAGCCTTGTGTTTTGTTCGGTATTGTACATAGATTAAATAGGCATTCCATAGAAAACATCTAAGACTATGCTTGGCATATAGGTTATTAGACACATGTTTGGGAGCTGTTTTTCACCATATCTATAGTAGAAAGGGTTGAGGGAAGAATAAAAGGGATTACTGGTGGTTATTGATAGCCATTGGTCTTTGCCAAGATTTTCCCAAGAAGTAGAGTTACTTGACCATTTAGCAAGTAAATGGCCCCAAGGAAGAAAAAAGTGTGTGTGGGGGGGTGCACCTCCAGGAGAGGAAAGGAGGAGAGTGTCAGGTTTTTTCTGGCTGAAAGGCCTGAAGTATTGGTGAGGAGAGGTGTAATCCAGAAGCTAGGCAGAAAGAGGTGAGAACAAAGACAGGACTGATCGATGCTGAAGTGGGTGGGATCAGCACATCCTAGGTTCATGGTGCATGAGAAGAGGAGAAGACAAGTTTTAGGAGAAAAAAAAATAACCCATCAAGCCTGGCAGGGGGACCTACATGAAATCCAAGATTACATGGCTTGGTCCATGGCAGCTGAATCCTAATGGGCTTGTGTCTGGGTTAGTCCATGAGGACAAGGAAGTTGTCTTGCAAATCTGTTCATTTTGGGGACAGGAAGCTGGACTGGAAGTGTTTCCTTCTTTGTTTCCTAGAATATTTGTTAAGCTATGCATTCACAATGGAGATGAAGGTGGCCATATCTGAATTTCCTGAGAAAATACTGCACTATTTTACTATTGCTCTTACAGTAAAATCCAAACTCCCTAACAGTCTACAGACCAAGCATCATTTAGCCTCTGCTATTTCTACACTCCCATCTTAAACTTCTCTCTCCCACTTGCTAGATTTCACTCCCATTGAACTTCTTTCAGAGGCTTAAGCACTAAGCTTTTTTTGCTCTAGGCCCTTTGTACCTACTGTTTTCCCTGATAGAATGGTCCCGCCTTCTCCCTATACATGGTTGGCCCCTTGAGATCCTCTAGATCTCAGCTGGAATTTCACCTCTTCAGTGAAGATTTTCCTAACCACCCTATCTAAACTGGCTGTTCCTTCGTATTCTCTTTTAAAAGTACCCTGCTGCTTTTATTCAAATTATTTAATCAGAATTTTGTGTATTTATGTGTTGGGATTATTTCTTTAGTTATTGTGTCCTTTCTGATTAGCCTGTGAGTTATCTATAAATAGGGCCATGACTGTCGTTTTCACTTTATATACATACCACCTAGCCAAATGCCTGTTCAAGAATTAATATGAGTTGTGGCAAAGTCTGGAATCTCAGTGTGGCTGAGGTAGAAGGTATGGACTTTGTCCAGTTACAAAGCTATAGGTCAGGACATACTGAAATGTTGGAAATGGTGGTGGCCAGGAAGCCTCAGGTAAGCAAGCAGTGGTGGGATCAGAAGATGAATGTTGCTCCTGAGGGTAAAGGCCTCCTGAAGGAAGCTGTGTCCAAAGCTGATCTCCCTTCCCTAGTGTGTCCTTTTTGAGATGGTTTTCCAGGAAACACTTTTTCTGTACAGATGAATTTGAGTATTTTGTCATATTAAAAATGAAAGTGATCACCCAATATGCTGCTGCTACCAGGAACAGACTTTAACTGATGGCCTGCCACTTGGGAGGGGCTCTGCTGGGGACCTGACATCACCTACCTGCTCAGGTCAGACTTCTCTCTGTGGTCCTGAAATGTTCTGTCTAAAATTGTCCTTGCAGAAGCCTACATCTCAAAAGACCTAAAAGAATACAAATTCAGATGTGTACATGCACATGTACTCACACACACACACACACACACACACACACACACACACACACACAACTCTATAGACCCATACATCATAAACTCACCCACATATACTCTCATACTAGTAAACAGTGAAATGGCAAAACTCAATTGCTGTGTTTGCATTGAGCTCCTGCTGTGTTTATGCCAAGAGTTACGATGAATTAGGCCCTTTTTTGAAACAAAAGACCATTATGTCCCCTGAGGTATAATCACTGAAAATCCACAATTATTTCTCTCCCTGCATCCATGCCTCTTGAAATATGACTTAGCACATTTCCCCATCTAAGATTAGAATCTATTTCCTGGCCCCTTGAAACAGGGCCAGCCTCAGGAATTGCTTTAGCCAACAGATAATGACAGAAGTGAGATAACACCAGTTCCTAGCCTACCTCTAAAGAGGCCTTGGGTACTCCCATTCTCCCTCATGGAAACTTACCCAGCTGTCATGTGCACAAGCCCAAGTTTCCTGCTAGAGGATGAAAGAACACACAGGGCAGAGAGGAACCACCCTCGCTGAACTTCTCTAGACAAGCCAGTCCCCCTCCGATGGCAGACACACAGGTGAGCACTATTGAGATTTGTCTAGCCAATCAGTGAACTTGTGAGAAATAATAAATGGTTGTGTCTTAAAGTCACTAAGTTTGATGTAGCTTGGTACCTTAAAATAGCTAACATATACATCTCCTTACATGAAGAATTAAATATGAACTTTTTCTGAAAGTAATATGTCCTCAAACATTAGATGTTGCTGATTATAAAGCCCCAGAGGATGTGGTCCAAAGGGAGCTGCTTTGGGAGTAAGGAGTCCAAAATCTTCATTCCAACTCTGCCACCAACGGACTGGGTGACCTTGGGTAAGTTACTTACATCTCTGGACTTTGAGTCCTTTTTCTATACATTAGAAGAATAACTGTAGCTAATTTTAGGTCCTTAGGATTTTGACACACATTCTGTGGTGCCATGACTTTCAGTTTTTGCTACTTTCATCTGCAAAGCAAGAGAAGATAATTCACAATTCTCTCTGTCTTGCAGGATAATCCAAAAGGATGAAGTGCTATTTCCTGGGTTGCACCTCTGCTTCCAGACAGTGTCAGGAATTTGAGTGTCTATGCAGCAGGAACAGACACCCTGAGATGCTGGGTTGGTGATAATTTACTGGCTTTTACCAACATATGTAAGAGCACAGACTTTCAGCTCATATTAGAAGTTGGGATGAAACTGATGTGACTCCCAGTCAATCTTTATCACATCTCTGAAAGAAGCACAAGCATCCCATTGAAACATGCACTGTGGTCCCCTCTTCTCTTCTCTCATGTTCCCTCTGGGTTAATAACATTTGGTTTGTCAGATGAGATAGGCTTCCTAGGATCAAAGAGGTGCCGGACAGGCAAAAACATATGTATGTAACATGGCTCAAAGAGAAAATTGCTTGCAGTGATTTACAGACCAGTATAAAGGTTGAGTGGAGTAAAATTATTTCTGTGGATAGTTTTGAGTGAGTTCTAATAATTCTACTAAAACTTGTTTCCGATATGGAATCTAGGCAATGCCAGGGTAAAACCGAAGTCTGGAGTCTGGTTTAAGACAGTGTCAGTGGCTCAGGAGACAACGCTGCAGGTGGACTACGGAATTGTGGGACCAGGATCAGGTGCTCCCATGACAGGACACCAAAATCAAGCCATCAGAAAGCTCTAAATCTGAAGGCCATGGAAAAATCAGAATTTAGGACCGTGTACCCGAGATCAGCAGCTATGCCAGCACACACAGAAGATAAAGCTAGCAAGGAACCTTGTGCTGGCAGTGTTTAAAGACAAAATGAATAGTGTATTGTTCACACTTTTTTTGGCTGCAAATCACAGAAAACCCAACCTAAAATGACTAATCTGAAATAGAATTTAGTGGATCACAAAACTGATTAAGGCAGGGGACAGAATGGCTTTCAGGCTTCATACATAGCTTGAAACGATGTCACCAGGACCCAGTTTTCTCTGTCTCTTGATTAGTCCCTGCTCTTCCTAATGTGTTGTTTTTGACAGGTTCCTTTCTCATTTGTGGGCATAAGAAAGCTACAGCTGCACTCAGACCTTTCATCCATTGCAATTTACACCCACCAGGAAGAGAGAGGCTGTGTGTGTGTGTGTGTGTGTGTGTGTGTGTGTGTGTGTGTGTTGCACGCATGTCTCAACAGTATACACAAAGTCCTGTGTCTGACTCTTATTGGTCCAATTAGGCCATGTGATCATACTTGTACCAATCCCAGTGCCTAAAGTTGGGCCACACACTGATGGGCTTAGGCCAATTGGGACCTACTGTCAGAGATGGCAGCAGTCAACCCACCTGAACCTGTGGAACTCATAGTGGAGAAAGAGTACCTCTCCAAAGGAAATCTTTTTAATTTTTTTAAAAAATATTTTTATTGATTTAAAGAGGAAGGGAGAGGGAGAGAGAGAGAGAGAGAGAGAGAGAGAGAGAGAGAGAGAGAGAGAGAAACATTAATGGTGAAAGAGAATCATTGATTGGCTGCCTCCTGCAAACCCCACACTAGGGATCAAGCCCACAGCCCAGGCTTATGTCCTGACCAGGAATTGAATCATGACCTGCTAGAATCAAACACTGAGCCAGGCCAGTCCAGCTCAAGATTTTTTTTTTAACCAGAAGATGGGTCAATAGATTTTGGAGGGGGAAAAATCCCACAGGTGTTCATTATAAGCTGAAATGGACAGAAATATGGAGCAAGAATCAGAAGCCTTCCAACCTGAGCACTGAAGATTTTCTGAAAACAAAGGGTGAAAGTCGTTGCCAGCAGACAAGGATTTAGATGATGAATATTAGTAATATAAGCCAAATCACGGCTAGAGATAAAGGAACAGGCTTTTTGGAGGGCTCCTTCTGGCCTGGAGGGCTCTGGAGTTACAGAAATTCAGATGTTCTGGACACTGTATCCACAAGAAGGATCTGCCAACCAGGGAGGGTCCTCATATACAGTACATCTAAACTGTGAAACCAGTGAAATGGAACTGATGTTTCCAGGGACTAGGACTCAAGTAAGGATAAGCTGCTCTGAAAACAACAACATGCAAACAGGTTGGGATTTTTTTAAATCTAGGCATATTTTAAAGCATGTCAAGTGGAGCTCTGATTCTTTTGTATGTTGCATAAACCTCCATGCAGCCTGCAGATGCAAAGGAGGTCATGTTTAATGCTCAAATTATCATACCTCTGTGCTCCCACCTGGTGGATTACAACATCTATAAAATAAGATCACAGTCTTCTCTACAACTCTGTCACCTGGGCCCAAAGCAGTTCTGTTTGTTCCCGAGTCCATGATATCTCTGTACAAAACAACTCGATCAGCTTTGGCTTTATTCCTCTCATTGGTGAAGCTGAAACCTGGCATCTGGATGCAGGAACGAGGGAGGGACAGAAGCACAACATCTCTCCCTTTGTTTTTTTCTTTCTCTATGCTGTTCCTAGACTCCAATAAACAGCCATCCTCCTCCTATACAAATAAATGTAAGTGGGGGAATAGTTCATTCATTAAACTCATATTTACTGAGAACATAGTATACTAGGTGCTTGAGTTTACAGTTCAGTAGAGATGACAGAGAATAAAAAAGGAAACAAAATTGTGTATATGTGTGCATCTAGAGATAAGTGCTATTAAAATTATCTGGAAGAAAATTATCTGTAATCCATCACATCAGCAGGCTAAAGAAGAAAAATCATATAATCATCTCAGTAGATGCAGAAAAACATTTGACAAAAGCCCAACCCCATTTATGATAAATACTCTTTTTAATTTGATTTAATTTAATTTTCCCCATCATCATTTATCCCCCCTCCTATACCTTTTATACTCTTAGCCAAATATAAATACAGGGGAACTTCCTCAACTTGATAAATAACATTTACAAAAACCTACAGTTAACACCATACTTAATAGTAATAGATGCTTTCTTATTATCTTTAAGAACAAGGCAAGGATGGTCCCTCTCACCACTTCTTTAAAAAGTTTATTTATTGATTTTTAGACAGAAAGAAAAGAATAGAGAGAGAGAGAGAGAAAAAAAACAGTGATGTGATTGGTTACCTCCTGTATGCCCCATACCAGGGATGCTCTGGATGGAAATCAAACTGGTAACCATTTGGTGCTTAGGATGACACCCAACTAACTGAGCCACCCAGCCAGGGTTCAGCACTGACTTTTAACATTATATTAGAAACCCAACCTAACACAATAAGAAAAATATATATACAGACTGGGAAGGAAGATATACTGTGTTTGTTCACAGTGACTTAATTATCTACATAAAAATATTGGAGAATTGACAACAAAACATTCATGGAAGAACAAGTGATCATAGCAAGGTTTCAGGATACAAGATTAACATACAAAAGACAATTGCTTTTATATAAATACACAATGAACAACTGGAATGTGAAATTAAAAAACAGTATTATTTACATGAGCAACAAAAAATAAAATACTATGATATAAATTTCACAAAGTATGTACAAGATCTATATAAGGAAAACCACAAAACTCTGGCAAAAGAAAATCTAAGTGGAGAGATATTTGCATACATGGATAAAAAGACACAGTATTGTCAAGATGTCAGTTCTTCCCACCTTGACCTATAGATCCAATACCAATCAAAATCCCAGCAAGTTATGTTGTGTACATAGACAAACTGATTCTAAAGGTTATATGGAGAAGCAAAAGACCTAGAAGAGCTAATACAATATTAAAGGAGAACAAAGTCAGAGGACTGACACTTTGTTACTCAGGACTTACTATAAAGCTACAATACACGATACAGTGTTGGACTAGCGGAAGAATAGACAAATAGACCAGTGGAACAGAATGGAGACCAGAAATGGACCCACAAAGTAGTATAGTCCGTTAATTTTTGATGAAGAAGCAAAGGCAGTACACTGGAGAAAAGGTAAACATTCATCCATCCGCATGCAAAACAATGAATCTAGATACAGATCTTACTATTTCACAAAAACTAACTCAAAATGGATCATAGCCTAAATGTCAAATGCAAATCTATAAAACTCCTAAGATATAACATAAAAGGCTGTTAACAAGTAAAAGTTGTATATTATAATTTTCAGGTCAACCACTAAAAAATACTGCACAGAGATATAGAAAAAAAGCCAAGAGAATAAGCAAAAAGAAGTACTAAATATACTTAATTAAACCTCAAAAGACAGAAAAAGAATAACGGAGGAACAAACAATATATATATTAGTACTTCCAGTTCACAGAGATTGTATAGACACATTCATTTTTTTTCCTGTATCTCTCCAGTAAGTATAACTATATATCCAGGAAATGGTGCAAAAGGTAACCAAAGAAGAACTCAAGTAAGAAGACATAATTAGGTAGTAAGGTAGCTAGGGGAAGTGAGCTGAGCTGGTCTACCACACCAGGACAAGAGGAACAGCACAGTCACAGGACACTTTGTGTCTCTTCCCCACCCCTCCCCCCTGCCCAATCCAACAAAGGAAACCCATCCAGGCCAGCATCTCCTGACCTCCAATCTAACAGCAGAAGGCACTTTATGTAGACTCAGTTTCCCCCTAGATTGAATAGAAATCCCATGAACAAAATTAGATGAGCCCAACATCTCAAATGAAGGAGATCAATTGACAGGAACAGAAGTCTCCTATCTGAATGTGTCTAAGAATTGTTTTTCCATGAAAAGCTACCAAGACCAGGGGGCAAACTGTGGAGATGAGACCAGGATATAGCAAATGAAAGCCACTGTTCCCTTGAGTTGGAGATTCTCCTTCCCCAAGGCGGGCAGGAAGCACCTAAACGGAAAAAAAAAAGAACTCAGTCATGGCAAATGGCATGGTTCAAGAAGTCTTATTGTCCCCATGGGCCCCAAACTCACTCTTCTCCTCCCCTGAGAAACCAGGCAGTTGAGGGCACTTATGGAGAGATCCCCAGAGAGATACATCCAACCAGCTGAACTGGGAAAAATCTCTTTTTTCCCATGAAATGCCAGTAGGCACCAGTGGGAACCCCAATGGCAACAAATAAAGCACTAAGGCCCAAATACCACAAAGGCCCTGCCAATTAAATTGCCATTGGAAGCATGTTCCAAAAAGTAGGTCAAGGCCCACATGCTAACCCAAAACACTAAACAAGGTGACTGTCTGTTAAAGAAAACATTTAAACAATATCAAGAGTCCCTTAACATATTGGAAAAATGTCTAAGATAAATGAAAAATATCCATTAAACAGAAACCAAGAAAACCACAATTTGAATTATAAAAGACAACTGATGCCAACCCTGAGATGAATTAGATGTTGGAATTATATGACAAAGATTTTTAAATGGCCATCAGAAGAATATTTAACAATTAATTACACAGTTGTCTGGGACAAAGGAAAAATATGAAATCTCAACAAAGAAATAGAAGTCATAAAAATAACCAAGTGAAATCATAGAACTAAAAACTATGATAACAAATGAAAATGTTTCTGACTGGGCTTAATAGTAGAGAGGAGATGATAGGATACTATTGATGAACTTGATGACAGCATAGTAGAATTCATCCGCTCTGAGCCAGAAGAAGGGACATAGATTAAAAATATAATAAACAGAACCCTAGTCACCTTTGGGACAAGAAAATCCAACATCAGGGTTACAGGAGTGAATGGTGTTAAAAGAGTATATAAAGAAATACTGACTGAAAACTCCCAAAATATGCCAAACACACAAATTTACAGATCTAAGAAACCATGCAAACCCCAAACAGGATAAACCCAGAGAACTTCATAATTACACATTTGAAAACAGGCCTTGAAAGCAGCCAAGAAAAAAGAATACATTACCAATAAGAAAACACCTAGTCAAATGATTGTAGATTCCTTATCTGAAATCTTAGAGTCCAGACTCAAAGTTTTATACTCTTCAGAGTTTCCAGAATATAATCTAAAAAGCACACCATAGAAAGAAGCAGGAAAGTCTCTGCTTTTGTTAAAAAAGACAATTAACAGATGCCAGCATTGTGAAGGCACAGGAGCTGGAATTATCTGATAGAGACTAAAAGTAGTTCTTACAAAACCATTTTAATGAGCAATGTAAAGTCTTGAGACAATTGGAAAAATAAAAAGTCTCAGGAAAGAAAGTTCTACCTGAAAAAACACAATACATCAAATAAAAAACTTAATGAATGGCTTTAAGAGAAGAATGGAAATGAAAGAGGAAAAGGAAGAATTTAAGGATATATCAATGGAAATGATCTAATCTAAATAACAGAAATAAGATTTTTTAAAATTAGCAGAGCCTCAGGGACCTGGGGGACAGTAAGAAAAATATCTAACATCTGATATACCAGATATACTACAATATACTCATTAGAATAGCAATAATTCGAAAGATTGACAACAAAGTATTACTAAGGGTGGGGAACAACCAGAATCCTTGTACATTGCTAGTGAAGATATAAAATAGTACATCTACTTTGGGGAAAGTACTGACAATTTCTTTCAAAGTCAAACCCAGAACTATCCTGTGACCCACTAATTCCAGTTCCAAATAGTTACCCAAAAGCTGTAAAAGCAAATGTCCATTCAAAAAGTTGTGGCAACTTGATTTCAAATAGCCAAAACCCAAAAACAACCCAACTATACATTAGTATGAGAATGGGCTTTAAAAATTGTAACATATTCATACAGTGGAATATGAATCAACAATAAAATGGATGTTATTGATACATGCAACATGAATGAATATCATAGATGTCATAATTATACTGAGAAAAAAAAAGCCAGACACAAAGTTTCATATTATGTCTGCCTATGGATATGAACTTTTAAAATAGACAAAACCACTGGTGAGAAAATCAGAACAGGGGTTTGCCTGTGTTGGGGCTGGGTACTGACTGGGAGAAGAAAACTTTCTTGACAAAGGTATGGGTAACACAGATGTAGCCATTTGTTAAAAACATATGCCATACATTTGTTCATGTCAATATATATAATTTTTATTTTAATACTAAGAACTATTTAAAAATTTATAAATAAAACAAAAAATAAGGAGCCAGCCATGCATAGAGAGGGGAAGAATGACAAAGGTGGATATAATAATTTTTATAAAGCCTGACTGTAACAAAATGATGCTTCTGTTTGGGAAGGTAAAGGTGGGGTTGGGACAGAATTGATGAAAAAAGGGATGGAATGAGAAAAGCTTCAAGTTAGATATGGTTCAGATCCCAGAGATTCCAGGTAAAGGAAAGGAGTGTTCGTTTATCTGAAGTGTAAAGGAAAGCTATTGGAAGTTATAAGCAAGGAAACAGTGTAGTCCAATTTGTGTTTTTAAAAAGATTTCCCTCACTGCTGTGAGAGGAATACATTGGAGAAACCGAGAGCCAACTCAGGGAATCAAAAGAGGACACTGCAGTTATCTTGGTAAGAACGAGTGTTACTGGGAGTAGTGGGTGGCAGCAGCAGCAAGGAGAGGAAAGACTATTGTTTTAAGCTGTATTAGCTTAAAGGAAATGATTGAACTTGATAACAGGTTGGGTGTGGGGGAGGAGTTTGAAAGAGGAGGAGAAGCAAGGATGGCATCTAAGTTTCTGACCTGAGAAATTGAGCAGAATGCGATGCCCTTTGCATAGGTGGAAAAGACTAGAAGCTTGGATATGAGGAGAGAGAGCTTGGACATGTTAAATCTGAGAATCGAGTGGAGAGGTCAATGAAGTGGTCAGAAATGTGTGTGTGGAAGTCAGAGGAGAGTTTGGTCTGGGCATATAAAGTAGGGAATTGCTAGCTTGGGGTGCCATCAAAAGCTCTGGAAGAGAATGAGAGTGCAAGGAGAGTGAAGAGAGAGCTAAGGTGACTCCTGAGGTCACAGAGAACTTGCAACTTTGATGTATGGGGACACTGCTCTAACCCAGTGGTAGCAAACTCAGTCAACAGAGCTAAATATCAACAGTACAATGATTGACATTTCTTTTGAGAGCCAAATTTTTAAAATTTAAACTTCTTCTAACACCACTTCTTAAAAATAGACTCGCCTAGGCCGTGGTATTTTGTGGAAGAGCCATACTCAAGGGGCCAAAGAGCCGCATGTAGCTCGCGAGCAGCAGTTTGCAGACCACTGTTCTAACCAACTTAGCTACCCAGTCAGGGCTGTCTGTGCCTTAGCATTCTTAACATTCTTTAACAAGCGTCATGAATAATTTTCTTTAACAATTTCCAATGGGGTCACATTCTGAGTAACTGGGGTTTAGGACTTGAACATATGAACTTGGGGACACAATTCAGCACAATTCAGCCCATGACAAGGGGTATTAATGAGTCAAAAGTATGGAATTCAGGTACTCAGCAACTAGAACATAGAGGAAGATAAAGAACCAACAAGTCAGCAACTTATTACTTGAAATGATAATACAGCCTCTGGCTGCTGTGATATATTTTCCTAGTGGTCTACTTTAAAAAATAAATAAGGTTTAACTTTTCCTCAAAAAAAAAAAAAAAAAGAACCAAGTCTTCTGTGGAAAGAGGCAATGACCAGGTAGCAGCAGTGGGGAATACATCTAAGGGGAGTTGGGATGTTCTGATGCATGAGTCGCAAGATAGCGGCCACTCTTGCAGAGAGAGAGAGAGGTGGTCTGAAAACAGCCATGAGGCAGAAGGAAGACAAGCAGGTCTCCCTCCCTGGTGGGAGGCCTTTGGAGGTGGTATTCTCAGGTCTGTAGTGATAATAATAATAATAACAGCAATAACAGCAGCAGCAGCAGAAGTTTCCAGCTGTGAGGGTTGCTTGAGCAATGATCTCAGGCAACAGCCGTGTTTTCACAAATGCAGGAGATGGGATTTTGAGAAAAGAGACTGAGGATACAGAGGAACAGAGGATTTAGCCAATCAGAGCAGGAGTCTACATCTAATGCATCTGGGCCCTCAGCCCTTGTGCACATCTGTGTGTGTGTGTGTGTGTGTGTGTGTGTGTGTGTGTGTGTGTGTGTGTGTGTACATCTATTCCAAGGCCAACATTCAGTCTTGAAACCAATAACTGCCATTGTCTACTGCCCGTGTGGGACATTTTCACCACTTTAAATTGGTGGCTGGAAAAAAAACACTTACTCAATAGTAAGACTGGGCCACCTATGAAATAGCAGCTGATTCTCCAAGTGAACTTTCAAATTCATCTGTCAATTTGCTTCCGGTGAGTAGTGCCCCCAAGAGCTCACACAGCCAGCTCTCTCTCCATTATTCCAAGAAGAGCCTGAAGTTAAAGAATTGCATCCTGAGATTTGGTGTCTCTGTTGGCCTTGCCCATCAAAAGGATCGGATTAAAGTGCTAAGGGCTGAAATACCTCTTTATTTCATTCACGTAAGGCCTGATGATTCCTCCCTTCGAATTTTTAGATTAATGTGCAAAATAAAAGTCAGCTGTGTGCAGTGGCTTAATCTAATCCTGTAAGACACATTTAGCCAAATAAGCATGTGCAAATGCAGAAATTTGGGTTTTGAGCTGGATGAAACATCTGAAGGACAGGATGTGCCTGCACGTTTCATGGAATGAGCCAGGCGCGTTACTAAGATGATGCATTGCTGAAGACTGTCTAGAAACAGAAAAATGAACCTGTGCCAGGGCAGGCTCTCTCAGCTTAAATAGATGGAAATCCAAAATGGGGACCTTAAGGAAATGGCTGAATTTGAATTATTTTAATCACTAGGAGGAAAGAAATCAGGACTTTTAAAAGAAATTGAATATTTGAGACTATCCGGGCATCTCACTTCAAATAACACATCCATCGTGTAAATAATTCTGTTTTCATTCGTTCAACCAGAACTTTAAAAAATCTGTTTTGTCTCATGTCTTATGCTAGGTGCTGGGGATATGAAAAAGGCAGGGCTCCTTCCTAAGGATGTTCCAGTCTAGGGAAGACAGACAGTCACAGATGGTATTGGTTCCCATTAGAAGTTAGTCTAGACTAAATCCCAACTCCCACCCTATAGACTCCAGAGGCTAGGGCCAAGGGCAGCCAGATTTGCAAGGTTTGATTGCATCAGGCACTTTCTAGGAAAAATTTTTTTCCCAAGTATATTTTGAAGAAAAGTGCTATTTTGAAGAAGAGTGAATAAAGTTGTAATTAACCAGAAGAAAACTCATCTAAAAGCTTTTCTTGCCCTGCTGATGTGGCTCATTGGTTGAGCATTGACCTATGAAGGTCACACTTTGATTCCTGGTCAGGGTACATGCCCTGGTTGCAGGCTTAATCCCCAGGAGGAGGCATGCAGGAGGCAACCAATTGATGTTTCTCTCATTGGTGTTCTATCTCTCTATCCCTCTCCCCTCCTCTCTCTCTAAAAAATCAATAATAAATACGACATATTAAAAGCTTTTCTCAATGCATGAAGCTTCTTGCCATGTATTTTGTCAATCAATGGATACGAAAAGTACAGCTACATCTAAAAATTAGGAAATATTTTAAAGTTCTCATAGGGGCTTCAAACTAGCAAGAGGTGGTAACCAAGGGTCTAGTTGTTGGCATGGAACCTCTGATTCGCAGTGCAATCCCAGCACAGCAGCAGTGCAGGACGAGCTGTTTCCTCTGATCCAAAGCTGGATTCTGGATTCCATGCCCTTCTCCTTCTTGGGAATATCACTTCATTAATTACCTCTTTTCTTTGATATCTTCACTCTTTTCCTATCTACCAGATCTTTCTCTTTTGTTCATGTACATGCTCAAGAATATTCTCTATCATGTCAGTTGCACAGACATTTATTGGGCTTCCATATAACCTAGTCTGGAATGTCAGGGAAAGATTCTCTGAGAAATTGGAAGTTGACCTCAGAATAATGAGTAGGCATTAGCCAGAAAATATAGGAGCGCAGAGTTCCAAGTTTTTTTTCACCTTATCTCCTAAAATAAATCTCAAAACCATTTGCTTTTGTCCATCTCCAACACCAGTTAGTCCAAACTGCCATCGACTCCTGTCTGAATATAGTAATGCCCTTATAACTGGCCTAACTGTGGACGCTCTTGCCTCCTGTATGTCTAGTCTTCACACTAGCCAGAGTGGCCTTCTTTAAAGATGTCTCTTCCCAATTCCTTGCCACCACCACCTCCAAGGCCCTAGTGGTCCAGCTTTTGTCTAACTCTCCTGCCTTGCTAAACATCCTTCATTTCTTCCCACCTTCCTCTCTAACCCACACAGTCTTTGCTGAACTCCATATTTCCTCTGCTCCCTCCTCTTGCATTTCTTTTATTCAGCTTGAACTCAGTGGTAAGGAATTTGACTTCATTTAAAGAGCAATGGGGAGTCTTGGATTTTTAGGTGGAGGAGAGATTACATACGACCAGACTTATATTCTGAAAAGAAGACTTTGGCTATTGTGTGAAGAGTGAATTTGAAGGTGCAGAGGAGAAAGCAGAGACCAGTGGGAAGGCTATTTCTGAGGCACAGGTTAGAAATAATGGTGGCTTAGCACCAGGTGATGACAGTATGTATAGAGAGAAATAGATAGGCTTGAGACATATTAGGAAATGGAACCAAGAGAGTTTTGGATGGATTCGGTGGCAGAGAATGAAAGCGTGAAATCGAGGATGAGTCCTAAGATTTTGACTTGAGCACTTGAGTGGGTACTGGTTTTATTTACAGAAAGCCTGTGAAAAGGATCAGGTATGGATGCTCACTGTCCTATCTCCACTGATCACTTGCCCTTTTCACCTCTTTTTGGCTGTGAGTTGTTAGGGTAATTGGAATATAGAGTGCTTAATTAGGGCAAACTGAACGATGCCAACATATGGAGAAGACTGGGGAGCAGGGCCAATTTACAGCATTGTGAAGTTCACTCCTTAGAAGAGATGAGCTTGAGGTGTTACTTTGCTGGCCTCTTCTGTCTTTACTTCCTTCCCTATCCAGCATAGATATCATTTCTTATCACTTCAACCTCCTCTAACCAATAGCCTTGCCCTAGTGTTCCCCCCAAATCTGGCAAAACACCAACTTTGGATGAATTCAATTATTGCTCATCTCCGGTTGCTAAGCACTGCTGGAAATCTACCCGGATTGGTGCCACTATAAATCACTAGTGCCACTCTAAATTTATGGTCTCCAACTTCAAATGGACCCTCAATGCTGCCTGGCAATCCTTCTCCATTTCCCTTGTCATCTCTCTCTATCGTTCTCCATAGGGGCTATTGCAGAGTTTAACCCTCTCTTCAGCTCACTTTCCCTTTGCTCTAAGCAGATGACTTCATTCCTACTTCACAGACAATATTCAAGCCATCCGGAAAGGGAACTACCTCAGCCTTCTTTCATCACCTATATCCTTATTTAAATCTAAAACTATCCTTACTTGTCTCTATCCACTTACTTGTCTCTTCTTCTATCTAAAAGTAATGCTTCAGCGTGAATCTCATTGCCTTCCACTATTCAGGACTCTTATTTATTGCTGAAGCCAATTATTGTTTTAATAATAGAGAGCTGTGGACAGGAAATTTGGAGGGCTGGTCAACCTTGATTGCGCTGAAGGGTCAGAGCTAATTAGTAATATTGGTAGTTGAAGCAGCCCCCACCTGTTAGTCCTAAGAAGATTCACTAATTGGCTTTTATTGGTGTTTCTTTCCTGGGGGATATCGGTGTTTCTTATGATCTTCCAATCTAATAAAAGAGAAATATACAAATTACCATACCTTCACTACACTACCAGCCAATCAGGAGTGGGAGGGTGGGAGGGTGAGGCAGTGGCAGGACTGGAGGCTGGCAGGGGTGTGGCTGTGGTGAAGGACTGAAGTCACCTCTCCAGAGGCTACCCAAGATCTTATTTCAGCCCTGATGTTGGGCTGTTTCCCCAGACCATAAGTTCCCAACGCACTTCCAGCCAGAGTTAAAGGGGACTTCTTCTGTTTTTAAGGCATCGCCATATCCAGTGCCTGCCAGGCCCCTGTGAAAGCACTACTCCTTAGGTCCGGGGTGCTGGGAGCTGAAGCAGAGAGGCTGTGAGGCCCAGCTCACCCACCATGCTGGCCCCCCATCACCCCCTCCCAATTATCCTGGCCCAGCCTTCCCTATGCATACCTGCTCAGGGAGAGCGTGAGGTGGTCCTGGCAGCAGGAAGGGAGGTCAGCTGGGAGTGTGGCTGGGGTGCGAGACAGGAGGCTTACACCCTCCCCCCAATCCAGAGGGGCTTGACAGGGGACCTCAGGCCTCGATCCCCGCCCCAGCACCAGGCCAGGGGACCTGAGGCCATGTCCTCCACCTAGTGGGGCTTGATGGGGGACCTCAAAGTGTACTTCCTGTCCTGGTGCTGGGTGGGGAACTCTGGCTGCTCCCTCTGCTGGGCAGGGCTTGACAGGGAACCTCAAGGTGTGCTTCCTGCCCTGGTGCTGGGCTAGGGTACCTCAGGCTGTTCCTCCCGCCCCAGCTCCAGGCTGGGGGACCTCAGGCTGTGCCTCCCACTTGGTGCGGCTTGACAGGGGACTGCAGGCCACACTCCCAACCCGGCAGGGCTTGACAAGGGACCTCAAGGTGAGCTTCCCATCCTGGTGCTAGGTTAGGGGACCTCAGACTGTTCTCTCCACCCGGCAGGGCTTGACAGGGGACCTCAAGCCGCACCCCCACCCTGGCACCAGGCTGGTGGACCTCAGACCATACCCTCCGCCCCAGCACCAGGCCAGGGGACCTGAGGCTGTACCCCCCACCCAGCGGGGCTTCACAGGGGACCTGAGCCTGCGCCCCCATGCCAGTGGGGATTGACGGGGGACCTGAGGCTGTGCCTCCCTCCTGGTGCTGGGCTAGGGGACCTGAGGCTGTGCTCTTCTGCCCAGTGGGGCTTGACAGGGGACCTCAGGCCATGCCCCCTACCCAGCATGGCTTGACAGGGGATCTCAGGTTGTGTCTCCCACCTGGTGGGATTTGATGGGGGACCTCAGGCCATGCCCCCCATCCTGGTGCTGGGCCACGGGACCCGAGGATACCTCCTGCCCTGCAGGACTTGACAAGGGTAGGACTGGCTGGGTCTGGATCTACTCCAATGCGAGGGGGGGGGGGCATGGCTGGGTCTCATGTGATTTTGAGGCACATGTGAGTGAGTGAGTGGGGATTTGACTCTGGGTCCCATGGTGTGCCCTAGACTCTGACAGGAGGAAGGTTTTCATATATGTTTTAATGTGCACAAATTCTGTGCATCGGGCTACTAGTTGTTTTAATAATGGAGAGCTGTGGACAGGGAATTTGGAAGGCTGTCAACCTTGATTGTTCTGAAGGGTCAGAGATAATTACTGGGTATTGGTAGTTGAAGCAGCCCCTACCTGTTAGTCCTAAGAAGATTCACTGATTGGCTTTTATTGGTGTTTCCTTCCTGGGGGATATGGGTGTTTCTTATTATCTTAATCTTAACAAAAGGGATGGTAAAGCCAGAGCGAGCAGTAGTTCTCCCATTAGAGTTGGACTACTGCCTGGCCCCCATTTCCAAATTAATGTTTTTCTGAGTCTTTATTCATTTGTGTGCAGCCTTCTCCAGAAACCCGAACCCTGAACTGGGCACCCTGAATCATGCAAGACATCAAAGGGGTTCCCACAATTTATGCCCTCCATTCCATATATTATTCAACCACCCTTTTACCAGCTCCTTCCTAACTGCATTGAAACTTGCTCATGTCCCTCCCATCTTAATTTTTTTAAGAATCTTTCTATCCCTAACTAGTTTCTATCAGATCTCTCCTTTCTTCTGACTAAAACTTTCTAAAAATATTGTCAACACTTTTTGTCTTTGATTCTTACTACCCACTCCCTCCACATATCACTTGCTCTCACCATTGTCACCGAAGACCTCCATATGGGGTTCTAATGGTCACCTTTCAGTCACTATACCCCTTGGGATTCTCAGGAGCTTTGATGCTATTAACTATTCCCCACTTCTAGAAACTCTTTTTTCTTGGCTTCTATAAACCACACTCTCCTAGTTCTCTTAGGTTACTCCATATTCCTCTTCTTACCCTTGAATGATAGCTAGCTACATGCCAGGCTTTCTTTCCTTTTCACTCTATACCTTAATTTTAGATGAATTCTGTGGCAGGTTATTTGTATCTTTATTCTTTGTAAGGGAACTTGGCAACTCATCCTATCAAGAGATAGAATCTATTCCTACCTCATGAATCTGGACTGGCCTTGACTTGCGTTGGCTGACAGAATATGGCAAACAATGTTGTGCCAGTTGCAAGCCTGAACCCCACTCCCATGTGAGCAAGCCTGCGCTAGCCTCCTGGATAGTGAGAGTCTCGTGGCCCAGTCACTACAGCCAACAGCCAACAAAGCAGCTGGTGAGAGGCCATGTGAGACCAGCTAGCTTCAGCCAACCAGAGATCCATCTTTTGATGTGGTCCAGATACAATGCTGCACACACGTTTCTTCATCCTTTCAACCACCCTATGTGGTTGGGGTTTTTCACTACCCCATCTTACAGATGATAAAACTAAGGCAAAGAGAAGTTAATGACATGCCCATAATCACACTGCAGAAATTGGAAGATCTGGGATTTAAATCTAGATCTGTCAACTCCAAAGCTTCTGATTGTCACCCTATACTCTCTTCCCTCCACTTGCAGTTCCAAGTATCACATTCTCATGTCTCTAACTTCACCCATGATGACTTTTCTTCCTTACATATTTCATCCTCCTGCTCTTCTTAGCTAAACCCTTCTCATCCTTTATAACTCTGCTTAGCTATTGTATCCTTAAGAAGTTTTTCTGATTTCCCTTCCTTCCCCCAGGATGGATCAGATGACCCTCTTCTTTGTCACCAAAACATCCTATACACACCTCTCTACCCACTCTCACTGAAGTATATTAAAGTATGTCTCTCTTCATAGACTGTGAAACCATTGAGGACAGGGACTCTGGACCCAGACTGGGGCCAGTGGGTGCTGGATGTAGATGATGGCTTCACCCAGCCAGGTACCAAGAGCCAATATATACAAAAAACATGGTTGCCAAGATATCAGCATTACACAAGCCAAAGTCATGTAAGCAGAGCTGGAGTGCCCCAAACTGCTCAAATGCCAACTACTCACACAGAAATGAAAATTTCAGACTGTTTGGTGATTTCTTAGATAATGGGTCTTAAAATGAACTTTTCAAAGGCAGAAAATTTGCAAAACCATTCACCCCAAACTCTAATATGTGAGCTTGAAGTGAAACTGTAAGAGATTCCAGGGTTCTTGCTCTTTCTTCTTTATTTCATCAATAGACACTTTCTCATGAAATTGCACTCTAAATGCTGGAAATGAGAGATTTAACAAATGGAATCAGTAACCCTGGCCATACCTCAGGCAATGCAAGATGTAAATGGCTCCCAAAGGACACATTGCTCTTTACAGTGAAAGCAAACCCTCTCTAGAATGGGCAGGACTTCTCCAGAGCACCCTGTCTCAGCAGCTGCTGTCATATGGTGTGGGGCCATCAATTCCACCTCAACCAAATTTGGTGTGATGAGACAGTGATGAAAAAAACGCTGCTTCAGAAGAGGAGAACAAAATCATGGGTTCTTGCAAGTGTCCCAAGCAATTAAAAAATTACAGAGTGCACAGGGAGCAAACACTAATATGGAGATATAACATGCCTAGAGTACATTTTGCAAAGTTTCTCAGAGAAACCCCAGGGAATCTTTCACCATCTACCTTTTCAGTGCTTTCTCTTTGATTCTAAAATTATATGCATACCAGTAAGAGGCTGTGGAGCTAGCATAATCATGTAGGGAGGTAGGTTAGTTTATTCTTGAGTGAGTGGCGTTTGCATTCAATAATGGTTTGGCATCATTTTGGAACATAGATACTGTTGTACATAAGTGTGAGGAAAACTAATAGCTTCTTGACAATAATCTATGTTTTCCTCTTCTTGGATATGCACCTAGACTGTATCTCCCAGTCTCCTTTGGAGTTAAGTGTGGACATCCGACTAAGGTCTAGCCATTAAAATTTGAGAAGAAATCTACCCATGAGCACTTCTAGGCTCAACCTTTGAACATTCCTACACATCAATTTTACAGGTGACTGTGGTGATGGTTGCACAAAAATGGGAACGTACTTACTACCATTGAACAGAACGCTTAAAGTGACTAAAATTGTCCATTCTATGTTATGTATATTTTGCCACAATTTAATTTTTTAAAATAATTTTTAACAATATCCACATTCCATAACACTTTGCCCCTCCCTCCTCCACACCCCACCAGGTTGAAATGGAGACAAACAACTTAAGGACAATCTTGGAAGTTACTGAAAATGATCATCTCTATAAGTATGCTTACCAGCACTAGAAATAAGCTTCTAATATATCTGAGTCACTCTAGCTATTGGGACCTATGTTAATTATTGCTGTGTAAAAAATTGCCCCAAATCATAGTGGTTCAAAACAACATTTGTCATCTCACAGTTCTGAGGGTCAGGAATCTAGGTACAGCTTAGCTGGGTCCTCTACTTCAAAGTCTCTCACTGGCTGAAATCAAGATGTCAGCCAGGGATACAGTTAGTCCAACTCTCAATTTGATTCCAAACTCACTCACATGATTACTGGCAGGAATTAGCTGCTCATGGGTTGTTGGCTGGTTATGTGGGCCTCTTGAAAGCAGCTCACTGCATGCAGCTTGCTTCATCACAGAAAGAAAGCCAAGGGAGCTATAGGAGTGAGAAGGATGGAAATAACCGTCTTTTATAACTTAACTAGAGGCCTGGTGCATGAAATTCGTGCACAAAGGCATGTGTCTCTTAGCCCAGCCTGCACCCTCTCCAATCTGGGACACTTTGAAGGATGTCCAACTGGGCAGTTGGACATCCCTGTCACAATCCAGGACTGCTGGCTTCCAACTGCTCACCTGCCTGCCTTCCTGATTGCCCTTAACTGCTTCTGCCTTCTAGTATGATTACCCCCTAACCACTCTCCTGCCAGCCTGATTGATGCATAACTGCTCCCCTGCTAGCTGAATTGCCCCTAACTGCCCTCCCCTGCAGGCCTGGTGCCCTCACAACTGCTCTCCTCTGAAGGCCTGGTCACCCCCAACTGTCCTCCCCTGCAGGCCTGGCCCCCCCAAATGCCCCCTTCTGTTGTTCTGGTCACCCCTATCTGCCCTCCCCTACAAGGTTGATCACCCCCAACTGCCCTCCCTTTCAGGCCTGGTCCTGCCCAACTATCCTTCCTTGCTGCCATCTTGTGGTAGCCATCCTGTGCCCACATGGGGGCAGCCATCTTTGACCATATGGGGGAAGCCATCTCGTTTGTTGGAGTGACAGTCAGTTTGCATATTGCTCTTTTATTAGATAGGATAGAGACCTGGTACACAGGTGGGGACTGGCTGGTTTGCCCTGAAGGGTGTCCCAGATCATGGTGGGGGTTCCCTTGGGGCATGGAGCAGCCTTGGTGAAGAGCCTGTGGTGATTTGCAGGCCAGCCATGCCCCCCAGTGACCCAAGTGGAGGCCCTGGTATCTGGCATTTGTTTATCTTCTATAATTGAAACTTTGTAGCCTTGAGCAGAGGCCAAGGCAGGCCAGGAAGTTTGGCTTCCTCCATCACTGGGGAAACCCAAGTCTCCTGCTCTCTCCTTGGCCACAGCCATCTTGGTTGGGTTAATTTGCATACTCGTGCTTGATTGGTTTGTGGGAGTGGCGTTTTGGGTGTAGCAGAGGTATGGTCAATTTGCATATCACTCTTTTCTTACATAGTATTTCAGAATTGACATCCCATATTTTTGCTGAATTCTATTTATCAGAAGCAAGTCACTGAGTCCAGCTCATACTCAAGGGGAAAGCATTACACATGAGTATGAAAGCCAAGAGACAAGTATCATGAGATCATTTCGGAGGCTTCTTCCCACTGGGCCTATTTGTTACTGTAGCTAGCCTACCCTAAGTATTACAATACGTCTAATGGATCAGTTTTCAGCTTTGGTATTGGTGAAAGTTTTATTTGAATATTTTACTCCATTCATTCTCTCTATTGCTGAGAGTAGAAGCAGAAGTGCCCAATTTCAGGTACTTCATAACTGAAGTAAAGACATTTCATGAGTTTTCCCAACATGATTCACATTAGCATCATGGCCAGAGCTGACCAAATCCAAGACCAAAGGTAAAAGTAGTTTCCTTTGTTGCAGATGGTTCCTCTTCCCTTCCCTTGGTGACTAAAATTCAAGAGAGCAGGACTTTCCCCACAGTGGTGGCTTTGCCACCATGTTCTCTAGAAGGTCTGGCCAGCTCCTAACATATCAGAAGGTGGAGAACAGAGTACATAGTCTTGTTTTCACAAAGCCTGGATTGAGGAGGAGCTCGCCAGACAGCTGTCAGATGCAAAGATCCTTGCTTTGTATATAGCTCAACTTAATTGCTCATCTGGCTAAACCCCATTCCTCTCCAGATGTTGTATCACGGAACTGCTGGAATTGCTGCTTTCAGCCTCCTCTCATCACCCTAATTAAGCCAAAATAATAAGGCAACATGTTAGACATGATGATCAAGTTTTAATTAGACTTTGATAAACCCAATGTGGATTTGAGCTCATCAGGTGCAACATCTCTGACGAGTAGTGAGGCCAGTGAATCATGAGATGGTTTAGGTATAAATAGCAACTAGAAGCTCAGTTTCATTTGTGTGGAGGGAGACCAGGGATTGGCTATGTGTGCGACTATAACAACCATAATTACATTTGAGGACACTTCACAGTTCACTAAGTTCTTTCAGACCATTGCTACATGATTATGTGAACTGAGGTTCATTTCACAATAAGGCATCCAGGCACAGATGGGAAGAAGGGAGAAGCAAAGGTTCAGTCAATTCCTAAGACATACCAGAAACTACTTGGAGCATTATATCCAAAACAGAAGTCAAATGTCTCACCCAAAGCCCCAGGTCTGTTCATTTCCTTAATAGAGCTATCTTCACCACTTTGTGCAAACAGTCTTCCAAAGGCAGTGTCACAGAGACAGAGCCACAGAATTAGAGCTGAAAGTGCCCTTAGAGATAAATAAATTCAACCTCTTAACTATACAAATGGGAAAACCAGAGCACAGAAAGGAGAAGGCTTCCCCCACGGTCACGCTATAAGTTGGTCATAGAATCAGCAAGAACTTAAGTGTGACACTGTCACTCTTCTAATTCATTTATTTCAATTTGGTTCAACAAATATTTTTTGCGCATCTACTTTGTGTCAAGCACCGTTTTAGGGATGTTTCAGTAGGTTAAAATAGATAAAGAGCCATGTTCTACTGGATTTCCATTCTGGGGAGTGGGCAATAGAGAGTGAATAAGTTATATAGTATGTTAAGAGAGAATAAATGCTGTAGACACACCAATAAAAGATGATAGAGCAGGATAAGGGGGATGGAGAGCAGCAGAGATGGGTGACCTTAAATTTAAACAGGATGGTCAGGATAGGTCTTATTGAAATTAAGAAAGCTTCCTAAAGACAAATGTCTCCGTTCATTCATTCAATTAATTTATTCACTTATCAATTCTTTGAGAACTTACTAAACACTAACTTTTGTCCAGACTTTTGATAGAAATGGGCAGTGATATCAGTAGAACCAACTGAATCCACAGAAAAATCACTGAGCTCCTTTTTCCTGAGAAGTTGCATTCCCAAAGCTCATTACCAACCAAGTGGGCTCCAGTGGGCTACTGGCCACTTCCATGTGGCACAGAACATGTGGATACAGCATGGAAAGTGTGATAGCCAAGCAGTGGTTGAGTCTGGAATAGAGCAAGCAGTTTGTCTGCAAGAGCCTCTCTCCCCTCCTAATACTTCACCTCACAGATACCCTAACAAGTTTCCTCCCTGGACAACCTAGCTTTTACCCACCTCTCCCCTTCAAAACTTCAACATACAAAAGTTAACCTCATGATCAAAGCCTTGTGTATAGGCTCTGGTGTCAGCTGGTTACCCCTATAAGTTAAATGAATCTGTGGATTTTTTGTGTCTATACCAGTCTGCTAATTGGGGGTCTAATGACCCCAGACCATTCATTTTCCCTCTCTTTCTAATTTGCTGAAACAGCATTCTAGAGATAAGTGGTCTCTGCCAAGAGCCTTCATACACCCTGTGTGGAAGCAATAATCCTTTGCGTTTGTATAGAATTTTACGATTGACAAGGCACTTTCACATTAATCATGTCATCTAAGCACCATAAAAGTGCTGAGTTATTCTTTCTCCCTCTCCCCTCCTAAACCCCCTCCATATTAGTAAGCCTGTGCTCTTAGGAATGAAAAATTTCTCCACCATCACACATGGAAACAGCTAAATGTTAAATGCTCTTTCTAAAACTCCAAGCTGGCTGGCTCCATGGACAAAGTAGACGTGATCCAGTTTCATGTTGAATAGAAAAGTAATAGAGAGAAATCCAGGAAAGTAACAACATGAAATTCAGAAGCAGTAGATTATAGTATTTTTCAAACTTCAATGTGTACAAAATCCTCCAGAGGATATTGTCAAAAGGCAGACTCTCAGTCTATAGGTCTGGGCCAGAGCCTGAAATTCTACATCTTTTTAAAACTCCCAAGTGATGCCGATACAGCTGGTCCTCAGGCCACACTTTGAGCAGCAAAAGAATGATGCATTTGATTAGAAGGAGCTCAAATCCCAGTTCTGCCATTTTGTGGCCATCTAACTTCAGGCAAGTCTCTTCCCCAAACTGAAATTCAGGGTAGTAGTTATTTCCCCCACACAGAATTGGATACAGGGGATGGGGAGGGGGGCGCTCAAATTTTTTCCCTTACAAGACCTTGACTGATCAATGCCTTGAGACTGTCAGGGAGGCTCATCCAAGATGTGTCCTGCACAAAGGTACCCACCCACTGGGCAGTGGATATCAGCTGGAATCCAGTCCACACTACACTTACCACACAGCACTCCCTGAACAAGGCTACATCCACTTAAAGGAAGGGGCATCATTTCTCTCATTTATACAAGGGCACTACATGGACCAGCCTGGGTATTACCTACCTTCCCACCATCCTTGACTACTGCTTCTAATTGCTAAACTCTTCATCAATGCTTTGTCTCCTCCTCTGCCAGGACTCTACTGAATGTCACTCATAGCTTTGTGGCAGGGTTCATGTTCATTTATTACCATTTAGTTATTTAACAGCAAATATTTATGCAGTGCCCTCTGTATGCCAGGCATGGTTCAGAGCAGCAAGAACACAGTAATAAGCAAAAACAGACAAACCCCCCACGTATGGAGCTACCATTCTTAGAGGAAAGATATAATCCATAAATAAGTCTTAAGATAATGGCAGGAAGTAATATGCATAATGAGGAAAATAAGATAGAAGGTGATATTTGAGCAGAGACCTGCAGAAAGTGAGAGAGAGTGATAGAGAAGTGCTAGGTGGTAGAGAAGTGCAGTTTGGCATATGAATAGTCTCTGTAACAGGTATTGAGGCAGCAATGTTCTTGGCATGGTCAAGGGAGCTGCACCAGTGTGAGTGAAGCAGCATGTGTCAATGGAAGCATGGAGGTCACATGGTGAGCTTTGGGTTTTATTCTAAATAGAGGCCCGTTGCATGAAGACTCATGCAATAGGCTTTCCTTCCCCTGGCTGCCAGGACCAGTTTTCCTCTGGAACCTTTCCTTTTCCCAGGCCTTCCCTCTTGCTGTTGCTTTTCGTTTTTTGCTTTGGCCGGCTGGAGGCTTTACTCCAGCCAGAGCCTTCAGCCTTCTCTGCTCTGGCTGGAGTGCCACGCTGCCACCGCCTCCTCTCTGCCCCCTGAGGGCGGGTGCTCACGTGGCTTGGCCCTGCCCTCCTGCTCCTGATTGGCTGGTAGCATAGCCAATCAGGAGCCAAGGTACAGTCACATTTGCATGTTACTTTTTTTATTAGATAGGACTAGAGGCCTGGAACATGAAAATTCATGCAATTGGGTGGGGGGAGGTCTCCTCATCCTGACCTGCACCCCCTCGTGGTATGACCCCTTGAGGAATGTCCACCTGCCAGCTGAGGCCCACTCTCTGGAGGATCAGTCCTAAGCTGGCAGTCAGACATTCCTCTGGCAGCCCAGGAGCCCGGTTTGTGGCTAAGCAGAGCTCGCCCTAAGGGAGTGAAGTGATCACCAGGGGGCAGTTCCTGAATTGAACTCTGTCCCTGGTGGTCAGTGTGCATCATAGTGACCAGTCTCCTGGTTGTTCTACCATTAGGGTCAATTTGCATATTACCCTTTTTTTTTAATATATTCTAAATGTGATGGGATAATGCTGGAGAGCTTTGTGCCAAGGCATTGCCACTGCTACAGTTATGCCCCCCTTTGTTTCCAGTTTAAATGTTTGAAGAGCCTGGGTTGGGGCATAATTCATTCAACAAAGTCAGCAATATATCTTGAGTCCCTACCACATGCAAGGCACTGTTCTAGGCCCAATCTAGGCCCTGGGAATATTACCAACGAGTAAGATAAACAAGGATGAATACATCCTTGTGGGGCTTACATTGCTAGCACGGGGATATGATTGATAAGATTGATGCAGGGATGTGGGTATGCTGGCACTTTTTCATGGAGCCTACTACCTCTCTTTGGGTTAGGGGTAGGATAAGCCAGAAGAGGTTGAGGGGCCCACCGCTACCTTCACACAAATGCTTTGTATTCATGACTCTTGAAGCAATCAGGAACAAGAGGTGGATACCATGTTGAGGTCCATGTGAAACAGAAAAAAATGATAGCCCCAGGTAGAAAAACATAATGGGGCTGCGTTTCCTGAGGAAGATGGAATTGACCTTGGAAATGAATAGAAACATTGTAAATGCACATAAATTCTAGGAAGAAATGGAAATGGGATGGGAAGCTTGATTTTGCTTGTGTTTTACATATTTGAACAGAAGCATTCTGCCCAGTTGTATTTGCCCAAGGTCTAGCTTATAAAGCATCCCCTTTACAGTACCATCCTTAACAACTTTCATCACTTCTGCCTTCCAACAAATGCCTTGCCTTGTGCCTAGTTCAGTGTTTCCAATGCTTATCACAGAATGTGGTTCATAGCAGGCACTCAATGAGTACTTGCTGGGTCAGTAAATGGATGGATGGATAAGTGAATTTTATGGTGGCCATATGGGTATAATTTTTATCTCAGACTAGCTTGTTGGTTCCAAGGTGTATGTGTGTGGAGGTAAGGGAGGCTGCAGGAAAAATCTGAGACTGATTAATTAATATATTTTTCTCCTATAGCACTTAGAATGTGGCCTTGTACATAATAAGAGTCCAATAAATGTGAGCCGAATGAAAGAAGATAAGCTTTGACCAGAAATATGAGTCCAAGGGTTCAGTTTCTTTTCCATGAAACTTTAATGCCAAAAAGAATTTCTGCATATGAAATTCACCCTTCCCTGCTCACCTTTACATAATTCAAGCAGCATGTGGTTCCTTGGGGACTTCTTTGGACATTAAGTTCTCTCTCAACAGTCTGAGGATTGAACAGCTGCACTTAAGCAATTACCATTGATTTGTCATTATGAGGGGGGTATAGCTGCAACGGGAGGAAGGGCGTGGAGATGAGAAGGAGGTGCAGAAGAGCCAGGGACAAAGGAACCCAGGGACCAAGAAACACAGGGACTGCCCTTGTGGAGGCAGGGAGCCGGAGAACAGAGTGTCCCTGAGGGAGCTGGGATGCGGGATGGGGCCATTCATGACCCCAGAAGCATCAGAGCCTTTACATTGTTTCCTGGCATGCTTGTTTCTTCCCCCACTGAACAGTGTTTAGCTCGAGCCCCTCAGCATCAGTCTGACAAGCGCACCTCCACAAGGCAAATCAGAAAAGGGAAGAGGTTGTAGAGGTTGTAGAGGTTGCCTTTGTTTTGCAGTGAAAACCCAACCCGAGAGCTGATGAGAAAAGCATCAAGGTGCTTTTTGAAGATGGGAGTCCTCTGGGAGCTGTCAGAGGAGTTGAAATGCCTCGGGCAAGGTTTGCCTCCCTGACCCTCTGCTCCGAGGAACATCTGTGCTGATGTCTTGATAAAGACAAATATCTTCATAAGAAGAGAAGGCTTGATAAGGATAGGTCCGGGTTGGAAATGACCAAGACTGCATGTAGCAGCTGGTTAGGAGCCTCTGGGAGAAAGATAAGAAATGACTCCTGTGGGAACCCAGAACTCAGGAAAGGGAAGCCCTGAGAAAAAGGAAGAGAAGTTACCCTCTCAACTCCTCATTTAGAAGGAAATTGCCTCCAGTGGAGGTGGGTGGGAGAAGAATGCTCAGACCCTCCCACTTTATGGGATTTAGTGATGCTAAACCCTCTTGAGGCTCGTGACACCTGGAGAAGGAGAAGTGAGAGGAAAACCAGCAGTTAGCATCCACCCCACTCTGAGACAGGCAGCTTCACATACCTTGTCTCATCAAACAATTCTCTGAAACATACTCTATAGTGGGTTGAATTGCAGCCCCCCCAATAGATTATTGTGTTGTTAGATGAAATCATCTTGGATTATTAAGTGGGCCCTAGAGCCAGTGCCAAGTGTCCTTATTAGAGACAGAAGAGAAGGCACTGAAGAGGTGGAGAAGGTCATGTGAAGACGCAGGCAGAGATTAGAGTGGTGCAGCCACAAGCCAAGGAACTCCTGGAGCCACTGAAGCTGGAATAGGGAAGGACTGAGCCTACCCTAGAGCCTTCAGAGGGAGTGCAGGCCTGCTGACACTTTGATTTTGTACATCTGGCCTCCAGAACTATGAGAAAATAACTACTTGTTGTTTCAAGCCATTACCTTTGTGTAATTTATATGGCAGCCCTATTACATCATTTCATAGATGAGAAAATGAGGCTCATAGAAGCTGAGTAGAGCAAAAGATTAGTATTTGCCACAGAGCATCTGCAGAAATGAGTCCATCAGGGCCATCTGCATAGAGTTCCATAATCCAAAAGGGGGAACACTCAGCCAGGTCCTCTCTGCTAGTGTTGGTGGTAAAAGCTCTAAGGAAACTGTTTAAACATCACCTGCTCTCACACTAGAGAAGGTTAGGTTCTTCCCTGGTCATTCTTCTCATAGTATCTGCCCTGGGCTTCCCCCTGAGCTTACACTCACAAGCTTGAGTGAATGCATATTTGGAGTTAGTTTTTGTGTACTGTACAAACACTTGGTACATTACACAAATAATTGCTGAATGGATGATCATGAAATATTAACTCAAGGTTTTCTAAACTTGTTTAACCATTAAAACCTTACCCCTGTAGCACCTGAGAACATCAGATTTGGAGAGAGGTGGGTGTCTCTGCCTGCAAGTTGCTGAAGATACTGTGTTTTCCTGAGGTGGACTTGCGAAGACTTCTACCTCCAGAGGGCCTCTCTGTCCTCTTGAAACCATAGTATCCTAATTAGTGTGTCTATGGGATTTGAAGTGTGAGGAAGAATAGACAAGCTGATTTGAAATCTACCAGGACATGGAAAATCCAACATGTGATAACAGCCAGAAAAAAAATCTGAAATTAAAAAAAGAATAAAAATAAATTATGAGCCTTGCCAGTTATTAAAACATAATAAAAACCTGTAATACTTAAAACTGTTTGGTACAAAGACAGGCCAGTCAACTAAAGGAAAATAGAATCAGATAGAATTCTAAGGATACACAGGAATTTCATATATGGTGAGTATGATATTTCAAATCAGGCCAAAGGGATTCTTCAACAAGGGGAATCGAGGCATCCAATATGCCATCTGGAAAAAAGAGTGAAGCTGGATCTTCATTCCTCACATTATAGCAAATTCCAGATGGAATTTTGTATTTCAGCATTAAAAAAAAATAAACCCATAAAAGTACTAGAAAGGAACACAGGAAATTTTTATGTGACTATGAAGTAGAGCCAGATTTTCTAAGCAAGACAACTCTAAACTGAAAAAGCAAAGCATTTATTCATTGGAGTAGAAAAATTAAATTCTCTGAACTTTGCAAAGTACCATAAGGAAATTCAAAAGTCAACCAAAAAACTGGGGCGGGGCGGAGGGGCGGGGGAATAACTGCAACTCATATGAAAAATGAAGGCCTCATTTGCTTAATGTATCAAAAGCTCCTAAAGATCAATAAGAAAATGACAAACAACTCAACATAAAATAAATGGGCAAAAAAACCAAGCCAAAACAAAAAGCACAGACAGATAACTCAGAGAAAAAAAGTTCTGCAGATGACTAATAACCGATTTTAAAGTATTTTAAACCACCTTTTATAATGAAAGAAATGGCCATTTAAAATGAAAATTTATTTTTCATCTATCAGACTGGCAAAATTCAGAAATGATAAGACACAGTCGTAGTGTGGAGTAGGGTAATAAGCATTCTGCTGCTTATTGGTGGAAACATGAATCTGGCGATGTCTATCATAATGAAAAGAGTGGGTCAGATGCTCAGTGATGCAGATTCCGCCTCAGGAATTCTTGGGCTGAACCATGGCTAACCCTTCAAGGTCCTGAGGCCATCTCTCCTTAGCCATCTCCCCAAGGCCACCTCTCCTCAGGACTCCACAACCACCTTTACTACCACCAACACTGAAGACCTCCCTTAGCCTGAGACCAGCCTGGAGCTCTGTGCCTCCTGGTCACTGTCTATGCCTTACCACTCTGATTGGGATAAGTGGCTTGGGAGAACTCTGCCAAATGTTTTCTTTTCAAGTCCCATTAAGAGAGGAAATATTCTGCCGAAGCCGGTTTGGCTCAATGGATAGAGCGTCGGCCTGTGGACTGAAAGGTCCCAGGTTCGATTCCGGTCAAGGACATGTACCATGGCTGTGGGCACATCCCCAGCAGGGAGTGTTCAAGAGACAGCTGATCGATGTTTCTCTCTCATCGATGTTTCTGACTTTCTGTCCCTCTCTCTTCCTCTCTGTGAAAAATCAATAAAATATATTTTTTTAAAAAAAGAGAGAGGAAGTATTCTGAGAAACCAAAAGCACCAGCAACCTAGTAGGAGGCCAGTCTTCCTTTAGAACATGAAGAAGGCAGCCCCTGGAATATAGAAGGAGATTAAATGCAGTGGCATGTGCATTACACTTGAATGAGATTGTGACTTGGCCATTATGGAAATTGCACAAACTGGTCCATGACCCAAATGATCTACACTTTGTGATTTCACTGGGACACATGTGACCATGGAACCAGCTTCTCCACCATGAAACCAACTTCTATAAGATGTGGGCTCAGGAGCCTGGCATGGTGCAGCATCTTTTTGATAAGCACATCCTGGGAAATGGTGACATTGATAGCTGAGCCCCAGGCTGGCTTCCTTGGTTTAGTTTTAACCTTTCTATAAGCTATACCAAAATTTCCACCAAGTTTCTTTGAATATTTCCACTCTTCCTTCCATAAATGAATCTTGTACCTCTCCCCCCACAGCCAAAGAAATATTAAAGCAGTACAAACGTATTAACCCAACAATTTATATTTTAGGAACTTATCTATCATGTATGCTCATCCATATGCTAAAGACATGTACAATCATAGTATTGGTAGTAACAAAAATAGACAAGAAAGAAATTTAAATGACAATCAATAAAGAACCTAGTTAGACAAATTATAGGATATCATGCAAATGGAAAATTAGTCAGCCATATAAAAGGATGAGA
This sequence comes from Antrozous pallidus, assembly GCA_027563665.1. Classification (NCBI taxonomy): domain Eukaryota; kingdom Metazoa; phylum Chordata; class Mammalia; order Chiroptera; family Vespertilionidae; genus Antrozous; species Antrozous pallidus. The sequence continues at coordinate 190,507,218 of CM050508.1, forward strand.
CAATTGATATGGGCACATCCAAAATATAATAATGAATGGTCCATCATTGATGCAAAAAATAAAATTATATATGTGTAGCATATTTCTAGAAGAAAAATTGTCAGTACAAAATGTATACAGCAAAAAGGGTTGTTCCTTCCCTCTACAGGCCAACCTACCCTAACTCTAAAGGAGGGAAGATGTAGTCTCTGAAATGTGAGGATTTTCAAGTCTTGTCCTTCTCCCAATCCAGATCATAGAATTAGTCTCTTGTTTAGGTTTGTCATCCCAATTCTGCTTGACCAACCAGCCCTCTGCAAGGATGGGGTGAGGGTGCTTTGTTTTTGCCAAGCCCTTGATGACTGCCTTCAGTCTCACAGTTTGGAGTCCAGAAACCCATTCCTGAAATACATGTCTCCATGACCAATTGCCCATGATGTATAGCGTACATGGAACACCTAGCACCATTTCTGGGCATCCTGAGTCTTACTTGCTGCATGAATACTGCCTCCTATGATATTTACAACTACACTGGAGTATCGGGCACAGCTTCCTGAAGTCCTGGGTTCTGCTCTCAGGAAAGCCAGGTACTACTCTGTTGAGGCATCAACCCTCACATTCATCCACCAATGCTGCTTCCTCAGATCCCGAATACTCTGCCTGATAGAGCATTGCTTACGTGGAGTTCAGAACACTTTAGTGCTGAGTTCTTGCTGCCAGGGACCTGGGCAGGGCCCCCGAGTATAGAGGACTACATGCATGGACCATGGGGTCAAGTGTGCCAAGAGTTTTGAGCACTCTCTTTGGAGACATGACCCTTGAGTGTAACTAATTGGGAGCAATTCCCCACCTCCACCCCCAGCATCTGATCATAAACCACTACTGTCTCAGACCAGGTGTTTTTCTTCCTGCCATCTGCCCTCCTGTTCAGCATCTGCCCCAGGATAGTTCTACCCTACAACAGCAGTACCATATTTATTGAACACCTACTGTATACTGGGCACAATGGTACCTTTATACCTACTGTGTGCTGGGCATGTTGGTAACCTTGATACCCATTGTGTGCTGGACATGATGAAAGTCTTGTAGCTTGGTAATGATAGCAAAGGACAGAATCTGCTTCCTTGATCTTGGTCTTGCTTAGATGCATGCAGGATAATCCGGCAGATTTCTGAGCTGCACAGAGTGAGCTTAGTATCCAGGATACAGATCTAGATTTGCCAACCTCCCAGAAAGTTGAGGACTAAAGAGATAGATGGACTTCATTTTAGGAGGAGCCAGAAGATCTGAATTTGGTGTGAATGCTGATATATTGGAGTCTAAGATATGCCAAGTTAGTCTTGTGGTGGACCGGATAAACCCATACATGTCTTATGGGTTAGAGGTCAGACCAGGGGAACCTAGAATGTCTTGACCCCTATTCTGTCCACCCTTTTCCCTATCACCAATTTAGGCCATAGTTATCATTCAACCACTCCAAGTCATGATAGCAGATTTTTGCCAGGTGTTCCTGAGGAGATGGAATCAGCAGCTGGTTTGCTCTAGGCTGCCAACCTGGGCACAATGTCAGTGGTAGTATGTGGTAAATTTAGCAATCAATCTCCACCAGGGGGGTCACTTTCTTTCTCATTCTTTCCCTATGGCCATCTGAAACCTCAGTGCTGGCTCAGGCTTTTGGGGGAAAGGTGGCTCCAGGCAGCCGCACGCTTGCTTGAGATACATCACAAATTATAGTACCAATCAGAAAGTTCTGCAGCTATGGTTCTCATGTATGAAAACCCCACAGTTTCCAATGGTAACTTAACATCTGAGCATCAAAGCCAGAGCACCTGGCTATAAACCTCAGTCCCAAGCAAGTTGCTTAACTTCTTCGTACCTTAGATTCTCCACTGGCCATGATAAAACTCATATCACTTTCATAGGGTTGCAGTGAAAATGAAATGAATCAATATCTCTAAAAGCACTTAAAATGATGCCTGACACACACTAAATGCTTAATAAGTATTCACTAATATCACTCTAACAATGATATGCTGTTAAACATCAGACGTCCGTCACCTGCGTTATTTAATTCTCCCACAGTGCGCAAAGGGGGTATCATCATCCCCTCCCATTTATTGATAAGGAAACTGAGTTAGAGAGAAGCAAAGGAACCTCCCCAGGGTCTAATGTCTGGAAAGTGGTGGGGCTGAAACATGAACCCCAACAGCCAAGCCCAGAGCCCATTTTTATTCTGACCACTGTGCACACTGCCCAGGGGAAGAGCCTTCTCAAATGGGTTTGTTAGAAGCACCAATGGACCCTAAGTTTCTTCAGAGATGGGAGACCTTGAAGTGCCCCCCTCAGGTATGCCAGGGACCACTGCTTGTGCCACCGAAGGTTTCCTGGCTGAGGTCACTATAGCAGTCAAGCATCTTGGTATAGGCAAGCTGGATCCAGTGAGTGCAGGGAGATCAGGATGGGGGTCAGCACTAATAACAACTAGCACCTATCCAGCATTGAGCAAAACACTTCATCCCCATTTAAGCTTCTAACAGTCCTATATAGTAGGTACCAATTTATCCCATAGAGGAAGAAGGTGAGACATCGACAAGTTAAGTAATTTGCCCAATATCACACAGCTTGGGAGTGACAGAACCAGGATTGAACACCAGACAGTTAGACTCCGAAGGCCATGTCTTGAACACTACCCAAAACTGCATCTTGAAGTTGATTGCCCAGAGAATATTCTCAGGGGTTTTAGGGTAGACCCTCAGGATTCCTAAGCTTTAGCAAAGGGAGAAAGAAGAAGGAAATCCAGGAAAATGTGACAGTCCAAGGGGAGCAGAGATTTGGATGGGTCAAAAGGTGCAGAACTTTGGTCACCCCTATGTGTTGCTCCAGGAACTGCAGGAAGGAGGCTACAGAGCACAGAGGAGGAGTACAGGGCTGGGAGCCAAGGGAGCTGGGTTCTGGTTCCAGATGCATGACCCACAGGACAGTATTTCCCCTCTCTGGACATGAGTGGTTTTGTCTTTAAATTAAGGTGATCAGTTTATAGGAGCTCTAAAACTCTCTGTTGTTCCTATCCTCTTTGTTGTGTCAAGAGAATTACATGGGTGATCCATCTGAGGCTGACACCTCCTAAAGGGTGGGGACTCCCTCTTCACTTGTCTTGAGAGGGGCCTGGCCAGGTACAGCAAATTTCGTTAGCATTGGCAGATGTTTAGAAGATGATGCCTGCACCTCTGATGAGAGTGTTCTTTCGAAAGGCCCAAGAAGTGGGGTAAACCCTAGGTAGCCTCCCATGCCAAAAATGGGATCAGGCTGAGCTCTGTAATGAAAAAAAAAGCAATATAATGAGTTGTCTTATAAGAGAGGGAGCTCTTTGTCTCTGAAAATGTCTGAGCAGAGATGCATGTTCAGCTATAGGGGCTTTGGAGAGAGAGTTCCTTCCTCCCCTAGTAGATTCAGGATGCTTCACATCTTAGTCCATTCATTCATTGATCATTTATTTACCCAATGGATATTTAATGAGCACCTGCTATGGTGTCAGACACTGAGCTAGAAACAATTGTTATAAAGATGAACAAGACACAGATCACAAAGAAGTATTGTGGTAGAGGGATGTTGAGAAGGACTGTCCCCCACTGAGCTGTAACCTATTGGCAATTCATGCACCACTCGAAGACAGCTTTGGACATGCTCACCTACATAATATTTTATATCCAAATTTGAAGTCCACAGGAGAATGAGAAATGATGTCCTAAAATCCTGCTTCTGACCTATTAGCTCCCAGCCCACACAGTTAGTAGGCACTGGCTGCCTACCAGCCATCTGGGAAGATGGCAGACACATTCAAGGGCAAGGAGATGGAGCTAGCATGAGTGCAGGGCACCTGTGGATTGGACCAGCATTGGGATAAGGCAGCCATGGTGACAGAATCCAAGCTCTGAGAGGCCAGGGCAGACCTGCTCCATCAGTTCAAGAGGAATTAATGTATCTGGCCAGATGAGCAGGGGAAGATGTTTCTGAAGGGCAGGGACTGAGGAAGACTGAGATTCTGAGGAGGTCTTTTCTTGGAATTTTAGGAGAAAAACCAAAGTAGGCTTATTCAGGGTGGGTGAGTTGAAGAAGACCCAGGCAGAAAGCAGAGCAACATTAGTCCCCCCCACGAATCCCTTGCAGGATTAGATGGGGGAGAAGATAGAAAAGTCCAACATAGCCAAGAGGTCTGGTCAGGAAAGCACAGGGCAGCTACCCTAAGTGCCCACAGGAATTTCCCTGCTTTTTCTCTAGAAAGAGCAGCCAAGACTATTTCTAATCCACTGCTCTTTCCTGGACAAAATCTCTTGTTATTGGGCTCTGTGGGAGATTAGGTCTGGTCAAGGATGCCCAGAAGGGCAGAGACTGAATGGGCGAGTGCTGCCAACAACCTTCAGAAATGCCACTAGAATCCAGGCTCCAGGGTCAGTCTAAGTTATGGTGCTAAGGCCCCAAAGCAACCCTCTCAGGGTCAATCCTGGAGAACAAAGGGGGTTCCAGCCAAGGCAGAAAACAAGATGAAAAGTTGGGATTAGAGGACCTTCCTCTGAAATGAAGCTGACCATTGATTCATCTTTTATCAAGAAGAGGTTCAAAGCGCTTCTCCCAGGGTGACGTTGTTCCCAGCCCCGGTCTTTCATGATGAAAGCCTGGGGCAACTGTTCTCATTGCCCCATAGGACACAGGCGGCCTGTTTCTATACAACTTTCCATTCACTGAGAGAAGACAGAGCCCACAATCTCTCTCTATTGTGTGCCAGACACTTCTGGTCACTTTGTACACACACCACCTATACTCCTCAACAATCATAATTGCCTTTTGAGCCAGACAGTAAAAAAAGCTGAGATTTGGAGGGTCCGAGGTCACAAGTTAGGAATGGTAGAGCCGGGATTCAGGCCTGGTCAGACTGGGAGTTGCCCATGGGACGCCTTGCTCCCTTGTCACTTGTCCTGACCTGGCTCCTCCAGTGATGCTGCAGGGCCACCTTTCCTCATAGCCTTTCATGCTCTGACATTTCGATAACCACACTCCTCATTGACAAGGATCTGGATCCAGCTTCTGGTCGGTCATCTTTCTGGTTTTCTCCCCCTGATGACATTAGCTCTAGGTGGCTGGCAAACCCAGAGTTCCACTTCCATCCTGCTTTCCTCTTCATGGCAATTGGCAACTCCATGCCACGGATCCTTCATGCTGATGCCTCTTCTTTGGTAATATTTCCCCCAAACTTCACAGCAGCACTATTGCTCTGTGTAACCCTCACTTGGGTATCAGCCCACCATAGTTCAGCCATCTGAGACCCTGGACTTCAGCAAGCTGGCTGGACCTGATGCCGTCCACTTTGTCTCCACCTGGCTATGATCCCTCCATAAATATCTCCTGATTATATCACAGGCTTTAAGCCTGAGCCTGTTCCACATTTAGTCCATCTTTCCCCAGCCACAGAAAATTATCATTCTCCAAAACTGGTTCTGCCAGCGGAGATTTCCTATCCCCAAACAGTCTAGCCTAGGATGTCCAAAAATCTGTCTCTCAGTTAACTGAGGTCTGCTCCAGTGTGTCTCAGCCTAGGATAGAGCTGGAAGTTCAGAAGATTGGCCACAATAGTCGACAGGAGAAGTTGGACCTATTGCTATATGTAGCCTATCTCTTAGCAAGCCCAGGCATTTGTCCCTTAAACAAATGCCATCATGAACCATGACTTAACTGTTTCTTTTCTTTCCTCTCCAATCAAATTCTAGTATCTTAAGGTTAATCCCATATTGCATATTCAAAATAACTAATTGAACTAATAAGTGGAGGAGGAGGAGAGGGGAACTCTTATATACTGGACACCTACTTTTGAAAACCCACTACAGGCTACCATGGACTGAAAAATGTCCCCTCCCAAATTCATATGTTGAAGCCCTAAACCCAATGGGATGGTATTTGAAGACGGAGCCTTTGGGAAGTAATTGGAGTTAGATGAGGTCATGAGGGTGAGGCCCTCACGATAGGATTAGTGTCCTTATAAGAAGAGACACTGGAGAGCTGGCTCTCTCTCCACAAGCACACAAAGAAGAGGTTGTATGAGAACACAGATAGACTGTGGCTGCCTATAAGCCAAGAGGAGAGGCTACATGCTGGCACCTTGACTTTGGATTTCCCAGCCTTCAGAACTGTGAGAAACAAATGTTTGTTGTTTAAAGCCACTAGTCTATATGACATCCTGAACAGACTAGGACAAGGGCATTCTGTCCTTTAACTCTCTAATAACTGGTACATTGTGGGGCACACACCTCTGTTTTCAACCCCAAGCCATCCCCCTTCCTTCCTTAGTTTATAGAATTCCAATTTAGTCTCTGTATTAAGCACATTTAATGTGCTTGGAAAGGTAGGTCCCTCCTCCAGCCCCAGGGTCTCAACTTAGGCTGAACAAGTGAACATGATCTTCATTTAAACTCCATTTACAGGGAGTCTAAGCTCTAGAAATAAAATCCCTGGGTTTGAATTTCATCTCTGACAATTACCTGCTGAGTAGCTTTGGGCAAGTTATTTTTTTTTTGGAGGGGGATTGTTTTTTGTTGTTGTTTTTGTTGTTTTTGGTGTTGTTGTTTTTACCTCTGTGCCTCTTGGAAATAGCCCCAATTTCTTAGTATTGTTGTAAATATTGAGTAAGTGAACTCTTGTAAGTATTTAGAGATGTGCCTGTCATGTAGTAAGTACTCCATAAATGTTACTAATGTTATTGTCATCATTATTATTATTATTGCCATGAGTTAACATAGGCACATCTCCTGGGTGCTTCTGTGTAAGATTATACTCCTTGAAAAAAAAAAGGGAGGTGACAAGGAAGGCTGCCTCCTTCTTTTCGCCTTGAATTTGATGGTGATGGATTTTATGTGTGGAGCTGCCATCCTGGGATTTTGAAACAATAACCTAAGGACAGACAAGCAAACATGCTGGTCATGCAAGATAGAACTTAGAATAGCCTAGTTTCAAATTTCTCTTCCTGTGAAAGAATGATTAGCCAGTCTGTGCTGTTATTGACCCATTGTAACAATGAGGAAACAGGCTGGTTAAGTAATTTGCTCAGGATCACACAGCTAGATGGAAGATTTGAGTTCAAACCTAAAGGTTGGGCAACAGACCTGGAGGCTTGGAAAGAAGAGGGTATCCCTTGGAGAGGAAGCTAGGGGATGCTCTGTCCAACTCCATGCTTCATCTGGAAGAAGTGTGTCAGAGCAGGTGCCTGCCTGCCTCAGTGCCTCGGCTGTCAATAAAACCCCCAGCCTGACTGTGGCAAACTGCAGATTCATGCAAATTCAAGGCCTATATTTAGCTGTAATTTAGCTGTCATCAGTCAGAGAGAAGAAAAAGCCCTCCCCAATGTAATGGTTATTCATATCGACTACCTACTCCTCAGATGCCTTATAAATCCAACTGAATCTGACTCAGAGGATCCCTGGCATGCAGGCACTGGCTGGCTTGGGTTATTCTACTCTCCCTCTCCACTCCCCACCCCTGGGCAAAGATGAAGGGACAACAGCCTGGGTACCAAGGGGAGAAGAGTTCATTTTTCCTGGAGGTTGATGATAAGGGAGAGAGATGGAGATAGATGAGTCAGTTATAGAAATCTAATAAAAACCTGAAACAAGAAGAAAACCAATGAGTCAGAGGATGTTGGAGCTGGGAGTACCCTGGGAAATCAAGTAGGCCAACCCTGAGGAAACTGAAGCCAAGGAGAGGAATAATCATAATAACAGCTATCATAATTACCATTAATAGAAAGCTTTCACTCTGTGCCAGACGCTATACTGAGCACTTCACAGACATGCCACCATATGCTTCTTCCTGTAACTCTAACGATCAGAATTGTTGTCCCATTTTATGGACCAGGCCTGGAGATACAAAGAAATTCAGTCACCTTTTTAAAGTCCAAAAATGCAGAGTCAGGATTTGAACCCAGGCCTGTCTGATGCCATAGTCATTGGTCATAACCATGAACAATATTGTGGGATTTGTCAACCATTATTCATGGTTAATAAGTGTCAGAGCAGGACATGGCTTGACCAACTCCTGGTCCATGTTTTTTCTGATGTATCCTCCAATAGAAAAGAGTGATGACTAGATGATGGGGAAAGGGAAAGTGAACCTGATAGATGAAAGGGAGAGTGGGTGTGTGCTTAAGAAGGTTGGAAGTTTGGGGGAGGGGTGAATGTACTGTTTTCTGTCCCTAGTAATGCACTTATTGGATTTATTTAAGGGTACTAGGAGGAGAAAGACTGGGAAGAGAGGCTGCTTTGGAAAGGGGTGAGGGAGGCAGGATGATGGGGGCTGTGGGCACCATGAAGGCATGCAGAGTGGGGAGATATGCACACAGAAAGGGAAGGCAGTAAAGGTAGCTTACTGCTCACTTGCCCCAAGGATCTGCTCTCCTGCTGAAGACAGACCAGGTGCCACTTTGCATGAGTAACATTAAGGAAAAGAAAAAACCTAGAAAGGAGTAAAATTCAGGCTACACATTTGATCTAATCGTGACTAGGCCAGGAAGGAGCCATGCCCCTGCTCTTAGCCTTTAGAATCTGACCCCCTTGTCAAAAAAAAATCAATGCATGAGAGATGGAAAGATGGCAGCTGGCAGGATGGAGGTGAGGAAGAGGGTATGAGCAAGTGAGCGGGTGAAAGGGGAGTGTGTAGATGTGGTGTGTGTGTGTGTGTGTGTGTGTGTGTGTGTGTGTGTGTGTGACAGTTAGATCCCACAGGAGTATCAGAGGCTGGCATATGGCATAACCAGGCTCTCCTGGACAGAGAGCCCCTGCCACCACTGCAGGCATGGAGCCCATGCCATCTTGAAAGGGAGACCTGCTTCCTCTAGGAAGTCATCATCACCATCACCCAGATTGGCCTTGGACACTGCCTGGGAGCCTGCAGCCACACTAGCCAAAGTCCTGCTGCCTGGCCAGCAGACTTTCAGACCCTAGGATGTCCACCTCCAAGGATGCATGGCTCCCGCACCAGTAAGTGGTACTGGCTACCAACATCTAGATACCACAGTCATGCCAAACCAGTGTGCATAGTGCCCCCTGACTCCCTGCTCCAGAAAGCAGCTTTCCGATGCCCCTGGGAGCTGCTATTATGCACATCCAACCAAGACACACAGCCTTGTAGGAAAAACTCAGACTTCCTCCACCCTGGCTGCCAACCTCATTAGCTGCAGTTGTGCTGCTTAAGTTTGTGGGTCTGCCCTAGCCTGCCACCTCAGCAGGCAGCTCCCAGGTGCCTCTGTGAATTGCTGCAAGGCACAAGCATACCCAACTAAGAGCACAGGGCTCATGCAGCAGAAGCTGGATCTTACACCTCTCTTGGCTACCTGGTCTCTACTGTCGCACCACTCCAGCATGCCAGCTTCTTGAGCCCACTGCCCCAGCAGGCAGCTCCTAGGCCCCTCTGTGAGCTGCCACTAGGCACATGCCTCCCCAATAAAGGGCACATGGCCCCCTCAGGAGGATCCACAACTTTCCCCTCCTAGCTGTCTGCTTCTGGACACCTTGCTGAGTTACTGAGGACTCGCCTCCCCAGACAAGGTCACATGGCTTCCATCATAGACACTGAGACTCCCACATCTCCAGCTGCTAGCTCCTGGACCTTCTTGTAATTGGCAGAGGGAAATAACTTAGGCCAGAGTCCCACTGCCTCACCCACAGACTATGGGACAGCTGCCCACTGTCATGAGCTCTGTGATACTCATAGTGAGTTGCAAGAGTCACACACCAGCCAAAGTCACAGTTATTGAGCTTAAGGCCCAGAGACATCTTCTTGCCAGGCCATGGACTCTGGGAAATCACAGTGAATTCATACCAGTGAGACCTCAGACAACCCTTTCCACAAGAGTGGAACCACGATCACATCTGCAACAGCTTGCACAAAAAAACCAGGGGTGAGTCACATTGCCAGATAATCTGTGGCAAGATTTTCTCCATGAATGAGAAACCAACATTCAAAAGCCAACTACATCAGGAGAACCCAAATAGCTCAAGTAGGGGGTTCCACTAGATCACCAAGCCCGGGGGATATGTGAAACTGCACCCCTCAGTGTAATAGGTCTCAAAAATCACCAACTACATAACACCATTGCCAAAAGAATCTGGGGAGAAAAGCAGTTGGTCAGTGTGTGACTCTTGCTAGGGTAGCATAGACATAGAAATAATTTTTTAAAATACTGCAAAAAAATGGGGAGAAAAAAAACAAATCCCCAAAGGAAAGAAAAAGAGGAATTACCAGGAAATAAATGAAATGAAATGGAGGCAAATAACTGGACAGAGAAAGAATTCAGAGTAATGGTTTTAAGGATGCTTAGATGTCTGGAAGACAAATACACACAATATAAAGATAATTATAAGGAGCTGAATGAGAATGTCCCCAACATGAAAAAGAATCTAGAGGAGATAAATAATGACATAGCTGCAATGAAGAACACAATATAAGGCTTCAACAGTAGCTAGTAGAAGCTGAGAACCACATCAGTGAACTAGAAGACAAGATATAAAAACACACACAAACACAACAGCAACTGTAAAGAAAAGTTAAAAAAAAAAGGAGAGACTAAGAGAGCTTTGGGACAACACAAAATGAAACAACATCCACATAATAAGGGTGCCAGAAGGAGAGGAAGCAGAGAAAGGAATAGAAAACCACTTGGAAAAAATAATAACAGAAAACTTCCCTGACATTGGATAGAAAAAATGCCTCAAAAGTCCAAGAAGTACATAGAGTCCCAAGCAAGAAGAACCCAAAAAACCAACACCATAACACATCATAATTAAATTGGCAAACATCAACAACAAAACAAGAATCCTTAAGACTCTCAGAAAGTTACCTACAAGGAATATCTGATTAATCAAATGATTTATCAACAGAAACTCATCAGGCCAGAAGGGAATGTAATGAAATATACAAAGTGCTATAAAGCAAGGAACTGAATCCAAATATACCATACACAGCAAGTCTATCATTCAAAATTGAGTGTGAAATCAGGAACTTCACAGGAAAAAAGGAGGGGGGCAGCTAAGGGAGTTTATTACCACCAAGCCATCAATGCAAGAAATGCAAAAGGAACTGCTATATATAGGAAAAACAGAAAGAGAAGAAGGAACACAGGCATAAAGAATAAATATGGCAACTAACAAGTACCTATCAATAATAACCATAAACATAAATGGATTAAATGTTCCAATAAAAAGGCATAGGATAGCTGAATGGATAAGAAAACATGAGCCATGCATGTATTTGCTGTCTATAAGAGATCCACCTCAGAGCAAAGGACTCACACAGATAGTGAAGGGATGGAAATTTTTTTTCAGGTGAATGCAAATGAGAAAAAAGCTGGAGTAGCAAAACCTGTATCTGACAAAATAGACCTCAAAGTGAAGCCATAACAAGAGATAAAGAGGGCCACTTCACAATACTAAAGGGAGCAATTCAACAAGAGGATATAACTCTGGTAAATATACACTGAGTGGCCAGATTATTATGATTTTGGAACACATAATAATCTGGCCACTCAGCGACCAGTGTATATATAGTGTGTATATATATACACACACTAGTGGCCCGGTGCATGAAATTCATGCACATTAAAAGGGTATTAATTAAAGGAAATAATTTAATATTGCTATTTGCTCTTTTTCTATAATAGAAGTATCAGAGACTAAAGAAAATGAGTAAAATGTATAAGAAAACCTTCCTTCTATCAAAGTCTGGGGTGCACCATGGGGCCCAGAGTCAAGTCCCCACTCATTCATATGTGCCTCAAATTCATGTGAGACCCAGACCCAGCCACACCTGCCCCCTCCTCTTTTCCTCCCCCACCCCCCAGATTGGGGTAGATCCAGACCCCGCCAGTTCCACTCTTGTCAAGCTTCCCAGGGCAGGGTGTGTCCTCAGGTCCCCTGTCCCAGCACCAGGATGGCGGGCATGGCCTGAGGTCCCCCATCAAGTCCCACCAGGTGGGAGACATGACCTGAGATTCCCTGTCAAGCCCTGCTGGGTAGGGGGCATGGCCTGAGGTCCCCCGTCAAGCCCTACTAGGCAGAGGAGCACAGCCTCAAGTCCCCCAGCCCAGCACCGGGAGGGAGGCAAAGCCTCAGGTCCCCCGTCAATCCTCACTGGCACAGGGGCACAGGCTTAGATCCCCTGTGAAGCCCTGCTGGGTGGGAGGCACAGCCTGAGGTCCCCTGTCAAGCCCAGGCAGGCAGAAGGGGCACAGACTCAGATCCCCTGGCCTGGTGCTGGGGCAGAGGGTATGGTCTGAGGTCTCCCAGCCTGGTGCCGGGGTGGGGGTGTGGCTTGAGGTCCCCTGTCAAGCCCCTCTGGATTGGGGGAGGGTGTAGGGCTCCTTTCCCTTGTGCTGCGGCCATGCCCCCTGCCGGCCTCCCATCCCGCTGCCACGACCACCTCACACTTTCCGTGAGCAGGTATGCATAGGGAAGGCTGGGCCAGGATAATTGGGACGGGGTGATGGGGGGCCAGCATCCTGGGTTAGCTGGGCCTCACAGCCTCTCTGCTTCAGCTCCCAGCACCCCGGACCTAAGGAGTAGTGCTTTCACAGGGGCCTGGCAGGCACTGGATATGGTGATGCCTTAAAAACAGAAGTCCCCTTTAACTCTGGCTGGAAGTGTGTTGGGAACTTATGGTCGGGGGAAGCAGCCCAACATCAGGGCTGAAATAAGACCTTGGTTAGCCTCCAGAGGGGGCAAACAAACAGTAAAAGGCATCTTTGAAACAAAGACATTTGAACGTACAGTGAATATTAGGTGATATTAAGGAATTACCTTAACTTTTCAAGGTGTGACAATGGCTGAATATTTACTTCTTTTTTAAAGATACTCATCAGAGGATATTTAAGTGGGAAACAACTTTCTTTGAAAGTACAGTGTTGTCCTGGCCCAGCCCTCCCCGCACTAAGGACTCCTCAAGGACCGAGCCTCTCCTGCTCACTCGCTAGGCCCTCGAAAACACCCTGTGCAGAGGCGTGATAACTTGCTTTGTTCCCTGCCCCTGCCAACGTGAAGCCAAGAGTTCCCAGCTGGCACTGGCGTGAAGAGCTTCATTCCCCACCTGCGCTGGTGTGAAGCACTTGAGGCGCCAATGTGAAATAAAGCATTCGTGAAGGGAAGTGTTCACTGGTGTCCAGGCAAGCCGTGGCCATGCCCCCTAGTCACGTCCCCTGCTCCTGATTGGCTAGTAGCATAGCCAATCAGGAGCCAAGGTACGGTCACATTTGCATGTTACTCTTTTATTAGCTAGGATGAGACCTGGTGCATGAATCCTGCATGGGTGGGGTCCAGCTAGCCTGGCCAGGGGGAAGGTACATGGGCGGTTGGCTGGTCTGCCTGCTGGTTGAACTCCTGGTAGAGGGGACAATTTGCATATTAGCCTTTAATTATATAGGATATATACTGAGTGGTCAGATCATTATGCATTCAGAGATCATAATAATCTGACTAATCAGGGTATATACACCCAATATAGGTGCACCCAAATACATAAAAAAACTTCTGGAGGATAACAAGGGAGAGATTGACAGCAATACAATCATAGTAGAGGACTTTAATACCCCATTGACACCACTGGATAAATCTTAAAAAATCAACAAAGAAACAGCAATCCTAAATGACTCACTGGAGCTGATGGACTTAATCGGCATCTTCAGAACATTTCACTCCAAAGCTACAGAACGTACATTCTTCTCAAGTGCACATGAGACATTTTCAAAGAAGACCACATATAAGGACACCGTCAACGTCTCTTCAAATTCAAGGCGGTAGAAATTATATCAAGCATCTTCTCAGATCACAAGGGCATAAAATTAGAAATCAACTACAAATAAAAACAATGAAAAAAATCAAATGCTCAGAGACTAAATAGCATGATATTAAACAATGATTGGGTTAACAAAGAGATCAAAGAAGAAATAAAAAATATCCTGGAAACAAATGCCAATGAAAACACAGAAATCCAAAATCTATGGCACAGAGTGAAAGCAGTCCTGAGAGGGAAGTTCATAGCTACAGGTCTTCCTCAAAAAAACAAGAAAAAATGGTAATAAATTAACTGTTCAACTTAAATAATTAGAAAGAGAGCAACAGGAAAAGCCCAGAGTAAGCAGAAGGATGGAAATAATAAGGATCAGAGCAGAAATAAATGACATAGAGAAAAAAAACCCCACAAACAAAAGATCAATGAAATCAAGAGCTGGTTCTTTGAAAGAGAAAACAAAATTGATGAACCTCTAGCCAGGCTCACCAAGAACCAAAGGGAGAGGACTCAAATAAACAAAATCAGAAATGAAAGAGGTGAAGTAACAATCTACCCACAGACATACAAAGAATTGTAAAAAAAAAAAAATACTACAAACAACTCTACTCCAACAAATTGAACAACCTCAACAAAATGGACATACTAGTATTCTTAGAAAAATATAAGCTTCCAAAACTCAATCAGGAAGAATTAAAGAACCTGAATAGGCTGATAACTACTGATGAAATTAAACAGTAATCAAAAAACTTCCAGCAAAAACAAAAGCCCTGGACCAGATGGTTTCACAGAGGCGTTTTACCACACATTCAAAGAACTAAAACCTTATCCTTTTCAGACTATTCCAAAAAATTAAGAGGAAAGCCCACTTCCAAGTTCTTTCTATGAGCCAGCATTACCGCATTACCCTAATCTCTAAACCAGATGAAGACACTACAAGAAAAAGATAATTACAGGCCAATATCCCTCATGAACAAAGAGGATAAAATCCTCAACAAAATTCTAGCAAATTGGATCCAACATTACATTAGAAACATCATACACCACGACCAAGTGGGATTTATTATGGGGATGCAAGGATGATACAATATCCGCAAATCAATAAACATGATGTATCACATAAACAAATTGAAAGACAAAAATCACATAATCATGTCAATTGATGAAGAAAAGGCATTTGACAAAATCCAACACCCTTTCCTGATAAAAATTCAGCAAAGTGGGAATAGAGGTATTTTACCTCAATATAATAAAAGCCTTATATGACAAACCTATAGCCAACACCATACTCAATGGGCAAAAACTAAAACTGTTTCTCCTAAAAACAGGAACAAGACAGGGATGCACACTTTCACCACTCTTATTCCACTCTTATTGTTCTGGAAGTGCTAGCCATAGTGGTCAGACAAGAAGAAGAAATAAAAGGCATCCAAATTAGAAAAGAAGAAAAGTAAAATTGTCATTATTTGCAGATGACATGATATTGTACATTGAAAACCCTAAAGATCCCATCAAAAAACTACTAGACTTAATAAATGGATTTGGCAATGTAGCAGGATACAAAATTAATGCCCAGAAGTCTATGGCTTTTTTATACAACAATAATGAACTCACAGAAAGAGAAACTAAAAAAAAAAAATCCCATTTACCATTGCACCAAAAAAATTAAGATACCTAGGAATAACCTAAACTAAGGAAGTAAAACACTTGTACTCAGAAAACTACAAGAAGCTGAAAAAAATAGATGGAGGAAGACATAAACAAATGGAAGGATATTCCATGTTTATGAATTGGTAGAATCAATATTATTAAAATGTCCATACTACCCAAAGCAATCTATAGATTCAATGCAATCCCCATTAAAATACCAATGGCATATTTCAAAGACCTAGACCAAACTCTCCAAAAATTCATCTGGAATAAAAAAAGACCCCGGACAGCTGCAGTAATCTTGAGAAAGAAGAACAATGTTGGAGGGATCACAATATCAGATATCAAGCTATATTACAAAGCCACCATTCTCCAAACTACCTGGTACTGGCACAAGAACAGGCACATACTAGGAGACCAATGGTGCAGAATAGAGAACCCAGAAATTGACCCAAGCCACTATGCTCAATCAATATTTGACAAAGGAAGCAAGAGCATAAAATAGAGTCAAGACAGTCTCTTCAATAAATGGTGTTGGGAAAATTGGACAGATACATGCAAAAAAAATTAAACTAGACCACCAACTTACACCAGACATAAAAAATAAACTCAAAATGGATAAAGAATTTAAACATAAGATGAGAAACCATAAAAATCTTAGAAGAAGCCATAATCAGTAAAATAGCAGACATACGCCGTAGCCATATCTTTACCTATACAGTTCCTAGGGCAATGAAAACTAAGGAGAAAATAAACAAATGCGACTGCATCAAAATAAAAAGTTTCTGCACAGCAAAAGAAACAATCAACAAAACAACAAGAAAGCCCAGTGCATGGGAGAACATATTTGCCAATGTCATCACCAATAAGAGCTTAATCTCCAAAATTTACAGGGAACTCATACAACTTAACAAAAGGAAGATAACCAATCCAATCAAAACTGGGCAAAGGACTTAAATAGACACTTTTCAAAAGAGGACAAACAGAAGGCCAAGCGATATATGAAAACATGTTCAAAGTCCTAATTACCCAAGAGACGCAAATCAAAACAACAGTGCGGTACCATCTCACACCTGTCAGAATGGCTTTCATCAACAAATCAACAAATGAAAAGTGCTGGCGAGGATGAGGGGAAAGGGAACCCTCTTGCACTGATGGGCAATGCAGTTTGGTGCAGCCACTGTGGCAAACAGTATGACATTTCCTTAAAAAATTAAAAATGGAAATTCTATTTGATCCAGTAATCCCACTTCTAGGAATATATCCCAAGAAAACAGAACACCAATCAGAAAGGATATATGCTCCCCTATGTTCACAGCAGCACAATTTACAATAGCTAAGATTTGGAAACAGTTTAAGTGCCCATCAGCAGATGAGTGAATTAAAAAATGTGGAACATCTACACAATGGAATACTATGCTTCTGTAATAAAAAAGGAATTCTTACCATTTGCAACAGCAGGATGGAACTGGAGAGCACTATGCTAAACAAAAATAAGACAGAAAGAGAAAGATGGTTCTCACTCATTTGTGGAATATAATGAACAAAAATAGTTATAGAGACAAAGCAGTATCAAATAGACTGTCAAACTTTAGCAGAAAGCAGGGGAGGGTTAGGGTGAGAGGGGACAAAAGATCAACCAAATAACTTGTATGCATGCATATAAGCATAACCAATGGACATAGATACTAGAGGGGTGAAGGCATGTGCTGGGGGTGCGGGAGGCTCGGGGGAGGTCAATAGGAGAAAAACGAGACATATGTTCTACTATTTGTAATATTTTAAACAAAAGGAAGGAAGGAAGGAAGGAAGGAAGGAAGGAAGGAAGGAAGGAAGGAAGGAAGGAAGGAAGGAAGGAAGGAAGGAAGGAAGGAAGAAAGGAGAAAAGTGAAAAAAAAAAGAAATCAATTCACATTCTGAGCTGGGGCCAGAATCCCTCACAATCAGGCCCTCTCCCCAGGACTAAGAACTTGGGCCCTGGGACCAAGTTCCTGCTTCAAATCCTTATTAGCTCTGTAACCTTGAGCAAGTCACTTAACCTCCCTGGGCCTCAGTTTCCTCATCTATACAATGGGAGAAATCATAGTCCTTACCTCTTAGGATTGATGTGAAGATGAAATGAGTTAGTGTATGTCAGGCACTTAGTGAGTGAGGCAACTTGTAGAACCAGTATTGTGTGAGTGTTAGTTTGTTGCTCATTCTAAGATGTTTTTATCTGCCAAAGCAATAGGTCTGCAGGGCTGGGTGTTCTTTCTCTGTAAACTCAGAATGATTAAATTAGCCTTGCCATGCCATAGATTGTACACACCAGTCACTCAATAATGTATAAAAATACTACTTTTCTACTGCTATCTTTCTCCACCATTTTCTCTCACGTTCTCTCCACCCTCAACCCCTCCTCAAAACTACATTTATCTGGATTATGGTAATAATAGAGAAATAAATACCTTCTTTCTCCTCAGATGGCTCTGGCATCTTAAGGCCAGCTCATCTGGGAATATTTTGGCCCCAAGTGACTTCTGCCTGTACCCCCCTCCCACCCAGGGTCCTCATTGCCTCATGTTCTCCCCCATCCCCAGCCTCAGGTTGGTCTGGTCCCCTGGGTGGGAGCCTTTCGCATCCCTCCTTTCAGTCCTGAAACTTCCAGACATCAAGTGTGGCTTCATAGTCAGCACTTTGTATCCTGAGCAGCCAGGAAGAGGGATTGCCACAAATAACCGTGCTAATGGAGGTAATGGAAGGAGAGAGACGGATGTCTCCAGTTCACAGGAAGGCTGATGGCATGTGCTTGCTGAGCACTTCAGCGGGCTGTGAGCTCCTTTAAGGAAACCACTGTGAGCCAGGCTGCCTGTACTGACAGCGTTTTCTCTCCGGAGAGGAGTGAGTGTCCAGTTCTCAGGTCTGGAGAAGATGCAAAGAGGACTCTGGGTGTCTGACTGGTGTGTGATCTCTCCATTCTTCTGCCTCCAAAACCCCTGCCACAACTTCCCCCTTCAAAGCCCTTCACAGGAAATGCCCAGAGGACAAAAGGAGTTGTCCTCAGTGGCCTTCTGTGTGTGACCCCTGGCCCAGCAGCAGCAGCAGCAGCAGCAGCACCACCTGGGAGCATGTTAGGGACGCAGATTCCTAGGTCCTGTCCCACATCTATGAAACCCTGAGATGGAATCTTTGGAGGTGGGTTCCTACAATCTGGGTCCTAGCAAGCCCTCTGGGAGATTTTGTAGCATGTTCAAGTTTGAGACACACTGGTCTAGTCAACAGTTCTCAACTTTGCTGAATATTAACACCTCCAGGGAGCTTTCAAAACTCCCATGGGCCAGGCCACACTCCAGCCCCATTACATCAGAATTCTGCAGAGTGGGATCCAGATGTCGGTGTTTCTAAGTTCCTCCAGGTGATTCTGATAGATGTCGAGGGTTTCCAACCACCAATTTAAATATTTCATAGACAAATCCACAGAGATCCTCTTTCCAATATGACTCTGCTTAGCAAAAGCCATAGACATTTGCCTCTATACAAGAGAAGAAAAATCAAGTTTGTGCTGCCTCTGTTCAATGCCAAGATGCTACTGTGTCTATTTACTGAGGAATAAAGGAAGGCACAGAATTGCTAATCAACTTGTTCAAAGTCTGAAGCCCAGGTCGTAACTTGGGGCCACAGGTTAGACCCTGGGTATGGAACTAGAGCATGACACCATATGCCTAGTAAACTGAGCACACCCTGCTGTCTCAATAGCAGCGGTTATTTCAACACTGCCTCAGCTCTTGTGAGTGACATCACCAGCTGATAGGCCTCAGTCTATTCAACCAATGCTAATTCAGCAAGGCCAAGATCACACACCTATCAGACACCCAGAATCAGTTGTAGAAGGTGTGACACACTGCACAAAACAGTTCATTAAAAAGTTCATTACCTCTGGGTAATACCAAGAAATAAACATTGGGAATCCTCAACTACCACAAATAAAAGATATCATGTCAAGGGTAAGAAACCTAAGTCAGGTTATGTAACAAAACCTAAATAATGATTTAGTCCTCATTATTTCCATACACTTTCTGACCTTGGTTCCCCATCCAGTAAGTTTCAGAGCCAGAATCTGAATCCTTTTGTGCCCGATCCCAAAGCTCAAATATTTAACACTACTTTCAAATAATCCCCAGGGACCAATTCAATAGAAGCAAACAATGTATGTATAAAGCACTACCAATAAGTGCAAAAATGATAAAAATAATAATAATAATAATAATAATAACAATAATGATAGCATCTACCCTGACTGAGTGCTCCCTGGGACACTGTGCTAAGGAGTTTACATGTATCCTTCCATTTTAACCATCTGTTGTGGAAATTATCAAATGTTTCTGATTCTCCCTGAGAACACAAGTTAAAATTATACCTCTGGTCCCCTCTGTTGATGGATTGGGTATGTAATTCTGTCAAGATGCTGTAGGTGTGAATAGGTGACAAATGGTTGCTCTGTCAGCCTGAGTTCCTAAGTAACTGGGATAAGCAAAACCACACAGCCACCATCCCCTTCCCACAACCAATTACCCTATGCTCCCCATGAACATGGGGAAGAAATAAACCTTTGTTTCTCAAGCCACTGAGACTTGGGTTGTTCGTTCCACAAGATACAACCCATGATGGATGATTCATACTTTACATAATGTTATCTCATTTTAACTGTCAACATCCTTCAGTGATTAGTATTGATTCCATTTTATAGATGTAGAAACTGAGGTTCATGGAGATTAAATTACTAATTTTCCTAAGGTCATAGCTGGTAGGTTTCAAATGAGATAAGCTAACTCTAAGACCATAGTTTTAATCACTACACTAAGAAAATGGTATATATGTTCTACAAGACTAATATGAAATCATTAAGATCAATAATTTTAAAGGTAATGAAGAAAAAGGGAGAGAATTTGGAGGGTGAAATAATAAATTAAAGAAGCAGATTACTAAAGGTGGGAAAACTGTGTTTGCAATTCTATTCATAGTATGTGTCTGAGATGAGCCCAACCAGGAAGGAAAAAAGCAAAAGTGGAAATGGTTGTTGTATTAGAACACATGAGGCAGAGATTGGGCAGTAGAGACTAGGAACTGGAGTGGGAAGATACATGGGGAGAAGCTGAGATGAGAACATTTCCCCAGGCACCTCAAGGCAGAGCACAGGGTATATTCTTGCTTCTAGGGAAGATGGAAGTACTAACTGATGTGGTGGTTAGCCAGCATTGGGTCCTACAGGATCTTCATCCAGTCTCCATGTTATGAGGCTGGTCCTAGGATACCTTGTTCAGAGTGTTTAGTGGGATTATGTAGGAGTTGTTAAAAGTTTCACCAGCATTATTTCATAACTTTCTCACTAATAAAACAAATCAATCTTCTCTTTCAAATGCCTACATCTGCACGATGTTAAACACATGGGTGGAAGGTAAAAAAGTGCCATCCGTCAGCAGCATGCATCTCTTGCCCAACATCAGACATCTGGAAAGCCTGAATGAGCCAAATGACTGAATTTTTCATGCTACGCTGAATATTTTGGGGAGTGGGGAGGTTAAGTGTCTCTGAATGGCTCGTGAGCTTCATGGAGAAGCCAACTGAGGTAGAAATGATGTGGAGAGCAATGCCCTACTGAGGAAAACGGTGGGAGGGAGTGGATACAATCTCCAGAGAAAATCAGATGAAAGATGATTCTCTGTTCAGCCACCTCTACCTCAAGTTCCCTGGAGAAAGACATTTAGCTGGTAATAGATGTTGGGGTTTGTGGGGCAGGTCCTATCTAGCCAGGCCCTGTGAACCCCTGCCTCTGAATACAGAAAGCTTTTAGGACTGTTTTAATCCACCTGAAGGAAATGATACCCAGGTCAGTATTCATCATAATGCAGAGCAGATGCAGTCTCCTCACAGGCATGCCCATTGCTTCTAAACTATGGAGCCCTACAAAAGTCGGGCTGGTATTACTCGACCATCTCCACCCAGACCCTACGGATGCCATCACAGGAGAGCACCTAAGCCAAGTGGCAGGCAAGCTATGGGCCTCTGACTTGGTCTAGACAGAAAGCTCTTCTCAGAGGACAATGCCATTTCACAAGACCAGCCAGGGCTTTCTAATGGGGATCTTAACATGAGGCAGAGATTGGGCAGTAGAGACTAGGAACCAGAGTGGGAAGATACATGGGGAGAAGCTGAGATGAAAACATTTCCCCAGGCACCTCAAGGCAGAGCACAGGGTATATTCTTGCTTCTAGGGCAGATAGAAGTACTAACTGACGTGGTGGTTAGCCAGCATTGGATCCTACAGGATATTCATTCAGTCTCCATGTTATGAGACTGGTCCTAGGATACCTTGTTCAGAGTGTTTCCTCAGGTCATTCCTATAACATGGGGAGGTCTCCTGGGAGGACAAGAACCTTTGTCCAGGGAGCTGGCCTATAGGTCAGGGGTGCCAAAGCAGCAACAGAGGGAAGTGACCACGAGATTCTGTATATATATCCAGGTCTAATTGGTTGGGCCAGGAGTTTGTAAGCTTTTTCTATAAAAACCATAGAATAAATATATTCAGCTTTGTGGGCCAAATAGTCTTTGTTACAAGGACTCAACTCTGCTGTTGTGTTATGAAATCAATCACAAACGATGTGTAAACAAATGGGTATGGCTGTGTGCCAATAAAACCACTTACCAAATAGGCAGCAGTGTGTACTTAACTCCTGGGCTGTTTGCTGACCCCTGGGATGGGCCATCAGGTTCCTGAATCTGACAGCGACAGATCCACATGTATCTCCAGGGCAGGATGCCCATTGAACACATTCCTGCTTGCTGATAATGGTGGTGGAGGGATCAGCTCGGGGGAGCAATGGCATCTGTCTCCAGCTACTGTCACCTTGTCCCCTCTGCTGCTGCTACAGTTTTTTGCAGCTCCTAGGTTCCAAGGACAGCCTGATAATGAGGAGATATAGGGATGACAAAGGGCCCAGCTCCAGAGCCCTCCCTCTCCTAACAGCTCCTCTGCCTTCTGGGAAAAAACAGCCTCCTAAGGTGTGAGGAGACGGTGACTGCTTCCAGAAAAGAAAACACCATCTGTGAAAATAAGAAACCTATTTCTTGACTCCACCCATCCCTAAAAAATTCTCTTGCTCACGGAAAAGTAGATTTTGAACAATGCCCAACTACTGCTAAACAGACCATTTCTCCTGCATATGCCACACTGCCTGGTTTCAAAGCCTCTGCCCTGAGCTGCAGGCACACATAGACAACAGTCTCCACTTGGGCTGATATCTCCTGGTTTCCATCCCCATGGGCCCAGATCTGTTCTTCTTCAGGTTTTGCCATATCATTAAAATGTCACCTTCAATTACTCAACTGCTCAGATGTAATCCAAGGAATCTTTGCTCTCTCTTACCCGGCACATCCAATCCATCAACAAGTCTGAAAAGTTGCACCTTCAAATTTTATTTCAAGTCCTCTCTCCTGCCTTTTTCTCCAATACCACTTCCAGGGCTCAAGCCTGGCCACTACCCCTTGCAAGAGCTTCTAAAGTACTCTGTTTGCTTCCCCTCCTGCTCCCTACAGCCCACTCTCAGTCAACAGATTTTTTTTTAAACAGAAAGGTGAGGGCACATGTTTATCCTTCAGCCCCTGTTCAAAATCCTCCCTTTGCTTCCTATGACTCTTAGAATAAAGCCCGAGGTGGGGCCCGCAAGCAAGGCCTGGAATAATCTGACTCCTGCCCACTTCTCCAATACCATCCTGTAACATCTTTATTGCTCACAATGCTCCTTCCACATGAGTATCCATTCTGGTCTTTGAATACAACAAGGCCTCTCAAACCTCCAGACTTCTATCCTAGCAGATCCCTCTGCCCAGCATGCTCTCACCCCAGTTTTTTGTATGATAGGCTTACTCTCAGCCCTTAGGTCTCAGTTCAATTGCAACTATCTCATGGAGGCACAATATCTACAGCCAGCCCCAGGTTACTGTCCTGCCACCCCCTCTATTTCTTCCACAGACCTAATCATAGCCTGAAACAATTGTTTGGGATGTGTGTTTCCTTGTTTGTTTGTTGCCTTCCCCACTAGAATCTAATCTCCAGGAAGACAGGAGTCTTGTCTCTCTGCCCTGTTGTTGTAGCCTCTTTAAGTCCCTGGCAGAGTCTGTGTTCAGTAAGCACTTGTTGATTGATTGAAAGAGTAAGCTCACCCCACAACCAAGGAAAATCCAATGGTTTTTCTCCCCTCCTTCTCCCCACTCACTCAGGACTCTTCATCTTAATGACTTGGGCCTCATTTCCAGCTCTCTGGAGAGTGTATGGCACAGTGATGCTAACTATAAGCTCAGTGTTGTACAGCAGGTCTCTAGAACTTGCTCACCGTGCATACCTTACACTTTATGCCTGTTGAGCAACAACTCCTTGTTTCCTCTTCCCCCAGCTCCTGGAGCCACCATTCTTTTTTCTGCTTCAGTGAGTTCGACTCGATTCCATAAGTGGAATCGTATGGTATTTGTTCCTCTGTAAATGACTTATTTCACTTAGCATTGTGCCCTCCAGATTATCCATGTGGTCTCATCTGGCAGGATTTAAGAAGAGACTCTTTCTGAAGTGTGCTGTCAAGAGCAGAAGGAGTTAGACAAGTGAGGGTTTGTGATGTGGCTCCCACTGGCCTTTTGTATCCTTTACTGCAAGGAAATCCCTTGAGTAGGAGTTTCAGTGTCTTTGCTCTGAGATGGAGTCAATAATAGCTACCTCACAGGGTGACTGTCTGGGTCGGATGAGAGCACATGTAGGAAGCTAACTTGGTATAAAAAAGAAACTCCAGAAACTTGGGGTAGGGGTATGGTTTTAGGGCATAGCCTTGGTGGGCATGCTGACATGTGTCAAGTGAGAGGAGGACATCCAAAGGTTTCCTAGAAGAATGTAAGCTCCATGGAACAGAAACTACGGTTTATTATTGCTGTATGCCCAGTGCCTGAAACAGGGCCTGGCACATAGCAGGTCCTCAAGACTCAAGGTGAATTCATCAGTAGAATCCAAGTGTTGTCACTTGTTGTTAGTTAAGAATGAGAGACACAGGAAACAGACAACTTAGTCTGGTTAACAGCTACAATCTTTTGTTCTCAGTTATAACTTAAAAATAAATGATTCAAAAAGAAAAGGGGGGAGGGGAAGAAAGTGTAACTGAGTATGGTCAGGGTGGTAATGAAATATCCTGGGCCTGTTTGGGAATTAACTACAGGATTTAGCACTTAGGAATCTTGTTCTTCTGGACTGTTGTTTGGCCTTTTTCTCATGTCTCTCCTGTTTGGACTCAATATATTTCGCAGGAGCAAGCCTCTCATATTACTTTTCTACCATGCTTCACTTCCCCCAGACAGACTCTGAGATTAGCTTGGGCAATTCATTCTGTTCAGATGGGGGAGTCTTCATTTGGACTGATGAATGTAGAAACAAAAAGTAAATGATTCACTCAGAATCAGTCATTCTTTGTCTACAGTGGAGAGAATTTAGCAGCCTGGGCTCCAGCCTCTGCCCCTTCTGCCCTGGTCCCTGGGGCTGAAGGTAGCAGGGGCTCCTCCAAAAATTATTCAGCTCCAGGAATTAACACTTTCCTCCTAGGTCAGTTCTCAAAGTGAAACAATTCACTGTAGTCATCTAGGTGTCTAGACATAGTCCAAGGCATCAACCAGGGTCTACTTCTGGCTCCAGTAGTGAGTCTGAGCTTTCAAAGGGAAGTTCAGGATACAGATGAACTTGAGGAGGGAGAAAGCAGATTTTCAGGGACCATCTGGTTCCAGCCTCAGCCTAAGTAGCCCTCAGTTTGTTATGAGAATCTGCCTGTGATGCTTCTTCTGCAAGGAAAACTTATCCCTGTTTTTTTTTTGTTTGTGTGTGTGTGTGTGTGTGTGTGTGTGTGTGTGTGTGTGTGTGTATGGTTTGGCTTATTTGTCCCTTAAGATTTAGCATGAGCACTTCCAAGATAGCTTCCATA
The DNA here is from genome assembly GCA_027563665.1 of Antrozous pallidus. Taxonomy (NCBI): domain Eukaryota; kingdom Metazoa; phylum Chordata; class Mammalia; order Chiroptera; family Vespertilionidae; genus Antrozous; species Antrozous pallidus. The sequence continues at coordinate 190,532,651 of CM050508.1, forward strand.
TCTACTAACTGAGGCAGGAGTCCTTCTCCCAGTCCTTGTTCTGGTTTCTAACACAGCCCTTAATTCATATCATCCCTACTGCATGGAGAGCTCCCCAATGTCAGAAATGTGTCTTATTCCTCTTTGATCAGCAGAGGCCAAAACAGGACCCATCACTTAGCAGACATCAGTGAGTGCTGGGGTTGAGTAAATGAAGCCATTCTCTGTAGATCACATAGCCCCGAAGTGGTGAAGCCAGGGATATTAGGCAGCTTTGGAACGATAACAAACAACACCCAAGCTCGAGACTTCAAACAACAGACATTTACTTTATGCTCATGTTGCATATCAGTGGCTGGCGACAGCTCTGTTCTATGTGTCTTCTCATTCTGGGACCCAAGAATGAGAAGAAGCATCCCTTGTGTGAGATACACCCATTCTCAGGGCAGAGGGGAAGAGCAAGAGGCTGGCACAAACCACACATTTAAAGCTTTTGCTCAGACAAACTATAGGTCAAGTTTGCTCAGATTACATTGGCCAAAGCAAGTGTCCAAGCCCAAAGTCAGTGGACGGGGAGGGAAACATATTTCTCCTTTAGAGAATGTTGAAATAGAATCTAATCTCCAGGAAGACAGGAGTCTTATAGTCTACCATTCCAGGACTACATCCTTTCTTTGTACTTGCTTTCTAGCTTAGAAGCCTCCTACTTTGCCTTGCGCCTTAAGAGGGAAGGGACGCAGATGTAGAGAGGGAGGCTGGTGGTGAATTATAGGGACATCTTTCTCAAAAAGTTATGTTTATCTTCCACTTTGATGAAAAATTTGCAGTGTTTACACCATCATGGCAGGTAGAACTATAGCTTCCACAACTTATTTCATGCATTTTGGACAGTCCTATCATGTTGCAAGGAATCATAAATTTTCTTTCTCCTCTAGGAACTATGTCCTGAAATATAATGCTTACAGAAATAACATCGGAAGCACATGCAACATAAATTCAATTCTCTTCCCAAATCTACATATATGCTCACCAAAATATCAGGTGATATAAGGAAGAGCTGTGCTGAGTTGGCACCTGCATCTCAAGCCATGATCACAACAATATCGGCAACTGAGAGGTGACATGTCTCTTCAGGAATACAGACCTGACTTTCCTTCTTCCCTGCCTGTTTGTAGCCCAGGTGGCATCTGGGGACCATTATGACTCATCAAGGAGCTGGGAAGAAGACAACCAGAGAGGGATTAATGCCTATTTGCAAACTAGACACCAACTAGTGACAGGCAATATAAAAAATATCTGTAGTTACCACAATTCTATCACAACAGAATAGACCACAAAACAGTAAAAGGAATAACAAGAAGAGCAAAGTTATTAAAATTAGAAATACGCACATTAGAGGCAATCAATAGACAAAAGTAAATACTAAATGACTAAAATAGTTATAAAATATTTAGTAAGTTTCTTATAAAAATTAAAAACAGGGGTGGACAAAAGTAGGCTTATAGCTGTGAGTATGAGAAACAGTTTATTCTTGTATTATTATTTATTATGTCATTTTCCATACAAACAACTATGAAGCTACTTTTAGCCATCAATGCATATTAGATGTTTAAAAGTAGATACAATATAGATAGCTCACAGGATTAGAAAGATAATAGAAAAATTATGAGCGACTTTGTAATAAAGTTGAAAATGTAGATAAAATGAAGAAATAACTGGATAAAATCAAAAACTTATCAAAAACAAAATAGATACCATGAATAGTTCTATAACAATTAAGGAAATTTAATCAGCATCTTAACATAGTTTTATATAGAAAATACAGGGCCCAGCATGTTATATTCAGGGGCTCTAGCAATCATTTAATAAATAGATCATTCCAAGATTACACAAATTCTTTCAGATACTACAAAAAGAGGGAGCACTTCTCAACATGTGTTATGGGACTAACATCCTTTGATGCCTAAAGCTAACAAGCTCAACAAAAGAAAACAAAATCACAGTCCAATGTCACTCATAAACACAGATACAAAACTTAAAATATCAAATGACTGATAAAATAATTAATTACATCTGTAATCTATCTCATTAACAGAATAAAGAAGAAATAGTACATAATTATCTCAGGAGATACAGAAAGGCATTCAATAAAATTCATTTAAAATAAAATGCACTATTATTAGCAAAGAATAAAAGTACACTTCCTTGAACTGATATAGGGTATCTACAATAGCAAATAGCATAATGAATAGTTTTAATTTTTAAAAATTCTCTTTAAAAATAAAAATAAGTCAAGGAGGCTTGATGTCACTACTTGTACTCAACATTATACTCTAGTCATAACTAGTTGAGAAATACAAAGAAAAAAATAGAAGTCATAAAAATTGTAAAGGAGTAAACAAAACCATCCTTATTCATGAGTGTTCTGATTATCTGTGAAGAATACTCACCAAGACTTGCAGATTATTTAAATTAAGAAAATTTAACAAAGTTGTTGCATACAAAATCAATATGTATATTGACAATTTTGTTTCTGTACACCAGATTCAATTGCAAAGGAAATGAAAAGTAAATCTAACAAAAGATATGCAAGACATGAAATAAATTATGCAACTGAAATTTGCATAGTTTATTAAAAGATGTATTAAAAGAAAGATGTAAATTAATGGATCTAAATAAGACTTAAATAAAAGGAGACATATACCTTCTTTATAAACACATGGAATCAAAATAGTAACAATGTCAATGCAATACTATTTTTAATTGTAATCCCAAAAGGGTTTTAATGGGACTTGACAAGTTGACTCTAAAATTCAAGTGAAAGAACAAGGGAAACACTTGTAAAGGAAGAGTAGTATGAGAGAAATTACTGTAAAAATATGGTAATTATGACAGTGTTCTTTAGTTGCAGGGAGAAATAAATAGAACAGAACAATGGTACAAATTTGAAAGGCCAGAAACAAACCCACAAATATTTGGAAACTTAGGATATAGGAACTGGCATTGTAGATAAGTATAGAAAGAAAGACTCTTTCTTTAAATCTTTCTCAGATAATTAATAATCTTACAGAAAAATAGTGCATTGTAGTCTTGTCTCAAATCACATGCAAACATCAACTCTAGATGTATTAAATATTTCGTGTGAAAGGAGAAATTATAAAACTTTTAGAAAAATTATAGAAAACATTATCTTTACCACCTTAGAGTTGAAATTTTTTCTTAAGTAAAAATCCAAAAGCATAATAAAGATAAAAAAGATAAAAATTGGGGGGGGGGGAGTCCAAAAACATAGATCATAAAGAAAAGTATAGATAAATTATATTTCAGTGAAATTAAGCTTTCTTTTTTGTTCATTATGATAGCCCATTAAAGAAAGTAAAACAACCACCAATTTGGAAGGCCTGAAAGGATTAGTAGTCAACATATATAAAGTACTTCCATAAATCAATAAGAAAAAAACACACAGAAAAATCCTGTAGAAAAATAAAAACTGTGAGGAGTCAGTTGCTTGACAGATGTGGAAACAAAAATGACCTAACTACTGCAGCTTCATAAGAAACCAGAAAAAAATAATGCTAATTAAAGCCACAGTGAGGTATCTTATATGCATAAAACTGTCAAAAACTGACAATTTGAAAAATCTTCCAACTCTATGACATTCTGGAAAAGGTAAAATTATGGAGACAGTAAATTGGCCAATGGTTAGCAAGGGGTGATGTGAGGAATGAATAGGCAGAACACAGAGGCAGTGAAAAAATATGCTATGTGATATTCTAATGATGATTACATGTCACCACACATTTGTCCAAACCCATAGAATGTATTACACTAGAGTGAACTCTAATGTAAACCATGGATGTTAGGTGATCTTGATGTGTCAACGTAGGCTTATCAGTCGTAACAAATGAACCACTCTGGTGCGGGATGTTGATAACAGGAGAGACTGTGCATAGGGGTGAAGGGGGCGGGGGGCAGAGACGATATGGGAAATACCTGTATCTTCTTCTCAATATTGCTATGAACCTAAAACTGCTATAAAAATTGTCTTTAATACTAGTATTACTACTAATAATAAATCAGCATTGATGAAATAGTGACCATCTGGATGTTGGAAGTGAAGGAGACAGAAGTCCAGGATGGCTCCAGGTTTCTGTCTCTGACAGTGGCTGAGGCCATTCATCAAGGCCATCTACAAAATCTCCTGTAATCCTATGACTAACTCCATTCTTTAGATGGCCTCAGCTTTGCATCTGGAAATAACTAAACTGCATTGAAAAAAAAGACATAAAACATGGCCAAGTGTTTGAAGCAGAAGGAGACATAAGAAATGAAGTAAAAAGATGCAGCTACTGATAAATCAATCCTTAAGGGAAAGAAGAGACTGAATGACACAAGTTACTAAATACAGGTGAGCAGTCATTATCTGGGTCATGGCTGAACAAGCAGAAAACGCTCTGACCTTAGGAGTAACAAGGCTTGTCTGTTAACCACCCCTGCTTGCTCGTGAGAATGGATACATTGCTGCAAGGAAGGTAGTTTTGAAGCTGGGGCTTAGATTAAATCACATCACAAGGTTTTACAGCTGGTAAATGGTAGGGAGATAATTCAAATAAATAACATCTAATACAGACTGAGCATTTTTTAAGTATGAAAAACTGTTCTCAGTTCATAACATGTATGAATTCACTTAATAAACATCCTATCTCTGTGAGGTAGGTAATATTATCATTCCCATTTTACAGGTAAGAAAACTGAGGCCCATAAAAGCTAAGTACATTTTTCAATATAGCACACAGGGAATCGAGAAATCAGATCTCTGTGACATGGCTCCAAAGCTTGCTTGATCTCTTGACCACTACTCAATACTCCAGGTCTGTCTGTCCATCTTCAGAGACTGATGGAGTCACTATGCTTTAATTACTGAGCCATACTCCCCTGACATGGGAAGATGTATAGGTATAAGGGGAGATGGTTAAGCCAGTCCAGGTTCAGGGAAGCAACAGGCCAGGAAAGTGAGGTGGGTCTGTGTGGGCCTCTGAATCCAGGGGGCCTGGGATGGGAAAGGGGCAGCAGCAGGATTGATGGGCACAGACCACTCTGTACAGAGGCAGGTGAAGGATGGAGAAATTGAAAATTTCCATCAAAGCTGCAGCAAAGGTGCATTGGTGGGAGGGGCTAGGAGACTGGGGTGCCAGAGCTTGTTGAGATTCTAATAGAAAACTTACAAGAATCAGGCTTTCTTGTAAAATTGATTTTATTTTTATGTGTTAAGTTTGTGCCAGGATGTTATTTCTCAGTTGAATTCCTTTGACTACTTCTATCTCCAAATTATACTCTCATCTTCCTCCTGTAGCTATGCATTCATTCCCACATGCAAACAAGGACTGCAGGCCACAAGCCTTGCTTCTTATAGACCAAGCATGTTGGCCATGACCCAGAAAAGGAGCTCTTTCTGTGTCTAGTAACCTGTGTTGAGTCAGACCATCAGTCACTGGTTTTGCTTTTACTTTTTTAAAAAAGACAATTTTTATTGACCTTAACTCTTCACTCTAGGGTCTCACTTTTTTTATTAACTGTAGAAATTCAGTGACTACCAAAGTTTAAAAGTATCTGGAGCACTAACCTTTGCTTCCTGCCTTTGGCCTCAGCTAACAGGCTCCATCTAAACTCCAGGGCCCGTTGGGGGGAGGATGATGGGCGGGGGGGAGGAAAACATATATACTACTATTAAATATAAGTTATACTGCAACAAATAAAATAAAATAAAATAAAATAAAATAAAATAAATAAAAAAATAAACTCCAGGGCCCTTGGGCAAGGCTCCGTCGTATTTAAGGCTCTATTTCCCAGAGTCTCCTTCTTTTCTTTTCTTTTTAAATATATATTTTTTATTAATTTTAGAGAGGAAGGGAGAGGGGGAGAGAGATAGAAACATCAATGATGAGAGAGAATCATGGATCAGCTGCCTGCTGCATGTCCCCTACTGGGGATCGAGCCTGAAACATGGGCATGTGCCCTTGACCGAAATCAAACCTGGGACCCTTCAATCTGAAGGCCGATGCTCTATCCATTGAGCAAAACTGGTGAGGGCCAGAATCTCTTTCTGACAGAAGCAACTTCAGCAGCAAGCAGAGGGAAAAGGGGTGGGGATGCACATTTACTGAGTCCCAATTCTGTACCCTGCACAAGTCGGATAGTTTCCAACTTAATACATTTACTAGGTACTGGACTCCATTCTAAGTGCTTTACAAAAACCACAGTGATCTTTAAAAATACAAATCTAGGTTTGCCACCTTCCTTCTAAAAGCCAGTCAATGGTTTCCCATGGCTCTTCAGATGGCGTTCAAAATGAAGTTTTACCAAAGTCTATAAGGTTCTCTATGACTAAATCTGTAGCCTCATTGCATCAGTTCTCCTTCATCTCCTAATTGTATTCTGCTATTCATCCCCCAGATCTCAGCTCCAAAGCCTGAGTATATGGGAGGGAGGGGAGTACAGTGGTTTTTAGGCTGCACTCCCCTCCCATCCATAGACTCAGGCTTTTGAGGTGAGATCTGAGTTCAAATTCGAGCTCTGGGTTTGGTTGGCCTGGTTTGGACCATGTGTCCATCAATAAGTCAATCACAGGCCAAGGAAATGGAATAGTAGTGCTGCCTCCTGGGGCTCAAGAGTGAAATTAACTTTCCTGGGAGCAGGCTGAGCTGAGAGTGGGGAAGACTTGATTCACCATAACAAATTAGAAAATGTTGCCCAAGCAGGGAAAGCAGATGTCCATACCATTGTCATGCCTTGTTTGGCAGACTTTGATCATTGTGCTCTTCCTGCAGAATACTGTCTTACTCATGAATCACATGTGTTATTACTTAATTAACATGTACATCACTCTTTTTACACTTAGAGCTTTATTTTAAAATACATTTATTTATATCACTGCTGTAAATGAAAAACCAATATTACTTGCCATAAATAGGAGGTACCCTTAGTGATTTTTTTTTTGCAGTAAAAAAAAAAACCAATGTTATTAAATTCCAGCTAGAGACTGTGTCCTGCTAAAAATGCTCAAGATTGTGGCCTTGTTCCCTTTGTTAAAAAGAGAGATTATCAAGTGTTAGAGAGGTGTAAAGACATGCTAACACCAAACTGAGCCTTTCTCTCCAATGTAATCAAAAAGCCTAAGAAAGAATTGAAAAGGAAATTACTTTCTCACTATGTAATTCAATGTGATGTGAGGCCGTGCCCATATAGCATGGAAAAGTCATTTTCCATGCCACTTGCAATCATCAGGCATACCACTAGAGCTACCTGCCCGACTCTTTAAGGAGCACTGTCTAGGAGTGTTTGAACCGAGTCAAAATCGTTGCATGAATAGCAAAAGACAGTGAGACTGAGGACTAGTTGGATATTACAGAGGGTGGGAGATAAAACAGCCAGCAGATTTTATCAATAGAATATCACCTCTTTGTCTAATTGGTTCTTTGTGATGAGATAGAAAAGGAATTAGCTCAAGTCATCTTGTTTCTCTCCTTGCTTTCCATTAAGCTGCCTCTCCTCTTTGTCAGACATTGTCCTTCGAAGCTGCTGTCCACATAGTCTTCCCAATGAATGACCTTTCCTTCATCCCAGCCCTACTAGCCTCCATCCTTGACACCTCCTATTCACTCATCTCATTCAGAACAATTTCTCCAACATATTCAATCCTTTCAACCTCCTAAATATGTTTGCAAATCTATCCATTTACGTTCCTTTCCAGTGCCATCACTGTAGTTCACACCACCATTTTCTCCCTCTGGAATACCACAAGTGCCTCCTAACTTTCAATTCTGCCTCCCCTTTTGCCCTAGTTTCCCACTTTCCACCATCATCCAGGGTGATCTCTTTAGAAAGTGATTTGGAACACTTGCTCCTCTGCATTAAGACTTCAATGGTTTATTGAGGGTAGAATAAAAATTACAGCAAGGCTTACCTGACTGTGTCATCCAAACTGCCTCCATCTCACACCTTACCTCACTCCACCTGCTGCCTCTATCTCTGTGCTGGAGACATTTCATTCTTCCCAGAATTCTGGATCAGGTGGCTCCCTTTCCTAGGAGCCATCGCCTCATTCCCTGCTCCTGTTCCTTCTCTGTAATCCTACAGTAATGCTTTCCCTAGCCCCTAATACAAAATATATATCTTCATCATAAGGAGCCATTGTTTGCCTTTATAGCACGTTTTACTGTTTAACCCACGTATATTTGTGTGTATGTTTGCTTAGTGGCACGCTCCATCAGACTAAAAGCTTCATAAGAAGAGGGAACTGATCTGTCTTTCCTATTCACTGATATTTCCCAAAAAATTAACCCACACTTGGCACTTATTTAATTTTGCTAAAAAGCAAAATTAAAATCTTTTCAGCAAGTGAATAATATTTTTAATGTCTAAAATTGACTAAAAGAGAAATGTGTTCCATTAGAAGAGGAGAATTGGTAGGTTAAGCATTAAGTCTATTGTATTTGGTAAGAGGTTTGGTAGTGGATAAGGTATAATTAAATTACATAGCTAAATGTGTTTAGGTGTGATTTGTGTTTTATGTTTAGTTAGTAAAAAAAATTTAATGTGAAAACTTGAATATTAAAATAGTAATCAAGTTTTCAGATTAATTTAAATTGGACAAGTGAAATAAGCGAATACTCAAGAAAATCTGACTGTACTGGACAAAAAGCTTTTCCTAAAACATTAACTAAATTATCTATTAGTAGTTCATCTCACTGTAAAATTGCCTAACATCCAAAGAACCTAAAGCAATAATATTTGTGTGCAAAAATTAAAATTTAAAATTACCAAGACTACAATATAAAATTTCCAAAAGCCCCTATTAACCCAAAAGGGGGGCGGACAGTGGGGTAATATCATGTAAGGAAAAATATCCTATAAGTAAAATACATGTAGAAAATTCTTACTCCAGAAAAGAAAATTCCATTTGTAAAACCAGCTGCAGGACACCCATAAAAAAAACACACATGGTGTCAAAATAAGCCAAAGGAGAATCATTTAGGCAAAAATAAAAAGAATCCCAAGTCTATTTTGCAGAGAGGATCCCTTTGTTAACCTTTGGTCGAGAATGTGTTTGTGTGTTTGCAGAGAACAACTCCAAGACCATGTGGGTTCCTGCGACAGTGAGGAACTGACGGGTCTGTTCCAGCCACGAGGACGGTCCAGAGATGAGGGACACTGATGACACCTTGCCATGCTAGCAGTCGGCAGCTGTGCGTTGCTGCAGGCGGCCCAGGACCATACCAGAGAGGATGGATCTTGCATTGCCACGATGTGTCCACCATCTGGATACCATTGCTGACATGTACACATGAAGAACTATTTGACATTGAAACTGGGACTCAGAACAGTTGGACATTGAAACTGACACTCAGACTTTTTTTGCTCTTATACATTTGTTTTCAGTATGCAGAGGCAAGATATTTTTGAAGAAAAGAAACAGGGGAGAGTGATTGATACAGAGGCAGGGTGGCCTCGAACAGGCTGTCAAGCTACAGGGGGAAGGCTGGAGTGGAGGGGAGGCAGATGCTAGGGGAGATCAACCGAAGGACTTGTATGCATACATATGAGCATAACCAATGAATGAAAGACTCTGGGGTGGGGAGGGAGGCAGGTGGGGACATGTGCTGGCGGGTAGGGGAGGCTGGGGGGAGTATATTGCGGGGGGAGGAAAACATATGTACTACTATTAAATATAAGTTATATTGGAAATGAAATTTAAAAAAACAGCTCAATAAAATTGGATACTTTTGCTGAAAAAAAAAATTTAAATGTTAAGTTGGGGAATCCGAGAAAGATGAAGAGTGAACACTCTGAAAACAGGCAGAAGAGGATGCTAAGTGTTGAGACCACAGGAGGGATGCAAATCGTGGTCACAACTGGATATAGTAGAAAAGAGAGCTGCACAAGGCTAACTCACATGGCCACCACTCCACTTGCTCTGTTCCTTTTATTAATTATGCCAGAAATGGAAAACTTGCCTGCAAATGGGTCTCCAAAGCTAGCTCCACTTGGAGAGGAATTGAGTAGAAAGAGAGGAGTTTGAGGACAGACTAAAATGTGATATCCTATAGGAGTGATTTTAAAAAGAATATGCTGAGCCTGTGCATTTGAGAGCATCTTGATCAAGTTATCTTCTTGCATGTTTCTCCTGCAAGCACATGGCAGCCAGTGTTCATCATTTAAGGGTCTTTGCTCTCCTGCTTGCCACTACTACGGCTTCGAGAGGAACCCCACAAGGAACAGGGCAAATAAAAGGCAACAGTCTTCACCACACTTTAAGTCAGATATCTCCTTCCCATTATACTGATAAGGTCAGAAGGTTGGGAGACATGAAACCAAATGAACTCTAATGAGATCAGTACATACACCACTATGTGTGTGCAGTCAGGACATAAGCCCCAGAACTTAGAAGATAAGTCATTGTGAGAGGATCTGTTAAAATTTCAAAAATGCCCTGGTGACTTAGTTGGTTGGAGCAGCATCCCGTACACCAAACGTTTGCAGATGAGAGCCCAGTCAGGGTGAGTATAGGAGCCAATCAGTCAATGTTTCTCTATCACATCAATGTTTCTCTGTCTGTCTCTCTCCTTCCCTTCCTCCTCACTTTTCTCCTTCCTTCCTCTCTCTAAACATATCCCTGGGTGAGGATTAAAAAAGAAGAAGAAAGAAAGAAATTAAAGGTGTTAAGTAAAGAATAAATCTGACCATCTGTCCAAAATCCCAGGGGAGTAAACCACTGGTAGGCTGGAGACAGCTCATATCAGCTTCCAAAAGCTAATAGTTAAATTTCCTGGAATTTTGTGAACCAGTTGTTAAGTACAGACATTATTTTAAAAATCCATTTTAAAACTACAATTAAAATAACTTTTATTAAAAACAGATAACATACTCAAAACTCACCATTTCCTAATTACTTCACGGTATTTTACTATCTTTGCTCTTGAGGTTAATTGCTTCTATTATATCTGTACAGTGGAAATACTGTATGATGGTGTACAACTGTGCAACTCCTCCCAATTCGTTGCTCAGTGACCTCATGTTGGTGGTTTGAAATCCACCTGGGTCGGTATGGTATATTTATACCGTGGAAATCAGAAAATGCTACAAATCAGGGCTTGATTTATTTGTTGATTGCCTAGACTTGAGAAAGTGATGGAGAAAATGTTAATGATGCAGATTAAGTTTAGAAGCCTGTTGTGTCTGTAAATGTTACATTGTGAAAGGCACAAATTTGAATAAACATTCTTCCAGTATTTGAAAACTGTTATCTAGTTCAGCAAAGCAGTTGCTCACATCATTGATGAGGGAGTGGCGTTCTGGCATGCCTTCCTTGTCTCACTTTTATTTTACTTGTTAATGTAAAGGAAAAGATCAGTCAACATTCATGTCAGAACTACACTCACCAATTGCTTCCTTAGGTTAGCTATAGATACAAGTGCTCAGCAAAAGTCAGTGAAAACGGCCTATGAGAATCAGCTGGCTATATGGAGTTTGTAATAAGCAGTGTTATGTGTTTCATTATGTGTAAATTGTGTGCTACACATCCTCTCGGTGAAATTTTAACAAACTTGTGGACGTATGTTCAGGACATACATCTCTTTTTGAGAGCTGGCTGTCACATTGACCAGCATACTACTTGGAGCCTCCAAAACCAAAGCAGGGGCCTGAGCATAGAGGTCATCAGGTTCCCATCTGTTGATAGTCTGGTGTAAAGCTATGCCAGTGGCAGGGCGCTGAACTTCACGAAGCCCTGAGAGGATCCAGCAAAGGGGACGTTCCTTGTTTATCCAACCCTGTCCAAGTGAGAGGACACTGAAACTGGTAGTAACAAGCATGAGAGAACCGTGTTCTGCTGGGGAGAACAAAGGTTTCATCACATCTCACCACTGTCTAGATCAGTTTCTCAATCTTGGCACTATTTTGGACCAGGTGATTCTTAGCAGAGGGGAGCTGTCCTGAGCATTGCTAGATGTTTAGCAGCATCCATGGCCTCTGCCCACTGCATGCCAGTAGCATTTCTGTAATTGAAACAACCAAAAATATCTGTAGACATTGGCTCTTGACCTGGGATGAAAGCTGTCCCGGTTGAAAATCAGTAGCTGAGGTAAAATATCATTCTAATTCCGTTCATCTCAATAAATAGCTGTTATTACCTGCTATGTGCGAGGCACTGTGGCAAGGACTTGGGATCCATAGTAAAGGAAGCAAAGAGGCCTGCTTCCATGGAGCTCTCAGTCTACATGGAGCTCCCAGACCACATGTCTCTGAAGACTGCTGAGCTGACTTTCTCCACCAGACTGTGAGCTCCTGGAGAGCAGAAGTTGTGACCATTTACCTCTGTGTCTCCAGCTTGTCCCGGCATCAAGGTCCTCAGTAAATGTTGAGCTGGAGCCATTTGGAACACTTTGGCTGGTTGAACTCACCAGCCACCTCCGCAGCCCCAGCCCTGCACCCACCACTGTTTCAGCCATACCACTCTAGTCAGTTCCCCAATGTGCTCATGCCTTCTTTCTCTTTGAAATCTTAATTGATGATGTCTCCAGGTTTGTTAGTTTTCTGCCAATGCACAATAACTCACTAGAAATATCGTAACTTAAAACATGGTTTCAGTGGGTCAAAAAAAGCCTGGCTTCTCTGCTCAAGGTCTCACAAGTCTAATATCAAGGTGTCAGCTGACTACATTCTCATGGGGAGCTCAGGGGTCTTCTTCCAGTTCATCCAAGTTATTAGCAGAATTCAGTTCTCGGCCAGCTGTCCAGGTGGGGATGAGAGTGGAAGAGAAGCTAAATAGCTATGTATGATTTGAGACGTGACAACTAAAGGGAACGTGTGATCTTGGATCGGATCCTGGACCAGAAAGAAAGCTTTTTTATTTTTTAAGTATAAAGGGCATTATTGGTATAGCTATTAAAATTTTAATAACTTCTGAAGAATAGATAATAGCACTAAGTTAATTTCCTGATTTTGCTAATTGTACTGTAGCTGGGTAAAGGAAACATCCTTGCTCTCAGAATACACACATTGAAGTATTTAGGAAGGAAGGGACATCAAAGCAATTTATTGTCAAATGCTCCCAAAATTAAACAGGTGAAGCAAAGGTGATAAAATGTTAACAGTTAGGAGGCCTACATCAACCAGAGGACTATATGCATGCATATAAGCCTAACCAATGGACACAGACAACAGGGGGATGAGGGAATGAGTACATGGGGGGTTAGGAAGGTAATGGGGGTAAGGACATATATGTAACACCTTAATCAATAAAGAAATTAAAATGAAAAAAACAGGGGGCCTAAATGAAAAGTCCATTGGTGTTTTTTGTATTATTCTTGCAACTTTTCTGTATATTGAAAATAATTTCAAAATAAAGTTTACCTAAAAAAAAGGAAATATAAAAATAGTTCATTGGCCTACTCTTCATCCCTTACTCTGTTTTGCTTTTCTCCATGGCCCTTACTACTACTAGTTATTTCATGTATTTTATTTAATTTTCACCATGACCATTTGAAGTAGGCACTGTTAGTCTTTGCCATTACAATTCCCTCCACTTGGCATGCTCTCTCCCTCCAGGTATCTGCATGTTATTCCCTCACTTTTTCTGGTCTCCATTTAGATGTCACTGATGGTAGTAGCAATGTTCATTTCTTCCCTCACTAGACTGCAAATCCCATGAGAGCAGGGACCTTGTTTTGTTCACTGCTGACCCTCATCTCCTTCTATGGTCCTTGACACAACATAGGTCTATAGTAAATATTATGGAAAGACACTAATCCATGTTTGAGAAGAAAGATTTTATGTTTTAAATGCAGGCAAAATGCTTCTAGAACTATTGCTAACTACTATGTTCTACTGGCTCTGTTGTTTTAGAAAGCCCCCTGACTTCTGTGTACTCCATGCCCCACCCTTGAGGAGACTGGACCTTGTAACTCACTGCTAATGAGTAAAATATGGCAACTCTAGTTGGATGGCACCTCCATGACTAGGTTAGTTACAAGACTATGAACTTTCATCTTGCTAGCAGACTCTTGCTGGCACGTTTTCTTGCCTCATTGCTTGCCTATCACCATGCTGTTAGGTGCTCTATGGAGAGGCCCAGGTGGCAAGGAACTAAGGGAGGCCTCCAGTTAATAGCCTTCAAAGAATTGCATCTTACAAACAAACACAAGTGCAGTCACTTGAAAGTAGATCCTCACCAGTTGAGCCTTCTGATGAGACTGCAGCTGCAGCAGACACCTGGATTGCAGCCTTTGAGAGCCCTGAAGCACAGGACCCTGCTAAGCCATGCTCACATTCTTGATCCACAGAAATTGAGTTAATAAATATTTGAAGTCACTATGCTTCTGAATAATTTGTTACATAGCAATAAACTAATACTACAACCTCTGTAGGTATATCCTGCTATTAGAGAAACATGTTGCACTATATTTATCTATATTTCCACCCTCCTTATCATCCACACTATAATCTCTTCATGGGCATGAACTGTGATTTGTTTACCATTTTATCTATGGTTCATAACACAGTGACTGTTTCATAGTTGAAGCTCCAAAAGTGACTTAAACATAATCAAGGAGTACCTCATTAGGTATAAGTTATAGTTGGGTTTTGTATATCAACCTATGAATTTGGTTAGATCTAAAGACACTGACAATGTTCCTGAATTTGAAAACCGCAGAAGCAGAGCCTGAGCTATGAACACTTTACCGTGGCTGGCTCTATGCTCCTCTCCCCCTCAATAGGGCCCCATCTGGGTGACCAGATGGTCCCCTAGATGACATCCCTCTCAGCTTGTTCAACATCATAATTCTTGAAACTAGTGTTTGTAGCGCTAAACTACATGAGAGGACAAAGTGACCTGCCCATCCGCCTGTTCTAATTAATATACTTTTTCCTTGCAAGGAAAATCATTTCTCCTCCTTCCTTTACACCAAACAAAGATAAAGCCATAAAATTCTGGTTTACAGTAATCATGTCCTAAATCAATGGCTTCTTTTTTGAATTAAGAGGGGAAAGAAGATCCCTCTAACATGTTCATTTTAATTTTTAAAATGCTATTTTAAATGGTAGGGAGCCTTTTAATTCTCCAGTCTGGGTTATAAAAAAATAATAGATAGGCAGAAATGTGTTATTAGAGCTATTTTTCTTGGCGTTCTGGTAATTTAATAAACTGCTGAAGCCAAGCCTTGGGACTTTATGATGCAGCAAGATGAAGACTTGCCTGTTGATTAATAGTTTCTGATTGCCCCCACCCAACCCCCTTGCTTCCTGGGATGGTTTCTGAAGGACAACGGGTGATTTTTGAAGAATGAAATTAGAAGAAACATTCTGTAAAAATGTCTTGTCTATGGAAGTTTATTCTCCAGCAATACCTACACACTCTTCTGTAAGACTTGGGATGCTGGTGAACTAGCAGAGGTGAGTCTCAGAAGATAACTCTTGAGGTGTTAAATATGTTCATATTTAACAATCTTCAGAGCATGTCGCCAACCTTGAAAATTTTCCATGTCAGGGTCCTTGCAGGGAGAGAGGTATCTTCATATATTCAGGCTGCCATAACAAAATATCATAGTCTGGCTTGAACAACATAAATTTCTTTCTCACAGTCCTATAGACTGAAAAGTCCAAGACCAATGAGCCAGCAAGTTGGATTTTATTCTGAGTGCTCTTCTCTTGGCTTGTAAGCCACCACTAGCTTGCTGTTTGTTCGGTATGACCTCTTCTTTGTGTGCATGTGGAGAGAAAGGGCTCTCTGGTGTCTCTTATTAGGGCACTAATTCCATGACCTAATGACCTCATCTAATCTTAATTATTTCCCAATATCTGATTTTCAAATACTGTGACATTAGGGTTGAGGGTTTCAACATATGAATTTGGGGGAAGGAACAAGCATTCAGTCCATACAGGGGATGTTCCAGTTATTAATCCTACCTTTCATGGCTTCAAAACCACTCCTGATTCAAAAACTCTGCTTTGCATGATACATTTTTGCTTTTCCTACTGGCTCTTTGTTAGGGAGACCCAAGTCTGGAGGAAGAAGAAACTTGTTTGTTCCCATTTGGCTCCTCTTCCAGTTAGCACCACCCTAGCGATGACACTGTTTCCCAATAGCAGGAATTGTATCCACTGTGCCTCTTTAGAATGCCAACACCAGTAGACTGATACCTCCTACTTAGAGGTTTGAGTTCCTACTCCATGGAGCTCCTCCTCTGAGCCCAGAGATGCCAACACAGCCAAATGGTTCCTGTTCCCCAGATACAAATGTCTGAGTTTCAGCTCCTCAACACTCCTCCACCAGGATTCTAAATTTTAATAATCCACCTTCTTCTCTTTGGATATTAGCTTCTTTTTTTAGTTGCTACTTCTCTGTTGCCCTTGGAATTCTTTGCTTTTTCATTTTAATATAGAATTAACGATTATTTATTTATATTAAAATGTTTCTGTTCAAATAACTAAAGTGGTTCCATCTTCTGCCTGGAACCTGACTGATAGCATGGACTTGGCTCCATTAATTTCATAGATGCACCCCCAAAATGTAGACAGGCCACTTTGGAATTCTCTAGACCCGTTTCTCTTACTATAAAGTAAATCAAATGTTAAATATGGTTCGTGGTGAGACTGATCCCGCCAAGCCAATATTGTCCTTCTCCTTTGGTAATGGTTGGGTTCTATGGTTGCAAAAAAAAACCTTTCTTGTTGAAAAGTTTTCTTTCTTTATAAACATACTAGAGGCCCAGTGCATGGGATTTGTGCACTGGTGAGGGATGTGGCCTACAGGGATTGGCCTGCTGTGGGAGTGCTGCTCATCCTGGTTAGCTGAGCAGCTACGGACCTACCCTCTGAGCATCTGCTCCCTGGTCTCGGATCTTCCGTGGAGCCAGAGCACTCACCTTTCCAGGAGACCAATTTGGGGCCAGGCCTAGGGACAATAGCACTGAGAGGCAGAAGAGTGGTCACACACCAGCCTTCCAGCCTCCGGTGTGCAGAGAAGGTGGCACAGAGCAAGGAGAAGGAACCTGGGGTGAGGAGCCCGATTAGATCGCAGCCTGGATTCCTGTCCATAGGTCTGGGTTTCACAGAGGAGCAGCTGCTCATCCCAGTCAGCTGAGTGGCTCCCCCCACTGTGGTAGCATACTGACCACCAGGGGGTAGCTCCTGCATTGAGCATCTGTCCCCTGGTGGTCAGTGTGTGTCATAGCAACTGGTCAATCTGTATTTGGTCTCTAGGCTTTTATTATGTAGGATAGGATAACTCTGTGAGGGAAGAGAATATGATTGTCCTAACATACTGGTATAACTCAGGACCTGGCCCAATACTTGCTGGAAGGTAGGCATTCAATAAGTGTCTACTAAGTAATGAAGGAATAAATAGAAAGGAAGGATGAATGAGGAATGGATGAATGAATGGATGGATGGATATATAGATAAATGTTACTTGGTCTCAAGAACATCTAGTAGTAAGAAGAAGAAAGTCTTCTTTAAGGAATGGTGCTACTTCATTTTTCAGTATGTCAATTAGGATTAGGTTTGGCTATGCGTGAAAGAAACTCAAATAGTAATGGCTTTTAAAAGAAATTTTCTTTCCTCTCACATAAATGAGTGTGAGGACAGGCACTCCAAGACTGGCCTGGCATCTGCACAACCATCAGAGACTCAGCTTTCTTCCATCTCATTGCTCTACCAAGTTCATGATGTAGCTTCGACCTCAGAAATCGCACAAAACAGTGCTGCCTAAATTTCATTTGGCTAAAACTAAGCCACATATTCTAGGTAGTCATGTGCCAACCTGAGAAGTGGAGGCCTATTACTTAAGGGAAAAGGGAGTCATGCATGTTTGGTGCCAAAGGAAATAACACAGAAATGAGATGCCCTCCTGAAGGAGGGAGCCTTGGAGGAGGACTTAAGAACTGGAGGAGGAGGATAAAGACTAAGAATTGTCTCTTTTCTCCAGATGGCTCCCTCCTTTCTTGAAGCTGCTTCCTTCTCAGTCCTCAGCCTCTGCCTCCCACTACATATGATGTGGCTTCACACTATAAAACTACTTAGAGGTCTTAGTTGCCTGAAAACTTAACAGTCATTAGCCATATGATTTGAGTTCCAACAAAATTCATTCACTCTGGGCTGTGTTACTAGAAAGAGGCAAGTGGGAGGAAAAATGAGTAAGAATATTGACTTTGAGTCATTTACCATGTGACTTTAAATAAGGCAATTAATCACTCTATATCACAGTCATTGTGAACATTATGCTAGATAACAAAGGTGATGTGTATAGCACTATGCCTGTTCCATTGCAAGGCTCAATGACCAGCAGCTATTAATTTATTAACTATTTCTGGACTCCACAAAAACATGCTACTCCACAAGTCAGTTGCTAACATCATGCACAGACTATCCTTAGCTTTAATTTATAGATGAAGTATGTTCTGAGGGAGGAGATTGGATAATTGCAACTTGAAAACATCAGATTAGTATTATTTGCAGGGATCAAGAATGGTACAAGAGCAGACGTCACTTATCTGACACTCTGAACAGGGGTGAGTGTCCTGCCAGGTGCTCTCCTATGTCCCTTTAATGACTTCATCACCTTTCATTTAATTAGGATCTAATGTTTTAATTTTAAAATGCATGGGGCACCCTAACAGGTTTGGCTCAATGGATAGAGTGTCGGCCTGCGGACTGAAGGGTCCCAGGTTCGATTCCGGTCAAGGGCATGTACCTTGGTTGCGGGCACATCCCCCACAGAAGACATCTGATTGATCTCATTGATGTTTCTAATTCTCTATCCCTCCCCCCTTCCTCTCTGTAAAAAAAAGTCAACAAAATGTATTTTTAAAAATAAAAATAAAAATAAATGCATGGGGCAGGCACAGTATCTGTCTTGCCCACTGCCACATCCCTAAGGATAAGTTTCAGTGAATATGAAACCAACACTTAATAGCAAACATGTTTAGGTATTATATGATAGAGTCTAGAGCAGTGGTTCTCAACCTTCCTAATGGCGTGACCCTTTAATACAGTTCCTCATGTTGTAGTGACCTACAACCATAAAGTTATTTTTGTTGCTACTTCATAACTGTAATTTTGTTACCGTTACGAATTATAATGTAAATATCCGTGTTTTCCATGGTCTTAAGCGACCCTGCTAGCGGTTCTCAACCTGTGAGTTGTAGCAAGTTTAGAACCGTTGCTGTCGAGCCTAAGACCATCAGAAAACACAGATATTTGCATTACGATTCATAACAGTAGCAAAATTACAGTTATGAAGTAGCAATGAAAATAATTTTATGGTTGGGGGTCACCACAACACGAGGAACTGTATTAAAGGATCCCAGCATTAGAAAGGTTGAGAACCACTGGTCTAGAGATGTAGACATAGTCCGGGCATGATGTAAGCTAAATGTTTCAATGGCTTCAGTTGCCACGTAGCTCATCGTCAAAGCCCGAGAAAGTATGTTAGTCATACTTGTAAATCAAGTTTCAGGAGAAATGTTGAAAAGTACACTTTTGTTGAAATAATAGAAATATACAGCCAGTTAGGTGCAAACAATGATAGCTTAAACAATAACAAAGATTTCTGCGTTTTGCTTTAAAGATAATGTCACTTAAAAGACCCTAAAGTAAATATTCTTTTCTAAAAAGATAATATCACTGATGCACAATGTTTTTGCAGAATCTTGGTTCTTCAACCAAGTATCCCTTGTTCTCATAATATAAGTGTAAATTGATGAGGTACTGTTTCTTTGTCAAGCAGGAAGAGGACATATTTGGGAGATTTGTTCTCCTGTCTTTCGCAGAAACCTTATGCTATCTCCAAGCACCTGTGTCTCAGTATTTTGGCTGACTAGCACAATGGGCATACAGACCTGAATTTTGGAAGATGGTTCAGTAACAAATCTGTACTGAGTGAATTGGCTGGAGAAGTGGTTGGAAGAAGCACATTGGAAGAGCTGGGAGTTTTCAATCCCTTGTGAATCCAGACAAGCACCCAGAATCCCTGTTTCCACTACCCCAGAGAGGTGAGTGGAGCCAAGGAGTGCTGCGTTGGAGAGGCATCAGGCATAGGTGCCTGCTCTCCCTTAAGTTGCTTCTGAAGAAATTTTCAGGAAAAATAAATTCTTAGAGGCTTCTGAAAATCTGATTCTCAGACATCCTAGGAAGGGGGTGTGGGCTCTAGGTATGTCAGAATGCAGCTAGGTAGAATTCCACAAGCATTTTTTGACACCACCATGTGCCAGACACCATGCTAGATGATGTTCTATATGCCAATTTTTGTTAAATAAATGTGTTTTTATTGAAGTACATGCGCATGGTTTAAAAACCAAATAATGCTAAAAGGCTCATGACTAAGGCAGTGATCCCTGCACCACAACCAACCATCATGCTCTTCATAGGCACCTCCTTCAACTCTCTTGAGTCTTTATTCTGGGATTTACCCCTAGATTTCCAAGTAATTATGGGAATTTCACTCTCCCTGTACTTCTTTATTTTAGATATTATGTATTAGGACTTCCTATTATGATAAATGAAAAAATTTAGCTTTGTTGACACCCCTCTTTTCACCTCCATTCTCCCACCATTGTTACAATATAATTTAGATTAAATCCATATTTGTGCTTTTTATTATTATGACCAGGTAAATATTGTTCACTGGCAAGTTAATAACAATTGTTTCATTTTTAAAATTTGAATCCATAGCTAATCTTCCCACCCTTCCTACCCCTTATAAAACAACTCTTAATTCAATTCTTGAATTTTCCACATAGTCATCTGTCAGAATCATCATCAGTTTCTTTTTCTTCAGCCCCTTCCAGTCCCCCATTGACACATCTCTTATATGAAGTCTCCAACTTCCTGCTCCATCTGCACCACAGTGCTGGCTTTCCAGGCTCTGCTTCATGGTTCTGTTCCGGAGCTAAGAACATCCTCTTTCATCCCCTCAGGAGTCTTCTCAGTCTCCCTCCCACTGAGGTTCTTCTTCTGTCTTGGTTTCCTTGTCTTCATGGAGCACATCCTCCCTTGGCTTCTTAACAAAGGTGCAAAGGAGGAAAATTTTTTGAGACTTTGCATATCTGAAAGTGTCTTCACTCTATCTTCACAGATAGGAGTTTGGTTTTAGAACTCTCAGTTGAAAAAAAAAATTCTACTTCAAAGTGATGCCAGCTCTGTCCCAGGATCTTCTAAGCTTCCATGTTAATGTTGAGAAATATGATTTGCATGCCAATGGGATTTTTGAAAAGCTTACAATCTTGCCTTTATCTCCAAACTTCAGACATTTCATAGCAATATGTCTTCTTTTTTTTAAATATGTTTTCAATGATTTTTAAAGAGAGGGGAAGAAAGAGAGAGAGAAACATCAATGAAAGAGAAACATTGATCAGTTGCTTCCTGCACATCCCCTACTGGGGATCAACCTGGCCACCCAGGCATGTGCCCTGACCCAAAATTGAACCAGCAACCTCTCCATGCGTAGTACAACACCCAACCAACTGAGCTACATTGGCCAGGGCACAGTAGTATGTCTGGATCTAGATCTTTTTCATTCATTTTGCAAAACACTGGTGTAGACCACTGATCAGCAAACTCATTAGTCAACAGAGCCAACAGTACAACGATTTAAATTTCTTTTGAGAGCCAAATTTTTTAAACTTAAACTTCTTCTAACACCACTTCTTCAAAATAGACTTGTCCAGGCCATGGTATTTTGTGGAAGAGCCACACTTAAGGGGCCAAAGAGCCCCATGTGGCTCGAGAGCCGCAGTTTGCTGACCACGGGTCTAGACCATCTAATCTGGGAAAATTCCTTGTGTTTTTCTGTTAATACTTTCTACCCCTTCTCTTTGCACTGTTCTGCCTAGAACTCCTGTTAGCCAGATATTTAGCCTCCTGGACTAAATCCTCTCATTTTCTTGTCTTTTATCTCATAATCTACCCCATGTCTTTTTAAAATTCTTCTTTCCTTGAGATCTCTCTGATGTTAGCTTCCAACACTTCTCAGTGAAAAAAAAAAATCAGCTATCACTGTTATAATTTCAAAAGCACTTCCTTGTTCTGATTTTTTAAAATAAGCATATAACATGTTGCCCTTATTTTTAAAGTGTGCTATCTTATCTACCTGAGAATATTATGTTTTTTTCTCTTTTCTTACTTCCCTTTTGCCTTTGTTTTGATGTGTTTCTTGTTGGAGATTGTCCATTTTTATCAAGCATAGGTCCCAAAACATTGATGGGGAGCTCTCCGTGCAGGGCATACTCAGAGGGTCATTTCCACTGGTACCTCCAAGTGGAAGTCCAGTTCTTTGGAGGACCCTCCAAGCTCCTGCCTCTCGGTTAAAGCCTAGCTTGGCATTGGAGGTATGCATTGGCCCTCATCCCCACAATCCCTATGCATGGTCTATAAGGTTACCTCAGAGAAAATGCCTCCTGTCTCCTGTAGAGCTATTCGTGGCCTCTGGCTTTGTGGGGCCAGGATAGGAGCTATCTCTTACACCAACCCCTCAATTTTATCTCTCACCAGCACCACCTTTCATGGTGCCCAGCACCTGGCACCTCCAGTTTCTGAGACCTTCACAATTCTGCATGGGAAAATGGCTTGTGGCATGCGACTATATCCCCCTCAGGCAGCATTTCACTGTGATCTTCCCCAGTTCTTGTAAGGCATTTATTTACCATTTCTCCATCCCATTTCTGTCTTTGTATATAGCAGATGGGATTGTTGTCTTTTTCTAGTTTCATTGAGAATGAAGTTTGTATAGGTTTACTCTCCCTGCTATTTGAAGGTAAATTTCCAGGGCAGAAAGACAGAACATAATTATTCTGCCATCTTAAAAACCACAAGAATACATTAAGTGGACATTAAGTCTGTCTTAAGCCTACATTATCTTTTAATCCTCACAATTAACATTGCCATTAGTGAAACTGAGGTTTAGTGAGGTTAAGTTCTCTAACCAAGGCCAAGTTAGAAAGTAGCTAAGAACCCAGGTCTGGACAAGGGCAAATCCAGGCTTTTTTTCTTCCTTTTTTTTTTTTTTTTTTTTTTTTTTTTTGCCTTCAAACACTGAGATCAAGAGAGGGTAGAAAACTGTGGTCCAGCCTAGGTCAATACCTGAAAGTAGAATATTAGAAAGCCTTTCAGGGAAGAAAGGGGCTCCTGCATTTGTGAGAACTTCTAGTGACCAGTAATCTCTCAGAATCCATGGAGAATCTAGACTGAATCAAGAATAACAACAACAGCCGAGACCGGTTTGGCTCAGTGGATAGAGCATCGGACTGCGGACTGAAGGTCCTGGGTTCGATTCCGGTCTAGGGCATGTACCTTGGCTGTGGGCACATCCCCAGTGGGGGGCATGCAAGAGGCAGCTGATTGATGTTTCTCTCTCATCGATGTTTCTGACTTTCTATCCCTCTCCCTCCCTTCCGCAATAAAATATACTTTAAAAAAAAAGAATAACAACAACAAAAAATGATATACTAAAAGTAGGGTCAGCCTTGGAGAAGGCTGTGCCCTGGACTTACACCAATGAAGAGGCCTAAGTCCTAAGAGAAATTGGTTTCTGAGGACCCAGAAAAAAAAAAAGCCAATGGTGTCACACAGTGAGGGCAAGAGAAATGTTCCTGTGGATACTGGACTTAAACCCGCATGCT
The DNA here is from genome assembly GCA_027563665.1 of Antrozous pallidus. Taxonomy (NCBI): domain Eukaryota; kingdom Metazoa; phylum Chordata; class Mammalia; order Chiroptera; family Vespertilionidae; genus Antrozous; species Antrozous pallidus. Next base: position 190,556,302 of record CM050508.1, read on the forward strand.
GAGACATGGGTGCCTTCCAGACCCCAGCTTCTCTTTACTATCAGGATTAAAGCTCCTAGTTTCCCCAGACAGGGCTCTTCCCTCAGTCAGGGTGGGGTTGAGCTTTCAGGTGACTCACAGGGTTGGGGATAGAGCAACTTGGAATTGACAGTGTTGGTCCATCTGTATATTCGTAGTTTATTTTTTAGACCCAAAAGTAGGTACTTAGATTAACCTTCTATTGAATTTCATCTTGTTACAGTTTGCCAAAGAATGGCAATGGGTTTCATTTCTTAGATCAGCCCTGATCGGTGATGGCTGCCTGGACCACTGTGAGGAGAATAATTCTGTGACTTTGTCCAGGCTCCAGGAATGGTTGCTTAGTGATGCCTATAATAGCAAGAGAATAGAAGAATTCAAGTACATGTGCATAACTGGTTCTGGTCAGCTCCTCTTCCCCGAGTTGTGTCCTCCATAAATGTGATCAGGAAGCTCTCAATGTCCATATTCAAATCACTGATAAAAGTTGGTTGAGATATCCTTGGCTGGGTGGCTCATTTGGTTGGAGCATTGTCTGTATACCAAATGGTTGTGGGTTCAATTCCAGGTCAAGGCACATGTGGGAGGCAATTGATGGATGTTTCTCTCTCTCCTCAATGTGACTGACTCTCTCTCCCTTTCTCTCTATAAAATCAAATTTAAAAAAACCAACACATCGCCGAAACCGGTTTGGCTCAGTGCATAGAGCGTCGGACTGCGGACTGAAGGGTCCCAGGTTCGATTCCGGTCAAGGGCATGTACCTTGGCTGTGGGCACATCCCCAGTAGGGGGTGTGCAAGAGGCAGCTGATCGATGTCTCTCTCCCATCGATGTTTCTGACTTCTATCCCTCTCCCTTCTGCTCTGTAAAAAATCAATAAAATATTTTAAATAAATAAATAAATAACCAACACATCTTTGAGTGAAGATTAAGGGAAAAAAACATGTTAATTGAGATAGATCCAAAAGCAGTGCCATTGGGTGCAGTTCTGAGATTGACCTGGAGCGTGGCATTGATAGACAACCACTGGATAGTCATGACTGTCACATTTAGTATTATTTTTTTAATTCATTTCCAAGACACACTTTCCCATCTTGTGTCCGGAGAGTTTTTCTGTAAAACTATCACCTGGTAGGACAGAGGAGTGTACATCTCTTTTACATCCATTCCTGAGGTACATAAATGGGAATGTTGAGAAGTGAAGGGATCACAGAATAGAAGAGAGAAGCCCTCAAGTTTCGGACCTCTGGGATCCCGTTTTTAGAGACCAGCACCTTCAGGACTCCAGCTGGTGGTCTCTCTTCCTGTCCTAAGTGAATGAGCTTCATTGGGAAAATAGACAATGAAGATTATGTAGAACGTAACAATAGCAGCAAACCGAAAACAAACCAACAGACATGTTCTATTTCAAGCAGCTCATACTTTTATCATAAAATACAAACTTTCTAAAATTAAGTGTCTTACTTCTATGTTACCAACAACAACAAAAACAAAAATCACTCTTGTTAGCTAAATACAGGTGCATAAGTAGTTGAGCAAGTGAGTATGATGCTGAGGGGGATGGGGTGTGGTTTGGGCCATGTGTGTGAGTGTTGGTCAATAGATGAGTTTGGTCTTGCTGTCTTCTGTCTGCTGTCTTCTTGGCTTTCCAAACTTCCCACCAAGTTGCTGCAGCAGCCAGAATTCCAGAGCCCTTAGCCCTGACCCAAGGGCTAAGGTAGGAGGAGGAGATCTAAAAATTTATGCCATTCCCACTGGAGGAGAAATAGGGGCTATTCAGCAGGGGCCCACCAGACGACGAGCCAAACCTGGAAGAGAGAGATGATGGATGTCAAGATGAAATTCGTAATATTGGTGGAGATATTAGAAAAAGTAATATTTTAATTTTGTGGCTGTCAAAGACTGTCACGATCATGACAGGCTCGGAGGCTAAAAGCTCTAGCATAATAAAAGTGCTATGGCTGTGAGAAAATAAAATATGAAATGGATATAATTGGAGGACAATAAAAAGCTTTTTCTGCCACTTCCTTAGGTCAGGAAGCCCCCAGCAGTCTGTAGGAATTACTTCTATGAAGCCTATGCTCTCATCATGTCCAGAACCACAAAGTAGGGAGCCTTTCCGAATCTGAGCACTTCCCTTGTGGTCCTGCAGCCACCTTACGTGCCTTAGAGGACCAGGTATGTCCTTAGGAAATTCCACAACAACAGAGAAATCAGGCCACATCCCAGTCCCAGAGTGAGATCTAGGAGTCCAGACAATCCCAGGGCTCCTGCCCTCATCGGTGCCAGGCTAACCTGGACTCTTTGTTTCAGAACCAGTTCAAGAAGTGAGCAATGAGACATCGCTGAGTGCTTGGGAGTTTGCTAGACCCTGGGAGAAGGAAGGAAGAGCCAAGAAGATCGGAGCCTCACCCTCCAAGAGCAGAAATACCCATACATATGCTTTTTTCTCCCAGGTGTACCTCAATCGAGAGTTCAAAAGCCATCTCCATGAAACCTTCCCTGCCTGTTCCAGATGGAATCATTTACTCACACTTCTGGGATCCTATTGCAATTTTGTCACCCATCTGGTAGGATGCTTTGGATGAATGGGGACAGAGCTCAGTATGAATCGCAGCAGAGCAAATGACTAGATTTAGTCTAATCCAGGGATTCTCAGTCACTTTTCAGGCGGGTAGATGCATATTACAGAAGATGTGTACGTTCATGGCACTGGGCCATGAATTGACAAAACGACAAAGGCGGAGGTGGGGGGTGGAGAGGAGCAATGGGAACAAACCGCATTAATTTGTAATGCCTCAGCTTCTACCAGTATCTGTTGCTTGCCAAGTGTCCCTGGACAACTAGGCTTCAGATTTTGTTTAATTCCCTTCTCACCAAAATAGATTCCATGAGAGCAGGGACATTATCTGGACTGCCCACCATTTCATACCCACAGCTCAGCCTGGGACCTGGCACAAGGCAGGTGCCTGATAAGCAATTAATGCTGGCAGTAACCGCACCTCTTTTTCTCCCTTTCAAAAATCAGATTGGAATACAAATGATTGGCAGTGATGTTACTATAGAGGTACCCTGGATTCTACTCTGATTCATAAAATAAAGCCATAACCAATATTTCACATTTAATAACTCCCAGGAACAAATTACTCAGGGCACAACTTGCATCTTATCACACCCCATGCATCTAAGCCCTTCTCGTGCGTGTTGAGATCTTCTGATCAGATCAACTGCCAAGGGATTGGACTGGACAGGATGAACACTAGAGGGGCAGGACGAGAAGTAGTCCATGTGGAGAGGTAGCCCAGGTGGAGAGGTAGAACACTTGGAGAGTTATCAAGGAATGCTTCCTGGAGGAAGAAGGCAGGCTTGAGCTGCCTCTTGAGCATGGTGACCTGTCCTGGTTTGCCTGGGACAGTTTCTATGCTGCTATTTCTAGAAAATTATTATTTCTGCTCCTTTTAACTCAATATTGTTGTTTGAAAGATAAGTTGTGTGGCTATTTAATAATTTGCATTATTAAATATGCAAATTGATTTGACTGAGGTGGGGGGCTCCTTTGCTCCTTCCCTGAGAACATGGAGCTACCTGCTCCTTCCTCTCCCACTTCGTATGATTTAGTCTCTTGGTTCTCTCCTTTGCTCCTGACCCAGAGGGAGCACTGAACTCTCCACCTGGGTCCTGTATCCTTTCCCGCCCAGAGCAGTCTCTCTTAGACCTTGTTCCATCCGGGACCACTGGAGGCCCCCCAACCAGACACCACTGCTGTGCTCAATGCTCCCCTCTAAAGTGCCTTCATCTTGTTTTCATCTCCCTGTGACCCCTCCTTCTCTGCCCAGGAAATAATTTCTTCACTTGGCTTCCTGCACTCCACACTCTCCTCCATGTCTTCTCCCACCTCATGCTGCCCTACCTTAGACCCTTTGCTGGTTCCTCCATATCTCCGCAACCTCTCCACATGCTGGAGGCCCCAGGCCTGACCTTGGGCCTCCTCTCTTCTCTATGTACACGCACTCCCTGGGCAATCTCATCCCATCCCAAGCCTTTAAATACCATCTATATGCTAATGACTCCGAGGTTTCTATTACCAGCCCCAGCCCCTGCCCTGAGTCCCAGACTCACATACAGCCATCCACTTCTCGCAGCTCCACTCACATCTCAGATTTCACATATCCCAAACCAAACTCTTTTTTTAAAAATATATTTTATTGATTTTTCACAGAGAGGAAAGGAGAGGGATAGAAAGTCAGAAACATCGATGGGAGAGAAACATCGATCAGCTGCCTCTTGCACACCTCCCACTGGCAATGTGCCCACAGCCAAGGTACATGCCCTTGACCGGAATCGAACCTGGGACCGTTCAGTCCGCAGGCCGACTCTCTATCCATTGAACCAAACCAGTCAGGGCCCAAACCAAACTCTTGATCAACAGATCTTCGCTGCAGCCTTCTTGACCTTGGCTGGTTGGCATTGCCACCTATCGAGTCACTCAAGTTATAAATGGAATCATGCTCAATTCCTCTCTTCCACAGCCAACCATCACTATGTCCTTCCACCAAGACAGTAAAGACTCCAGAGCTTCCAGTCTCCTGTCCCACTGTCACTGCCTTGGTCCCCACCATCAGCACTTTTGCCTTAGAAGGCTACAAAAGCTCCTCTCCTGCACCCCTGTGTCAGCTCTGACCCCACAGTCCATGCTTCATATCTCAGCCCACGTCTTCTTCTATAGATAAAAAACTAGAGCATGTCCTCACCAGTTTGAAAGTCATCCTAGTGGCTTCCCACTGTTCTTAAAAAACCTCCATACCATGCCTACAGGTCCTACCTAGTCTGGCCCTGGCTACTCCTCTGATTTCAATTCCGCCCACTCACTCTCCCCGACTCATTGTGCACAGCTACAGTCCCCTGTGGGGCTGCTGCACTTTGCCTGCTTTCTGCCCAGACTGCTCATCACCCACATACATGCCTGGTTCATTCTCTCAATTCACTTAGTTCTCAGCTCAGGAGATTTCCCTCCATTCCCTCTCCTTTCAACCCCAGCATTTGGTCTGTGTGTTGCTTGTTTATTTCCTTGCTGCCTATTTCTGCCCTTGGAATGAGACAAGGAAAATGTTGTCTCATTTGTTCAAACCAGTAACCAGTGCCTAGAACAGTGCTAGTCATATAAAAGATGCTCAAGAAATATTTTTTTAATGAACAAATTGTTCCTTCTGGAGACATAGTCCTGCACGCTTTGCTTCACTTTTCCGATCTCACTCTCCAGGTCTTCCCTGCCCAGAGCAGCCTCCATTCCACCCAGCTGACTGCCACCACTCCTGCCACCCTGCACCTTTACCCAGGATGTGTCCACCTGGCACCAGTTTTCCTCCCGCTTCTAAAACTGTTTTTTCCTAAGGCTCCTGTTCACTCCTTTTTCTCTCTCAACTCCTATAGACAGCCAGCAACTGGGTCTCAACCCTCTACTCTTACTGCTCCCAAGAGTGCTGACTGATGAGACTCAGTATCACACTCCATCCCAAGTACATGCTGCCATTTTTACAGTGAGTATCTCTTCCCTTGAGCCCAGAGTCACAGTGTGGAATACAGGAAGTTTGCTGGCCTGCCGGTAGTCTGTCCTGATCCCTCTGCCTTCTCATCTACTCTCACCTCCAGGGAGCTGAGAAGCTCTCATACATACCCCTATGGTCATCTCCAGACCACACCCCTTTCTCCTCCTGTTTCTCTGCCCTCCAGCCCATCTATTCATTCTGCTATGCACCAGTCTGCATTAAATGCCCAGGTCTAGCAGCTAGGAGCCTTTAGGAATGCAGTCCCAGCCTCCTTTTTCTAATCCTATGTTCCATCTTTTTCAGGGATGAATCTAATCATTCAACCAGACACCTTTATTACCCAGGCCTCAAGCTTGCTACGCACCTTGAAATCTAGCGTCTCACTTCTCCTGCCTGGAATGCCCTTCTCCAATTGCTGCTCACTGTCTACCCAGCAAAGATCCTGCCTCATCCTCGGTCCACTTTGGTGGTCTTCACTTTGTCATAGTTCTAACATCCCTGGGCCCATATCTCACACACTCTCAGCTCTCAGAAGGGGGAAACTATGTCCTAATCACCTGTGCCCCCCCCCCAGGTTAAATTCATAGGAACTATGTGAATTAATACAGAGATTTTTGATATGCCCTACAAGAAAAAGGAAGGAAAATGGGGAGCAAAGGAGGGAACAAGGGAGAGAGGAAGGGAGGGGGAAGATGAAAAGAAAAAAAAAAAGCAAGAGCAAAACAGAGTTGTGGGGTTTGGGTTAAAATAACACTATTGATTACCCTTTTGGACATTTCCAGGCACCCTTGGAAATTAAATGATCTGAGAATTCCAACAGTTACAAAATGTGTTTACCTTTGTTTCACACAGCTTTTCCCAAACACATCTGACTACAGAAACCTCTTTCGAGCATTTATTCCTTTACATGAGACACTTGGGAAAGCGCTGACTTGAAAGGATGAGAGTTTGGGGACACACGTCAACTCTACAGCTTGGCCCTCATTCTATGAACCGAGTTCCTCAAATGGGGCACACGCTTCCAGGGTGTGCTGGGAGACTCGGAATCCCAGGAGCCATCTGCCCGCCTCTCAGGAGGTCCCTATCAGTTGAAGATTTGCTGAGTGGGAGTGAGCGGCTCAGTGTTATTACATTAAAACAACACACAGAGATGTATGACCCAACCAGCATGGAAAATTTGTGTGGAATTTTCGGCCAACAGGTCGAGTTTGTGTTGGCTGTTTGCTGCTAAGCCCCTCTCCTCTGCTGTCCAGGGTACTTTGGTGGGAAGGCGTGGGCAGCCCTGATAAGCCATGGAAGATCCTTCGGCAGGGCCTGCTGGGAAGTCAATGGGATGTTCTGGAGATTAGCCTGGCGAGGAGCTCAGAGGGCAGTGAGTAGGGGAGAGCTGTAAGAGGATTACCTGGCCGCCTGTTGTAAACCAAGCAAACTGGTAAAGGCAAATTCGCCAGGTCCACCACCTGCCACCTGCTGTGCTGGGTGCCACCACTATGGGCTGTGAGAGGCAGCCCCGAAATGAAATGGGCCAACAGAGGGGCCCATCAGGCCCCAGACCCTGCTCATCTCTGCACCAGATCCTTCCAGGACCCACAGAGCATACAGATTGAGGGCATCCCCCAGGCAGGGAGGCCCCGGGTACTCTCCTCCCCTATGCAGCAGCTTTCTAGTGACAAGCTAGACTTCCAGTGCAGGCCAAGGACTCACCCATATGGCTGAGGGAAGAGAAACTGCGGCCCATCTCCTGCCATGGGGGAAGGGTCTCGGGGGTTGGTGGACAGCTTCGGAGGTGTCCTCTGAGGGTACGGGTAGTTGGGTTGGACGAAGGGGATGTAGCTCAGCAGAGGAGTGTAGGAGGAGCGAAAAATCTGCTGTCCCATTTGCACTGGGTTGTATGGTGCCACCTGCAGGTCAGAGAGGAGAGAGGGGTGAGGTCCAGCTGAGCCCACCACTTCCAAAACATCACTTCCCCAACCCCAACCCTAACCCCAGCCCTACCGCTCGATACTGTGCCTCTCAGGCAACATGCTGGAATGGTAAAAGCACAGGGCTCAACTTCTGTACATGAGCTTGACAAGTGACTGAATTTAGCCAAGCCTCAGTTTCCTCACCTGTAAAATGGGCACACCATCTCCGTTGTATGGGGACTGAGTCAGCTGATGTAAGTAAAGAGTCTGAGACATACTAAGTAGCAAATCAACATTTCCATTCTCTTCCCTATATCCCCTTTTCCCTCTGTCAATAACCATCCTCAAAGCCCCTTATTCATCTTTAAGTCTTCAACTATCTTAAAAAAAAAAGCTATTGAGATTGAAACATCCCTGGCTTCTAGCTCAGGCCCTCAACAGAGTCCAAGTATAAGACAGCCTCACCCAGTGGGAATTCCTGTGCTGGGTGCTAGAAGGGTTCTGTATCCGCACTGCCTAGTGCAGCCGCCGCCAGCCATTTGTGCCTACTGAGAACTTGAAATGTGATATGTGAGTAAGGACCTGAGTTTTTCATTTTACTTAATTTTAATTGATTTAGATAGAAGTAGCCACGCATGGCTAGTGGTTTCTATATTGCACAGTGCGAGTCCAGGAGAAAGGGCCAGAAAAGGGCAATGGAATTCAGCCTAAACCCTAGAGAAAAATAGGAACTCAATGGGGTTCGGGAGACCACCTGGATCATACTCCCACCAAAAATGGAGCTCCTGCAATCATGCCCCTGGCAAGGCAGGGACCCATCTGCCTTATTTCCCAATATAGTTTCAGTCCAAAGATAGTGCCTGGCACACAGTAGCTGCTCAATAAACATCTGTTGAGTGAATGCAGAAAGGAAAGAGAGAAGAAGTGGAAGGAGGACAGAAGAGCCCACTGAGTGTGTGCTTGGATACCTAAACTGACACGGAGCTCATGACATCCTGAGCACTGCACCCCCCGACTCACAGCTCCAAATGTCAGGAACCCTCGCTCCCCTGAGACACCTGCGCCCACCCTCCTGAGTGCTGAGGCAAGCTGCTTCCAAACTGGGGAAGCTGCTGGTCCTCCACTTCAATCGTAAGAGCCTGGAGTTGAGGTTGCTCAGGGATTCAGCTCGTGAACAGCCCTCTCTCACCCTGGCACCTATTGAGAGCTTAGGGTGCACCCTTCATATGGATTCTCTCATTTAAACCCCAATCAGCCTGGGAGGTAGGACCACTACTATTCCCATTGTGGAGACAAGGAAACTGGGTTCAGAGAAGTTAGGCCACTTGCTTAGTGTTTCGGACCTCTGTGCTTGCCCCTCTGGAGCCCTGAGCCCTCCCCCAGTGGATGTATAGGATCTGGTGAAGCTGGACATAGCCACCAAAACCCCAAGGTGATGAGCTTGGGGTCATCAAGATTTGAGCGGTTTCAGAGAACCTAGGAAGGCACCTCCCAGATCAGCTAAGGAAACATCCCTGGTTTCCTTAGCGGTGAGGAGAAGGGGGACCTGGGAGGAGACGGACATGAGAGATAAGCTTTATTCAAAAAATGAGCCCCTAACCACATGTAACTGATAAAGGCCATAAAACAGGGCTGTGTGTACTGCTCTGGAACCATGTGCACGACAGACAAAAGCGGTGAGAGAGCGGTGTGCCCAGAGGCCTCGTTTGTACAGAGACGTTTGTGTCAACAGACATTACAGGGAAAATACCCAATGAACCAGTGTCAGTGATTGCCTCTACGAGTCATGTTCTTGTATTACCTTCTCAAATATATGCATTTACATGACTTTGCCGAGAAATATTCTGTTTGGAACTAGGTGGATGGTATGACTGCTTGTGGGTGGACGTGACGTGGCTGAGACTCTGTGAACTACACTGCCTCTTATCTCCGCATCTCAGGATACAAAGCTCCCACTGATGAAAAAGCAGCAGTCCTGGTCCATGGGATAAAGTAATCTATACCTGTGTCCCTTCTCTACCCACTGGAACATTCAAGATACTTCAGGTCAGAGGTGCAGTTTGCAGAAAAAGGGTGGAGCTCCCTAGGGAGAGAAGGGAGGCCAAGGAGTCTGTGAGTTGGGTGTGGGGCTTGTCTGCCTGTGTGTGAGGGTGCAAGGCCAGCCTGAGCACGCAGCAAGCTCCAAGCTTCTTTCCCCCCACCCCACCCCCATCCCAAGACACAGCATCTCTGGGCATGCTGCTTTGTGTTTGGTGCGCACACAGCTCAGTGGCATGTACAGAACTCTGTATTTGTGCCTCTGTATTTGTATTTTCATCTCTGCTGCTTTATTTTGATACTGTATTTCTATATATGTATGTATAAGAGGCAATAAACCACCATGACCTTGAAGCCAGGCTGCCCAAAGTCAAACTCCAATTCTGCCATTGTGATACTGCCAAACAGATATTCACCCAACCTTCCCATGGGAGTAGGGAGTGCCATTTTTAGCAGAAAAAAGCACAGGACATCCAGTTAAATTCAAATTGTGTATCATTTAATCTTAAATGGATAAACTAACAGCAAGTAATACTTTAATAGTATAAGTCTAGGCCATGCAATATTTGGGACATACTTACACCAAAGTTTTATTCACTGCTTATCTAAAATTTGAATTTAACTGAGTGTCTTGCATTTCAACTGACAAACTTCCAGGGGCGGAACAAGACTCCCCTGCCCCATTGATCCTGGGCAAAGCCATATGATTTGCTTTGGCCAGTGGAGGCCAGGCACACATTACTGTACCAGCTGAGGCTCCAGGGACATTGGGTGTCATCCATTGTGGTAGGAGCAAAAGCTACTACATCGTCAGCACACACCCAAAGGAGAATGCACGGAACAGGCTGGAACCAAATCCCAGCCCGGCTTAGCCAATCCACAGACCATGAGTGAAAAGTATTTGTTGTTGAAAGTATGAGATATTGAGGCTTTTTTTTTTTTTTTTGCCAAAGCAAAAGCTAACTTATATGCCAACTTTATAACCTTGAGCAAGTTATTTAATCTCTCTGTGCCTTGGTTTTCTCGTCTCTAACCTGCCTTTCAGGGTGGTAGTGAAGGTTAATTAGTTAATGCTGGTGAAGACCTTAGACCAGAGCTAGGCACATAGCAAGGGCCCTGTGAGTAGCAGTTGTATTACCACCTGGAGATGCCTGTTTGTGTCCACCTGCATGTAGGCATCTGTGTGTACTCTGGTCCGTAGATGGGCCAAAAAGTATGGCTGATGAGGCTGGTGACTAGGCTTTCCGGCCTGAAGGCTTTCGTGGAGCTGGGACAAAGGTGAGGAGGTCATTTACTCACCTGTCGGGGATAACATCCCATCTGGGGGTGCAGAGCCTGCTGATAGGGCATCCTGGCTGCCCGCTGTGGGTACAGGCCCTGGAGGAGAGAAGGAGAGGCTCAGTACTGTGGGGTGAGGGGCTCCCAGTCAAAGAGCAGGCATTCAACTCAGTTCCCATGCCACTGGTTTGCAGGCCAGACCTCCTGGTTGCCAGGTCCGGCTGGCATCAGGCCGGGCATGCACAACTCACACCACATAGGAAGCCTGTTCAGCAGGATTCACTGCTTTCTTGGTGAATAATTAAGCAGAGAGCTTCAGGAGCCTGACTGCCTCTTAAACCCCAAATCTGTCTGTGTGACTTTGGGCAAGTCACTTCACCTCTCTGAGCTTCTTTTCCCTTGATTATAAAAGTATGTGTGTCCAAGACTGTAAAGCCTGTGAAGATAGCCACATTCTCTTTATTGCTGACTGCACTCCTCTTCTAAGTTACTTTCCCCAACCCCACTCCTGCCCCAAGACAGGAGGTATCCATGTACGTGTGTGTGTGTGTCAGTTTGCACCTGCTAATTTAAGCACATTCACATGTGTGCTTCCTTTTGTGTCACAATTGCATGTTTCCGTGTACAAATGTGCCACTGTGAACCCAAGGGTATTAGTTTGGGTCTCTGCTGCCGTCTGTCTATATGCCCACCAAACCTGTCTCTGGACTTTATGATGAGGACTGGTGTGACGCTGAATGAGTTAATGCATTCAGAGGGCTCAGAACAGTGCCAAGCACTCAGCAAGGAATCTGCATATGTTAGGTATTTTTTAGTATCTCTCATTGTACACGTGACCCTCCCACCCCCGCCACACACACACTGGCAAGCGGGCCCACACACACAACGTGCATGCACAGCAGAACAGCTGCTGTGGATGGAGCAGCCCAGGACCCCTCCAGTCTCAGACTGCCTCTCCCTGCCAATCCAGAGTCTTCTCCTAAGATTCAGCTCAATACTCAAAGCATCCCTAGACTAGGATGTCTTTCCGGAAGATTCTTCTCTCTGGATGCTGCCTCAATTCTGGGCTCTCTTTGTGCCAATTATCAATGTGTTGGTGGCTAACTCAAAGCCATGGGGTCCTGATATGAGGTCTGGGGGAAGTCTCCCAACTCTCCTAAGGCCCCTCTTCCAGGCCCCCTGAAAATACATGTCCTCTCGCAGCCCCTCCTTGCTCTCTACTCCCATGCACCATGATGGAGCCCCTCCCACTTCCACCAACTGCTTCACCTGAAGCCAGTGTGCCAGCTCCTTTGTCCTCCAAGCCTGGTGGCCTAGGGCAGCCCCACTCACCACCATGACCACAGCCTGTCCCTGAACTCTGGCCATGGCCTGAACCTGGGTGGAGAGGGAGACAGATGAGGCTGCCCTGCCTCTTCCCAGCCCTCAGTGAGCTTCAAGGCCAGGGTTTCCATATAGCTTCTCTGTTTCACTCCCTCCTACACCTCTCCACCCCATTAGCACTCAGCTCTGCTCTGCACAGCCAATGCCTCCAGGCTGCCATCCTCCCAGGCCAGCAGGGATAGGCTACCCCTGTGCAAGGCAAACAGCTGCCCATCCCTGCTCTGTCCTCTAAAAGCAACACTATATGACTGTGAAGACATTTCTAGTTGTTTGACCTGCAATTCTGTAAAATCACAAGCAGGGTAAATAAACACTCATTCTTCTCTGCTTGGGGCCATGGTCTCTCCTAGTGCAGCTTCCCTCCTTAACTGGGAGCAGAGTTCCTTCATGCCAAGCAGCCTGGGAGCCTCTGGGGCTCCTGGTACTGGGCACTTAGTCTTCCAGGCTTGCCTTCCTCCACAGCGGAGTTCAGAATATGTTGGATCTGGGACCTCACCTTTACTCCTATGCCAAGCAGGAAAAGAGAGTAGGATAAATTGTTTCCCCCCTTTCTCCTCTCTGTCTCCAGGTCTGTGAGCTCCTGACCCTGTTATCTAGGGAGATCAGAGCTGAATAATAATAAAAACCAACACATGTATCATACTTTAGGTTTTACAAAGCTCTTTCCCATCTATGGACTCAATTAACCTTACAACCGGATCAAATGGCTGCTGCTGCTGCTGCTGCTGTAATTATAATGAAACCAGGGCTCAGAGCATTTGCCTAACTTGCCCAAGGCCACACAGTTTGGAAGCAGCAGGATTCCCTTAAATGTCTGCTGATTGCAAACCTGACTTATTGTTATTATCCCAGGCCCCTTGGTGATGAGAAGCTGTGAGAAGGTAAATTATGCTGTCCTCCTTTACCACCTGTGGGGGCGGGGGGGGGGGGTCAACTTCTACAGTTGACTGGGCCCAGTCAGCGCCTACACTGCCTTGCAAGACCCAGGGCTTCTACCAGCCAGGGCCCCCAACTGCTGTGCTCAGAAGCCAGGGAACCGAGTCAGTCCTGCAGCACGAACACTTGCATCTCTTAAGACAAAGGACCTTCGTGCTTAAAAGAACCATATGATTTCACTCATGAAAAGGATATAAAACAAAAAGCACCAAATGAACAAACAAAACAAACTCACAGACAATAGTGTGGTGATTACCAGAGGGGGAGGTGGGAAGGGGAGGATGAAGAGGCTAAAGGGGGTCAAATATACGGCAATAGAAGGAGACTAGACTGGGGGTGAGCACACCATGCAATATACAGATGATGTCTTATAGAATTGTACATTTGAAACATATATAATGTTATTAACCCATATCACTCCAATACATTTAATGAAAAAAATATGCATCCAAATCTCATTCCAAAAGGTCAAGTCAGAAGGAGTCAGCATAGCAAAAAGATATTATCTGCACTTTACAAAGCAAACCATGATGAATCAGCTTTTCACGGTGAGCCCTGATAGTGCATAATAGAGGAACCGGTTTACACCAAATGAAATGATGCCATCGGTTCTCTTTCCACAGTGGGGGTGCCCACACAGTGCCGGTCTGGAGGTGGTTCCTGGCTTAGTCACCTCTGAATCCTCTCACCTTGCCAATGCTGTTCTATAGTCAGTGCAAAGCAAAGGTTTTTACAATTATTCAAATACATGAGCAAATAACAAGTAAAAATGAGCATGTCAGTGAGTAGGAGAAGAAATGGCTGAGTAGTGAATGAACACTCAGAGGAGTATGCGTGGACGAACATTACTGACGGGGTTGCTGAATCTGTGAGCACACGAACAGGGACCTGTGCAGGGACAGCATTAGAGGTATGGAAAACACACACTTTGATTTCCCTTAGGTCATGATTCATGATCACCCTGATGGTGGTGCAGGAGGCCTTCTGTCCCATGTGAGGAGAGGGTGGGCACTGTTCTCTTAAGGAAACAAATAAAAAGTCTTGAAAAAAACTTTTGAAGAGAAAAAGAGATTTTACTAAACTCCTTTAGCTCCATTTAAGAGCAGGGGTGCCCTAACCAGTTTGGCTCAGTGGATAAAGCAGATTGAAGGGTCCCTGGTTTGATTCTGGCCAAGGGCATATGCCTTGGCTGCGGGCTTGATCCCCAGTGGGGGAGCTGTGCAGGAGGCAGCTGATCAATGATTCTCTCTCATCATTGATGTTTCTATCTCTCTCTCCCTTCCTCTCTGAAATCAATTAAAACATATATATTTTTTAAAAAAAGAGTCAGGGGCTATGGCTCTGAGAGGCTGTACATGGAGTTGGGAAGACAGCTCTCCCTCTGCTGTAAAGGGGGAAATGACACAGGGCCCAAGGGCAGTGGGAGGGCCACAGAGACAGAACCAGAAGACTTTCCACAAATTTCTGTCTCTCTTTGCCTTTTGCGGGCTTTGCCGGGTGGCACATTCTCAAGAACCCGGCCCACAAGTTGGTGTTTGTTCCCATCCTTTCCCACACACCAACACACCATGTTGGAGGAGCCAGGGAGGGCTCAGAAAACAGGAATCTTAGACCCTGAGCAGCTTTCTGACAAGCTGAGAACTACCTCAAGGGATTATTAAGCTATTGGATTGGACTACGGTTTAAACCAGAGTGGACATTTATTTGATTTCTTTCCTCCTTCCACCCAGTGAGCGGCAGCTCTTAAGGGAGATTAAATAGACAAACTACAGAAACTACCTTTTCCCTGAATAATAAGTTCTGTGAGTAAAATTTCCAACCTTGCTATGAGTGTTTCACCATCCCTTTGTGTCTGCCTGGCTACTAATTGCATTTCCGCTATGAGTCCAAGGCCAAGCATTGTGCTGCCTTAGTGAAGTCTGCTCAGATGTTTCTATGAAGTGACCATATAATTTGTCATCCATTCCAGGACACTTGAGAGTGAAAGGGGTGCTATTCATAATTATTCTGGGACAAAAGACCTAAACTGGAACTGTCCCAAGTAATCTAGGTTGCATGTCATCTGACTATAAAAGAAGTCACAGGAAGTGGGTGGGGAAGAAGGACTACGCTGTCATCCTATCCTGGGAGCCCGAGCACTGAACAGGCCAGAGCTAGCAATGCAGCTCCAGAATCCTAGCTCAGAGTGAACTGGAAATCAGACAAAATAAATTAGAAATATATATATGCATATCCAGCAGTGTGCACCAAGTAGTAGTTGGTCTGATGTGGCCACAATGAAGAAATTAAATAGTGTCAAGGTTCTCTGTGATTTAGGCATCCTGCTAGCTGCAGTTCCTTTGTGGTGGGAATCTGCATTGATGGCCACCTGGAAAGCAGGCCCAGAACCCGCTCACTCACCTGATACTGTGGGAAGGTGGAGTGATTGGTGAACGCTGGCGGAGGTGGATAGTTCAAGTTCAGCCAGAGTGGCTGGTTCAGGGATGTTGAGGTCAAGGTGGTGGCAAAGCGTGGGGTGAAGACGTTCCCTGTATACTTGAGGTTGTTCTTATCCCCTGCAGTCATGGGTGGATTAACTGTAAGTCACAGGAAAGGTTTCAGTGGCTGAGGAAGGGAGAGGCCAGGACACCCTCAGCAGGACTGACTCTGGGATTAAATTCTCAGAGGTTAGGTTTTTTAAGCTCCTCTTGGTTCTTTAAGTGAATTTCTAGCTATAGGAAAACACCATTCATTCACATCTTGCCAATTTGGAAGGGGTGAGACGCCCAGCTGGGTCTGCCTTGGAGCCTCTCTCTCCATCACTCACTAGTAAAGGAGGCAGTGTCAGGTTGCAGTGCACACAATAAACCTGATTGCTAGGACTACATCTCACCTACATTCAAAACCAAATTCTTTCCAGTACTTTATAAAAATCCAGTTTTATAGAAGCAATTGCTATGCCACTAGAAGTCATTCTTTTCAAATTATTAAAGCAGCCCCCCCCCCCCAAGAATCTTGCACAGTTTGTTATATGTATTCTAGTGGCCTGGTGCATGAAATTCGTGCATGGAAGGGGGGAGTGTCTGCCCTCAACTGTCTCCCCCCCCCCGCCAGCCTGCTCAACCCCAACTGCCCCTCCAGGTGGCCTGATCACCCCCAACTGCCCCCCACCAGCCTTCTCAGCACCAACTTCCCCCCCCCCCAGGTGACCTGATTGCCCCAACTATCCCCATTCCCGCTGGCCTGCTTGCCCCCAACTGGCCCTCCAGGCTGGTCTTCTCACCCCCAACTGCTCCCCTCCTGGCCTGATCACCCCTAACCTGCCTCTGCCTTGGCCCCATTACCATGGCTTTGTCTGAAAGGATGTCCAGAAAGTATCCTGGTCTAATTAGTATATTACCCTTTTCAGTAATATACAGGTGGGGGCTGGCTGGTCTGCCCTGAGGGGGGTCCCAGATCAGGGTCAGGGCCCCCTTATGGGGCGGGACTGGCCTGGGCAAAGGTCTGGGGCAGTTTTCAGGCCAGCCATGCCCCCATCGGGGTGGGACTCCCCACTTCAGGGTGTGGCCAGCCTGGGTGAGGGACTGAGGGCTGTTTTCAGGCTGGCCACACCCCCATCAGGGTGGAGAGGTGTGCCTGCCTGGGAGAGGGGCTGAGGGCTGATTGGGGGTGGTTTGCAAGTTGGCCAAGTTCCCAGCTTTGTCTGGAAGGACGTCCAGAAGGCCTCTGGAAGGTATCCCAGTCTAATTAGCATATTTACTCTTTCATTTGTATAGATTGAAATAATTTTTAACTAGAGGCCTGGTGCACGAAATTCATGTATGGGGGGAGGGTGGTGTCCATCAGCCCAGCCTGCATCCTCTCCAATATGGGACCCCTCAGGGGATGTCCAAATGCCCATTTAGGCCTGATCCTAAAAGGGCAATCGGACATCCCTCTCACAATCCAGGACTGCTAGCTCCCAACCGCTCACCTGTCTGCCTGCTTGATTGCCCCTAACTGCTTCTGCCTGCCAGCTTGATCATTCCCTAACCACTCCCCTGCCAGCCTGATTGATGCTTAACTGCTCTGCTGCTGCCCTGATTGCCCCTAATTGCCCTCCCTTGCCAGCCTGGTTGCCCCTAACTGCCCTCCCTTCTCAGCCTGGTCACCTCTAACTGATTTCCCCTGCAGACCTGGGTTTCCCCCAACTGCCTTCCCCTGCTGGCTGATCGCTCACCACTGCCCTCCCCTATTGGCCATCTTGTGGTGGCCATCTTGTGTCCACATGGGGGTGGTCATCTTTGACCTAATGTGGGTAGCCATCTTGTGTGTTAGAGTGATGGCCAATTTGCATATCATCTTTTTATTTTATGATTTTAAAAACACTGTATGATTCACTATGGTAATGACCTAAAACTAGTCTGAATGAATGAGATTTGGCTGAATTGTTTCAGGATATGAATCCTTAATTCTCTCCATCTACAATAATTCTTGTGGGCTTAATAGAATCAGAGATGGGCCTCAGTGTACCCTAATTGGCATCTTTTTTTGGAAAAGTAGGTTTGATTAAAACAGTTGTAGGAGGGCAAGGGAGATAAAGCAGGGACATAAGTAACCTCAGCATACAAATAATCTGAAGCTTGGATATCTCTTTGTTTTGGGCAAGTTAAGTCTGACCCGACTAGTGTTCTAACTGACCCTCAATAACACCCATGTGACCCCTCAAAGCTAATAGCATTTCTCTAACAATTGTATTCCAGATAAGGGACATAGGGAGAAAGTCATCTCCTCTATTTTATAAGTTTAGAAACTGACACCCAGAGAAAGACAGTGACTTGCCCATGGATATAACAGCCATCGAATGGCAGAGCTACTCCTAGGGCCTGTGAGGGTTCCTGACCTTCCTTCTACTGACTTTCTCTGGGCAGGTTTGGCTTACATTTCAGCTCCAGCCCATCCACCTCTTTGCTGCGCAGCTTTAGCTGCCCGCCTGGGTTCTTGGTGGCCCCAAGGAACTCATAGAACAGGGTCTTCTCAGGGGACCATGCAGACTTCTTGGCTGGTAAGGCGATGGACATGGACCCCCCGGGGTCACTGCTACTTTCCTCAGCACAGATGTCCTTCTGGCTCTGGGGCCACTGACTGAGAAAGAGGCTCTCTCGAACCTTGGTTGGCTCCTTGGTGCTTGAGTTCCGTTCTGCAGGAGGAGGGAAACTGAGTCAATGATTCTAGAAGGCTAAGTGCTGGGTAAAGCAGGCAGGGGGAGGGAAGGGGAAGGGCACCTTCTTTAGACTAAGTGATGGATCCTTCATACACACACCTCAGACTTAGACCACTCTAGTGTCTCTCTCTCAGCCAAGTCCAATCACAATAACCTAATGCCTTCACTGTCCACTGCTCTCTTCCCACTGCCCTCTGCCCACTGCCCACTCTAGTCTTTAATTCTCATGAACTCTGTCCTTCCTTCCTCCCTCCCCTCTTCCCTCCTTTTCTTTCTATCTATTTTATTTCCACCCTTCCTCCTTTTTCCCTCCCTTCCTTCCTTCCAACTCTCCTTAGTGTCAGGTTCTAGGTAAGAGGTGACGTGGAAAGTCCCCAGTTCTTCCCTACTGGGAGCACCTGGCTTAGTGGGGGAGACACCAGTTCCCACAGACACATGGCCTAAGCCACAGTTTGGCTCCTCATCATGGACTCTGGTCCTGCTTTGATGCTCACAGGTGATTCAGCTCACTTTTCAGCACCAAGCCCTGACCTGAGTACTGGGGACACTGTGATGAGTCAGAGCCAGCTTCAGCCCTGTAGGAACTCACAACAAGAAGGAAGAGAGAGACAGACCCAGAAATAGCTCTGGGAAAAGGCAGATGGGGACTGTGAGGTGACAGAGGGACATAGGGGGAGAAGAGGGTGGGTGAGGATGCTTCTGTCTGAGAGGGTCAGAGGGCTTCCAGAAGGAAGCGGCTCTTCAGCCAGGCCTTAGGTCCAGAGGCATAAGGAGGAGGGCATGGCAGGCAATGGGTGACTGCAGGCCAAGGCAAGGAGTCATCGGGGAGACAGAGTGAGTCACGGGATGTGGTCAGTGCCAGGCTCAGGTCTCTCTCCAAATAGACCCAGAGTTCCCCAGGGCAAGGACAGTGTGGACTATCACAGGACCCTCCACAGTGATGGTCTTCACTTCTACTTCCTTTTTAGAAATGGGGCTCTTTTTTCAAACAAAATTAAGAAGCCATTGCTTGGTTGAAGCAGGGGAGAGGTCTTGGCCCTCCCAGCACCCTTCACTTCTTCCCCAGCCTGGGGGTCAGTTCTACAAGAAGCATGGCTGGGAAATGGTGCTGGATACACAGCAGGTATCTGGGATCATTTCAGCAGCTGCAGGATCAGGGGAATTTGTGTCCAGTGTTGGGAGTGGATTGGATCCCTCCAGCTCTTGCTCCCCCATTTCTTTCCAGCCCAATGACCTCAGGGCTAAGTCTGGGCAGGACTGGGCCTGTCCTCCTAGCGCCATCCCAGCCAAGGAGAGAGCTGCTCTAGCCCAAGTCAATTTAGGAGAAAATGACATTTTTAGCAAAACATGTCCCTAGAGTCCCTTGCAAGAGTTTCTCTGGTTGCTGAATTTAGCCCCCAGCTAGTGCACTGAAATAACAATACCCACTAATAATAATAGCCCTGTCCCCAGAGAGCCATACACCTGCAGTCTCTCTCACACACCTTTGATTGCATTAAACATGCTTGCCATTTTCCCATCTCTAAAAATCCCTCTTCCAGCATCTGTGTACCCAGACACACACACATTTCCTCCTGTTTCTCCTTTGACTCACTCACATGTATGCAACTCCACACATAGGATGGACATACACACACAAACATATACACACTCAGATGCAGCCACACCTGCATTTTCTCTAACCAATACACTCATACCTTTGCCCACACGTTGGTTCACACAGACACACATCATTGCTGGGAGGGCAGATGGAGACATAGCCATGCCTGCCTTCTGGAGAAGAGGGTGGGAGAAAAGCCCCCTTCTCCAGGCAGGGCTAATCTTCTCACACATTCTACCCAGTGTCCCCAAAGAGCCCCCTGGCTCCTAAAGGCATGTCCAAGACCTGGAGGCCAGCTTGCTATGCACAGCTCTGATTCCTTGGCCTTCCAACAATGCTCCAGCACACAGCTTGTCCTCAAGTGTGACCACCTTGCTGTTTCCTTAGAAACATGGATCTGGGCCCCAATACCGGTATGTCTCAGTTATGTTTTCATGCTCACGGAAGGGATAATTTTCCTTTTGGCTTACTTCTAGCGACAGCTGACTATAGGCAAGTGCCCCTGCATCAGTCTATCTTCATGGAACATCCAATCTGAGTGGCTAAATTAGAACAGACACAATCTGTAAAACCTGCGAGTGGGATGGGAAACTTGGGAGGTGGCTGCATCTCCTGGGAAGGCTGACTCCTCAGTTATGGGGTGGAAATGCACTTTGTGAAGGTTGTGGAGGTGCTGGGAATGAATTCTAGGGGCCAATGGTCTCAACTCTACCTGGAGAATTTACTATTCACCTCCTGCCCCAGAGAGAGGACCAGGCCTCATTGTCAGAACAGGCACCTCCCCTCCATTAGAAGCCAAATGACGCCAGCTGCCAATCAAATCTCTCCCCTGTCTGGTGGACAGTCCCCATTCTGCAGCTCCACCCAGGACTCCGCTGGGTGTTTCCTTCAAAGTGTCCTGGACACCCGGTGGACTCCAAAATGAGTCAGGTGCCAAATGTGCCTGTCCCTCTTCTCAAAGCACGTTAGAATCAGCTGCGCTCTGTATTTAGGCACTCAGCCTGGGACACATGGACACTGAAAATGCTGCACCCACCAGAGAGGCCACCTCATCATCCTACTCTGCACTGAGATGGAAGATGCTGCATGCACAGCTGCAGCCCAGTTGACTTTCTGGTGAGTTTCTCTTCTTTGCAGGCCCACCTGCCAGCCCTGCTTTCAGCCCCACTCACCCATCAAGTTGGGGTCTGCCTCAGGCTTAGAGCAGATCTTGGCAAACACTGGGAGCTGCCTCTTTTGAAGAGGGAGCTCAAGGAGCTTGTCAGTGGATGCAGGAGGCGGCGAGGGTGGCAGCAGCAGGAAGGGGCCCAGCCCCATGGGCTCCCTGGGGAGGGGGCCGCTGAGCATGCTGTTCTGCAGGAAATCCTTGATGACACGCGTCTCCTCCACCACTACCTTGTTGTCGGGGGCCTTGGAGGTCTCTTTGGACTTTAGTGGGAACTGGGCCAGGAGCTTGCTGATCTCCGAGTTGGAGGCACCCAGGCTATGGCCTCCGTCCTCTGTCCCCTTGGCACGCTTGACTTTGGCAGCACGCAGGATGCCCGTGACCGTGGTCATGGAAGAATCACAGTCCTGCCTGCCGATAATGGACACGGCCACCTGTGGCTCCAGAAGCTTGTCATCGGCAATGACAGAGGCTCGTGGGCGCTCCCTGCTGCCTCCCACCAGGGGAGGCGTGAGAAGACAGGCAGCGGGCTGTCCGGGCCCCTCTGGAGAGCCTGTGGCCTCCAGCTCCCTTGAGCTTTCCGTGACGAGGATGAGGTGCTCTTTAGTCAGGTTCAAGAACTCCTGCTCCACCAACAGGGAGATCTCGTCCTTGTCACTGCTGAACTCCAGAGCCCTGAAAGCAGATCAGAAAGACAGGAGCCTCAGTGCCTGTTAGGGAAGGGTGGCTTCTGCTGCAGGGCGGGGCCCAGGGAAAGGAGATAGAGACAGTAAGGGGAACTGATCACTTTCTCAGGACTCCCAAGAGGTCTCTACACCGTACCAGTAGGCCCAGCACCAAGAGCATGGTTCTGAGAATCGGGACACTGTGGTCCTCTCCCGATACTACTACTTGCTAAGTGAGCTGAGCTTTTCATTTTTAAATATATATATATATTTTGCAGGCCCACCTGCCATATATATATATATAGTTATTGATTTCAGAGAGAAAGGGAGAGTGAGATATCAATGGTGAGAGAGAATCATTGATTGGCTGCCTCTTGTACACCCCACACTGAGTATCTAGCCCACAACCCTAGCATGTGACCTGATGGGGAATTGAACCCTGACCTCCTGGTTGTTAGGTTGATGATCAACCACTGAGCCATGCTGGCTGGGATGAGCTGAGCTTCTATTTCAGTTCATCCCTTCCTCCTCCCTGCTCATTCATGCCCAGGACCCGAAGCAAAACAGACAGCAACAAAAGGGCCAGGGATGAGCCAATGGCTCTGAGCACGGGCTCAGAGTGCTGAGGCTAAGCCCTGGGAAGTCCTAAGGACTGGCTGTAGAGTGGCAGAGTGAGAGAAGGGACTGTGGAGAGGACAGATGGGCCTCACACTGGGCTCTGTCACTTCCCCACTGTGTGACCCTGAGTAGTCTGCTCAGTATCTTGGTACCCCTGTTTCCTGATCTGGTTTCCAGGAATATCATAGACATGCAAAGCACTGTGGACAGCGGCTGGCACAGAGTACAGATGACACAGTGTCAGCTAGTATATCTACACCTGTTCCGCCTGGCTGAGCACCTGAATCCTGGATTCCACACTGTAGCCCAGTGGTCCACCCTGGCTGGCATGGCCCTTTGCCCAGATCAAGGCCTCTGGACCTGGCCCCACTTCCTAGGAGCACCAGCAGATGGTTAGTCCCTGCACAGAGTCACAAGAATACACATGTATCTATATATGGGCCTCCACCTGCACCTCAGACTCTGGCCCAGGCTGGACCCTTGATGGCTGGCAATAACCCGATGGGGCTTGATGGTCCCATGGACTCTAGACTCTGTTACTGGCTCTCTTCAGGTATGGGAGATGGTGGCAATCCTGCTGGCCTGTCTTGTGGCTCAGCATGCCCCACCAGCATCCTTCACAAGGAGACACCTTCCTCCTTGGCACTTCCAGAAGAATCACCACCACCCAGTTTAAGACCATCTGCTGTCCCTACTCACTGGGCTCCCAAGAAGGGCAGATGAGGTGGTCTACACAGAGCATTCTGAAAACTGCTCAGTGCATTGGCCCTGAGAGGAGGTGATGAAGATGGCAAAGAAGAGAACAGAGGGAAAAACTAAAGTGTCTCACGAGTGGACCTTTGCAGCTGGAGAGGCCTGGTACACGCTCCTGCCAGCCCATTCGGAGGGCCTGACAAGTCCCACAAACAGTGACTACAGACTCAAATCCAACCTTCCCAATAATGCTCCTTGTGTATGAGCACATGCACACTCACATGTGAAAACCGACACATACCTATATGTGTTTGATGTGCATCAACATGGGGCACACAGTGATCACATATCACTACACTGCAGCTGATAACCAACCAGAATGGACACAGGATCTAGTCCCAGTGGCTTCCTTTTGAGCTGAGCATTAAGCCCCTGGTTGCTGGGTCTGGATGAGGCTCAGGGCTCTTGCAGAAGGGGTTGCATGGCCAAGGCACTTGGGTGCATGTGGAAGAGCTAACAACACAGGAATGTCTTGCTATTTCAACATCCGAGACAGCCGTGCCTTCTGCATGTAGCCTCCCCAGGTTAGGAGGCAGGGAGCAGTGCCAGGAAAGGGCAGACTCGGCCAGACAGACCTGGTTTAGAATCAGGCACCACTCCTGAGCCTGATTCATGTCAGACCCTAGAACCTCAGGAACCCACTGTAAGGGGGGGTCTGAGACCTGCGGCACCCACCCTCACAGGCGGTATGAGAACTTGCAGAGTTACCCATGTGCAAGCTCAGCACTGATACCGTGCCTGATACACAGCCAGCACACTGGCTGAGAGTCTTAGCTGGAGGGAGCCAGCCTGGAAGCTCTGGAGACCAGCAAGGCTGGCGTGGGGCAAGGGCAGCTGCACTATCACTCTCCTTTCCTCTCCATCCTTTCTTTTCTCTCCCTCTTCCTTGTCCTCTCTCCTACTCTCTTTTCTCCTTCTCAAGTCTAGACTTAGCCTATAAATAGACCTCACTCTCACCCTGTGTCCACAGGGACAACTGGAATAAAGAGGTGCCAATCCATGGTCCTAAGTTTTAGATGCCCTCTTTCCTCTTTATCCTCATCCTCATCCTCAAGGGAAACAGATGAGTCTCAAGTTACAGAAATCAGACAATTGAAGGATCAGTCCCCCTGCACCCTGCCAACCAAAAAACAAAACAAAACAAACAAACAAACAAACAAAAAAACACCACACCTTACAAAGCGAGCTATATATCAATAGATTTTCTAAATTAGAATTACTACAGGCAGGAAGCCAGGTATCCATCCATATGCTCAAATTAATCCTCTCCACATGCCTGGGAAATTGACAATATCATACTCATTTTACAGATGGGAAAAGTGAGCCTGAAAAAAGCTAAGGTCCTTGTCACCAAGAAAGTAAAGAGTTTGGGGTGGGGATGCCAGTAGGACCAGCTGGCATCACCACCTCCTCCCATCAGCCTGCATCCTCTCCAGGGATGGTACCCAGTGAGGTCTCCTAGCCCTCACTCCAAGCCTGGGCTTCGTTCCCCCACCTGAATGCAGTCAGGGATGCTGGGGCTCACCCCATCACTCCAGCCTGTGGAGGATCATTGCAGCGAATCCTGAACCTGTCATCCGTGGCATTAGCTGTTCCTCACAGCTCCCTATCAGCTGCATGTCTGATGAGCTCTTCTTCTGGGTCTCCCGCCAACTTGTGAATGAAAATGTTGAAAGGGAGACATTCTAGGGCTGAGCCTTAGGGACACTGCTAGAGACCCTGCCCGCAGCCTGACAGTAATCCTGGATCAACACTTTGAGGGAATAAGCCAATCAATCCAGTTGCCACTATCCCATCTACACTTCTCCAAGGCAGCCTTTGTCCAACACCTCCCTGCAATGGAGATTTAGTGCAGCTACAGATTGCTGATGGAGGGTCTTCTGACCTGTCCCCTTCACCCCCATGAAAACAAAATTCCTTTGGTCTTGTTTGCTCTAGAAAAGTGCATGTCCAAGGGCTAGGACATTCCTAGAACTCAAATCAAGCCATTCCCCCAATTAAACCGTCCTGTGGATTCTCATTACACATAGAGTAAAATCCAGGGTACCACATGAAATGACCCCATCACCCCCTCCCACTTTCATTACCCCTTCTTCTGGCCACTCTGGTCTTATAGATATTTCTTGACATGCTTTTGCATGTCCTGTGGAGTGCCAGATCATCCATTGACTGGCTCCTTCTCATCATTCATGCCTTAGTTCAAGTTTCTCTCTCAAATAAACCTTTCCTATCCCATTTGTAAAAGTGTTATTACCTCCTCCCACATCCCTGCCCAGTCTTACTAGGCATTCTCTACTACATCAGGTTATTTTCCTCTTAGTGTTTATCACCATCATACAGTACCTTTTCTATGCCTTTACTCCCCACAACAACATATCCTCTCTGTGGGCTGAGACGGTCTTATCTTCACCACAGAGGCCTGGGGAACTAGCACAGTGCCTGGCACATAACTTCAACTCAGTGAGTATTTGTGGAATAAATGAATGAAGAAGCCTATGAACTGTTACACGTATCCATTTCTTGAAGCTCTTGAAATCAGGACTCTGTAGCCAAAGGCTGTCTACCTCCTTACTAGGTGGCAACCTGTCTGGCTTTGATTCCATTTTCTGTCCTTCTGTCCATGTCCCACCTCTAGCTTGGCATCTCTGTGAACAGTTCACTAACTACCCTGGTAGGTCCAGTACTAAGATGCCCAAACTTGGTAAGGCAGGCTCCTGGCTGATCCCACACAGAACCTGGCCCCTAGCAACCATCTTGGGGCTCACACAAAGACTTTTCATTCTCCTTCCAACTTTTCTGGGTTCCACACCAAGCCTGCTTGCCTGCATTTCTGAAATCTATCTCTTTTTTTCTCTCTTCCTAAGAAGTTTTGCCGATGTTGGCACTTCTCCCATGCTATTTGCTTTCTCCTTTGAGTTGGGGAAAAAAAACCATAAAATCTGCCACAGACTATCACAGTGAATCACCAGGAAGGTTAACCCAGCTCTTGGGTGCTGACAAAGGAAGCAAGAGTCACACTGGGTGCCATGGCTCCAGCTGCTGCCACCACCTCTGCTTTGTCCGCCTCCAGAAATGATAGGTGTCTGACGGTGCCTCTGTCAGTTATTTTTGCATTTGCAGAGTACAGAGTTATTTAAAAATAAAGGCTATTGACTGGCTGGCACCCCTTCCCAGAATAATGACTAAGCAAGCATGCTGTTAGCTCCCCGACAGCAGTTCTGTGTACATGATAACACAGAGCAAAGATGAAAACTGCTATTCAGCTGAGCCAAACAACAGAAAAATGCAAGCAGAAAATTGTTAGTGCTGGAAGAGGACAGCAAAACAAACATTTTCTTCTCGCTATAGCATTTCAGACCATCCACAAACAGGGGACCCAGGCCCTGTGCCCAGGCAATGTGGCTGGTGGAAGAGGGAGGCATGGGATGGGCTCCGGACCCTGTGCAGACCTGGGCTGGGAAGGCAGCCTGTCCACAGACTGACCCCATGACTGGGTGAGATTCTGACTTTTCAACATGTCTGCATGGGTAGATCAGCAGAGCATATTGGCTATGAGCTGTGTCTCTAGAGAGAGACAGACACTAGATACAAATCCCCTCCCCTCAGTGGGGGCCAGACCTTAAGCTGCATCAGGCCCTAGTTCACAAAATAGGAAGAAAAGTTAGCCTTTCTGGAGTGCTAACAGACAGGCACTGTGCTAAGCATTTTCCATGCAAAATTCTCATTTTAATTCCCACAACAGCCCCCAGGGCTAGTGTGTAGATTGATGACAATCATGGCCCATTTCATCACCCTTTGACATTCTGTAACCAGGTTCTTTGGTAATTCCCTCCCATCTTGATTCATTGGGACTCCACCTGTTATTTCTTTTGGGACTCAGCCACATCGCACTGTACAAGCCCAGGAGAGTCTGCTGGAGAATGAAGCATCCCCCAGAGGCGAATCCCAATAGTTGGCCAGTCCCAATGTGCCCAGCCCTGCCCAGTCCCCACTAGAAGAACTACCTGGCTGAACCCAGCCCAGACTGCTGAACTTCAGAAATGTGAGCTGAGTCAATAGTGGTTGTTTTGAGCCATTAAGCTTTGGGGCAGACTATTAAGTACCAAAAGCTAACTGATACACAGAGACATAACCCTCCCAGTTTTAAAATGAAGAAGACGAGGGAGTTTTCCCAAGATCACAGAATTAAGAAGGGACAAGGCGTAGATTGAGGCAATCTTGTCCAGATGCCACTCTCTTAGCCATGAGGCTATCCTGGAAACCAAAGTGAGGTGCTGTGTGTGAGAATACCAGGGGTTCACCCCTCAGCAGAAAGGGCTCTCAGAGGAAATGTCATTTCGGTGGAGGCCTAATGGATAATAAGCATTTACCAGGTTAAAAAAAAAAGCAAGGAAGAGCTTTCCAGACACAGGGGAACAGCAGATGTGAGGATCAAATGGTAAGCAAGAGCTTGGTGCACTGGTGGGACTATGCTTAAGTGGGTGGGGTACATAAATTGGAGGGTGGGGAGGTCACCAGAGGTGAGGTTAGAGATGGCAGAAGTCAGAGCTTGCCAGGTCTCAGAGTAATGCTCCAAGTTTTCATTCTACAGGAACAGGAAAGCCACTGAGGAGATCTCAGCAGGAAAGTGTCAGGCTCTGGTCTCTTCCCAGTGGCATGATGGGAAGGGTCTGAACCTAAACCAAGGTCTGTGCTGTGTCTACCAGGTGCCAGCTGTTAGACTCCACAACAACCATGAGGAGTAGGTAACATCTTCCTCTCCAATTTAGAAAGAGGAGCCTGAGGCTCAAGAATTAACAACAAATTAAAGTTCACCCAAGACAGTAAGTTCTGGAGCAGAGTCGGGAGCAAGCCACTACCCTTAGCCACTACCCTACCCTTTCCAAAACAGCAGTGGGAGAGAGAGAGCAAGGCCTTGGCAGTCAGAAGACCTGCATTCAAACTCCAGCTCTGTCCTTTCCAAAGGGTGACCTCAATTCACCTCCCTTCTCTGAATCAGTTGCAGGAGGGCCAAAGGCCAGGAGCCAGCCAAGAACTGAGAGGATGAGGCAGCAGAAGGCAGGACTTGGTGGACAGGTGGGACCAACATAGGAACTTGAAGGAGCCATGGCTATGAGGGGGGTGGCAAGGAGGCATCAAAGGGCCTTAGACAAGTAGAGGCCTTCAGCATAGAGGCCGAGGCTCCAGCATCCAGCCTGGCACCAGCCTCCAGTGAGCCCCACCCGCACTTGCCCCGGGCTGATGGAATTCCCCTGGTGCATATGTCACAGCACCCAGGGAGCCACTCTGGAATGGAGGTTCTTCCCACTGTGGATGGAAGGAACATGGCCATCCATGTCAAAGCTACCTTCCTCCATCTTCCCTCTCCTCCAGATCCAGGGTTCATTGAACTACCCACTCCACACTCATGCACATACACAGCAGAGCAGTGCACACACACACACACATATCATGCCGATGGACACACACAGCACAGCAGTGCATACACACATAACATGTCCATGTACACACACACACATACAGAGCACACTGGTGAGCATATAGCATAGCAATGCACACACACACACACACACACACACTCACCATGCCCATGCACACACACACAGCACACTTATAAACATACACCACATCCATTCATCCACATACAGCACAGCAGTGCAGATATACATACATGTCCATGTGCACATGCGCACACAGCATAGCAATGTATACATAGCACACTCATGAACATATACCACATCCATGTACACACACAGCCATGTGTACACACACCACAGCCATGCACACACACATGCTGCAGACATGAATACACATGGACACACACAGCACAGCCAAGTACACCATACATATAGACCCATGTGTGCACACTGGTAAAAAAGAAATAGCAGGAAGAAAAGGGACCAGGGAAAAGGATGGATTCCACCTCTCTAACCAACTGAGGGACCTGGGCTGAGTTTTTTCATTTTGAGGGTGGAGGGGATTGTTGAGAGAAGCTGCAGGTTTAGCTGCCATCCTAGGGCCTATGCATCTATGTCCCAAAGGTACCTGGAAACCCACTGAGCTCTGTCGGCAGAGACCTCTACAGTGGGGGCAGGGGAGCTAGGCTGAGGGCCTTCAGGAGCTCTGGGCTCCCCACCCCACTCCTCCACACTCTCCTGGCTGCAGTGAGGATTAAGTGAAATGATGAATGTGAAAGCACTTGGTAAACTGTAGCAGCGCTATGCAAATGTTAGCAGCTCCTACGGAGGGAGAGAGAGACCTGGTGGTGCAGGAGAGCCACTCTGGAATGGAGGCTTAGAGCCCTGCTAACCCTTCACAGCCCAGGGCCCGGCTGGCTAGAGGTAGAAAGTTGGGGAAGGCTCTGAAACTTCACTGGGGTGATGGGGACACCACCCAGGCTGGGGTGAAAGGAGGTAATACTGTGAAATCGTCAGCTGCCTGAACACTAAGCTTGGACTTCAAGTTCATCTCACTTCTTAGCAGACGCCTTTATAGAGTTGAGTCATTTTTTACAATGTTCCTGGCACACACTTGGAATTCAGTAAAGGTCAGTCTCCTCCCCACATGCTTTTCTTTGGAGCACCACCTTCTATGTCCTTGCTATGCCCGAGGCTCCATCATCTTTGACCCCTAAAGTATCAAAGAACTTTCCATGCATGCGCATGGGAATCACCTGTAGTGCTTGTTCCAAATGCAGATCGCTAGGCCCTCGTGGGAAAACGGCAGTTCGGTTGGTGCACAATGGGGCCCAGGAATCTGCATTCTGGTGTAAATGATGGACAGGGAGGCATCAAGCCTGGTGCAAATTTCCTTCCACTTTCCAGCTCCTCCCTGATTGGCAGGTGGAGGTAAGACACCTCGCACCCCACCTCTTCTGACCCTCCGTCCACAGGAGGAGAAAGGAGAAGTTGAGAACACAGGACTCAGGTCTGAGTTGGGCCAAGGACTGAAAGGGTTGGGGGGATGAAGGATTCAGTGAGCTACGGAATGAGACAGGAAATACTGCGGAATAAATACGGCAATAAAGGAGCTTCGGCTGGGAGCTACAGAGTGATTCTTATTGTTCAAATTATCTTTAAAACTTTTCATTTGAATCTGTTTAATAAGAGAAGGCTTACCCTAAGGAAGAGGTATTTTTTTAATGTGACTTGGGAGCTGAATTGGAAATAACGTTGCAACAAAGATATTAAAAAGGGGATTAATCCAAACCACTGGTGGCCCATCTCTGCAGGCTCCCACAACCTGCCGCACAAGTCCTGAAACCATAAAATTAAATTAAAAAGGGGGACACGGGACATGGGACGTTAATCACGATCCGTCTTCCCTTCACCGCTCATGGTTCCTAGTGCTAAGCAGACACGCACGGGCTATTGTAACGGTCTCCTGGTGTCTGGGAGAGAGCCCTGGCCTTGGAGCCATCGGGGCCCTCTTCCTGCTCTGCTGCTGTTTGAGCTGCATGACTCTGGGCAAGTTGCCTAACTTCTCTGAGCCTCAGCTTCCTCATCTGTAAAAGGGGAGTACTATGGACCATCTACTGAAAGGTTTTGCTAGGCAATGAGATAAACAGAAAATTAAAATGCAGAGCGTGGCACATATCAGGTGCTCAAGAAAACATTACTTTCCTTCTCTGCATCTTAAGGCAGAAAAAGGGGGGGGGGAACCCAGCAATGTCTTGGCTTATTGATATTCTGTCCCTATGTCACTCAATGCTTCCTCTGATGATCGTGACTCTTGCTTGGATCCTGGCCACCTCTGGGCCTCACTCACCCTCCTTGCAGTGGCATTTTTATGGTTCATCCATCATTCATTTCCTCATTCATTCCTATACACTGCATAGTCATCAAATGCCCGGAACTCAGCATGGTGCTGGGGAGACAAAGATGAGTAAGACACTGCCCTCGCCCTTAAGGAGCCCTGGTCAAGTGGGGGAGAAGTATTGTTGCCACCAGTCAACATATAGTTTGTGCCAGGCAACCACCTTGTCAGGAATCCCAGGCCAAAAATGCACCAACAAATCCAAATGAGGTGTTGTGTCTTCCCCTCTGGTAAACCTGAGTGCTGGTTCTAAACTGAGACCTCTATTTCATCATCCTCATATAAAGACCCCTCCATTTTGTCTCTCCTGATGAGCTTCCCTGTTTTCTCTCATTAGATAATATGAGTTATGGAAATCAACTGCTATGTTTCCTTTTTGACTTAGCTGCCAAGCATCTCACACAGAATCTTATTTCCAGCTGAGTACTTTCCTTTTGCTTAGATTTTCTGGTATATATATCTCCTTTCCCCAAACTATTTTTAATTACTTAACCCCTGTCATTTTATCATTGATAATAACAATAATGATGGTGATGACGGTGATGCTGCTGATGCTGGTGATGATGCTGACAGTGATGATGCTAATAGTGATGCTGCTGCTGCTACTGAAGCTGATGGTGATGCTGCTGATGGTGATGATGCTGATGCTGATGGTGATGATGCTGATGATGCTAATGCTGCTGCTGCTGCTGCTGCTGATATGATGATGGTGATGGTGATGATGAGTCCTTATGTTATGCCAGGTGCTATGTGAGCTTTTCATACCCTATTTCATTAACCTCCATAATAATCTTTTAAGGTGGTCACATGACTGTTTCCATTTTTCAGATGAGGAAAGTGGGGCACAGAAATTTTGAGTAACTTGTTTACAACTAGGAAGTATGCTAGGATTCAAATCCACCAGTCTCCATATTTTACTGTTGTTTAATATTGATATTCTTATCACATTTAAACCCTTAGGAAAGAGAAGGAATGCAATTGTTTACTTAAATTGAAAAGAGAAACGTGGAAGAGGGAGGAAGAAAAAAATGTTGAATGGGATGAGCAGTGGAAATTTCAGAGGGTGACACACTTATTCTAGGGCTTTAAAGGTAGGTAGAATTTTAATAGACAGAGATATGGATGAAAGGAATTCCTGGAGGTGAAATTACCTGAGCAAAGGCAAGATGTGCACCTGCTGGTCGCTCATCTTTGTTCTAGGGAGTGGAGAGCAGCAAGATGCTCATCTAAATATGAAGGTAGGACCAACGATTGAGAGCCCTGAAACCAGGTTAAGGTATTGAGAAGACAGTGAGGGAACCATGGAAGATGCCTGACCTGCACTGTTGTTGTGCTTTAGGAAGATGAAGCTGCCGCAGGAGGAAGGACATTCAGGAGGGAAAGAAATCAGACACAGCAAGAGAGATGTTGTAATGATGGCAGGAGAGAGATAAGCAGGGAGACCAGAAGTCAAGAAGGCATCTGCAGCTCAGCCAGTGTGGCTCTGTGGTTAAGCCTTGACCAAGGAACCAAGAGGTCACCAGTTTGATTCCCTGCCAGATTGTGGCTCATCCCCAATAGGGGGTGTGCAGGAGGCAGCTGATCAATGTTTCTCTCTCATTGATGTTTCTATCTCTCTATCCCTCTCTCTTCCTCTCTCTAAAAATCAATAAAAACTTTTTTTTAAAGAAGGTGATTGCAGGATGTGTGAGGAGACTGAAGAAGGGAAGGGTCAGACCCTGGACCTCTGTCTGCCAGCATCATTACATTCGTAATTCACTTGACAGTCAGGAAGGGGGTGTGGTAATGTCAGTGTGATTGGGGTCACAGCAGAAGCTGAGACTCAGCCTTGGAAAGCTCAGGGGAAGAAGACAATTAAGAATTGGTTCCAAGAGAAAAGGGGTCCAACCAGGGTCGCAGAGCATCTCTAAAGTCATTTACAAAATGTCAAGGGATCTGAAGATGTGCTTCAGACACAAGGTATAAAGCAGCTTTCCTCGGAGTGTCAGAGCATTTTTGTTCCCACAAGGGGAGAAAACACGAGCCTGGAGCACTGGACTCAGGGCTGGCTTCTACTCGAGGACATCAGTCTGAGTTCCAACTGTGAGTCTTGTCCTTATCACTCCCATCACCAGATTTTTAAAATAATAATAGTAATAAATGAAAGTTGGGATATATTCCAAGCAACTTTTCTAGAAAAACAAGATACATCCAATTGTTTAAATAATAGGAGCATAAAGAATTGTTTTTCTCCCTGGCACTGAGAAGGCAACTGTGAGTGCTTGTTGAATGAATCCATAAATGATAGAATGGACAAATGACACTTCCCAGTCAGAGAAATTGAGTCAACAGCAAACCCAAAGCCCCCAACTGAAGCTGTGTAGTTGTCTTGATGAGGGAGGTGAATGAATAAGTAATCCTAGGATACAAATCAGTGAGTGGCTGGCCACAATTCTCCAAGCCCAAATTTAAGATTAATTAAAAGGTAACTGAACACAATTCTAGAGTTTAATTGACACTAGACATAACTATTGATTTCTCCCCAAAAGCTGATTTCTTCCTGTTTATTCTCCACCTCCATAAATGGCACCACCATCAAACCAGAGGCTCAAGCCCAGACCCTCAAGTTAAGACTCATATCCTCATTTGTGTGCCCCAAACCATCAGCGGGTCTGTTTGCTCCTCTCAAAATAAACACTGAGTCCTGCACTTTTTCCATCCCCACTACAATCTCTCTGATCCAGGCTCCACCACCTGCCAAACCGAGACTATTGCAGCATCTTCCCAGAGGTCTCCCAACTTCCTGTCTCACATGCCTGCAAACACTTTCCATGCAGCAGCTGGAGAGATATTTAAAAATTAGTGAATCTGATCAAATTACACTTCCTTCCCTAAAACCTCCAAAGGGTGTCCATAACATGGAGAATCAACTATAAACTCCCTACAGTGATCTTCCAGGCTTTCTAAGACCTTGTCTGTCTGCTCCATGTCTATCACTCCATACAACCCAGCCATGCTGTTCCTCTCCAAGCCACTCCCACCTCAGGCAGCTTCTATCCCACTAGTTCTTAGCACTGTGCCAGGCATATAGTAGATGCTTAATAAATATTTGTTGAATAAATAATTGAATGAATAAACGCAAAATGTGCACACACAGTGAAGTCCGCTTGGGGAGAAAATCAAGCCTGGTTTTAATTGGTATAACCATGAGAACAGAATATTAACGGAGGATCCAATCAGCACAGATTGGACCATACCTGGTTCTGGTGCTGCACTGCCACAGGACCAGTGGTATGCATAAGAAACCGACCAAGCTGGCACGTGACGGGAAACTTAGAAACCAGAGAAATTCAGCCTGTAGAAACCAGAAATCCTGGGAGAGGTATTGTTGCTATCTTTTAACATCTAAAGGGCTATTGAGAGAAATAGGGGATAGACTTGGTTTGGAGCCCTAAAGGCAAAATCCAGATCAATGGGCATTAGTCTGATAGAGACAGATTTCAGAAAAGAAGAAAGTGGTCTTTTGACAGCAGGGTCCATAACAAACGAAGGGCTACTTTATAAAGTGGTGAGCTCCCCATATGAGAAAGTGTAAAAGTGGATAATCACTCGACAAGGATTTTGAAGAGGGACTCAAGCAGCAAAAGATGACCTCCAAAGTCCCTTTCAAACTCGAGGTATTTATATTTCTGAAATATATAGAGACACAGTCAAGAAAAAAATTCTGGCTAATAAGAGTTCTAGAATATCCGAATCTAGCTGGCTCATAGCAGAAAACATCACCCAAATCAGGCCTACAAATTAAGCAAAAGGAAGGTTAGCAGAGAGGGGTCTTGAGGGTGTGCAGCCAGCCTAAAACACGCTGGACAGCTCCCTAGATTTAAAATCTGTTATCTCTGCATGATCATTCAAATATTTTGACTATCCTAAAAGATCCCTCAATTTCTAGGAGAAGATAGCCAATATCACTGGGGAATGGCTCAGAGGGTCCTGGGTTTGCTTTCTGAAACCCCACCACTTCCTAACTGCAGGACCTTGGCCAAAGACATTAACCCTTCCAAACCTGGGTCACCTCATGTGTAAAAAGGATTTTATTTCAAAACAGGGGAAGGAGAAATTGAAACCCAAATGGCACAAATTTGATAATGAAGCTCAGTGACAGACACACAGACATTCACTATACTATTCTATTTGATAGTTTGAAGATTTGCAGAATTAAAAAGTAAAAAGAGGGGGTATTTAAAATAGTACTTACCCCATATAATAATTGTAAGGCTTGAAGGAATCAGCTTCATCATTACAAGGAATTTTTGCAAGTTCTAGTTATTACTAAGAATGTTTAAATATCTCATTTAATCATCCCAACAATGCAATGAAGTACATAGTAATTATCTCCATTTGGCAGATGAGGAAACTGAAACTCACGTAAACTAGACCAACCCGCAGCTAGCTCAGGGCTGCAATACCATCTGAAACCAGTTATCTGACTGCACCATCTCAGCTGCCTTTCTTTCAAGAATAGCTCATCGTGTTCTGCTTGGTTGATATCTACACGATTATATCGTTTATTCATCTAAGTCAGTGGCTTCCCAGCTCTTTTCTCAGTAACTGCGATTCTTTTTTTCCCTTCAAATGCAGTCTTTACTCGGAACTCCAGTAAAGTAAAAGCTATAAAAGCAGAACAGCTCTGGCTGAATGGGGGATTAGGGCCGAGCCACCAGGCCACTTAACCCCATGATGACCCTTACAGCACCCTAGGGTCTATGAGCATGGTGTGAAAACCCCAACAACAACAACAACAAAACCCAATCCTGGAAATTACATTTAAGGACAACCTCATTTGTACAATACAGTGTTCAGTCTCCTGTCTCCCATCACATTTGATCCTCATTATCAGCTCTGAGGTGGACAAGGCAGGGCATTTCATCCTCAATTTGCAGATGAGAAAAACAAGGCCAA
The DNA here is from genome assembly GCA_027563665.1 of Antrozous pallidus. NCBI lineage: Eukaryota > Metazoa > Chordata > Mammalia > Chiroptera > Vespertilionidae > Antrozous > Antrozous pallidus. The sequence goes on from CM050508.1 coordinate 190,592,140, forward strand.
ATGGAATTAAGCAACTGGCCAAAGGTGCGTCAGTTCACTTTTAGGCCAAGTGCAGACTGGCAGTAGAGCCTGTCTCCATTAACTAGGTATGACCTGGCAGAGAGGGTGCCATCTACTGGAAATTGCCACTGACCCTGGTTCACCAAGTGGACCATCAGCTCCTTGGCCTTTGAGAACCTGACCATAGGCCTGTGGATGCCCTTCCAAGACCCTGCCCCAGAGCAGATGGTAATGGGCAGGGGCCAGGGGTTCAGTGCCACTCACTCTAGGGCTGGACAGCAAAAATTTTGGCAGCAGGCAAGCCATTCCCATCCCAGCCATATCCTGCTGAGCACAGGGCAGGGAAAGCAATAGCAGCCAAAGTGCCTGCACCTTTTTCTGAAGCCCGAAGAGGGACGGCAGGTAGTGCGAGCCTGGGTGATAGTTACACATTTTTCTTCTTAGCTCTCGCCTAGAAATCCCTGAGACCAGATGCAGCAGATAATTGCTTGAATGGTCCCGCACCTCAGAGCAGCTCTGAACTGAGCTGGAGCATGTGGTGGAACAGGCAACACTTAATTATCACTTAGCCTTTAATTAGCACTTAATTATTAACACTTAATCCATCTGTAAAATGGGGACACTAATACCTGTCTCATAGGGGTCCTGGAGGATTAATTAATGTTTGGGGTCCACTTTGAAGATGCAAAGCACTGAACCAGTGCTCAGTAGTTCACTTGCTTTTTTTAAGGAGGTCCCCCCTTCCTCTCCTTGTGAATATCCATCTCCAACGTATCTGCTCAACTTCTGTCCTGGTGGAGAAACAGCTAGCTCTGTGTTTCCCAGACCAGGATTTCCCATCCAGGAAAAAACGGGCTATTTCCAGCCATCTCCTCACACTTTAATTTTCTATTATGTCCTCTGAATATGTCAATGCCTTGCCAGTAAATATTTTGATGTGCGCTCTTGCAGCAGCTTCTGTGGAGTCTGAATGGGACAGCTGCTCCCTGTATTAGGGAATTCCAGATGTTTTTTAAAACCACCAGATGCATCTATGCCAATGCCTAGCCTTTGGAGGTGGAAGGGGGAAGGAATCTTCTAGTTGCCTTTGGGGAAAGCCATGGGCATCTAACCCTCTGTGCTGGCCCAGATGGTTTTCCAAGGTCCTCAGATTCACCTCTGGTTGTCTATGCCTTTAGGAGGAAAACGATCCCCTCAGCAGGCTGGTGAAGAGGCAGGAGGGAGAGCCTTGGCCTGGCCCTTCACCCAGGTAACTTCGGACCCTAGTTAACTCTTCTTCTAAGGGGACCATAGAGGAGGGGAATGTAAAACATACAGCCCTCGGGGTTAGCAGAATCAAGAATGGGCCACAACATTCTCCCAGAAGGTCTGACCTCGTTTCCGCCCACCTCCCCTGGTGCCAGCCATGTAAGGGGACACTCACTCTTCTTGGAAGCTGAGCCCGTTGTCTGTTGGAGTCCCAACCACGGGGGCAGAGAGCTGCTCCTTCAAGGTCAGGGGCTGCAAGGCCTCGGGCAAGCCCTGAACTCTCTTCCAGATTTCATGGCAGGTCTTGTCTAGGCTGTCTTGGGGTGTATCCTGGTGGATCCAGATGTATCTGGGGAATGGGCCCAGGGCGGACGGGCGCTTGGCCACCAGGGTCGAGGACGAAGGGAGCCCATTTCCACTGGCCATCGTCCTCCTGTCTTTCCGGAAGCCCCTTTGTCCACCCAGGGCTCGCAGACAGGGCGACCATCCGCCACCGCCCTTCATTCACCGGAAAGGGAGATGAGGACGGGGCAGAAGCAGTTCAGTTCTGTCTGGCTGTCGCTCCAGCAAGGTGACTGTTCAGAGGCCTTCTATCTGATTTGTGTGCCAGTGGTGGATGGAGGTCAGCTTTCTTTTGGGGAGGGGGAGCTTATTTTGATTTGTTTTTATTTGCTCCTTTCTGACATTTGTCCCTCTCCCCCTCTCCCTGAGAAGAAAATATGTAAAAGTCAACAAAAACCAGTAGCTTAGTAACCTTGGAACCCCCCTGAGCTCAGGAATCAGGGGCCTGGGTGGGCAGAATGACATCTGGGAACAGGTGGAGGGGGAGGGAGGGCTCTCCCAGAATCCCTGGCGGACCCCGTCGCCTGCCACACACCTGTGACACCTTGCAGTGCCTGGAGCTCAGCCCATTCTCACCCGATAAACCTGGAGATGACTGGGTGAGGGCCTGGCACTGTGCTAGGCACCTAGAGGGCAGGAGCCCTCCACTGGGCTCTCACAGGGGCCTTCCCAGGGATGCCCGCGCACCCCGAGGGCCAACGGCCTCTCCCCGCCGCCCCAGCCCCGCCTCGCTCGCCCCCCCGCCCCCCACCCGCCTGGCCCCTCTCCAGCTCCCGGCAGGGAAGCGCCCAGAGCCCACAGCCCTGACCCAGCCGGCGCCCCCAGCAGGCACCTGCCACGCCCCGCGGCCACGCCTTGAAAGGGAGCGGTCCTGCTTGCGGTGGCTCCCACACCCTTCCCTTCCCATCCAGCGCTGGAACTCCTCTGCGGGCTCGGAAGCAACGGCTGGGTGCGCGGGACGCCCGGGTACGGCGTCGCAGGCGGGATGGGGGTGAATGGGCGCCCAGAGGACCTCAGAGCGCGTTCCCTCTTAGAAGTCAAGGGTGCCGCACCCCTTCCAGCCAGACGCCCTGCCCCTCGATCGCCGGATTTTACCCTCCTCACCGCCATTTGTATTGGCGCTTTCTGTGTGCCAAGCGCTGGGCTTTCCGTGTTGTCATAGTCAATCAAAACAAGCTCACGAAGTTAGTACCATTGCTTTTTATAGTTCTACCTTGGAGAAAACTGAGTACCAAAGTAAAAAGGGGTGTGTCCAAGGCTCACCTTAAGGGAGAGCTGGGATTCAAGCCCAGCCCCCTTTAATCCCCCCGCGCCCCCCTCAGCCGCTGAGATAGACCATTCCCTCCGCTCCGGTTGGGGGTCCAGGGGTAGGTGGGCGGTGGGCTGGTGGGAGTGCGGGCCAGAGACCGGACGGAGGTGCAGAGAGAAGCGCTATGTTATGTTTGCTGCTCAGTGGCCTCCTGCCCTCTCAGAAGGGGCTAAACTCAGAAATGACCTAGCACCTCTTTCTGCCTGGGGTCTTTGGCCCCAGGAGCCGGAGGTTGTGCCTTCAGTATTTTCCCAGCAAGGGAAGAGCAAGAGGATGTGTAGTAAGAATAGATGGGAATAGAGAAGATGGCAGCCTATGGGTGGAGGTTTGAATCCTGACGCTGGTATTTCTTCCTACCTGTGTGACTCTACCAATTCTTCACTCCTCCCATCCTCACTCATTCATTTCTTATAGATTTTTTTTTCTCTCTCTTTTCCACATCCAGTGTGGAGAGAGTTGGGTTCAGTTTCTGAGTAAAGGAGCTGGGGATTAAGAAATAAATGAAGAGAAGAGAAGATGCAGAAATATAGAAATAATAAGCTGGGGCCAGGTGGGACGTCTATTCTCTCTGATGGAGAGACAGCGACTTCAAACCCAAACAGCAGCGGTTTCTCCAACATTAGGGTCAAAGGAGTTTCGGTGGGCCCAGGTCCTATTCATTTCCCCATTCCTGGGACAAGACTGCATTTACATTCCAAGGTCCTTTCCCGGACACCTGAGGCAAAGTTAAGGCCAAGCTGATAAACACGTCAGCCTTGTTGGTGAAGCCTGTTTTTCCAAGATGCAGTTTTGCCAGGCTCCTTGGATTCAGCCGACACAAAGATTTAAAGAATGCTCAAGGTGTCTTGCCTGGGGACACCCCCCGACAATTTCCCAAATATTGATGCAGCCCTTCCTCTGTCCAGGTGAGTTGCTGGGCACTTAGGAAGATTGAAGGTGAGCAAAACTGGTGTTGCCCCGCTCTCATGGAGCCTATATTGTAGTGCAAGGAGATACATCGCAAATTCACCAAGCAAATAAATTAGCAGTAATTACAGATGATATAAGCGCTCTAAGGAAAACTCACCAACAAAGCCAGGCAATGGGGAGAGGAACAGTGGCAGCTTGAGATAGTGGTCCAGGCAGAGCTCTCTGAGGAGGTAACATTGGAGGTGAAATAGGATGAGAAGGAGTTCTTTTCTGTAAAATGGTGTTAATAAATTATTATAAAGATCACATTTATGGCACCTTGTAGGCACCCAATAAATGTGTGTTGGATAAATTAATAATAAACTGCATAGAAAGTGCTGGGCATACCACAGGTGCCCAATACACAACCTTGCTCTTTACAGAAGGCCCAAAATTTAGTTGACTAAATTTTGAAATCTGAGCTTCATTCCCCTTTGATTTTCATTGTACAACTGAAAATGTGTTTCTTTGGGGAAAATTCCAAGGACTTAGACTGAGTAAAATTATAGATAAGAATGTACAGAAATCTTTGAAAATAGTATATTTAAAGGAAAAGTGATCATTTCTGATGAAATATTAATAGTTCTGAAAATGTCACTCAGTGTTTGTGCTGCTTGGCATTTGGTTGGCTCATACCCATGTTTGGAGCAGAACTCCAAGATCCCTGCATTGCCCAGGCTGCAGGGGTCTGGAAAGTTAGCCAGCTCACTCTAAAATACAGCAGGGCTGGGGAACAAAGACAGGAGCTTGTTTTATTTGGAGCACACAGGAGAGGTTTCTGGAAGATTCTGCAAAAAACTTAAGCGATGTACTTAGAAACAAAGCTATGTCCAATATGGTAACTATTACATTTTTATTTCATTTTAATGTAAATGAAAAATTTCCGTTCCTTAGTTACTTTAATAGACAGCACCGATAACTTTTATTAGACAGCACAGATAACTTTTTTATTACCACAAACCCAAGAGACTCCAGAACTAGACTACCCAGATTCATATTCTTGAGTTCCTGTCTTCTGGCAATGCAGGCTTAGGCAGGTTACTCTGTGCCTTGGTGTATTGGTTTGCTAGGGCTGCCATAAAAAAGATACTATAGATGGATGGCTTACCACCAGGAATGTATTCCCTCACAGTTCTGGAGGCCAGAAGTCTCAGATCCAGGTGTCAGCAAGGTAGGTTCCTTCTGAAGCTCCGCTAGACTTGCAGATACTGTCTTCTCCCTGTGCCTTCACAGGGTCTTCCTTTTACGCAGTTCTTTGTCCTTATCTCTTCTTACAAGGACACAAGTCATATTAGATTTGCACCCACCCTGATGACTTTATTTTACCTTAAAAACCACAGCTTAAAGGTCCCGTCTCAAAACAGTCACATTCCGAGGTATTGGTGGATAGGGCTACAGCATAGGAATTTGGGAGAAGACAGCACTCAGCTCATAACACTTGGTCTCTTCATCTGTAAAATGGGATGTTAATAAGAAAAACACACACTGGAGTTTTTAAATAACTGTGTATAGGGAGGGAGAACTTTAGCGGTACTGTGAAATTGCTCTGTGATAGAGGAATGGACTTGAATAATCAACTAAGCCTTTTTATGGGTCAAGATTGTGCAAGGTGTAGGCCTGGGAGATGAATAAGACCTCTGCCTAGATATCATCGCAGGCTGTTGAGGAGAGCAAAGCATCCCATAGGTGTCTGGTACACAGCAGGTGTGGGAAAACTGAGCTTGTCCAGTCTCTGCTCAACATGTAAGTATGTTCCTTCAGCCCATAGATAGCTACGTGCCTACTAGCGTTCAAGGTTCTGAAGAGAGGGTAGTGAAGAAAGTGGGCCTGCTCCCTGTCTTTTTTTAGAGATTGAAGTGGTCATGGGCACCATTTCATCTATTTATTATTTTTAGTTTGGAAAAATTATTAAATTACCTCTTATTACCCCTATTCCCCTGGGCAGGTTGTGTAAACTCTATAATACTGACCTTATAGAATTGTTTGGGACAACCGAGACAATACACATATAGGGCTTACAGTAGTTATTCTGGGACATGCTACGAACCCAATGAATGTTAGTTATCATTTTTAGGATTCTGGGATTCTTGGTTTTCTACTTTGGAACCAAGAAAACCTCAGAAGGAATCAATTTTCCCTACCTATTCTGCAGTCAAAGCCTCTACTCACCTGGCTTCCATCACAAAGACAATGGCTAGGCCGGGAAATTCAGGAGAGCATGGCACGGGGCTCTTTCAAGTCCTTCATCAGCCCTAAGCCTTGCAGCCTTCTCCCCCCTTAAACGTACTTTAAACACACTCACCTCTCACCATAAACATCACTTTTTAGTTGTCAAAGAAAATTGAAAAGATTTTTGCCATTTTGTTTTTGAAAATGTTTGGCCATGAGTAATTTATTTAATGTATGGTCTACTGTGATTTCTCCCCAATCTTGGTGCTGACCCAGGAAACCTGGCACAGGGAGAAAACTCCAACCTACAAATTGTCATCAAACGTAATGAAATGTTTATGAGGATTAAATTCAACAGTTAATGGAGTTGACATAATGTTACATTTTGCATTTAGTGAAATATTTACTGATGTCAACATTGCTGTTTCTCCTTTGTGTTATGAAGCCAATCGTAACGCTTTCAGGCCTTAAATTTTTTAGGCCCCTGAAAACCACAGAGATCCCTGTTACCATGTTGATGGTGCCTAAAGGCTCAGACTGCCCAGAGGCGGGGCCCTGGAGAGGGAGATTTCAGGCAACCGTCCTTGAGGAGCCAAATATCAGAAGTGAAGGGAGCGGAGGGGGCAGCCATGGGAGTGGGCAGCCATTCCCCTGGGTGTTGTCTCAGCAATTGGCCACTCTTGCAGAGCAGCCAGTCTTTGGCCGAGATTTTGCAAAGGACACGAATGTTCTAGTAGCAAAGCTGTGACTCTGTGGTTCCTCTCTCCTAGCAATACCATCAGCCATCCTTATCATTTCCCAAGGGATTTCACCCCCTATTGCTCCTTCCATTCGTTGTCCATGTGGGAGGACAGTGTGAGGAGCTTAGGCGGCAGCAGCTGACACTCTTGACTTTGAATTCCAGCTCTGCTACTCACTGAGAGGTAGTTTTGCATATGCTTAACTTCTCTGGCATTTCATCATCTGCGAAAAGATAGAAACAATACAGTTTCAGAGTGGGAGAGGTTCAAACAGGGACATCCATGTAAAGTTCTTAGCACCATGGCTCACAGTGTGCCCTCATAAAAATATATCGATTACTGTTGCTAGTATTAGCTATTAAATGTGAAATGACAGCTTGTGCGCTCTCTATTTAAAGTTAGGGAAAAGGAGCCAGGCCAGTGTAGCTCAGTGGTTGAGCGTTGACCTATGAACCAGGAGGTCATGGTTCAATTTCCAGTCAAAGCTCCTGCCTGGGTTGCAGGCTCAATCCCCAGCAGGGGGCATGAAGGAGGCAGCTGATCAATGATTCTCTCTCATCATTGATATTTCTATATCTCTCCCTCTCTCCTCCTCTCTAAAATCAATAAAAATACATTTTAAAAAATATATAAATTTAGGGAAAAGGAAAGCCATAGTTGGTGGAGGAAAAGAATATAATTTGTCAGTGCAGGCCCAGTAAGATAGCAATAGAGTCAGAATCCAACTGGCTTTTTGCTTCCTCCTTTGGCCCTCCTGCCAGCCGCTGCCATGATAGGTGCACCAACATTTCCCAGAGAGGCTCTATTTGGGGTCCCTCTCAACTAGAAGGTTGGTGCTCTGCCCTTCCTGCCATAACGTCCATGCCAGGATGGTGTCACCAACATGTATTCCTTTAAGATTTATACTAGTTGACTGATGAGATGCTTTCAAGTTAAAAAGTAAAAATTATGGCATCAAAAAATAAAGCCAGAGCTGCCTCCATCTAAAGAAAGCAGAAAGAGTTGCTACTTTCAGGTGCCTGAATTGGCCAGAACACATGGAGATAATAAGGTAATAAAACTTGGCGTTCCTATTTGTCAGCCCAAGCAAAAAATGGAAACACATCGGAAGACAGAGTTTTTATTTTCTGATGGCAGAAAACACACGTCTTCATCTGCAGAGACAAAATGTTTCCTGGAAATCACCCCAAGCATGAATATATCATGAGCCCTTTTATAAAGGACACTGAGTGACAGAGTGGGCAATACATTCAATTCTGTTTTCATAGAGGCAGAAATGCCATTACGTTGGTCAGTTTCTCACATCAGGGTTCTCTGAAGACAGCATAACGTTAAATCATAACACAGAGAAGGCACTTCTTTCAGGAACTCAGATAATGAAGTCTAGGAGAGACACCTTTGGGTCCATTCCATCAACATTACTGAGCACCTACTCAAGCATCCATCCCTCCATCCATCCATCCATCCATCCATTCAACCATTCAGCAAAGACCTACTGAATGCCCACCATGTGCCAGGCACTCTGAATGGCACTGGTGGAGGTTGCCTGTAATAATTGACACGTGGACTGAGTTTTGAAGGACAAATAAGAAAATGCCAGGCACAGGAGGAGAAGATCATTCCAGGTAGAGGAACCAGCACACACAGAAGCTCAGAGGAAAAGAAGAGAGACAGCATGGCTATATCAGGAGTGCAAGGACCTCCAAGTGGCTGGAGCACAGGGGATGGGGAATGTGGAAACAGGGGCTTGAGGGACAGGCAGAGGTGGCCATGGAGGCTCTTGTAGGGAGAGGCTCTGTAGGCCTTGGGGAAATGGCTGGAGAAGGCAGAGGAGCTGTGAAATCAGGTTAGCAGCTTTTATGTTTGTTTGTTTGTTTGTTTTGTTTGTGTTAATCCTCCCCCTAGGATATTTTTTCATTGATTTTTAGGGGACACTGGAAAAGAGGGAAAGACAGAGCGAAACATTGATGTGAGCCCTGACCAGAGCCCGGGCTAGGGAGGAGTCTGCAACCAAGGTATGTGCCCTTGACCATGATGGAACCCAGGACCCTTTGGTCTGCAGGCGGACGCTCTATCCACTGAGCCAAACTGGCTAGGGCGGGTTAGTATTTTAAAAGATAACTGGTGGCAAAGACAGAGTTAATTTGAATGGGGCAAGAATAGAGTTGGGCACTTGTTCTGCAGCTGTTACAAGGGACTAGAGAGGCAATGGGGCCCTGGCTAGGATCTGCAGCTGGTAAGGAGGCAGAACTTGGGGACCACTTGGGTGTGGGGGCTGAGTGAGAGGGGTTTCTGGCTCAGGAAGTGGGTGGACATAGTTGTCTGTAAGAGCTGACACCTGAGATTGAGGACTGGCAGAGGCGGGTGGTGGTGAAGGGTTAGAAGTGGGTGAGTTCAGTCATGAGTAGACTGGGGCAGAGCCTCCTACAGGACACCCAAGAGGAGAGAATATCAGCCACCAAGCCCTGGGAACTCAGGAGGCTCTTGAGGAGAAGTTTTCTGCCATTTAAGAAGCCCCCAGTCCACTGGGGGAGACAAGTGAGAAAAGCCACAATTACAGAGTCTGGACACTCAGAGGACAGAGGTGTAGTGTCCCTCCCGCCCTTCCACCAGCACCTGGGACCTCCGGAAGAGCACACACCCTTCACCCAACCTACCTCCCAGCATTGGACCACACTGCTTCCTTTCTGGAAAGTGCCACTTCTCCCTGTCCCTCATGCCAGGCTGAGCTAGGGGCCCATCTCATTTCCAACACATCCTGCACTTCTCCCAGAGTAATGAACTACTTTCTCAATCAACTAACACCACCCTCACCCCCTGCAGGGCAGGGACCACTGTTAACAATTTGTTCTTCCTTATATTTGTTTCCTCAGCACCTAGCACAGCGCCTGGCATGCAGCCTGACATGCAAACTAATGTTGGTTGCATGAACAAATGAATGAATGAGTGAGGAGTAAGCAAATGACTGCACAGGATACTACATGGAGGAGTGCATACAGGTATTGCTAGCTGCTGTAACACACCCCAATATTACAGTGGTGGGAAAAGTCATTGCTCATATACGGGGCCAATGCAAGTGTCCCTGGTTGGTGGGTGATCTGGGGTCTTCCATCTTGTGGCTCTGCCATCTCCAAGAAACCCAAAGGCTCTGTATGCAGATGGAGGAGTAAGGGTAGGAGAATTTTAGGGGGAAAGCCTTGAAGTCACACACACCAATTCTGCTTTCATTCCTTTTGGCTAGAACCTCATTTTAAGACTGCACCCCACTGCAAAGGGGACCTGAAAATGCAGTCCTGGCTGGGCAGCCACTTTTCAGTGACAGTTCAGCACTATTGACATTTTTGGCCAAATAATTTTTGGGGACAGAGGGAAATTTCCTTGGGCATTGTAGAATGTTTAGCAGCATCCCTGGCCTCTACCCACTAAATGCCAGAGGTGACAATAAAAAATGTCTGCAGGCACTGCCAAATGTCCCCCTGGGGGGCAACATCACTCCTGGTTGGGAAGCATTCTCTGTAGTATGGAAGGGGAATCATACCTTCTTGGTGTCCAACTAGCTGTCCAAGCTGCAAAGGGCATCTAACCCAGCAGGGGTGTGGGGGTTTAGAAAGGCTACTTGGAGGAGGAGACCCTTGCGGGAGGTGACACTTGAGCCTAGTGATGATTAGGAATCATTTACTCGGCTCAGTGAGAGGGGAAATGGCTTTGCAGTCAGAGGAAAGAGCATGAGAAAAGGTGAGGAGGCAGGATGCATACCTGATTGGAGGAATTCCAGTAGAGATGAGAGCCTGGAATAGACCCTCTCCTGTGGATTATGGCCTCTGACAAGTAGAAGTAAAAAAATTGACCTCTTTTGCCACAGACATGAGCTCTGTCCTTTTCCTTGCTGCACTAATGGAGAACTTTCTGTAAGAAATACCACAATTCGATGGCCTCTGCATTTGGTAGCACTATAGGAAGGACACAGACTGTGGCCCCTGCTCACTTGTCCCTCCTGGTTGTTGAGGCCCACAGGCTCCCTACAGTTTGTTCTGGGCTTTTTTTCCTAAACCTCTTCTGTCACCTTTTCCTAAGAAGCAGATCACTGTAATCTCTACAGTGACAGCCTTACCTTTGGGAAATACTAGCTTCTGCCTAATCTTGCTCCCTCACCCTAGCTGGTTTGGCTCAGGGGATAGAGCATCAGCCTGCCACTGAGGGTCACAGGTTGGATTCCCGCCAAAGGCACAAGTTCAGGTTGTGGGCTCAATTCCCAGGAGGGGGCGTATAGGACTCCGCCAATCAATGATTCCCCCTCATCATTGATGTTTCTTCCTCTCTCTTCCTCTCTGAAATCAATACAAATATATTTTTTAAAAATTAAAGAACTTAAATCTCCACCCTCCACTCAGACCCTGGCTCTTCCTCTGAGCTCTGGCCTTTGCTCTATAACCCTGCTCTACACTCCTGCTAGCCCTTTCAGGCTCCATTCTTGCCCTCATTTGCTAGAGCATACCATTTTTAAAAGATTTTTTTTCAGGGCATCAAGTGTACAACCCCTACTTAAATCCAAGTTCTCCTAAGCATCAGGCCTTGTTTCCTTTGGGAAAGAAACCTACAGTCTTGTCTGGATAGTAGGCTTATCTTGGTGAGCCACTATACCTCACTGGGCTTTGTTTGCAATGTGACATGACCCTGCCCCATGGCTGCCTACCTCTCCTGGGGAGAATGGAAGGGGCAGGCAGGGAGCCAGCCGTGGGGGCTGGGCCGAGAGCCACATCCTCCTGGGCAAGGATATCATCTCTTGGACACCTGCCTCTTCCTCACCCTGCAAACATGTCCAGGGCCTCATCTCTGTCTTTGCCCACATCACCTCCAGCTCAGTCGATTGCAATAACCTCCCTTTGCCTGCCCCTTCCTTTCCTATGTATGCCCCACCCACAGAGAAGTCAGACTACATCCAGGCTGTGCCACTGGGTTCCTGTTTCCTAGAAACGGAGAGCCCACCTCTCTGGTATTCAGAGCTGACACCTTTCCAGAGTCTGTCCTGGAAAGCAGTCACGCTAGGCCCAGCCGTAACTGATACCTCCTGAAATGCATATTCTGGCTATCTCCTCCACCTGTCTGCTCCTGCTTGGGCTGCATTGTGTCCCTCTCCAAAAAAAAATAAAAAATAAAAAAAATAAAAAAAATTCATCTGTTGCAGTCCTCCTCCCAGAATGGGACTGTGTGAAGACACGGTTTTAAAGAGGTAATCAACTTGAAATGGGATGAGGGTGAGCTATAATCCAACATGACTGATGTCCTTATAAAAAGAGGAAATTTGAACACAGACATGTACAGAGGGGGCACGGTGGGAAGACATAGAAGAAGCTGGCGTTCTGTAAGGAAAGGACTCGGAAGGAGCCAACCCTGTCAACACCTTGACCTCAGACCTCTAGCCTCCAGAACTGTGAGGAAATACTTTTCTGGTAAGCCACCCGACATGTGGTACTTTGTAATGGCAACCCTGACAAACAAACACACCTCCTGTTTGCCACTGTCTTTTGCCGACCTCCCCACCATGCCCTGAGAGTCCCCCACGATCTGGCCTGGGCCCTCTCCTCATCTCCTGGGTTCCTCTCCCCTTGCCCATGATTTCTATACAAAAGCCCTTTTCCCAACCCTTTGTGTGGCTGTCTTGCTTAATTTTCAATCCCACCTTCAAGGTCACCATCTCAGAGAGGCCTTTACAGATCACCTATTTAAGGTACCTCATCCCCTGACCTCCTTCCTTCTCATAGCACCATGAACTTTTCCTCCCTGGCATTCTTAATTAGTAACTTTTGATGTGTTTGTTTATTTCCTGCCTTCACAAGCCAGGGACTGTTCACTGGGGTGCATGTTCATTAGCTAGCAGTGTCCGGCCCGTAATGATCCTGAATAAATATTTGTTGTGTAAATCAATCTTCGCCTTGTCAAAGTTTCTATCCAGGCCTCAGGGTCCCTCTTGAAATTAGCCTACTGATCTCCAAGTCCAGGAAAAGCTTGCTGTCTAATATGCCTTGTAATATCCCCCTGCCATGGTGATTACCACTGCCAAACTGTATGGGCTGTGTGGGGGTTTCTGTCTGTGCCCCGCATCCTGCCAGGCCGGCCGCACACTGCATCTCTGCATTGCCACAGCACAGCCTGACACAGGGCCCAGAGCCCAGGAGGCCTCAGTAAAGGTATACAGACCCCAAAAGATCAGAGAGGCATGAACTGTGGAGGGATTGAGCCAACAGGCTAGTTACAAGGGATAAAAAAGGGTACCCCTGCCCTCTATAGCCTAAGGGAGAAAGATGACAAATGTTCCTCTTGCCTGGAAGGTTTTGGGGTAAACATCAGCTGCAGGTTGCAGTCATAGAACAAAGCTCTGGGGCTGAGAAGGGGAAGTCCACTGGCCTGGAGCCCCAGAATTAGAGCAGCCAGACTCTTCTGCCCAGCTGTGGGCTGCAGGGGAGGGCTGAGTATCTTTGCCAGATTAACCCCGCCTGCAGGAGAGGGGGAAGGCCCAAGCTTTGGAGTCATGGTGCCCACCCCAGGGAAGATCCTGCCAACTGTCTCCCCAAAGCCACCACCCAGCCAGTCCTTCTGTCCCTCCCTCTTCTTCAGGTCTGGTAGGGCCCTTGGCAGTGGGACTGGCTGAGCCCCCTCTTTGGGCCTGGACAATGGAAAGCACTAGGCCCCTCCCCACTGTCCCAGGGACATAAAGCAGGCCTTTCACTGTGGAGTTCTGGCTGCTTCGGTTGGTTCTTGGCACCCAGAGAGGCAGCATCAGGAGGGGTGAGAAAGCAAGTGTGCTGGGGGTGGGGGTGGGGCTGGCCATTCTGAGGCAGCTCCCCAACCCAGGCGCCACTCAGTGGTCCCCCCAACTCTGGGGTGAGCTCAGGCAGGACTATGAATCAACTTGGGCTAGAGGACGAAGACGGGCAACAAGGGAGCTGGGAGATCGTGGCTCTGGGAAGGAAGGGCAGATACCCACTCCTCAGGCCCTGCGCACCACCTTCCCCTTTGAGATAGGCAAACCTATTGCTCCTTCCTGGCTCTTTCCGGGAAATTCCCAGGCTCCTGGTCCCTGAGCTCACAGAGATCGGGTTTGTTCAAAACCCCAAGCCCCCAGCGCTGCTTTTCTCGGGTGCCTCTGGCACGGGGGTGGGGGTGGGGGTGAGGAGGGTGTGCTCACCAGCTACAGCTATTCGGTGGGCGAGCCAGCAGGGGCCTCCTCTCTGGGCCTTGTCCCTCCTGGTCCCCTCTGTACCCCCATCTGCCCCCTCCCAACGTCTCTTCTCTCTCGCCAGAGAGTTTAGACAGAGCGGGAGCCATCATGACTGACGGAGGAGCCTAGGGGAGAGGAGAAGGAGGCGGCGACCGGGTGGGGGTGGGGGATGGGGTGGGGACCGGTGCTCAGCCCTCGGGGCTTGGCGGAAGCAGCCGGGCGCGAGGGTTGGAGAGCGATTCACGCCTTTGGGAGAAACTGGCCTGGTTTGGGGCTAAGGCTGGGAGGGTGAAAACAAGCAGGGTCTGCTTATTTAATTTTGAGGATAAATTGTACAAGTAACTCTTGCAGTATCCTTCTACAACCTAAAACCCCCTTCCCCCAGCGCATACATGCACTCGTCTCTCCATCCTGAGATTTGGTCTTAGGGCAGGGGTACGGCCATTCGGAGCCAAAAGAACGGGTCCTCCACCCCACCGCCCTCCAATTTTTAGCCCATCTATACACAGACACCCATCTTCCGGGAATGGGGTCGAGGCTACTGTGAACCAGGGCTCCTACACATCGCCCCCAGCCCTATATTGCAAGTTCAAAGCCACTACCCAAGACCAGCTGGTAAAAGCCTTGACGTGGGGCTCCGAGTCCTTCTTTGGTTACCTTTTCCCAGACAGTCTTCCAATTTCCAAACGTGGGAGAGGCGTGTGTGTGTGTGTGTGTGTGTGTGTGTGCGCGCGCGCGCGCGTGTGTGTCTGTCACTGTGTGTGCCTGTGTGCATGGGGGTTACATTAATGGGTAATCTTAGGAACGACGAGAGAACTGAACTTAAAAGAAACTGGTCCGTTGTAAAACAAACAAGGCATAAACAACCCATAAAATGTAATTTGTGGTTTATCTGGAGGTGGAGGTGGCGCTGAAGAGGAGCGCACCCACTCCCCAATATATATATATAATTTTTTTTTTTTTTTTTTTTGCTGGGCCTCCACCCCCAGCGTTTGGAGCGGCGGAGAAGCGGCTCGGGAGTGATTAATCCGGGGATAATTCACCCCCCCCCCCGCCCCCCAGCGCGAACCCCGCGAAGCGGGATTGGAGGGAGTCATTTCCGAGAGCGCAGCGCGCCTCTCCCCGGCCGGGCGGACACTTGGTTCATTCCAGCCGCAGAAGCTCAAGGCTCCCGCGTACCGGGGTTTTTTCCGAACAGAAAGAAAGCTCCAGAGCTCCCCTGACCTCCTTTCTCCTCGGCGGGAGCGGACCTCTCCCTCGGCGCTGCCGGCCAGCCATGCCGCGCTCGCGAGGACCGAAGCTGGGGCGCTGCGGCTGCCCCGCGGGGAGGGCTCGCAGCGAAGCCGGGATTTCGGCGCTCGTACCGGGCGTGGGGAGCCGCTGGGGCCGCCCGCCGCCGCCGCCAACGCCGCCGCCGCTGCTGTTGCTGCTGAGCTGGGGGCTGCTCAGCGCCTCGGCCGCCGCGGGTAAGTCCGGCCCCGCTGGGAGCCGGCGGCCGCCGTGCGCCCCACCCGAGTCCGAGCCCGTCCCCGGCCCTTTCCCAGCCCTCCCTCTTAACCTTCCACTCTTCCCGTCGCCCACCCTCACGCTCAGTCCCAGCCTCACCCCTCCCCTCTTTATCCCCCCCTCACCACCAACAGTGTCCTCACCTCTACCCTCACCCTCACTGTTACCCCCAAACCCAGCCGCAACTTGGCCGGATCCGGCCGGTGTGAGGGCCTGGGAGACGGGCATCCCTTCCCGGGGTTTCGGGGCACCCGGATCGTGGCTTCAGTTTCTCCAGCCTCCCAGCCCCCAAGATGCTAGGCTTTCCCCGATAAACTTTCCTGGAGCCCTCCCCCTACCTCCCCATTCTGGGGGGCCTGCAGGGTCTGCCCCGCCCCCGCCCATTTTCTAGCGAATGGAGCCGGCGCCCCGCGACAAGCACCCAGAGACTGCGGCCGCCAACCCCGTCCCCAAGAGCCCTCTCTCCGCGCTCTGGGCTTTGAGGGGGTTCGGGTGGGCGCGGGCCCCGGGCCCCGGGCCCCGGGCGGGGGTCCCGAGCATGCTTTGCCTGAGAACTCATGTGGGCGCTGGGGGTACTGAGGACCTGGAGGCGAGGGTGGGGGTTGTGCCCGGGGGTCTGGGGAGGGAGTGTCTCCGGCAGGCTCCACGCCATCACATTCCCACCGGTTCCCACTCGGCGCCAAAGTGCCCTTTCCCGCGCCCTGCTGCAGCCCAGCGCTGGGGCTGCGGCAGCGGCGGGACCTGCGCTCCCTCCCGGCAGCCGAGTCCGGGAGGGGGCAGACCTGGCGGGTGCGGCCAGAACTTCGCGGGTATCTGCCTGCAGCTTGTGGACAGGGAAAGGCACGCGGCCCTTCCAGAGGATCCAGTCCCCAGGTGGGGAATACTGACCTCGACTGGTGCCTTCCCATTTTATCCGCTGCATCCCTCGGAGGCTCAGCTGTAGCCACAGCCTAGAAAGTTCTGTGTGCCCGGGTGGGGACGGCTCCAATGCACGAAGCCTGGGGCCGCATTTTCATTTAGCCTGGAGGCTGACACCCTAAACACCTGCTGCCCGGGCCTGGACTCAGGGCACCTCTGGCTGGAGCCTTGTTGGTTTTTTTCTGGTTTGTTTTGGTTTAAACCACTGATTGGATGAACCTCTGAAGGCTTCGCCTCGGCCACCCCAACATCCCAGTGCTCCCTTCTTGGAAAGTGCGTCCCTTCCCTGGGCAAGCTCTCCGACTCACTCTGACCTCCACATGTTGTGAGCGGCTGCTCGCAGACCCCGCCGCCAGCTCCTTAGCCGGCGATGTTACGGTTGCTGGTCAAGGAGGGCGGCGGAGCCAGCTCGGAGCCAGCTCTCGCCTCCCGACTTGATCGGACTTTCTCGGCTTCTCCCGAGGAGTCACAGCCGTCATAGCGGCTGACACCCAGAGAGGGGCGCCCGCGGTGCGCGCACCTTAGGAGCTAAACCCTGCGTACACCCACACCCACTGGCTGTGCGGCTCAGAAGGACTCCGCTGGTCACCCAGACTTGCCACAGGGGCGGTGAGGAAACCGTTGCTACTGGCTATCAGGCCTTTAAGCCCTTTGTCCAGGTCTGGCCATGCTCGGGCTTAGGGGGCCTGAGATGGCCCTTTCTGTGATCCAACAATTTTCTTGGCTAGACTTGGCCCAGCCCCCCAGAGCATGTCATGCCCCTGGGGAAAGAAAAAAGGCACACTCACAGGAGCTTGCACGCTGCAGGGTGCTGCTGGAATCCTGCCCGTAGAGACCCAACTGCCAGCGGCTCTTTGGTCAGTAGAGAAGTTGGGTCGGTATTGCTGAGTGGTTCGAGGAGGGGTGCTTACTCTCTGGCAGCCCTACTCTTGCTTCCAGTGCTGTTTTTTTTTTTTTTTTTTTAAACCTTCCCTGCATTTAGATGTGCTGTCTGGCCTTGCAAGCAACACAGATCTGGAAATGGACTTGGTGACAGATGATTGCAGGATTTGGCACAGCAGAGGGGGAAGCACATTCATTTTGTGTTCTCTTCACATTGTTGACTTTAAAAGACACTCAGGGCTGAACCATCTCCCTTCCCAGCCCAGTGATGACTGGGTAAAAGGAACACAAGGATTTGACAAGGAGAGCCTCCTCACCCACCTTTATCTTTGATCCTCACTCAACACCTTCCATCTGTGCCTGGCCTCCCTCTTTCCCTGCCCCCAGTCTCCTTAGAGATCCCCCATCAGTGACCTCCTCTCCATTCCATCAATGATTCCCTCTTTCTCCTTAGGTTTCCTCTTGGCCTATAAATAAACAGCTTTAATCTTTAACATGAAATAAGCTAAAGCAAACTTCTTGGTCCATTGACCTTTTAGCTACCATCCATCTCTCTCTCTCTTTTACAAGTCAGTTCTCTTCCGAGGGTCTTCAACTTTCTGGACCACCAATCACTCCCTGCAGTCCGCCTTCTGTCCCCAGAACTCTCTAGGAAAGATTGTCAAGGACCACCCTAATTGCCAACTTTCCGTGACTGGCTTTTTTCTCTTTCCCCATCCCTCCCCCTTTTCTTCCTTACTTCCTTTTCTCTTTCATCTATCTTTACAGTCTTTTATCTATCTGTGACTTTGAATCCTTTGGGTTATTTCTTTTAAAAACTTCACTTCCTTGAGCTTCTTGGACACTGCTATTTTTTTTCTTACCTCTTGGCTGTTCCTTCCCAGTCTTTATAGTAGTAATTGCTCCCCTCCCCCATAAGTACGGCTTCTTGCAGTTCCACTCCTGTGCTTTTCCTCATTTTCTTTCCCCATTTCCCAGGTGAGCTCATCCAGGTCCATCCCTTCCACAACCACACTCTGAAGCTTCTAGACAGATCTCCTGCCAAGATGCTTCTGCTGATTTATGTCTTTTGGCTTTGTTGCACACAGAAATTCTGGGTCTAGACAGCCCATATATCTGTGACTTCTGGGTGTTTTCATCTAGATGTTACTTTTCCAAAACAAACTCATTAGCTCCTCTCCTGAGCCTCCAATATTCCCTATGTGGCCAACGATACCTGCAGCCTCCCAGTTACCCAGCCCCGAAATCTGAGTATCATTCTCAACTCCTTCCTTAGGAGGTAGCCATCAAATTCTTTAAGTTTCAAACCCTCAATTGTTCTCAAACATCCCTACTTTTCTCTGGACTTAGAGGCTCTGAAGGTTGAAAAGGCTGAAATGCCTCTCATCCCCTTAATAATAAGTAATTCAAAATAAAAGTAATAATTATAAGGAGTTCCAATAAAGTTTTGCTTTTTCTCATCCTAACCACTCATTGCTTTAAAAATTCAAATGCCAAATTATTATTATTTTTTAAATTCTCTTTACTTTGCTTGTTCCTTAAGTGCTTATTTTCAGGGGCCTCTTGCAGACTGGTGCACTGACCAGCTAGTTGCCAGTGTTTGATTACAGTACTAATTGAATTGTATTCAAAGTATTTATCTATCTGCCTCACGTATTGAACTCTGAGCTTCCTGAAGCCACAGATAGTGCTTTGTTTCTCTTAAATCCCCAACACCCAGCTCAGAACCTGACATAGAATTGGTGATTGATGGATGGTTGTTAATCAGTGGATAATTTTAAAATATTTTTGGACCATTTTGGGGGCCCAATAAAGATAAATAGTGTTAGGAGTCAAAGAACCTGGAGATAACAATGATACCAAGTTCCCTGATGTCCTCCTTACCCCACCCAGAACTAAATGTGACAAGTTGGTGAGATAGCTCCTTATATTCTAAAGCCATTACAACAAGCCCTTGACATACACGCTTCCTAGCCCCACAAAGGAAAGGCATTTAGGCATCAGTATATGGACTTGAAATTCCAACTGCAATCGAGCTGTGGGTTCATGGGATAATGTTGACCATATCTTGGACTGGTGAGTATGTGGCTTTGTCGCAGGTGAGGCTAAAAGCGCGTGGCAAGAGGACCGGGGAACTTGACTGCAGGGTCTCGGACACTGAGAGGTTTGGGTTTGTCCAGAGGGTCCGCCAGGTGCCTTTGGCAGCATCACTTTGACTCGTGTCTGACCTGCTATGTTTCGTCATCGTTGTCACTCTAGAAGAATAAGGGAATCCGATCTCTCAGCAGAGTCCTATGCTTCTTGTTGGACAACTAGCTGATCTTCAGATCTTTCCAAGGCCCAGTTTCCCCCTGCAAAAGGGACAGGTCATTCCTGTTTTGTGGGAAGGATTAGAAATCACAGATGCACCAGGCCCAGCACATACTGATCTCATCGAAGGTGCCCCTTAAGTGGAAGTCGGGGCTGAAATAGGAACACTGAGTACAAAGGACTCAGCCAGGAAGTCTGTGCGCCCTCACAGTGTACCCCCCCCCCCGCCACCCACTGTGCTCAGAAAACTGTCTGGTGCTCAGGGGAGTAACACTAATAGCTGACGTTCACTGAGCCCTCATCATGTGCTGGCATCATCCCAAGCACTTTTGTGTATCTCAAATCTCAAGCCCCCGGTGAGGCCAGCAATATTATTTTCCCCATTTTATACATGCAGAAATAGGTTCAGCGAGGACATAGACATCCACACAGTAAGTCAATGGCCAAGCCAGGGTTGGAACTGACTCCAGATCCTTTACTCATAGCCACACTGCTATCTGACTTCTAAAGGGACCCAACTGGTGAGATACTCCTGGAATCCTTCTGCCCAGGCTTCCAGCTCCAGCTCTGCTCTTCCCACTGCCCCCGCCCCCCAACCCTGCTTCAGTTTGGCTGTGCTGCTTTTGGTACTTGAGGCTGTAGTGCATCCATCTCCACTATAGTCTTGGGAGGAGACTGCAAAGTTATCCTTGGTTTGCTTCTATTCCCAAACACCCATCTGGCGTGAAGTCTATTGTGGACTGTCACAAACCCCCAAGTTCCCTCTGTAAAATCGTCAGGACATATTGGAATGTCTTGTTGGATGAAATGACATCTGCCTGTGAACTCAGGCAGGGCAGTGGAGCCCAGATCACAGCACACACAAGACTTGCAATGAACACCCGTTGAGAGGACCTGCAGGTGGTCCTCTGAAACACAGGCTCCTTTCCCTCAGAATGCCCTGTTGGCCATTCCCAAAGCATGCTGTTTGGAGGAGTGGGAAGAGGTGAAGGGACATCTCCAAGGGGATCCTACTGCATCCTACTAATGATAGCTGGATAATGTTTTATAGACATTACTATTCAATTCACACAACAATCGAACCACTATAATGTCATGTTTGAAGAGACGGAGGCTCAGAAATTTAGCAATTTGGCTAAGGCTGTAGAGCTAATAGGTAAAGGAGGCAGAATTGAAGCTCAGGGCTACCTGACTCTAAGGCCCATCCTCTTAATTCATAGAAAGCGTTTGTCACAGTGCCGGATGCATTGTTAGCATCAGTATACGTTAGTGGCTTCCTCTACTACTACTTCTACTGCTGTGACTGTCTAGTTGCTTTCTGCACCAGCCTCTTAGAATCACAAAAGAAACAGTTCTAACACTATGCCACTCTGAGGTGCCGCTATATGCATCAGCAAGAGTCTTTTATCTTTGCTCCTCTCACTGAAAGCACAGACCTTAGATCCTGATCAACTCACTCAACCCATCAGCCCTTAGCCTTTCTATTCCTAGAGTGGTCAAGGGGGAGGAATCTCTATCTGCCTCCTAGAGGTTGGAGACTGCCACTGCCACTGGCCTCCTTGGTTTTCACTCCTTGAGTGGGATATGGCCTCCCAACCACTCCCTCTGGCTGCAGAGATTTTTCCCGCCATAACAGGGGAACATCTGTGTAAACCTGCAAATGGAGGATTACTTCACAGTCCTCTGCCTCATGGAGACACTATCTCAGGCTTCACTGGCTTTGAATAGAACTTAGCTCCTTCAGACCCACAGAAAGCAAAGGTGGGCTATGCATTGTAGGGGTTTCTCAACTTGAAAACAGTGATGCAGTTCTTAGAGATTTTGTGGGGCTCCTGTATGTTAAGAAACAAAAGGAAATCATATTTATTTTCTTTTTGGACTCTTGAGAGCTCAAACCCCTGGATTATCTTTTCCTACTCTTCCTTTAAAGAGGATGTTCTGTGTCTTTTTTCTCTTCTCCTACCAAGTACACACTTAGCTCTTAGATCTTATGGGGAAGGCAAGACCTTTTGGATGTATCTCCATATAATATGAAGAGTGGTCGTGCCCCTATGTAAATCATAAATGAGATCTCTTGCCAAGCACAAGAGGAGAGGGTAGGAAATATAATGGAATATGATGGACGGAAAAATAGAATAATTTGAGACGGACTGAGATTAAGTATGAAGGATTGAGTGGGTTAGGATCAAGAGTGAATTAGGATGTGTTGTGATGGGATAGATAGAATGAATAGGGATGGGTAGAAATGGGGTGTGGAGTGGGATATAGAGTATTCAGGGGACTGATTAGGATAGGATAGGGTGGGTGGGATAGGTTCGATTGGACTTGGATGGGTTAGGATAGAATTAGGGGGAGATGGAATGGACAATTAGGATACAGTGAACTAAAGGTTAATATGTCATGGTGGGATGGGGTGGGATGGGGGTGAGTCAGGATGTCCTTGGGCAGTTTGATTCAGGTGAATTGGGTAGGACACTGGAAGATGTGGTAAGGTTATATAGATAACTGAGTGGCCATTTTGAGGAAATGGGCAATGAGGGAGGGCACCAGAAACAACTTGTTCTTGTTATTGTAGCATCTTCATCCCCCTCCTCAGAACCCTTTGGTTTCTTATTTGCCTGAACTGTACAAGTTCGAGCAGATAGTGAGTTCCCACGGATCCTAAAATGCTGGAGGCACACTCTCCTGTTATGAGGGAGAAATTAGGAGTCCTGTTGGCCACCGCCACAAACCCTACTAGAGAAATATGCCAGTACATGCCAGAAGCCCCAGTGCAGCCCATGTCAAACCCAACAGCAGAGAAGGGTGCTGTGCCCACCCTAAAGTTAGTGGGGTGCTGTACCCACAGAAAGCAAAGTCCTGGGTGGTGTAGATGCTTACCTCTCTGGGGGCATCTTGCCACTTGAAATTGCCTTTCATGTCCTACCTATTTGTTTCTATATTGTTGAAAAATTTCAACTGAATTGATCTCTAAGAGGATGTCAGTTCTATCCTTGAAAATCATCATTGTAAGGCACTCTTATGATGCTAAAAATAAGGTATGTATAGTTAAATTACAGAGAGCTCCAAAATGACTCTTAGAAATTTCTTTGAGCATCTCCCATGTGGTCTAGAGCAGAAAATCAGGACTCATATTGCAGCACAAATAGCCTTCCTCTCTGCCCATGTCGAGTTTATAGTCAATTAAGTGCAATTATAATCCAGATACTTCCAAAATTTATGTGTCCGTATTCTAGGTTTTCCAATAGGAAATAGAATAAGTTCTATTATTAAATAGCTACATGCATTTATTTAATGAAAATAAGTGAGTGTGACGGTTGTAACTTTAAAGGGAGAAAGCAGAGACTTTGAAATTTGCACGATTTGAGACACAAGAGCATTATCAGAGAATGTGTAGGCGTTTTGTGTGGATGATTGATGGCCCTTTCTGAGATGAGCAAGTGTGGTAGAGCCGACTCAGGCCTCAGGAGGCTTGTCTACATGCTGGCTGCCTGATTCTGCTCCACCCCAGCCTGAGTCTCACTTGCTACCTACTGACCCTCATTGCTTCCTCGATCGCCATCTGAGGGCTGGAGGTCCAGGATGCAGAAAGGCTCAGATTGGATGAGCCTTGGTGATGATGCGTGGGCTTCTGTACATTACTTGGTGATAAGGAGGTAAAAGTTTAATGATTTATTTTTAATTCGTGTTAAACTGTTTCTAGCATGAAAACAGCCATCTCAAAGGATGGCATCCCCTCCTCCCAGGGACCTGTGTAGCCCGGGACCTTGTCATTTGTGCAGCCCCAGGAGGGCTGACACGCAGCAGACCCGTGACTGGGAGGAAGACATTCTGGTCTATTTGTTATAAGTATTGAAATTCGGCCCAAGAATCAGGAAACTAGTCTTCCAGACTTGTGGTGCTTCTACCATTTATGTGACCATGAGGGAATTATTTCCTCCTCCCGGGCCTCCATTTTCTTACCTGTAATATGGGAACAATGATACCTACCATGTCTGTGTATGCTGTATTTGGAAGCTCTTTAACAAAACAAAACTGGTCCAGGGAGAGTAGAATAGGTCACTAGTCTGAGCCTCATCCAATGGGAGATCTGCCTGGTGGCCAGGCCAGCTTGGCTTTCCAGGAATGTAAAAGTCACTGCCTCTGCAGTGAGCCTGCCTGGTCTTCAGTGGGTGAAGGAAGGTAAACTTGCTGAGCTTCCTAGCTTTTATCCATTCTTACCCTACAGTGTGTGCCTGCTCCCTACCACAGTCCCTCTGACATCTGCCACAGCCTCTTCCTCACTCTGCACCCAGGCAGCACCACTGGGAGTTCTGGGAGAGATGACTGTAGGCGTTTTGTGTGGAGGCTCCACCTTCATTGACACACCCATCTGGGAAACAAGATCTGCACTGAGGCCTTTAAACTCTAGCAACACGAAAAGTCCCTATGTTTGCCTCTCATGACATTTTGCTCCAGGAAACATGGAAAGAGGAAAATGTTATAAGGGTAGTTGTCTCCAGTCATGTGGATGACACAGTTGAGGATTTTTGTTTGTTTGTTTCTGCCTTTTTAAAAAATTTTATTTATTTAGCCCAGGTGCATAACATTAAATTAATCCTACCTTCAGACCATGACACTTTATGATAATCTATGCCAAACTTCTCTCTTGTTTTATTTAAACACTAAGGACCTGGTACACAAATTCGTGCACATTGAATCGAAATTATTTAGAAGGTTGCCGGTTGGACAAGATGGGCTAGACATGCCCTGGAACTAACCTCCTATGGCCCTTCCCAGGCCAGTGGCACCTGGGGTGGAGTGAGTGGGTGGGGTCCCTAGGCCTGGCCTGTGGGAATCAAGCCAAAACGCCAACATCCCCCAAGGGGTTCTGGAGTGTGAGAGAGCATGCTGCAAAGTTGCTGTCTTACAGGGTATGGAACACAAATGCAAGTGTGCAGTAAACCAGATTTGGGCTGACAGTGCCAGCTGACGGTGGAATTGCATGGCTTTGGGAGGAATTGGGCTCTCTCCTCTATGGTTTTTGGGGTGCATCACCCAAAGACCACCACTGCCAAGTCACTGCAGCTTGGCAGCTCCTGTGTTGAGTGTCTGCCCCCTGGTGGTCAGTGTGTGTTATAGCGACCAATCTGGTGATCAGAGGACAGTTAGCATATTAGCCTTTTATATATATAAATTTTCCTCCTGTTATCCACAGTCCTAAGGCATTGTCCTCCCCATCACTATCCACTTTGATATATTTGATATGTCTTTAAATATGCATGAATTCTTATAAAATATGTAGGATTGTTTGTGTGCATATATATTTTGAATTTACATAAATAGTAGTGAACAATATGTTTCTTACTGTATTTACTCAACACTGTAAAGATCTAGCCCTGCTTCCTGCATGTGTCCAGTTCGTGGTTTCTAACTGCTTTGGGCATTATTATTGTGCATCCATCATTTTCTATGCATCCATTCTCCTGGGGATAGATGTCTGGCTTGTCTCTAACTCCTGGCCACACATGAAGTTCTGAACCACATCCTTGGCCATGCTCTCTCGGGAGCCTGTGTGAGAACAACGCCGGCTGTACACATGGAGGGTTGAGCTCCTTGAGTTCACTTTCTGGGTTTTGCCATCATGTTTCCTAAAATGGCTGTGCCAGGGCACATTTCCACTGAGAACGCACAAGAGTTTCTGTCTCCCTGTATCATCACCAACACCTAATGTTGCCCGCCTTTCTGTTTAAAGTGCCATCACATTGTTTTCATTGACATTTCTCTGATAACTAGTAAGATTGAATATCTCTTATATGTTTGTCAGTTGTTTGAGCTTCACTTTTTTGTAAATTGCTTACTGATAGACTTTGCCTGTTTTTAAATTGGATTTCCTGTCTTCATTGAGAAAAAAAATTTGGTTGATTTGCAGCATTTTTTTGTTTGTTTGTTTTTTGTTTGTTTTGGATTCCAGATCTTACCCTTTGCCACTTATAAAGGTTACAAAGAACCTCTCTCATTCTTCTGTCTATTTTGTTTATGGTGTCTTTCTTTAGATAGCAATGCTTCCTTTTAAACTTAGATCCATCCATATTTTTGTGGAAAACAGAAACTAGGACACGTGGGGGTGCTGATGAGTTAGGAGGCAGGGCAGGTTCTCAGGCCCACGTGGGTTCACCTTCACCTTCCTGCAAGGCTGGCTCTCCATATGGAGGGGTCTGCGTAGTCCCAGACCTTCCTGTCCATTCTGGGCTTCCCAATCCTATAGGAGATTTCTCTTTTGGCTGAGTATCTATGTTTCCTGAAGGTGCCAGTTAAAGTATAAACCAATTATTTGATGGGTGCCACACTTAGAGAACGTGAGGGGTTATTCCACCCTACAGCAGACATTACTGAGGGCCTGCGTCATGCCAAATGCACTGAGGACATAGACAAGTTTCATAGATAAGGGTTCATAAAAGAGGCAACTACACACATGTTCATAGTGGCATCATTCACCCTATCTAAAAGGTGTAAGCAGACTAAGTATCCATCAATGAAAGATGGATAAACAAAATATAGCATCTATATACAGTGAAATATTATTCCACCTTAAAAAGGAACAATATTGTACATGTTACAACATAGATGAGCCTTGAACACATGATGCCAAGTGAAATAAGCCAGTCTGAAAAGGGAAAATACTATATGATTCCACTTATGTGCGGTATTGAGCGTAGTCAACTCCATGGAGACAGAAAGTAGAATGGGATTGCCAGGGGCTGGAGGGAAGTGGGGATGGGGAGTTGTTATGTAATGGGGACAGAGTTTTAGTTTTGCAAGATAAACCGAGTTCTGTCGACGGATGGTGGTGATGGCAACCCAACAATATGAATATGCTTAATGCCACTGAACCAGATACTTTAAAGATGGTTAACATGGTAATTTTCATGATATATTTATAGCCACAATCTATAATATTAAAAGGATAATATTCAAATGGACCAGAATGACTGAACAGCAGAACACCTGTCTGGACAACCTTCCTGATGACCATGCTATGACACGCACTGGTGCCAGGCCAGCTAAGGCGGGTGCGATGCGGTTGGTTAGGGGGCCCGGCCATCGTCCCACGATTGCCCTGCAGAGAGAGGCCCTAGCCACCCTCTGCACGGAATCAATGGCAGAGCCCTGGCTGGGTGGGCAGGGCCTCTTTCCTCTGCTGGGCGATTGATTGCCCTGCAGAGGGTGACCCAGGCCACCCAGCCGGTAGCTGCAGAGGGAAGCCCAGGTCAGCCAAGCGATCACACCCCAGCCCTGTCGCCCACAGAGGGAGGTGACCTGTGACAGGGTTGGGGGGACAGTGCCACACAGATGGCAAACAGTGACAGGTGCGGGTTTGGGGTCAGCTGCTGGCAGCTCGGGGAAGGAAAGCCCCAATAGGTCCTGATTTCTGGCCAGGCCTAGGGATCCTACTGGAGGGGTCCCAGATTGTAAGAGGGTGCAGGCCAGGCTGAGAGACAACCCCCCCCCCCCTCACGAATTTCATGCACCAGGCCTCTAGTTAAAAATAAAGAAGGTTATTATCCCAGAGCAGGCAAGTTTAAGCTGAAACTTGCGGCAGGATGGATGGCAGAGAGCAGATGAAGAGAAGCAGTGGGGGAATATGCCAACAGTGGAAACCTATCTTCACGGGCTTTCTGTTGAGTGGAAGCAGGTCATGTTCAAAGTCTGGATCTCAGTGTCTAGGAGCAAGTTCCTGTGGTGGTGGTGGTGGTGCTGCTGCTGCTGATAATGCACATTAACTGTGTCTGGAAAATCTCAGGCACACTGCTCCCCTGGTCTGAAGGTGGAGCTCACAGGAGACAGGTCTTCAGCCACCCACACTCCTCTGCACACCTTCGGCGACTCTGGTTTTGACTGCACCTGGGAATGAGTATAAGAAGGGCCCTTGGGCCTGGGTGGCCTTGGAGCAAGGCTCTACTACCATCTGCAGTGCGCTCCCTCTGTTTCCCCCTCTCCTGCCCCCTCTGCTTTCAGCCAGGCTCTGGGGGAGCCAGGACATGTTCTCAGAGGCTGCAGCACCTCCCAGGGAACCAGATGTGTGCTGATGAGATTAGAAAGCCCCGGGACCCAGGCCTGCATTAACATTCCTAAACTGCTTAACACACTTCACAAGAGGCCTGTTGGTAAGGATTGGCCTGACATCTTGGAGCTCCTGAATCACCAAGTCCTTCTACCAGCCCCTGATTTGTTAGGTGACGGCACTCAGGGGAGTCTTATCCTCGACTTCCTCCTCATACTAATTCCCATTTTTCTAGATTTAATACTCGCTGAAGAGCAGACACGAAGCACTGAAGTGCCATTTTCCCAGGGCCTGTTGGTGTGAGGCAGCGGGCATTTTAGGACAGGCATGGCGGGCAGGCTGGCTCAGGGCAGGCTGGGGAGGAACCTGGGGATGGGGCCTGGACACCCAGGTTCCTCCCTCACTTTGTTCTGGGCTGGAGTGGGACCCAGCCCCCAGGGGAGAGGCATTCAGGGATACTGAAGTCCCAGTCAGAAGCCAGGGGGCTCAACAGGGAAAACGAGGCAGATGGCCAGTTGTGCAAACAGGGATGCCAGTAAATATAGACACTGGAAGGCTTAGGAGTGCATTCACTCATTCATTCATTTATCCATTCAGCCAAAGAGTTCTTGGATTTTAGGAAGCGAGGAAGGGATAATTAAGTGAGTGCCCTGGAGAAATTATGTCATGATCAGATGAGTTTGGGCATCACTAGGCCTTGGTTTCCAATGTGTAGTTCTAGGCCTTCCAGGGAGCCTGTTAGAAATGCATCTCCTCAGGCCCCACGGCCCACCTGTTGAATCAGAACGTGTATTTGAATAAGACCTCAAGTGATTCCTGTGCCTGGGAATCTGGGAAGCACTATGGGTCACATGTTCTGAGCACGAACTTTAGAATAGGGCCAACCCGGGACAAATCCTGGCTCTAGTTCATTCTGGGCCTCAGTTGCCACATGAGTAACATGAGGCAAGAAGCCTTGACCTCACAGTCATGCTAATAGGGGTCCATGTTTGCACTGTGCTTGACACTGAGCATGTATCACTCCACGTAAGTTCACGCACCACTGACAAGGGTTTGGGTTCATTCTTTCAATCTGTGTCCCAGGCACATAGAACGGTGCCCGGAAGCATGGTAGATGCTCAATCAATCTTTGTTGAATGAATGAATGCCCATCAAGTGGTTGTGAAGTCAAACCAAACACCCTGGAAACTGCTTTCTGGAACTGCATGGACACAGTGAGCTTTTCCTTTCTGTTTTCTGCGTGTGCTGGGTGATGGCAGATTTCCCAAGGTGAAGGCATTGCTGAGAGGCGGGGGCAAGGGGACGGTGGGGGACGGTGGAAATTTTTGATGCAGCGTAATGAGATAGCTGCTCCGTGTCTGCATGTGTTTCAGAAGATTCTGTTGTTGCTGAAATCTTTGAGTTGAAAGCCGTTGCTAAAATTAGATATTTTGACAAGTGTTAGCCATTATCACCTTAGTAAAAATGAGCTCATCAGTCTGGAGAGATTAAGGCCAGGTAGGGTGGTAAAGGGTAGATGTGTGTCTCTGGACCCACCCAATGTGCCTAGGCCTCAGATTTTGAACCTAGAAGTTTATCTGATCCAACGCTGCCTCTGTTTTTCCTCTTGATCCCTTGTTGACCTTTCCCACTTGCGCCATCCCTGGTGCATCCTGTTCCGGGCTCTGTGCCACTCAGAACCACAGACTCTATCCACCTTGGGACCATTCTCATGTGAGGGGCCGCCTCACTCACCTGCTCTCCTAAACAACCTTGTTTCTTACAAAAATTGACAGGAAGGAAAGGCATGAGCCTTCCTGCAGAGTTTGGGTAGGGAAGTGCAGTTAGGAAGGTCACTACTGTAACTGGTGTCCCTGCTCCTCTTTTCTTGAATCCCTCTTCCCCTCCGTTTTCTTCCCGTGAGCCCGAAAACACACTGTTGCCATCTCTGCAACACACTAAACAACACCCCTTCCTTGACTCTGCACCCCCTTTTGGCTGTCACCTTGTCTGTCTCCTTCCCTTCCCAGCCATGCTTCCTGAGAGAGTGTCTGCCAGTTCATTTCTCAGCGCCTGTCATCTGGCTTCCACCCTCCCCTCTCCAGGGGAAGTGCTCCAGCCCAGAGCACCACATGACTTCCCACTGCCCAAATCCAAGTCTCTCTCTGTCTCTCTCTCTGTCTCTCTCTCTCTCTCTGTCTCTCTCTCTCTCTCTCTCTCTTGGCTTCTGGACCTCCCACAATCTGGCCACAGCCTGCCTCTTGACCTTCCGCTTGTCCTTCCCCCTCCTCAGCATCTCATTCTGCCCATCACTCCCTCCCAGTTAAATTAGCTTTCCTATTGCTGTTTCCAGATCTTTGGTCTTAGCCCTCCTCTCTTTTTATTCTACATTTCATTCCTTCCTGTGGCTTTAACAACACTCTCCAAATGAAGATAATCCCCACATTCTACATTTAGTTCTCCGATGAAGACCTTGCCTCTGTACTCCACATTCACCCTACACCCCGGGGGGTGGGGGGGGGTCCTTGGTCCAATGTTCAGCGTGCCACAAACCAAATTCTTCCTTCCTCTGTATCACGTCTCACCCCCAGCAGTTTTACCATTCCAAAGTCTTTGTGTGTCACCTGCATGAATTGCTTCGCTAGCCATGCATCTTTCTAAACCGGAAACCTGGGAGTCATCTTTGACTTCCACTCCCACCCACTCCCTTTCACTAACCAATTTTGTGGACTCTGCCTCCCAAACAGCTCTGGAGCCTCCCTACATCTCACTCCTGCTGCTGTGGCCTCACCCTCTTGGACTGGATTGAGGACCCAGCACTCTGATAACGTGTATAGTCTTCCACATCCATTCTTGCCTTCCTTTAGAGTCTAGTGGGTGGTGCCTGCTTCGGTCAGAGAGATACCAGGATAGAAGCAGAGGGGTGGAGGGAGGGGTTCTGTGAAGTTGGCATCTTTGAAGAGGTAAGACTGAAACTCTTGGTTAAGAGTGGTCCTTCGAAGGAGTTTAAGCTGATGTGCCACTAACGCCTGCCACAGACGCCTTGTCTCATCTGAGGTTCCCATTGATGTGGTGTAAGGACAAGGAACTCTAGTTGGAAAAAAAAGGAAAGTATTAGTTCATTTATTATAGCTGGGCATGTGCCCGATGGCCCTCCAAGCACAGACCTTTGGGTATATGTGTTGGAGACTTTGACTCAGGCCTGAGTACCATTGGTGCTTTCCACCCCCACTGTGAGTGTACGTCTTGGGAACTGAGCACTCAGGAGCATCTGCAGAATTGGAGCTGGGACAAGGTTGACAGAGCCCACTCAGTGTCCCCATCCCAACCAGCTCTGGCAGGAGCATGGTGGGCTTGCTCTCACCACCATTTTTAGGTAGAACAGGGGGCATCTGGTGGACACACTTTGCTTTTCAGTTTAGGGCTCCTCTCCCTGGCAAAACATGGCCCAGCGAGGGATGAGAAGAGGCAAGTGGCAAGAAAGCCTTCCTGGGCCCTAGTATGGTCAGAAGGGAAGTGGTCCCTCTCGTTTGTGCGCTGAGACTGCAATAGTGGTGATGGGGGTGGCGGTGGGGGGGGGGGGGGGGGCGGCGGTGATGGTATGATCAAGGCTCCTAAATGTCTCTCCCACCCTCAACACAGCCCAACTTCGTGATGTCTGGTGACACCTTCCTGTCCACTGAGTTCCTCCCAAGAAACTTCGGCGCTGTTTCCACCAGACTGCATTGATTAAAAAGGGCATTGATGCTTTTCTCTCTTTTTTTTTTATTTCTAAAAGATATATGTAACTGCCAGTTGTTTTCAGGTCTGTAGGCACTGATCAGCTCCCTCCCCAGATCCCACCCACCCCACAGCAGTTCCAGGGAGAGTCTGCCACGGGGGCGGGGGGGGGGGAGGGAAACAATCCACTGGAGTTCCTAGCTTCCTTCAGAACTGCCTGCAGACTGAGGAGGATAAAGCCACAGAGGCAGAAGCAGATGTGTGGCCCTGCCTTCCACCTTTTTGCTCTCTTGACCCAGAATCCCAGCCCCCCTTGCCATCCTCCTGTGACCTTGGCCATTTTTTCTCCATATTATCTGAGTTCGAGCCCTGAGATGTTCCCTTTCCTAAGCTGGATGGTTCTTTGGCCCTGGGAAAAGGCATCTTTTTGGGAACTCATTTTTAGTCCTTTTATCTAAGGTCGAGATTACCCCCATTCATCCCCCCAGTGTCCCTCATTGCATTTTCCCCTTTCCAAACACCATTCAGCCTTGCCAAGGAGCTGAAGTTTTTTGTGCAGTAAAGCAAGGGGCTGGGGAACCCAACATCTCTTAATTGTCAAGCCTGTAGGGTCCCCGGAGGGTGGTGCCTGGGTCCCTCCAATCAGAATGGACAAAGGGCAGAGTGACCTCACCAGCTGGGAAAAGTTCCAGCCTGAAGCAGACACTGGCATTTATTTGGCCGGTACATTTCGATTGTGGATAAATGCAGTTTCTGTTAGGCTCTTTGAAATATTGAAAATGGCTCACCGACTCTCCTGAATGCCCCTCTAGGGGTCTGGGAAGCCCAGGCAGGGAACTCTCATCTTGACCACTCCCACCCCGACTTCCCATCACACCTTTCTTCCCCTCTGGAGCTTGAAACCAACTGAGTGAAAAACACAAGCGGTGCCAAATGGAGAGATCAAAATGTCATCTTCATTACCGGTAATGCTGATTGGAGAATATAGCTTTGGATGTGCTGCCAGATTGGCTTGTGACTACATCCCTTTTGAATGGGAGAAACCCACCCATTCCTGGGCACAAGGTGACACCTTTGGGCCTTCCAAACAGGAGCCAAGCCTGCCAGACCAGTTTAGAGAGGTGAGAAGCAGGTGGGACTGAGCTGAGCGTGCCAAGTCCTCTCCCCAAACTCACTATTTAGACCAGTCAGCACCCATCCCAGCAGGGCGAGACAGTGAGGGGTCAGAGTGAGACTGGAAAAATATGTGTCTGAGGAACTGTGCCCTTGGGGGCATGGACTGGGAACTCTCTCCCCCGGTGGAGACAGGATTGGGCTGTGTGTGTGTGTGTGTGTGTGTGTGTTCTCCACCCAGCCACAGTAGATCTGGGCCTGAGCAGGTCATCATCACCTGCAGCTGAAAGTGGTCCTGGCAGCCGAGACCGGTTTGGCTCAGTGGATAGAGCGTCGGACTGCGGACTGAAGGGTCCCGGTTCGATTCCGGCAAGGGCATGTACCTTGGCTGCAGGCACATCCCGGGTGGGGGGCGTGCAAGAGGCAGCTGATCGATGTCTCTTTCTCATCGATGTTTCTGACTTTCTATCCCTCTCCCTTCCGCTCTGTAAAAAATCAATAAAATATAAAAAAAAAAGAAAGTGGTCCTGGCAGGCAGGATCAGTCCCCCTCTCCCCCCGGAGGAATAGGTCCAGCACTCCTCATCTTGGATGCAGCTATAGAGACCAGCCATCCTTGGAGGATCTCAAAGCTTGTACCCAGACGGAGAGGAGCTGTTGACTAAGATGATGCTCATCTGGCTCGCTTATCTCTGTGACATATTTAAATAAGAAAATAAATTGTTCATTTTTCTTTTCCCTTCACTGGCCCCTGGAAGGGTAAAGGGAGAATGGACTTCATCCGGGCGAATTGTTGGGAAATGGGACTGCTGTTAAAAATGCATCTGCTCTGGAGTCAGACCGGATTCTTCCTTGGTTAACTCCTTGATGTCAGATTGAGGCCAGGCACCGTTCATTTGCTTCGCAGATGAAGAACTAAAATTGAGTGGAATAATAGATCCAAGGCAAGAAGGGCAGGTGGGGGATGGCAGAGAAAGTGACTAAAAGTGACTAGCTTTCTAGTAAAAAGCAGTAGCAATGCCCAGACTCTTTGTTTCCTTATCCACAGTTACACCCTCTTTCACTTATTCTGAATTAGATTTCTTCATAATTCTTTTAACCACCTGGCATATTATAGGTGCATCCCTCCCACCACACACACACACACACACACACACACACACACACACACACGCACACACACCATTTACCGTCTGTCTTCTCAGGTAAGCTTCATGAGATGAAGGAGGTTGTCCTATTTGTTTTCTGAGGTCTAAAGAGCACCAACTTCTAGAATAGAATCCTACACATAGTAGGAGCTCCATGACTATTTATTGGGTATTGAATGAATGAATGAATGAAAGACTAAGAGAGATGGAACCAAGACTTTTGGAAGCCCAATAGATGGAGTAAACAACTCCAGTGTATGTGTGTGTGTGTGTGTGTGTGGGGGGGGGTTAAGAGGCGGGGAGGGAGGTTGTGATTGGGGGAGGTGAATGTGAGGTCAGATGTTTAGGGGAAGCAGGCAATTTTCCAGGAAAGAAAGAAGGGAAGTGACGCTAGACCTTGAAGGGCCTGTGTTGATAGGAGCAGAGAAGTTCCGCATTGTGGGAGGCACCTTGGGTTGTGGCTGGAGCAGAAGAATCAATTTGGGGAGGGGCAGGTGACGGAGGAGGGAGAGAGTGTGGCTGATCCCTGTGGAGTGATTCTGAGCCTGGACTCTGAAGTCAGCCTATCTGGGTACACAGCCCAGCTCTGCAGGAAACACTCGTAAGTCACAATTTGAGTTGGCTATTAAATCATTGCTCAGGACCTCGGAGAACAGTGTTGGGCGTTCTCAGAAATACATCATGGAGCTTTAGAAAGACCTGGGCTTAAATCCTGGTCCTGCCGGGTACTAGCCTGCATAAGAGACTTAATAATCTCTTTTGGCCTCCGTTCCCATCTCTAAAACGAGAACAGTAATCCCTAATTCACAAAATCTTTATGAGCATGCAGTGAGATGATGTACATGAAGCACTTACTTAGGCCTGCCCTGGTTCTGGGTCATGGTTGCCAAGGCAACAAGGCCTGCTGAATTCAGTGGGATCAGGAGCTTTGGGAGAAAACTTGCTTTTTAAGCTCTTGGTAGGGCCACAGGTATTCTCCAGACATTTACTGGCACTCACGTGAGGGCCATGCCTTTGTTCAGAGACCTCCACTCCAGCCCACTCCTGCCTTCAGGTCCCTAGAGGGCCAGGCTCCCTCCACCTCTGGGCCTTTGCACAAGCTGATTCCTGTGGGGAGTGTCCCTCCCCCTTCCAAATCATTAACCTTGGCTCACCTGCCACATCTTGGCTCAAGGTTCACTTCTTCCTCCTGGACCCCTGGTTTAGATCGTTCTCCTAAAACTGTGTTCCTTGCCTTTTGATAGCTTATCTAAAGTGATAATTATACATTGATCAGTCATTAATTTATCATTATCGCTCTCCCTCACAGACTGAGAGCTTCAGTAGGCAGGGACTGTGTGGATTTGCTTATTCTAACTCTGAATCAGAGATGGTCCCTGGCAAATAGGTTCTCAATTAGTCTGAAGAGTGACTCAGGGAAGATGGAAGTGACAGGCACAACAGTAGTGACCTTGCCTTATCCGGTTCCTTCCCAAAGAAGACCTGAATACCGATGGAGGCACCTTGATCATGAGTATCTCAGCGTTAGGAGGAATGCCAGTTCTTTTTAAATTTATAACAACAACAATAATAAATAACACATACTCAGCGCTCCAGTTGCTCTGCTAAGTATTATGTAGACATTACTTCATTTAATTGAAACGTCATTATTACTGAGAAAAACAAGATGCCGAGAAGTATGTATAATATGATCCAATTTCAAAAACATAAACAATGTCAACCCCCTACCATATATGTAAATGGGAGTGTGTATGATTATGTTTGTGTATGGTTTAATAAGCAAGATTTAATATATGGAAAGATGCCAAAGAGATGTTTAATGTGGATTACCTAAGGGCATCTGTTGGCTAGTGGGTAGTGTGGGCAGGTGAGGATGGTGGTGAAGGAAAGCAAGCCAAGTGAAATAGATAAAAGTAAAAAGTAAAATCGCACTAAACACCCAATTTGCATAATCAGATCCTACTTATGCATTCATGCAGGAGTACATGTGAATGCGTATGGTAAAAAGAAATATAAAAATTGTTCCAGAAGAAAGTGCTAAATGCTGACAAGGGTGCACTGTGATGGGCACTTTCATAAACTGCCTGGAGGAGTGTAAATTGTTCCAAACTTTCTGGAAAGCATTTTGGCAATATATTATCAACAGCCTTAAAAATATTCATCTATTTGGACTCAGCATTCCACTTCAAAGAATTTACCCTGAAGAAATCATCAGAGTTGCAGTCACCCATTTATGTGTTAAGATGCACAGCATTATTTATAATAGAGGGGAAATGGAAATAAACTTAATAATAAGAAACAGGTCAGCCTGCTACATCAGAAAAGAAATTGCAATGCCAGGACAACCTAGTAGACACCAGCACTTTCGCCATCGCCATTTGACTGGTGAGGAAGAAACAAGCTCAGGAAGGTGGAGTAAGTTGGCCATAGTCACATGGCAAGTGAGTGGCTCAGGATTTGAACCCTGTGTGTATGCAAAAACATGAAAATTCCTACCTTGTGGATAAGCCTGTGAACAGGGTGAACATCAGTTGTTCAAGTTCTTCTGGAGAAAACTGTTGTTCCCCATACTCTTGAAACCTTGCTGGGATCTGCTCAACCACAGTGTGTGGAGAAACCCTCAGAAGGATCATTGAAGTCACATTACTTCCTTTTTCATGAAATAATATACAGAAAGCCTTTAGCCAGCACCTGACTCAGAGTTTGCACTCAGTATATACCATCCTATATAATAAAAGGCTAATATGCAAATGGTCCCCTCCACCAGGAGTTCAACCAGGGAGCAGGGCTGGCCAGGGGGAGGGGTCACAGGTGATTGGCCCTCACTCATGCACAAATTCGTGCACTGGACCTCTAGTAACATAACTCACATGATTTATTTATTTTTGGTCAGAGAAAAAGTTAGGAAAATGGTGTTGTTGTTTTTTATCATTCTGATTTTTTCTCTCTGGGT
This sequence comes from Antrozous pallidus, assembly GCA_027563665.1. Taxonomy (NCBI): domain Eukaryota; kingdom Metazoa; phylum Chordata; class Mammalia; order Chiroptera; family Vespertilionidae; genus Antrozous; species Antrozous pallidus. The sequence goes on from CM050508.1 coordinate 190,628,687, forward strand.
TAGCTTGGAAATTGTCCTCCCAGTGCTAGCTTGTGAGAGTTGGAAAGAATCAATGCTTTGGAGTCAGATCAGGCCAGGGTTTGAATTCTGGTATTGCCTTTTAGGAGCTGTATGATTCTAGACAAATTACCTAACCACTCTGAGCTTCTTTGCCTAAATCAGAGAATTGCAGTGAATATGGAATTAGATGTCAAACAGAAATGCCTAAGATTGGTCCTACCTGTAGTAGATGTTAATTAAACACTAGCGGCCCAGTGCACGAAATTCGTGCATGGGTAGGGTTTTAGGTGTGTCCAATGATCAGGGCCTTCCTTTCTCCGACTGTTGGCTGCTGGCTGGGGCCTCCCTTCGTTCCATGCCCCCCGCCCCGCCCGGTGGTCAGCACACATCATAGTGACCAGTCGAACTCCCAATTGGTCAAACCTCCGAGGGGACAATTTGCATATTAGCCTTTTATTATATAAGATTAGGCTGCTTGCCTTCCCAATAGGAGGATACATTCTTCAGTTGAAACCTTGCTGAGTGGCATTGGATTGGGAGTAGTTTTAGGCCAAGTTGGACCAGATTAGATCAGAATGTAAACTGGGCGAGGGTCATGAATGTTATATTATGGCTGGCACTTCACCCGAGGCTAGCATTCAAAGTGGGGTTGGGGTAGGAGAAAAAGAAATATGTGGTTACTTGAGTTGAGGATGGGAGAGATTACAGGCAGATTTTGAGTCTGATGTTTTTGCTCTTGTTCGTGCCTAGAAGTCACAGATGATCAGAGACTAGTGGGTAAGTCTGGGCATGAGAAAAAGAGGAGGGATGTGAAGTTTGGATAAAGCCTTTCTGTTGAGGGTCCTCGGATATGTCCTGGGTTAAAAGAGCTTAGTAGGCCTTAGGGAAAGGAGCAGGGATTTAAGCATTTCTCCCCCCCCCCCTCTTTTTATGATGTCATTTGATCTTAGTTGTCCTAGTCTCCAGAGACATAACCAGGTCCAGGCTATGAGATGGGATGAAGATATGCACTTGATGAATGGCTGAGTGGGGATGAATGGATGGTGGATGGATGGTTGGATAGATGAATAGGATAGATAGAAAGTAGGTGATGGAAAGATGGATGAGTGGATGGGATGGGTAGCTAGATGGGATTGATGGGTATTTGGGATGGATGCATAGATGAATGGGCTGTTATATGGGGAGTATAGATGAATACATGGATGGCTAATATAGAAAAACATGGATGGGTTGATAGGCTGGCAAAATGAAAGGGTAGATGGGATAGAGGATGAATGAATGGAATAGATGAATAAAGGAAAGATGGATGGAGGGATGAATGGATAGATGGAAGGCTTGACTTGATGGATTATGTAGATGAAATGTCCTGGTTGAATGAAAGGTTTGAGGAATGGACAATGAGTAGATTCATGAAATGGGTAGATTTATAGGTGAATTGAAAAAGACCCCAAAGGTGAGTAGATGGGAAGATGATTAAATAATGGGCAGATTAGGGTTTTCAAATTTACTGTCCAAGCACACCCATTTGGGGGCTGGCTGGTCAAAAGTAGAGATAAAGGCTGAATCAGAGAATACATTATAATGGCAATTTAGAGGGACTGTCTGGAGATAGGACTCCTTTGCATCATTCTCTTCTCAGTTCCCATAATGTTTTTAGTGAAAATGCTTGATATATCAGCCCTAGAACACCATCACAGACCTCATGTTCACATATCTCTGTGAAAACAGACCGTGTCTATTCTAATGTACAAACATAGTCTTTATTGATTCTGACATGCAAATATGAGATATGTCTCGACTGGTGTTTACACTCACTTGTAATTTGTAATGGAGATCACCTGTTTGCACTCTGCAGGAAACCAAATGCGATTCAATGGCTAACAGTGCACAGCACACATTACTGGGCGGAAGAAGTCAGCAGGAAGGGACATCAGGTGGCTCAGAGGCCTTGACCTTGTTTAATAGATATGGATTTTTTTCTTTGTTAACCAAGTAATTTATTGTGAAAGCTACCAGTTCAGTGAAACAGAGTTTTTAGTTCTTCTTTATCTACTTGAGTGGCTGAAAATAAAGAATTGAAGAGATCTTGGAAGTTCTAAACAAGTCTCAGAATGCAGTTACTCAAATAATCTGTTTCCTCTCCTTCCAGCCATGCTCCTCTCTCTTGCTTGCTCTTCTCTTTCTTTTAAGTTACTTATAACTAATTTTCAACTACTATAAAAGTAATATATGAACTGTCCATCTGTCCAACCAGTAGCTATGATGTGCACTGACCACCAGGGGGCAGACACTCAATGCAGGAGCTACCATGACGTGCACTGGCCATTTAAAAATAAACAGCACCATGGGCCTGATGCAGTACTTGGCTTCCCCCAAGTGGTACACAGGCCCTGCCAAGACCCCCTCGTGCAAAATGTGGCCCAAAGCCCAGCCCAGCCCAGCCTGGAAACAGTTCCTGTGGGTGTCAGGTAATGATGTCACATAGCAAAGCCTAGCTTCCTCTCCCTAGTGACTAGCCTCCTTGGAATTTCTTCAGCTCAGGAACCCACTTGCTTTATAGCCAGGTGCAAACATTTTGCAGTTTAATCAAATGTTTGTGAAGCGTTTTCCCATGTCTCATCTCATCTGATCCTCACAGAAGTCTTGGAGTAGGTAGATAGGAGACTCGGTAGAATCCTATTTGCTTTTCATTAGCAAGATGTGAATAGCAATATTAAAATATTTCTTCTAATTAATTTCCTCTCACTGTGCCCGATTCTATGCACTGGGACACTAGTATAACAATAAAAGACCTGCCCCCCTGTGGATCCTAAGTATCTCTTATTGGTAGTTTCTTCTGAATTACTCCAGAAAGTAGAAACATACACAAATTCTTTATATCTCACACAAATGGCATCATTTTAGATACATCAAATGTACTATTATGTAACATGCCTTCTCTAAACAATATCTCACACATCTTTCTGGGTAGGCATATATAGATCCATCTCATTCTTCTTAATGATTACATAGGATTTCATAAATTACCATAAAAGACAAAATCAATCCTGTATAATGTAAGCTTTTCCTAGTTTAGCTACTCCAAATAATTGTTTGTTTATTTATGTGTGTTCGTTGTGTGTGTGTGTGTGTGTGTGTGTGTGTGTGTGTGTGTGGTGTGAGTGATTTCAACATGAATAAACTAGTCTATATAATGGATATATGAATTTATTGTCTTGGGGTAATGCATTCATGCTGATAAAAGTACCACATAACATTAATTTAAATACTACCAAGAGCAATTGAGAGTTCTTGGTTTCTCTACACATTAGGATGCTTGAGAATCACCTGCAGGGCTTGTTAAAGACAGATTTTTGGGCCCAAGAGTTCCTGGTTCAGTAGGTATGAGGTGGAGTAGGTCTGAGATGGGATTGAGAATTAGCATTTCTAACATATTCCCAGGTGATGCTGATATGCTGGTTCAGGAACCCTGCTCTGCACCTTTCTAACACCTTCTAAAAACTTACCAATCTGATATGTTCAAAAAGATATCTCATTATTTCATTTCTTTAATTGTAAATGAAATTAAGTATCCTTTCATGTTTCTTGGTCATCTGTACCTCATTTTTTTTCCAAACTGTTCATGTATTTTGCTCATTTTCATGACATTGGTCAATTTTTCTTATTGATTTTTAAGAACTTTTTGCATATGAAAGACATTGGTTCATTGTAGCAATGTGGTAAATTTCTCCCCTAAGTTTAGAGCTTGTTTTTAGACTATGTTGTTGGTTGACTGGTTTGTTTGTTTGTTTATTTATACACACATACATACATACATACATATAGAGGTTCTACAACTTTATGCAATTCATTTTGTCCATGATTTGGCTTTCTAGTTTTATGTTATACATAGAGAAATATCTTTCTCACTCTAGATTGCAAAATGAAAGTTAATAACGAATGTGTGTCTGTTTTTTTTTCTTTCTAATCTAAAGTAGGGCAGCAAGTGTTACTATGGCAATGTAGTAATTACTTAATTGAATATGAAAATGTAAAGTCGTCACATTTCTGAATTAACTTGAAGGGATCTTTTCTGCCTCTTCATCCCTTAGGCCTGTCAAAGAGAAAAGAAACTCCCATTTGATGATTTTCTCCTCTTCAGGCTATTGCTGTGATGAATTGAGATAAAAATCAGAGTTTGAAGTTTGAGGGTAAAGTATGTAGGCTATTTTCAGGCAAACAGATGTTTCTAAAGTGGCGGAGATTCAAGCATGAGCCAGCATAGCACCCAGAAGCTCCTGCCCCTTTTGACAATCTGCCTCTCATTTGCACACTCCCTGTCCCCAGGCACGCTCTCCTGAGCTACGAGGCTTCCCATTGGAAAAGTGGACAGGGAATGGGAAACTGTCAAACACAGCCCTTTGCACAGCCTATAACAACATAAGCTTCAACAAATATGGGCTGGCTGACTTAAGGGAACCACCATGACGTTGTAAAGCTTGCCTTTTCCATTATTCAGACCCTTCATCAAGGTTCTGTGCTAGATGTTGGGACAAAATTCTTAACAAGCCACTGTATCAGCCTTGGAGGAACTGGTGGTCTAGTGGACAGCTAGTTATGGTAAGAAGTGATATTTTTTAAAAGAGAGAGAGGTACTAATAGAAGGTGCTAGATTGTACCAGGTCAGGGACCATGTCTTACTCATCATCCTGTCCTAGGACCTAGCACAGAAACCGACACTTAGATGACCAACCAATGTTTGCAAATTGAATGAATGAGTTTAGGAGCAAAGAGGAAGGAGGGAGGAACTCTGCCTGGGGAAGTAACAGAGGAGGAGTATTTGAGTCTTAACAGGAAGAAGAATCACAGAGAAAAGAGGGTAACAGCAAGATGTATATCTTTGGGTGGCACCTGTTGCTGCCCAGGGCTTAGGATGAATTCTACATGTCACACAGCAAGGGTGAAGGTGTAGGCTTTTCTAGGAAAGGAACATTGACAAAGTCAGAGTAAGCAAGATGGGATGGTCTCTCATTCTCTCTGATCTCCGTGGAGGGATGTGCTGGGGCCGTGGTGCTCTGCCTGACCTTCAGCGTGGGTCTGTATTCCAGAGGAGGGTCCTTTCCGATCTATTCCTCTTTATAGGTCAAGCATATGAGCCCTGTGAAAGTCGGGACATTTATGCCTGGAAGGAGGACATTTATTGAGCATTGACTATGGGCTATATACCCAGTGGGTAGTTGCATAAAGGAGCATGTCTGTGCTTGAGTCCCAGGTGGGATGGCATTGGTTTGTCCCTTAAACCAGGAGCTAAGTGTTGTGGATGTGCAGAGGTGGGGACCAGGGAATGTCCCTGAGGAAGTAGTTTTGAAAACATGTTCACAAAGAGCTGGAAAGTGACCTCTGTAGTCTGGACTCTAGAGTCATCAGAAAAGGCATCTTGAGAGAGGAGTCTGAGGATGGGTGGGAGGTGGGACATGATGGGGATGCAGAAAGGACTTTGGGGGGCAGTAGGGTAGAATGAGTCCTTAAAACAACAGCTCCGTGGCTGGTCTGCCTGCTTCCCAGTGTTCACCTAATCTCATTCTTCCCACAACAGCTAGATAGAGATCCTAAATAATGCGGTTCAGACTGGGTCATCCTCCCACAGGCACACAGATTGCCCACCTGCCCCATCCATCTCCCATACCTCCCTCTGCACTCTCCACTCCCAGGAGTGCTGGTCTCCTTATTGTTAGCTTGTTCCTGCCTCCAGGCTAATACGCCTGCTCTTTCCCCGCCTGAATGCCCTCCCCACAGAGTCTTCCATGGCTCATTCTTACTCCTTCAGGTCCCTGCTTCAGAGCATCACCATCAGAGGTGGATCTCTGCGGATTAAGCTCCACCCCATCACCTTCAGAGCTTTGATGGAACTCATATTATTTGCTTATTGTCTACTTGCTTCTCACCTGTCTCTCCCACTAGAAACCAGGCTGCATGAGGCTGAGGATAGGGAATTGGCGCCTCTGGTCCTGAGCAGGCCTGACACACAGTTAACACTCAATAAACACTCATCAGTTGTGCAAATGAAAGGCACAGGATCGGGGGAAGGGAGAGAATGAGTGGTAATTAATGTTTATTGAGTTCCCTGTGCCTGGTGTTTCACATCCGTAATCTCATTTAATCTTCCCAGCATGCCTGTTATTATAATAAATGTTATTATCCTTGCTTTATAGATGAGGGAGCTGAGGTTCAGAGAGGGTAAGCAGGTTGCCCAAGGTCACACAGCTAGCAAATGGCGGAGTGGAGCTGTGCATTCAGGTCTGTCTGACTCCATAGGCCCCCTCTGTGCTGTGGGATAATTAGGGTGTCTGCCCGGAGCAGTGAACGGCCTGGTGGCTGATCCCCTGGAATGTGTGCATGTCTGCGGTTGTGGGGAGCAGTGCAGATTAAATTGTAGCTATCATGGCTCTTTTACTGCCCTCACCCACCATTCTTAAATCTATTCTTCCATGTATTTTAACTTATGTGTATAAGTAGATGTGCACACAAGGCTTCTACTCACAGGTATGTTCACACACAGTTTCACTGCCAGCGGGGAGAGACAACTGGAGCTTTTCACAGCTCCCTCAGGAATGCCATGGGGGTCTTGAGGGTGGGGAGCAGCAGGAGGACCCACTGAGCCCTTCATCCAGGATGGTGGAGTGGCAGCATGGGGGTGTGGCGTGTGCACCATGTACTGAAGTCTGTGCACACCTGGGAACAAGGTGCATGCTGGGATGTAGTGGGTGCGCGCATTTGTGTCTGGAGATGCCGATGTGTGTATGTGTTTGGACTCTGTGTGCCCAGAGTTAAATGACATGAGCATCTTGATTAGCCTGGGTCTGAGCTCCCAGCTCCCAGCCCCAGAGGTGGATCAGGCCTTGACCTTGAAGTCCCAGTCTCCAAGTCATGTCCTGAGTTGGCAGAGTTTACATTCCAGACCCCTCCCTGACCACTTGAGGGCTGTTTTCCCCTCTTCAGGCAGTTTTCTTATGACCCAGGATGTGAGTCTGTGCTTGGCAACAACGCCTGGCAACAGCCAGGGCCTAGCCAGGCTGGCAGCTGCACAGAGCCTGCGGGCCCTGTAGGTCGTTCGGGGAGGCCCTGGCCTGGCACTCAGCTTAGCAGGACGGGGTCTGTGCCTCTGCCTGATCAGCAGGCCTCCCCCAACACCTGGGACTCCTCTTCGGTGGAGCTGCAGCCTCTTTGAGAACCTACTGGCTTGGAACCACGACTGTGTTTTCTGAGGGGACCAGAAAGGAGGGGACACACCCTCAGACTGCCTGTGGGTGCAGTGTTTGGAAGAGATGCGATTCCCCAAGGTTTCTATGAGCCAATAGGTTTTTCTGTCTCAGTGTCTGCACACTAAGTCCTTTGAGCGCTCTGAGGAGAAGCCTCCGAAGCTTTCATGTCAGGGTGGGTGGACCAGCCATGGTGGACCCAGCAGGGGCCTGGGCGTGACTCCCTCTGAGCTACCAGCACTGAGTGCAGAACAGAGAAGCCCTCCAGCCAGTTTGGACTGAGCTCAGAGTCCAACGTGGGAGGAAGGATACCCACGGCCCTGTGTGGAGCAGAAGTGGATCCAGGGAGCAGCTGAAGCCGACTGCTGAGGAGGTGGAGGGAGCTGCCTGGACAGAAGGAGGAAATAAGAACCACAGCAAAAGGCAAAATGAGGTCATGGCTGCTGGAGCTGGGTGAGGAGAGCCCACGAACTGGGAGGCACAGGAGGTGGGTGAGGTGATAGGTGTGGGCAGTGCCCAGCCATACAAGGCTTCTTTCAAAGCTGGAGACCTCCAGCCCACAGCAACTCCACACTTCCAGGCTTCTCTCACCCCTTTCTTTACCAAGGCTGGCTGGTTTCCACTGTCCCCCTTCTCCCCCACTGAGATCCCTGACCCTTTGGGACCTTCCACCTTCAGTCTTCTGCTGCCCCAGCTCTACACGCTCCATCCTGGGTCAGTTCCACAGGTCAGCTCTCGGCCTGTCCCCTGGGCTGTGGGTCCTGTGGCCACCGTGGTCGGAGCCCAGCACAACTTAGCCCTCTTCCTGTCGGCTACCTGGTCAGCTTCCTGCTTTAATCTGGAGTGGTCACTCAAGACACACATTCCTGGGCCCATCACAAGATGACCTGGCCAGGAGAGAATATACAGACCATCAAGAATGGGCTTGTCCCACATCCTACCACCCCTTCTTGAGGCACTTGCTCTCCTCCCCTTCTCCCCGAAGAAGTGGGGTTCTTCTTGCAGCTCCTGGTTCCTGGAGCTCTGGATCCCATTCTCTCTCTCACTTCTGAGGTTTGGCTCCTCTCTCTCCTCCACCTCCCCCGTTTTATTTTTCTTCTCCACCTACTTTACTCTTTTAATTTTAAAACATGTTGAAAATAAAAAGGGGGCTCTCTTTGGGCCCTGAACCCCTCTGGCTAACTGCCTCATTCTTCCATTTGAAGCTAAGCTGCTCCCAATAGCCTATATGCAATCTCCATTTCTTCCCAATAACTCGTGTTTGGCCTTTGTATTAGCTGACATGACAGCCTTTGTCATGAGGTTCCTCTTTATTTCTCTACATCCCTCTCGTAATTGTTCCCTTTTCTGCCCCGATTTGGGCTTATTCCGAATTGCCTATCTCTGTCACTTCGGTCCCTTGGTTTCCATTATCATTATTATTATTATTATTATCATCTCCCTCTCTCTTTCTTACAGTCTTACATGGTATCTGCCTCTGAGACTCTACCAGCTCATCTCTCTTCTGCCTGGGCCCCTGGATTTCTCTGTTGTTTCCTGTCTACCTTTCCCTGGGTATCAGGCTCTGGATGGTGTGACTAAGGGGATCCCAGTGGGTCCTGGAGACGCCTCCTGGAGACCCTGTCCTGGGTCCTGTACAGGAGCAGCGCAGGTCTGCTGTTCCCGGGCCTGGCACGGTGGCCCCATCTACGCGAATGCCTTCCGGTGGCAGCGGGGCTGGGAGAGTCCATCTCTGTGTGGATGTGTGGAGGTGTGCAAACGGCGGGGCCTGGAGTGCCTGCAGTTAGTGTAATTACATTCTTCCTGCTGACAGTTCCCACCGTGGTCTCAATTGGATGTGACATTCTTATTAAATAACTTCACCAGTAACTAGTAATAATAACACAGTCCTTACTTCCTGACCTAAATTGCTCGATGCTATTTTGGGGAGCAGCAGCCGAGAGCGCCGCAGGGCTCGTGCAGAACGGCCTGCCAGATCGCTACTAACGCACACGCCCGCACGGACGCACGCAGCCACGCATACGTGTGCACGCACGTGCAGGCACGCACACGCATGCACATGCAAGACGTGAGTGATAGGATGTGCGCGTGCACCATGTGTGCATAGCTACGTGTGGCTGTCGGGGAGCGCGCGGGAGGGGTACGCCCGCTCTCCCAGCCGGGGGTCCTGGACGCCTGGGGGCCCAGCATGGCTGGCAGAAGTCACTCTCCACCCGGTCCAGTTTCGCACAGAAGGAGGCCTGACCTGCGAGGTGCCTCTTGGTCCCCTGTGCCTCTCTGTAGCCTGCGCCAGCCCTGTCTCTGGACCTCCCCACCCTTCCTTTTCCATGAGGTACGGCCCGTTGTAGATGTTACCTCTTCCAGGAAGCCGCCGCTGTCCTGCCAGAGCGGAATCGGTCACCCCCTCAGTTCTCCGGTTTTCTCCCGTCTCGTGTGGCGCCATGTTCTAATGCTGTTGGCTGGATAGAGGATTGTCTTTTGGCCAGCAGACCGTAATTTCTTGAACGTCAGGGACCGGGTCGTAACCATTTCTGACGGTGCACCCACCCAGTCCCATCCTAAGACTTCCGGTGGGTTTAAGGAAATGGGAGTGGATCTAGATTTCCGGGGGCAAAGGTTGAGGCGTGGTGGTGGGTCACTCCACAAAGATGAAACGCTCGCCTGTCTTTGTTTCTAGTTTCCACCTTGACAAAAAGAAAAAGTGAGATGTTCATTCTTGCAGAACAAACAGAATTGTGACTTTGGTTTCACAATTTACGTGGCTGATTTTGTCTGCATTTGACAGTTCTGTTGTGTTCCTGCCAGTTACAATTTGGTTTCTCTTTGGAACCTGGGGATGATAAGTTGGGGTGCTATCATTGCATGAATCCACTGGGGGAGCACACAGTCCCTTTTGGCTTCTCATATGCTTTGCTTATGAATTTGTGAAGTTCTAGGCAAGCCAGGGGGAGGACCCATGGGGAGAAAATAAGTTAACGTAAATGTGTGCAGTTGAGTGTATGTGGGGGAAGGGTGTCACCTAGATCATGTGACCCAGGTGGCCACCCACGGGCACGAACGGCACCCACTTAGAGTTTCCCAGGCTTCATCCCCACAGCTGCTTAGTCTCCTGGAAGACAAGTCTCAACGATGTCCCTGCCCTCCTGTACCCTTGTTTTCCTCCCCAGTCCATCCACCAGCCTGAAGCTTGTCTCTGTAAGTTAATGTGAGCTCTTGAGCAGATGGGCCATGGATGATTTCTGTCTGGATCCTGAGCGTGTAGCATAGGGCCTGGCCTCCGGTAGTATCAATTCATATGTGCTGCATGTACAATGGATGAATAAATAGATGAATGAATGAGTAGTTCCATCTTTTGTGTCCTGTTTTTCTTTCCTGGCCTGAGCATAGAATTTTGAGTCTGTCTTAGATTTGAGTCCATGGCGCACTGAGTTACTTTGGAAGATTATTTTGCTGAGAAGCTGGTTTCCATTTGTACCATTTGTAATATCAGGAGCAGAATCCAAGCCTGCCTCGACCGTTGTGGAGGTGGAATGCATGTGGAACCATACAGTGTAGTGGTTAAACCCACAGGCTCTGGACTCTAGCTGCCTGGGTTCACATCCTCACTCAATTGCTTTCTAGCTGTGTGACCTTGGGCAACATACTTGTCTCTGTGCCTCAGTCTTCTCTGTGCATGGTGATAACAGTGGTGCCTGCCTCCTAGGCTCTTGGAAGGATTACATGAGACAGAGCACTTAAAGCAGGCCTGGTGCACAGCAAGTGCCCAGGACTTGTATGACAGGGCAACTTGGCAGAGTCCCTGCTGAGATTGAGATAAGAAGGCATGTAGGGATAGGGCTACACCCCCTCTGGTAGGCTTCTCTGTCCCCTAGTTGGATGTCTCCTTACCTCTCACAGAACTTTTAGGGTGACTGTCCACATCCTTGTTTACACGGGGTTTAGGAGTTTCATGAGGACAAACTTGAGTTCTGAGCAAAGACAGAGTTTGGAAGTGTGCAGATATCTAATGGGTAAGGGAGATCCATGAAAATTAAAATGCTGGGTGAGATAATGTTAGAATTTTCAGCTTAGAGAGAAAATTCACCATGGATGAGTAAAAGCCTCATAGCCTGGGGGTCAAGAGAAAGCAGGGGTTCTGGATCAAAGAGAATCAAATATGCTTCCAGATATGGCCACATATCCTTTGGGGTTGGGGGAGAAACACCCCTGTTTGAAAACCATTATTTTACTAGACTGGAAGTGGATGGTATCCCCCTACTAGCTGGAAAGAGGAGTGAGAAGTGGAAGCCAGGAGATGGAAATAAATAGGAACATTCCCCCAGCTGTTTAAGAGCTATAATGTTTTTTTCATGTCCTAGGTCAAGGTGGGCCAGTGTCAACACAAGGCTCAGTGGATCCTCAGCAGCAGCGGGAAGTCCCAGCAGCCCCCAGGCTGTCGAGGAAGGTCATAGCAGCTGGGAGGATTGCAGGGTCCCAAGCTGTGGCTTTGCTTACATATAAGTTCTTGCCTTTGGAGAGCCCCTGGACACTCGTTCTCAACCTTGGCCACACCATTTCAGGGTCCCACTCCCTGACATTCTAATTTAATTGATCTGGGCGGGGGGCCTGGGCATTATGTTACAAAGCTTCCCAGGTGCCTTAAGGTTGAGAATTAGCCTCTGTAAACAAGGCTGTACATCAATATCACCTGGAGGCTTGTTAGAAAAGCAGATTATCAGGGCCCACACCCAGTGAACCCCCAGGTGAAAGCACCAGAAAGTTTGAGAAGCAGGGAGCTGGGATATGAAAAGTGGGAGGGGCTGAGGACCTTTCAGTCTGACAGGTGGAGTCTGTTGATTCATTAGCCTTAAAGAAAAACATCCACAGCAAACTAGCAAGAGCTAGTGGGCACAGTCTCTGTTCTTTTTCGGGACCAGAAGGCACCAGGGGCAGCGACCCTCACAGTGGTTGGCAAACTCATTAGTCAACAGAGCCAAATATAAACAGTACAACGATTGAAATTTCTTCTTGAGAACTGAAAACCAACTTATGTGCATGGGCCATGAAGTTTCAATCACTGTATGTGCATGCCCGCATGTGGTATTTTGTGGAAGGGCCACACTCAAGGGGCCAAAGAGCCACATGTGGCTTTCGAGCCACGGTTTGCCGACCACTGCTATAATGGACGAACTCTCCCCATCCTTCAGGCAGCAGAAGCTGGTCTGACTGCTTCCACAAGCCCAAACAAAAGACATCTGCTCATGCTAGTCTGTTTTTTCCCCCTCTTCCCCTCTGTTCTCTCTTTACCAAGATTGATGAATGCAGGACAGAAGCCCCAGACTTCAGATGCCACATCTTGGCTCTCCCCAACTCCTCATTCATTCATTCAATTCTTTCATTCATACCCTCACTCTTCAGATATTTATCGAACATCTACTATAGATCACATACCCTACTAGAATTTGAGGATTTGGTAATCCTATCTAATAAAAGAGAATATGCAAATTGACCATACATTTGCTACACTCGATAAGCCATGCCCACAAGCCAATCAGGAGCGATATGCAAATTAATCCCCACCCAAGATGGCTGCTGCCTATGGCAGGGCTATTGCTGGCTTCCCAAGGCCAGAAAAAGCCTTGCCAAGAGGCTTTTTTTCCAGCCTTGGTCAGGCAGGCTGGGCCTGGGGTGGAGCCAACCAGCAATCAGCTGGATTACAGGGCAATCGCTGGCTGGGGTCCCCTGGCCGAGGTCCCCTGCCCAGGCGAGCTCTATCCAGGCCAGAGGTGAGCCGTCAGTAGAACATCCCCGGAGGGCTCCCAGTATGTGAGAGGGCACAGGCTGGGCTGAGGGATCACCCACCCCCAGGGCACGAATTCCGTGCACCAGGCCCCTAGCAAACAAATAATAATAATAAAACTCTGCCTTTAGGGAGCTTGCATATCTGGTAATTTTCAGACAATAAACAGCTAAGTAAATAAATATAAAACAAGTTGGGTGGGGAAAAGTGCTCTGAAGAAAAATAAATCAGAGAAAGAGAGGTTGGAAAGGCCTCTCTGAGCATATGGAAGCAGAAGATTCCACCTCCCCTCCCCCGCCCCTCTAATTGGAAGGGGTGAAATTAAAGTCACCAGTTGGTGGTTGTCCTACTGCACTTCTCATTGCTCTATAAATCACACCCAACCTCCCAAGCCTCCTGTCTTTTTCTTTATTGTGGTAAAAACATATTGCATAAAATTTACCATCTTACCCATTTTTTAAGTGTCTAGTACTGTAGTGTTAACCATATGCATCTTGTAGTAAAACACTGAAAAATAATTAGGAAGTGGTGAGTTTTGTGTATGTTATCTGTTTTTAATACAAGTTATTTAAATTGTGGGTTCAAAATGGAATATTTAATAATGTCTGTGCTTAACAACTGGTCCACAAAATTGCAGGAAATTTAACAATTGGCTTTTGGAAGCTGATATGAGCTGGCTGCAGCCTACCAGTGGTTTTACCCCATTGGTCAGACTTACTCTTTAGTGGACACTTAACATGGATGTGATAAGGGAAACATTGATTGGTCGTCTCCCATATGTGCCCCGACCAGGGATGGAACCTGTAACCTAAGGATGTGTCCTGACTTGGACTCGAACTTGCATCCTTTTGGTGTATGGGATGATGCTCCAACTGAACCCCCAGCCAGGACCGGTTGCTTCCTTTTTTTAAGGCTGAATGATATTTTTATTGTATGTATAAACCACATTTTCTTCATCCATCCATTTATCAATGGACACTTAGGTTGCTTCCATTTCTTGGCTACTGTGATTAATGCTGCAATGAACATAAATGCACAAAATATCTCTTTAAGATTCTATTTTCATTTTCTTTTTGGCTGCATACCCAAAAGTAGAATTGGTGGCTTATATAGTAATTATGTTTTTAATTTTGGGGGGGCCCTCATACTGTTTCCCATAGTGGCTACACCATTTACAGTCTCACCAACAGTACAAGATTTCCAGTTTCTCCACATCCTTACCAGCACTTGTCACCTTTTTTCCTAGTGGACATCCTAACAGGTGTGAAACGATAACTCATTTGGAGTTGCGTTTCCCTGATGATTAGTGATGTTGAACGTCTTTTCATAAGTTTATTGACCATTTGCATATCTTCACTGAAATACTATTCCAGTTTTTGCCTATTTTAAGTCAGATTATTGTTTTTTTGTTGTTGTTGAGTTGTAGAAGTTCTTCATATATTCTGGATAATTACTCCTTATCAGATATATGATTTGCAGGTGTTTTCTTCCATTTTGTAGGTTGACTTTTCATTCTGCTAATTGTTTCCTTTGCTGTACAAAGTTTTATATTTGATGTAGTTCCGTATGGCTATTTTTGCTTTTGTTTCCTACATCTTTGGTGACATTTGCAAGAAATCATTACTAAATCCATTAGCAGGAAACTTTTCCCTTTTGTTTTCTTCTTCTTCTTCTCCTTTTTTTAAAATTTTATTTACAATATAACTTATATTTAATAGTAGTACATATGTTTTCCTCCCCCCCAATATCCTCCCCCCATCCTCCCCTAGCCCCCCACTCATGTCCCCACCTGCCTCCCTCCCCACCCCAGAGTCTTTCATTCATTGGTTATGCTCATATGTATGCTTACAGGTCTTTCTGTTGATCTCCCCCAGCATCTGCCTCCCCTCCACTCCAGCCTTCCCCCTGTAGCTTGACAGTCTGTTCGAGGCCACCCTGCCTCTATATTAATCACTCTCCCCTGTTTCTTTTCTTCAAAAAGACCTTGCCTCTGCATACTGAAAACAAACGTATAAGAGCAAAAAAAGTTTGAGTGTCAGTTTCGATGTCCAACTGTTCTGAGTCCCAGTTTCAATGTCAAATAGTTCTTCATGTGTACATGTCAGCAATGGTATCCAGATGGTGGACACATCGTGGCAATGCAAGATCCATCCTCTCTGGTATGGTCCTGGGCCGCCTGCAGCAACACACAACTGCCGACTGCTAGCATGGCAAGGTGTCGTCAGCATCCGCCATCTCTGGACCATCCTCATGGATGGAACAGGCCCGTCAGTTCCTCACTGTCGCAGGAACCCACATGGTCTTGGAGTTGTTCTCTGCAAACACACAAACACATTCTCGACCAAAGGTTAACAAAGGGATCCTCTCTGCAAAATAGACTTGGGATTCTTTTTAATTTTTTGCCTAAATGATATTCCTTTGGCTTATTTTGACACCATGTGTGTTTTTTTGGGGGGTGTCCTGCAGCTGGTTTTACAAATGGAATTTTCTTTTCTGGAGTAAGAATTTTCTACATGTATTTTACTTATAGGATATTTTTCCTTACATGATATTACCTCATTGTCCCCCTCCCCCCTTTTTTTGGTTAATAGGGGCTTTTGGAAATTTTATCTTGCAGTCTTGGTAATTTTAAATTTTAATTTTTGCATACAAATATTACTACTTTAGGTTCTTTGGATGTTAGGCAATTTTGCAGTGAGATGAACTACTAATAGATAATTTAGTTAATGTTTTAGGAAAAGCTTTTTGTCCAGTACAGTTAGATTTTCTTGAGTATTCACTTATTTCACTTGGCCAATTTAAATTAATCTGAAAACTTGATTACTATTTTACTGTCAATTTTAATACTCAAGCAGAAATCATAGTTTACCCAGTAAATACTTGTGGAAAGGAATATTTGCATTTTTGGGTAGGCCTCGGAATTCCTTGTAATAAATTAAATTTAGAAATAGGGCAGCTATTGCTGGCCGAGTCTCTGTCTACCACCTGGGTCCCGGTGTGAGTTGTGCGTGGGAGGTGTAGCAGCCGTGGGGGTAGGAGACCTTCCTCAGGAGGGGTGAGAATTCAAGCCCCTGTAAGGTTTGTGGATGAGGGTCTGTGCCCCACCTCTGTTGATCTCTTAGTTCTCTCCTGTTGGCCCCTCTGCGACTGTGCCTGTCTTAGGTTGTTCCTTCCCTGAGGAATCTTACCCGTCTCTGGCTAACCAGCCATCCTCCGGGGCCAAACAGGGTGATGTGAGGTTCCGTCCTGTCTCCTTTGTAGTCTATGCCCCTGTGGCCTCCACGTCCAGCACCTGCCATGGGGTCCTCTCGCCTGCTGGCGGGGTCCCGGTACTGATCACATATCTCGGGTGACCCAGGTTTCTTCTCCAGAGAGGGCCCAGCTCACGCCACTGGTCGAGAGACTGATCCATGGTGCCAACTGCCCAGAGACTTCGGCCACAGCTTGAACTGAAAGTTCACGCATCAGCTGTGTGTATTTGGATAATGAGAAGAGGTTCCCTCTTGGCAAAAGGGCCAGAGGGGCCAATATAGAATGCTCAGATTCCTTCCCAGTGCCTTCAATCCTTCTGAAAGGGATTAATTCCTTTCCTTTTTTTAAGTTGCTGCCCAACATTCAAAGAATTAGTTTGTAAGTTTATTTGGGATAATTGTATAATATGCTGTTGTCAAATATCAAATATTATAATGACATTGTAGAATAATATCATGTAAGGGTATTGTGGTGTCACGGGAGGTTAAGGAGGGCCTAGCCTAAGAACTGGTGTCCATAAGAGATGACATGCTCTAGGCCATGTTAATTCAATCTCAAACTAGCTGCCAATTTTTTTTTATAACTTTATATAAACTTTGTCAGGGATATAAAAACACAAATCACTTACCTTAGTTCAAGCATTCAAATATATTGACTTTCCCCCTTACTCCCACCACCTGCCACTTACCCTGAGGTTTGACATTTTGATGGACTTTTCTCAGTCTCTGGATCCATTCTTGTTCATCAGTCTGTGTCATTCATTATATTCCTCAAATGAGTGAGATCATGTGATATTTGTCTTTCTCTGCCTGGCTAATTTCACTTAGCATAATGCTCTCTAATTCTGTCCATGTTGTTACAAATGGTAGGAGCTCTTTCTTTTTTACCGCAGCGTAGTATTCCATTGTGTAGATGTACCACAGTTTTTTAATCCACTCATCTGCTGATGGGCACTTAGGCTGTTTCCAAGTCTTAGCTATGATAAATTGTGTTGCTATGAACATAGGGGTACATATATCCTTTCTAATTCGCCTTTCTAGTTTCTTGGGGTATATTCCTAGAAGTGGGATCACTGGGCTGAATGGGAGCTCCATTTTTAGTTTTTTTAGGAAACTCCATACTGTTCTCCACAGTGGCTGTACCAGTCTGCAATCCCACCAACAGTGCAGGAGAGTTCCTTTTTCTCCGCATCCTCGCCAGCACTTGTCATTTGTAGATTTGTTGATGTAAGCCATTCTGACAGGTGTGAGATGGTACCGCATAGTCGTTTTGATTTGCATCTCTCGGATAATTAGTGACTTTGAGCAAGTTTTCATATGTCTCTGGGCCTTCCTTTTGTCTTCTTTAGAAAAGGTTCTATTTAGGTCTGTTTCCCATTTTTTTATTGGATCATTTGTCTTCCTTTTATTGAGTTGTGTGAGTTGACTGTAGATGCTTGAGATTAAACCTTTATCACTGATAACATTTGCAAATATGTTCTCCCATACAGTGGGTTTTCTTGTTGTTTTGTTGATGGTTTCTTTAGCTGTGCAAAAGCTTTTTATTTTGATGTAGTCCCATTTGTTTATTCTGTCTTTAGCTTCCATTGCCCTCGGAGCAGTATCATCAAAGAAGTTCTTTTGGCATATGTCTGAGATTTTATTTCCTGTAGATTCCTCTAATGTTTTTATGGTTTCCTGTCTTACGTTTAAGTCCTGTATCCATTTGGAGTTTATTTTTGTGTATGGTGTAAGTTGGTGGTCTAGTTTCATTTTTTTTGCATGTATCTATCCAATTTCCCCAACACCATTTATTGAAGAGACTACCTTGATGCCATTTTATGTTCATACCTCCTTTGTCAAATATTAATTGAGCATAGTGGTTTGGGTTGACATCTGGATTCTCTATTCTATTCCATTGATCTATATGTCTGTTCTTGTGCCAGTACCAGGCTGTTTTGAGAACAGTAGCTTTGTAATACAGCTTGAAATCTGGTATTGAAATCCCTCCGACTTTGTGCTTCTTTCTCAGGATTGCTGTGGCTATCCGGGGCCTTTTTTTATTCCAGATGAATTTTTGGAGAGTTCTTTCTAGGTCTGTGAAGTATGCCATTGGTATTTTAATGGGGAGTGCATTAAATTTATAGATTGCTTTGGGTAGTATGGACATTTTAATTATGTTGATTCTCCCAATCCATGAACATGGAATGTTCTTCCATCTGTTTACATCTTCCTCTATCTCTTTTTTTAGCGTCCTGTAGTTTTCTGCGAATAGGTCTTTTAACTCCTTAGTTAAGTTTATTCCTAGGTATCTTAATTTTTTTTGTGTGATGGTAAATGGGATTGCTTTTTTAGTCTCCCTTTCTGTGTGTTCACTATAGGAATGCCATAGATTTCTTGGCATTGATTTTGTATCCTGCTACATTGCTGAACTCATTTATTAAGTCTATTAGCTTTTTTATGGAGTCTTTTGGGTTTTTTATGTACAATATCATGTCATCTGCAAATAAGGATAGCTTTACTTCTTCTTTTCCAATTTGGATGCCTTTTATTTCTTCTTCTTGTCTAATTGCAATGGCTAATACTTCCAGTACTATGTTGAATAGGAGTGGTGAGAGTGGGCAGCCCTGTCTTGTACCTGTTCTTAAGGGAAATGGTTGTAGTTTTTGCCCATTGAGTATGATGTTTGCTGTGGGTTTCTCATATATGGCTTTTATTATGTTGAGGTATGATCCTTCTATTCCTACCTTGTTGAGAGTTTTTATCAAGAAAGGGTGTTGGATTTTGTCAAATGCTTTTTCTGCATCAATTGATATGACTATGTGATTTTTATCTCTCAATTTGTTAATGTGATGTATCACATTTATTGATTTGCGGATATTGTACCATCCTTGCATTCCTGGGATAAATCCTACTTGGTCATGGTGTATGATCTTTGTGATGTACTGCTGGATCCGATTTGCTAGAATTTTATTGAGGATTTTGGCATCTATATTCATGAGGGATATTGGCCTGTAATTCTCTTTCATTGTGTCATCTTTATCTGCTTTTGGTATTAGGGTGATGTTAGCTTCATAGAAGGAGTTTGGAAGTGTTCCATCCTCTTGAATTTTCTGGAATAGTCTGAGGAGTATAGGTTTTAGTTCTTCCTTGAATGTTTGGTAAAACTCCCCTGTGAAGCCGTCTGGCCCTGGGCTTTTGTTTGCCGGAAGCTTTATGATGACTGCTTCAATTTCTTCCATAGTTATTGGTCTGTTGAGTTGTTTAGATTCTTCCTGATTGAGTTTTGGGAGGTTATATTTTTCCAGAAATATATCCATTTCCTCCAGATTGTCTAGTTTGTTGTAGTAGAGTTGTTCATAGTATTTTTTAACAATCCTTTGTATTTCAATGGGGTCTGTTGTTATTTCACCTCTTCATTTCTGATTTTATTTATTAGGGTCCTCTCTCTTTGCTTCTTGGTGAGTCTGGCTAGAGGTTCATCAATCTTGTTTAATCTTTCAAAGAACCAGCTTTTGGTTTTGTTGATCTTCTCTATTGTTTCTTTGGTCTCTATGTCATTTATTTCTGCTCTGATCTTTACTATTTCCTTCCTTCTGCTTACACTGGGCTTTTCTTGTTGCTTTCTTTCTAAATCTTTGAGTTGTTGTGTTAGATAATTTATTGCCGCTGTTTCTAGTTTTTTGCAGTAGGATTGTAGAGCTATGAACTTCCCTCTCAGAGCTGCTTTCACTGTGTCCCATAGATTTTGGATTGTTGTGCTGTCGTTGTCATTTGTTTCCATGATGTTTTCTATCTCTTCCTTGATCTCTATAGTAACCCAGTCATAGTTTAATAGCATGCTGTTTAGTCTCCATGTGTTTGATTTCTTTGGCTTGTTTCTATTGTAGTTGATTTCCAGCTTTATGCCATTGTGATCTGAGAATGTGTTTGATATGATTTCTATCTTCTTGAATTTGGAGAGACTTTCCCTATCACCCAACACATGGTCTATCTTTGAGAATGACCCATGGGCACTTGAAAAGAATGTATATTCTGTGGCTCTGGGGTGAAATGATCTGAAGATGTCAATTAATTACTTCTGGTCTAGTGATTCATTCAGGAGTGATGTTTCTTTACTAATTCTTTGTTTAGAGGATTTGTCCAATGGTGATAGTGGGGTATTAAAGTCTCCTACTATGATAGTATTGCTGTCTATCTCTCCCTTGATATCCTCTAGGAGTTTTAGTATGTATTTGGGTGCTCCTATATTGGGTGCATATATGTTTACCAGAGTTATTTCTTCTTGTTGGATTGCTCCCTTTAGTATTATGTAGTGGCCTTCTTTATCTCTTGTTACATCTTTCACTTTGAGATCTAATTTGTCGGATATAAATATTGCTACCCCAGCTTTTTTTCCATTTCCATTCGCCTGAAGAACCTTTTTCCATCCTTTCACCCTCAGTCTGTGTGCATCTTTTTTTTGGAGGTGGGTTTCTTGTAGACAGCAGATATATGGGTCGTGTTTTCTTATCCAGTCTATTACCCTATGTCTTTTGATTGGAGCATTTAAACCATTTACATTTAAAGTAATTATTGATAGATAGTTATTTGTAGCCATTTTTGTTCTTTGCCCCTATGTTCTTTTATGGCTTCCTATTGCTTTTCACAGCAGACCCTTTAGCATTTCTTGCATTGCTGGTTTGGTGGTAATGTATTCCCTTAGACCTTTTTTGTCTGTGAAGCTCCTGATTTGACATTCAATTTTTATTGATAGCCTTGCTGGGTACAGTATTCTAGGATTCAGACCATTTCTTTGCATAACTTTGTATATTTCATTCCAATCCCTTCTGGCCTGATAAGTTTCTGTTGAGAAATCACTTGCTAATCTGATGGGGGTTCCTTTGTAGGTGACTTTCTGTCTGTCTCTGGCAGCTTTTAGGATTCTCACTTTGTCGTTGATGTTTGCCAATTTAATTATAACATGCCTTGGTGTAGGTCTTTTGGGGTTTAATTTGCTTGGAACTCTGTGAGCTTCTTGGATTTGTATGGGTTTTTTCTTTCCTATATCAGGGAACTTTTCTGTCATTATTTCTTCCAACAGGTTTTCTATTCCTTGCTCAGTTTCCTGTCCCTCGGGAAGCCCTATTATATGTATGTTGTTTTGTTTCATGTTGTCCCAAAGTTCCCTCAGGCTCTCCTCCTGCTTTTTAATTTTTTTTTCTAGAAGCTGCTCTACTTGGGTGTTTTTTCCTACCTTGTCTTCCAGCTCACTGATGCGGTCCTCTGCTTCATCTAGTCTACTCCTGATACTTTCTATGGAGTTCTTTACCTCAGCAATGTCACTTTTCATTTCTTCTTGGGTCTTCTTCATTTCTTCATAATTCTTCTTCATTTCTTCATAATTCGTCTTCATTTCTTCATAATTCTTCTTCATTTCTTCATATTTCTTATTCATTTCTTCCTGGCTCTTCTTCATTTCCTCTCGATTCCTCTTCAATTCCTCATGGTTCTTACTTGTATTTGCTTCTGTTCTCTTCATCCACCCTATGACCATTTCTCTGAACTCTCTCTCTGACAGGTTGTTTGCTTCCATTTCAGTTACCTCTTTTTCTGGTGAGGCTTGCTTTTCTTTCATTGGTGGGCTATTTCTTTGTCTCCCCATAGTCTTTCTTCTCTGTGTGTCTTGTTATGTAGTTCTCACTCTCCTCTGTTGATTTAAAGGCTCAGACTACAACACAACCAAGTGCAGCACACCAGGCACAGAAGAAGAATGTATTCACAGAATTGGTAACTCCAAATTAAAAGTGATTGCCAAAGGAAGGTAAATTAGGTGATAGGTGGGGTAAGAGAGAGTAAGAGAAAACACACTCGCACACACAAAATAAAGAAAGAAAAAAAGAAAGAAAGGAAGAAAGGAAGAAAGAAAAAGAAAGAAAGAAAGAAAGGGAATGCCAAAATAAAGTTGGGAAAAGGGGGAGGAGTAAAAAGAAAGGAAAAGGGAGTAAACTATAAATATGGGTTGGAACCTCCCAGAGGACCACCACTAATCCCAGGAAAAGCCAGCAACTAGTACCTGGAGACTGATAGAAACTACATACAACAACTAATATCAAGGGAGGTTAGGGAACACAGAAGCTTAAATCTATCAAAAAACAATATAAACATCACCAATACACAAAACAATGCCAACTCCCGCTCCACAAAACAAATTAAAAGGAAAGAATAACCAAACCAATCTCACAAATATGCATAAAATATAAACAACATCAGCAGGACCACGAGAAAAACATTTTAGGATAGTGAGATCGGAGAAGCATTAGTGTGTATGGACTTGGAGCAGGTGGTTGGAGATTGGATATAAAAGTGGGGTGAAATTTTAACAGGGGCTAAAAAGAGAGAATAAGGAAAATCTAAACCAGAAAAAGTGTAAGGGGAATAAGACACTAACTAAGGAAAGGTTAGCAAGAGAGTTCTGGCATAAGGAGGAAGTTGAAGTAGGTTAAAGAGATACTAAAGGGTAGATGAAAAAAGACTATATATCACTAATGTCTGAGTAGAATAAAGATGGAATAAAATGGCACTTAAAAATTTTAAATAGTAGTAGAACAAAATTGATTCCTTAATTTGTGTTACACAAGAGACAATTTATGATTCAGCCCCTAGGTGGCAGTGTTTCTGAACTGACCTCCAGGTCTATTGGTCCTCTCTAGCCTGATCTAAAATCCCGCTATGTCTATGGTATTTACTACTGATTTGTGGAAATAGGCTACCCCAGAGCTGCCTCTCTAATGATGAGGACCTGTTCTGATCCCCAGCGTCAGAAAAACAGCTCGCCCCTTTGGTCTCCCAGGTTCTCCCCCACCAGGGGATCCCCCGTTCCTCGTTCAGTGCTGAGAAATTCGGATTTAGAGGGGACAAACGAAGGCGCGCGAACTCACGTCCTGCTGGTATGTTTGCGCGAAACCCTTTCTCCCCTTGGGTTTGGCAGCCCGCTCCCTCCCAAAACTGCCAGGCTGGCCCTCTCCTTCAGGTCCAAATGTGTCGCCCTCTATGTATCCCCCCTCCTGTCACCAGCTCCGAGGACCCTCTTCCACGTTTGCCGGCTCCAACAGCCACAGACTTTTCCTCTTTTTTCGCCAGGCGCGAATCTCCCTGTGTTACCAGCTCCCTCAACCCCCGGAGAAACCTGACCTTTCCGCGGCTGAGCTCAGGTTTCCTCGGAGTCCGCTTCTTCACCAACTAGGAACCGATGTTGGGGGGGAGGTGGGCGTCTCAGACGCCCAGTGGGTACCGCAACTGTAAAATCTTCAGGCTCTTCCCCTTTAAGATGGCGCAGCCGCCTCTGAGCCAGGCTCCGGGAGAGAACCGAGCCGCACCGGAGCCGCTCCATTAAGGGCGGCTAATCTGGCAGTCCCCTTCCTTCTCCCAAAGCCCTACTGTCCCCCCACTCACCAACAAACACTCCCCCCCGCGACCCTCAGCTGCTCACCCCGTCTACCCCGGGACACAAATGATTACACGTCCTTCTGACCCGCCGCCATCTTTTTTCCCCCTGTTTTCTTCTAAGAGTTTTATAGTTTCATGTCTTACCTTTACTAGATCTTTAATTCATTTTCAGTTAACTTTGTAATGCAAGGGTCCAAGTTCATTCTTTTGCATGTAGATATCAGTTTTCCAACACTGTTTGTTGAAGAGACTTGATTCTTTCCATTGTGTATCCTTGGCATGCCTGTCAAAAATCATTTGACCATAGATGTATTTACTTCTGGGCTCCCTGTACTGTTCCAATGAGCTACATGTCTATTTTTATGCCAGCGCCATGCTGTTCTTATTACTGTAATATTGAAAAATGTTTTGAAATCAGGAAATATGAGGCTTCCAGTTTTGTTTTCCTCAAGGTGTTTTTGTTTTGTTTTGATTTGTTTTGCTATGAGATATATGTTCTTTGAAATATAAATGAATTAGAGAATGGACTTCCCTATTTTTGTAAAAATCACCATTGAGATTTTGATAGCTTTTGGATTGAATCTCTAGACCACTTTGGGTAGTGTGAACATTTTAATAATATTAAGTCTTCTAATCCATCAATATTGGATTTTTTCCATTTATTATGTCTTCTTTGTGTTTTTTTTTTCAGCATTTTTTCTTTGTTGGTAGTTTTCAGTGTATAAGTCTTTTGCCTCCTTGGTTAAATGTATTCCTAAGTCTTTTATAATTTTGATGCTATTGTAATTGAGATTGCTTTATTAATTTCCTTTTGAAACTGTTATTGTTAATATCTAGAAACAACTGATTTTTGTGTGTTGATTTTGTGCCTTGCAACTTGGCTGAATTTGTTTATACTAATGTGCGTGCATGCGTGCGTGTGTGTGTGTGTGTGTGTGTGTGTGTGTGTGGCGGGGGGCAGGCTTTAGGGTTTGGTACATAGAAGATCGTGTCATCTGTGAATAGAGATACATTTACTTCTTCCTTTTCAATTTGGATGCTTTTTGTTTCATACTCTCACCTAATTGTTCTGACACTAGGACTTCTAGTTCTGTGTTGAATATAAGTGGCAAGAAAGAGCATCTTTGCCTTGTGTTTCTGATTTTAGAGGGAAAGCTTTTATTATTAATTTTTAAAAAAAATACATTTTATTGATTTTTTACAGAGAGGAAGGGAGAGGGATAGAAAGTCAGAAACATCGATGAGAGAGAAGCATCAATCAGCTGCCTCTTGCATGCCCCCTACTGGGGATGTGCCCGCAGGCAAGGTACATGCCCTTGACCGGAATCGAATCCGGGACCTTTCAGTCCGCAGTCCGACGCTCTATCCACTGAGCCAAACGGTTTCGGCAAGAGGGAAAGATTTTAGTTTTTCACTATTGATTATGATGTTACCTGTGGACTTATCATATGTGGCCTTTATTACATTTATATAATTTCCTTATATTTCTAATTAGATGAGTTTTTATTATAAAAGTTTGTTGGATTTTGTGAAATGCTTTTACTCGATTAAGATGATTCTGAGGGTTTGTTTTTTACCTTCATTTCGTTAACATGGTGTATTACATTCATATAGTTTTGCATGTTGAACCATTCTTACATTCCAGAAATGAATTCCCACTGGTCATAGTTATAATCCCTTTCATGTGTTATCGAATTCAGTTTGCTAGTATTTTGTTGAGTAATTTACATCAATATTCATCAGGGGTTTTGGTTTGTAGGTATTTTTTTGTAGTATCTTTGTCTGATTTTGGTGTAATATCAAAATTATAATGTTAGCATCATAAAATGAGTTTGGAAGTGTTCTCTGTTCTTTGATTTTTGAGAAGACTTTGAGAAGGGTTGTTGTTAATTATTATTTAAATGTTTGGTAGATTCTCCAGGAAAGCCATTTGGTATTGGGCTTTTCTTTGTTGGGAGGTTTGTAATTACAAATTCAATTCTCTTACTAGTTATAAGCCTATTTTGAGTTTTTATTTCTTCATGATTCAGTCTTGATAGGTTCTAAGTTTCTAGAAATTCATTCATTTATTTTAGGTAATTTAATATGCTGCCATATAATTGTTAATAATAGTCTCTTTAGGCCTTCTTTATTTTTGTGGCATCAGTTGTAATACTTCTTCTCTTATTTCTGATTTTTGTTACTTGAGTCTTGCTTTTTTTTTTATAGCCATTCTGGCTAAAGATTTGCCAATTTTTACATTATTGCTAAAATGAATCCCATAGCAAGTATATAGTTAGATCTTATTTTTGTTATTCAGCCACTGTTTTGTGACTGAATTTAATCCATGTACATTTAAAGTAATTGATGATAGAGAAGAAATTGCCATTACCATTTTGTTAATTGTTTTATGTGTGTCCTGTATTTATTTTTTTCCTCTTTTCCTACCTTGCTGTTTTTCTTTGTGTTTCATTGATTTTTTTGTAGTGACCAGCTTTACTTCCTTTTTTTTGTGTGTATATTTCTGTAGAGAGCTAAAACAATACATTTAAAATTGGTAACAACTTAACTTTAGTCACATATAAAAATTCTATTCCTATACATCTCCTTCCCACCAAATTTATGTTATCAATGTCACAAATCATATCTATTTATATTTTGTATTCATTATCATAATTTTATAGTTATAGTATGCATCTTTCAGATTTTATATCAGGTTTAAAAGTGACTTTTGTACCAACATTACAGTATTATAGGATTTTTTGTTTTCTATACATTTATATTTACCGAAGAAATATATATAACACTTTAACAGCTAATAGCTCAATTTTGAAAATGAAATGTACTTTAATAAACACTGCCTTTATAATTCTTTAAAGTATGCATATAGGCTTTTGGGACACTCTGTATATGCTTTTAGCAATTGTCTAATTCTTTAAAGTATGCATATAGGCTTTTGGGACACTCTGTATATGCTTTTAGCAATTGTTTAAGGCAGATCTAGTGGTGATGAACTTCTTCAGCCTTTATTTACTTGGGAAGTTCCTTAAACTTTTAAAGGACAGTTTTGGTAGATATCATATTCTTTGTTGGCAGTCTTTCTTTCAGCACTTGGAATATATCTGTCCACTCTCTTCTGGCCTTTAAGGTTTCTGCTAAGAAACCCACAGATAATTTTATGATAGTTCCATTTTATATAACAAATTCATTTTTCTCTTGTTTATTTTGTGACTCACTTTTTGTATTTGACTTTTGAGACTTTGATTATGAGGTATCTCAGTGTGGATCTCTTTGGGTTCATTTTAGAGTTTTTTGAGGTTTGAATTTGGATATGCATTTTCTTCTTCAGATTGGGGAATTTTTTTTGCCATTACTTCCTTAAATAATCTCTCTGCTCCTTCTCTCTTTCTCTCTTCCTCCAGACTCCTATAATGTGTATATAGGTCATCTTGAGGTTATTGGGTATTCCCTAAGAATCCTTACGCTTTCTTTATTATCTTCTTCTTTTGGTCCTCTGATTTGGTAATTCAAAAGGACCTGTATTTGAGCTCACCAGTTCTTTCTTCTGCTTGATCAAGTCTGCTGTTGAATCCCTCTAGTGAATTTTTCAATTCAGTTATTATATTCTTCAGATTCTAAATTTCTCTTTGAATCTTTTTTTTTAAATATATTTTATTGATTTTTTACAGAGCGGAAGGGAGAGGGATAGAAAGTCAGAAACATCGATGAGAGAGAGACATCGATCAGCTGCCTCTTGCACGCCCCCTACTGGGGATGTGCCCGCAGCCAAGGTACATGCCCTTGCCAGAATCGAACCAGGGACCCTTCAGTCCGCAGTCCGACGCTGTATCCACTGAGCCAAACTGGTCTCGGCTCTTTGAATCTTTTTAATAATTTCTGTTTGTTGATAATTTCATTTTATTCATGCATTGCTTTTCTGATTTTATTTGTTTGCACTCTTTTGTAGAGCATGGAGTTTCTTTAACATGATTATTTTGAATTCTTTGTCAATAATTTATGGAATTCCATTTCTTTATGGTCTGTTTCTGGAAATTCATTTTGTTATTTTGATTGGGTCATGTTTCTCTGTTCCTCCATGAGCATTATGATTTTTTGTCATGATTTGTGCCACCTCTCCAGCCTATATGGACTGGCTTCATACAAGAAAAGACCTTCACCAATTCCCTTGGCTAGAGCTTTTGGAGGCTCTTAAAGCTTGTCCCAGGAACCCAGGAATGTGTTTTCTCTGAGTTTTACCTGTATTTTCTCAGTTTTGCCTCCCCCCCCCCCCCCCGCCACACACACACACCTTCTCAGGAGCTTATAATTTCTTGCTCCCTCTAGTGTTTGTGGCACTGCAGGTTTTCTGATGCTGCAAAAAGCACTCTTTTGTTCTTCAGGGCTCTCATACATCCAAAGAATGCTGGTTTCCTGTTTGCACTCAAAGTCCAGAGAGACAGAAACCAGTCCCTTGGGTAGTTCCCACAAAAGTAGGAACATTGGACTTACATTCCATTCTTCTCTTTCCTTGCAAAGGGAGAAGCTGCTGGTTGGGATCTTGTTCCCAGTCTTGCTAAGCTGTGTTGGCTTGGGGCAAGGCTATTGTGGTTGCTGTGAAATGGCTTTTCTCATCCATTTCAGTGTGACTGTTTCTGCCTTTGAGTTTGCTTAGAGTACTGCAACTTCTTAATGGTTTCTGGAGTTCTCACAAATAATTTTCGGACCATATGTTGTGAATTAATGTCTCTGTGAGGGAACTGAGTCTGGGGCTTCCTATTTTGCTATCTTGCTGATGTTACTTCCTGAGCCCCTTTTTGAACGGCACCTTGTGCAGGTACCTTTCTGCACTATCCGTTAGCAAAGGCCACTGGGCTCTAAGGGGGTTTGAGGGGTACCAGAACCTTTCCTGTAAATTGAATATTCTAGCAGGAGGAAATAGGTAATAGACAATAAGTGCAATATATAGGTAAACTATATAGGATTCTATAGGGCAGTGATTTTCAACCTTTTTCATCTGATGGTACATATAAACTTGTTATGCCCAGATTTCATGATCCCCAAAGACCACCAGGGAGCCGAAACAGATGCAATAGCATAGAACCTTTATTCAAACTCAGGTTTGGCTCCCAGCCTCTATCTGGCACAGCAGAGAGGCGAGAGAGCAAGCCCAGAAAGAACAATAGATTATAAAGGGTTGGTCATTAGGGTGGTCTTAGGGAAGTGACGTGGGTTACAGAGATAGCCTTATTAGGTCAGGGTTTTTCAGCGGGGGTCTCACAGCACAAGGATCAGGAAGTGACCAGTACTTTGGTTATGCCTTATTAGGACCTAAGCCATGTCCTTGGGGCTGCATTGATCTGCTCAGGCAGTGGTTGGGGGAGTTAGGACATTCCTGGCACCCTTGTGGCCACTCCCAGCAGGGGGAAGGGGAATTAGGCTGACCAGCCCCGCAAGATGGAGGATAGTCAGCTCTGCTTTGTCCTTTCAAACTACTAAAATTCTGTGGCACACCAAAATCTATATTTTGCCCTTCTAATAAAAATACACATATAATTTTGATTCATTTACACCAGATGCCTACTATTGTGTGGCTGTTGTCATTGAGGTCAGTGTCCCTGACTAAAAGGCAATGCCCCTGACTAAAAGTCAGGCATTGGATGTTTTAAAAATTCTTGTGACACACCAGTGTGCAGCGCCACACAGGCTGAAGATCACTGCTGTCACACCAGTGTGCAGCGCCACACGGGCTGAGAATCACTGCTGTCACACCAGTGTGCAGAGCCACACAGGCTGAAGATCACTGCTGTCACACCAGTGTGCAGCGCCACACAGGCTGAGAATCACTGCTGTCACACCAGTGTGCAGCGCCACACGGGCTGAGAATCACTGCTGTCACACCAGTGTGCAGCACCACACAGGCTGAAGATCACTGCTGTCACACCAGTGTGCAGCACCACACAGGCTGAAGATCACTGCTGTCACACCAGTGTGCAGCGCCACACAGGCTGAAGATCACTGCTGTCACACCAGTGTGCAGCACCACACAGGCTGAAGATCACTGCTGTCACACCAGTGTGCAGAGCCACACAGGCTGAAGATCACTGCTGTCACACCAGTGTGCAGCGCCACACAGGCTGAAGATCACTGCTGTCACACCAGTGTGCAGCACCACACAGGCTGAAGATCACTGCTGTCACACCAGTGTGCAGCGCCACACAGGCTGAGAATCACTGCTGTCACACCAGTGTGCAGCGCCACACAGGCTGAGAATCACTGCTGTCACACCAGTGTGCAGCGCCACACAGGCTGAAGATCACTGCTGTCACACCAGTGTGCAGCACCACACAGGCTGAAGATCACTGCTGTCACACCAGTGTGCAGCGCCACACGGGCTGAGAATCACTGCTGTCACACCAGTGTGCAGCGCCACACAGGCTGAAGATCACTGCTGTCACACCAGTGTGCAGCACCACACAGGCTGAAGATCACTGCTGTCACACCAGTGTGCAGCACCACACAGGCTGAGAATCACTGCTGTCACACCAGTGTGCAGCACCACACAGGCTGAAGATCACTGCTGTCACACCAGTGTGCAGCGCCACACGGGCTGAGAATCACTGCTGTCACACCAGTGTGCAGCGCCACACAGGCTGAGAATCACTGCTGTCACACCAGTGTGCAGCACCACACAGGCTGAAGATCACTGCTGTCACACCAGTGTGCAGAGCCACACAGGCTGAAGATCACTGCTGTCACACCAGTGTGCAGCGCCACACGGGCTGAGAATCACTGCTGTCACACCAGTGTGCAGCGCCACACGGGCTGAGAATCACTGCTGTCACACCAGTGTGCAGCACCACACAGGCTGAAGATCACTGCTGTCACACCAGTGTGCAGCACCACACAGGCTGAAGATCACTGCTGTCACACCAGTGTGCAGCACCACACAGGCTGAAGATCACTGCTGTCACACCAGTGTGCAGCGCCACACAGGCTGAAGATCACTGCTGTCACACCAGTGTGCAGCACCACACAGGCTGAAGATCACTGCTGTCACACCAGTGTGCAGCACCACACAGGCTGAAGATCACTGCTGTCACACCAGTGTGCAGCGCCACACGGGCTGAGAATCACTGCTGTCACACCAGTGTGCAGCGCCACACAGGCTGAGAATCACTGCTGTCACACCAGTGTGCAGCGCCACACAGGCTGAAGATCACTGCTGTCACACCAGTGTGCAGCACCACACAGGCTGAAGATCACTGCTGTCACACCAGTGTGCAGCGCCACACAGGCTGAGGATCACTGCTGTCACACCAGTGTGCAGCACCACACAGGCTGAAGATCACTGCTGTCACACCAGTGTGCAGAGCCACACAGGCTGAAGATCACTGCTGTCACACCAGTGTGCAGCACCACACAGGCTGAAGATCACTGCTGTCACACCAGTGTGCAGCGCCACACGGGCTGAGAATCACTGCTGTAGAGGGACGCATGATATGCTAGAGAGGAACATAGAAAGGTAAAGAAGATAGGAGGTGCCAGGAATGAAGATAGGACTAGGGTTGTGATTTTATAAAGGGTGGTCAGGGTAGAAGGCAACATTGAGCAAAGACTTAAAGGAGGAGAAGGACTTTGCTGTGTCTGGGGTGAGTGAACTTGACAGAAGAGGAGAGAGCAAGTGCAAAGGCCCTGAGGCAAGAGCCTGACCAGCTTGTGGGAGGAAAGGGAATTGAACCTGAGACACAGTGGGTGCTCAGTGCTAATTTTTAAATGAGTAAGTGCATGAATCAAGCATTTTCTAAGCTCTGAACTTTAGTGTATCAGTCTCTGTGCTCAGCTAGTCCCCTGGACCCAAGCCACAGCTCAGGCATCTTCTCAGCTGAGAACTCAGTGATAGCTCCCTGTATTCATTCTGGAAGACCCAGCTGGGGAGGAGGCCCAGCCTGGCGAGGCAGCTGTCCCCAGACACTTGGCCCCTTCTCTCAGTGCCGATCCAGGGATGTGGCACAACTAATGAATGAGAGCCTCTGCCATCAGCAGTGCAGAGATACCTCTGCTGGTCCAGGATTCCCTGTCAACATAATAAATGACCCTTGGCTGGTGTTGGCTCAGAACAATGACAAATGAGCTGTGTCTGTATCGCCAGGGAGGCAAATCATATTTGGTCTGCAGTGGTGGCTTCTGTGTTCGCCATGTGCAGGACAGGCAGAGAGCCTAGAGTTAGAAGAAGTAAGAAGCTGAGTAGCCTGGACTTCTTTCCATCCGCAGAGCAGTTGGCTGTGGTACAGAGACAAGCTTGGTGCCTCGCCTTATCTGCCATACATTGTTTGGTGCCTTTGCTGCATGCAGCCCCAGGTGAGAGGAAGAAGGAGACCCTGCTTTTTTTCCAGTCCTCCAGGCACCGCAATTGTGTTAAGCTCTTTAGAACAACTGCAGGCTCTGCCCTAGCGTGGGGTGTAGAGTGAAAACAGGACCTTAGCTTTGGAAGGGTGTCCCCAGATGCTGTGTGGAGGAATCCATAGAGACTTGCAGGGAAAGGGGTCTGAGCTTCCCTCTGCACAGATATGGGTTTGAATCCAGCTCTTCCAAGGCTGACTTTTTGACCTTGAGCATGTTCTTCAATCCTGAGGAGCTCCAGTGTTTCATGTGTAACGTGGTAGGCGTGGGGTCCCTTAGAGCCATCTCAATGGGTCATTGCAGATGTTAGGGAGATAATGTTAGTAAAGCATGTGGATAAAAGCTGAGCCCCTTCTCAGACCTGTACAGAAGCACCAGCCTGTGTGAGTGTGTGTGTGTGTGTGTGTGTGTGTGTGTGTGTGTGTGTTCCCTATGGTTCCCCTCGGATCCAGCAGTGCGATCTCCCTGAACCACTTGTCAAATGGAGACACAGTTAGGAACATGGCTTTGTCTGTCTGTCCCTGTACTTCACTGTGAACTCATTGGGGACACGGACCATCTACAAAATTCACCCCATCATCTTCCTTCTCCCGTCATACACAGCCTGGAGCTAGGCAGCCCTCCTGAGACTTGCTGAATGGAAGATTAAATTTGGTTTGAATTTCTGGGTCCTTGATATAATTTGGCGGGGGAGGGGGGTGTCCATAAGTTAAGTGGGGGGAATTGAATCTTTTTTCATTACTCTCCTTTGGAAACTTAGCATTTCTACCAATTGTGAGGACAGGCAACAAAGTGCTGCAGTGTTAGCAGTACCTATGAATTTGTCACTGATCTGATCACACTTATTTTCATAGACCAGTACAGTTGTTGTGACTATAGAAATAGCATCTATGCTTCAGACAACAGTGTGTAGTAGGCCCACTGCTGGATCTTGTTAATAGGCATTAATGAGGAAGTACCTGTTTTACTATATGACAAATTTTCAAAATATTTTGAAAATTAAATAACAATATAACTATGTATTTTTGTTCTATGCATTTAAAAACATCATTTGAGAAGATTACTATACCAGGCTGCCAGAGGGGGGCCATGGCTCAACAAAGGTGAAGAGTCTTTGGTCTGGGAGGTCCCTGTGTAGGCTTCTTTGGCCTGTGAATCTCCTGAAATGAAAGAACAAGGTGATAGGGTATATTCCTATGTGTATTATTCTAGAGCAGTGGTTCTCAACCTTTCTAATGCCATGACCCTTTAATACAGTTCCTCATGTTGTGGTGACCCCCAACCATAAAATTATTTTCGTTGCTACTTCATAACTGTAATTTTGCTACTGTTATGAATTGTGATGTAAATATCGGTGTTTTCTGATGGTCTTAGGCAACCCTGCTAGCGGTTCTCAACCTGTGGGTTGCGAATATATCCTAAGACCATCAGGAAACACAGATTTTTACATTACGATTCATAACAGTAACAAAATTATAGTTATGAAGTAGCAATGAAAATAACTTTTTGGTTGGGAGTCACCACAACATGAGGAACTGTATTAAAGGGTCGCGGCATTAGAAAGGTTGAGAATCACTGTTCTAAAGAGGTGACTTCTAGCTTTCATTAAGAACTCCAAAATAGCTAAGCATTGGACCAGTGATTCTCAACTCAACTAGGGGTGATTTTCCCTTCTAGCAGAGGTTTGTCAATTTCTGTAGTCAGTTTGGTGTCACAATTGGGTCGTGCTACTAGCATTCACTGGATGGAGGCCAAGGATGCTGCTAAACATCTTACATGTACAAAACTGTCCCCTACAAAAAAACAGTTAGCCTACCTAATGCCCCAAATGTCAATAGTGCTGAGGTTCAGAAACCCTGGACTAGATTGTTACACATTAATGGGAATTTCTCTGATTGTTAAGACTGCTAAGGGAAAAAATCAATGTACAACTTCATTAGAAACACCTGTGATAATTCTCTCTAAAACTCAGTGCACATCTGCCATCTATACCAGGCCCTGAGCTTGACACTACGATTGCAGAGAGGAGCATACTCAGGAGGAGCTCAGGATCTGCAGGTAGGCGGGATGTGTGACCTGCTAGAGTTGCATGCAAGGTGCAGCCATTATGCAAATCTCTTGGGGCACCTGTTGTCCAGACAACGTGCTAGAGATCAACGTGAATGTGACAGAACACGTTTTCTGCCCCAGTGAATCTGCACCTCCTGGGGAGGATAGACAATGATACCATGATGTGTGCTGCATGTGATGATGGAGGTACAGAAATGGTGAGGACGCGCAGCAGCGTGTGTGCTTGGGTGTGTGTTGGGATTAGGACAGTACTCCTTAGTGTAGGGAACAATAAGTTCTCCATGAAGTGGTGAACCTAAAAGATGAATAGGAGTCAGCCAGACCAGAGGATGGGGAAAGGATGCTTCAATCAGAGGGAACAGCAAGTTTGAGGACTCTGAGTCAGCAAAGGAGTTTTTAGCATTAAAGGAACCAAATGGAGCTGGGATTGGCTGGAGTGTCATTTAACAGAAAGAGTACCAAGAAGGGAATCCTGTGTAGAGAAAATGGAACCCTCGTGCACTGTTGGTGGGAATGCAGACTGGTGCAGCCGTTGTGGAGGACAGTATGGATTTTCCTCAAAAAACTAAAAATGGAATTCCCATTTAACCCAGTGATCCCACTTCTAGGAATATACCCAAGAAACTAGACACACCAATGAGAAAGGATATATGCCTCCTATGTTCATAGCAACACAATTCACTATAGCTAAGATTTGGAAACAGCCTAAGTGCCCATCAGTAGAGGAGCAGGATTAAAAAACTGGTACATCTACACAATGGAATTCTACACTGCGGTAAAAAAGGAGTTCTTATCATTTGCAAGAGCATGGGTGGAACTAGAGAGCATTATGCTGAGTGAAATAAGCCAGTCAGAGAAAGATAAATATCACATGATCTCACTCATTTGTGGAATATAATGAGTAATATAAACTGATGAACAAAAACATATCTAGAGACAGAGAAACATTGATCAGACAGTCAAACCTCAGAGGGAAGGTAGGGGAGAGTGGGGGTAAAGGGGAGAGATCAACCAAAGGACTTTTATGCATGCTTATAGCCCTAACCAATAGACACAGACAACAGGGGTGGGGAGAGGTATGAGTGGAGGGGATGGGGGGGTAATGGAGTGATAGGGACACATATGTAATAACTTAATTAATAAAGAATTTTTTTAAAAAGGGAATCCTGGAGTCTTAATGTGCCATAGTTAGGGCCTGGGGCTTTATCCAGAGGAGCCAATGCAGGATTTTAAGTGGCATGCCATTATTGTTGTTGTTGTTTTTAAGGCACAGATTGGGAGGGAAGAGGCCTGGATTTTGGTGGATGGCTGTAAGAGGAAGAGTGAGAGCGACAGGGAGAAGGAGAGGAGGAGGGAGAGGGAGATGGAGAGCGAACCTAGCTGCCCAGGAACCACAGGGAGGCTTCTCAGAGTAGGTGCTATGTGTGAACTGGATCTGGAGCAGTGAGTACGGTTTTCTGGATTGAGAAGGCAGGGAAATGGCATTCTAGGAAAAGGCCTAAAAGGGCCTGGGTTTATGTAGATGATGAGCTATTTTGGGGTGAGTGAAGCATGATGTATAGGAGAGAGGGGCTAGCGAGGCTCCATGCCAGCCTCTTTCCACCCGTGGCCTCCGGTTCACTCCTGAAGGGTAAATGCCGAGGTCACAGACAGTGTTTGACCCCTGCTCCCATCTGTGCAGACAAGTTGCCTCTGCCAGCAGGCGTGCATGGAGTCGGGCCAGAGTCCCATTCTGGACTCGAGGGGCACCGTTGGCCCTCCATGTGGCAGGTGAGCTGTATTCAGTTGGCATGATTCCTTAGCCAGCTCTGCAGCTCTCCTCTGCATTTCCTCCTCAGCCAGTTTCATTAATTGCTCATCGCCAGCAAATCTATATCTCCAGCCCGGACTGTGCTCCCAAATTCCAGTCAACAGACCTAATTGCCTTCTGGCCATCTCCATCTGGATGTCCCACCGGCAGCTTCTACTAAATTTGTCCAAAATTGACCTTCGCAGTCAATAAATATTTGCAGAATTGAATTGGATTTTCCTGCCAAACTTCTCAAAAGAGTTATCTCCTCAAAATTATCATTATTGGTAGACAACATGATTGTGTAACTAAAACACCCAAGGGAATCAACTGAGAAATCGTTAAAATTAATAAGAGTTCAGAAACCCAGTTGGATGCAAGATGAATGTATAAAAATCAATAGGTTTTCTGTATATCAGTAATAACCAACTAGGAAAAAAATAATGGGAAAAATGTCATTCACTAGAGTAACATAAAGAACATAAAATGTCTGGGAATAACCTTAACAGGATGTGACTGGGACCTACATAAAGAGAAGTATAAACCTTTACTGAAAGATTAGCTGGTATTCATTGATTGTTTACACTGTGTCGGGTACAGATATTATTCCATTAATCTTTATAGCCATCCTAGAAGTGAGTGCTAATTTTAAAGATACCGAGACAAAGGTTTAAAGAGTGTTATGTAGCCCAGCGAGTGTGGCTCAGTGGTTGACCTTTGAACCAGGAGGTCATGGTTCGATTCCCGTTCAGGGCACATTCCCGGGTTGTAGACTCAATCCCCAGTGAGGGATGTGCAGGAAACAGCCAATCACTGCTTCTCTCTCATCAATGATGTTTCTCTTTCTCTCTCTCCCCCTCTCCCTTCCTCTCTGAAATCAATAACAAATAAATAAAAAATAAAGAATTTTATGTAATTTGTTCACCATGTATTCAGTGGTATAATGGAAATTTGAAACCAAGACTTTTTGTAACCTTTTCATAAAGCCACCTTCAGAAGCATAAATACACAGACAAATGAAGATGCTAGGTGTTACCTACTATAAAAAAATTCATTTTACTCATCCATTCGTCCCAAAAATATGTACTGAGTGCTCACTATGGGCAAATACTGAGTGAGATGCTAGAGATAAGATACATGAAAATCTCAAGGAGGCCACTGGAGGATAAGCCATGCAAACATATCATGACATCACCATTGGTGAAGGCAGTGATATTCTCTAATTCATTCACCAAGGACGAGAGACAAAGGAAGAGGACTTGGCATTGTCTGGAAGGTTCTCAGAAGGCTTCCCAGGGAGGCTGCCAGTGTTGAAGTGCCTGGGGATAGCGGGGTGAAGGAACTAGAGAGAGAACATTCCAAACACAGAGAGCTAGGTGGACAAGCAGTATCCATGGATTCATTAATTTAACCAACAGCTCCCCTATGAATATCTGCTGAGTGTAGGTACAGGTCTGGGTGCTGGGGAGAGAGCAGAGAACAAAATAGCCAGCCTCCGACCCACATTCTCCTGGAGATTGCATTCTAATGGAGGGTTGGGGAAAATATACACAGAGAGTGCTAAGTGCTTTGCAGAAAAATGAAACAGGAACCTGGAGCACCTGGTTTGAGAGGAGGAAGGCCTGAGGAGGTGATATTTAACTCAGACTGAGGAAGACAGGAAGGGGATTACACAACATTGGGGGAAGAGCTTTCTGGACTGTACCTTGAGCAAATGCAAGTTTCCCCAGGTGGGCAAGTGATGAGCTTAAGGAACAGCCAGGAGGCAGCATGGCGATCACAGGGATGAGCTCAGGAGAGACAGGAGAGGAGGTCAAGGGGCAGTGGGTATCCATAGGTAGGGCTTTGGAGGCAAAACAAGGACCTTCGCTTTTCTGTTGAGTGAGATGATAAACCAGAGTGAAGTCTTTCTAAGCATCCAAAAGGAAACATATTACTGAGAAAAAGGTAAATGTGACTGCCTGTATGAAGAGGACATTTTAATCTACATGAAAAAGCTAACCCAAACAAAGCACACAACCAGGTAGAAAACAATGTTTGTAACAACATTGACA
Organism: Antrozous pallidus; assembly: GCA_027563665.1. Classification (NCBI taxonomy): domain Eukaryota; kingdom Metazoa; phylum Chordata; class Mammalia; order Chiroptera; family Vespertilionidae; genus Antrozous; species Antrozous pallidus. The sequence goes on from CM050508.1 coordinate 190,666,654, forward strand.
AAAGAGTGAAATCCTGATTCTATAAAGAGTACAAATTGATAAGAAAAATGGTAAGAGCTTATGGAAGATTTAAGTACATAAAATTGAGAAACCTCTGTCAAACACCATAAAAAGGCCAAAATGACTACAGAATGTACATATGTACTACATACGATGCCCAGAAGATATAAATATACAAATCAGTAAGAAAAAAAATACCACATTGAAAAATGAGCACAAGAATTCATCAGCTAGTTCCCCAAAGGAGGAATTAAAATCACTAGGAAAGGTCAGAAAACATGTTGAATCTGAGTCACCAGGAGATCCTAAATAAAATAAGAGAGCACTTTTGCACCTAACAAGTAGACAAAAACTTCTCAATGAGATCATGGACAGTGTTGGTGAGTATACCTTGACATAGGCATTCCTATCCTGGCTGTTGAGAATGTAATTAGTGTACTTTTTCTGGAAAGAAATAAACCAACGGGCGAAACAGAGCCAAAGCCTCAATAAGGGCATATCCTTTGACCCAGTAACCTGCACTTTGGAAGTCTGTCCCAGGGAAATCATCCAAAAATAAATATGTGCACAACAACCTGAAGAGTCCAGCTCTCTGGGATTGTTCTTGAGCTCAAAACGGATCATATTTGGTAGCTCCGTTGACTTACAGACATGGTTGAGAGCAGACACCATCTTGGATATTCAGATGCAAGTCTACAGCAGTATTCCTGTTTACAAAGCAGCAAGCTGGTCACTGAAGTGAGAAACAGGTAGCTGTTTTCTTGGAAAAAGATCAGCATTTCATAGGCATGAAAGAACATTCAGCCACTTTGGCATGGACTCCCACTCTATTAGCATTTCAGTCTGGAGTGCTCTGGGTTATAACTTTCTTAGTTCACGAACACAAATTTGATTTCAGGGAGACTTCCAAACCAGTCAGGCTTACAACCCTATCTACCCACCTCTGACAATATCTTTTGGAGAGGTCAGCCAACCCGATATGGACAATATCTTCCCTCCCCTGAAACCAAAGCTGGATGCCACTATTGCAAAAGTAATCATGCATTCTGGGACTCTGGCCATGGAAAAGCATTTTCCACTGCACTGACCAGCATTCTGTCACTAGACCTTCCTAAGAGTCTTATTTGTAACTAGAGGCCTGGCGTACGCAATTTTGCACTTGGAGGTGGAGGTGGGGTCCCTCAGCCCAGCCTGCACCTCTTGTAGTCTGGGAGCCTTAGGGGGATGTCTGACTGATGGCTTAGGCCTGCTCCCTTAAGCGGGCAGTTGGAGGCCGCTGTGCTTGCCAGCCATGAGCTTGGCTTCTGGCTGAGCAGCGCTCCCCCTGTGGGAACACACTAACCACCAGGGGGAAGCTCCTGCATTGAGTGTCTGCCCTCCCTGGTGATCAGTGTGTGTCATAGCAACCAGTTCCATCTTTCGGTTGATTTGCATTTTAACCTTTTATTATATAGGATAGGGGGGAAATCCAGAAACAATTGAAATGTTTGATGGGGGAATGGTTGCATAAATTCTAGCATAACCATATATTGGATTGTTGTGCATCCATTTGAAATGCTGTTTATGAACAGATTCAGTATCTTGGGGAAAAGCTCATGTTATAATGTTTACTGAATTGTTGCAAAAGAAAACCAAGAAAAGACCTGAAAGGCCATCAGCAGGGGAGTGGTTAAATAAATTGGGTTACATCCATGCCCTAGAATATTACACATTCATATGAAAAACAAGTTAGATGTGTATTTACTGACCTGGAAGGTGTCCCTGATGGGTTGTTAAGTGAGAAAGCAAGTTTCAGAGAAATGAACTGAACTCTGATTTCACTTTTGAAACAAAATAATAAAAATTCTGCCTTACTGTGCCCATTTGTTTGCATGAGAGAGGAGAAGGTTGGAGCAAGACACCTGCATGTTAACTTCAGTTACTTTGGGTTGGGTGGAAGGGAAAGAGAAGAGAGATGAATTCTTTGTAATCTTCGTATTGCATATAAGTGTATTTATGCATATTAAGAAGCACATATGACCTTCTGTGATTTGGCGAAAGAATAATTTACTGAAAAAAGAGAACACAAAATTATATACACATGAAGGGCCCAGTGCACGAATTCATGCACTTTGAAAGGAACTGTGGGCCACAAGGCTGTGGTAGGTACAGGGGTGGGTCTCAGCCCATCCTTTGCAATCCTCCTGGCCCTTTCCACTGCAGCCCCTAGTCCCCTGTCTGCTGGTAGCCCCACTTCCACTGCCACTCCTACACGCTGACCACACTGCGGAGTGATTGGGGCCGACACCAGCAGCGGGTGTGAGCAGGGCTGGCACTGTCAGTGGGTGTGAGTGGCGGCGGCTGCCCTGATCACCCCTCAGGAGCAGAGGGAGGTGGAGAAGCCCTCAGAGGTGATCAGGGCTAGCAGCCTCTGCTCACACCCGCTGATGGTGCCAAGTGATCAGGACCAGTGCTGAGCACTGGCAGTGGGTGTGATCAGGACCAGTGCTGGGCACTGGCAGTGGGTGTGAGCAGGGCTAGTGCTGGCACTGGCAGCAGGTGCAAGTGCCAGGCAGGCTGTGGTGTGCAGGAGCAAAGAATTTTTAGTAACCACCAGAGGCTCACCTTAATGACAGCAACCAGTGTCCTGCCTTGGTCTGGTGCCCCTGCTCACCTGTGCCACCATCCTGCCATGCTTTGCACACACCCCCTGGTGGTCAGCACATATCATAGTGACCAGTTGTTTGGTTGTTTGACCATTTGATCTATTTGCATATTAGCCTTTTATTATATAGGATTATCTCACCAGTGTGAAATGTGCATGAAAAAATTAGAAAAAAATAAGTGAAAATATTAACAGCAGTTGCCTTTGGAAGGAAGGTGAGATTATGATGTTTTCTTTTTTAAAAAATTCTTGCCTATATCTTTCAAATTTCCTAAAATGAGAAAAGTATATAAATTGCTGTTTAAAATATTGTAGCCTTTACCCTCTCACCAGCCAATCTTGCCTTTACCTGTTATGATCTGTTCTCTGTTCCCTTGACACCTGCCACTTGCCTTTGCTGGAATTCATGTATCCATTCAGCAAATAGTTGAATTCAGGCACTGGGGATGAAGTAGGAACCAGGATAAAGCTCTCACTCTGTGTTCTTATTTCTAGAATGACCATTTAGACATAAGACTGAGAGGCCTCCTCTCAAACCCTCATCTTAGCTTTCCTGTGGTGCTTCACACATTGAATCACCTTCTCCCTCTGGTTCTCTTCCCACCATTCTGCCTGCTTCCCTGCCCCTACTCTGTCTCCTTCCTTATACCTTGTACGTGGAAATTGTTCCCTGGGGGCTCTGTTCTGAACCTCCTTCACCTATTTCTTCACTATTAGTGCCCAGATTCTGAATCAAAAGCTGCAGAACTGTGCTAGTCTGAGCCAAGGCAGCAGTCTGGGATGCTGGGATGGTGGTGAATGTTGGTGTCAATGGTTGTCTAGGACATGAATGAGGGAAGCTTTAAAGGTGTGGCTCTTATGGGATCTGAACTTGGGAATCACTCTGTATATGTATTTGTACATATATCTGCTTATATCTAATCTGTGATCTGAGGCCCATGACCCATCCCAGGCTCGAACCTAGAGGAACATGAGTGACATGACACAGTGATATCACCTGGCAGGTTTTAGAGTATGAGCCTACAAGATCTGCTGTCACTGCCAGTGAGGGGAAGTTTAGGGAAGTGAACTGGTGGACTCCTCTGGAATTGTAGAGATAGAAGTTTTATTTCATTGTTATTGTGGCTAAATATATTCCTAGTTTCTGGGGTCACTTATGTCTTCTTTTGTGAACGAACTTCTCCAAGACCCTCTTCAGTTTTTCAGTTATACTGCTTGTTGTTTTCCTATTGATTCATCTAAGTTCTTTCTATATTAAGGATATTACTTTTTAACCTAGCATTTTCATATGCCTTTTCATTTTGCTTCTATTTTTGACATACAACCAATAATATTTTTTGTGTAAAAACATCAATCTTGTATCTTCCACAGCTTTTATGTTCAGAAAAATCACAGATCATTATTTGCCAATATTTTCTTCAAATTGTGTTTTTGGCTTGGTTTCTTTTTAACTTATAACTCTTTATTCTATCTGTAATGTATTTATTATGTGGTGTGAGTCGGGGAGATAATTCTTTAATGAAACAATTAATTAGTTGGCCTTGTTTCTTTTCTCATTGATTTTTTTAATGTTGTCTTACACACATTTCCATTTTTATGTGTATTAAGTGAAATATCATTCTGCAATATCTGCAATATCATTCCATGTTCTGCTTGTCCACTCTTGGACGTCCTCAACACTATTTTCATAAGTGTCATTTGCTGGTTCTGTTTAGTACCTGGTAGGATAAGGCTACTACTACATTTACCACCTTTTAAAATTTTTGCATTGTCTGTAAATGCCTATGTTCCCAGTTAAACTTAGGTATCATTTTACTAAATTTAAAACAGGTCATCAGGCTTTTGATCAGAATTGCATTAAACTTACAAATTAACTTTTCAATAACTTCTCAAAAGGTTAATATTCTAAATTAACCTTTCAGTAGTCTTTCCACTCAAGAGTATGCTATGTCTCTCCAGTTATTTAACATTTTTTATTCCTCTATAAAAGTTATCTTCATGCAGTGCCTTCACAGTCCTTATTAAGTTTATTTCTATTTATTATATGCATTTTGTAATTAATATAAACAATATATGTTTTCTTTATATTTTCATTTGTCTCTGGTAATAGAAATATTGATTTTGTATATTTATTTCACATTTGGCTACTTAGCTAAAATTCCTTATTAGTTCTAATAACTTTATAATTAATTCTCCTGGGTTTTCTGGGTATATTAACATATCATCTGCAAGCCATATGCTTGCTTCTTTCTCATTTCCTCTCTTGTGTCGCATGGACTGGCTCATCCAATAAAGCGTGAAATCTCAGAGGTGATAGTAGCATTTCTATCTCATTCCTGATCATAATCAGGTATTTCACCACAAGTACCATGTAGGTAATTGTTCTAAAATGATGGCTAAGGAAATAGTCTTTCTCCTGGTCCTGGATGCTATTTTAAATCAGGTTTACATGTCTTATTTTATTAAATGCCCATTTAGCATTTACTCAGAAGACCTTAACTTTTTGCTCTTTTACTGCGATACTTCGTGTTACAGCTTATTTTTTCATTATTAGTCATTTGAGAGATTAACTGTCCTTTGTCAGTTAATCCCTAAAGTGGGCTTTAAAAAAATTGGTGTTGAGTCAGTGTATTAGCATCATAGTTAAGCAGATGGATCTGAGGTGGACTTCTTACATTTGAATCCTGCCTGTGAGTAACAGTGGGACTTGGGCCCCCTCCCTTAATTTATCTTTGCCTTAGTTCTTCACCTGTAAAATGGAGATGATTTTTATAGTATCCACCTTACAGTGCTATTGTGAGGATTAAACAAGACGGTACATATAAAGTTGTTAGAAGAGTGTCTAACCAAATATAATGTGTTAAATTATTGTGGGAAAACGTCCATATAGTCTGCTTTCTCATGGAGCTTTTGCTCTGGCAAAGAGATGGATATTTATAAAATAATTACACGGAAGCATGGAAATTTGCTTCTATGATAAGTACTACCAAGGAGAGGTTATAGTGTCATAGGAGCATATAATGGGGGGTTTGTTCCAGTCAAGGAGAGGCCCTTGACCATGGAAGAGTGTTCAAAGCAGAGAAAATAGCATATGCAAAGGTCCTGTGGCTGTGCAGTAAGAGAGTGCATCAGGTACAGGTGACTGAGAAAGGCGGGGTTTGACTGGAAACTAGTGAATACAAGGCTAAGAGGTCACTAGGGGGCAGACCATGCAGAGACCCTGATAGACCTTAAGTGATGTTTTTCTTACTAAACAGCAATGAGGGGGTTCCAGAGCAGCAGCACAGCCTCACCAGAGAGGGAGTTAGAGAAGCAGACATCGGCCCCACCCAGATGCTGTGGATCAGAACCTTCATTTCAGCCTTGTCCCCAGGCATTATGCACACACACAGTGAAGTCTGAGACTCTGGCCTGGGAGGACTGCTTTCAGCAGGGGGTATGTGAGCAACAGTCAGAGGCGGTTGAGAGAGAACTCTATTAAATGAAGACTGAAAAGACCCCTGGACCCATCATTGACCTCAGGAGACCTGTTTGGAACCAGAAGGGAGAAACAACAGGGCTGGAGAGTGAGTGGGACGTAAGGAAATGGAGACAAAGCTTGTAAAAAGGTGTGTTTTCTAGAAATTTGGCTGTGAAGGGGAAGATGGAGATAAGGCTGGCGGGAAATGAAGAGTAGAATGGGGAATTATTTTCTTAATGATGGAATCTTGAGCACATTTAAAATGGGAAGGTTCCAGTGGAGAGGAAATGCTTAAACATGTGTATCCTATAGAAGAGAGAAGCATACATAAGGTTCATGAAGAGAAGGGAGGGAAGGGATCCAAAGGGTACATGGAAGGATTATGTTGTCGATATGAGCACATCCAGACCTGTAGATAATTTTTTCAAAAGTTTATTTGTGCCGGACGATATGCCTGGAAGCAAGATGTCAACAGAGTTAGAAAACAGTTTGCATCTTCTTTCATGCATTTGGAATTAGGGAGGAAAGTGAGGAAGATTATATGAAAGCGTGAAGGCAGGAGAAAGCAAGCCGGAATGGGATTATAGGCTAATGAGAATATGTGTTCTCTTGAGGGTGGTTTTTCTTCTGAGGGGTCTGAAAAGAGGCATTTCAAAGGCCTGTTAACCTATATGCACAGAGGCAATGGACAAGCCTTGCTTAAGGCAAAGATAAACATTTTATTTAAAGAGGTTACAGGCCTGGGGCATGACTACCCAACATAACCTGCCCATTTAAAAATTTATGATTAGATCACTCTGTGAATTTACTTCCCATAGAACCCCATTTTTGTCTTAATGTTAAGATTGAAGAGAGAGAGTTCCTCTGTTGAAAGAAGGAAGACAGCATGGGGCAGGCTAGATGGGTTTGGAATTGGAAAGACAAGGGATCCCCACTGATGGCTTTTATTTTCTGTGGGGAGTGGGAAGAGAGAGAGGACAGGGGGTGAGATGAGGGGCCTGGAGAGTGAGGAGGCTGCGGAAGGTGCAGAAGGTTGAAATCCTCACTCTGGCTATTAATGTAAAGGGGAAGTCCATGTCCCACCTGATTGTCTTTTCATTGTCCACTCTCTGAGCCTCAGTGTCCTACCTCTCAGAGTTGTTCTCAGGCTTGGCCACAGTGCTGCTCATGGTACCACCTGGACAGTGCGCGGCATAACAAGCTCACAATTCGTGTCAGTCACCTGTCTTCCCTCTCTCTGTGACCAAGGTGGGCCTGGCATCAAGGAAGCACTTGGAAAAACGTGTTCATGATTCTCTAACACAGTGCTCCTGTCTCTCTGGAAGCTTCTAGGAGTTCTCCAGGCCACACTGAATTGCTCCCTTTCTCTCTCCCAGGCCAGAATTGCACATTCCAACTGCAGGGTCCCAATGGGACGGTTGAGAGCCCAGGGTTCCCATACGGCTACCCCAATTACGCCAACTGCACGTGGACCATCACCGCGGAGGACCAGCACAGGATCCAGCTCGTCTTCCAGTCCTTCGCCCTGGAGGAGGACTTCGACGTTCTGTCGGTGTTTGATGGCCCACCCCAGCCAGAGAACCTTCGGACCAGGTACCACCCGTCTCTTCCCCTCAGCACGTAGCTGGGCCTGAGCCAAGCTTGCTGAGAGGAGGAACCCACTGGGGTTGAAAGATTTATGGTCATCAGCGAAGATCTCTTTTTATGAAGCCTGCCCTCAACTCCTTTGCTTTCTTTATATTTTCCAGTTCCTTTCTCTTGCTTAGAAGTGCTCAATGGACAGGGTTGATGAGTTGGATATTTGGGAAGACTCAACAGAAGACATAAAAGGGTTAATAGAGAAATTCAGGTTTTTCTCTTGAAAATGGATTTTGGGTATATATGGTGTATCTGTTGGTGTATATTCTTTGCACAAAGAGATATTAATTTTCTCCCTTTGTACCCAGCAGATATGAGTTGAAGGCTAATAATAGTGGCTGTGTCTTGCATCCTATACTTGAAAATTATTAATACTTTGTTGGAAATTGCTTTGCATTTTGCTTTGGCCACAAACCTTGTGACTCTGGCTATGGACGTAGAATCAGAAATTTGGGGACGATCCCACTCTCTCAAACCCCATTGCAGGCGATGGAAGAGAAAACCTTGGAGAAGGTGAGACTGCTTTCCTGTAACCCTGAGCTGCCTCCCAAGCAGGGGGTTCAACATGGAGGAGGGAGACAGGGATGGAAGCTACAGCCTCTACAGAAAGGGCAGATTTTCTGGGGCAGCTGTAAGGGCTCCAGAGTTGCTGTTCTGAGGTTTGATTGATGGTAGTTTGCTCTGCTCCATTGCAAGCCTTGTTCTGGTCCTGCCTGCTAGGCTTTGGGATCCCCAGGAAGCCATAGGGTTAATGGCTTACTAGCCAACCAGCCAAGTCCCAGGGAGCTCAGGGGTGCTAATTAATGAGGGGTCCCTGCCAAGTCCTTAACCTTAAGGCTTTGTTGAAGGTGCCTGGAGCAGGGTTACAGACCATATTTGCAATTCCGCCCCAGCCCTCTTCTCTCTGGCAGTCTGCCCTCTCTGGCCAGTGCAGAGGTGAGACTGCCAAGCCTGCAGCAGAGGTTGGGGTGTCTGGGGCCCCCAGACGAGTAGTTTATTTTAGACCAGACTGGGATTATTCATCTCCCTTGGGCTTAGCAGGATTTGGCACACAGTAGGTGTACAGTGCAACTTGGGTGAAGGGACTGGAGTCCTCCCTGCCCTCATTCATTCCACAAATATTTCATGAGCACATGTTATGTTCCAGACACTGGGTGCTGGCAATATAGTTGTTAGCAAAACAAAGCCACTGTCTTCATAGAGGTTTCATACTAATGAGAGAGACAGGAGTGGGCCTGAAGAGTGAGTTTAGAGTTCAAGGAAATCGGTGCTAGGTAGTGCTGAAGACCATGAGACTGGATGAAGTCACTGGGGAACGAGTCCTCACTTCAGATGTTGAGCTTAGGCGACACCATGTAGGACACCTGCATTGACTGGTGGTGAATGTTGAATGAATGTTGAAAGATAAAAAGTCTAGTTAGGCTAATGAGCTGCTCGGTTGGGGTATGGATACTGCAGGAAAACTGTCCAGCTCTGCCTACTGAGGTTATTCCAGCTTTCCTTTCTTTTAACGCAGGGTCCACCCATATGTGATCAGACCTCTGTTTCCTGATGTTTGGGTTTGCAGGCTCTGAGTGAAGTGTTAGAAGGCTCACCAGAGGTGGGGATTGCTCTTGCCTGGAAGGTGGGGGTTTCATGACCTTGGGAGGTGGTCCTGGCAGGGGAGGGCCCTGGATTGTGTACCTGGCCCCCACTTAGCCCATGCTGGCCAACCAGCCATGTTTGAGGAACCAGGGTTTGTACCTTCACTGGGTCATCCTTGCTTGGGTTCTTTCTGTGTCACCTTCCTGATCTGCTCATGTCAATTTATTTCAGAAGTAGCCACGGGCATTCAGGCTCAGGTGAGGGGAAGGCTTGAGAGAAAGCTCTGCCTCTCAATACGCCCTGGAGCAGAGGAGCTCACACCTTGGAGGACCCTCGGAGGGGAAATGACCTCAGAAGGGGACCATCCAAACAGCATGAAAAACGTGCTCCTTGAAGGCTTTGGAATGACACTCTCTGTAGGGGAGATGGCAAGTGTGTTTGGTGGGGACCCTTGGATCTTTGTGGATTCTTTTATGTTCTCACCTGGTTATTAATCTACTCAGATTTTTACTGAGGAGTCGGTTTCTATTTGTATGCTTGTCTAGGAAGTCATCTATTTTATGGAGATTGTCAAGGGTAGCAGTGTAGAATTATGTGTAGTTCTCCCAGGAAACATTTCTATCCCACCGTACCTGGGATCACATTTCCTTTCTTGCACCTGCTCCTGTGCATTTGTGTTTTTCTTTTTACTCAGTTTGTCTTGCTGAAGTTTGCCTATTTTATGGGTCTCTTTAAAGTTCTAATTCTAGGGCTATCAATTTTATTTTTTCTCTATTATTTAACTTATTGATTTCTGTTTTTATCTTTATTCTTTTTTTTCTCTCACTCACCTTAGGCTGATATTGTTCTTTTGCTGGTTTTGTGAATTGAATTAGTTCCATTATTTCCTGTTTGGTAATCAAAAATTTCCCCTAAGTATAACTTTGACCATATCCCATTAATTTTGATGGATAGTCATTATTGTAGAAAGAATCTCTAATTGCAGTTTTGCTCCTTCCTTGACTCTAGAGATTTTTCCTAAAACTTTCCAAAGTAAACTTTTTTATACTTAAAAAATTATTATCCAGTTGAATTGTATTATGATTTAGATTATGATTTCTACTTTGGAGAATTTGTTGCTTTTATTTTCACAGTATAAGATCATTTTTATGTAAATGTTCTATGAGTATTTGAAAAAACACAGATTTTTTGGTTGAAAGATAAAATTCTTTTAGTATTTATTTTTTCTAATGTCTTTATTGTCTTGATATTTATCAAGGATAAGCAGTGTGTTGACTTTACATTTTCACTATTGTTTTTGTCAATTCAGCCTTTTATTTTATGTGTTTTGATGGTGTACTCTTCAGCATATATTTTTAGCATTAGATCTTCATAGTGAATTATATATTTTTTTCAATATAAAAATTATGTTTATCCCCCAAAGTTTTTTGCTTTAACTTCTACTTTTATACCAATATTGCCACCTTTATTTTCTTTTAGTTTTGCACTTATTGAGTCCCTGTTTGCCACTTTCTTTATTTTTAATATTTCTATGTTATTGTTTTAGATGTATCTCTTAGTACAAGATATAATTGGATTTTTATTTTTAAATTTTTCCTGAGAGTCTTTATTCTTTAACTGGAAAGTTTCACAATTTTTTTTATGATAACTGATATACTTGCTCTTTTGTGTAATATTTGTATAATAGTTAATGCTTTGTGTTTTTTAGCTTACTTATGTCATTTCCTTTTCTCTGTCTTCAAGTGTTAAGTTTTCTTTGCATTTTCTGTGATTTTTATCATAGTAGTTAAAGTTAACACATTTTAAACTGTGTTATTTTTAATTTTTTTTAGAGAAAAGAGAGAGAAATATTGATGTAAAGGGAAAACATTGATTGGCTGCCTCTCAAATCTGGGGATTGAGCCTGCAACCAGGGAATGTGCCCTGACCAGAAATCGAACCAGCAACCTTTCAGTGCATAGGACAACGTCCAATCAACTGAGGCACACCAGCCAGGGCTTAAACTGTATTTCTCTGTTAACATCTTGTCTAGTTAGCCTTTCTGAAATCACATCTCTTTGTTACTGCACCTTATAGAAATTCCTTAGTGATTGTAGCATGTAGGCATCTCTCTTTCCTAGTTTCCAACATAGACATATGGTCTCTCTTTTTATAAGCCTTAGGTTATTTCCATGAGAATTTAGGAGGTTAGGTTGAAGGGGAGCTTAATATATCATCTTGCCTCTCCATCTTGACCTGAACATTTCTCTTAAGCTTTTTATTCTTTTTGATGCTATTATGTATATTGAATTATTTTTAATTTAATTTTTGAAATTTTCATGAATATCTAGAAACACAATATCTTATATCCTGTGACCTAGCTGAACTTGTCATTAATAGTCCTAATGGTTTTTTATATCTCTGAATAAAAACAGTTTTAGTTCTTTTTCAAGTTAGTTGCTTTTAATTAAATCCTTTTTCTCTCCCCCCCCCCCCAATTACATTGCATAGAACCTTCAGTACAACATTGAATAGAAGTAGTGAGAGTGGACATTCTTGTCTTGTTCCTGATCTTAAAACATTTAATCTTTCCCATTACATAGGATGTTAGCTGTAGGTATTTGGCAGGTGCTCTTCTAATGAAGGTTTTTAAGTGAAGGATTCTGGCATAATCTGGCTGCAGTGTGGAAAACCCACTGGCTTGGGGGCCAGACTAGTGACTGACAGGCCAGGCAGGAGACAGTGGCGCCTGAAGTGGAACAACGAGGAGAGGAGATGCTGTGGATTTGTGTGATGTTCTGGGAAAGCATTGCCCTGGAGTTGAGAGTAGATTTATAGGGACTGTGGAGTGGGAATAAGAAAAAGGAAGGGATAGAGGTTGACTCCACAGTGTCTGACTTGGAAGCAGAAAACAAGCCATATTGGTCCAGTGAATCTAGTTTCCAGTCAAATGTGTTCTCTCAGCCTACCAGGCTGTTGGCTGCACTGACATTATCCTTCGTTCATTTGGCAGAACAGGTAGGTCACCTCCTGTCACAGTGTTTCCCGGGAGACAGTAGGGCATAGTGGGGACAGGCCTAGATTTATATGCCGCTCGGTTTTGCATTTATTTGCTCTGTGACCTGCCCAAGTTTGGCCTTTCTGAGCCTCATCTATAAAATAGAGGTGACACTGACCTGCCCTACAGGGTTGTAGCATGTGAGCCACCTGCTGCAGACCCCATAGTGCTCCACAGACATTATTTGCATTTTCCCCTGCCCTTCTGCTCTCAGGACTTAGAAACTCAGACTGTTTGTAGAGGACTTTGGTGCCTGTCTTGACACATCTCTGTGGATCAACTGTTAGACTTAGATTAGGGAACTGCAAATGTAAAGGACAGACCCTGAAGCAGGTATTGGGCTCACGGGAAATCATTCCTTCTGGGTGGCATTCCTGATCCCCTGGTCACCCGTCTATGGGACACAACCACCAGGAAGCCTGCAGTAGGCTTTCTGTGTTTATTGTCAATGACTTGACTGACAGGCATAAGTTTTGCAGTTCTGCTTTCTGTACATTTTTAATGCATTTCTTTTTTTCACTCTGACTCTCATCCTCAGTATCCTCATCTATGAAGTGGGTAAACTAGTATCAGTATCTATCTCATAGGATTAAATTAAGTAATGTATGTAAATTGCTTTGAATTGTGATAATACACAAACAAAAAGAATGCTTAAATATTTGTGGAAAAAAAAAAGACAGTTAAGCAAAAAGACACACACACACACAATGTAAGTATATTTATAAGTCATGAGGTAGAGTGGTAGCTCTCAACTGAAGGCAATTTTGAGACACAGGGGACATTTGGCAATGTCTGGACATTCTGGGCTGTCAGACTAGAGAGGGGCGGTGGCATCTACTGGGTAGAGGCCAGGGATGCTGCTAAACATCCTATCCCACCTGGCAGGGGACAGCCTCCCACCACAAATGCCAGCAGTGCTAAGGTTGAGGAATCCCAAGGGAGGTGATTGAGGACTGAAGGCCTTTAGTGTCAGACACCTGGATTCTAATCTCATTTCAGTGTCAGTGACCTTGGACAAATGAATCAGCCCACCTGAGCCTCAGTGTCCTCCTCTGAGAAAGGGAGGATTCTCAGCGATGCAAGGTACTGAAAGCTGCACCTGGCATCGTTCATGAAGAGGTGCCAGCGGGCACGCTGCGCACAGCTTGTTCTATATGCAGATGCCATTCATCTCCCAGTGACTTTCTTTCTCCACCAGGGGTTCATCCCCATCTTCTTGAAAGCATCTCACATTTCATCTAGAGCTATTCACAAGCAGCAGCTTCCCAGGGTGCCAGGAGGCAGCGTCTGGCTGCTTGAAATTAAATTTACAATGGAAACTGATCAGATTCTTCTCATAGTGGATCAGGGTGGGAAATGGGAGTCGGAGCTGGTCCTGAAGGCCGGGAAGCCTGTAGGAGTTTGGAAATTAGCAAGGAAAGAACAAAGAACCTTCCAGAGAATGCAGTGTTAGCCTTGCCTGGATGAATTACTGAAACAATTCCCACGTCTCCGCTTTCGCACAATGAAATGGCCTTCCCGTGCTGGCAGACGTCCGATTGCATCGCAGTTTAATATGAAATGAAGTTTTCTAATGGAACGCAGCGAACATAATCTATGGAGACATTGCTAATAAACTGCATCACTGTACATTGGAGGTTGATAGGGCGCCCGTGATGACTGCACCAGTTAAGCACATCTAAGCATCCCTTAATCTAGACATTTGGACTCACGTTATGGGAAACACTACAACTTGTTCCCTTAATTACTGGCAATACACATTCTGTCATCAGCCTAAGGTGAAATGCAGTTAGTCATTTGGAGCTGGTTGCAGATTTCACTCAACTGGCGTTAGACACCTGTTTGGAAGTTGTAAAAATTTCACCCAATTTGCCAGATTTACTGTCTTATGAATACAGATCACAGCAGAGGTCCCTAAAGAACTTTCCTGTTGGGAGTCATTAAAAAGTGTGCCTTGTACATCAGTCAGACTGTCCTTGGAGAGTCCTCTCCCCAGAGTTCCTTGAGAAAGAGCTTTGTGGGCTGGAGGCAGCTGGAAGTGCCCATGGGATGAGGGAGCATCCCTGATTGGGACTGAAGCAGAGAGAGGACACTGGAGAGGAGAAAGAAGAAAGATGACACTGGCCACCTGTAATGGGTCAGACACCATGTTGGACACCATTCATTCATTCATTCATTTATTCACTCACTGTTATTTATTTAAGGTGTATTGAATTCCTACCAGGAACGCCAAGTGTTTGGGATATAGCAGTTATATTTCAGGGAATTTATGATCTCTTAAAGGAGACAGTCCAGATAGTCCAGAATGCTGTGATTGAGGAATCTGACCTAGTCTTGAGGAGATCTTTGTAGATTCTGATCTGGGGGCCTGGGATGTCTTCCCTAGACCTGCCCTTTGTTTAGTTATCATTCTTCATATCTCAACTTACTAGGCACTTTTTTACCCAGCAGGTCCTCTGAGACAACTCTAATTTTCAATATAGTCAAATCCTCCTGTGATGATAGCTCCTCAGATTATACATCCATCCTTCATGGTTTTACACATGCATGTTTGTGATAATTGGATTTATGCTCATTTCCCACAAGAATGCAAGCTTTTTGACTGCAGGGACTATTTCTGTTTTGCTCTGCATTGCGTCTCCAGGGTCTGGTTCCATAGTAGGTGCTCAACAAATAATTATGGAGTGAATGAATGAATGCTCTCTGGAGGAAATTGATATCCTTATAGGGCATGGAAGGAGGGATGGGGAGAGAGTTTCAGGCCAAGGGAATAGTGGGTGCACAGGCCTCGGCAAAACCAGAGAAAGGCAAGGTGCTCAATGACAGTGGTTGGGGTGTAGTGGGAGATGGGTATGTGGCTGAGCTATGTGCAATTCTGGGGAGTTTGTGATGTATCCTGAGGGAAGCAGAGACACTAAAAAGTCTTAACCAGGCATTCCATGCACTATCTAAAATAATTCAATAACCCACCCATGAGATGGGGGACATTAATGTTCTTTGTAGGGGTTTAGTAAGCGTCTCAGTTCTCTAAGCTGCTAAGTGGCTAATGGAGCAGTAGGTCTCATGCAGCCAGAAACCAGGCTTTCTGCTCCACACCAAGAAGCCGTCTCACTGCATGGGACTCATTTGCATTCACTTCATTTCCTTTTTAAAAATTCATTCCATTTTCCTTGTTAAGCAGTTTCTTTAAAATGGTAGAAGTAACGGGAACTCACTACTTCCAAAAAGTCAAGCCATGCAATCATGTATTGAGTAAAAAAACACAAGTGCCTTCTTGTCCCAGCCCCACTCCCTGGAGGTAACCGCTGTTAACAGTTGGTGTGTGTCCAATTTCTTTTTAACTACAGATTCATTAAACTGCCCATGAGGCTTATTGGGACATCCATCAGTCCTTTAAAAATTGTTCTGATGAATTAAGTGTAAACTAATTAGAAACATGGATTCAATTACCCTCGAAACACACAAGGGTTTAATAATTAATAGGAAGAGGGCTTGAGGCCAAAGGCATTATGGATTTTATCAAAACCCTAACATCTGAGAAGTAAATATGTTTGATTCATCCTAAATGCCAGCAGATTTACCATCCAGAGGCAAACCTGTTGGTAAGAGCTTTGTATTTAATTAGGAAAGTTATCTGTGATTAATAAGGAGTCATCTGAAGAGTGGAGAGGCCAAGGGCTGCTGGACAGGGCTGCCTGGGACAGGGCAGCAGCCTGTCTTTCTGAGCTACTGTCCTTGGTGTTATTCATGGTCTTTCACCAGGCAAGCTTGGGGGATTCACCGAGGTTCCCAGGGAGATTGCTGACTCCTGCTGTGAGAGCAGTGCCGGCCAACAACACCACAGGATTTTTTTTCTTTTGGAGGGGGTGACATTGTTTACCTCTAGGTCCTAGAGTCTAGGACCATGACCTGTGATGCCTTAGATGGACCCAGAGGAGGGTTGGGAGGTTGGAATATTTATTTACCTGTTGTGTACCAGGTGCTTATGGGCCATTCCTCATTTAGTCTTCACAATTTTCCTAGAGGTAGAAATACTGCCTTCAGTTTGATTTCTAAGAAAACGGAATCTCTAAGAAGCCACGTGCCTTAGGGCGGCTGTATTCAAACTTCTAGATTCTGTTTGACACCAAGTTCACACAGGTTGGCACAGCCACATCAGGGCTGAGGGAGTTGCAGAAGGGGAGGAAGCAGGGTCTGCCAGGCTTGGGGCTTAGGACACCAACTTCAGTGACCCAGGGGACATCCAGGGCTCCATCACTGGATGGCAAAGGTGGCTATGGGCAGACATGGTTGGGGTTTGACCCTAGTAGTTCAAGGTCAAAGTCTGTTTTTAGAGTAAAACCTTACCTTGCTCATTCACCAAATCTGCTAGTTAATAGCAGCCAAAATTTAAGGTTAAGGAGCCTGAGTCTCAGGCAAAAGGCCTGTGCTACCTACACCCCTCCCCATGATGGGTCCTGCCCACAGTGTCACCAGGTGTTGGTCCAAGAGTCGAATTTTCCCCTGAATGGAGTTGGCCACTCCATGGCCCTCATCTGGCCTATGCTGCAGGTGGTAAGGGCTGTTGCTGAGATAAGAAAGTGTCTTCTTGTTCCCTGAACCTTGGGAATGCCCGAAAGTGCTATGCAAGGGACTCTGATAACTGGGGATGTTGTCCCCATGGTACAGGCAAGTTTGGACATGTAATTCTAGACTTTACTCCATTTCTTTGTCTGCAGAAATGGCACTCAACTAATACTTCCCAAGTACTGAGCTCATCCTCCTCTTATAGAAAAGAAAATCAGTTCTCAGTTTCAAAATATGTGTCTATAGATATATAGATATATACATATGTAGATATATACTAGTATATAGATATATAGATAGATTCATTTCAGAGAGGAAAGAAGAGGGATAGAGATATAGAAACATCAATGATGATAGAGAAGCATTGACCAGCTGCCTCCTGCATGCTGGAGATCGAGCCGAGATATGCCCTGACCCAGAATCAAATGGTGACTTCCTGGTTCATAGGTTGACACTCAACCACTGAGCCATATGGGTGGGGCAGTTCTCAGCTTGTAAGTGAACAAAGAACCAGGCTATTACTTCCTTGGTGGGTTTGAACTGCCACAAGGTGTGGTGCCAGTGCCAGGCCCGGTGCAAGGAGTCCTGGTTCCACCCCAGCTCGACCATGGTTTGCCCCCGGTCTTCACCTAGTCCTGTTCCCCTGGGCCAATGGCATTCTCGTGACTTGTAAATTGAGGACTTAAGTTTAGCGGAACTCCAAGCCTCTTCCAGCTCTGAAATGGTGTGATTGAGTGATGCCGGAGATGTGTGCAGAGGGCTGTAAAATACGCCTGATCTTCTCGGATTATTTCTGCCCATGCAGTTACGGCTCTTGGCACTTTCAGCAGTTCCACCATTTGTCTTCGGCATCAGGATTTATTTTCCAGTGGCCTGTTAAGCAGTGCGGATCATTCTTGCTCCTCCTCCACAGTGTAGAGTTGCCTGAGGGAAGCAGCTGCCCAGCCAGGGTGACACTTCCCAGCCCCCACACCCTTGCATCTAGGTGGCGCTGTGTAGCTTAGTGGTCAGTAGAAAGTGGACAGAGGTAGTATACACTCCTCCCAGGCCTGGCCCAGAAAAGCACCTCTGAGATACTTCTACTTTGTCTTTTTCCCTGGAGACAAGAAATGTAAGAAGTCTGGGTGTCTGGATGACTTTAGGCAGGAGAACCCGCCCCGCCCCCACCTGCTGCTCATTGGCTGGATTTTACATTAGTGAAACATAAACTCACACACAGACTTAGACTTCTAAGAGTCCAGGGTTTATCTATCTTCGTAGCTTGTGTTTCCTTAGCCATTAAGCCATAGCAAACTTGAGTGTAGGTATTTAGGAATTTATTTTATAACCTAGAGGAAGGCAAGGATTCTAGATAGCACAGTTCATAGCTTTTCAGGGTTGACACTTGGTCTTGTTAGCTTTTGGGAGATGAAGCTTCTGGATGGTCTGGCCTTTGTGCCTACGCTTAGGCCATTGCCCCATAGGTGCGCTATATTTTGAAGCAGTTTTTGTGCTCCTTCAGTGGATTCTTTTTGGCACCAACATGTGGTTCTGGTTGCAGTGATGACCCCCATCTCATCCCCTGCAGCCCTGGGTGAGTACACAGTGTGGTGTGGTGGTTAGGAGAGAGACTGTGGAGCCAGTGCAACTTGGGTTCAATTCCTTGTTCTGCCTCTTACCGGCTCTGTGACTTTGGGGAAGTCACTTCTTCCTGAGACTCAGTTTCTACACCACCAAGTTGGGATTATAGTAGCACATACCTTGCAGGGACGTTGTGAAGATTCAACTATCTTACAAGGCACAAGCTACGTGAAGATGCTGGGCATGTGGTAAGCACTCGGTAAATGGTTGTTTTATCGTCAGTGTCCTATCCAAAGCTCACCTCTTCTAAATACTTCCACTCTGGTCCAAGCCAGGAGCACCTCTTGCCTTGATAATCAAAATTATTGCCTTATCACTATCAGTATGTCCTTAATACAGGAACTGAGGGGATCTTTTACTTTTTCACATTTTAAACAACAACCTTTTAATTAAAATAACTGGTCTTAGATTTATAGGACAGTTATGAAGATGACTCCCCTATTATTTCCATCTTACCTTTGTATGGTATGTTTGTCACAGTTAATGAACTAATATCGATATGTTGTTATTAACTAAAGTTCATATTTTATTCAGATTTCCTTAGTTTTTGCATGATGTCTATGCTAGGATCCCATTCAGGATAATTCATTATGTTCAGTTGTCATGTTTCCTTAGGCTACTGTTGGCTGTGACAGTATCTCAGACTTTCTTGATTTTGATAACTAACAGTTTTGAAGAGCAGTGGTCAGGTATTTTGTGTAATAGCCTTCTGTTTAGGACTTGTCTGATGTTTTTCTCATGGTTAGACTGGAGTAATGTGTTTTAAAAGGAAGATCACATTTTCTTTACATCATACCAACATCACTTATCCCTGAACATGTTGACCTTGATCATCTGGCTGAGGTTGTGTTGATCAGCCTTCCCCACCATAAAATTACTCCCCCTCCATGTCCTCTTTGAAAGGAAGTCACTTATGTGCAGCCCACCCCTATGGAGTAAAGTTAATGCTTCATCTGGAGGGTAGGGTATCTACATAAATTATTTGGAACTCTTCTATAGGATAAATCTGTTTTTCCTAAATTCATTGATTTATTGATATCAGTATAGAGTCATGGGTATTGATTTTATAATTTTGTTTATAACCCAATGCTAGTTTATTTTGTTGCTTAAATTGTCCCAGCTTTGGCCTTTGGGAGCTTCTGTTTCCTTTGACATTTCCCCTTCATTGTCAGTTTTCATTATTGGTGGTGTTATTGCTGCTGTTGTTTCACCAAAGCTCTTTGGACACATGAGCTTTGGTTCCTTTAATGAAAAAAATGGTCTTAGAAACCAAGATCTGGCACTGGGTGTACTCATTACTGTTGGGGTGTCATTGCTTCTAGACCTTTTCAGATGACGGAGCAAGGAAATAGATGTACATATACTAACCCATGTATCTACATACCTATACATTTATCTGTATCATCTATCTAAATTCAGCTAAACATGAGTTCATACTGAAGTTTCCAACTCTCATCCATTACCACATGGATCATTCTAGCCTCCTCCCCTTGCTTATCTGGAACCTTCCACTCTAACAGTGAGGAACTGCGCTCCCACCATCCAGTTACTAATTGTTCAAGTCCAGGGTACGTGTACAGGGTATCAGATCATTAAGCTGTAACCCAGTGGGAAAGTTTATAACTGGAGAATGGTGATTATGTGCAGTTCCTTTTGCCTTTAGTCTTACAGATTCTAGCCACTGTGAAAATTTTAGATAAGCACTAAGAGGAAAATACACATCAGAGGAGGGCAGGGATGTGATGTATACGGGGTAGGATTTTAATAGGGTGGCCAAGGAAGCATCACAATGAAGGGGAGTAAAAACTTGAAACAAGGTGAGTTTGGTGTCGCCACCTATTTTCCGGTGGCTCCAGGGTTGGGATTGTGTGTCATACAAGTGTTTTCTCAGGGCCCAGCAGATTTCATTAAGGAAATTTAAGAGCAAGGAAACATATTCAATGGTAACTTCAGGTGACATGGGAAACACTCAGACACATTTATGTCCCTGTCCCCCACGAGCTGTGCTCCCTGGTCCCCAGGGTAACATGATGAAAGCGATGAAGGAAAGGAAAGGGAAAGGGGAAGGGGAAGGGGAAGGGGAGGAGGAAGAGGAAGGTCTGGGTGGGATTTCTGACATCATGATGCCCCTGAGCACCTTGGAGGCTGGCAGTACAGTGTCTTCAGTCCTGCCTGAAGGAGAACATGTCTTCACAATATGTAGGCAAGCTTCTCTGCACCTGACGGGCTTTTCCTGTCCCTCCTGATTCACTGCTACCCATCACCATCACCACTTTTGTCCTCTAATGAGCATTGGTGGCCTCATCAAGCAGCATTAAAGGAAAGAGGTCGGTCTATAGATTTGGCCCCACCTTCCCAATTTGATTTTGTCCACAAGGGCTCTCAATTATGCTCTGGGGGCTTTGTGATGCCCTGACCAATTGGTGGAGGCACATCCAACCTCTGTCTTCTCTAGCATCCTATAGCCACACATCACAGGCAAGGTGGATCTTTAATTTATATAAACCCTGTACCGCAAAGGGGAAAGGTGACAGATCCTGGCTCCAATAGTCTAGCTGTATTTCATTCATAACAGTATCATAATCGTGGTCCATAGGTGAATTCAGAAAGCAAGAAATCTGTGAAGGGTCTTAGGAGATGGGAGAAGGAAGCAAAAGGAGTTCTTGCAGACGAAGGTGGATTTAGAAATAGCCATCAGCTGCAGGCCTCCACCCTGTGATTTACTTCTGTGATTTACTTCTTTCAGGAATCCAGTAAATTTTTTTGGGTCCCATTCTGCAGAAGAGAGAGCTGTGGTTCAGAATTGTGAATAAGCACAGAGCTAATAAAAGGTGGCTGAGTTCTCAGTAGTCCTGGTCTGGGCAATGCTACCCAACCACATGGACTGGTGGTCCAGTGATGGAAGGAGGCAGCCTGAACAAGTTGCCCGTGGTCCAAAAGGGCATCTATGGATGAGAGGAACCCTGCCAGGGATGTGATTCCTCTTCCACAGCGCCCGCCTCCGCACCCCTCCCCCCCCCCCGGAATTTACCTGAACTTGGGCCTAAAGGAAAGGAGACCAGAGACCAGAGTAACTGTCTTCTCTCTGCGGAGCTCCTCCAATTTAAGTGAGACCACGCCATGGCAGATTATTTCCAGAACCCTGAAGAAGCAGGTTCCGTCTATTTTGGAGTATGTAGAAGAGTAAAGATTTTCTTTAATTAGATAGTGCCGGATAGATTTAATTAAAGCTTCAAACCTGCAATTTTCTTTGTTTGATTGATCAGTTGGTGCTGATTGCCCGGAGTAATTATGAAGGGGGCGGTGGCCTTTTCAAAGTCTGGTGGCAATAGGAAGTGGACTGACTCACCTCCTGGGTCCTTGGCTGTCAGAATGGAGTCTGAGAAGGTTTATATCGCACAGATGTGTGTGAGCTGGTCAAGTGAAAAATAAGGTATTTAAATTCTTACACTTTTGTCTACATTGTGCTCCTGGCTGATGTGCTTCCATGGAATAGTTCCCTTTCCCTCCTTTCTCCAAATGAGATCACACCCCTGAGACTAGATGGTATTCTGTCACTTTTGTCTTTCTTTTGTGAAATAAGTGAAGCGCATTGTTGGGAGTGTCTCTTAATGGCCTTTTAAAATGGCCAGAGCCCGCAGAGGGCCAGGATGCAGTGTGAGCTTAGAGACCTCAGAAGGAGTGGTTTTTAAACACAATTGACATACAATGTTATATGAGTTTCAGGTGTGCAACATAATGATTAGACATTAGTAGACCTTATAACGTGATTACCTTGGTAAATCTAGTACCCATCTGATGCCATACATAGTTATTACAATGTTGTCGATTATATTTCCTGTACTATATGTACTTTATATCCCTGTGACTACTATTATTACTAGCAATTTCTACATCTTAATTCCCTTCATCCATTTCACCCATCCCCCTAACCCCTCTCTCATCTGTTGAGCATCAATTTGTTTTCCGTAATAAATGAACAAACATACTCAAGGAGTTTTGAAGTCAGGCAGTCCTGAATTTCAATCCTAGCTCTGTGACCTGGGCAGGTTCCATTTTTCCTTTTCCTTTTTTCTTTTTCCTTTTCCTTTTTCTTACCTGCAAAGAGGGAGACTCATGAGAGGATCCAGGAGCTGATATGTATGTGTATTTAATGTCCAGCCTGTTGCAGGTTCTCACTGAATGTCTGTCCCTTTCCCTTCCTGTGCTCTGTGTCTCCACCATTAAAGTTTCATGAGCTCATGGGACCACCTTGCTCATTATCACAAAATAGCCCTTGGCACATGGCAGGGCTCAACAAGTATTTGTCCAGCAGATGAATAAATGAGTGAATACCTTGTGTGTTTAGGTCCCTTCCAAAGTGGGTGACACCAGTATAGTGTGGAGAAGCTGGCTCCATTCATGAAACCTAACAGGCACAGGATTAGCAGTGAGGAGGGGTCTGCCACTGGAAAGCATTAGTGGGAGAAACCGATCTCTTTTCTGAACTGTTTCACCTCTAGGCTTGTCACTGGAGGGGGATGCTAAGGGCAATTGTCAAGATTGTGCCAGCAGAGAAAAACGTTTGACTTAAACAAAGCCTTTGGATTAAAAAATACAACTGCCTGTGCATTATGTATATCATCGTGTAAGAACATATACTTGGGTGAAAAAGACCTGAAGGAAATACAGTAGCATCCAGATAAGAGAGATGTTATAATGGCTGGATTACACATGATTTTTTAATCTGTCTTATTTAAAAACTAGAGGGCCAGTGCACGAAATTTGTGCACAGGAGTGGGGGGGGGGGCCCTCGGCCTAGCCTGCACCCTCTCACAATTCAGGATCCCTCAGGGGATGTCTGACTGCTGGTTTAGGCCCAATCCTGTGGCAGTCGGACATCTCTCTCGCAATCCAGGACCACTGGCTCCTAACCACTCACCTGCCTGCCTGCTTGATTGCCCCTAACCACTTGCCTGCCTGCCTGATCACCCCTAACCACTCTGCCTGCCTGCCTGATCACCCTTAACCACTCGCCTGCCTGCCTAATTGCTCCTGTCCACTCTGTCTGCCTTGCCTGATTGCCCTTAACTGCTTGCCAGCCTGTCTGATCACCCCTAACAGCCTCTGTCTCAGCCCCCACCACAGCAGCTTTATCCAGAATGACATCTGGAAGATCATTCAGCTGTCTGGTCTAATTAGCATATTATGATTTTATTATTATAGATGTTTTGTCACAAGGTTGTGTTACTTTTTACAATAAGAGTGCACTGCTGGTGGGAATGCAGACTGGGGCAGCCACTGTGGAAAACAGTATGGTGTTTCCTCAAAAAGTTAAAAATGGAACTTCCATTTGACCCAGTATTCCCACTTCTAGGAATATAACCCCAAAAATACAAAAACACCAATCAGAAAGGATATATGCACCCCTATATTTGTAGCAGTACAACTTACAATAGCTAAGATTTGGAAACAGCTTAAGGGCCCATCAGTGGATGAGTGGGTTAGAAAACCGTGGTACATCTACACAATGGAATACTACACTGCTATAAAAAAGAAGGAATTTTTACCATTTGCAACAGCATGAATGGAACTGGAGAGCATTATGCTAAGCGAAATAAGCCAGTCAGAGAAAGGTAAATATCACAGGATCTCACTCATTTTTGGAATATAATG
This sequence comes from Antrozous pallidus, assembly GCA_027563665.1. Classification (NCBI taxonomy): domain Eukaryota; kingdom Metazoa; phylum Chordata; class Mammalia; order Chiroptera; family Vespertilionidae; genus Antrozous; species Antrozous pallidus. The sequence goes on from CM050508.1 coordinate 190,690,858, forward strand.
AACAACATAAACTGATGAACAAAAATAGAGTCAGAGTCATAGAAGCATCAAACAGACTAACCTATGAGGGAAGGCAAGGAGTGAGAGGGTACGAGATCAACCAAAGGACTTGTATGCATGCATAGGAGCGTGATCAGTGGACACAGACAGTAGGGGGGTGAGGGCATGTGCTTGGCAGGGGGCAGGCAGCAAGGGAGAGGTCAATAGGGGGAATAAGGAGACTTATGTAATACTTTAAACAATAAAGAATTATTTAAAAAGAATGCACTTTTAAAAAATATTTTTATTGATTTCAGAAAGAAAGGGAAGGGGGGTGGGGAGAGAGAAATATCAGTGATGAGAGAGAATCATTGATCAGCTGCCTCCTGCATGCCCACATTGGGGATTAAGCCTGCAACCTGGGCATGTGCCCTGACCTCCTCTCCTGTTCTAGGTCAGTGCTCAACCACTGAGCTATACTTGCTGGGCAAGAATGCATTTTTAATGGATATAAAGTTAAAGGTAAAGGAGAGGGAAAAGCTTAAATATTCTCCTTCCCACCCACACCCACGGAGGGACATTGACAGACTGAAGTGGACCCAAAGGAGAATGACCAGGATGAAAAGGGCTTTATTTAGTTTATACTGCGAGATGGAAGTTGAAGGACTGTGGGCCTTACTTGGGAAAAGGGAACTGACTCTTAAGGGAATTGTCCTGGGGAGAGGACTGTGAAGCTGATGGTAGCACTCAGGCTGTGAAATGGAAATGGCAGGGGAGCAAACCTTAAATCATTTCTGGCACTTGTATCTGTCTAGAGTTGAGGCTCCCTCCATAGGAGGCACTGAACTTCCTGCATTTGGAAGAATTGATGCAGAAGTTGGAACTTCTAGGGCTGCCTCTCTCTGGGCCACAGACACTCCACCTGCACAGTAGGTGCTGTTCTCTGTGGATCAGTGATTCTCCCCCTCCCTCCCCTCGCCCCCTGGAGGGTGGTGCACATGCAGTTCACAGTAACCATTGCTTTGATTGGTTTTCATTTACTTTTGGAAAATTTAAACCACATTAAAGAAGGAAGTGTTCATTTTATGTGGATCATAAAATGTGGGGTTTTAGAAGATTGACGGTAGTCTAGATGGGTGCTTTGCATGATTTAATATGCATGCGAGTCCCCTTGGGATTTTGTGAAAGTGCCAATTCACATTCCACAGGTTTGGGGCTGTGCTCAACAATCTGCAATTCCAGTGAGCTCCCTGGTGATGCCAGGCCACCGGTCATGGTGTACTTAAGATGATCTCCGATGCCCTCCCACAGCTCCTGGGGCCCTGGCTCTCCAGAATGGCAGAAAGTTGGTTGCTTATGTACAAGTCCTTCGTTCATCCTTTATAGAGTAATTTAATTGGGGAGGGACCAAGTAAGAAGGAAGACCCAGGCATGAGTGAATCCAGACAGGACTTACGAACTGTGTTTTTATAGAAATAGAACTAGGCATTCGTTGTTCAGATTTACATCTTCTGCACATGTTTATCTCTGTGCCAGGACTATTGACCATTTGCAAATAACGCTCTCTTGTCTTCATCATACTTTTATGGCTAATGATGTGTGTTTCATTCTGATCAAGCATGTATTTGAGTAAACATATTTCTCAGTATTTTCGCTCTGATCACTGTCCAGAGCTGTGAACCATTGAAGGAAATCCTGTGTGAGGGAGGAGGATCATTTCTGGAGTCCACCCCCTAACACAGCTTTCTCTGCTGGCCTGGTGGGTGAGCATGTTATCCCCAAGAGTGTCTTCTCTGCCGGCCCAGGGAGTTAGCACGACTCCATGAATCTACATGGGCACGATGGGCTTGCCAATACCATTGATTGCCACTCTTTCAGAGCAGAGTCGTTTCATTCTCATTTCCAGGTATTTGTGATGTTTCTAATTCGATTTATTGAGTACTGCTCTCCACCACCCACTCCTGCCTAGCTGCAGACAGTGCTGTTCTCAGACCCCACGCTCCTCCTGCCCCGGCCTGACTGTGTGGAGGGTGGCTCAGGGCTTACATCTGGGCTCAGGATCTGGGCACCCTGGGCTCTAAGGTGTCTGCTGTGCTGGGGTGTGCCCAGCCCCCTGGCTGGTCCCTGCCCTGCTGGTCCCCAGCAAGCTCTGAGCCCTGGTTCCCTAAGACAGGCCTAGCTCCACTTGAGTCTTACTAGTCCACTTCCCAGCAGCTGACTCTGCTCCTGACTCCTGACTCCAAGTCACACTCAGCCCTCAAGGCCCTGTAGCCTTTAGGCCTTGAGCCTCCAGCTTCACCGCCTGCCCCACTCCCCCGGATTGGATGCTGAACCCCAAACTTTGATTCTTCTCCCTTTCTTCCACCCCATGCCCCTTCCCTCCTCTGACTTGGAGGGTGTTTCATGAGGCCAGCAAGCAGGGAATGTGAGGGGAAGGCAGCTCCAGGGCAGAAAGGGGGGAAGCAGCGCTGAGTGAGCAAGGGTGGGACAAATCAAAAGCAGACTTTGGAACCGTGTTCCTAATAATAAAAATGAACACTTACATTCCTGCATATATAAAATTGATATGCATGTGTCTGTTTTTGTATAAAATGTACACACATCATAGCACATGTATGTGCCTGGCGTTCTTCTAATGCATGTGGCTTAGTGCTCTGAGCAGCCCTGAGAGGGGTGTGTTATTACTATCCCCATATTATGGATGGAAACTGAGGTGAGGAGTACTGAAGTGACCACCAAGGCCACACAACTAGTGAGTGACAGGGGCAGAATTTGGACCCAGGCGCTGGACTTCAGAACTCAGTCTTAGTGAGTGTTGTCCCAAGCTCCTAGCGTTGGCAGAGTGGGGTTGTGGATCCATCTGAACTTCTGAAGATCGCTGTGGGCTCTCCTTCGAATATGCATACAACCATTTTTAAATGTGCATTTAATTTTGAGAGATGGATACATAAACCGGTTGGGGACCATCTTTGAGCCCAGGTTCAGAACTCTTAGCAGAAACTTACATTTTGCTGAGCACTTAGATGTTCTGGGCCCAGTGCTATAGGCTATCTATGTATTACCTTGTTTACTCCTCACAATTCCACGAATTAGTCATTATCACCCTACTAGTAAACAGAGGTTTGGAGTGGTCAAGTCACTGTTCCAAGCTCAAGGAAATAGGAAGCCCTAGAGAGAGACACTAACCCAGGTCTACAGACTCTGAAGCCAGTATCCTGTATGCTTGTACCTGGGCTGACCGAAGGAGAAAAGCAGAGATGTGGGGGGCATGGTTTCTGATGGGTGCTCCTTAATGACCTTGACCCCAGCCCAGGCCTGATGGAATCTGCTTCTTGGCATTGGGGGCTCAATGCCCATCCAACAGAGTTTGCCCCATCTTTGAGGGCAGGAACATAACAGGCTGGGAAGAAGGAAAGAGTCAGGAGACCTGAAGGCAGAGCTGTGCATGGGAGAGAAGGGGAAGGTGTGTTCCAGGAAATCTTGAAGACATTCTCAGAGCAAAGAGAATATCACGTTGGAGGGAGGAAGAGAAGGAGACCACCAGGAAGAGGAGTGTTTGGGGAATAGGGTTTGGGCATCAGTTTCTGCAGTCAGTTTTGTCTCTTTGCTTCTCTGGGAACTATCAGTGGTGGGGTCTCAGAATAGGGCCTTGGAGATCTGCAGAAGCAAGGGTAGGGCTGGGGGCCATAGGGCAGGACAGCCCACAGCAGAGCCAAGGCCAGACACAGTCCTGTGCTGTCCTCCTGTGCCCAGTTGCCCTGCTGTCTGAGATGGGTTCTCATGCTATGTTCATGGCCCTGTCTTCCCCCACCCCCTCAGCCCTCCACCTTCTCAACCACCTTCCCATCTTCTGTGGCTGCCGTTTTTAGCCTGGCCAGCTCAGATGTCCATCCGGAAACAGGGCCCCAGCAGGACTTCCTGCCTTTGAGCCACAGTGTTGAGATGCACAGGCCACCCTTTTGTTACCAGGCATGTGTGCCATAGTAACCCCTGATAGATGCCCATGATGTGCTATTACTTGGTAATAAAATGACTAAAGGTTTAAGGCTTTATTTTTAGTCTGAATCCAAATGTTGCTCCCCAAAATGCCATCTGCAAAGTCCCAGAGGGCTTGGTGGGGGCTCATTTTAGCTTGTTCTGAAATGATCCCTTGTTCTGAAATGGTCCCTTGTTCGGAAATGGTTCTGAAATGGCCCGTTGTTCGGAAATGGTTCTGAAATGGTCCCAGTGCAGTCAGGGACCCCAGTAGAATGTGCTCTGATTGACTTCAGATTCAACAGGGTCAGGAGTTGAGAGTCCTAAGAGCCACATCTGTCCTGCTTGACTCCCCACTGGAGAAGAATCCCCAGCCCGATCCCATTCCCAGATAAGGAAAGGCTTAAAGCCAGCCCCATTGCCCAGCTGAGCCAGCAAGCTCCTCACTGAGAAAATGGGGATAACAGTTCTGACCTGTTGGCTGTGCACATGGATGGCAATAACGGTAACAGGTCGTCGTCAGGCCTCAGAGAGGACCTGTGGGAGCCAGGCCTAAAGTGTGCATGCTCTGTGTGTGGTGGTGGGGATGCAGAACAGTATGGGGAGTTTTGGTGCCCAGTTTGATGCATTTCACTCACCAGGGGAATATGAATGGCTACTACTTATTGAACTCTTACTATGTGCCAGGCCCTGCTCTAAGTACTTTACATGTGTGAACTCCTTGAAGTCTTACATCAAACCATGTGAAATAGTTGTCCCCATTTTACAGATGAGGAAGCTGAGGCACAGGGAAATCAAGTGACTTGTAAGTGGTGGTCCTGGGATTTGAATTTGGGCACTTGGGCCCCTGAGCCCACTCTTAACATTGAGATGGATAGAAACAGTGAGCCGTGGCCCTTGGTGCTAGGAAGAAGCCAGGGCTGTGAGAGAGCCCTGATGAATGCCCGGGTAACTTAAGGATGGGTTAAGGTCAGAGGCCACCTTGCTGCCGGCATAAGAAGATGCAGAAGCCTGGCAGACTTTCTCACTAAGGGACTACTGCTACTGGAGGCTGCATAGTTCTTCATTTTGGGGGGCTATACTTCACATTATGGGATATTTTTAGCAGCATCTCTGGCCCAGTAGCACCCCTTCCCCATTGCAGAAATCCAAAAAATGTCTTCAGCCCTGGCTGGTTTGGTTCAGCGGATAGAGCATCGACCTGGGGATTAGAGTCCTGGTTTCATTTCTGATCAAGGGCACGTGCCCAGGGTGTGTATCACCAGTAGGGGGCGTGCAGGAGGCAGCCGACCAATGTTTCTCATCATTGATGTTTTTATCTCTCCCTCTCTGAAATCAGTAATAATAATTAAAAAATGTTTTCAGACATTGCCAGATGTCCCTGGCCTGGGGACGTAAAGGTGCCCCTAGCTGAGGACCACTACTCTATGGTTAGGAAACATGTGCCTCCCTTCCATCCCCAGATCGCCTTCATGCCTCCCGTTAGGCTTCTGTGCAATTAGATGTCTCCTATTGCAGCAAAGAGCTGGCTTTTCCAGGCTCTGGGGATGCAGGTGGGTGGGGAGGGGGCACTGAGGTGAGGCCTGGCCCATGGGGACTGGACAGTGGCTGCTTTCCAAACCTTCATGGCCTTTTTATCCTGTCCCATTAACAAGATACATGGCACTCCTGTTACTCCATTTCCACAAAGAATCAATTGAAAAGATAAAAAATACAGCATCTGGAGAATTTAAAATTAGATTCTTACAAAAATATGAAGTGGAAGAGAAAGGGAAAAAATAGAAACAGGGAGCTGCATGGCTTGTGCACGTCCTGCATTTGATGCTGGCAGTTGGGCAGCGTGGCTTCCAGAGGAGAAGGAATTCCAGGATGCAGAGCAGGGGTGCCCTGGGGAACCCAGAGAGGCGCCACCCCTAGGGCTCCTCCAGTGCTTCCGCATCCTCAGCCTCTTTGACCTTCTTCTTCCCTTTCTTTGATATGTATGCTTTCATTATATAAATATATTCTAATTATAGTAAATGTGGGAAATCAGACTATTATAAGGAATTCTAAAAAGTCAGCTGTAATGTAGCCACTTTCAAAGAACCACTGATCAGACACCTCACACACCATACATTAACTTGACCAAAATTGGATCGTCCTGAACATCCTGTTTTATCATCACTGCATTCTTTTTCCGCACTTAATTTGTCCTAGACGAGTGGAGGAATCCGGCCTTTCTGGGTCTCCCCAGCCCTCATCCTATCAGCATGTAACAGCTGCATGGCTGTGCAGCATGCTCTGTGTTGGAGGGACATGTAGGGATGATGATAAGATTCCCTCCCACCCACCCACCCCCACACACCATCCCCTACAGCCCTCCCCCTACCTCACCCCGACTCCCTTTGAGTGCTCACAGGCTGTAAAGGGACACAGGACCACTGATAGCCTGAGAGTTGTCACCGGCAGTATCTTAGCTGAGACTTCCTGGAAGGACCCAAGCTGGGCTTCAACTAATCAATGAGACTTGGCTGGAAGGTGGACAAGGGAGGGCATTCCAGGAAGGGCACAGTGGAACCATGGCCCAGAGAAGGGACCACCCCAGGAGTGTTGGGGGCGGGGTCTTGAGGAGTGAGGCTTGGTGCTTGATCCTGCTGCACACATTGAGGAGGAGCAGTGGTTGGAAAGGTGGTTGAAAGCCGGGGCATGGAGGAATTGGGTTTTCCTGGAGGGCTGTAGAAAGCCTTGATCAGGGAAGTAGTATGGAGCTGGTCAGGGTGGGCTGGAGGGGAAAGGCCTTGACCCTGTTCCCCAGTAACTCTCACCATGAACCTCCAGGTCCCTGGAGCTGCAGACCTGTGCTGGGCGCAGCCATTTCAGTCTCATACTGGTACCATGGCCTGATTCCTCCATCCAGCACCCAGGATCATGTGCCTTTGCTGGCCTCTCCAAACCTCTCTGGTCTCTTGTCTTCTTTCCATTTCTTCTTCATCTCCACCCTTCCCATGTCTGTGCAGAGTGAGCCTGTGCACACAGGGTCCTGTGCTTCGGAAGGGTTCACATTGCTTTAATATTCAGCTATCATCTTGAAATTGTTATTAAGTTTTGAACGAGGGGCGTGCATTTTCATTTTGCCTGGGGCCCTACTGACCATGTGGCTGGTCCTAAACACAGTAGAAAGCCTCACTTGGCATTTTACTGAGTCTTCTTAGAGCCCTCTGCCTCTGGGCCCTGCAGGTTTCCATCGCTCCCTCTTCCTTTGAGGCTGCCCTTTGCCCTGGCTCTCAGGCCCGTTCCCACTTGGACTCTTCCCTGCTGACATTCTTTCTCTCTCTGTCTCTCTGTCTCTGTCTCTGTCTGTCTCTCTCTCTCTCTCTCTCTCTCTCTCTCTCGCCCTCGCTCTCTTCCCTTTTTCTGTGCACCTCTCTCACGCTCCCTCTCCCCTGATTCTTCACTGCAGCTACATTCTTCAAAAACAAATGAAAAAATCAGTGTCTTGCACACCTACCCACTCCTTCCTCCTCTCACCCCTGCACACGCCCTCTTTGTCAGTATTCCCTGCAGTCTTATTTCTGACCTCCTTCACAGGATGTTCACACGCCCGACCAGGGGCCTTTTCTTAGCTCACCCTCCTTGTCCTCCAAGGCATCTCCTCTGTTGGGCCTTCCTGGCCTGGTCCTCACCCTCAGCTCCTGGCTCCTATGCTTTGCTGCCTTTCTTCCTTCCATCTCTTCTTCATCTCACAGAGGTGGGGAGACCCACAGGGTCTGCTCCAGCCATGCCCGTGGCTTCTGGCAGCCCAAAGGTGGCCCTGTGAGGATGACCTGATGGTTCAGCATGGTGGGGGGGGGGGGGGGGAGCTGGGCAACTGAACTATCACAGATGAGATGGGACCAGGCAGGGAAGAGCCCAGGGCGGTGACTGATGAGGATTCAGTTCTCAGGGATCTGGGCAGGGGGTAGGAAAGCTAGGATCGGGTGTGCTGCAGTGACCACGTGGAGTTCCACTGTCATTCATTCCCCAAGTAGTCACTGGGCACCTATTAGGGTTGGACACCGAGGGCCACCGTGTAGCGTGTTAATTATAGTGGGCCATGTGTTCACCTTGCAGGGGTGACAGAGGCATTGGGAAAACAGTAGGGGGACAGCACACATGTTTCCATCTCCCCAGTGTAGCCTCTAGTAGGAGAGACTAATAAGTAAATGAAGAAAGAAACTAAACAAATTGATTACAGCCTTTGATAAGCTTTTTGATGGAAAGAAATAGGGTATTAGTATTCATAGAAGGACTTCCAGGGATTTGAGGGGTAGGGCAGGCAGAGCTGAGGAGAGAGGGTACCAGGCAGAGTGGAGGGGAGAGGATGCCAGCCAGAGTGGAGGGGAGAGGGTGCCAGGCAGAGTGGAGGGGAGAGGGTGCCAAGCAGAGCAGAGGGGAGAGGGTGCCAGGCAGAGCGGAGGGGAGAGGGTGCCAGGCAGAGTGGAGGGGAGAGGGTGCCAGGCAGAGCGGAGGGGAGAGGGTGCCAGGCAGAGTGGAGGGGAGAGGTTTCAGGCAAAGTGGAGGGGAGAGGGTGCCCGGACTTAAGGCATACCTAGGAAGTCCCTGCTTGCCCATTTCAGCCACCCAGGTTAAGTCAAAGCCGGTGGCTGGAAACACCTTGACTCCTGCTGATATTGACAGCTCTGTCCCTTTTCTCCTTTTTCACGAGTAGCAGCAAAGTTATGGTAGCAATGTCCTGTGTGCTCGATCCCTCATGTCTCAGGCAGAGCCCATTCCTCTGGTCACTGCCCATTTCTTCCTGTCCTGCCCTGACCCTTCATACTTCTCTCCCAGGGGACATAGCAAGGAGCCCAATCTCCAGATTTGCAGGGATCTCAAATATAGAATAGGATGAAAGCAGGGGTGGGGAGGTAGAGAGGGAAGGGCAGGGCTGGGTTTCATTGCCTGGGACATACACTGATCAGTGCTCAACAGGCAGATGGTCCTAAAGCTGGTTCAGAGTAGAGTTCTCCTCCTCCTTTGCCCCTCTCTCCAAACTCCGAATGTAGCATCCAAGACTTCCATCTTGTAAAAATGCTTCATGTCTGGCAGGAGGTGAAGTGAAAATGCAATTTAGGGCTGAGTGAGGGGGAGCAGGGCCCAGTGTTCTGGGGAAGAGGACTGACTGGACAGGGCAGGGTGAGCGGGGTTGAAGGCCAGGTGTGTGCATTGGGAACCAGGGCGTGGTGGCCTGTGGGCACGTGTGGACTGTGAAGGCTGACACCCCCCCCCACCCCCCGATGCCAGCCTGCCAATCCTCAGATGGCACCAGCAGCAATGCTGTCCCTAAATCCCTGCAGGCTCCTGTCCCATTTGCTTCCATGGGGTAGTCTCTCTGCTGCCGCAGGCGGGTCCCTGCATATTCCTATTCTGATTTCACAGCCTTTCAGACTGTGGCCTGACAGCTAATTCTGTCTGTGCCTAGAGTAGGTCTTGGTTTATCTTTCTTCATAAATTTTGTTTGATAGCTATAGGAACAGAACGGAGAGGATTTGTTTTTATAGCATCATCATCATCTTATTGTATGCTGGCATGCTAACCGCCTCCCCTGTATTAACCCTCTGAAATCCTCACAAAGATCTTCCCAGGCAGGTGCTGTCATTCTCTCCACTTTGCAGACGAGGAGACGAGGATCCAAGAGGGGGAGTGACCTGCCTAGAATCACACAAGTTGTAAATGGCAGAGCCAGGGGTCTGATTCAAGTGTGCAAGCCCTCTGTTCAGACCCCTCCCATGTGACGTGGGACCCTGGGGAGGCGGGGATCTCCCTGCTTCTCCAGCACAAAGGCCATCCTTTGCAAGGGACATCTTAGAGTTATCACCTCCCACTACAGCTGTACCCCTTCTGCTCCTGACTGGGGGCTATGCCTGGCTTCCCCTCCTCCCACTCCCCCAGAGCCCACACCAATCCCCTCTCTGCTGATTTCAGGACAAGCTCGCCAGACACTGGTTGAAGGAGGAAGTCAGGAGCTCCCCTGGCAGTGTCACTGCCGGCCTAGAGCATGGCTCCTCTGGCCCAGCCCCCAGCTTGACTGCCAGTGCTCAGATGTGTGATGCTATAAAAAGCCAAGTAGTGAGATGCAAATCACTCTGATTATTTATGGCCACGCTAGTAAATAAGCAAGAGAGACAAGGTGGGATGTTGTGTTTACGATCTCTGCAGTCCTCGCAGGAAAATCTATGGGAAGTGGAGTCCAGGTGAGCGAGCCTGAGCCATGGTTTAATAAACACAGCCTAATTACCAGGCACTGGGGACGGACAAGCAAGGGGTTGTGGAAGGGAGTAATGAAAAGCCGGCAGCAAGAGCTGGAGGTGGAGGGGCTGAAGGCAGCCTGAGCAGCTGGGTTCTCTCTCCACCCACCTCTCTCTGGCCCAGGCTCTGGGCCGCCTGCTGGTGGGGGTGAGGAGGCACATATCACTGTAATGGGCTGTATGTGTTGCCTATGGTCCTGTCAGTGTGCCGGAATGTTGCTCTGCCGTCCACTACTAAAGCTGAAAAGAATGTCAGAAGGGGATTGGCAAGGGAGACGAGGCGGTTGAGAGTCTAGGAGAGGGAGAAAGGATGCTTTCTGCCGGCCATCAGCCTGGTACTGAAGGTAGCACGGCCTGCTGGCTATTTACCCCATCACTTTTCTCTCACTGCCAGCCCTTGGGAATCTGTGATTAGGATGGAGTCAAAGAGAGAGAGCTGGGGCAGGGGCCAGCAGCACTCAAAGGTCTTGAAGAAAGCAAGCAACCAGGCAGCCAGGGGCATGGTGGAAGTGCTGCTGGCCATTGCCCCCCACTCTCCACCCAGGTCATATCCTCGAGTACCAAATGGGAGTGGAGAGGAGACCCAGCAGACCCCATGGATTCCCAAGCATAGCTAATTGCTTAGAGCTAATACCCCTGGAGCAACCAATGAGCAACAGAGGCAGGCCTCCTCTCCCTTCACTAGAATTACTGAGATTCACGTTCTTCTGCTCCTAGATCCGAAGTCGGGTTCAACTCCATTCACTCACAGTGGCTGGGTTTTGTTGTCTGGGACTAAGACCCCTAGGGGTCACCTTCCTTTTTCTGTCTCATTTTCCTTCTCCCTTCCTGTCTTTCATGGGATCATTTCACAAATAAACTCACTTTGCACCCAAATCCTTAACCTGGGTCCTGCTTTTTGTAGAACCTCAGCCCAGGTGACTAAAGCTACCAGTTGCTAAACAGTTTGATAGATATAATAGCTACTAAGTGTTTACCATGTGCCCAGCTCTATCCTAAATATTTCACCTATATAAACTCATTGAATCATGCCAACACTCTGTGAGTGAGATACCATATTTAATCCCCCATTTATGAAGGGGAGAATGAAATACAGAGTCCTTAAGGAACCCGACCAAAGTCACATAGTTCATAAGTAGCAGAGCCAGGGCGCAAGCCCAAGTACTACTAGCATTAGAAACTATTTTCTTAATCATCATACTAAACTCGAGGCCTTCCAGGTATCCCCCACGCACCTTGGGATTTAGAGATGAACTAGAGATGGCACTGACCTTGGAAAGCATGAGATGTCCATGTAGAAACATAAAGGAAGCAGACAAGTCAGTTCAGTTTGTAGAGATGTGTCCCAAGCAATGAGGGTTTAGATGTGTTACACATGGAGGAATCAGGGCAGACACTACTAAGGAGGTGCCACTCAAACAACATCTTAAAGAAGAAATTGGTATTGGAAGATGGATGGATGGGGCGGAAAGAAAGCAGGCATGGAGGCTGGAGTGTGTTTGCTCCTGAGATCCCCTATGGCTGGAGAGCTCGGGGTGGGTTGGCTTTTTGCTTGTTTCTGTGCTGTTATTGTTTAGGATAGGAGCTGATGATTTATAGGAGAAGATGCAGAGGCTGCCTTATGAAGGATCTTGTCACCACGTCAAGGGGTTGGAGAGCTATCAAGGGGATCCGACTATTTACAGTGCTTCCTGGCCTTAGCAGGTGTTGAATACACTGGTGCTCATTATATTCTTCTCTAGCGTTTCTTGTGCTCCTGAAAGATTCTTATTTGGAAAAAAAACTTAGAAAAATGAAAGCAGTTAGGAGGTAAACAAACCCACACGGATAGTCCATAGACCAGAATCATTATCCTCAGACAGACACTCGAGTCCTCGGAAGATGTCCCCAGGTCTCATAAGCTTTCTTGGCACTAAGGCACAATCAGAGCCAGCTGCAAGCTCCAGGAGTGTCTGGCAGCTGCTTTTACAGTTTGGGTCTAGGACCCAAGGACGTTTACTCTTTTTAAAACAATTATTTTTAAATATGTTTTTATTGATGTTAGAGAGAAACATTGACGTGAGAGGGAAACATTGATGGGCTGTCTCATGCACGCCCCCTACTAGATTAAGCCTACAACCTGGGCATGTGCCCTGACTGGGAATTGAACCTATGACCTTTTGGTGCATGGGACGAAGCTCGACCTACTGAGCCACACCAGCCAGAGCAGAAGTTTACTCTTGTCAGTCTTCACAAGTCCTCTAGTTTAAGCCTGAGGGCCTTTTGGATTGGGTCTTCGTCATACCAGTCATATGTTGACCTGTGTGTCATCAGTGTTTTCATACAAGATATTAAAGATTACAGCACTAACTGTAAATGTGGTCTGCTAGATTGGATCTTGAAACTGAAAAAGGATATTTGTGGGAAAACTGGTGAAATCCAAATAAAGGCTGTAATTTAGTTAATAAAATGCCAATGTTCATCTCTTCATTTTGACCGATTACCATGGTTATAGAAGATGTTAACATAAAAAAAATTGTTTGATAGTATATGGAAACTCTCTGTAGTATCTTTGCAACTTTTCTATAAATCTCAAATTATTCCAACATAAGGAACTTATTATGTAGGACAGAACAGGACTGAGGATTGGTTCTGTCACAAAGCCAGTTGACATCTGTGCACAGTCATTAAGCCAGCAAAGAATCTATCGCATTGTGATAATGTCTCAGTCTACCTTTCCTCCTCTTGTGTGTTTCTAAATGCCTTGTTGAAGCCAGATATTCCATCACATTTTTTATCTTCCCCCGTTAGATCAAAACTCTTTTTTTATGAGTTAATAATATTTTTTTATTGATTAAGGTATTACACAAGGGAGATAAAGTGATAATTTACTTTGCAGAGAGGTTTTGTGGTGTGTTTTTTTAATCAAAAGATTCATTAGAATCTTTTGGAATGGCATATACTTTCTGACTACATTTTAAGAAGTTCATCTATTAAAATTGTATTTTTTCCCCAGGAAATCTCTAAAATCAATGCAGACTTGTTTGCCCAAGGATGAAGGTGGTAGAGCCCAGCAGTGAACATGGAACCATGTTGAACCTGCATGTGCCACTAACTTTTAAACTTCCTTGGAGATTTCCTGTCTTTACTTTGCTTGGAGGGACTCAAGAAGGTGGACTCATGACGAGTCAGTCACCCATGGAAGTGTCCCATTCTGACCTCGCGATAGCAGGGACCATTCAGTCTTTCTTAGACAGGCGACACGGCCAGTTGTCCTCCACTTACATCATTCTAATTGTCCCTCCTGATTAATGAGGTCACTTAAGGTATCAATTATTATCCTGCAAAGAGAATGAATATCAGACTGAAACAAATGCCCATGAACTTGCTTGTTCTATTAAAAAAATAAAGTAATGAGAGATGATTAATGGTGTGTGCCCTGAGAGAAGCAACAGGAAGGGAGGGCAGGAGAGAAAGGTAGGAATTAGCATTTTCTGATTAGGGGCAAAACAGGCTTTTGTTTAAAAGCCGCTTTTTTTTAATTGACCCTCTTCCTTTCAACACCATTGTCTACATTTTGTCTTCACTTTCTCCTTTTCTGTTTACAGCTTATCTCCAGCCTTATCACTCCACCAGGCTGCTGGGGCTGGTGTGTGTGTGTGTGTGTGTTGGGGTGGGGGGTCACCACTGTTCTCCTAATTGTCACATCTATTGACCTTCTTATCTTGACTTCAGTTCCTTTGAAAGTGTTTGCTGCTGTTGAGTTGACCTCATACTTCTTTAAACACTTTCTTTTTCTAGCTTCTCTGATACCCCCAATTTTTCACCCATTCATCCCATTTCACATGTACTGAGCATCTACTATGTGCCAGGCATTGTGCTAGCATGGACTATAAAAAGGTAATAAGCTAGATGGACAAAGTCCTTGCTGTAAATGGAGCTTAGAATCAAGCAGAGGGAGTAGGCAACTAACAAATAAATACATATACATAAGCCATTCAGCATTATAAGGAATGAGCTGAGTTACTGATGGAATGTGATGACAGGGTGTGAACATATGGGGACTGTGATTAATGGGATTCTCCCTGTGAATATGGTACCTCCATCGTTTTGACATCAGTCCCTTAAAACTTGATGCTGCTCTTGGCTCCCATATGCTTGTGTCATCTCAGGGAATGACATAGACATGGGCAGGATTTGGGGGATTAAGGGGTTGAGCTGGATCAGTCTCCACTTTGCAGAGTTGACTGTAAAGATGGCATCCAGGTTGTAAACCCCTTTTCTAAATTCAAGCTGACAGTTTTCTAATTCTGAGACTTCAGGCAGAGAGACAGAATTTAGGAATAAGACAACATTTCCAAATCCAGGGCCATTCACTATGATATGAATGGCACCCCTCAGAGTTTTGCAACATGGTGGCCCTGAAAAGTCTTGGAAGCCAGACCAGTTAGAGATTCAGACACTGGGAGAAAGAACCAGAGAGATTCCCCAAACCCCCCTGCAAAACACCTCAGGTGACCAAACTGTTTCACTGCTCCTGTGACTCCATCTTCTCAGGTCTCCAGGTGAGGGCTCTACTGTCACCTACACATAGCTCTTGTTTGGGTATGAAGATTCAGGTTGATCCTCTGCTGCTCACAACCACTGTCACTGGTTGCTTGTGACCTAGCCTTGCAGGCCATGCTCCATGCTGCACAGTTTATGGTTCTCGCTGATCCTGTTTCCACAGCCCAATTTGACCCTGGAAACCCAGCTTGTGCTGAACCTATCCATTGCTTTGCTCAGAGGGGAATCTGCACTTTGCTTCCTAAGGTCATGTTCTGGAAGCTTCTGTTCATCCTGGTTTCCTGGAGCATGGAAAAGCAGTGGACATGGTGCGCTGTGTGTCCCGGGCCTGGCTCTGCCCTCCAACTGTGTCTGAGAGGCATTACTACTTTGCTTACAAGGATAGGCCGAAGCTCCTCAGCTTCATATCCAGCACCTCCTGGAGGTGGGTGTGTAGCTGCTGTTTCTGGTGATAGTTGCCATTCACCTGGGCAAAGGTACTGCATGATGTAAGTGCTATCTCTAATATGGAGACTCAGACTTCAGACCAGGTACTGTGATCGGAACAGTCTCTGGTGGCCAACAGGAAGTGCCTCATGGTACAAGAACAGGGAGGGATAGACCACCCCATTCTCTTGGTACAGCCTACTTGCCATCTTGAAGACATTCCTATCATCTTGAGCCTCCCAGAACTCTCAGAAACTACCTGCTCCTTTCTCAGGGTGGCTTCAGTGGCCAGAGTCTAAGTGGGCACAAGTCCTCTGGATAGGGAATCTTTAGGAAGAGACACCATTGGCTACTCACTCACTTTTGGACAACTATAGTTACTTTTACTGGCACAAGAAGGATAGAAAATGCAGAGCTCTTCCAGGTAGTGCCAATCCTAGAATGGCACCATCTGAGGATCTTGGTAGACCCCAGCTGATCCATGCAGATCCTTGTGGTGGTTCAGACTTTCAGGGCAGCCTTTTAACAAAAGGAGGACAGCTCCTATTCCCAAATGGGGATATCACTGGCCTGATTTGGGGGAGGTGGATACAGAGGCAGTAGTTTTCAGGAACCTGATGGCCTCTCTTTCCTTCCCCATTTCCATCCCACCAACCCTCCTGACCCATGGTGCTGGAAGCTTCAGCTCTGCCATGAAGCCCAGAGTGGGACAGGGTTTTCCAGATCCCTGTGTTAGCAAATCAAGTCTGCATCTAAGGCTGAGCAGCCTCCAAAACAGTCCTTCTTTCCTGGGGAGGCTGGTAATTAAGCAGTCATGGAAAACACATGGAAAATGATGGTTGTTTCCATTTGTCCTGTCATTGGTTGGAGAACCATTTCATAAATTACACGTAAAGTTGGATTTTGTCTTTCTTCTACTCATGCCATCCCCTTTGCTTGAAATTACCTTTCCTATCTTCCCACTCACTTCTATACTCTATGTATAATTGGCTAATATTTCATCTTTCATGATCAACTCAGGTTGGTATATCAAATTCCCTGGGCACATCTCTGTCATTGCACTTACTGTGTTGCATTATCATTGTGTCTTGAGCAATAATAATAGTTATTAACTCCTACTGTGTGCCTGGCACCATTCTCTAAAACTGGGCATAGACCAGGGGACCAAAATCCCTGCCCTCATGGAATTCACATGCTAATGGGAAAAGTTAGACTTAATAAATAAGAGCTAATGAGATATATACTAGTAGTGTTAGATGGTGTTAAGTGTTATGGAGAATGTTATGGTTTGGCTGGGGATGCAGGCTGTGAAAGAATTCACAACTAAAAGAAAAGATGCAGAAAGGAAGTTAATTTTACTTTCCAAGAAAGGAAAGGGCCAAGTTTGCTAATCAATACAGGGCAAGAAACAAATGGTGGTCTGCTCTTTTAAACATAGGCAGTCGCTAAGCAACAAGGAAGGGAGGCGAATTGGGGGTGAAATTGAGCGCATATTAGGGAGATTGTCTTGAAAAATTAGTTTGTTTGCTTTTTAGTAGACAAATGTCCTATGGGGATGTCTTATCAGTATTTTCCCAAGCCTGTAAAATATACTTAGAGCAAAAGTTTTGAAGAGTTCAAAAGAAGCTTGGTTAAAGGGAACTTTCTATTAACTAGAGACTCCATGGTACAAATCATCCATGAGTTCTGAAAACAGCAGGCAGGAGCAGTGTGCAAGAATGTAACCTTGAAAATAGCTTATCTTGTCTTACAGTTTGAACAGAGGGGTTGTTTGAACCAGAGGAGCTAATAATCTTGGGGTTTAATTATTAGTTTCGTGGTGATGAACTCCTTTAGCTTTTTCTTGTCTGTGAAGCTCTTTGACCTTCAATTCTAAATGATAGCTTTACTGGGTAAGAGTAAGCTTGGTTGTATATCCTTGTTATTTATCACTTTGAATATTTCTTGTCATTCCCTACATAGTGTCTGTCAAGAAATCAGCTGACAGTTGTATGGGTGCTCCCTGCTTTTCTTTTGCTGCTTTTAAGATTCTCTCTTTGTCTTTAGCCATTGGCATTTTAATAATGATGTGTCTTGGTGTGGTCCTCATTGGGTTCCTCTTGTTTGGAACTCTCTGTACTTCCTGGACCTCTAAGTCTATTTCTTTCACCAGGCAGGGGAAGTTTTCTGTCATTATTTCTTCAAACAGGTTTTCAATATCTTCCTCTCTCTCTTCTGGCACCTCCATAATGTGAATGCTGGTATGCTCAAAGTTGTCCTGGAGGCTCCTTATGCTATCTTCATATTTTGTGAATTCTTACTCCTTTTTGCTCTTCTGATTGGGAGGTTTTTGCTCCTCATCTTTCAAATTGTTGATAGGGTTCTCGGAATCCTTTATTCTTCTGTTGAATCCCTGCATGCTGTTTTTTATTTTAGTCAGTGTATGCTTAATTTCTGACTGGTCCTTTTCCTTTTTTTTTCCTTTGGCATTCTCACTAAGATCCTTGAAAGTCTCACTAAGTTCCTTGGAGGTTTATGGAAGATTCTTGAGTAACCTTATAACTGTGGTTTTGAACTCTGTATCCAGTAGTTTGCTTTCTTCTACCTCTTTCATTTGTGACACGTTTCTTTGTTTTTCGCATTTTGGCTGCTTCTCTGTGTTTGTTTCTATGTATTGGGTAGAGCTGCTATGTCTCATTGTGTAGTAGGTGTCCTGTAAGGCCCAGTGATTCAGTCACCTCAGTCACCTGAGCTGAGAACTCTGGGTGCACTTCTTTGTGGGCTGTGATCAGTCTTGTAGTTGAGACTTGATTGCTGTTGGTGTCACTGGGAGGAATTGAATTCCAGGCCAATTGGATGTGAGGACCAGCTGTGGCTACAGTGGGAGAGCTGCTATGCAGGAGACACCCCTATGGAGCAGGACTTGCATCAGTGGGGATTTGATGCTCACTGAGTCTGTCCCTTGAGTATGTCACTTATGGATATGTAGAGTTGTAATCTGGTATGGTCTTACACTAATCACTGGGTACATAGGCTCTTGGGTCTCCAGAGAGCTGCAACATCAGCCACTGCCTGGGGTCACCCTGCAGGAGCTACAGAGAGATCTACAGATTCTTCCTCTTTGATTGGGCTTGGAAGTGCCTAGTTGAGGCCCAGCTATGAAGCAAGACAGGCTGTTGCTGATGATGGGTCTTGGGCCTTTTATTGATAAGGTTGGGGCTCCCTGATCCAACTGTGGCTTGTTTGAGAGATTGTAGCCTGAGCAAGAACAGGCCATTCATATACAATGCATCAGCCACTCCATGCAACCTGGGTGGGGTTATAAATTGGACAAGGCAGGATCTTAGAGAATCACCAGAGCAGAGCAAACAGCCTAGAAATGGCTGCCAGTCAGCCCTACGACCAGAGAGGTCCCAGCATAGGAACAATCCTCCATCTGGGAAAAAGCTGCCCCCAAGTTCCTGCCCCGCCGCCAGACAACCCAATTCCTCCTTGTATTTGTCTATGACCGCCCCCCCCTGCCCCGAGCTTTACCCTGGTCCTGGATCTCAGAGAAAGCAGGACCTTGTAAGTTCAGTTAGTAGTGCCTGCTTTTTAAGAGGAACAACTGGGTCTCCAGCCACCTCTGTGTCACTGAGCCCCAATCCACACTGGTTTTTACAGCCTGTAGTTATGGTTACTTCTTTTCCTTGGCTTCTGGTGTGGGCCTGGGACTCCTTACTCCTCACAGGCGGCCTCTGTAGAGACGATCTCCCTCCCAATTAAAAAAACGGTACACATGGATGTCAGACCAGCCAGTTCTGCACCTCCTGCCAGTCTGTGTGCTTTCTTCTTTACTTCTTTAGTCGTAGGGCTTTCATTCAGTCAGCTTTCCGGTGGTTCTGGATGATGGTGGTTCTTATTTTGATGTGGTTGTGTGAGGCAGCAAGTTCAGGTGTTTACGCTTCCATCTTGGTTCCTCTCTCCCCCAACATTTCTTAGTTTGAGGTGCAGTTAAGTGTTTCGGTAATATTTGCATAATGCTCCATGGATAAAAGAAGTACCTATCAGCCCCATTTATTAAGTAATAAGGTTTGAATAGCTGAATATGTATTTACATCTTAACAACATTGTAGCGTTTGGAAAAATAATGACTATAATTTGAAAAAAAATACCACATTTTTATTTTATCCTCAAATAACCACAACTCTTACTAATGGAATGAGTGTACTTGTCGGCCTCTGCACAGATTTTCAAACTTTGGATTTAGGTTGGACGTCACCACCCTCAAATCCTATTCCACACTGATTTAGACACAGTGCTACTTTTTATCACAACAGCCGCCAAACACCCAGCTTTGTAAAGATACCATGTCATCTCCTGGAATGTAGATTCATGCTGAAACTCAACTACCTTTAGCTAATACTCTGTGTGTCCAACAGATACTGAGTATCACAGATTCCCATGAAAATTTAAAATATCCCTCAAGTGCTCTTGTAAGTTCCTTATAGCATCCTAGGGTACTGTGGCACCTACATTGGGAATTATGGTTTCACTTTGTATGTAGCATTTCCCAAGATTATATGTGCATTTTCTCAGGCAAGTCTACTAACATAATACTGGACAGTGTTCCTTGGAACGTGTTTTGGGAACTGTTGGGACAAAACGTGAAGAGAGAATACTCAGGAATCCTTGTTGCAGTTCTATGGGAAATACTCCTGGGTGCTGACAGAGTGAGTGTGCTTAGAGGATTGGTATTCTGAGCATAGAGTGTTGCTTGTCTGTTTTCAGACCTCAGTAGTTGGTCCTGCGTTGACTCTAGACCTTGTTTCTGAAGCCATGCATCCTAAAAAGTACATATGGACACGTTAGGGCGGCATGAGAACCATCTCTACAGATGTTTGGTTACTGGGATTTCAGGGCTTCTGAGACCAAGAATCTCAGTCACCTTGTGACCAATGTAGCAACAGCATGAGCTCCATGACCTGTCTTCTCTGGCATTTCATTTCCCAGGGTGTCCCACAGAATCCCAGCACACAGGATGCTCTCAGAAAAAGAGTTTATGATATATATCCTCCTATACAATAAAAGGCTAATATGCAAATTGAACAAACAGCAGAATGGCCGGTCACTTTGATGCACACTGACCACCTGGGGGCAGATGCTCAATGCAGGAGCTACCCCCTGGTGATCAGGGCACTCCACCAGCAGGAGGGGCGCTCAGTCAGAAGCTGGGCTCATGGCTGGCGAACGCAGCTGCGGTGGCAGGAGCCTCTCCTGCCTTGCGGCAGTGCTGAGGATCTCTGACTAGCGGCTTTGGCCCTCTAGGGAGCAGGCCTGATTGTCAGTCAGACATCCCCTGAGGGGTCCCGGACTGCAGGAGGGCGCAGGTTGGGCAGAGGGACCCCCTCCAAGTGCACAAATTTCATGCACTGAGCCTCTAGCATATATACCCCTCAAGCACTCTTGTAAGTTCCTTATAGCATGCTAGGATACAAGGAACCCTAGGCTTTCATTGGGTTACGTTGGACTCGACTTACATGATTTCATGGTTATGTCACCATCTCCCATTTACAGTATTTGTAAAAAAATAGGTTCTGTCATTTCTACGTATGTACATATGTGATTTATGATTTTTATTATTTACCACAAGTAAAGGTCAGGAATTGTTATCTTCTAAATTTTTTTCACCGTTTTACTTCATTACTGCTGTGTATGTACTCCATGTGAGTGAAGTAGGTGCTTATGTAGGTGGGTTCCGACCTATGGTGATTTTGGTGAAAATCACGTTACATTGCACTGTAGGAATGGATCTCCATCATTACCCAAGGACTGCCTGTACTTGAGATCAGAAAATCCAATTTTTCCCAGTTTCCCAGTTTTAGAAGCTCCTAATGAAATGCAAATGGGAATTACCAGAGAAAACATGTGTCTGTAGGGTGTATGTGTGTTTCTGTGTATTGTGTGTGATTATGACTAATGTCCATCAATTACCTGCAAATTACTGGATGTTGCCTGTAATGACAGTTCTGTTTTTAGCTTAATGGTTTATGTATCTAACTAGTGGCTGCTCTCTGGTGTAGGGCTGCTGGCAAATCAAAACACTATTTGCCAAGCCTGTCAGTGTGACAAATGTTGCTTACATTGACTCCTTTATTTCCAAGGTCAATTGACATGTCTTTTTTAATATCACTGTTTGATGTGCTAAGAGCCTTAAATGAGAGCCGTTCAATAAAGGTCCAATTTGCTACATTACTGTTTATTCCTGGATAATTCTATATTAGTTGAGCTCTTTAAGATCTAAAGGAAGAAACATCCATGGATTACCCTCAGAAATGGGGATTTATTACGAGGATTTTCAGACTGTGGGGCAGCACAGGGACCATCTCCTAAGCCTTTTGGTTGCCATAGGTTTAAGGGCTTCTGAGACTGGGAGCGTCAGCAGCCTCAGGGCTAACATAGCAGCAATAGCCTGAGCTCTGTGATATGCCTTCACTGGGCATGTTATTTCCCAAAGAAGGTTCCCCAGAACCCCAGCCCATACGCTGCTCTAAAAATAAAAGGATCCTATATAATAAATGAGTAATATGCACATTAACCATCTCTCCATTATACCAACAAGCCATGACCACCAGCCAGTCAGGAGTGAGTATGCAAGTTAACACAACCAAGATGGCTACAGCCACAGAGAGAGTAGGAGGGAGGCTTGGGTTTCCCTGGCGATGGAGGAAGTCAAGCTTTCCACACACCCTGGCTGGCCCAAGCCTCCACTCCAGGCTACAAAGTTTCAATTATAGAAGATAAATAAATCCCAACAAAGATGGTGGCAGCCACAGAACTGAAGAGAGCAGGAGGCTAGGGTTGCCCCCGGTGATGGAAGAAGCTAAGCTTTCTGCACACCCTGGCTGCCCTATGCCTCCACTTCAGGCTATATAGTTTCAATTATAGAAGATACATAAATCCCCCCAAAAGGGCAGCAGCCATGGAGCTGGAAAGAGCAGGAGGCTTGAGTTGCCCCCGGCGATGGAGGAAGCCAAGATTCTGCAGCCCTGGCGTGCCTTGGCCTATGCTTAAGGCTACAAAGTTTCAATTATAGAAGATAAATAAATCCCAACAGAAATGGCTGCCGCCACAGAGCGAGCAGAAGGCTTGGCTCCACTCCAGGCTACAAAGTTTCAATTGTAGAACATAAATTAATCCCAGATACCAGGGCCTCCACTTGGGTTGCCAGGGTGCATGGCCGGCCTGCAAACCACCACAGGCTCCTCACCCAGGCTGCCCCACGCCCCAAGGGAAACCCCCACCCTGATCTGGGACAACCCTTCAGGGTAAACCAGCTGGTCCCCACCCATGCACCAGGCCTCTCTCCTATCTAATAAAAGAGTAATATGCAAATTGACCATCAGTCAAAAACATAACATGGCTGCCCACATGTGGTCAAAGATCCTGCCCCCATGTGGACACAGGATAGCCACCACAAGATGGCCAGCAGGGTAGGGAAGTTGGGAGGAACCAGGCCTGCAAAGGAGGGCAGTTGTGATCACGCCAACAGAGGAGTGCAGTTGGGAGGGACAAGGCCTGCAAGGAAGGGCAGTTGGGGACAATCAAGCTGGCAGGGGAGAGCAGTTGTGGGGGACTCCGGCCTGCAGGGGAGAGCAGTTGGTGGGGGGACCACGCCTGCAGGGGAGAGCAGTTGGGGGGGGACCAGGCCTGCAGGGGAGGGCAGTTAGGGGTGACCAGGCCTGCAGGGAGGACACTTAGGGGCAAACAGGCTGGCATCAATCAGGCTGTCAGGGGAGTGGTTAGGGGGTGATCAGGCTGGCAGGCAGAAGCGGTTAGAGGCAATCAGAAAGGCAGGCAGGTGAGTAGTTGCGAGCCAGCAGTCCTGGATTGTGAGAGGGATGTCTGACTGCCCTGTGGGATTGGGCCTAAACGGGCAGTTGGACATTCTGGAGGGATTCCAGATTGGAGAGGGGGCAGGCTGAGGGACATTCGCGCCCCCCCCCCCCCAGCACAAATTTTGTGCACCAGGTCTCTAGTCTATGATAAAATGGGTAGGGGAGCTGTTACATAATCTATCCCTGCCTTGGAAGTTTATTAGTTTATTAAAAGCCATCATAAACATTTCATGTTTTGTTTTCTGACAATTTCTTTTTTGACCCTGTTAACACTGCATTTCTCAGTTATGTTTAACCAGTAAGCACCTTAGAATATCCTTTGGAGAATAGGCTAATATTTGTACTTTCCAGAAGAATCTGATTGTGCTTATTTGTCACCCGTGTTGGGTTCTCCATGGCCACCCTCAGATTGAGTGATTCCCTGGGAGGACTCAGCATATAGTTGCACTCATGGCTGTGATTTATGACAGTGAAAGGGTACAGAGCCAAATAGCAAAGGAAAGCTATGTGTGGAATGACGTGTGGGGGCAACCAGGCACGAGATTCCAGTAGTCCTGTCGCAGAGGCGTCACAGGATGTGATTGTTCCCCCAGCAATGTGGAATGCCGGCCGCGCAGGGAAGCTCATTGGAGACTCAGTGCCTGGGGTTGTCGTTGGGGCATATTGCACAGGCACCTCTGCCTGACATGTATCAGTGTTCCAGAACCCCAGAGGGAAAGCAGGTGTTCAGTATTTGTACAAATGTTTCTACAAATAGCTTAGGCCACTTTCCTCAGTTCAGGAAAGGGTGGGTTCCCTGAAATTCACATTCCCAGATGCCAGCAAGGGCCAGCCTCCTAAACTGGTCTTTCAAAGGATATCATGTCCACTCTCCAATAGTGGAATATCCATTCATTCTTTCATTCATTCATCCTGCATTTGTCTTCATCAGTTTGGGCTGCTATAACAAAAATTGTGTGGCTGTGGTGACTATAAACAGCAGAGATTTGTTACCCATGGTTCTGGAGGCTCAGAGTCCAAGATCAGGGTGCCAGGGGCTTGAGGGTCAGGGGAACTGTCTTCTGGGTTTCTGGGTTGCAGACTGCCAACTTCTTTTTGTATCCTTACTGGGTGGGTTGCAGAGGGGCAGCAAGCTGTCTAGTAGCTCTTACAAGAGCAGTGAGCCCAGTCAGGAGGGCCCCGCCCCACAGCCACTGCATTCATGGAGTTGTAAGTGGACCTTTAGAAAGCAATCACAAAAATAATAAATATATTTACCCGAGTAAACATCTCATTAGGAATATGATGAATGCTAGCAAAGAATATGATAAATGCTAGTCAGGATGGGTCAAGTCATGCTGTGTGCATTATTCATGTTTTCCTTTTCTGTATTTCCTGATGCTGTGACATCTGGGACCTTTGCTGAACAAGGAGAGACAGCCCCTCCCAGGATTAGCTAATTCTTAGAGCTAGCAAAGGATTCTCAGGGGATGGAGCCTTTCATATGTAAATCAACCAATCCAGAACTCACCTACCTACTTTACTGTTCTTCACTTACTAAACTACTATCCCCTTGCCCTAATCAGCCCAGGGCCTGGAGCCAGACAACAAAGGGTAGTCGCTATACCCTGGAGCCCTCTGAAATTATTCAAACTAGTGCAAGCCTGCCTCACCCACCCCCCTGCTCACCCTGCCTCACCTTTTCCTTCCCCTTAGAAAACCTGAGAGGCTCCTACCCACACCTTTCTCTTGCTCTCCCCACCTCATGAGCCACATGCTGCTCTTTGGCCCCTTGAGTGTGGCTCTTCCACACAAAACCACGTGCGGGCACTCATGTATAGCGTGATTGAAACTTCCTGGCCCATGCACAGAAGTCGGTATACAGCCAGGGCGAGTCTATTTTGAAGAAGTTGCCTTAGAACACTCAAAGGGCCCAAGAGCCACATGTGGCTCCTGAGCCATGGTTTGCCAACCACCGCCCTAATGTTAACCCATGTGGTTTGGGGTGTCCTGGCTTGTGCCCTTCTCTTGGGAACTGCAAGTAAAATTCTTTGCCATGGAAATTACCTTTTGATCTGTTGGCCTCACCATAAAATCTACATTTTATTTATTTATTTATTTATTTATTTATTTATTTATTTATGTATGTATGTATGTATGTATGTACTAGAGGCCTAGTGCACGAAATTCGTGCGTGGGTGGGAGTGTCCCTCAGCACAGCCTGCAACCTCTCTAATCTGGGACCTCTTGAGGGATGTCTGACTGTTCGTTTAGGCCTGATCCTAGTAGGATCGGGCTTAAACGGGCAGTTGGATATCCTTCTCACAATCCAGGACTGCTGGCTCCAAACTGCTCGCCTGCTTGCCTCCCTGATTGCCCCTAACCACTTCTGCCTGCCAGCCTGATCACCCCCTAATCACTACCCTGCCAGCCAAATTGATGTCTAACTGCTCCCCTGCCAGCCTGTTTGCCCCCAACTTCCCTCCTCTGCCGGCCTGGTGACCCCTAACCATCCTCCCCTGAAGGCTTGATACCCCCAACTGCCCTCCTTACAGGCTTGGTCCTTCCCAACTGCCTCCCCTGCTGGCCTGATTGCCCACAGCTGCCCTCCCTTGCAGGCCTGGAACCTCCCAACTGTCCTCCCCTGCTGGCCATCTTGTGGTGACCATCTTGTGTCCACATGGGGGCAGCCTTCTTGTGTGTTGAAGTGATGGTCAATCTGCATATTACTCTTTCAATAGATAGGATAGAGGCCTGGTGCATGGGTGGGGGCCAGCTGGTTTGCCCTGAAGGGTGTCCCGGATGAGGGTGGGGATTCCCTTGGGGTGTGGGGCAGTCTGGGTGAGGGGCCTGTGGTGGTTTGCAGGCGGGCCACACCTCGCAGCGACCCAAGTGGAGGCCCTGGTATCTGGGATTAATTTATGTTCTACAATTGAAACTTTGTAGCCTAGAGCAGAGCCAAGCCTTCTGCTTGCTCCATGGCAATAGCCATTTCTGTTTGAAACTTTGTAGCCGAGATTGGAAGCCTCGGTGCTTGGCTTCCTCCATTGCCAGGAAAACCCAAGTCTTCCTTCTGCTCTCAGTAGCTGCAGCCATCTTGATTGGGGTTTATTTGCATAATTTGCTCCTGATTGGCTAATGGGCATGGCTGTGGCATGGCTTGATCAGGGGTATGGTCAACTTCCATATTACTCTTTTATTAGATATGACTAGGGGCCCGGTGCACGAAATTCATGCACTGAGAGTGGGTGGTCCCTCAGTTCAACCTGCCCCCTCTCACATACTGGCAGCCCTCAGGGGATGTCCTACTGATGGCTCACCCCCGGCCTGTCCAAGGACAAAAGCCTCTGGCTGAGGCTTTTGTCCTTGGGCAGGGGACCTCTGTTAGGGGACCCCAGCCAGCGATTGCTCTCCGATGGGGCCAATCATTAGTTGGCTCCGCCCCAGCTCTGGCCTTCCCAAGGCTGGTCCTTGGGCAGGGGACCTGGGCCAGGAGACCCCGGCCAGTGATCGCCCTGTGATCCAGCTTATTGCTGGGACCCCAGCCAGCAGTTGTCCTGCGATCCAGCTGATTGCTGGCTGGCTGGCTCTGCCCCTGCCTTGGCCCAGGCGCGTCCCAAGGCCAGAAAAAGCCTCTTGGCGAGGCTTTTTTCAGCCTTAGGAACCCAGCGATCGCCCTGTCATGGGCAGCAGCCATTTTGGTTGGGTGTTAATTTGCATATCTGTCCTGATTGGTTTGTGGGCATGGCTTATTGGTTGTAGTGTAAGTACAGTCAATTTGCATACCACTCTTTTATTAGCTAGGACTAGTGGCCCAGTGCATGAAATTCATGCCCGGAGTAGGGGTATTCCTCAGCCTGGCCTGCATCCTCTCTAATCTGGGATCCCTCGAAGGATGTCCTATTGCCGGTTTACAGGGATTGGGCATAAACCAGCAGTTGGACATCCCTCTCACAATCTGCGACTGCTGGCTTTAGCTGCTTACCTGCCTGCATGCCAGCCTGATTGCCCCTAAGCACTCTGCCTGCCAGCCTGCTCGCCCCCAACTGTTCCCCAGCCATTGGCCTGCTTGCCCTCAAACGCCCCCCCACCAGCCTGATCATCCCCAACTACCCCTCCCCCACTGCTGGCCTGCCCGCCTCAACTGCTCCCATGCTGGCTTGCTCATTCTCACTTTCCCTCCCCACTAGCCTGCTCACTCCAAACTGCCCCACCCCCCATTTTTCTCATCACCTCCAACTGACCCCCACTGACGGCCTGCTCATCCCCAACTGGCCCCCCTGCTGGTCGGCTTACCCCCGACAGCCCTTGCCATCCCATCCTGGCCTGATCACCCCTGGTGACTCAAGGTCCCAACCCCTCTTTTTTTTTTTTTTTTCTTTTCAGCACCTTCTTGAATGGAGGCCAAGGCCAGCTGGAAGCAAGTATCTAGGATTTATTCATCTTCTGTAATTGAAACTTTGTAGCCTTTAACGGAGGCCAGAGCAGGCCAGGTTGGGCGGAAAGCTTGGTTTCCTCCATCTCAGGGGCAACCTGGACTTCTGTTTGCTCCAGCTCCGTGGCCAGTCACCATCTTGGTTGGGTTAATTTGCATACTCACTCCAGATTGGCTGGTGGGCATGGCTTGGTGTAGCAGAGTGATGGTTCATTTGCATGTTTCTCTTTTATTATTATAGACTAGAGGCCTGGTACATGAAATTTGTGCATGTGGGGGGGGGGGTTGTCCCTCAGCCCAGCCTGCACCCTCTCCAATCTGGGACCCCTCAGGGATGTCTGACTGCCCATTTAGGCCCGATCCTACTGGGATCGGGCCTAAATGGGCAGTAGGACATCCTTCTCACAATCCAGGACTGCTGGCTTCCAACTACTTGCCCACCTGCCTTCCTGATTGCCCCTAACCCCTTCTTCCTGCCAGCCTGATCACCCCCGCCTGCCAGGGGTTCAGAACAGGGAGGGATGAATAGGTGGGCCACAGGTGATCTTTAGGGCAATGAAACTGTTCTGTCTGATACTATATTAATGGTACATTTGTCAACACCATAAGATGTTCAACACAAAGAATGAACCCTAATGTAAACTGCAGATTTTACTTCTGTTAATAATGTGTCAATAAAGGCTCATCAGTTGTAATAAATGTATCACATTAATTTAAGATGCTAATAATAAAAGAAGCTTTAATGTGGTGTGGCCGGGCCTGGGGGAGGTGGTGTGGGTCTGGACGCCCTGCTGGGTCCAGGATGGCCATCAGGACCCCCGTCATGCACCAGGTTTGCTGGGGCCAGGCCTCGGGGAGACTGGCGCAGGTCGGGACCCCCTGCTGGGTCCAGGGCAGCCAATTGGGACCCCTGCCTCCACCCCAGGTTTGCCAAGGCCAGGGCTCGGGCCAGCGGCACAGGTCCAGACCCTCTGCTGCATCCGGGGCGGGTGATCGGAACCCCCACCACCGCCATCCCAGGTTTACCGAGGTCAGGCCTCGGGGCGGTGGCACAGGTCTGGACTCCCTGTTGGCTCTGGGGCTGTGGTTGGACCCCTGCCAGCTCAGCGGCCACCTTGGCTTGCTGGCACTGTGGCCCCGCCCCTCGTGCCACCCCTCGCCTCCTGCATGCCGCGGCCCCACTCCCCGCTCCTGATTGGCTGGTAGCGTAGCAAAGGTACAGTCAAATTTGCATATTACTCTTATTAGATAGTACAGATGCATTTATTTATTTATATATATATATTTTTTTACTAGAGGCCCATTGCACAGAGATTCATGCAATAGGTCTTCCTTCTCTTGGCTTCCAGCGTTGGTTTTCCTCCAGCACCTGTGACCCAGGCCTTTGCTCCGGCTGGAGTCTGCCATCTTCGTCTTTGCTGTAGACTCCAGCTGGAATCTGCCATCTTTGTCTTCTCTGCAGACTCCAGAGCCTGCAGTCTTCATCTTCACTGCAGGGCCGGAGTGCCACTCCTGTGGATCTCCTCGCCCCCCCTGCCCTCCCTCTCATAGCAGGCATCCTGCCCCTTCTGGCCACCCTGCACTTGAAGCAGTTGGGTGGCTGCCATCTTTGTCCTTCCAATTTGCATATTCCCTGCTGATTGGCTGGTGGGTTAGCAGAGGTATGGTCAATTTACATGTTTGTCTATTATTAGGTAAAATTGATTTCTGAGAGGAAAGGAAAGGGAGAGAGATAGAAACATCAGTGATGAGAGAGAATAATCATTTGGCTGCCTCGTGAATGCTCCCAGTAGGGGATCCAGCCCACAACCCAGGCATGCGCCCTTAACCAGAATCAAACCTGGGACCCTTCATTTGCAGGCTGATGCTCTATGTACTGAGTCAAACCAGCTAGAGCTAAAATCTACATTTTAAAACACAGGTTAAGAAACACTGCTTCAATCTCAATGGCTAACTCACCGAAGTTTTATTCCTTGCAATATTACATGTTCAAAAGAGGTTTGTGCCATAGCTGGTTTGGCTCAATAAATACAGCATCAGCTTGCAAATGAAGGGTCCACGGTTTGATTCTGGTTAAGAGCAGGCACATGCCTGGGTTGTGGGCTTGATCCCCCACTTGGGCATGCATGAGGCAGCCAAATGATGGACTGAAGGGCCGAAGGTTCAATTCAGGTCAAGGGCAAGTACCTTGGTTACAAGCTCAATTCCAGGCCCTTGTAAGGGTGCATGCAGGAGGCATCCAATCGATGTGTCTCTCTTGCATGGATGTTTCTCTCTCTCTCTGTCCCTCCCCCTCCTTTCCACTCTCTCTCAAAAAAAAAATCAATGGAAAAATATCTTCGAATGAGGACTAACACAACAAAAATAAAATCAGTTTTCAGGGTCCTCTGCTTAGTGACTCACTCAGGGACCCTGCTGACAGAGACCCGAGTTTACTGAAGCATGGAATTCAGCATAATGTGCACAGACTCCTCAAGGCTCCCTGCCAGAAATGGCGCACTTCACTGCCACCCACATATCCTTGGCAAGCCAGTCCTGACCTCAGCAAGGAGGGGGAGGTGCCATTCCACCTTGTGCCTGGAAGGAAAGCTGGAGATCCATGAGCACCTGTGACTTCCACAGGGACTTGTGAGAGTACAAAATCAATAGACTGGTCTGGGTGGTTTAGAATATATCTTTCTGAAAATACTATTGAGACATTTGCGATGAGATTTGAATGATGAGAGGGAGTCAATTAGACAAGTGGAGGGGATGTGAGAAAGTGTCCTAAAAAGGAAGCAAAGGCCCTGAGGTTGGGGGTGGGGTGGCAAATTGAAGTAACTGAATCCAGCAGCCTACCAAGGAGGAGGGCAGGGAGAAAGGCGAGGTAGAGTATTTTATCAGACATTTTTAAAGTGCACAATCACAGTGATAATAAGTGGACTTACAGATCCTTTTTATTGTTGTTCTCAAATTCCTCACAAATTCCTTCTTATCTGCACTCTGGGCTGAC
Source organism: Antrozous pallidus (assembly GCA_027563665.1). Taxonomy (NCBI): domain Eukaryota; kingdom Metazoa; phylum Chordata; class Mammalia; order Chiroptera; family Vespertilionidae; genus Antrozous; species Antrozous pallidus. The sequence continues at coordinate 190,721,311 of CM050508.1, forward strand.
CCCTGCTTCTGCCTTTGACCAAAGAAGACTGTAGTACTGGAGGAGCTGGAGCCCAGTGGGGTATAGGGTAGAGAATCGGGCAGGGTCGGGTCATACAGGCTTTGTGAACTCATTAGGGATGTTGGCCTAATCCTAAGAACAATGGAAGCCATTGATGGACTCTGAACTGAGAGAGTGAGAAGTTCAGGGTCCTGGACTTAACTAGTTTCCAAGATCCTAGGTTACTCTAAGCACAGAGGAAGGAGAAAAGGCAAGGTTCCGGAGGAAGTGGGAAAGACAACAGCCTTGATAAAGGGGAAGATGGGTATTAGTTTACATATGTGGCCAGGGTACCTGTTTGTGAAAGCTCTTCTCTGCACCTTTTAGATTCATCAGATAACCGACAGCAGCACTGGGCTCTTGCCTTTTTGCCATCATTTTACCCCATTTCCCTAATAAGTTTGGATTCTACTACTGAAGGATATCTCACTCATTTCAATATGGTAAATAGACCTGTCAGGTAAAAGATGGGCTGGTCTGGAAGTTTTATTTGCTCATTCTCTGACACGCAAACGTGATAACTCCTCCTGACTTGTGGGTCATCAGCTTGTCTGAAATTGATTCCGTGATAACATATAGGCGAGTGAAGAGCGCGTTGTCAGTGCAGCAACCGGGGAATGATGATTCAAGTACCCAGATGGTGAGATCAAGCTTTCACACCCCCTCCAGCTTTAGTGCCTTTGAGGAAGCCTCCATCTTAGAATTTATCTGCCAAGCCTGGGAAATAGCAGAGCAGCGATAAATATCTGATTAGAGAAAATGGCTAGTAAGCTGCAATTCCATATATTGCAAGTGATAAAAATGTAATTGTTTGTTGACAGTGTACATTAGCTCTTCACAGCTTGTGTAAATACAGTACCAAGAAACTAGAGTTTAGAAATCTTCAATGGCAGCTCAAAAATGTTGTGGAACTAAGGGAATAAAATCAACAAGTTCTACTCAGTGAGAAGCATGTCATCCCAGAGATGACTTTATGGGAGAAGCCTTGTGAGGGGTGAGATTCCTCCAGGAAGCTGTATGATGTTGAAGGAAAAGCCGTACCACAGACAGAGTCCGGGAAGGGCACCCAAGGGCATATTCTGCTGGACGTGGGGGAGGAGAAGCAAGTTGCAGCTGCCATGGATTAGGCCCACTTGAAGGAAGAGAGCACCAAGGTCAGCTAGGATGGGGTCTAGAGATCAGATCCCAGATAGAGGTCTGGCCCCATTGGGGACAATTTGATATTTTAATGCTGGTGGCATCTGTCATCAGCAGACATGAGTATCTGGAGGTCGGGGAAAGGTATCTGGTGCTGAAAGCTGAGGAACAGGTGAGAATGGTGGCCTAGAGGCTAAGGTTCTGTTTCTGGTGGTCAGTCCATTTCCAAGGAGCCAGCCAATGCTGTAGGGATGTGTGTGTGTGTGTGTGTGTGTGTGTGTGTGTGGTGGGGTGGGACTTAGGAGTTGGAATGAACAGGAGGCCATTGAAGGGAGGGGCCTGGCAAGGACCAAACGGGAGCTCAAGGCTCAAACTAGGTAGACTGAGTTAAGGTCAGATCTAATGGAGGACTGAGGAGCAGTACAATAGAAAAATGGTGTAGGCCACATATATAATTTTTAAACCTTTAATTTTTAAATAATTATAGATTCACTTGAAGTTTTAAGGATGGTCCAGAGTGGTTCCATGTACTCTCCTAGTTTCCCCAGTAGATACACCTGTCACTATAGTACAGTATCAAACCCAGGAAAGTAACATTGGTGCAGTGTGTGTGTATATGTCCATGTCATTTTATCATGTGAGCTGATTCATGTCACCACCACTGCAGTCAGTACTGCGTCATCTCTCTGGTGCCACATCCTTTCTCTCACTGCCCTGACCACTGGCAGCCATGAGTCTGTCTTCCATCTCTTCAATGTTGGCATTTCAAAAATGTTATATACGTGGAATCATCTGGTATGTCATTTTTTTGAGATGAGTTTTTTTCACTCAGCATAATGCCCTTGAGATCCATCCAAACTGTTATATCGATAACCCATTCCTTTTTATTGCTGAGTAATATTTTATGGTATGGATGTACCTCAGTTTGTTTAGTCATTCACCCGTTGTTGTAGAACAGTTTTGGTCATTCCAGGTTTTGGCTATTAGCAAAACAAAAAAAAAAACAAAACAAAACAAAAAAAAGGCCTAGTATGAACAATCAAGAGCAGATTTTTGTGTGTACAGTTTTCATTTCATTGGGATAAATGGCCAGGAGGTTAGTGTAAGTTAAGGATTTTTGTTTATATTTATGTAGGATATTGGTCTTTTTAAAAGAAACTGCATATTTGCAACTGCTATGCCATTTTACATTCTACCAGCAATGTATGAGAGATCAAGTTGTTCCTTATTGTTGCCAGCAATTGGTGTTGTCACTTGCTATTTTATCTTTTCTGATGATATGTGGTCATACCTCATCCTGGTCTTACTTTGCATTGTCCAAATGGTTAATGATGTTGAATGTTTTTCATGCATTTATTTGCCAACCTTTATCTTCTTCAGGAAAATGTCTCTTTCTGTCTTTTGTTGATTTTTCTAATTGGATTGTTGGATCCTTGCCTCATTTTCAATCTTTGGGAAGAAGTATTGTCTTTTCACCATTAAATGCAATATTAGCTATAGGCTTTTTGTAGGTTTTGCTTATCAAGTTGAAGAAGTTCTACTTTAGCCTTAGTTTTCTGAGAGTTTTTTTTTTTTTAATAATGAGTGAATATTGAATTTTGGCAAGTGCTTTTTCTATATCAATTGATGTGGTCATGTGATTTTTTTTTAACTTTTGGCCTGTTAATATGATGAATTTCATTGATTTATTTTTAAATATTAAACCAGTCTTGCATCCTTAGAATAATCCCCATTTGGCCATAGTGTATAATTATTTTTATATATTGATGAATCCTCATTGCCATTATTTTGTTAAGGTTTTTTGTTTATATTTATGTCGGATATTAGTCTTTAATTTTCTTTACTCAGTCTTTGGTTTTGGTATTAGGTTAACACTGATCTCATCAAATGCACCTGGGAAGTGTTCTTCCTCTATTTTCTGGAAGGAATTGAATAGAATTGGTGTTACTTTTTCCTTATACATTTGATAGAATTCTCCAGGGAAACCATCTGGGCCTGTGTATTTGGTGGAAGGTGAATTTTAAATTATGAAATAAAGTTCCTTAGTCTAGTGCTATTCTAATTATCTATTTCATAATGGAAAATAATGGTAGATTGTGCTTTACATAAAACTAGTCAGTCTCATCTAAGCTGTCAAATATATGTATATAATTTTTCATATTTCCTTATTCTTTTTTAAAAAATCTTTATTTGAGGGCATTCTTAAAGAGAGGAAGGGACAGAGGGATAAAGAGAAACATTCAGTGTGAGAAACATTGCTGGGTTGACTTCCATATGTGCCCTGACCAGGGATTGAACCCATAACCCAGATATGTGCCCTGACCAGGAATCAAATAGTGCACAGGGCGACATTCAGCCAACTGAGCCACTCTGACCCAGCCTTAGCATCCTTTTGATAGCTACAGACTCTGTTGTCCTTAGCCCTGGAAATTTGCCAGTCTAGTAGTTGAAAAATGAGTCCTGTCAATTTAGTTTTCATATTTTTATATTAATTAGATGGATAGCTCTCTGTTTTTATTTGTACCTTTGCCCTTTTTTCTCTTACCTGTATATCTTTTTCATATTGATTTATAAGTGTTCTTTATAGGTTCTGAATACTAACCCTCTTCCTATCATGTATAATATATAATCTTCCCAATTTGCCCTTTCTCTTTATTATGTTCTTTTACAGTTTCTTTTGCTCACCATACATGCTTTTAATTTTCACATAATGAAATCAGTATTTTCCTTTAAAGCCTCTGGGGTTTCATGCTTTATTAATGGTACTCAGTCAGTTTCAAGAAATAGAACTCAAATCAAACTAGCTTGAATGAAAAAAAAAAAAGGACAGAAGGAAGGGAGGCAAGGCAGGAAGGAAGGACAGAGGGAAAGGAGGGAAGAAGGAAAGGAGGGAGGGAGGAAAGATGTTGGCTTATGTAACCAGGCACTGAAGAGATAGATCTCTGCATGGCTGGATCAGGCATCTAAACAGTGTGTCATCGGGTCTCTGTGTCTCACCTCTTCTCACTGTTCAGCTTTGTCTATATCTGTGTGGGATAGCATTTTTTCTAAAGCAGATAGGCTCTGTGTAATGATAAAGAGGCTGCTGGCAGCCCCAACCTTTCATTCTAATGATTTATAATCCAAAAATAAAAGACTTCCCAAGTCTGTAGTCATATCCCATGGAAAGACTCACAATGACCCTACCTGGATGATGTGCCCTCTTCCCTCTTCTTCTTGCCTTAAGCCAGGCCATAAAGATGAGTGATATGCCACAATTGGCTGTTTGCCCAATTCCATGGCTTGTGAGCAGGTGGGGTACGTGTCAAAACCCCTGAAACAACTGCTCCCCAGAAGAACAATGAGCAGGCAGCAACCAGAGCAGTCATCTAAATATGTCACCCCTAGAAAGACCTTCTCTAGTGTAATATAATTTTAAAAATAGTGTATTTCCTTCTAATATGTATGGTTTCATTGTTTTAAATATACGTTATGTGAGAAAGTGAGGGAGACAGAGTCAGGGAAGGGGAGAGAACATGGTGTGAGGTAGGGATCCTTTGCTGGATGTTATACTTGAAGAGAAAATGACCTTGAGACTTACTGGGTCACCCATTTCACAGTTTGATCACTTTTTCTTCTGTTTCCCTCAAATCTATTCTGTATTAATACAAGTCTTGCAAGATTAGGATGGTGCTAAGGGCAAGGGCTTCATCTAGCACAATGGGCATTAATAAATATCTGATTTGAGTTGTTGAACCCAGTACTCATACTCTCCAGGGGATAGCTGGGCCTCCAGATATTCTAGTATAGAGAGGGAACCAGGAACACCACAGATACCCTAGACTACTTCAGAATGGGGGTAAGAGTAAGCCTTGAATTCCCTCCCAGAGCCCTGATGGGTGTCAGGGGAGGCAGGGCAAGCTTAAGATAGGGAACAAAGGACACAGGTGGACGGGAGGCTGCCATCTCCCTGCCACCTGTGTTCACAGTCAGGTCACCTGTGGGGTCAACACATGTGGACACCCAGCAGTGGATAGCTTTCCTAATATATGTCCCCAAGCATTCATGACAGCTTTATTATTTTATCTCTTTAACATGAGGAGAAGCTTTTAAACATGATTCTCTTGTGCTAAACACATTCCCTCAGGTTCAATAATTTTGTCCACTTCACCCATTTCTTTTTCTTCACTTAACTTGAAGGGGAAAAAATTAAGCATTTTAATTTTAAAAGCTAGTACAGTATGATCCCATTTGTATGAAATTATTGCATTGACTCTGATCCCATCTATTGATCCTTCCATCTCTTTCTGTGCCAGCTGTCAAGGATGATCATTTCTAGATTGCACTGGGTTTTTTTCTATTCTGCTTTCCTTTTTTAAAAATAATCAGCACTTATCATTTCTATAAAAGCAGTAGCCTTAATCCTTTTAAAGAATAAGGTGTATGAAAAGAAGCATCAGCATTCTACTACTTAGAGTTGGATATATCTTTCTCAATTTGTAAAAAAATATAGTCTATTGGCAATTATTAGTTGTGCATGTTGTGATGAAATCTACCCAGAGCCTAAAAAGACCTCAGCCAGAAAGGAAGGAGACAGGGAAAATACAGCCAAAGAGGAGAAAAGAGATACCCAAGGGAGGCCTCCAGGTCAGGAACAGCCCATAGTTTCAGGGGAGTAGCCCCTCATGTTTCTGTGGCAGAAGACACCTGGTTTCCATCGTTACTTTCTCTTTGAACACCTTGTACATGACTGGTGTTTGGCTTCTTTTGTGTTCCTCCCTGTGCCTATGTCAGCATTGTGCATTCAGCAGGTGCTCAATAAGTGTTTATTGGATGCACAGTTCCCAAGGGGGTCATCCTCCCTAAATTGCACCTCTTTGTCTTTCAGGCTCACAGGCTTTCAGCTGCCAGCCACCATCGTCAGTGCAGCCACCACCCTCTCTCTGCATCTCATCAGTGACTACGCAGTCAGTGCGCAGGGCTTCCGCGCCAGCTATGAAGGTAGGTGCCCCTCAGCCCTGGACACAGAGGCCTGACGTGAAATAGCCACAGGCAGCGCTGTGGTGCTCCGGGCTGCAGGGAAGGGCTGCTTCCAATTCCGAGCTTGCGCCTGTCCGGACAAGGCTGGCACTGACTAGTAACTCAGTTACTTCAATTGCCCAGGCTGTGTTTCTAGGAAGCTGAGAATTGAAATCACAGCCCAGTGGCAGTGGTTTGTCCTGAGGGCCTGGTAATGTCTACTTCTCTGTCCCCTTAACTGGGTTTTGTTGTGTTTTTATTTTTTTAAATTCTGTTTTGTATTGGGCTTAATTGTATAAGGTATCAGCTTGGTTTTGGAAATAAGAGCAATATCAACCCTAAGTAAAAGCAGTAAAATAAGTCAAGGGGAAAAATTTCTGCTCAATATAGTGATAGCAAAGAGTCAGTTTTATATCATTCAGAGAAGAACAATTGCTACTTTTTCCTTAATAGCATGGATTAGGGTTTCTTGGTTTGAGTTATGCAAATAATTTCCACTTCTCTCAGCCTGTTTAAATATGGTGTTAGCATTCAAATTAACACTAATATCTTCAGATTATACACTATTATTATTATTAACTTTATTACGTTAGTTCAGAAGGTGGTACTTCTGGATCTCTGTCATTTCCCTGGGAAATTTACATCTCATTAATAGGTAATTATGCTGTTCTTGGCTAAGACCCACACTGCTATTTCATGTTGAAATCATTAATGGGCTTATTTTAAGACTGTTAATGATAATTAATAAGAGTAATGACATAATACCCTAGTAAAGCATGCCAGATATTCTAAAGCTTGCGTACTTTTGCCTCCCAGAACTTGAAAAATAAGTGATGCTGGCTCACTCTACCTCTCTGAGCATGCCCTCACCCATGCCTTTCCCTCCCCTGTCTTCTTCCCCCAGCCCCTTTACTTTTGCCTTTCTCTCTTCTGAGCTCCAAGAGCCCTTCTTCTGCCTCTGTAACTGTCTAAATAAACTTTCTTCATTTGAAAAAAGTAGTGATGCTTTCTTGAATAGCATCTGTATTCTATAGCAATGCAGAAATAGAGTCCACCTTTGTCTTGGCAGAAATATACCACTGAAAGATGGCATATCTTACCTTCTTGGCTTAATCCGCCCCTGGTGCTGTGGGGGGGACAGTTTAATGCTTTAACCTGAGCAATTAAAGGATCCTGAGAAAGTCTGTTATTTTTTTCACTAAAGCTTCCCAAGGAGGCTCCAGATAAAGTTCCACATGTCTTTAACTGAGGGCTCCTGAAAAAAACCTACATGTCTTTAAAGGGAGGTCTCCTGAGATAGCCCAATTTCCTTTCAAAAACAACCAGTTCCTCCCAATATTAAACCTGTGATCTTGGTCATCTGTACCAGAACCTCTGGCCCTGAACCCAAACCAGTTCTCTCCAAAGTTTGAGCCACAACTTTCTTTCCAATGGAGATCTCTTCAGGAGCTTCCTGCGAGCTCTCTGACCCTGAGCTCCGTCCACAGTATGTTGGCCTTGGGGAGATGGGCTGTGTTTGGGGAAGGCTGGAGAAATGAGGCAGTGACACCACCATCGGTACCTGCAGGGATCCCGTGTGCTGAGGGGCACAGCTGGGCCCTCGTGGTGGCCTCCTTCAACATTCCTTGGAGATATTTGTCTGAGGTCCGGGCTCTCATGAGGCTTTAAGAAAAAAAGAATCCTATTTACTTGCTGACCTCACTGGCCTCACCCAGGAACAATGCCAACACTTCTCACTGGGCAGAGCAATTCTGAGGTTACATTCACGGGGCCTTTTGCAGCCAGAGGCTCCAGCCTGGACTTCATGGGCAGGGTCTGTAGTTGGGCACAAAGGTTTGCAGACTCCTTGTAACTAGAGGCAAAATTCTGAAGGTATAAGGATGTATGTATTTTTTCCTACGAAGGGTCTGGAAGAGGGATCAACAAACTAGACCTTCTCACTCCCTAAGGGCTTTATCCAGCCGCTGGCTCCTTTTTGTAAATAAACTTTTATTAGAACCCAGACAAGCCCATTTGTTGACATATTGTCTGTGACTGTTTGCATGGATTACAACCTCAGAGTTGAGTTATTGCCACAGAGACCATATGGCCTGCAAAATCTAAAATATTTGCTCTGGCCCTTTATGAGAACTGTGCTATGAAACATAGTAGCCATTAGCCACACAAGGCTGTTTACATTTAAACTAATCAAAATTAAATACAATTTGAAGTTCAGTTCTCAGTCACACTCGCCTCATAGCAAGTGCTCAGTAGCCACATGTGGCTTGTGGCTGCCATCGTAGGCAGCACAGATAGAGAGCATTTCTGTCATTACAGAGAGTTCTGCTGCAGAGCTGAGCCAGAGCTTCCATTAGATTCACAAAGGGCCTGAGTTTCAAACAAGGCTGCAAGCCATTAGGGTAAAATAGGAGCTTATGGGTCCTTCCTCCCACCTGTCCAGCACCTCAGAGGCAGCCCCGTCTAGAGAATGCATTCCACAGGAGGACCAAGGGCAGAAGCAAGGGTCTGTCCTATATCAGCCACATGATGGTGTCAGCTCTCTAAGTCATTGGCACTAAGCTGACAAAGCCTTGCAGACAGGGCCCCATCAATCCCTGGACTGGTGCAAACAGGTTGCTATAGCTGAGGGAGTCCCTGGTTTCTGCCGACTCTACAGTCTGTGTGGCTGCTGTTTGTGTGCTGACCAGCAGATGTCCGTGCTGACAGCGGGGTCAGGCACAGAGAAGCCAAGGCTGGGGTTATCATCAAGCCACATGGATCTGCCTTAGGACTGGACCACAGGGTAGTATGTGCATTTGGAAAAGTGGAAGTTGCACTGACTTTTGGAACAGCCAGAGTAGAGGGGCAAGGAGGGAAGGTGGGAGAAACCAGGAGGGGCAGCCACTGCTGGGAATATTGCTTAAGGTACATGCACCCACAGTGGTTGGCCTAGGCCCTTGCTATTACTGGACTTACCAGACAATTCCGTATTTGGGAATTGGCTGATAAACACTAGCTTCTTGAGCTTATAACTGACCTTGGGCTTTATTGTGGGGGCACAGCAAGAGACAGTTGTCAAAAGGACTGTGAAGATGTGGCTCTCAAGGAAGGAAGTCAGCCCTGTCTTCCATTGCAGAGTTCACCTTCATCATTTGTGCTGAACAGCGGCAGGCAGGCTGCGTAGAAGGGGCCTCCTACTGACCTGTGCTGCCCCACTCAGGACAGCTTCCTTAGAGTCTGTATTCAGGAAGTCACCATACCCATTTCAAAATGACACCTGGCCCTGCACTTGATGGCCCCCATTGGCTGACATCCCTGATAGTCTGCTATCAAAGCGAGTTTGTTCCTTTTTCACCCTGTTCAGGAGAATGAAAAGTGCAGATAAGGAACTGACTGCTACTGGGATTTGGGAGAAAGGTGAAGTCGGGCTAAGAGTGTCAGCTCATAGCTGCTGCTGCTTCAAGGGGAAGATCAAAAAGGCCAGTTGTCAAATCTCAAGAAGATAGGAGATGCTTTATTTGCAATCCCAGGGAGCAAGAGCATGGGCTGCAGCCAAGAACTGGGGGGATGGGGGTCAGCTTGTATTAAGCGCTAACTGTTTGCCAGGCACTGAACATACATTTTCTCATTTAATCCCCATGACAGCCTGGTGGACAGACATCGCTATCTACATCTTACAGATGTACAAGCCGGAACTCAGGAGTTTTGTGTTTAGCTTAAGGCTACTTAATGGTCAGAAATGGCTTTTCTGGTGCTAAAGACTACATTGTTCTCTTACCCTGTGCTCCTTGCAAAACTCCTGGAGTAAGGCAGAGATTTTTCCACCCCATTTCATAGGCCGGTAAACCGGAGCTAAGTCAGCAGCAGGGAATGACACAGGCTGGCCTGGGTCATTTCAGGGAGATAGCAAGAGATATGTTCCAGAGCCTCTCAGTTCAGGTTGCTGGATAAAGTATAGGATGTCCAGCTCATTTGAATGTTTTAATTATTCAGATTTTTAAAATTTGATATTTTTTGTATAAGTATATCCCAAATGTCAGCTGGGATTTCAAATATTATTTATTTGAAATTTAAATTTAACTGAGTATGCTGTATTTTTATTTGCCAGATTTGGCAATCACATTCTTGGCATTGATTCCCCAGGAGTCCTCACCCCACTCATCCCTCCTCCTGACTCCCAGATCTGCCCCTTCCTGCTTGCCCAGCAGGGCCTGCCCATCTAATATTGAGGGTCTGGCCACACCTCTGCCTTTTCAGGGAGTGCACATCTAGACAGCTCTCTGTACACACAGACACACACACACACACACACACACACACACACACATGCACAGACACATCCATGTGCACTTGGGGTTATGCTACATGTGCAGTTCTGTAATCTGATTAATGAGGCCGACATTTTTCTGTGTTAATAAAAGTAGTCCTGATTTGTCCTTCCTAATGACTCTCAGGGAATTAGCCGTCGTGGTTTGCATATACCATAATTATTAAACCAGTCATCTTGTGTGGACATTTAGGTGAAGAATATCCTTGTACATACAACTTAAACCCTCATCTAATTATCTTCTTAGAATAAATTCTTGGAAGTGCAGTTGCTGGGTCAAAGATGGGGTAGATTTTTATGTTTTAATACCTAATTGCACACTGTCTTTAGAACAGTTATACTGATGCACACGTCCACCAACAGCACACAAGAGGGCCCATTTCCCGCACTTGACCTACATTGTGTGTTGGTGAGCTTCAAATCAGTTTTATTGATTAAAGTGGGTGAAAAATGCAGCCTCATTTGTAATTATAGTTTGCATCTCTTTGATGATAGAGAAGGTTGAGCACCTGTCATCACTTACTGGTCATTTGTATATCATTTTGTAAATTGTCTGTCCCTGCCTCTGCCTACTTTTCTTTTCAGGTGTTGGGATTTTTTTTCTTATCTTTTTTGTAAGTGGTTTTGCATATTAAGGATATTAATGTTATGAGTTACCTTTTGATGTGCAGCAGTTTTAATTTTTATGCCAGTAATTTAAAACTTTTTAATTTTTATTTTACCATTGGTGTCATGCTTAGAAAGGTCTTTTCTATGCCACGATCAGATAAATAGCTATTTAAATGCTCATTTTATTATTTCAGAGGGTATTTTTTGTTCCATTTCACTTTTAAATTCCTTTGGAATTCACTAGTGTTTGTCTTGGTTTCCATGAGTGTCTTTCTGTCTCTGATCTGCTAACGCTTACTATGTGTCCTTCTGTCTCTCTCTTTGAGTGTGTGGAAACCTATTTCTCTCCAATTTGCCCTCCTTGTGTCTCTCCTGAGGTTTCTTGCTGCTGTTTGAACATGATTTTTCCACCCCATCCCTAGGCTTCCCCTTCTCCACTCATAGTTTTCAAAGGTTGTATGGGATTATTTCTGTCCCATGCTGATCAGCAGGTAAGCAAGAATTAAAAGCATCCTATCTAATAGAAGAGAAACATGCAAATTGACCGTACCTTTGCTATGCTACTAGCCAATAGGCGCAATATGCAAATTAACCCCCAAGCAAGATGGTGGGCGGATCCCCTCCACCCCCAGCCAGCCCTGGCCCTGGCGGTGCTTCCCTGTGAGCACTGGGGGTCCCAGATCACAGCCCAGCCCCACCCCCAGTGGGCGATCTGGCCCCCTGCGGCAAAGGCTGGCCATGTGGGTACTTACCCGTGGACACCAGGGGTCCCTGATCTCAGCCCAGCCCCAGAGGACAAAGCCATGGTGGCGGGGCCAAGGAAGAGGCCATTAGGGGTAATCAGGCCAGAAGGGGAAGGCAGTTGGGGGTGATCAGGCCAGGAGGGGAGGGCAGTTGGGGGTGATCAGGCCAGGAGGGGAGGGCAGTTGATGGTGATCAGGCTGGTGGTGGGGGGCAGTTGGGGCCGAGCAGGCCAGCAGAGGGGACCAGTTGTGGCAATCAGGCCAGCAAGCAGAGTGGTTAGGGGTGATCAAGCAGTTAGGCAGGTGAGCGGTTAGGAACGGATTGTGAGGGGGTTGTCCAAGTGCCAGTTTAGGCCCGATCCTACAGAGATCTCAGATTGGAGAGGATCCAGGCCGGACTGAGAGACAACCGCCGCCCCCCTGCATGCACGAATTTTGTGCACCAGGCCACTAGTGTCAGATAAATCGCAATTAGATTAAGAGTCCCTGCAGGTTTTTCATCACCTTTGCATTTTATCAGAGCCAGTGCTCTGACATGTTTGTGAAAGAGAATGCATCTCTGAGTGCTAGTCTTGGTCAATTAGATCTATTGAATCATCTACATCTAAAAACAGGTATTTTTTGTTTAGCTAAATCTGTCATGTTGTCATTTTACTTTCAGAATACAGAGAGAGGGCTTCCTTAAACATCAAACCTGTTCTAGTTCATTTACTCTGTCCTCATAGAATCTAGAAGGGTGAAGAATCTTACTTTTGCAAACTCCCTGGTAATCATCAGGGGAGAGGTGGCAGAATACAATGATGAAGACCTCAGGTCCTGAGTTCAAACATATCTGGCATCCAGTCCCATCTTTGTCACTCACTTGCTATGGGATATTAGGCAGGTTATTTTATTTCCTTGAGCTCTGGCCTCCACATATATAAAATCAGGATAATAGTAGTACTCCATAGAGGAGTTGTGACAATTAAAGGAAAAAACACACGGGTTCACAAAACGTGCTCGGTGACAGGGCCTGGCGAACTATCAGGCTCTATAAATGTCAGCCAGTTAATGAAGTCACCTTCATCCTCGCCTTACTTAACTGAGATTCTTTAGGAGATGGAAGGAAAGATACATCAAGTCCAGAGGTCCCAGTGCCAACCCTGCTGCCAGCCCCCTGGCTCCTGAGTTTGCATCAGATCTGCACACCAGTTGTTCGTGGTGTGTCTAGTCTTACAAATAGACTGTGGCTTCTTTGGGGAAGGACCGGAGGATTCTCCATATCCAGTAGCCCAGCACTGCCAGAGAGAGTACCTGTCTGATGGGGATGAGGTCTCGGACCCTGTCACCTCGTGGATGGGAGCTGCTGAGATCAAGACCGGACACAGTCTTTTCATGGCCTCTTTTCTCTGTGTTAGAGAGATGATGGCGTTAGAGCTAAAGATTCCAGTAACACATTCAGTAGGCTGTAGACTGTCTTGCCATACAGACACCTACAGCATACACATGCATGCACATACAAATGAACACAACACTTTTCCATATAATTCAGATACCCTGAAGCCCACCCTTGAGATCCCCTCATCCACCTGAAAAACAGCCCAGACATCACACATAAACTTTGTGGTAGAGATCCTTTCATTAATTAAGCTAATGTTAGTTGAGCACCTACTGTGTGCATTCCCTGATTTTTCATCCAAGCCTTATTTTCAGTCACCATTTGTCTCCTCTCTCCCTATTCCCCCACATCCCCAACCTTGAAGATGATATCATACAAACTCTAGTGTCCTGAACTTCCTCACATTGGGGTGTTCAAAGATATAGCAATGAAGGGGAAGAATCGTCAAGTTGCTAGATTACCTGCAGATAAGGAATACATCTAATTTACTTCTATCCCTGTTCGTTTGTCCATTCACTCGTTCAACAAATACATGTGGCACACCTGCTCTATGTCAGGTCTCAAAGCAGAATTTGAGGAAGGGGACAGGGAAGGAAGAAGAACCCAATTGAGTGTCATTTCTGAAAGAACACCTTGGTGTGCTTTCACCACCTGTGGAAGCTCAGTGATGTCTTCTGTGTGCAAGAACCACAGCATGGTGCAACAGGATCAGACAGATAAAAATGGAGCACTTCATTGTTGCTCTACCAGAAGAGGCAGGCTTGGGGGGAGCTTCAGGACGAGTGTCATTTCCTGGCTTCTGCAGGTGGAAGCAGGGTTGAAGGTGGTCACACCCCTTTGCAAACAGGGAAATTGGGGTCCAGAAATGGATCCCTTCTGACTCATTCCTTCCTGGAATTAGACCTGCTGAATCCTTTTTCCTGGTCTCAGCCTCAGATAATTTCCTCATTTTGAAAGAGTCCCCCAATTCTGGGACATTATACAGACATCTCAAAACTGGGCTAATGGAAGCTATTCAACTATATATATACTGAATATGCAATTTGCACCATTCAGGCCACTGCGGGCCAGAACAGCAGGCCTGGCAAGATCTCCTCAATGGTGGGAGGTGACGAATGTCCATTTCCTCTGCCCAGGAGAATGGTGTACACTTCCTGAGTGAACTTGCTCCATTTCCGTGGCTCTGCCATGGGAGTTGCAGAATATTCCTCTTAATCAGTACTGTGGAATAGCAGATTAATACATAGAGATGTGACATTTGAGACAAATTGGGCAGCACTTCTCAATAAGTGGGGAATCAGGATGAATTTCATATCACGTCTTCAGTAATCCCACAAACAGTTCATCATGCATAGTGATATTTCCCCCTTTCGGGGAGGGTATTAGCATACCTTGAAGATGATATCATACAAACTCTAGTGTCCTGAACTTCCTCACATTGGAGTGTCCAAAGATATAGCAATAAAGGGGAAGGGGCATTTTCAAGTTGCTATATTACCTACAGGTAAGGTATACATCTAATTTACTTCTGCCCCTGTTCCTTTGTTCGTTCACTTGTTCATTCAACAAATACATGCTGCATACCTGCTCTATGTCAGATCTCAAAGCAGAATTTGAGGAATAGGAATGGAGAAGTGGTACCTACCTACAAGGAGCTCTGAGACCTAAAATAGTTGGAGAGGGATAAGAATAGAGGAGCAGGGATTGGAAGAAGGTGGGTTCAAGCCTGGGCTAGCTATGAGCATTGGGCAAGTCTCCCAATCTCCTTGAGCTGCTTTTTTGTTGTTTTTTCCCAGAAGAGAAAGTGTAAGTCCCACCTCAGTGGGCTGTAATGAGGACCGAAAGAGTCAGTGCATGGGCGAGGCCTGGCACAGAGTCTGTATTCAATAAATACCAGTTCCCCCATGATGAGGAGAAAATCGCTGTGCTTCCTACTTGGGTCTGTGCGCATTAGGTGTGAGCTCTGCCATGTCCCTGCTATGTGAGCTTGGGCAAGACACTGAACCTCTGGGCTTCCTCCTGTGGAAAGTGGGATAGCCCTCTCCTGGTTTCCAGGGGTATGTGAGCATTAGTGATAAGGTATGGGAAGCACCTGGCATGACATTTGGCACATAGTAGGCATTCAGTAAAAGGAAGCTCTTATAATAAGCCCTGATGTGATTTGTGCAAGTGAAAAAAAAATCTTTCCATGACAGAACCTTTGCTCAAGCCCTGTGACTCTCCAAAAACAAAGAGTGTCACCCATTTTGTTTTCCTTCACCAGGGCACCATAGTCCAGGCCTTGACACATGTAGGAACACCACAATAGTAGCTAGTGCTTCCTCTTCTAACCTGGATCCCTGCTAGTTTCTGTTGGGTTTTTGTGCAAATTAGCACAAGTGGCCACTCTGAGGGGACACAGCCCTGTGAGCACATGGCATAGTGGTTGTAGTGTAGGCTGGGCTTTTGTTCTCATCATCACTCTGCGTAGGCTTCCCTTGCAGTACTCAACCCAAATGTAGGTTGAGTGGTGGCCTCGCTCCAGAGCCTTTCTCTTAGGATTCAGCAGATCATTAGATTCAGCAAGAATCTTGAAAACTTTCACTTCAAACCCTCTAATTGCTTCCAGGATAGAGTACCAACTCCTTACCTGGCCATAAAGCCCTGGGCATTGTCCCTCCCGTCGCCCCTCCCTCCTCCAGCCACCCTGGACTTTATCCAGTCTTCAGACCCACTGTTTCCCTGCTCACTCTCCTGAACCTTCCCCACTCCACCCTGCTGCTCTTCCTTTTATTCCTTCCAGTGTCTGCTTAACCAAATCAAGGCATCTGCCCCGGTGCATGGACTCCTTTATGTCTCTCTTAGCTCCCTGATGTCTCCTTCCTTCTCATGGGTCACCTACCTGTGTATCTCCTCTTCCTCGTTTGCCTTCTCTACTCCTGTGTCCTGAACTTCCTCACATTGGAGTGTCCAAAGATATAGCAATAAAGGGAAAGAGGTATTTTCAGGTTGCTAGATTACCTACAAGCTGGAACCCACAGAAGCACACCCATTACAAGCTCAGGGCCCGAAAGGAGAATTGACTCACAAGTCAGCCTTTCAGTAGCCCATGTGGTACTTAGAGCAGGTCACTTAACCTCCTGTGACCTCCCCTGTCAGAGAAGAACAATCCTATCTAGTAAAATAGAAACATGCAAATTACCGTACCTTCGCTACACTACCAGCCAATCAGGAGCGGGAGGTGGGGCCAAGGCACCTGCAAAGTGAGAGGTGGCAACAGTTGGAGGGACCCCAGCCCGGGGAGTGGAGCTGCGCTGGCGGTCCAGGCCGGGTCCCACAGAGGGGTGGGGTGGGCGCCTCAGGCCGGCCAGGGTGTGGCAGGGCAGTGTCCACTGCTTCCCAGGCCAGGGCGTGGCAGAGGGGCAGGGCCCCATGGTGTTAGGCCAGCCAGGCTGTGGGTGGGGTGCCTGCGGCTACCTGTGGCTGCAGCCGGCCTGAGTGAGGCTGGCTCAGGTCCTGGATGCCTATAGCTGGCCAAAGGGAGGCAAGCCTGGGTCCCAGGTGTGGGGCAAGGCAGAGGCAGTTAGAAGCAATCAGGCCAGCAGGGGAGCACTTAAGGGTGATCAGACAGGCAGGCAGAGGTGGTTAGGGTTGATCAGGCAGGCAGTGGTGGTTAACGGCGATCACGCAGGCAGGCAGAGGGGTTAGGGGCGATCAGTCAGGCAGGCCAGTGAGCAGTTAGGAGCCAGTGTTCCTAGATTGCGAGAGGGATGTTCAACTGCCAACAGTCAGACATTTCTGACTGCCAACAGTCCGACATCCCTGAAGGGGTCCCTGATTGGAGAGGGTGCAGGCTGGGCTGAGGGAACCCCCCTTCCGTGCATGAATTTCATGCACCGGGCCACTAGTGGTAACAATAACCTCTACTCTGAGGGATCATTCCTAGGAACAAATAAGGCAACAGGTGTGAAGAGTTCCTAACAGCATCTGGTGTGGAAGAAACACTCAAAAAGCAATCACGTGGCCTGAGTCCAGGATCTGACACATGGTAGGTGCTCAATAAATAACGATTCAATAAGTAAGTGGATCGGTGATCATCTCACCCAATGTAAAAGACCCAGACAGGGAAAGAGATTGGCTCAAGGCACGTGGGACCATGTTCTCATTGACTCGAAGATGACCTCAGTTATACATGATGCACCACTTTATTTGATGGACCACTAAGAGAGAAAAAATGCTGCCAATTAAAGTATGACATGCCATTGATTGTAAGATGCACCCTAACTTCAAAGGTATTAAGTTATGAGAAAATGTGCATCCTAGAACTTATGAAATATGGTCACTGCTTAATTGCTTTTGACCGCCCCATAGCCTCATTTGGGATGGGTCCATCAGTCTGACCTCTTCTCAGAACCAGGGCTCTCCAACTGGCAGGGCTCCTCCTTTTCAGCATTCATGTGGTGGCTCACGCTGGCCATGTGATCACTTCTTAATTTATTCTTCCAGCTCTAAGTCTCATTACTTCTCAATTTTCTGCATTGAACTCTATTTAACACCTATTAGCACAGGTCTTCATCTGATAAATGCCCTTTCTTAGGAGGCTGCAGGATGCCCCAGTCTTGACCCCCCACCCCTCCCCTGGCTTCTGTGTCCCTGGCCAGGGAAGCACATAGAACTCAAAGGTCCTTATTTGGGATCACTGCTGCTACCCACTCCCACTCACTCTCAGCTCCTCTGAGAGGCAGGGGAATACCACTGGATGGGGAACCGAATATGATTTCTCCCTTTGGGTGGGGGTTGGGAGTGTCAGAGGATTAGCTTTTAAGTCCTGCTCTGGCAATGGCTACAGCTGTACACACAGCTGTCTCCCTCCTCATGACCTGGTAACCCTGTCAGAGATTCTTTCACTGACTTTTAAGTCCTGGAATTTCAGGGTACACATCCCTTTCTTCCTCGGGGTGACTTATCCCCCACCCCATGAGTTGAGCATCAGTGGGGAGAACAAACAGAAGTATCAGATTGAATGTTCCTCTTCCCATTAATTGATTATTTGGGGGTGATTAGCCAGTGTTTTGAATTATTCTTTCCAGCCCTTCATCAGGGTAGATGACTGAGGATTGAAGCCATTTATATTTCTTTGTGATAAGAGGAGAGAAAAGTACTTCCCGCCTTAGTGGGAGATTCTAATTTGGAGATCGGGTATTGGACCGGTTACATCTCTTTCCTTCCCCCTGAAACGATCACATTAGAGAATAGGAGTTGTCTGCGGTCCCGTGTCCTCATATAAACCATAGGGTCATAAGCCCGGAGCCCCTGGGATGAAGAAAGCAAAGGGGCCAGCACTGGTTGAGCGCCTCTGGCTGCCTAGCAGGGCCTGAGAGCTCACAGACTCCAGCACATCACTGCCTCCGGAGCAAGCTTAGGACCCCATTTTACAGATAAGGAAGATGAGGCTCAGAGGTTATCTATTTGAGGTTATAAGGCACCTTAGGGTCATGCACAAAGGGAAAATCTGTCTGGTTCCAAAGTCCACCTTTCTCCACTCTGTGCTGCCTCTCAAAATAAGTCCCACACGGTTCTCTAAGCTCGCTCCTCCCACCCCTGATCCCGCAGAAAGGAAGAGGCACAGAGAGTCAAGTGGGCCAACACGCTGGACAGTGATTGTAAGAATGATAAGGAAAGACGGCCTTACGGGTGCCAGGTATTCTTCATAGTGCCTTAGTTTTAACATGTAATCTTCACAACATTCCTGTGAGGTAGGTACTGTTACGATCCCCATGTTACTGATGAGGCACAGAGAGGTTAAGTAACCTGCTTGAAGTCACACAGCTATTAAGAGGTAGAATGTGGGTTTAAACCCAGGCAGTTTGACTTGAGTCTGTAAAAATGAATAAAATAATTTCACACAGTTGGGATTATTGAACCCCAATTAAATATTCCACTATAACAGAGAGCAGTGCTCAGCATTGTACTTTAAAGAATCTGACAAAAAGAAAAGAAGCATGAATCTGACTATATTCAAATGCAAAAGTTCTGTACAATAAAAACCATCTAGAAGGGAAAGAAAAACTGGCTTGAATGCTATTGTGCCAGATATGGCAGGAAAGGGTTACACTTCATATTACACAAACAGCCCACAGGCACCCAAGTAAGGAAGGAACCTGGAGCTCACACCAGAGGAAGTAGAGTCAGTGAGTAAATATGCAGGAAAGCTATTCGGCCTTGCTAATAATCAATGTAATGCCAATTAAAACAGTAAAAGGACATTTCATCCCTGGTCAATTAGATGCAAGACACTTGGGAGGCCCTGATCGAATGAATGCTGGAGCTGTTGCAGAGAAACAGGCTGCCGCACATTCTGGTGGCCATGTAAAGCGGTCCTTTGAGAATCGAGCTGGATCACAAGTATCAGGTCATAAAATGCTCATGTCATTTGACCCAGTGATTCCCCTCCTGGGAATATAAGTCAACAGAAGGAGGAAGATATAGCATGAAAGAGTTGATTTCAGCATTATTTATAATAATGAAAAATGGGAAACTGTAAAAATGTCCAACAATAGGGGGATTACTAGTGAAATTATGGTATATGTACCTAGTGGATTTATGCAGCCATTTAAAATTATAAAGGCATTATTTAGTACTACAGGAAGATATTCATGATATTTTCACTGAAAAAAAGCGGAATGAAAATTTATGTCCCCATATTTATGACAACCATGCAGTAGGTCTTACCGGGACAAGGACTGCATAGGAATACAAAAGGCAACAATTGGTATGAGAGGGCAGCGAGATTGTGGGTAGTTTTTTTAACTGTCTCTGTATGGCTGCTTGTTTGATTGTTTGATAGAGCAAATAGGAGAAAATCCAAAATCAAAGACTAAACTAAGATAAACAACAGTGAATTCCTGGCTTATGTGAAAGCTACATAGAGATTTCACTTCACTGTGAGCCAAAGGTCACATGGCTATTAACAGATGTATAGACTCCAGATCTCCAGAGGTAGGTGCATTCAGAGGAAGGGGACCTTCATAATGAAGCAATAATCAGTATTAAGGTGTTTTTGATGGTCCTAGCACAAGAAGTAGGTGTTTGGGGGTAATGACTAAGAGGAGTAATGATCTCACAAAGAACAGTTAAAGAGAAGACCTGGAAGTGACTTGAGGATTTGTCACAGGCAAGACAAATAAATGCTTATTCTGGATTGCACCAGAGAGCAGAACAATGTCCAATGCATAGATGTTGGATATAGGTGAATTTCAGCCAAGAATCAAGAAGAAACTTTACATGGCTTTAATTATCATTAAGCAGGCTGCCTCAGGAGTTAATGCACTTCCCATCTCTGGATGTGTTCAGGCCATGGTCTGAATGCAAACTCAGCCATAGATGCTGTTAGCATACTTCTCAAAATGTGCTTGTGCTGGATTTCATCAGTTAACATCCATCGGCTGTAAGATGCACCATTAGTTTATGTACCACACAGAAAGAAAGAACACTGCCTGTGTTCTAGGACACATACTTGATTGTGGGACTCATCTCAATTTCTGAGCTATTTAAATGTTAAATGTGAAAAAAAGTCAATGAGATGCTACATAGCCTGGTGTGGGGGGATACGTGATGTGTTTTTAGTGTACAGATCTATAGGCTAAACATGGTACATTTTCCAGTCTTACCACAGGTACAGTATGAAAGCAGATACACACACACACACACACACACACACACACACACACACACACACTTTTTCTGCTGAGGATTTCTTTGGTGTGAGAAGATGGGCTGAGCTGGATGCAGGAGGAGCTCCCTAGGTGCCTTCTAAAATTCATGGCAAATCTCACTTGCTAATTCAATGACTGTGATTCTGTAACTCACGACTTTAAATAAGTAACTCCCCATTCATTAACTTGATTGACTTTGATTCTGAAGTGCTTTTCTAATCTCCAGTATTGGCCTACGCCCTGCCTGTCAAACCTTATTAACACTAAGATTGGCACATGGCCATTCCCCTTCTCCCCACCCCACAACTCAACTTTCTGACACACACTCAGCCCTTTTGAGACCCAAACAGGGATCTGTGGAGGGTCTGAGAAGGTATGGCAGCCTTCCCTGGGACATTAGCCTAGACCCGTGATGGAAAACATATGACACGCGTGTCAGCACTGACATGAGTAGCCATTTTTGATGACACGCGGCTGCATGCGGTCGCATACAGAGAAGTATGGGGCCGCATACTGAGGAGGACGTTTCATCCTCGGCTACTGCACGGCCAGGTGCAGTAGCTGAGGATGAAACATTTGCTGTAGTGTAGTGAAGACACTCTGCGCCGGAGGTCTGTAGGCCAAAACAACAGAACTCTGGCACAGAGCTTCTAGTTCTGGGACTTACACTTAGGCCATTAGGGGATCTTTGACCTCACTTCTGGCCGGCAAAGCAGGGAGCAGCGGAATGCAGTGGGGGACACATCTCTGGGAGCCCTGTGATCACCATTACCAGCAATAACCACAGCAACCATCATCCAATCTGTTGTTCTGGGGAGTCGTGGATTTTTAATTGACCATCATTACTGAGATAAGTGAGGGGGAGGCTGGGAGAGGCAAGGGCCTGTTCTGTGGGTGCTGTTTCCCTGCCATTAGAAATAGTTGCAGTCATCTTAATTTATATAAGGCATATCATTTTGTAACATAGTGCAGACTCCATTTCACCACTATTACTGTTGTGCATCCTTATTAACCCCTACTTCTGCTTATTAACCCTGCCCTTTCCTAAAAGACAGTTACATGTGCCATCTTGTGGTCAGTTAGGCTAGTTAACCCCTAATTGCCTGCAGGGCTAACAGGCTATAATTCTATCTTCTATCATTGCCCTCCTGATGAAGAACCCAAAAAATAAAAAACAAAGGTTAAGTAAAGGAAGTGGTAGTAGCAGTAGCCAACCCTTACAAGAGACATGGACCGAGATGTATGGCAAGATAGCATCTGGGCTCAGGTGTTTGTCGACTTGAGGTCAAAATTTGAGAATCTGAAAAGGTGCCATTTGGAGAATCAAGAGGAGTGCCACTGCGAACAGGACATTTGGAGTGCCTGGAACCAAACACTTTTAGCACCAGATACTTTTAGTACCCTGAAAAATATAGCAATGGCTTTACTCACAATTTTTCCCTCTACATACTTTTGTGAGACCTTATTGTCATTGTTAAATAATATCAAAACCAACCAAAAGAAACAGATTGACAGATGAAGTTAGTAGCGCTTGCTTGGGCTTGAAGTGTACAAAATACCAACCTTCAATTGAAGGTTTAGCCAATGAAATTCAGCAACAAAAAAGTAATAGGCAGGTTAGTTAAAGAATTCCCCCTCCCCCTCACTTATCTTTGTTCACAGTACCCCACACAAGTTAATATCAAGACCAACAAAAGAAACCGACTGACAGATGAACAAAGAAGTCACTAAGCAGGTAAGTTAAATAATTAGTTTTTGGTTTATTAAATACAGTTATATATTACAATTATACATTTTTGTTATTTAAAATATAAATATCACAAAATTATGGTTTTTTTCTCAAAGTGACACACCACCCAAATTATGCTTAATTTTTTGCCGAATTTTGACACACTGGCCTAGACCCTAGTGCCCATAGTGCCCTGCTCATGCATCTCACCTAGCTAGTCTATCACCCCTTTCTGAAGGCTGGGGTGGGTGGTGGGTAGGGGTGAGGGGGAAGCAGGAAGCAGCCAAGGTAGTAGAATGAGTTTGTAGTGTGAAACCAAATAGTCCTTACTTAGGTTAATCTACCATTTACTGTAGTTATCTGGAGAATGAATACACTGTATTCTTTCTGTGCCTCAGTTTTCTCAACTGTGAAATGGAGCAGATGCCTGCACACAGTGTGATAACAGCGATGCTCATTTATAGCCATGCCCAATGGGATTTCATTTGCTTCCTCTTCCAAGATACCTTCTTGTTCCAGGATGACAGGAAACTCTTCTTAAATGTCCATGTCTGTCTCAAATGGAGGGTGACATTTGAGAAGAAGCTCTCATTTTTTGGGGGGGGGGATGCGGGGGGAAATAGTGTCTGGAAGACTGTGCTTTTAGCAGCTCCACCTTTCACAGGCAGGAAGAATGTTCTCCCTCCTGTGTTGCACACTCAGCTGTCCTGGTGACCAGCAGGGACCCCACTTAGAGGCAGCACTTGGACTGGCTGGCTTCTGTGAGGCCTCCTGAGACCTTGGTTTCTCATTGTCTTGTCAAGTACAAATGGGAGAAAATGTCCCAAACACTTTAAAGGTTATGAAAACCTGCTGTTGTTGTTTTTTCCCAGCAATCTGTTGATCCATTCATCCATTCATAAACCTGCGTTGAAATCCTACTCTGAACAGGGCCTGGGAAAACACAATAATTACGATACAGTCCTTGACCTTGGACAACCATGATCTATTTGGGAAGACAGATAAGAAAGCTAATAACTGTGATGCATTGTGAACCTGCTTGAGAGAGGAGGGCGTGGGCATGATGGTCGCTTGCATAGGCTCAAGGGAAACAGATCCCTATATGAACTTTGGGGTTCACCATCTACTGGAGGATTTCTGGGTAAGTCAGCAGCACCACCTGACTCTTTAAGATGACAGTTGGCCTGGCACATTTGAAGAGCAGAGATGAGCTAGTGTGGCGGGAGTAGTGAGTGATGGGAGGGTGGGAGGAGGTGATAAACTCTGAGAGGGATGAAGGGACCAATCAGACAGAGCCTTTATATTATGTAAGTGCTTGGCTTTTGATTGAGTGAAGTGGGGCCCATTGGTGGATTTTGAGCAGAGGAAGGCCTGATCTGACCTTCCTTGAAACAGCTGCTGCGTCTGTGATGATATTGAAGGAGGGCCAGGTGGGGGCAGGGAGACTGGCCAGGAATCCACTGCAGTGAAGCAGGTGAGAGACCAGGAGGGACAGGCCAGGGAGTAGCAGTGGAGAGGCTGAGAAGTTGGTCTATTTCAGGTAGAGTTTGAAAGTGGAGCCAACAGAATCAGCTGACAGATTGGATGTGCAGTATTAGAGAGAAGTTCAGGGTAGCTCCAAGGGTGGAACACTAACAACATGGAGCTGCCATGAACTGAGACGGGGAAGCCTGTGGTGGAGCAGGCTTGGGCGTGCAGAGATCGGGAGTTCAGTAGGGACTGTTAGGTGTGAGACTCCTGCCAGGCCCAGGAGGACCTGGTGGGGAGGCAGGTGCATGGGGGGAGCCTGCCTGAGGAGCCTTCTCGGAATGCAGACAGTATTTAAAGTGACCAGTTTAGTTGAGATGACTTTGAACAAGAGGAGAGATGGGAAAAAGAGATTCTTTCTACTCCCTGAAGCTGCATTTGCCGGAGGCTTTCAGAGAAGGCTTTTCACCCTTTTTTGTACCCTTTTTACCAGCTCTCTTCCTCCCTTCCTGTCTTCCTGAGCAGGTGCCCAGCAGGCACTCAGGACGTGCTGACTGAGCAGAGAGGTGCAGTTTCAGGACAGGAGGAGAACTGGTGGGTCCTACCTCGAGGTCCTGAGAGAAACGAGAGAAGGCCTGTGTTGCTGAGAAGACACCCCTCTGGGCAGCGAGGCCTGTGGTGTGTGGGGGTGCTGGGAGGCTGTTGGCAGCAAAGACCAAGGATCATCCACAGCACAGGGGGCAGAAGCTCATCTCTGCCTGGCAGGCACCCACTGCCCGAGGACTATGGATTGAAAAATCCATAGTGGGAATGACAGTGAGTGATAATACTTGAAAGGAAACCCGTGATGTGTGCTTTTAAAGCAGCGATCCCCAGAATGCAGATCTGAGCCGCGGTCCCCGTGGCTGTGCCTTTGGAAATGTCCCTGTTTGCACACAGAGAACAATAGTGAGCCTGTGGCATGGGCTTGGCATGGGGCTTCTGTCTAAAGGCTAATCATTAGATTTTTCTTTTAAAAAAAAACAACCCCCCCCCCCCCACACACACACACATACACATTTAAGAAGAGTCTCCTGTCAAGCGAGGCCTTAGGGACAGACATACAGTGTGTGGGAGCTCCAAGAAAGCCAGGGCTGGTCCTGGTATGGTGAAATGCAGACAGGCCAAGGGAGAAGCAGACGTGTCACCTCTGTTCCCAATCCCTGACAGCTAAGATGAAAGAGCTGCCTGAGATTTGACAATATTTCACTGGCTTCATTTATGGGATTGTGAGTTCTGGTTGGAGAAACATTCATTTATTTAATCATTATTTACCGAGCAACTACTATGTGCCAGATACAATTTGAAATTCTAGGCTTATAGTAGTGAACAAAATAAATGCCCCTATAGAGCTTATATTCTGGTATATGGAGCAGGTAACAGACAAATCAGGAAAATGTAAGTATATCAACATTAATGAATGCAAAGTACACTACAAAGCAGAGAAACAGACCAACATTTTAGATTGGGTAGCCAGGGAAGCCTCTTTGAGAAAGTGATTTTTGTGTGAAAACCAGGAGGTAAAGGAGTGAGCCAAGGAGGTGTCTAGGGAAAGACTGTTGCAGCAGCAGGAATAATAGAGTGTACAAAGGCACTGAGGTGGCCCTGCCATGCTAAGGGAGGAGTAGGGAATGAGGGGATGAGTGGGGGGACATGAATAGGAAGCAGAATCACATAGTCCACAGGGCCAGATGACATAGACCCTGGTAGACTATTTTACAACTAGAAAAAAAGTGAATCATTCAGCCTATATTCCCAAATTTTCAGATGAAGAAACCGACCCCAGCCCAAGCAAAGTGGTTTGTCCATAGTTTCACTGTTAGTAGCTGAACCGGTTCTAACACTCAGTTTCCTGACATCTAGATTATTTCTTTTTCATTCAACTCATTTAGTCATTCATAAAATGTTTATAGACATTTAATTCACTACTGGAAGTAAAAAGTAAACAAAACTGGTGGAAAGGCCCAGAGAACTTGGGTGGAGAAAGGACGGACTCGTGAGAAGATGCCCATGGACAGCATTTAAATTTTTTATTTTGATGAAAGCACTTAGAAAACATTACCCCCCAAACAAGTGCAAATTAGGATGTCTAATGCCAGTTTACTTGATTTCCAGACTTTGGACAGTTTTGACACCAGTCCACTTCCACTCATCTTTACATCTGGAAGTTATTAGACAGGTTATTAGACCAGTGCCCGGCCTCTGGTGGGGAAAGAAGTGAAGCATACAGTAATTTGATCAGGAATTACAGGCATAGTGCAAGGTGGTGGGGATTCTCTGGTGATTAAAAGTAGTCTTTGCCTGAGCCCACACGGAGCTCCCAGTCCAGCTGGGGGACAGGCCAGCAGTCACAGCACAGTGAACAGGGCTGTGCTGGAGTTTATGGGGTCTGTGGGAGCACAGAGGATGGGTGTCCAAACCAGACTTAAGGTGGCTGGGCTAGAGAATGCTTCCTAGAGGAAGCAGAGACCTAAAGGATGAGAGGAAATACCAGGCCTTCCTGAGGCAGAGGGAGATGCAGGAACCAATCATTGAGTGGGTGTTGCAGGCTCTGGCATTTATCCACCTGGATTCAGATCCAGCTCCATTGGTTATGACCTTTGTGACCTTGGGGAAGTCAGTGAACCTCTCTAAGCCTCATTGTCCTCATTTATAGACTGGTGATCACAGTGGAACTAACCTTACAGAGTTATAATGAAGATAAAATAGGAGAATGCAGAAAAACTGTTTAGCCCATTGTAAATGCTCAGGAGATGATAGGCATTATCACTAGAATCCAATGGTAGGGTGTTGTGGACCATAATTCTGCCTGGGCTTTTCCTGGAGGCTGGGCCACCATAGCTGAGTCTTAAAGGAAGAGGGCCAGTGAACCAGGGAGGAGTGAAGGGGAGAGGAAGGCCTTCCAGGCAGAAAAGACAGCCTGAGCCAAGTGTTGGGGCCAGAGGCCAGATGGGGAGTATGAAGAGCTCCAATGTTCAGTATTAATAATCCTATATAATAAAAGGCTAATATGCAAATTGACCAAACAGCTGAATGACCAGTCACTGTGACACGCACTGGCCACCAGAGGGCAGACACTCAACGCAGGAGCCCTGAGCCAGGCTTATGGCTGGTGAGCATAGCTGCTGTAGCGGGAGCCTCTCCTGGCTCTGCTGCTGTCGGACATCCCTGAGGGCTCCTGGACTGCAAGAAGGCACAGGCCAAGCTGAGGGACCCTTATCACCCCTCCCCCCGCGAGTGCATAAATTTTGTACACTGGGCCTCTAGTTAATTAATAATAATTAAAAGGTAAGGAAGGAGTAAGATGACATCTGGACATTTTAGGTGATGGGGAGCCATTGATGGGCTCTTGAAAGTAGGATGTGGCATGGTCAGATATTTTGGAAGATCACTCTGCTGCTGAGGAGAGGATGAATTGGAGGGTTGGAATGGGAGGTGGAGGCCTCTTAGGAAAACAATGCCTCAGTCCAGGTGCAGTCCAGGTGCCAGCTGATGAGGCCTGAGCTGGATAATGGCAGTGGTGATGGGGAGGGAGAGGCGAGACTGGGACTGTCATTCAGGAGTGAAATCAGCAGGACTTTATAGTTTATTTTCAGTGAAAGAGACAGAAGATCTAGAATGTCACAGGAACTCAAGCAGTTTTAGGAAAGATACTCATATTAGATTTGGGAGTTAATAGCTTATCTGTGGGCATTAGTCAGGGTTCTCCAGAGAAACAAAAACAATAGCCTGTGTGTGTGTGTGTGTGTGTGTGTGTGTGTGTGTGTGTGTGTGTGTATTTGTGTGAGCATACAGGTGACCCTTAAACTATGCAGGTTTGAATTGTATAAGTCCACTTATATGCAGAAGTTCACATGTAAGTGGACCTGCATTGTTCAGAGTCCACTGTATTTCCTATCTGTAGTTGGGAATCCACATGTGCAGAGAGCCAATTTAAGTTATGCACAGATTTTCAGCATCTCTAACCCCTGTGTTGTTCAAAGTCAACTGTATCTGTGTGCATATTTACACATATATATATTAAAGTATATGTATATACATATTTAAAAATATATAAATTTAAAAGGAGGAATTGGCTCACATGATTATGAGGCTGAGAAATCCTATAGTATGCAGACTGGAGACCCAGGAAAGCTGGTCATGTGATTCAGAACAAGTCCAAAGGCCTGAGAAGCAGGGGAGCCAATGGTGTAAATCCCAGTCCTAAGGCAGGAGGTGAGAGGAGATGTCTCAGCGCGTCATTGGGGCAGGAGAAAGGCACATTCCATCTTCCTCCACCTTTGTTCTGTTCAGGACCCCAGGGGATTGGGTCATGCCACCCACATTGGGAGGGCCACCTCCTTTACTGAGTCCACTAAGTCCAATGCTGACCTCACCCAGAAAGGCCCTCACAGACACACCCAGCAGTGGTGTTTAAGCTGGGTACCCATGGCCAGTCAAGTGGGCATTTAACATTAACCATCACAGAGTGGTAGTTAGCACCATGAGAGGGCATGAGTCACCAGGGAGAGGCAGTCCCAGAGGGATGTGCAATGAGCAGGGCCTGGAGCCCTAGGAGACACTCGGGGCAGAGAGGGGAAGAGTCTAACATGAAGGGCTCTCTCACCCCCATTGCCAAGGCATGGGCGGGAGGTGAGGAAACAGATGAGTAGTATCTAGACACTTCTGTAGAGACATTGAATGATGAGGGCAGATGTGGGTCCAAGTGAGGTTTGTTTGGCTTTGTTTTTACCATAGGAGAGATGAGGGTGGGCTTAAAAACTGAGAAGGCATTTGCTGGAAAGGAAAGAAAGGGATGGCAAAGTCCTTT
The DNA here is from genome assembly GCA_027563665.1 of Antrozous pallidus. Taxonomy (NCBI): domain Eukaryota; kingdom Metazoa; phylum Chordata; class Mammalia; order Chiroptera; family Vespertilionidae; genus Antrozous; species Antrozous pallidus. The sequence continues at coordinate 190,750,260 of CM050508.1, forward strand.
GTGACTAGTTGAGAAATATTTTTTGTACCTACACCTGTTCTGCTTAGTTCTGTTGAGCAGAACAAGACAATGGAAGAGCCCTGTGGCAGACCACGGGAGACTACCTGCAGGTGGGTAAAGCCCACCTCCCCAACTGAGGCCCTGTTCCTAGCACTGAGGCCTAGCATTGCTGCTCCATTTTAACTGCCAGGACCTTCTGTCCATCCACACGCTCCGGAGGATAGGAGGCGGCACAGCAAGGTTGGTGACTAGGGAGCTGGAGACAGGAACCTGGAGAGAAGATTCTCAGGGCCTCTCATCCTCACTCCTCCCTGGGGGGACAAGTTTGAATTTGACACTTAACCTTTCAGGACCTGCATTTCCTCCTCTATAAGAACGGGGTTAATGCTGATAGCTGCATGCCCGCACACAGACTGTAGTTGGGGAGGTTAATGGGAAGGAAGGTGTGGAAAGATGATGGTCGAAGGAAGATGCACACAGCTGTGGTTTCCAGGTTTCCTGTGCTCTCTTGGAGTAGGAGCCGCTGGCTGACAAGTGCAGAGGACTGCAGCATGGTTCGGAATTCTGATTGGGTTTTGCGTGCTTTATAAAGCATAATTGTTTGCTGGTTTAAATGAGATCTCTAGGTTTTTTCAAAGAGTCAACCAATTTATACTCAAACTGACAGCCATTTTTTGTTTTGTTTTTTCAAGACCACATGCCTTGCTTTTACAGATTATGAAAGTAGTACATGTTCATAGGAGAAAATGGGGGAAATGCATGAAGGCACAAAGAAAATTACAAGCTACTCTGATCTGACCCTCTAAATATGACCACAGTTAAATCTTGCTATTTATCCTTCCAGATGTTGTATGTATATGTGTGCACAGACTTGGAATGATGTATAGTAGTATTTATATTGCTATAATTATTTAACCAACCCCCTGTGTTTTGTTTCCACTTTCCCCTATGATAGATAATACCGCAATGAAAAATTCCGGTACATAAATCACTGGGTGCATCCGATTATTTCTTCAGAATAAATCTATAAGGGCATGGCCATTTCTGAGACTTTTGGTGGGTGGTTTCAAATTGCTTTCCAGAAAGATTTATATTCTTGCCAGAATTGTGTACCCATCTCCTCACACCCTCCCAACACTGAATATTAACATTTTTAAATAATGCTTCACCAATTGGACAGATAAAGATGGTTCACCAACAGGGGCCAGAGGAGGCCAGTCGTGGGCGGGTCACAGGTATCCCAGCAACTGTAGGAATCATAGCAGAACTTATTTCTCAGAAGCTGTTCCATGGCCATTGCCATTTGCCCCCCGCCCCCCTCAGTAAGGACTGAGTCAGGAGGACCTCTTTGCTCTTGTCTCCGAGTGGGCACTCCCAGGAGGCTGAGGTCAGGAGAGAGCATTTCAGGTAGGGGCAGACCTGTCTCCTACGTTTCATCTTGGCTGTACTTCTGGGCTCAGATGCTAGGGCCCTCTTTTGGGTACCACTTGTACACCAGAACGCTCTGTTGTCCATAGAGCCTTCCTCTTTTCAGACGAGATGCAGTCCTTCTGGAGGCGGTGAGCTAGCAGAGGGTTCGTAGTGTCCATACTTGAGCCATTCTAGCTCTCTGGCTCCCTGAAGGATGCTCACTCACCTCCTCATCAGTGCTTGCTTATTCCGTGGAGCTTCCACTCTCTCAACTTGGAGCAGTACCCTGCTCCACCTAGGAATGATCATGTCTGCACCTGTACATGTTTGGAGGCCCATGGGAGAAGTAGAGAGCATGAACTTCCTGAATAGGTACCCAAGAATGAATGGTGGCTCATCCATTTATTCATTCCATCTTATATCGTGCTATTAGGAGAAAAATGAAACTAAACAAGACCAGGTCCTTTTGGTGCCTTCAGGAGCTCACAACCAAGTAAGACAGACAAGCCCATAAAGCAGTAATCACACACCAGGGGATGAGAGATAAGGCCCAGAACAATTGCTTCCTGAGTCTCTGGATGCCCAAGCTGCTCACTGTCTTCTTTTGCTATTTGTACTGTAGAAAAACTCACAGAAGCAGTGTGGGATGGTGAGCTGGAGTCAGGTCATGAGAACAAGGTGAGATGGATGGAATATAAACACTTGACCTGTCAGCAACCCTTGGTTGGAACAATAAGAGCAGATATGAGTAGGGTCTAGAAGCCACAGAACTGTGCAGGTTCACTGTGCAAGTTCACTGTGCAGGGTTCCCCTCCTGGGAGGCAGTATGTTTGTCTCCCAGTTAGGGGTTGAGGGAATCAGGTGCAGCCTGGGAGGACTGTCCCAGAGGTGTCAGGTTTGGCTCAGTCTCAAGATAGATTGGGCTGAAAGGGCAGGGAGCCACAGAAGTATCTGGCAGAATGTGCAAATGTATCTCAGTTTGAATGCCAGTATCAGTCAGTGGGTTGTGGCTGCAAGGACTGTGTGTTGAGGCCACATCTAGAATTGCTGAGAAGAGTGCAGAGATCAGCTAGTGATGTCTGCATGGGAGTGGATGACAGCAATGGAGTATGTTTGCTGTTTCTGTCATTGTTGATCCTAAGTACCATGGAAGATATTACTGAATGGTAGGGAGGGGCAGTATCAAGATAGTCTGCATGATTTCTTCTCCCTGGGAAGGGGCTGTGTGGTCCTCACTGTAATGCATATCCGAGATGCCAGAGGAGCAGGAACCATCCACAGAAGAAAGACTATCCAAACTTAGCAGAAAATTAGCTTCCTAGCCCTGGTGACCAGGTTCAGATAAAGTTCTAGTCTTAGGGGAGCTGTCAGGGAAACTGAGGCAGGAACCCAGTCATATACATCAGGGAACCTATGAGTGCAAGGGAGGCTCCAGCTCAGCAGGCTCCCCTTGGTTCATGATATTGGGTCAGTGGTCACATAGCTAATTTGTACTCTACCTTTTAATGATTTCTTTGCCCCGTTTAGGACCATAAAGGACCTGGGCAAGATCAAGCCTACAGGGGCTCAATACACACACACACACACACACACATACACACACACACACACACACACACACACACACATATCTATAAAATATATATTTATATATACACAAACGCGCGCGCGCGCGCACACACACACACACACACACTAGAGGCTCGGTGCACGAAATTCATGCACGGGGGCGGGGATGTCCCTCAGCCCAGCCTGTGCCCTCTCCAATCTGGGACCCCTCCAGGGATGTCCGACTGCCCGTTTAGGCCCAATTCCAACAGGATTGGGCCTAAACGGGCAGTCGGACATCCTTCTCACAATCCAGGGCTGCTGGCTTCAAACTGTTCACCTGCTTGCCTCCCTGATTGCCCCTAACCACTTCTGCCTGCCAGCCTGATCACCCCTAACCACTCCCTGCCAGCCTAATTGATGTCTAACTGCTCTCCTGCCAGCCTGTAAACGCCCCCAACTTCCCTCCTCTGCCAGCTGGGTCACCCCTAACTGCCCTCCCCTGCTGTTCTGATTGCCCACAACTGCCCTTTCTTGCAGGCCTGGAACCTCCTAGCAGCCCTCCTCTGCTGGCCATCTTGTTCCCACATGGGGGCAGGATCTTTGACCACATGGGAGCAGCCCTCTTGTGTGTTGGAGTGATGGTCAACCTGCCTATTACTCTTTTATTAGATAGATTAGAGGCCTGGTGCATGGGTGGGGGCCAGCTGGTTTGCCCTGAAGAGTGTCCGGGATCAGGGTGGGGGTTCCCTTGGGGCGTAGGGTGGCCTGGCTGAGGGGTCTGTGGTGGTTTGGAGGCTGACCACGCCCCCTAGCGACACAAGTGGAGGCCCTGGTATCCAGAATTTATTTATGCTCTACAAGTGAAACTTTGTAGCCTGGAGCGAAGCCAAGCCTCCTACTTGCTCTATGGCTACAGCCATTTCTCTTGGGATATTTACCTTTTATAACTGAAACTTTGTAGCCTTAAGCAGAGACCAAGGCAGCCCAGGGCTGCCAAAAGCTTGGCTTCCTCCATCGCCCAGACAACCCTAACCTCTGCTCTTTCCAGCTCCGTGACTGCCACCATTTCTGTTGGGATATATCTTCTATAATTGAAACTTTGTAGCATTGAGTAGAGGCCTAGGCCAGCAAGGGCAGGTGGAAAGCTTGGCTTCCTCCATTGCCAGGGAACCCCAAGCCTCCCTCCTGCTACCAGTAGCTGTAGCCATCTTGGTTGTGGTTTATTTGCATAATTTGCTCCTGATTGGCTGATGGGCGTGGCTGTGGGCATAGCTTGATCTGAGGTATGGTCATTTTGCATATCACTCTTTTATTAGATAGGATATGAAATAGGATTCTTGGCAAGTGAGGAGTGAGGTTTTAGGAGTATTTAAAAGTCTCATTTTCTTCCCCCAGTATATCCTCTCCTATATGGACTTCTGCCATCAGAGGTGGCCCCATAAAGTGCCCAAGTCAGGAATGAGCACATGCCCCATCACTGCCTAGGAAGTAGATTGCTCACCCTCCCACAGCCTTTTCGCCAAGGCAGAGAAGCCACTTCTAGCTGAACGTACTTCTGTCAGGGCTCTTTGTGTTTTTCAGGGAATATTTCTCCATCTCAGGTCTCATTAGCTTCCTTATTGAGAGATTGTTTTCCCGAAATAGAGACTCGGCTCATGGGTTGCCCATGGCAGTAGGAAGAGCCACTGATGGGAAGTGGTAGGAGAGTGTGCCATGTCGCAGCCTCCCCACATGCACTGTCTCGAGGGATAACTGGTGAAGGGCCAATAATACAAGACCTGAGCAGCCCAGCCCAGCCTAGCCAGAACTGAGAAAGAGGTATTTGCTTGGGAAGAGGGCGGGAGAGTGAGGATTGGTGAGTCCAGAACCAGTTAGGGTGCCCAGCCCTTTCTCAGAAGCCACCAAGCTCCAGGTATGGAGAGTGGGAATTGTAGAATTGAATGGGGTTGAGGTTGTATTTGCCCAGGTCACAGCAATACCTGGGCCCCTTAGACCTTCCCTTCTTGAAAAGCCCCAAGGAAAGCTTATGTCTCCTTGATTCTCAGATGCATTCTCTGCTCTCCTACACTCCACCCAATAGTTTAACCTTCTGAAATAGACAGATCTTAAAAACAACCAACAAATGCAGTTCATGTGTATTTTTTCTTTTTCCAAAGCTCGAATTAAATTGACAGTAGATGTCATCATTGATGGCATACCTGAGTCAAGGCTATATGGTGCGAATATGAAGGATGAAGCTGGCAAAGAAGGCCCTGGTTATTAGATAAAGCTGCTCCAAACGTTCTGATGAGCTGGCTGGATTCCAGTGAGAATGTCTTTAATTCACTTACTCCCATGATTCCTTTGGTGGTTTATGAGAGAAAGTAAACAACAACAACAACAACAAAACCACCAAAAAACAGGCATGGGGAATTACTGGGTTAGGTTCCAAGGAAGTTCAAAGTGTGGATGTGGATGGCTTCAGGAACAGCTGGCCCCAGCATTGCTGGGGCTCTCTCCATTATTGAGCCTCTACTTTACCTCCCTTATGTGGCAACTAGATGGCTTCTGGGAGTTTTTGGGCTTATACGATCTTGGAGAATGAGAGACATCCCATTTCTCCCAATAACCAGATGGAATCCATATGGAAAAATTATTACTAGCCATGCTTGGGTCATGTAATGTTCCCAAGAGAAGTCACAGTGAGCTGGAGGTGAAATGCCGTATTGATGAGCTAGAAGGCAGCAGGTGGTGGTTTGATTGACAGTCTGCACAGAGCCACATGGAATGGAAGTGGGGCAGTTCTCCCAGGGTCAGATACAAGCTATAGCTGTCCTCCTTTGGGTCAGCCCAAAGGCCTATAATCAGAGTTCTTTCACTCAGAGTTTAATCTGAGACTTGACTCTTACAGCTCTGTTTGAGGAAAGGCCAATCTAGAATAGCCCATTGGAGTGACAGGTAGAATGTAGCTCTGTTTCACTGCCCAGTTGAGGGGGCTACCTCTGGGCAGTTCCCCACAGAGGGGACCTGGGACAAAATAGCTGGAGCAGCTGAGGGCAGCCTTAGCCACACGGACAGGGAAGGAAGAGGCAGAGGAGAGACTGCATCCTTTGTGAAGATAATGCATGAGCTGCTTAGCTCAGTGCGGGGCACCTGGTGCCCAATCAATAAATGGTAGCTATTATTATTAGCCATTAGGGATCATCCCTCAGCGCCTGCAGTCTGGGCATGATGGATGCAAGCTGTGTTTGTGTAATGGGGATTATTTATTAGTCACCTTGTAAAAAGCAATGACAGAAAGGAACAAAACTCTGTTACCACAGAGGGATCTTATCTCGTGGAAATCAAAGCCTCTGTTTTTCCACTAGAAACGAGCACTTGTCTTCAGAGATTAAATCCAGTTCCTCTGTTAGCATCTAAAGGGGAAGAAGGAAATGTAATTCTCACAGGTCTCAGCACTGCTTTGAGGGTAATTCTTTTTCAGTCCCTAAGTACCTGGGAGAAGGGCATGCGCGAGCACATGTGCATGTATGTGTTTCTGGGGATAGACTGGGGGGAAGGGAAGTTGCAGAAGAGAAGGGGTTGATATGGAAAGAAAGGCAGGAGTGTCCCGTTGGAATTCATTTGAGCCTTGGCCCCAGCTTTTCTACCTTTACAGGCTCAGGGCCAGACCCAGAGGTAGTGTTTCTATAGGCGGAGAGGCAAAACCACCCTGACGATTCCCCACTTTCCACCCCCTCCCAGCCACATGTGCATTCTGCTGCCTCACCTTGCCCACTGCTGGCCTGGGGCCCATTTTACAAAACTGTGGTCCATTCCCCATTGTCATCTAGGGACATATACTGTTTAAGAACTACTTAAATATTTTAAATGTTTAAATTTTTTTCCCAGCTAACAGATGTAGCAAGAACATATTTATGTGGCAATACTCATACAACAGTTCAGAGTGGCCACAGAATCCCCATGCACGAGATTAGGTCCTTTGCTAATTGCATGTTTAATAACAGCTCTGCCTCACAACAGTTGAAGACCTAAAGACAGCAATCAGCCGCTGTTCACTAAAGAACATGGAGACATTTTAAATTTATGTGGCGAACAGGAGGGAGCATACAAATCACTTCTTATTAGCATGCAGTGAGACTCCGTGGCTGCTCCGAACATAACATTTATAAGCACTTACATTCCTTGCCCTTTATGGTCATTATCTTATTCCTCCAAACTATTCTCTAAGGTTGGCACCACAGACTATTACTGTCCCTATGTTACAGGAGAGGAAACTGAGGCACCAAGAGATTAATAGACTAGGGGGGCCTTGAACTCAGATAGCCTAAAGAGCTGGTGCCTGCCACTGCTATAAGGAGAGACCTGGTATCGATCCTCCACATCAGCTTGTAAAAAGGAATCACGATTTTACTCTTTTTAAATGATTTGTGTCTATTATAAACATTAAAGAGATACAGCACACTTGTAAATGCAAAATTTCACCAATCCAAAAGTAAATCATTGTTAACATTGCCATCTAGCTACCCACGGAGATAACAAGCTAATGGAAGAAAGAATTTTAGAAAAAAAATTTGATTGCTACATGCTATTGGTTTTATGTTTACATTTGGAAAAATTTACTTTAATTCAACAGTGGTGACGAATTGAAGGAATTACTGAACTTCAGATACATATACATTAATTCCTAAAATATTTCTCTTAAGCTAAAAACAAAGATAAAAGGACACAGGTTGGGAAATTTGTCATTATTCTTTCTATTGTTTTTGTTTTTGCTTTATTTTATGAACCTTGAAAGAGAAGGAGGTTAGTGTATTTATACGTGTTCTCATTCCCTCAACGTCTTTTTCCTGGGTAAAATTTTAAAAATATTTTTACCTGACAAGGTCTATAACTATATTCTGTCTGTACAATTGTTCTCTCAGTTGTGTTATCTTGGCTTCCAATTTATAAAAGGATTTAACACTTACCACCAGTCTTCTCACCATAGATTTTATGTTGCAGAGGTCTGTATTTTGATTGATCTCTTGGTTGGCTGAAGTTCACTGTCAAATACTTTTAACACAAAGGGCTCATGGGTGTTGTATTCTCTGAATTCCTACATGTTGTGTAAATACTTAAATGACGACTTCACTGGGTATACAATTCTTAACTGTAATTCTCCTGAGAGGATGACTGCATTGATCTAGAACTAATCAGACCTACTTCTTTGTTGGTGAGCTTGAGTTTTCTGCCTGGAAGCCCATATGATTCATCCTTTTTCCTTGAAATTTTATAACTTCTCCAGAATGTCTTTCTGTATTTCTGAGACATCAGGTGCTCTTTTAATCTTCAGATTTAACTTCCTCTATTTCAGGATGTTTTCAGTGATTATATCTTTATATATTTTTCTCTATGGATGTGTGGGTCTTTTTGTCAGTATTCTGATCTTCTCTATAATCGTGTGTATTTTATCTTTTCCATTTGATTATTTAAGTTTCTCAGATTTGCCTGCCAAGTTTCTCTTATGGGTTTTCAGACATAATTCATTTCTCATCGTTCTCCTCCTCCTCCTCCTCCTTCCTTTCCTCCTCCTTTAATTGCTTTCACTGTGATCTTTTTTTCTTTACCCTGATCTGCATGCTCACCTTTCATGTCTTTTATCTTTTAATTTCCCTTTTCAATTCTCAAAATTCTTCTTTGAACTTCTTTTTTAAAAATCTATAATTTCTTTGAGTCTAGAGAACCATGTTTTGCTGAACTCATATTGTTTCCTTTGATAATTTCTTCTGAGGTATATTTCCCATAGCCTTTGACTTTACTAATTTCTTTCTCTTTTAAAAAATTTGTTATTTCTATTTGTACTTCACTGAGTAGTTTTTTACTAATTATCTCTCTCTCTCTCTCTCTCTTTTTATCAAATCAAATATTTGCTAAAGAATAGTGTGCAGAACTCTGGGGCCTGGAAAATGAGGGATTATGAACTCAGTGGTTCTGCACTGCAGGCCAGGTTTTATGACTCAGATATCCTCTCATTAAATCCAGCATTTCTATTCACTTTGTGCCAAGATTTCTCTGTGTGGTGGTTTGGGGATGGATGCCTCACTCATCCAAAGCCTTGCTCTGCAGCCTAGAGTCATGGCCATAAATCTTTTTGCCTCCTCACCCCCTTTCCCACCTGCATTGCTGATGGGTCTCTGCAGGACACACCCACTTCTCCCATGGCTGGCCCTCATTCTGATATCATGTCACTCTCATCACAAGTTCATCAAAGCTTTTCCGGGGCTTGGATACTCTATTTTAAGAAAACCTGCATTTTGCTGAAGGTATAAGGGCGCTCTCAACCTTCCTCCTCATTTAGGTCCAAATTCTGCAGTGTTTGATGAATATGCTTCGCGGCTTGTGGTTGGACCTTTTCCTTGTTTCACTGAAAATGCAGCTTTCGCTTCTTTATATTTTTGTTCCTTTTGTCGTTGTTTGTGGTGGATTTCAAGAGCAATAAAAAAGTATATCTTTACTTGACTCCTTACAAAAGAAGTCTTTCGTGGCATCATTGTTGAAAGGTTGCATTGTACTGAAAACAACATTGACCTTAGCAAAACTCCACTGAAGGACAACTATGTTTCCTTCTCTCTTTTATCTGAGTATAAACAATGCTGTGATGACTGTTCCGTTGCCCTCATTCACATGTTAAAGGACTGGGGGAAAGTCTCAGAGAAGGTGAGGGGTTGCCCAAGGTCAAGAATCTGGTGACTAGTAGCCCTGTGAATGGAAGTCTAGCATTGAGATCCCATTTCAAAGCCCTCTAGCCTGCCACAAGCCTGCATCTCTGTTTGTCCCAGGAAAGACCCTTCCCACTGCCTGTCCTCTCGAAATGCACTGTCTGCTCTTCCAGCTTTGCATTCTTGTGGATTTAACCCCTGTTCTCAGAGGGATTAGCTGTAAGAGGATTTCTGTGCTGCTTTTTCGTAGAGTCACACAAAAGGACTTAGATAAGTCCTGGCTTAGGGGCCTTAATGGGCCATCAGGGGACACTGGAGCCTCTGGGACCAGGTCTAGCCAGAGGGAGGCATCAGGGAGGCTGGGACATGACATACCTATAGAGGGCCTTCCAAAGCTATTCTTTGGTGTCCTATTGAAAGGGGATTCTGGGAATCTGGACTGTTTATTCGACCCAGATATTTGGACTTTCTTAAATGGAGGATCAACTCTTTGGGGGCATTCACACCCAAATGACAAATAACTTGAGTACTTGGCAGATGCCCAGGGCTGGCTTCAAAGGTTTGTGTCCTGTCCACGGCCTGGGGCCCTGCACTTCGAAGGGCCTAGGCTTGGTTTAACACTCCGATGCTGCCCTCTTGAAATACTTAATCATGTTGGGACGAGGGGCCCTGCATTTTCATTTTGTAGTGGCCACTGATCATGTGGCTGGTCCTTCAGGTGCCAAATACAGGACTGAACCCTTTCACCTGGGCCAGCTGAGGCTGTCAGAGGAAGAAGCAGACAACTGGATTCGAGAGCTACCAGCTGGGAATCTTCAAATCCTGCAGGCTGTTCTCAGACAGCCTGACATGAGGGCAGGTCCGGGCTAATGCAGCTGTGCAGACGGAGGGACACCAGGACAAAGCGACTATCCTCTGGGCCTGTAGCCACACCTGATCTTAACTGCAGAAGCCAGCCTCTGGGGGTCCCCAGGCTGCACCTTAGAGGCCAGTGAGATGCCCATCCTCCCTCCCTGGACTGCTGCCACTGATGGATGGGGGCTGCTGGAGAGAAGGCGTTCATTGGATTTTCACTCCATTTTCCTCCCATCACCAGCAGCATCACCAAAGCAAAGGAGCCCAGTTCCAATAATTATGCAGACAGATTTCAGCATTCCATCCTAACAGGGGCTCTCTCCCTGTCCAAGTGGTTCTCTCTCTTTCTCTCTCTTTTCTTTCTTCTGTTTTATTAGATGCACACAAAAAAAGATTTTTATTACTCAAATGAGCTCTCAGCACGTCTGCTAATACACTCCTAATAGGTTTTAAGACTTAAAAGCAACAGCACAGATCACCATTTGCCTGCTCAGCAAGAATTTGCCTGGTGGGAGGGCGAACTGAAGGAGGGGAGGAAGGCAGGGAACAGGAGATACCTCTGTTGGCCAGACCCACCATGCAAATGAGCTGGATGCAGTCCCAACATATTAAATGGATCAGACCAGCTTCTCATTCACATGTGCAAATTAGATTAATCAGAGCAGACACAGAAAGAGGAGAATAGTAATGCCGTTACTAAGGACACGCAGGCACCGGCAGGGACTGGAAATCATCTTTGGGCGATGGGTCATGACGTGGCTTCTCCCACCCAGCCATCCAGCCGGGTCCCAATTTATCAAATGGTCCCTGCTTTGCTAGTCATCCAAGGCCTTCCTGTTGGGCCTGACACTGATAAGCAGGAAATTCAACTGCAGATCTTTATTGCCCCTTTGGGTCTGGGTGGAGCCCTGTACACACCCAGGCCTCAGTAAGATGCAGTGTGGCCTGAGAGTTCAGAGCATGGAACCTGGATTCTAATGAACTGGCGCCATTAATCACTGAGCTAGCTCAGGACCTTGGGAAACTAACTCATCACTCAGTCAGTTTCTGCAGGCGTGAATGACAACTCCCCAAAAGAGTATTCTGTGGATTAAATGAGATAATACACGCAAAGCACAGTGCCAGATATGATAAATATTAGCTGTGATTTCCTTCCTCCTTCCCACAGTCTCTCCCTCTCTCCCTCTGTCTCTTCTTTTTTTCTTTTCTGATTGGTGGAATCAGTTCTAGTTTTCTCTAAACTGATTCCTAGAATTGACTCCATGAATTCTCCAGTTTGATCTTCCAGGAGAGATGCACAAATCCATTCTACCCAGCGATGGCACCCTTGGGAAACTCCAGTCTTCTTCCTGGAGCAGCCCCTTGGGTGGGAACTCCTTCCTTTCCAGTGTGTATAAGCTCCTCTATTTCCTCATGGGGTTATGAGGCCTGGCTCAGCCCTCCTGTCTGCCTAGTTGTCAGTAGCCCCAAGACAATGAGGACCCACCTGCTGCCAAGACATTTTGTTTGCTTCCCATATGTTGTGCCCTGAGAACTGATCTGTACAGAATCACCACACCTGTGCCAGGATCTGTGGGCAAAGAGATTTCTGTGGAAAAGCCACAAACTAGGAGGGAGGAAGTATGGCTTCTCATCATCCTTCCACATTCTTTCATCCCTCTGTGCCGTTTTATTTGGTCAGGTGCTGTGTGTCCTAGACGAGGGCAGGGAGAGGGGAACAGTCTAGCTAGAGCGCATGGTCACTGCACATTGCTCCATCAGAGAGCCTGAGCATCCTTCTGGTTATTGACCATTTTTATTTCCTTTCCTGTGAATTTTCTGTGCATATCTTTGCCTGTTTTCTTGGGTCACTTTAATTTTTTTCCCTTTTCAGTAATTTGCAGGAGCTCTTAATAATACTTGAGCATTCACTCTTTGTTTGTTATGTAATTGTGCCTATTTTTCCTCCAGTTGGCTTAGCAGTGCTTGCTTGTCAGTTATATTTTCCACTATGCACATCACCCGAGCTGACCTCAGCGAGGCAGGCACTGGCTGAGGGTGTGCACAGTTACAGATGGTTGGGGTCACACCTGGGAGTAAGAACTGTCAGGTGTGTGTCAACAGAAACACGCAGATGGACACCGCTCTAGGATCCTGGATATTAGCAAACTGGACTTGGGGATTTTTAAAGCATTGCTCTTCCTATTTGCAATAAGTCAGTTTTTTCCCCAGGTGGGAAGTGAACTGAGACATGATGAACTCACTCCAATGGCCTGTTGTAACCGGGAACTGAATTGGAACAAAATCATTAGAGAATAATTCAGGAGTAGGGGCTGGAGAGATACCACTTTGTTTTTCTATTTCATGAGAGCGAAGTTTGACCTAAGGGTATGAGGTTCTACACAGGCCCAAAGATTTGATCAGGAGGCCAATTATAGACACAAAATCCCAGAACAGAAGGCCAGCAGTGACTTTGGGTTCTGGATAGAAGGCTGGTAAGAAGTGGCATTCAAGAGGACCAGCCCTGCTGGAGTTAGCCATTTGTCAGCCTCTGATGGTGACCGCATAGCAGGCCTGCAGGTGTGCATGTAAATGGACTATTCCAGCCTTGATTAAGCCAAAGGCCCCGTCCTGTGTATAACTTGATGGGGGAGTTCTGTGAGAAGACAAGACAGCACAGAGTTGTCCAGGTATGAATTTCTGGGGAGTCAACCTAGATCCATGGTGAGAACTTACAGTCCTAGAGATATTTATTTTCTTTCTCTTTATCATCGAAAACTACATTTCCCAGGCGCCTAGTGTGTTCAGGACTGATGGAAGAGCATAGAACTATTTCTTAGCTGCATACATATACATATACACATATACACAGATATAGTTGTACTTATATAAGTAATACAAACAAGATGTACTATTGTGAAACTTTGCTCTTTTAAGATGTTATATGGCCCTAGCTGGTACGGCTCAGTTGGTTAGTGTCATTCCAAAAGGTTGCTGTTTCAATTCCTGATCAGGGCACCTGCCTGGGTTTCAGGCTTGATCCCCAGTAGGGGGTGTGCAAGAGCCAGCCGATCAATGTTCTGCTCTCACATTGATTTTTCTCTTTCTCCCTCTCCTTTCCGTTTCTCTAATATTCAGTAATCTATAATAATAAAAGCATAATATGCTAATCAGACCAGACATATTTCCGGGCCAATCTGGAGCTGCAAAGGAAGCCTGTGTCCCAGTGCCTGCTGGCTGCCTGAGGGAAGCCCGGGTCCTGGGTGCTGGAGGGAAGTTGGTGCCAGCAGCCGGAGGGAAGGAAGGCCTACTCTTGTATGAATTTCGTGCATCAGGCCTCTAGTCTATATAAAAGAACTTCTCATATGTCTTTAGATCTCTTTCTGTATTCATATTCATTCTCCTTGGTGACTCTGGATTTCCCTGCCATGTTAGCTATTTGATTGATGGATATAAAGTTGCTCACAGTGGGCTCTGTTAAAAGCAATGCTGCAGCGAGTGCATTGTTCATGCGAGTTTGTGTGCATATATAAGGATGTCTGCTGGATGGAAAGCTAGAAGGGGGATTGCATGACAAAGCGCTCACAAGCTATAATTTTTATATTGCCAATTGTCCTTCCCAAAAGCCATACTAATTCACCTTTCCACCAATAACCTAAGTCAATTTCCTTACCGATTCTCAACACTACATTTTATCAGTCTTTCTTCATTTCTGCCAACCTGATGGTCTAATAATACTATTTTATTGTTGTTTTGATTGGTATTTTTCTGCTTATTAATGAGGTACCTCTTTTCAGATGATTATGCTTCATTTGTATTTTTTTATTCCAATGAATTACTTATATCTCCTGTCCTTACCCTCTCCCCCCACCCCCCTGTTGATTATTTACCTTTTTCTTCTTGACTTGAAACTCTTAATATATTTTGGGCATCGCCATTTTATCCATTTTTCCCACGGTGACTTTTTTTCCCTCCTTTTCTGTAACTTGCACTTTAGCTTTGTTGAGAGGTCCATTTTAGAGATGAAGAAACCAAGTCAGAGAGAGAGATAGAGATAGAGAGATAGAGAGATAGATAGATAGAGAGAGAGAGAGAGAGAGAGAGAGAGAGAGAGAGAGAGAGATTTTAAATGACTTGCCGAGAGAGAGAGAGAGAGAGAGAGAGAGAGAGAGAGAGAGAGAGAGAGAGAAAGATTGATTTTAAATGACTTGCCAAGAGAGAGGGAGAGAGAGAGGGAGGGGGGGGGAGAGAGAGAGAGATTGATTTTAAATGACTTGCCAAGAGAGAGGGAGAGAGAGAGGGAGAGGAAGAAGAGAGAGAGAGAGAGAGAGAGAGAGAGAGAGAGAGAGAGAGAGAGAGAGAGAGAGAGGTTGCTTTTAAATGACTTGCCCATAGCTATATTTCTCTGCAGAACAGCAAGGCTGTTCTGACTCCCATCCAAATGAATTTGTAACAGTGAGCACACACTAGGCATTAGCCAGAGCTGTACCAAGGTCTGCAGAGCTGGATAAGGTGGCAGGCCATGGTGGTGGTTCTCATTCAGTTCCTCCCTACCTCCTCTACTCTCTGTAGATTCTAATGGAGGAATTTCAGGGATTTGCTAGCCCACAGCTCCTGTTGGCTTAGGACCTGCTGCTCTGAATTAGAGTGTTCCAAGCTGGGTTCTCTGGAGCCCTAAAGGTTCTAGATTTGAGGCTGCCTGGAATAGGGTTGTCAGATTTCACAAACAGAAATAATAGAACGTTAGTTAAGTTCGAATTTCAGATTAACAGCAAATACTTTCCTTTTAGTACAAGTATATCCTGTGCAATATTCTAGTATGACTAGGCCCCAGGGAATATTTATTAATGCTAGGAACTCATTCATTGTTTATCTGAAATCACCTTTAATTGGGAACACGTGTTTTAGGACTGGTACTCCTAACCTGGAAGAGGTGGACGAGATGGGAAAGGTGGGGGCAACTGAGTAGGCTCAGGTTCCCTTCCCTCTCCCCAACCCACCCCCACCCTCACCAGCCTGGACCAAAGGGGAACCATTTTAAGTGTCTTGGATTTAGAAGAAATTAAAGGTGCAAAGACATTAAGTGACTGGACAGAGCTAGGATTTGAATTAAGATGGTTCTGAGAGCAGAGTCCATGATTTTTTCCATGTGCCCTGCATTTGGGGAGCTAACTCTCCTTTTTAAGACTCTACATGGTGCTGGGGAAGGCCCAGCAGCAGTACAGGGCAAGAGGAGATAGACCTGTTATAACAGGGGCTTCCCATGTGGAGAGACCATAGGCTGAGGGGACTGATGGAGAGAGAGTAATGTGTTTTCTAAAAGACTCTCATCACCTTAAATGGAGTGAATCCACATTAATTCAAATTAAATAACTGTTTAATTGGCTTTAACTCCATCTCCAGGAATGAGTTCACAGCCCATGTATGTATCATTGGGCCTCTGATTATTAAACATCTTACATATCTACACATCCTATCACTTCTTTGATATCTGTTCTAAATGTGTGTTTTTTAATCACCTTTATTGAAGTATAATTAACAAAATAAAATGCACCAATCATAAGTGTACAATTGGATGAGTTTTGACAAGTTTATGCATCTGCCTAACTACCACTGCAGTCAGGCTATAAAGGTTTCTCTGATTCTCTGGAGTTCTTCCTGTCTCTTCTTAGTCATCCAGGTAACTGATCCGCTCTCTGTTACTTCGCAGTAGTAGTAGATTTGTCTTTCCTAGAGTTTCATATAGTACAATCACACACTCTAATCATGCAGTGTATGCTCTTCTGTGCCTGGCTTCTTTCAGGGTGATGATTGGGAAGTTCATCAAGTTCCATTTTGTTGAATGCATCAATAGTTCATTCATTTTTGCTTGGAGTAATGTTCAGTTGTATTAACTAGACTAATTTGCCTATCCATTCACCTATTGGTGAAAATATGGTTTATTTCAAGTTTTGGGCCATTATTAAGAAAGCTGTAATGAGTGAAATTTTATATGCAGGTCTTTGCATGGGCATACACTTTCTCTTAAGTAAGTACTTAGGAATGAGATTGCTGTGTCATGGGATAAGACTGTGTTTAACTTTATGAAACACTGCTCAACTGTTTTCCAAAGTGGTTGCGCCATTTGACATTTCCATCAGCAATGTATGATGGACATTCCCTTGCTGAAACCTGGTATCCTCGTGTGGTGGTTGTTTTTTTCTAATTTTAATCATTATAATAGTATCTCAGTTATGTTTTGTGTTTACCTGATGTCCAGTGATGATAAACATATTTTCATGTGTTCATTGGCCATTTGGATTTTGTCTGTTCAAGCTTTCTGCTTACTTTTTGGATGAGTTGTTGAGAAGCTCATCTTCTTATGAGTGAGTTAGAAGATTTTATACATATATTTATATATACATACACATATATAAATACACTTATATATATGTATGTATACTTTCTATACATACATGTGTGTACACATACACACACACACACAGAAAGAGAGGTAGAGAGTCGAGGTTCATTTTTCCCCAGATGGATATATGGCTGTTCCTGCAGCAGTGGTTGAAAAGACTATTAGATCATATTTTTATCAAGATGCAATATGATTGATTCGATACCAGCCCTTTTATTTTTTCACCCTTTTTTCATCAACCACTTTCTGTCACGTGCCGCACTGTGTTGAGTGCTGAGCCCTCATAATACCGTAATCTAGTAGCAGGAGACAGATGATCAACAACTGAACCAAAAATAGTGAGAGTAGACCGACCAGGTACTAGGGAGAAAAATAAAATAGGGTCAGGGAACACAGAGAAGCAAGGCATGCTGGCCGAGACAGGGAAGGCAGAGACTGGAAGGATGGAGGGAGTAGGACTCAGCACTCTCAGATGGGCATTTAAGGAAGAGGCCTCATTTCAGACCACCTCCCCCCAATGCCAGCTCAGCATCTCAGAAACCCCCTTAGGTTGCATTGTTGCAGCAGGGTCCCTCTGCAAAGCCCTTTGTGTCATCACATGGCAGACAAGACCTTCTCAGGCCCTGTCTGCTCCAGCTACTTAGAGCTGTATTTTACAGCTGTGATTTTGCTGCAGATCCACTGGGAATGACCTCAGCTGATTTCACTCCTTCATTCATTTCTTCAAAGGTTATAAATTAAGGACACTAAGTGTTCTTGGCACTGAAATTGTCTCTGGAGAGACAGAGATGAACCAATAAATGGGAGAGGGCTGGGAAATGGGCCTGAGTTACGGCTTCAGCAGGAGCCAGTTCAAGAGACTCTTAAATGCACTTAGTACATTAGGCCTGTCCTCTGCAGGCAGGGAGCCCCATGAAATGGCTGAGGCAATGACGCCTCCTGCTGTTGTGCAACTACTGGATTTTCCGGGATGGGGTGGGGGAATGGGCCTGGAGGACAAGTAAGGCTGTGCCCAAGAGCTGTTGAGTAGGTCAGGCAGGACATGCTGCAGGTATGAATGAAAGCAGTGGAGATAGAGGTGGGCCAGAAAGACTCTCAAGTGACTCCAGGTTCCTGATTTGAACAAAGGGAACTGGTGATGCCTTTGATTGCCTTAGGAGACACAGGAGGAAGAGCAGGTTTGGAATGGATGGGTGTGGAGTGGTGATGATGAGCTCATTCCATGTTAGCAGTGAGGTGTGCCAAGTAGAAATGTGCAGGACTTAATTGTACCTGAAGGTCTGAAGGTCACAAAGGAGGTTTGGCTTGGAGGTCAAGCCTTGGGAGTCATCCACTGAGAAATCAAGGGTGATGCCAACGGTGGGTTTGCTATCCAAACAAACGCTCTGTGTTAGGCTTTGCACATAGCACACTGTTAAGAGGATAGTGTAGTGGTTATGATGTTGGGTTCTGACCCTCAACTCCCTGGGTTCAAATCTCAGCATTCCTACTTGTTAGCCACACACTTCCCTGTTCCTTGCCTCTGCTTCTGTGTCTACAAAATGGTGATTTACCTTGTGAGGGTATTACAAGGATTTAATTTAGAACGTGTATTGCACTTAAAATAGTGTATATCTTGTGACCAATATGTGTTAGTTATAATGCCCTTTAATTCTCACAGCACACCTGTAAAATAGGAATTATCATAAACCATTTTACAGATGGGAAATCCAGGGCCTGACAGATTTATTCCCAAGGTCTTCGGTGCAAGAAGTGGAAGATCTGGAACTTGAACCCAGGTCTGTGTGACCACAGAGTCTACCATGCAAAGCTTGTCTTCCATCATGGCAAAAGGCCTGCGCATTCATTGGCTTGTTGACTAATGCAGCCCCTCAGGGCAGAGCAGTCCTAACACTTGGTGGAACCTTAATCATCACTGTGCCATCATCCGGCTTGCTGGTTTCTTCCCATTTCCAGCCTGGATGAGAGTACCCAGCAGACCAGCTCACAGGCTTTATGCATACACGAGTAGGACCCTGTCTTTCTTACCTCTTCTGGGTGCCCCCTTTTCTTCAGGATCCAGATCCTGCCACCTCTCCCAGGAAGCCTTCCCTGACCATCTCAGTTTCCTGGAATTCTCTTCCTTTGTGCACTCTTAGCTCTGGTGGCCTGACTTTCTTACTTGGAACTTATATGTATATTGTCCTGGACAATCTTTGGCATTTTCTTGCATGATGTACCTACTGTGCTATGTCTGAGGCAGGTACTATGTGTACACTCCCTCAGAGTCAGGGAAGAGGGAGAGAGGAACCTTTGAGTCAGTGCTGACAAAAGTCTTATCTCACATACCCAGGGCCCCACGTTAAGCTCCAGGTGCCCCATTTGGAGACAAGAGCTAGCCAGAGCCCAAACTGAGAGAGTGTGTGGCCTGGCATTGAAGCCAGGAGTACAGACTTGGAAGACTTTAGGCTATTAGCAAATAAAGCCCACAGAGAGGCCAGGACTTCTGACGGGAGCCAGGGTTGAGGAGCAGCTAAGTCATGGTCCAGCAGGAGAGCAGAAGGCCACCGGCCCTGAAAGCCAGCAGACCTGGGCTGGAAGCCTGACTCTGCTTACCTGCTCAATTATAAGATGCCCTACTTCCTAGAGCCTCAGTTTCCTCAACCCTAACATGGGTATGACATTGGTATAAATGCTTGAGGGTTGTTGGGAGAACCCCTTGCAGTGTGAGGAGAGTGCGATGGCAGTTTCCCTCTCCTTGCCCCTGTCTCCTCTGGGAGAGAAGACCTACTACACAGGAAAGCCTTAGAAGTATTTGGGAGACAAGGAAAAACATGGATTGGAAGAACAGAGGGAAGCGGGCGTTGCTGCAAGGATAGGAGCCTTCGAGGCCCTGGCATTGGCTGTGTGGAGGGCTCTAGGATGGAGGGATTCATGGGCATGTGTGTACAGAGGGAAGGAACTGGCGACCATCATTCCGTGAATCCTGGCTGGTGCAACCTTTGCCCTCAAGGAACTTCCCAGTGGTGGGACAATCAGACTCATTAACAGGTCATCTCCAGCCAAGGGACCCAGAGCTCAGATGAGAGTGATTGCTTCTGCCTGGTCCTTCTGTTAGAGCACTGATTGTTGTAGCCTGGCAGCCTGCGAGTGGACTGAGACCCCTGTGTTCCTTTAACAGTGGGGCCACCAGAGAGGCTGTGGAGACTGGATGCTGGAAGGGAGCACAGGTCCACACCAGTCACACCAGCTGCACTAAGCTGGGGAGTGCCCTGAGAACCTTGACTTCTATCTGGGGAAATACAAGACACCAGATCTACTGGGGAGTAGGGACTCCCACAAACTTTACCCCACTTAACCCTCTAAAGTACCAAGCATCCCATTTTTGTCTGAAGCCCAAAGAGGTCAAACAACTTATAGTTATCAAGTAGCACCACCAAAGTTCCCACTGGGCTCCTTCTGGCTCTCCTGGCCTAATCATCCCCATAGGCCTCCTCCTGTCGCCCTCATGCCTTCCCAACAGATGGCCACTCCCAGTCTCTGCCAAGTCCTGTAGGTGCCACTATGTCCTGCCTTCATTCAGAGGAGCCCGGGAGCCACAGGGCCTGGCCCACTGCAGTTTCTCCTGTCCTCCCCAGCTGCCAAGCCACTAATTAGTGGGCCTGGCATTGTGGCCTCCAGTGTGCGCTATCAATTGTTCTTCTGGCTTCCCTCTCACTGGCGCCTCCCCTAGAAAACCTGGCCGCCAGCTATATCAGCTATATTTAGCAGTGGCTACTCGGCTGGGAGGGACTGGGAAGGAAGGCTAAGTCCGAGCTATGAGTGTACACTGGAGGGGGGCAGCAAGGGCAGCTTCTTGTCCATCACCTCAGATGCAGCCTTGTCGCAGTGTCATTGAGGCTGCAGCACATCCACAGTTTGGATAGGATGGATGCTGAGGTCCATGTAAACTCGCCATGGGATCCTCACCACCAGGCTTCTGTCTTCATCCCAGCCTGGTTTTCATTGACAGGTTTTGTAGTAAGCAAGCAACACACATTTGCATTGGTATCCCTTTATATTAATGTCATCCATTTCATATATTGGGATTCCTTTGAGAGGTTTGTTCCTTTAAAAAATTTGGAAATCGGAAGTTTTGACCTTTAGTGCCCTGTGGCTCAGAGTGTGGTCTGTGGACCAGGAGCAGGGGCATCAACTGGAGGCCTATTAAAATGCAGAATCGTGGGCCCCATCCCAGACCAAGAGGACCACAATCTTTGCTTTGAAAGATCCACGGTGATTCCTCTGCTGCTGAGAAGCGTTGCCTTAGTAGAGAATAGAGTCATTGGGCAGGCTTGTAAAACACAGGCTCCCTGGCCTCCTCCCTGAGATTCTGACTAGAGCCAGGGTGAGACCCAGGTCACCTAAGTGTTTCCGAGCTGGGCAACCCTGTCTGCCCCCGAGACAGTCATGCTTGCACTCTGCTAACAGCATCAGGCAGGCGTGCTGGCAAGCAGATGGCCAGAAGCAAGCTTTTCTGTGAAACTCCATTCTCTCCTCCCAGGGACACTTTCCCTTGAGGTCTCTGACCCCAGTGGCAGTGGGATGGATGACAGCTTCATGCTCCATCTGGGGGGAAACCTATAGATTCACAAGTTCTCCCTTTGGCCTTGACCACGGAGACATCCTGCAAATGTAGGAAGGGAACAACCAAGGGAGTGGACACTCAGGCAGCCAGGCCTGTTCCCAAGAGGAGGCAGCTGTGGGACCAGACCAGATCTGCAGACTTTTCCAAATCGCTATCCTCATAACCACTCACCAAGGAGGTGAGGCCCTTCCTGTCCTGTCCAGACCTTCCCGCAGAGAAAGGTGCTCCCAAGAAGAGAGATGATGTCCTGAGGGAGGTGGCCAGGAGGACACAGGTGATCACACAAGCTGGATTATCCATACCCTATTCTGAAGATGAGGCCTAGAATAACTTCTTGGCACCTGCTACATGCTCAAAAAGAGTTGAATTAAAAATAAAGACACTCCCTCTCCAGGATTGTTGCTTTAGGAGCCTTCTAATGAGCACTACCTGTATCCTCAATCTTTCCTCCTTCGATTCATCCATTTTTGAGCCCCCAGTCCTGCCATTTGTTGCTCAGAGTCCTCTGTGGTTCCCTGGGACTCCAAGGGTTTGCTTCAAATACCAGCAGAACTTATAGGGCCTTGGGACCTAGGCCCTGCCTGCTTCCGTCCTCCATGTTTATATGCTCCACCAGAACTATACTGCGTCTAAGGCCTTGAGTGTGCATGTCCTCTGGGCCTCTCTGCCTGTGCACTTGCTGTTCCCTTGGTCAGGGGTACCCTTTCCTCCCCACACTGGCAGGTCTCCTACAACACATCTCAGGAGCCACCTCATGGGTCCATCATTCATTCAGTTATTCAACAAGAGTTAGTATGTTCCTACCCTGTGCCAGGCCCTAAGTTGGAGTCTGGGGTATAAACTACAGTAAACTCATTTAAAGGACTCAGAACAGTAGCTTCAGGGTCATCTCTCTCCTCCCTCTATACATCACTGTTGAGGAAGCACAGACTGATTAAGCGACTTGCTCAGAAGAAACACCTTGAGGGAAGAGGGCTAAGATTTAAATGCAGAGTCCAGCTTGGAACTCAAGGCTTAGGCACCCTGTGGCTCTGCAGCCCTGTTCCAAAGGCCTCTCTCTTCTCAGTGTCATCTATCTCCCCATTCCTTGCCCTTCTGATCCCCTGTTCTCTGGCCTTGGCACTTTCCCATGCCCTAGCCCACAGTTTCATCCAGTAGCACAGTTGTCTTGGCCTCTACCCTCCACCCCCAGCCCTGTCTATCTGCCTCCTAAAAAGCTCTCTCATCAGTCCGCTTCTCCAGGTCCCCTGCCACCTCCAGGATCCCCTTGTCTCTCACCTGGACTGCAGTATTGCCACTGCTGCTTTTGCTCCATTCTTCACAGAAACCAACCGATTTGCCCCCAGTCTGACCACGTCACCTCAACTGGCTCCCTTTGGCCTTAGGTGCCTCCACAGTGTTCAAGATTCTGCCACCTGGCCATTTGTCAGCCCTGTTTCCTGAGCATCTGAATATGCCACCTCCATGTGCCTGAAAGCTCTTTTCATCTCTCACCCCATCCCAACCCCAGCCAAATCAACTCTTGCCCATTCTTCAGCTCAAGTTCATCTCCCCACAGGACCTCCTCTGATCACTTGCTTTCTTCATGGAACTGTCTCACTTTATGGTTTCACACTTACTGGTGTGTTGCTTTATTAATTTCTGTCTCCTCCATGAGACTGAAAATTCCAGGAGGGCAGTGACATGTCCAGTTCTAGTCATCACTGTATTCCCAGCACCTGGCAGTGCCCAAAGTAGAGTAAGCACACTAGAAATATTTCAGATGAAAGGGTCACTGTAAGATCAAATCAGAGTGCATGTAAAAGCACGTGATCCAGCCCTGAGCATAAACTGGCACTCAATTATTAGCTAGTAGTAATTATTGTTGTTAGAACTAATCTTGAGCAAGCCTTACCTGATGCCCGAAGGGGGATGGAAATTGTATGTAACTGGAGTGGTGATTGCAGACAGCTGGAAAGAGGTTATAGAGAGCTGAGGGTGGTCCTGCGGACAGCTGGGAAGGTGACCGTGAGCAGCTGGGTGGCGACTGCAAATATCTGTGATGACTGCAAACAGCTGGGGTGGTGATTGCACACTCCTGAGGATAAGACTGCAAATACGGTGGTGACTGCAAATAGCTGGAGTGTTGAACTGCAAACAGCTGGGAGTAAGAACGGCAAACAACTGGAGAGGAGGCTGCAAATAGCTGGGGAGGAGAACAGCATATGGAGGCACGTATGTGTATGGCCACAGCCTTCTCTCTCTCCCACACTGGCCCCAGACCCCATCTGCCACTGCAGTACCCCGGTCCCTATACATCCTCCTCTTCCCAACACAGTGGGCTAAGGAGATACCAGGTGGTGTTTCTCATGAGCCCACATACAAATCTGGTCCATAGTCTGTCAGGTCACCTGGATGACTTTTTTCTACTCCTCCCTTGCTCCAAGTGTGCCTCCTCAGATGCACTGTGCTTCCTCCCGCCCTCTGTGCTTTGCGTGTGCCAGTCACTCCTCCCACAGGCCCACACCCCCCTCTTCAGAGCCTTGTTCCGATATCACTTTATCAGAAGGACTAGGTCAGATTCTGTCTCCATTTTTCTTCAGTTCTTCTTCCTCATTGAGAACAATGGTTATTGTTCCTTTGTTTGCATCCACTTGCAGGGTGTTCTGATTAATACCCATCTCCCCTACTAGACCAAAAGTGTCTGGAGAGCACAAGCCACGACAGTACTCACTACTGTGTCCTTAGCATCTAGTCCTGACCCTGGCACAGAGTAGGTGTTCATAAATGTGAGATGGTGCAAGGATGAGTGTGATAGTCTGAGTCTGGGACTGATTTATCAGAGCGCTCCTTTTATTTTTATTCCAGAACCAGCCAGGCTAGCATCAAGGGCCAACCCCTGAATTGCCTTCAGGAGACTCACAGATCCATAAGCAGGCACAGAACCCAGACTCACACAGGCACATGAAACCACTAAGAGATCCCAAATAATAATAATAGCCAACCCTCAGAGAGCTGGCTAGAGGCTCTAAACTGAAGCTTCAGAGCGTTTCCAAAAATAAAATAAAATAAAATAAAATAAAATAAAATAAAATAAAATAAAATAAAATAAAATAAAATAAAATAAAATAAAATAAAATAAATTAGTAGATGATGCGATCGGGGGAGGGGCGGGGGAAACAGAGGAGATAATTCAGTTCATGCATGGCCCAAGCCACTACTCCATGACCCTTAAAAAAGGTAAAGGAGCCCTAACCAATTTGGCTCAGTGGATCGAGTATTGTCCGGTGGACTGAAGGGTCCCAGGTTTGATTCTGGTCAAGGGCATGTACCTTGGTTGCAGGCACATCCCCAGTGGCGGGTGTGCAGAAGGCAGCTGATCGATGTTTCTCTCTTATTGATATTTCTAACTCTCTGTCCCTCTCCCTTCCTTTCTGTAAAAAACCAATAAAATATTTTTAAAAACACGCATACACACAAAAAATATAAAGGAAGGGATTGAAAGAACCAGTGTCATTTGAACGCCTTTTATATGCCAAGAACTGTGCTAGGAGCTTGACATGGATTAATTCATTTAATTTTAAATCAACCCAAGGAGGGTTGCAAGTGATCAGAGCAATTCAGAGCTGCCCAATGCCATCTTATGGCAGAACCAGAGGCCTCTTCAAGTGTCTACAGCGGTAGAACTTTGGCATTAGGATGAGGCAATGGGAGCGATTTTGGAATAAAGATACCTTCCCATTCACTTCCCTCAGACTCCAGTGGTGATGCCTCCATCCCTCAGTTGTGGGTCAGGGACACCTGATTGCAGCCCCACCCTGAGCAAGAGCAGGCTTGTCAACTCCTCTGGGTCAGATGGAGCTTAGGAGGCAGAATGAGCACCCAGCTTGGGCAGAGCTGCGAAGGTGGTGTTGGAGCCACAGTGGAAATGAGGCCAGAGGCCAGGTCCCAGTGATGAGCCATGAGGAGAGGCTGAGGCTACCCCCTACACCCATGGGTCCCTGGTGGGTCCAGAGACTCCCTTTCACCAGCCCCTCCATTTGGATCCCTGTCTGCATGTCCTCAGTCATCTACCTCTGCCCCTATACATATCCCAATCACAGCCCTGGGCCAGAATAGACACACTTTTGTTCTGGGCCTCATCACAGTGCGTAGAAACCCTGAGCCGTCCACATCCTAATCTCTCTCTGAAAGCTAAATCAGTCCATTCTCTCAGGTGAGAAAGTGACCTTGGCCCCTTGCCTTGGCATCAAAGGGTCCAGAATTACCAGCAAGTTGAAAGAGAAACAAAATGTATGAGGATATAACTTTTAATTTAAAATACTGTGCCCTCTGCATTGGGATGTCAGGAGGGATCCTTAGTGACATTTGTGGAGCTGCTGGGATGCTTGTGTGAAGTCAAGCATAGTCATTAGCCATACGTGGAGGCAGCGGCAGCGGGGAGGGGTATACACCAGTCCCAAAGGCCGGTTTCTCCCAATCCGGAGGGAAGCAGAGGTTAGACTCACTTTAGCACCCTTCGGGCAGGAAGTCCAAATGCTTCAACAGCCCTTGGCCTACTGCGGGGAGAGACCCCAGGTGGCTCCTTGAGAGGTAACATCTGTGTGGCATCATCTCTGCTTAGCGAAAAACAGAATTTGGCTGCCGGGAATTTTACAAGGAAGGGACTGTATGATGAGACATTGTGTGGAATCCCCTAACTCAGTGGGCGCCAAACTCATTAGTCAACAGAACCAAATATCAGCAGCACAACGATTGAAATTTCTCTTGAGAGCCAAATTTTTTAAACTTAAACTTCTTCTAACACCACTTCTTTAAAATAGACTCGCCCAGGCCGTGGTATTTTGTGGAAGAGCCACACTCAAGGGGCCAAAGAGCTGCATGTGGCTTGTGAGCTGCAGTTTGCTGACCACTGCTCTAACTCATGGACCTTAGATATTTGTGCTGCATTGTGTGTGTGTGTGTGTGTGTGTGTGTGTGTGTGTGTGTGTGTACACCAGGAGGGGAGATCCATAGATCTACTGAATTGTTCAAGTTCTCAAGGGGATCCATTGATTGATTGATTTTTTAAATCTTTTGAACAATGACAGTGTCCCTGACACTGTTCTAGGTAGGCACTGGGGATATAGCAATGAACAAAATGAAGCCTGTTTATACTCTAATCCAGGAGACAGATAGTAAATACATGTGCAAGCATTAGTACAATGTTTGGAGATTGTGCATGACATGAAGAATAAAGCTTGGTAAGGAGAATAGAGAAAGGTGGACAGTGGTGTTGGGTGCTTGACGTGGAGATCCTCAGAAGCCCCAGGTGTAGCTGTGAGTGGAGTCCAGTTCAGGTGAAGGGTGTCCCTAGATCCACTGAACCTTGCAGAACAAGTCTGGGGTGTAAGCTGGATGAAACCAGGCCCATTGGTGAGGGGATGGACTCCAGAGAGACCAGAGACCCCACCCAACCTCTGTCCTGCACCTACCCCAGTGCCAGGCTCCTGAGAGTAGGGTCGAGCTTGCTCAGCCAGGGACAGGCTGAGTGGAACTCCATGCAGGGAGATGTCCCTGGCTTCACAGTCCCATGAGCTGGGCCGGTCCAGCCCCTCCTCCCTTAGAGGTGAGGTAGTGCTCCTGGTGTCCTGTCTGCCTCATGGGCCTTCTCCGTCCATAGAGTGCCCTCCTACTCTGACTCACTAGGGACACCCCCAGATAAAAGTGCCTCCATCCAAGTGTGCTTGTGCAAAAGGGGCCAGGAGGCTCCAGGCCTAAGGTCACTCCACAGAGGAGCTCCTGTTCTCTGGGCCTCGGTAGCTTCACTGTGCAAAAGCAGGAATTGGATTCTGAGATGGGCCAATGGGGCCCTGTTGGCTCTCAAGTTCATGTGCATAAATGTACTAGTATTTTTCTGAAGGCTGCTTTGCTGAAATGATCAATGCTTAGCCGAGACCTTGGGATACTCACATCTATTGCAGGAAATGTGCAAGCAAAACACCTCTGCCACTGACTGGCCATGAGCAACTTACTTAAACTTGTTTGGGTCTCAGTTTCCTCATCTGCCATATGTCAGAATATCCCCTCCTCCCCCGGTGCTTTTGCAAGGATGGAACAGGTAACAACATACTATAAGCACTGAGAACAGCATGCAGTAAAACTAGGTCCTTAGAGACAAGCCTTCTGACTGATCATGTCTGTATTGCTGGTGCCTGGCCTGGTGCCTGGCCCCAGAATCATTTCCCAAAGAGAGACCCAATGAGCAAACAGCAGGAGGGCCCTCTTTTGCATGAGGGGTTGTCAGATCTGGAGCCACGTGAGATTTGTGGGCGCTTATGTGACACTCCCCTGATCCTGGACAGCTACTGCAGGCTGCTATAAAGCTTCCACCAACATCTGTTCCTGTGAGCCCCTGCATTGTGTATTTGAGCCTTTGATATATGGTGGATGTTTGCCAAGGGAGAGAAATGTTTTTGAACATTTTTTGTGGTTGTAAAGATTGCTTCTTGATGAAAACATAAAGAAAGACAAGCCGCCCTTAAGGTAGGCAAGTGAATGATGTGTATGTGCAGGATCCCAGCCATTGCTCAGGGCTGGCATCTGCTCCAAGTGGCTCCTCACAGGGATGGGGACACAGGAGAGGACGTGTCCCTGGTGGCTATGGGCATAGGCATGGGGTGGTTCTGTGCTGAAACCATAGCAGCCCATGAGTCTGAGCCATATTTTGACTCTTCTTGCTCCTCTCAGCTTTTCTGTTTTTCCTATAAAAGACCCAGCCTTTTCTTTGAGGTCTGTGTTGGTTGCTACCCCAGTCCCTGAACTTGAGGGGCACTGGTACTGGGTACATCTGTCTGAGTATCCACCCCCTGCTCTGACACCATGGGAGAGTTCTACCTCCCTAGTCAGATCCTAACCCCAAAAGGGCAGTGTGCATGGCCATTGCTCCCGAACACTGGGCACAGTTTCCTGCCCAGAATAGGCTAGGCAAGAGAGGGCTGTGTCTCCAGGAGAGAGGGGTGATCTTCAGGCTTCACTTCCTCACTGTACTTCACACACCAGGTATCTCCACAACTGCCTGGAGTCTCTGGGGGCAGGACCCTTTTCTCATTCAATCTAGAACTCTCTCAGGCCTGCAGAGCCCCAGGGGTTTGTGGAGTGAATGAATGAAGGCCAAGAAGGAGTTATAGCTGTGGATCTTGGATGGGTGTCTTACCCTTTCTGAACCTCAGCTTTTTAAACTCAGTCTTCAAGGGAGAAGCCTGAATGGAGGCTCTTAGTCTGCTAGCTCTGGGGCTTGTCCTCCTGCTCCAGGTAGGACCCTGAGCCTGTGTATTGGCTCCTTATTATCATTGTGACAAATTACTACTAATCTAGCAGCTTAAGATAACACAAGTTTATTCACATACAGTTCAGAGGTTAAAAATCACTGGGTTAACATCAAGGTGTTGGTAGAACTGGTTCCTTCTGGAGGCTCCAGGGAAGAATCTGTTTTCTTGCCTTTTTTAGCTTCTAAATGCCCATATGTGGCCTTTCCTTGAATCACTGCAACTTCTTATTTCCATGGTCATATTTTCTGTGTTGACTCTGACCCTCCTGCCCTCTCTTATAAAGACCTTGTGATTTCATTCTGCCCACCGGATCATTAAGATAACTTGCCATCTCAAAATCCTTAACAGAATCATACCTGCAGAATCATACCTCTCACTGCGCCAGGCAATGTATTCACAGGTTCTGGAAATTAGGAGCTAGACATCATTGGACGGGGTAGGGGCATTGTTAAGTCTACCACAACATGATATAGTATAAAACTGTTCATCAGTAATCACCAAATAAATGTAGTATTAGAAGCTCTAATGGCAGTATGCCAAAAAGCACTGTGTTGTGGGAGATATAACAGACACCTGGCTTAGCCTGGAGGGACAGCAAGGGCTGCACCGCATTGCCCCCTTTTTCTCAAGTTCTGCCTGTTCTCACTGCCCTGTCTGCCACCCAGAAGACTCCCTGTGAAAGGAGGGGTCTCTCAAGCCCAAGCCCCCTGACTTCTTGTTATTCATCCTTACAATTTTTCACAAACTCCAGAAGCCGAAGGTGACCTTCCTAACACTTCTCTGCCCACTGGAGTTTATGCCTCTGTAACCCTAACCCCTTGTGAATGGGGCCTGTGGCATGCTTCCAACCCATTGGATATGACAAAGGTGACAAATGTCCCTCGCATGATTATGTCCTGTATATAAGACTCTGTCTCAGTAGGCTGGAGGTAGCCTCTCCCTGCAGGCTGTGTAAACTAAGTGGACGTGTTAGGGAAGCCCATATAACAAGGAACTAGAGCGGGCCTCTGGGACCCAAGAGCTTCCTCCAGATTCCCAAGGGCAACACCAGCTGACATCCGGCAGAAAGCTGGGGGCCTTTAGTAACACAGCTGAAAGGAAGCAGAAAGCATTCCTCCTCAGGGGAGCCTTCAGATGACAATGCAGCCCAGGCAGCACTGGCCACAGCCTGGAAGAGCCTGAGCAGAGAGGGGATCCAGCTAGCTCAGGCCCAGGCTCTTGACCTACAAGATAACTATTATTAATTGTGAGACAATAAATATGTGTTGCCCTCGGCTGCTAATTTGTAATAGTCTTGTAATTGTGATAATCTATCACTAAGATGGCTGATACCTACTACACAAAGCCTCTGCTGGGATGTTACCATCCTCAGGCCTCTTTCTTAGGCCTGTGCTAAACCTCACCCTTGTTGGCTGCATGCCCCTCTGGACGTGTTCTGTGTACATCTTGTTTCTTCCCTAGCTCCCTAGAGAAGGCCCTGGAAGGCACTGTCATTATCCTTCACTTAGAGGTGATAATTGAAACTGTGGGAGTCGGTGACATTATAAGAGAAAGAGTGGGGAGAGGAGAACAGCACAAGGCCCATCCAGGGGAGTGCTCACATTTCCTGAGGTTGGGCCGAACTGAGGTGTGCTGTGAGTGCAAAGTACATGCCCAACTTCAGAGACTCAGTACGAAAGGCAGAATGCAAAATATCTCATACAATGATGACGTGTGTGGGCAATACTGTTTTGGATGTGTTAGGTTAAGTAAAATGTATTATTAGGTTTAATCTACCGGTTTCTTTTTACTCTTTAATATGGTTACCAGAAATTTAAAATTATATACATGGCTCAATTTGAGGCTTACATGACATTTATATTAGGAAGAGATATAGATAGAGATAAATATATTGAAATTATTTATTAGACATTTACTGGTGGTAACTGGTTTATGACAGTATATCATCCGATCCTTTGTAACCCTATAAATTAGATATGGTTGTTTTCATTTTACAAATGAGAATAATGAGGTTCTGAGAGGTTAAGTGACTCTCCCAAGATCACGCCGAGAATTCATGAAGAGGCAAAGACTCAAAGTCAGTTCTATCAGATTCCAAGCCTGGGCTTGTGCTGCAGCCGCTATGCTCTGCTGGCCCCGTGGATGAATGCCTGAGTGCAGGACAAAGAGTGAGCAAATGTGCATGCTTCTGTGGTGAGGAAAGATGACATGATTTCAGCTCTCTGGGCAAAGGCTGCAGAAGTGGCACTCCAGGACACCCCGTCCCTCACCGCCTTCCCTGTGTCTGCAGTCATTGATCAACCATCACTTCTGATCTCCCCTTGCTCTCTGCTCCCAGGAGGACAGTTTTGTAGAATCACAAGGCGACATCTGATGACATCTTAGACTGTGCTCAGGCTGGCACTTTGAGCGGGCAGTTCTGTGGACTCTGCTGGCCCACTCCCTCTCCTGCCCTGCCTGGGAAGGAAGCACAGGTGTTCCCTTCACAGAGCATCCCCACCTGCCAGCGATGGCCTTCCCAATAGGAGGTGGCTTCTGGAGGCTCTCCCCTACCTACACGTGCAGTGCGTGGCTGGGCCACTGGGAGGTGGACCCACGTGTGCTCGTTTTTCCATAATCTGGCCGCCTCCCTCCTGAACCAGCGATCTATCCTCTGAGCCTCAGTTCCCTCATCATTAAAATTGGCATAATAATCAGGTTGCCGGAAGGATTAACTGTGGTAATCCAAGTAAGGGCTTAGCACAGGGCCTGGCACAACATAACCGCTCTGTAAATGAGTGCAGTTATCATGATCAGGATTATTATCATGTTGGCAGCCCTTGTGGTGTCTGCAGCGGGGACTGTGCAGAAGTAGCTGGTGGTTAAGGGTCTCCTTCAGGGCTTCCGGCACCGTCAAGGACCCTTTCTGAGCAGGACTCGGGATTAATACGCAGTGAATGAATATCATCAACGCTTCTCTCTGAGGCCTCTCCAGGGCCACATCACAGGTCACCTCTAGAGCCCGTGTGCATGGGTGAGCCAGCATCGGTGGCCACATGGACAGGGACACTCATGAATGTTCCTGCTCCAAGCTGAGGACGTGACACTGGAGTCCCAGTACACCTGTGTGTTCACATTAGGGTGAGTGTGTGTACCTGCATGAGTAGATCCTTGAAATTCAAGTAGGGTATGTGCTGGCAACTGGACATTTCCAAATTTTCTAATATCTTTAGAACGTATTCCTCTTAAAAATCAGCCAAGTGTGTACTTGGGGAAAAAATATTTTGGTGACCTCTTCAGACCTCTAGTGGTTACACAAATATAAGACCAATG
Source organism: Antrozous pallidus (assembly GCA_027563665.1). Lineage (NCBI taxonomy): Eukaryota > Metazoa > Chordata > Mammalia > Chiroptera > Vespertilionidae > Antrozous > Antrozous pallidus. The sequence continues at coordinate 190,782,345 of CM050508.1, forward strand.
CCACTTATGAGATTTTAAAATCAATTCTCCATGAAAATAGACACCCCTGTGCATTGCCTCTATCATTATTCAACTAACACTCATGCAAGGCTTACATAAAGCTTCTGAGCCTAAATGGGTTCCTGGTGAATAATGATGCCGTGCTAACTTCCGCAGCACTGAAAACCCACCACAAGATGTGTAACCTTTCCTCTGCTGAAAGGTCAGGGGGCAGCCATAACACTGCCCCTGCCGCCTGGTGCTTCATGGACATGTCTGGGGGGCTTTTAGCTGTACTCAAAGCCCATTTCCACGGAGAGTTGTGGGTGGGTTCTCTGAGCAAATTCTGACAGCATTCTCCACTTGCTTTTGATCTGTCACCAAAGTATTCATTCTGGCTCAGTGAACAATTTTTGCCCTGGCTGAAGCACTTACTGAAACAATTTCATAAATCATCTTTTTCTTGTTTTCAAACACTCGCAAATCAGGGCTACCATCAAATTCGACATTCACAGCTTCTGTTTTCTGGCTAAACACCATCACTTCCTTAGAATGTCCATTACCACCCTGAGCAGTTTGCTCTATTTTGGGAAATGATTTTTCAGCACTTCACAGGAACCCCATAGACCCAGAGATGTGGAGTGGTCAGTGAGATTTCCTCCTGGCCGAGGGTCTGCCCCGCAGGCCAGCCTCCCTGTGCAGATTCTGATCTAAGCCTCTGTATAGTTAGGGAAGATGGCCTGGGGCCAAAGGTTCACTTGATGTCGACTGGGCCTTTAAGGTTTTGCAACCATAAGGGCACAAAGCTTGTATGGCCATGGTTGGGGATGTGCAGGTGGTTTCAAGGTTGGCCTTGAATAGAGTGATCAAGAAAGTTTCCCTGCTAGGCTGGTGGAGTTGGGGTCTAGACCAGTGGTCGGCAAACTCATTAGTCAACAGAGCCAAATATCAACAGTACAAAGATTGAAATTTCTTTTGAGAGCCAGTTTTTTAAACTTAAACCTCTTCTAATGACACTTCTACAAAATAGACTTGCCGAGGCCGTGGTATTTTATGGACGAGCCACACTCAAAGGGCCAAAGAGCCGCCATGTCGCTTGCGAGCCACAGTTTGCTGACCACTGGTCTAGATCGTAGTTGCTCAAGGCTGGACTTCATGGGTCACGGAACTCCCTGGGAGTTCAGGGAGCCTTGAGGGTTTCCTGTTCTATAAAATTCAAATCTTGAGTAACTCCTTCTTAGAAGCTATTCCCGACTCTCCCCAACCCACCTCTGGAGCAGCACAACTGGTTCTGTGAAGTTCATGCTCCTCCCCATCATGTGTCTAAGTGGACCTGTTGCCAGCTGACCTCTCTCTGCACCCCCTAGACTTGGAACTGAAGGTGAGGACTGTCCCCCTCAGCCCAACCTTCGTTCTGTTGCTCCATGGTTCATAGAGGCTGTGTTCCCTGCATCTGGCCAGCTTCCTGCATGCATGGCTTCTGCAGTCACAGGGCATGAGGGCATGTGCATGGCTCCTGCTCCTTAACCAGCTTTTGGACAGGGGCCCTAGATGTTCAGTGTGGACTGGGCCCTGCAAATTATGCAACTATTTAATGCCCACATTTAATACATGGATAGACAGGAAGCATTTTGGAGGGTTGGTGTGCCTAGATGACTAATGGCATGAGATTAGATGAGGATCTCTAGGGGCAAGGGCCATAGTTATCAGGTGCTTTCTGACAACACCCAGTTTTGCCTTAGGCACAGGCATCCTTTCCCATCCCTCTCTCCCCAGGCCTTGGCTGGGGCAGTTCGGAAATCAGGAGAGAATCTGCACCCAAGAAGACTTTTCACTGTGCACCTCGCCTGCTCCGGAAGACTGTTCATGGCACTCATTCTCTGGCATGATTTCAAAGCCAGGCAGTGATGAGCCAAGGATGGTGGGCTCCAACGAGGCCTGCAAGTCAAGCAGGGCACCCACCACACCATATGCTGAGCTTTCTATCAGGCCTCCTCCCAGGAGGCTTCTGCTGGAAGCGGGAAGCTGGGGGCCCTCAGCTCCATGGTCAAGGGGAAGAGGACCTTGGCGAGAATTCTAACTCCATTCAATTTAAGCTTTATGAAGTTCACCAAGGGGAAGCTTGCTGAAAGGTGACAGAGAGGGCCAGAGTCCCTGGCACCTCTGCCTCTGCCCCTCTGAGGTATAAAGAGTTTCCCAAGTGCTTTCCAGTGCCACTTGCCACAGTGCCAATGCGTTCCATGCAAGTTCTCATCCCATCCTGTGCAATCCTGTGAGGGAGGTGTTAAGATCGCTGTTTATAAATGAGGACACTGAACATGCAGAGACCTGATGACTTGTCGAGTTAGGATCAGAATGAGGATACAGAGTTGGTGCTGAAGCCTAAATCCCTAGTGCTAGCTTCCAAGCTGCAGAAGCGCCGATGCCGAGGGAAGACAGGTGCATACATAGATGGTAGGTGCTGAGAGAGAGATGTGCCCAGAGCAGGGCACTGAACCCAGCCTGGACACACAATGTCTCAGCAAGGTGACAGCTGAGTCATGCATAAGCTGAGAGCGTTTTAAAGGCTGAGTAGGAGTTTTCCAGGGTAGAGAGGGTGGGAGAGGCCAGGAAGGTTGGTCCAAGCTGAATGGGCAGCACCAAGGTCAAAGGCACAGAAATGGAGAGAATGGTCTTTGTAAGTGGGACCAGCATGGTGGCCCATTGCCTGCAGCTCGGGAGCATAAGGCAGAGTGCAAACAGAAACAGACCTCAGACCCTGCGGAGGAGTTTGCTTTTGTCTTGATGGTCCGCATAAGGAAGCGGGAGAAAGTCCACTAAATAATGGCACAATCTGTTCCCAGACATAGCTGTCCCTGTCTGGGGAAGGCTTCGGTGCAGAGCAGACTGTTGGGTGAAGGGATCGATACGGGGCTTTGAGGAGAGAGCGATGTGGTCAGGGTTGCAGTAGAGAGACCACCTGGGAGCCAGGGTGAGGGAGGCAGAGAGGGCAGGGTTTAGACTCTTGGCCTGTTGACAGCAGAATCTGTGCTCCCAGGCGGCTGGTGCTGCCCTTCACTTATTCATTCATTTTGCAGATATTAACTGAGGGCCAATTCGGTGTCAGACACACTATTCTGTGTGCTAAGGATAGGAAGGAATGAAACTGACAGAAACCCTTTCCCTCACAGAGCTTACATCCTGGAGAATGTAAACAATGTAACTAAATTACTATAGAATATGTTAGATGCTTATAAATGCAGTTGCAGGACAGGGGGAAGCAAGGAACAGAGATGGGGAGGGGTAGGGGAGGAGGCTTGCAATGTTAATCAGGATGGTCAGAAGAGATCCCCCTGGGAAACTGACATTTGAGGAAATGCTTGAAGGAGGTGAGGGAATGAGCCATGCTGATCATCCCAAGGAAGAGCATTCCAGGCAAAGCCCCGAGGCAGGGGGACAGGGAGAAGAGTGGTAGGAAGGAGGGCAGAGGAGAAACAGTCTGGGTGGGGCTTGCAGGCCTTTGCAAAGACTTTGGCATTTACTTGGAGTTTGTGGGGGAAGCTGGTGGAGCATTTGAGCAGAGACATGGTAATAAATCTATTTCCTGCGGGGTTGTATGTAAATCGGATGTTTGTGCAATGAATCCAGTTTATAATCCCCTACGAGGACCCAGGCTCACCTGACAGTTCTTGCTTGCAGGTGGCTGGTTTCCACAAAGCATTTGCAGAGACATGCATTTCCAGAATTAAATATTTACCTGACCCCCAAACCCTTCTGGATGAGAGAGCAAGCCCCTCAAATAGCAGCACTGCCCACGTGCAAAGCTAGCCTCCTCCCTGGTGACTGCTTCGAGGCGGATCCACTCTCCCTCATGAAAAGTGGATGAGACCTGCAAAGAGGGGAGGAAACAAGCAAAGATGTCAGTTGTGAGGCAGAAGCCGCTGGGCCCTGCAGACAGAGCTGCAGAGCAAAGGAGCCATTCCAGCCAGTTATGCAGCTACATTCCATTAACTGAGCACTTAGTATGTGCCAGGATCTGCAATCAATGCTTTCCATGATCTAACTTATTTAATTCTCTCAGGACCTCTGAATCTCAATAACCCATTTCACAGCTGAGGCACCTAAGGATGAGAGAGGTGTCTTGTATCTCAGAGTCACACTGTTAAAGTAGGAGCCCAAGTCTGTCTGACTCCAGAACTGTGCCTGGAACCCTTTCCCAGCTGTCACTCAAATTTTGGCAGCCATTGCCTCTTAAACAGGACAGGATATGCTAGGCCAGGAGACCCCCTTCCCAGTGATTGTGATTCTCCAACCCTCTGGCGTAATGGGACATTGGTGTCAGGCAGAGGGGAAGGGTTGCTGTTTGGGACCAGGCTGGGCTTGAACTGGCAGACTTCAGGCCCTAATGAGGGTATCCAGGAGCACAGCTGCAGAGCCCTGGACCTCCCCGATAAGCCTGAGATGGTGGGCGAGACCAGGCAGGTAGGCTTTTCAAGCCATGAAATTCTGTGCTCTGTCCTTTGAAAGTGGGACTCCCACTGGGCAGAGAGGGGTGGGCAGGGGAGGGGCTGATGTTCCCTGCCACACTGTAGACTGGATGCAGTTCAAGGTCTAGTGCAAGCTGGAAATGGGAGAGGACAGAGGATGGGCCAACACAGGGATCAGGAAAAGGATGGGAAGTATGGCCCACTCCTGCCCCTGCCCCTCATGCTGTGCTCCCTGAAGGGCTGCCTCCCAATACCTAATTCCAGAGTCTCCTGCAAACCCGATTGGTACCCCATCATTGAGTGTTTCTAAGCAAATCATATACATAGACTTCTACAAACCACTGAGAAAGAGCTGCAAAATGCTCTTATTCCAGAGTGATCCTGTTTGCTGGGAAAGGAAGCATCTGATGCGCAAGCTTAGATAGGTTGGCGAATGAACGTTTCTGTTTTCATTTCCCATCGTGCACATGGTCCTGAGCACCCAAAGCCTGTGTGAGTATTTGTGCTGCTGTGCCCTGACCAAGCGTTCTTGGGAAAGTCCCAGGCAATTTGGGACTGAGTCGGCCGTCTGGCGGTAGGTAGGATGTGTGGACAGAGAGGGGGCCAGGCCAGAACATGCAGAGTCACCTCTGAAGCCATGGTGTGGCTTTGTGCCTTAGTCTGCCTTTGATGGGCTTGGCAGGCAATGCCTCATGTATGATTTGACAGATATCTCTGAGTGTCTCCTCTGTGCCTCTGCTGGACAGAGTTCTGGGCTTTTGCATTCCCTGACATCAGCAGTTAAGCCAGGGGTGGCTCAATGTCACACTCGCCTTCTTGTTGGCGTTTCCCGTCCCCGCTCATGGTGAACAGAACGGTGTCCATACCTTTCAAAGCAGGCGCTTTTCTTTTCCATCCAGATCCACAGGACATTATTTCCAGGCATCATTTCACTGACAGAAAGAGGAGTGCATGTATCTGATCTTGGGGTGCAGCCCAGGTCACCCTGAAAATTGAACACTGGCTCACTTTGCACATTTGGGTGGGAGGGTCCCAGGGCAGTCTGGGAGCTGGAGATATGCAGGCAGTTTCAACACAGCACTGACTGTTGAGGGCAGGGAGGTATCAGACTAGCAATAGCAAACATCTACTAAACACTAACTATTATCAGCTTCCATTGCTGCTACTGCATAACAAACTGTCACAAACATAGCAGCTTAAAGCACCTTTATTTATCTGACAGTTCCTGTGGTTCGGCAGTTTGGGCAAGGCCCAAAGGGATTCTCTACTCTGAGCTTCACAAAGCTGTAATCAGGCATTAGCTGTGGCTAGGGTCTTATCACAGGCGTGGGGTCTTCTCACAAGCTCACGTGGCTGCTAGAAGAATTCATTTCTTTGTGCTGTAGAATCAAGGCTTTTTGCTTCTTCAAGGTCAGCAGAAGAATGAATCTCTGTTGTTTCTAGTCTCTGGCTGCCAAATCCTCAGAATTACCTGATTTGATCAGGTCTACCCAGAATAATTTCCTTTCTAATTAATTCAAAGTCAACTGATTTGAGCCCTAATTACACCTGCAAAATAAAATAAAACCTTTCACTTTTGCCCAATAACTTTATCTAATCAAGGGAGTGACGTACCATCATATTCCTCCGTCCTATCCTCACCTGAGGGGAGAGGATTATGGGGGTGAGACCAAGGAGGAGACTATTAGGGCCCATCTTCAAATTCTGCTTACCGTACCAACCATATAAGATATGCTTTACACGCACCAGCTCATTTGATTCTATGCGACAGATACTGCTATTGTCCCCCTTTTACAAATGAGTAAACTGAAGCAGAGAGAGGATAAATATTAAGCCCAACATCCCCCAGCTAGGAGGAGCCGGTGCTTGACAAAGCACAGCCTCTGAAGCCGGGATCTCTGTGGCTGTCAAGGAAGGAGGGAGCCCACCAGAGTTTCCATTGCTGTTTCATTAAGCATCACCATGGAAACCTTGTGTGAAGCATCACTTAAAGACCTGTTGGATTATTTTTTTCAGAGTTGCACCTGTTGGCACATGGCCGCAGCACTAACCAGCACACACACACACCATCGTTGAGTTTATGGGTCTAGTGGTGGCCATGAGGCAGGAGGTCTAGAGGGTCCATTGATAAATGAATGTGCTCATTGGCACAGGCAGGGCCTGCCTGGTTAGTGTCTTTGGTGCAGGAAACCTAGATCTGGGGAACTGTTCAGGTCCTGTTGGTCTCAGGGCTGGCAGTTTTTGCTCACTGTGAGCTCCAAGGTACTGTCTCCCAGTTCCCCATATCTCTCCTTCCACAAGGCCTACTCTCCTGGCCATTCAGGCCCTCCCCTTTCTGGGCCTGCTCTTGGTACCTTTGCCCAACAGGAAGAGGAATCAAGCCTGGACCACAAACCTGGGAAGGCCCAAGACCTGCTCCCATCATGACAGAAAATCGTGGATATTTACTAATCTAGTCCCAAATCTTAAAATGAGGGCTGGCCTTGCAGATCATTGAAGCAGGAGGTCCAGGGTAATAATTATGATGACGATGATGATTATAATGACCATCATCTCCTGTGACTTCTTGCCAGGCCTAATGTACGCAAAGTGCTTTGTATACATTATGCCTAATTGCTCATTTGTCAGTTCATTGGAAACATGTTTACTGAGCAGTGACTCTGTGCCAGGCTCTGGGTATACACTAGTGATGCGCTTAGACATAGAGCTTACATTCTAATGGGGAAGACAGACCGTCAACAGAAAGGGGAAAACTATTTGGTGGTGGTAAGTGCCATGCAAAGAATTAAAATAGAATGGTATAGTTAAGGCGGGGGATGGAGGTGGGGAGGTGCTTCTTCTGTTTGTGTGGAGAGGGGAGGCCTTTCTGAGGAGGTGATAGTTAAGCAAAGAGTTAAGCTGACATCAGGGGAGAAAAGCTGCTCCAGGGAGAAGGTACAGCTAATCCAAAGGTCCTGAGGTAGGAACAGACTTTGTGAGTTTAAGAACAGAAAGAAGGGCCATTGTGGCTGGAGTGTGGTGAAGAAAGAGTGGAAGGTATGAGCAGAGGTTGTCCCAGTAGACTCTAGGTCCCGGTAAAAATGTAGGTTTTATGTGAAGGAGGATGAGAAGCCATTACAGCAGGGGAGATACTTGCTCTGGCTTGTGTTTGGAAAGGTCACTCTGTTGAGGGCAAGAGTGGGATCGGGGAGTCCAGTTCATAGACCTCTGCAGGGCCTGGGAGAAAGATGCTGGTGGCTTGAGCACCACAGCTGGAGGGAACACATGGATTCAGGAGTGGTCAGCAGGGCTGACTGATGATGTGCATGTGGGAGTGGGGAGAAGATTCTGGAATATCCCTAGATTTTTGGTCTGAGCAACAGGGTAGATAGAGATTCAATCCTCATAACAACTCTAAGCTGCCTTTGTCATGTACATGTACATTTTAGAAGTTAAAAAGCAAGCCCACCATCGACTGACATATGCTCCAGCACAGATGAACCTTGAGGACATTATGCTAAGTGATCTTAAGTAGTCAAATCCCTAGAGACAGAATAGAGTGGCAGTTGCCAGAGGCCCCGGGGAGCAGAGAGGAGAGTCAGTGTTTAATGGTTATGGAGTTTCAGCTTCGAAAGATGAAAAGGTTCTAGGGATGGAGAGTGGCGAGAGTGGCACAATGTGAGTGTGCTTAATGCCATGGAATTGTGCCCTTAGAAATAGTTAAATGGCAAAATTTGTCTTATGTGTAATCTAACACAGTTTTTTTAAAAAAAGAATAAGAAAAAATAGGTCCAGGATCACACAGTTCTTAAGAGATTGAGCCAGGTTTTTACTGGGCCCAGCTAACCCCAGATGTGGTGACGTTAGCTGCCATGTCACCCCTCCGGGAACACGGGCCCCAGGCTGAGTGTGAACTCACTTGTACCAAGATGAAGATCAGCACCACCTTACACTGTGTGGGCTCCAAGGAAGGACCCCATCCAGGTTTGGCTGGCTTGGCACCTGCTTGGGAGATTTTTTTAATGGAGAGGGAGATAATACAAAGCAGACCGAACCCCAGCATTTCATTTTGTCTAGTAGAAGTGTTGATATATACAAAACAGCCCTTTAGAAATGATGATGATGATGACAAAATAGTAAAAATGTCAGCTGCTAAAACAAGGATATCTGTGTGCTAAGCCCTTTACACCTTACATTTTATCAGTCCTTACTGAAATGCCACAGTGCAAGGATTTTCCTATTCCCATTCTACAGGTAAGAAGACGGAGGCTAAGTGACGTTACAAGACTGGCCCAACGGCACCCATCAGTAAATGGCCTGAAACATCAGAGCTTGGCCTGCCTCTCCCAGACATCTTTCTAGTAATGGTCCAGGCTAAATGAGGAGACTGATCAAGAAGGCGTAACTGTGGGGATTCTCGGTGTTCTGTCTTTTGGGCTAACTTGACAGGACACAGTAATTATTTCCTGGAAAGAGCATCTTCTGCACAGGCCCCAGGATGCTCCACACTCAGCCTCCTGCGTGGAAGCTGCCACCGCCTTTGCTTGGGGACAAGTCACAACAAGGCTCAGCACACTCCCGCCACGCCCCACTCAGGCAGCACCTCACAGGGAAACAAGATAAAACAACATCCAGCCGAGCTCCTGATTCACAGTCCATCTCCACAGCTCCTTGATGATAAATCCTCTCGAACTGGAAATGAGGCTGGAGGGAGGGGACAGAGAGCTGGGCCCTGCGGCCGGCAGACGGTTCCCACTGGGGATCGTCCTCTCTCAGAGCAGCGACAGGCGGGGCCCATGGGTGAGCAGGCACCTCTGCCTCCTCCTCCTGTTTTTAAAAGAATTATTTTTAGTCATAGTAAAATACACAACCAAGTTTACCATCTTAACCATTTTCAAGTGTACATTTCAGTAGCATTAAGTACACACATTTTTGTGTGTGTAACCATCACCACTGTTCATTTCCAGAACTTTTCATCTACTCAAACTTAAACTCTGTACCCATTAAATACTATCCCTATTTGTCCTTTCCCCAGCCCCTAAAACCACAACTCCGCTTTGTGTCTCTCTGGGTACCTTCTATTGGTGGAATTGCACAATATTTATGTTTGTCTCTGACTCATCTCATTTAGCATAAGGTCTTCAAGGTTCATCTGTGTTATAGCATGTGTCAGGATTGCCTTCCTTTTATTTCTTTTTAAATCTTGGTTGAAAATATTACATATGTCCCCCTATTTCCTCCATTGATCCCTTCTATCTCACCCCTGCCTCCTGCCCCAGGCCTTCACACCCTATTGTCTGTGTCCATGGGTTATGCATATATATCCTCCTATCTAATAAAAGAGTAATATGCAAATTGACCATACCTCCAAAAAGCCACGCCCACAAGCCAATCAGGAGTGATATACAAATTAACACCCAACCTCTTGACAAGGCTTTTTCCAGCCTTGGGCAGCAGCCATCTTGGTCGGCGGGGGGGACTGGGGCAGAGCCAGCCAGTGAGGATAGCCCCATGGCAGGGCAATCTCACTGGATTCGCTGGGTTCCCAAGGCCAGGAAAAGCCTTGTGCCAAGAGGCTTTTCCCGGCCTTGGGCAGGCTGGGGGGCCGGGCAGAGCCAGCCAGCCAGCAAGCACGGCCCCATGGCAGGGTGATCTCGCTGGGTTTCCAAGGCCAGAAGCAGCCTTTGGGGAGGCCGACACCGGGGCGGAGCCAGCCAGTGATCAGCTCCATGGTGTTGGCTGGCTGGGGTCCCCTGGCCGAGGTCCCCTGACCAAGGACAAAAGCCTTGACCAGAGGCTTTCAGCCTTGCGCCGGGGATGAGCTGTCAGTAGGACATTCCCTGAGGGCTCCCAGTATGTAAAAAGGGGACAGGTTGAGCTGAGGGACCACCCACCCCCAGTGCATGAATTTTGTGCACTGGGCCCCTAGTATATATATATATATATATATATATATATACAAGTTCTCTGGTTGATCTCTTCCTACCCATGCATCCACCCCCTCCTTCCCTCTGAGATTTAACAGTCTGTCCTGTGATTCTATGTTTCTGGATATCAATTTATTTTGTAGAGTTGCCTTCCTTATAAAAGGCTGAATAGTATTCCATTGTGTGGACATGCCACATTTTGTTTAGCCATTCATTCGTCGATGGCACTTGGATTATTTCCACCTGTTGGCCACTGTGGGTTGCCGTGCTATGAACATGCCCTTTTCTTGACCACGACTGTGTATAATCCTGGTATTCAGGTGGCTGGGTTATGTGGCATCCCCCAGGACTGCCACCCTTCACAGTGCCCCAACATGCCCCTCCCCTCGCTTCACCAGATCTCCTGCAGGTCCCACAGGTGTCCATAGCATCCCTGGGTCAATCAGCTGTCAAAGTAGTCAAGTGTAGTGGTTTAGTCCACACTGTTGCTTACCAGCTTGGTGATTTCGGTCAAGTTATTTCTTGGTCTCACGAAACATGTTCATGGTCTCAGTTTCTTCTCCTATAGATGAGAATCCTACTAATACCAGGTAAGGGGTGTGGTTGCAGGAGATAATACAAGCCTGCCTTCTGTGCCAGGCATCATGCTATGTGCTTGGCATGGAGTATTTAACTTGATCCTCACAACAACCCTAATAGTTATTCCCTTAGTTGGTACAGAGGTAGTATAACTATTAAGTTCTATACTTTCTAGATGAGGAAATTGAGTCAGGGAGGCCCCTCACCCATCAGCTGAGTGCTGGGCTTGCCCTGGTATCGAATACCCTATTCTGTCTCCCGTGCATGGAGGGCACCTCACATGGGGTCTGCTCCCCAGTGAATGGGGATCAGTTTGATCCCCAGGGAGCACAGCCGGCTTTAACCAGCAAAAGTCGCTGTTTGGCTTATTTGAACCTGGGGCTGGGCTGACAGGTTGGCTTTGCTTGCAAACAAGGAATCCATGTCTGATTTGCAGGAGCTGTGAATCTGTCTTTCCAAAGGCCCCTGATCCCAAAATAGTACAGACCGACTTGGATTGTAAATCCATTGATCTCAGGAAGAGCCATGGACTCTGGCATGTGAGCAGCAGGGACTGTATTGTGCTGAGAGCCCTGAGAGGGGTAAGCTGCTGCACCAGGGAGGCTGCAGTTGCAGGAAACAAGACTCGGCAGCACAGGTTCTGGCTGCAGGGTGATAAGGTCAGAGCACTGGGCATGGCAGGCTAGGTCATGTGACGAAAGGCTGGTCTCCACACATGGACAGCTGCAGGCCAGGCCTGAAGGGAGGTGTAGCTCCCTTGATTCATTTGGGGAAGGATGGGGACTGGTAAGTTCTGACTCTCAGGCCTCAGTTTCCTGGGGTTGTGAGCAGCCCAGCTTTGCTGTGAACATCAAGTCTTGCTCAACTGTGTCAACCACTGGCTTCCCCATTCTGTTTTTCTCGATCTCTATCTCAACAGGCTCTCCCACATAAATACTCATATGATACAGCAATATATACTAGAGACCCATTGCAAGAAGATTCCTGCAAGAACTTCCTGCGGCCTGAGCAAAGCTCCCTCTCTTTTCTACTGCCTCTGTCCCTTCTCCACTATCTAGCTCTCTCCTGTCTCTGCTGCCTCGTTCCTGTCTCCTTTGCCTTGCTCCCTCCCTACTCACCCGCCCCGCTTGCTTACTTCTCTGAAGCTTTGCTCCCTTCTGCAGTGCTTGGTTTCCTTCTATGCCATCTTCTGTGTGAGGATATGTAAATTAACCACCATCTTGGTTGGGTTAGTTTGCATACTCACTATAATTGGCTTGTGGGCGTGGCTTGTGGGTGTAGCGAAGGTATGGTCAATTTGCATATTACTCTTATTAGATAGAATTCTATGAATATAGTATACTAGGGGCCCGGTGCATGAAATTCGTGTACTAGGGGTGGGTGGTCCCTCAGCCCAACCTTCCCCCTCTCACATGCTGGGAGCCCTCAGGGGATGTCCTGCTGACAGCTCACCCCTGGCCTGCCCAAGGCCGAAAGCCTCTGGCAGGATTTTCATCTTTGCGCAGGGGACCTCGGCCAGGGAATCCCAGCCAGCTGATCGTTGCCTGGCCACATCCACAGCCCAGCCCGGCCTGGCAGAGGCTGGGGGCAAAAAGGCCACTTGGTGAGGCCCTTTCCCCCCCGCCCCCGGCCTGGGGCACCCAGGGAAGCTGTTGCCCCGAGATCGGGGCTGATCGCTGCCTGGTCACGCCCCAGCCCGGCTGTAGGCCGGCCACCACGGTGCTGCAATCCATTGGGGCAGGGGAGAGGGGACATTGCTGCCTGGCCCGGCCCCACCCTCACCCCTGCCTCATACAGCTTTGCCCCGCCCCCATGGTCCTGATTGGCTGGTAGTGTAGCAAAGGTACAGTCAAATTTGCATATTACCCTTTTATTAGATAGGATATTTACATATGTATATTTATTTTTATGTGTGTATATATACACACACACACACACAAACATACACACATACATACAAACACTAATACAATAGAATGACTATAGATATTCATGTTCCTGTTTACAGACATACACACATTGTGCGGGAGGAACACAAGGAGTTCACTGTTGCTGGAACATGGGGTGTTGTAAGGGCTGAGGTTGGAGACATGGGCAGGGCTGGCTAGTGGAGGATCTTGAGTAACATTCGAGGGCGTTTGACTTCTACCTGTAAGTGATAGGGAGCCACCAAAGGGCTTTCCAAGGGAAGCAGTTGGTCCTGTTAACTGTTTAGAGTTGGACTGTGGCAAGTGTAAGGCTGAACAGAGAGGAAGCGACTGTCTCCGGTTTCCAAGAAGAAGGTGTGAGGGCAGGAGGCCCAGGAGCATTATTGCAGGTGGAGGGAGATGGAAGGAGAGGTGAGCAAAAGCTGATGTGAAATGGGATGTGAGAGTGGATGAGGTTTCATCGTCGGTAGCTGGACAGACCACAGGCCATTCCAGATGCAAGGGACCCAGGAGGAGGAGGAGGAGGAGGGTTCGGGCAATGGCAGGAGCTCACTGGGCCACGGCAGTGGAAGCATCCATAAGACTTCCCTTGGAGAATCCTGATGGCAATAAGACTCAGAGGAAGGTCTGGGCTGGCACTTTGGCTGTGCACAGATTTAAGAATCAATAGCATAGGGGACAGAGCCTAGTAAATAAGAACACACGTGGGGGCTGCGTGCTCTTGGGCATGTGCCAGCATGGCTACCTGGAATGCCCTCCCTTCTCTGCCAAGACTATATTGAATGCTTCTTCCAGGAAACTTCTTCGAATTATCCCTTCCCATCATCTCTGAAGCTAAATGCCACTGGCTGGTGGGCCAGGGAGTGTGGGGCAGCTGAGGAGAAGGGAGGGGAGCTGACGGGGTTCTGGGCCTTTGTGTCATCTGTATTTCCATAGTTACTTTGGGGACGGTAGGACCATTCATGAATTATTCTTATTAGAGCTGAGGGAGGCCTTTCAGACTGGAAGTGGCTGGCTCCTGCCAGGCTCCCTGGACGTGATATGAGGCTTCCGGACCCTAGACTGGGAGCCAAGTGATGCCACCTGCCTGGCAGATCTTAGGATGGCTTCCCTTCTCCCAGCTCCTGGGGTCCACCTGCTCCCTCCAGCTCCTGTTCCCAGCTCCTCTTTATTTCTGTCTGGCCTCCCTTCACGCCACCCTGGCATCTTTTTCCAAGGATCTCCAGGGGCTTCTGTGTAATTACATCCCAAATTTATTGAACATTTACTATGTGCCAAACACTGAGATATGCACTTGCCCTAATGCTCTTTCTTAATCTTCTCAATAGCTCTGAGCTAGGTGGTTATTACCCTCATTTTATTGGCAGGTAAACATGTGCAGGGAGGAAAGCAACTCGACAGTGTAGTAACAGGGTTGGGATTTGAACCTGGGCCATCTGTCTCCTGAGTCTACTCCCCTAACTGCTCTGCTCTGCTACGTGTCACTGCTAACCCACAGTGAGGAGAGGCATGGGCAGAACTCAAACCTTGCTCTGTGGGCGCCAGAGCCACTCTCCAAACCACGATGCTCTGTGCCGCTCAGACCCCAATAGCCCTCGCTGCCACTTCATCAGTCACTGAACCCACAGCTGCTAGAAGCTTCTTCAGGATCAGATCTGCACCCTAGCCCCCACCCTGCATCCCATGTTGTGTCTGGGATGACACGAGCTTACACACAGGTGCCAGGCAGGCCCGGTGTGTGAGGACAGTGACACTGGCTTCCAATGGGTACTCTGGTTGTAGGAGGAGGTATCTGAGGCAGGGGCAGTAACCTATAAGAAGATCGTTATTTTGATAGACAAATGTGTCATTTATTTGTCTATGTGAGCAAGTGTCGTCACACAGATGAACACAAGAGCTACGCATTGGTGCCTTCTGGATTTGTCTATTTTTACATACGTATGTGTATGTATGAGGAAGTATGAGAGAGGTGGCAGGCACATGCGTGTCAGCAAGAGTATGTGAGTAGGTGGATTTGTGCATTATTGTGTGCACATACTGGATGTGGAGCTTCATGGCTGTGTCTGTGATGTGTGTGAGATTGTGGGGTCCCAAAGGAAGGAGCGTCTCCAGGGCAGAGCCAGCTCTGTCTCCTGATTCTTGACCTTGGAGGACCTGAACTAATGATTTCCACCTGCACAGGAGCTTCCACATAGCTTTGGACTTGGGACCCCAGAATGAATAAAACTGAATGACAAGCAAGAGGCAGGGTCTGCCTTCCCCACTTTGCTGCTCCTCAAATTGAGGCACCGTGCGTCTTGGGCCCAGTTCAGGGGACCTGTGGGAAATGGAGCCTCAGAGCCGATGTCCCAGCCAGCAAGATAGCCTGCCTGTGCCTCGCCAGCCCATCCCTCACCACCTCACTGAAACACAGTAGCCAAGAAAGAAGGTGCAGAGTCAGGCCGACTGGGCGTACATACCATTTCCCATAGTTCCTAGTCGTGTGAGCAGCTTCATCTCTCTGAACTTCAGTGACCTTACCTGTAAAATGTGGATGATACCCATTTTGCAGTGTTGTTATGAGGATTGAATGAGACAGAATTCAGTGTACAGTCAGCGCGCAGTGGAGCTGATGGTGAAGAAGGTGAGGAGCAGGAAGATTCACAGAGATCTGTTCAGATTCACTTTTTAATCAGTGTCTTTGTAGTCACTGTATCCACCATCCTTTGTACAAGAAATAAAGGGATGATAATGGCCAGAAGCCCGACTTCTCAGTTCTTCTCCTGGCCCCTCTGTCTAATTCTTTGAGAGAGAGGGAGCCTGCAGAATACTGTGCCTCTTCTAGTGGGATGTAGGTTAACCTCTCTCCTGCTTTAAGAAGAGATAGTGGCGAGAGGTTTACTGGGACTTCTGGACACTGGACTGGGAGCCAAGTGGAGGAAATGGGGGTCTGGGGCTCCGTTGTCGACTGGGCTGGGATTAGCAGGTAGGTGTCCCCACGGGCATCCCAAATGTGGCTGGTGCTGAGGCAGCACTTCCCTGCTAGCCAACGGGATACAGGGACTGAGTCCCAGCCTTGGGGAGGGGAGTGCACACCTGAGCTCCCACCCTGGGAAAGAGTAAGGAGACAGCAGGGCAGTAGTGGAACCTGGTGGGACACCCCAGCAATTCAGGATGACCTCCCTCTGGACACCACACTCAGGGTTACCATCCCAGGCTCAGGTCAGGACCCCCTGCCAAGCCAGGTCAGAGCTGCCTCCTCGTATAGCTCCTTTGCTAGGAGTCACTCCTTTGTGCAGCTGGGCAGGGCTGAGGGCCAAACATGGCTGGCCCTGGCAACAAACCTGGAAGTCCCAGTAATCCACTCCTGGTTTCTCACCAGGTCAGGCTTCATTCTGCCCAGCCAACAGGAAATGGACCCTGCTCAAGTTGTCAGGTGAAAATAGAGAACCTATGTCCTTGTCCTTCTGTGACATGCTGCGTTCACCTGAAAGTGCTGAGGTTATTTCTTTAGTAAGAATTGACCCCACTCCCCAATGCTACGTGCCATCCCAGGCCATCCCAGGCCATCCCAGCCCCTAGGAAAACACAGGTTTGGATGTGCCAAAGGGGGTGTGTCTGTAAAAACAATGCATGTTAAGCTGGATGTTCTATGTAAATGTCAATTGTAATTGCTATTGCTGTTTGATGATGATGATTCATTAATAAGGAAAACAAAGCAACTCAGGTTTGACTTACCCTAAAAATTAGCAATTCCCAAAGTATGTTCCACAGAATAATTTAGAAGTTAATAGCTATGTCTAAGTGGAGGGGGAGGGAAAGGAGAGATTTTGTAGTTCAAGTTTGGAGCTGCAGTTTTGAGCGGAGGTTAAATGAGTTTTTGTCCTACAGAGTCTCAGATAAACTCACTCCTGAATACTGGTTTCTTGATGAGGAGGGGTTTCTGCAGTGTTCAAGATTACTGGACCCACCAAATGTTTCTCTCATGGAATTTATTTCTCAGCTAGGGTGCTATGGACATACTTTGGAAAACATTTCTAGGCTCCATTCTGTAATTATCCTAATTTAGCCCCCAATTGCATATTTAGCTATTGTAAGCTTCGCACTGACAGTATCTTGCAATGTTTCCCCACAGGGCACCGTGGATTCTGCTCTCATTTCTCTGTCTAGACAAGCGGGAGAATCCCTGTGCTAGGCTGTGGTGGGGGAGGGGGCTGAGTGGGGAGCAGCGGGGCTCAGGGCTGGAGCAGTCCAATGACACTGCCTTGCACCAGCCCAATCAGAGGGGCTGAGGCATGGCACCACTTCCTAAAACAGGAGAGGGCAATGTTGGTACAGAAAAATACACTGAGCTTCCCTTGGCGAGTGCCTGGAGGAGGCAGCACAGCCCAAGGCGCCTTGGAGTCCTGCTGTACCCCACAGCTCCACAGGCCGCACCCCAGTGGGGGGCTCTGAAGCTGCCCTCTCTGAATCCTCTCCACCTCAAGGTTTGCTCCTGAAAGGCAGGGCTAGCTCTCCCCTCTCCCCAGAAAAGTGCCCAGTGTTTTAAGAAGCCAGAGTCACTGATGAAGAGGAGACTCCCCTCTGGGGTAGTGTTGCCCAAATTGGCAAATTAAAATGCAAGATGTCCCCTGAATTTCAAATTATGAACAATTTTTAGTATAAGTATACCCCAAATATTGCATGGGATATACTTATGCTGAAAAAGTATTTGTATTTCTCTGAAATGCAAAGTTAACTGGGCAACTGGGTCCTAAGATGCTACCTTTTGGGTGGTGCTTCTGAAGTGTCACAGGTGAAATCGATCTGTCTCTCTTATATTGATGTTTCCCTCTCCCCCTCCCTTCTACTCTCCCTAAAACTCAGTGCAGAGGAAAATACAGAATACAGTGAGGATTTATACAGAATCACAGGTGAAGGAGAGGAGGCCATGGGGTGCTGTGATTATGAAGAGTCAAGGGGAATTCCGCATTGCTCCCAGCTGGTCAGGGTGGAGGAAAGGGACCCACAGGGATCTACCTGGGTGTGGGGTGGGCATGCTGTAGTCTGGCCGGGAGAGGGACTGTGCAGGTGTGGGGGTAAAGCAGTTAGACAAACACAGAAGAGTCCGGGTAAAGTGCTGAGTGGAGTGCCTGGCTCACATTAAACACCACAAAAGTGACTGTTATCATTACTACTACTAGCTGTGTGGATCTTTGGCTCTCTTAATTAATTTATTTTTGGTAAAAGAGTGGCTATGAAGACTAACATAAATCCTGTTTCAATGGCAAAGAGTTGAGACTAAACACAGATAAAGCCCTTGCCCGTGGCCAGCACAGAGTCACCTGTCCCAGGCCAAATGGCAAGAGAAAGCAAATCTCAGTCCTCAGGTGCCAACTGCCTCTCTTCTCCCTGCCACCTTCCTCCTAGTTTTCTCTGTCCAGAACCCTCACCTGTGCAGCCCACTCTTCCCCTAGTCCCTCCTCATCCTTGACCTCCAGCAAAAACAATCTGTCTCTATTATGGGGAGATGGAGAAGCGAGGTGAGGGAGAGGGAAAGGTCCTGAGATTCAAATTGTACACTGAGATAAATACATGCAGGCAGATACTCAGAGTTGCCTGACTATGGCCCATGGGCCTCCCGCCTGTTTTATAGGTCAAGTTTTATTGGGACTTGTGTTGTCTACAGCTGCTTTTGCACTGTAGTTGAGCCACTGGAAAAGTTGGGTCACTGGAAAAGAGACTATATGGCCTATGAGACCAAAAGTATTCACTGTCTGGTCTTTTACAGAAAAAGTTTGCCGACCCTGCACTAGTTAATTGCATATATATAAATTTGATTTAACACATTCCAACAGGGCAGACTCCTCCTGCCTGGCATTAAATCAAACACTAGGTCTATGAAGAACACGATGGCATGCCTGCCCCTCGGGGAGTGTAGAGATGAAATAGACACCTAACCAAACAATTAGAAACAGGTTCAGCTCCTATTCGAAAGGCAAGGCGTTGTAAAGTAATGGATGAGTGAACTGCAATGTTGTATGACAAAAGCAAGAACTGAAGTGCAAGAAAAGTCCCAACTTAACTCCCTAAGTTGGGTCCCCAAAATCCAATGCAAGACATGGAGTTATGAGATTACAAAATTTAAAAAAGTGACCAGAGTGAGCCCTCATGTAGTTAATGGGCTGGGAGTTCCAGGATTCTGGGAGTGAATTGTCAATCACATTATTCCCAAATTTACATGTTATCAGAATGTGTTTTTGTGGGAATTGACAATTTATACAGGACACCAGGATCTCAAGGAAGGGTTCACCAAGATAGGACATTTAAGTGTGGCCTTGAAGGATGAGTAGGGATTTGCCAGATGGAGAACTTGAGAGGAAAGCAAGGTATGCTGGAGAGCCTGTGGTTTGGAATAGCAGTGGTGGAGGGGCAATGATGGAGAAGCAGAAGATGAAACAGAACATGTCAGCAGTAGCCAGAGCACAGAAGGATGGGGCTCTGGGAGCCTAACCTTCGGTTTATCCTGACAGCACTGGAAAAGTTTCCAAGATTTTCTTTTTCTTTCCTTTTACTGTTATGAATCTTTTAAATCACTATTTATTCTTCTCAGAATCATGCAGAATATCAGAGGGCCTGCTTTTGCATGTGTCCTGGTGATAGGAAATTGCCCAGGGCTGGGTTCTAGAACACTCCCTCTGGCATCAGTGGACAATGCATTGGAGGGGCAAGGCCAGCAGCAGGGAATTCAGAGTTGAGTGTAGAAGTCCAAGGGAAAGATGACCAGGTTCTTCAAATGAGAAGGAAGGATAGGCAACTATAATTTATGGAGGACGGGGAAGTTCAAGGGAGAGGTTAGCCTTGCCCCCAGCAGCCAAAGCCGTGCAACAAGAAGGCCTTGAAGAGTGAACAGGACTCAGCTCAGAGAGAGCCCACTGGGCTAATGGAGTAACTGATGTGGGCAGGTTACTGTGAACTGTTCCCCATCTCAGCTCTTCTCTGTGGTCACCTAGAGGAGCCCAGGCTCTGCCTCTGGAATTCTGATTCAGTGGGTTTGGGGACAGAGTCTAGGATAAGTATCCTTATATAACTCCCCAGGTGATCCTGATGCAAACCTGCCTGTGTGAACCAAGAGAATGGCTCATAGTGGACAGCTGATGCCCAGTGATGGCCAGGGAGAGGCCTGGCAGTACAGGACCCTACAGACGTGTGAGTGGCATACCCCTGGTGCCTCTGCCTTTGTTTGATTGCCAGGTGGCAGGAAATGTATAGGACCAGACTAGGTATTAACTTGCCTACTTGTCACCCTAAGTGATCCCCCCAAGGAGGATGAGTGTGAATCCTTTATGGGGTGTTTTAAGATACACCAGTCACCAGGGACTCTATGTGCAATGATCAGTGCAAGGATGGTCTAGTGCAAGTGGAAAGTACATGGACTTGGCATCTAGGCACTACTGTGGAAACTCAACTGAAATCCCAAAGAGCTGTGCAGCCTTGGGATTGCCTCAACCTCTCTGGCAATCAGTCATGCTTATCTCAACAAGGGGTAATGGGTTGTTGGGAGGATTAAATAAGACCATTAAGTCATTAAATAAAATTTGTTTAAAATGTATCTTTACATTTGAAAATATTACAGATGTCCCCTTTGTTTTTTTCCCATTAACCCCTGCAACCAACACCCACCCTTCCCAGGTCTTCACCACACTATTGTCCGTGTCCATCCACTATTCATAGATGCATTGCATATAAGTTCCCAGGTTAATAATATTTTATTGAGGTATTATTATACATCAGGCACTGTTCTAGGAATTAGGACACTGAAATGAGTAAAATAGACAAAAAATATATCTGTTCTCATGGAGCTTCCATTGTAGCGGGGTGAGAAAAACAGTCAACAGTGAATGTACCAAACAAAACATAATATGCCGGAGTGAAGACAGCAAGTATAGACAATTGTTTGGGATGGGTATATATACAAAGCATGTGACATTGAGGACGTGTGATAAATCATGTCCACAGGGCCAAACAGCCAACAGTAAAGGATTGATGAAGATTAGCTAAGGTAGTGTGTAATGCACAAGTGCCTGTCACAGTGTAGGTACTCACAAGAGAGTGTTTTTTGTTCCTTTCTCCCATGACCAATACCCCTCAGTCACACAGACATGCATGCACACACACACACACACACACACACACACACACACACACACACACATATGTATAGCATCATATTCTCTTTCCATCTTCAGGGTGGTGGCAGATTAAATCCTTCTACCCAAATCCTCCTTCCCAGCCATCCCACAACTCTGTATTAACTGTATGGTCCCGGAGAGGAAACAAGTTACTTGATGGAGATAAGAAATCAAAACATATGGAGGGTGCTTGTCCAGAGAGCATAAACGACTCTTCATGATAATATAGGAACTAGAGTCTCAAATTAAAAATAAAAGAAGGCAGGATGTAGCTTTTGCCGCTCTCCAACCACAGAGGAGCTTCATTGTCATGCAATCACTGAGAATATTATGTTGATTGGCAAGAGCCTGGCTTTGTAGAAGGGACAAAATTCCCCACTGTTAATCTACAATGGAATTGTTCAGCGCCAGGCACTGCTTTAATAACATTGTTCTGGGCCACGTTGGATGTAAATATCCCACTCTTCATTTTGTAAGCAATCAAAGGGAAGTTTTATAGACAGGAGAGCATGAACGATTATAATATCTGTGCCAAGGAACACAGGGGCAAAATCGAAAAATCAAAGAACACCAAGCCTTAGAAAGGCTCCGCTTTGTGGCTTATCTCCCATCTCCTCTGTCTGTCCGGCAAGTTGAGCATCAGATATATTACAAAAGGCCACACTTTGAATGTTGCCCTTGACGTTATTAAAAAGCACAGGATTGGCAAATCAGACTGGAGGGGGAAAAACAGACTGTTAAGTCTGGATCCTGAGATAATCACCCTTGGTCTTGCTACAGTGCCTAGAATGATAAAAGAAGGAAAGGAACTCTTGCTTAATAAGCCCCCACTATGTGCTGGATGCTTTGTCTCTGTCAGAAGTAGTATTATGTCCCAACTAGGAGTGCTGAACAATGGAGCCAGAAAGACCTTGAGTCACAACCTAGCTCTTCCTTTTTCTAGCTGTGTGGCTTTGGGCAAGTTACTTAAACTCTCTGTGCTTCTATTTTTCCATCTGTAGAATGAGGATAAGAGTATCCCACAGGATAATTTTGATCTTTATGTAATCTACACAATAGCCCTGTTATAGGTTGAACTGTGCCCCCACCAAAATATGTTGAAGTCCTAACCCCCAGGACCTATGAATGTGACCTCATTTGGAAATAGGGTCTTTCCAGATGAGGAAGTTAAGATGATCCAACATAACTGGTGCCCTTATACAAAAGTGAAATTTGGACACAGAGACATAGAGGGACAATGCCATGTGATGATGAGGGGTTGGATGGTGCATTCCCAACCAAGAAAAACACCAGAAGCTAAGAAAATACAAGGAAGGGTTGGTTTCCCTATAAGTTTCAGAGAGATCATGACTCTACCAACACCTTGATATTGGACTTCCCGCCTTCATAACTGTGAGACAATAAGTACCTATTGTTTTATGCCAGCCAACTTGTGGTACTTTGTTACAGCAACCCTAGCAAACTGATACACCACTACCACGGGAATAAAAAGTACTCTCATCCAGTCAGCATTGCTCAGTGGTTTGAGCGTCGACCTATGAACCAGGAGACCACAGTTCGATTCCCGATTAGGGCATGTGCCCAGGTAGTGGGCTTGATCCCTAGAAGGGGCATGCAGGAGGCAGCTGATTGGTGATTCTCTCCCATCATTGATGTTTCTATCTCTCTCTCCCCCTCTCCCTTTCTTTCTGAAATAAATAAAAATATTTTTTAAATTTATCCTCATTTTTAGATGAAGAACTGAAGCTCAGAGAGGTAAAGTTTATGTCTTCAGATCACTGACTTATAGGTGGTCAAGCTGAGATTTGAATCTGAGCCACTTGGAGCCTGTCTGCCCTCTCTGATCACTATGTGGCCTCTCTGGAGCAGAGCTCAAGAAGAAAAGGACAGTGAAGTTAGAACAGGCCCCATCATCACAACCAAGTCCTGGTGGAGGCACCTGCTGGAGTGGTCTGATTATGAGCAGTTCATTAAGTAAAGAGCAGTGCGTGTTTGAGAGTGACTTTTTAAAAAAGAATCGACTTTTATTTATAGTGATGTTCCAGTCATTAATTTTGAAGGAAGAAAGCCCAAAGCAGAAGCAGGCTCATTAAAAATTTGACATTAGTAATTTAATTAAATTGGGCCTTGTGTCCCATTGCTGAAAATGAACGGTTAGTTCTACACCAGTTCTCAGCCCATTCCCCTTGGTTGGCTCCCTCCCCTCACTTTAGCTTGCTTTCTTTTCCAAATATTTACCTGACCAGCACCCCCACCCCAACACACACACACACACACACACACACACACACACACACACACACACACACATCACAGTCACTGTCTCTGTTGCAAGCCAGTAGGATTATGGGAAATGCCATATAAACCAGCAGGAGGATCATGGGAAATACCATGGAAGCCAATAGGGGGATCATGGGTAATGGCAAGCAAGCCAACAGCATGGGATGATATGAAACATTAAGGAAGCCAGGAGCCAATTATGGGAAATGCTAAGGAAACCAGCAGTGTGGGATTATAGGAAATGTTAAGCTAAGCTAATAAACAGGCTGATGGAGGTAAATTCTTTTGTCTGGGTCATCTCACTTGTCAGAAGTAGAGAATGGGCAAGGAAGAGCTCTTCCTTAAGATAACTCACAAAAACATAGGCCTGTTGAGGGTGGGGACCCGCATTGTCTAATTCACTACTCCAAGCACAGTAGGTCCACAGTAAATTTTGATTGCGTGAAGGCATTAATATAAGAATGAATAACTCCCCCAAACAACTAGTTCATGATACACAAGTATGTCCCTACAAGTGCGAAGCACTGTGGTAGGCTCCCAGGATACCCCAGGGACCAGACCAGGCACCTGCCCTCGTGGCATTATAGCCCAGGGAAAAGATAACATCTGCCATTTTTTGAGCATCTGTCATGTGCTGGGCATGGTGCCCGCCATGCGTCCTTTATTATCAGTAACCTTCTCAGCCACTAGATACTTACTATCCTCCTTTCTCAGTTGAGGAACTAGAGCTCAGAGAAGTTACATGGCTCAAGATGGTGACAGCACCTGGTTTCAGACACAGACCAAGCTGGTTTCAGTCTGACCTGTCCCTCTGTACCTGAGCTGTCCTGGAAGGAGAGGAGGAGGAGAAGGGAAAGCTCTCAGCAGGTTCTGAGTCCATCAGGTCTGGCAGAGGGGGTCCTGCCAGGTGTTTCTGACAACATGGGCAGGAGGAGGGTACTGCATAGGCCTGGAGGCCCTCTAGGACCCTGGCTGGCCACCTCCACATCATCTTCACCTCTCATTGCCCGCATCCTGCCTCTCACTCCAGACTCCCAAGCTCCTAGGCTACCTCTAGTCTCAAGGCCTTTGCATATGACGTTTCCTCCCACTGGCACACTCTTTGGCATAAACTAGTAATTCTTATTAATCTCAGGGTTCAACATGGGTGGCACCTCTTCCAGGAAGCTGTTTCTGACCTACCTACACTGGGTTGGTCCCCTACCTGGTCCCTATTCCATCATAACACAACATACCATTATCCACCCACATCTTCCACTTATGTTGCATTTCCTGTATACCAGACTCTGTCCCATGCCTTAACTCACTTAATTCTCACAACAACCCCATGAGGGAGGAAGGTACTATTGTGATCACCGTCTTACAAAAGAGGAAACTGAGGCACAGACAGATTGAGAGACTTGCTCAAGTTCCCATAGGTAATGAGCCGTCAGGCAATGCAAGCCTAAGCTCTGC
The DNA here is from genome assembly GCA_027563665.1 of Antrozous pallidus. NCBI lineage: Eukaryota > Metazoa > Chordata > Mammalia > Chiroptera > Vespertilionidae > Antrozous > Antrozous pallidus. Next base: position 190,807,088 of record CM050508.1, read on the forward strand.
GGCTCTGTACTCAACACCACCCTGTTCTTCAGCCCCAGCCAATCGCCGCCAGGGGAACTAATGGAGAGCTGTTTAGATGGGAGTCTGGATGTGACTGTGACCCCTCCCCCCAGCCCTTTGCGGCCCTCCTGGAATAGTGGGAGCGTGACCTTCTGTGCACAGGCGGCTCCACTTCTGGGGAGAAAGGCAGGAAGGGTAGGGGGCGTTGGGTCAAAGTGAATGGCGACTCAGACACAGAGAAGCTGCACGCTCCCTCCCTCCTGATTGGGGGATCACGATGCTCACGATGCTCTCGCACCCTAACCAAGACTGCTTCCTGGATAATAAGAGCACTTCCCAGCTGGTGGTGCCTTTGTCTGAGGTCACACAGTGTACAGTGTTCCCCAGCTCCATTTTCTCAGTCGGATCAGTCGGGTCAGATCAAAACTCAAGGCGCTTGTCTTCCCACCTCACTGCCTATGCCAGCACTAATGACTCCTTCAGCTCCCCCAGTCTCCTGGGCCAGTACTCCCCTGGCGGTGAGGACAGACACACATGAAAGAAAGCGCATTGGGTTTAACGAGCAGCTACTCCATGCTGAGCTCCGTGTCTCTTCCATGGTGTTTCTGAGAAGAAGTGTGGAGCCTGAAATCAGGGCAACCAAATCCAGGATATTAAAGTGCTTCCTAGGGCATCTAGAGTGATGGCATGGATGTAACCCACACCCAGGGCTGTGCAGGACAAAAGGCAGGAAGCCCGGACAGTCTGTTCCAAATCACAGGTGTGGCTCCTTAGCGTGACCTCTGAGAGTATTCTGGGACCAGGCGGTCTTGAGAGGGCCAATCCTTTCGTTCAGAGGAAAGGAGACCGGGGGGTCGTGCCCAGGGAGGTGCTGCTCTGAAGCAGAGTGTCAGGCTTGAGCCCTGCTCACAGCCATGTGTCTCCCTTTCTCACAGTGCTCCCGAGTCACACGTGTGGAAACCCTGGGCGGCTGCCCAACGGCATCCAGCTGGGCTCCACCTTCAACCTGGGCGACAAGGTCCGCTACAGCTGCAACCCCGGCTTCTTCCTAGAGGGTCACGCCGTCCTCACCTGCCACACAGGCTCGGAGAGCAGTGCCACGTGGGACTTCCCCCTGCCCTCCTGCAGAGGTAGGTTCCTGGCTGGTCCTGAGGGAGAGAATGCTGGAGCTTTCAGTGGGACCCAGTCTCCGGGGAGGGGGGGAAGCTCTACCATCCACTCCAACAAGGGCTTGGGGTCCTCACTCTGGGAGCCCATGCCTAGGGGACTCCAGGTATTCTAGAGTCTTTTCACCTTCACCTGACCTCCTAGCCCTCAGGTGTGCACTCTCTCACTCTCTTTCCCCTATATCAACAGTCTGCCCTCTGCCGAAACCGGTTTAGCTCAGTGGATAGTGCATTGGCCTGGGGACTGAAAGGTCCCAGGTTTGATTCCAGTCAAGGGCATGTACCTTGGCTATAGGCACATTCCTAGTAGGGGGTGTGCATAGAGGCAGCTGATCCATGCTTCTCTCCCATCGATGTTTCTGACTTTCTATCCCTCTCTCTTCCTCTCTGTAAAAAAATCAATAAAATATATATTTAAAAAACAAAACAAAACAGTCTACACTCATCCCTTACCCTCCTGTCTCAGAACAAACATGGTTTCTCTCCCCGTCACAGACCACCTCCTCATGTGCTTGGATCTCTCTCCCAGCTGCTTTCCTTCTGACCTCACTTTGGCAATTAGTTTTTTCTTTCCTATAAATCCAACCCCTCCTCCTATTTAATGGTGTCCTCCTCTCCATCTACAAATATGCTCAAAGTGTCTTTATTCCAATAGTCATCCCCAAAAAACATCCCACCTCCCTTCAATGCTGCATCCTCCTCAGCCCCCAACGAGGGTGATAAGATTGCCCTGGTTTCCCCAGAACTTTGTCTGTTTTAGCTCTTATTTTTACCTTATCTGATGATAAAAATAACATGTGATCACTCTAGCTGCTTGCTCAGTGGTTATAGTGTTGGCCAGCAGACTGAAGAGTTGATTTCAGTCAGGGGCACTTACTTCAGTTGCAGATTCGAACCTTGTTGCCAATCAGGACACGTGTGGGAGGCAACCAATCGATGTCTCTCTCTCACATGAATGTTTCTCTCTGTCTCTCCCCCTTCCTTCCACTCTCTAAAACTCAGTGGAAACAATATCTTCAGGTGAGGATTAACAACAGCAAAAAAATAATAACACAAGATCAATTTTAAATAATCTTAGAAAATAACAGAAAGGAATAAAGGAGAAACAAAATGTATCTGTTTTAAACACGATTTTCATATCTGTCCTTTCCATTTTCTCTCAGTACACATACTATGAATAGATACGTAATTAAGATTATAATGCAGGTACGTGATTTTTTATCCACCTTTTAAAACCTGGTAGCGCATCGCCGGGCCACCAAGCTTCCCTGTACCACCAGCAACGCCAGCATCGTGAACGCTGTGTGCAGCCTGGCTCTCTCCCCACCCCCCATTCTCTGCTCTGAGGCTGACCTCTGCCCCCGGCATTCTGTATCTTGTTGCCAAATCAGAGGGGAATTGTGCTGGCTCTTCTATTCTCTGACCTCTCTACAGCCTTGCACTATTGACCACTCTTTTCTCCTTGCAATTCTCATCTTTAAATTCTGTGGTTGCCAGGTAGAGGTCTGGGAAGATTATTTGAAGTTGAGAAATAATTGAAACAAGGAGCTCTCCTCGGGTTCATATTTTACCTTTCTCTTAGAGGAAGATGTTCTGTAATTACTCCCACCGTGTGCTCACACCCTTCCACAGTCTATCCCGGATGGAAAATGTATGGCATATACATCTCTTTCTGCTCTTCCTGCTCTGATGGTGGGCACGACTAATTGTTTAGAACACCCTTTCTGCTTGAGTCCAGACACTGCTGTGCATTCCTTTCCAACAGGTAAGCCACAACCAATCAGCATGTGTTGAGTTGATGGGTCCACTGACTCCACGTTTGTTTGGCCCTCCTCAACCACCACTATTGCCTCAGCCACCGTGGCCTGAGGCACCTGGGATCTCTTGCCCTGCCTTCCTAAGTCCCTTCCTCTCAGGCCCTGTTTCTCATGTGGGCCACGCCTCTTCAGTCACATGGTCTGCATCAGGAATGACCGGATCAATCACAGAATTTGTATGGCCAAACCGATCACGCCCCTACATACAGATGTATGGCCCTGAGTGTCTAATCCCGGTCTACAGCTGCTGTATCCACCCTTAGAGCATCCATGCCTACCTGTTCAGAGGTTGTCAGGTTAACAGACTGACCTTCCTTCCCAGGAGGGGTGACAGAGCCTTGAAGTGATAATAGAAATCATAATCGTAAACAAATACTGATGCTGTGAAACCGAAATCAACAGTCTCCCATTTTACAGCTCCATAAACATCAGACACTGTTGATCAGTATGGAAACTAAAAACAAATGTAGCGCAAGTATCAGAGGTGGAGGGGCTGTCCGCCTGCCCTGGGAAGTGGAATTCACACCAGCATCCCATCCCAATGTGGTGCAAATCAGCATCCCTCTCAGACTCTTCCAGAAGCGGTATCAGCTTCAGCTTCTTCTCAACTTTGAGAACCTATTCCCTGGGTTCTACTTTGCCAACTTAAGTCAGGATCTTGGCCCACTTTTGTGACATTGCCTCCCAAATAAAACAAATGAAAATAAACAAAACCACTAACAAAGGTGTTTCATGAAGCACAGCCTTTATTGAAGGTTTGTGGCAATGCAGGCAGTTTGCCTCATAGCCAGGCAAACGGCTTAGAATGAAAGTCTGGCCAACCCAAACTCTCCCCATCTTTTGGTCCCTTCTCCCGGGAAGCTTCTCCCTGGCTCTGTCTCCTTAGGTTCCTGCTTCCCCTGTGGAGTGCCCATACCTCCTCCTCCTCCTCCAGCCTCCTCCATGCTGCAGCCTCTGGATCTTGGCCCTATTTCGGGGCCACTGATAGCTGCTCAGGCCCAGGAACCTGGTTGCACCTTGGGTTTCCCATCTCCCTCCAGGCTGGTGTCTCCCTTCCCCACCCATGCTAGACAAGGGTGGTCTTTTCCTACATGAGGCTTTCACCTGAAAGAGACTCTGGGGATGGCTGTTAAGTAGCTTTTTTATTAACTCACCAGTGAAAGACAAGTGATGAGGCTGTAATCTGGTCATTCCTGATGCAGATCATGTGACTGAAGAGGCGTGGCCCACATGAGAAACAGGGCCTGAGAGGAAGGGACTTAGGAAGGCAAGACAAGAGATCCCAGGTGCCTCAGGTTCCACCAAGAAGGCCACTGTGGCTAAGGCCAATAGTGTTGGTTGAGGAGGGCCAACAAACGTGGAGTCAGTGGACCCATCGAGTCAACCCATGTTAATTGATTCTGGCTTGTCTGTTGGAAAGGAATACACAGCAGTGTCTGGACTAAAGCAGAAAAGGTACCCTAATCATCAGTCTTGTCTGCCTCTAGGAGGTCTTCTTCGCAGATGGACTCAGGGCCCAGTCTGCACCTGCAGGCCCGGAGAGCCAGGACTAGCCTTTCAGGGGGAGGCGTGGGCTGGGATGACACTGCTCCCCTAGCTCACATCACAGCAGTAATTTGTGGGTATGGGGCACCTTTTCATGACACGACTTCCCCCAAGCCTCCCCTAATTCTCTTTTGGCCTTAGACGATGGCAATTCTTCTTAAAAATGTTGCTTCTTTTTTACAAATGTCCTGCATCTCTTAGAATTGCTCAGCCACTGCATGGCTTCTAATTATTGTTTAGGGGTGGCTCTTTGATTTCTACCTCCAACTCCGGCCCTGTGTCCTGAACTTCAGGCCCACATGGGGACCAAATGCTACTGAACCCTTCCCAGAGTGAGCCTCAAATGGGGCACATCTAAAACCTAACATTCTCTGCTTCCCCATACCTGCCTCCAGGCTGCCTTCCCCAGCTCAGGGAAGAGTGTCACCATCTAAGGGGGTCTCACCAGACACCCCAGAGGTACCTTACACTCTTCCCCTTGGCTCCTTGCATCATCGGTCACCATGTCCTGGTGAATCTCCCTCTGCACCGGCCTCTCCTCCAGGCCTCCGCCACCACCATTCAGAGGGCCCTGGCTTGGGACGGCCCAGGCCCTCTCATCTCTCACCTTCTCACTGCAAAGGGTCCATCACTGGGCAGCTGTACCCTAGCCCCTACCACATACATCCCAACCCATTCTCCATGGCCAAGCAACCTTTCTAAGATACAGATCTGACAGGACCACTCGTTGCTTAGAATCCTGCCAGTGGGTCTTCATCACTGACAGGGTCAAGTTCACATTCCTCAGCATGGAGCATGAGTCCCTTCCCGCCGATCTTCCTTCGTCCTCTCTGAGCATCTTCAGCCATAGCAAGATTGCTCCATCTGGAACTCACCAGGAAAGTCAGCCCAGGATGCATATTTGCTTTCAGAGGGGCTTCATGCCAAAGACCCCTTGGTGCCTGAGGGGCTGAGGTGTGGCTTTCTAGCACCTCTGCCCACCCTGTGCTCCAGGCCCATTTCTCTGTTCTAATTTGCCACAAGTTTCAAGAATAGCCTGAGAAGCACCCTCATCATGTCAGCGATTTTCCAAAAGTGGTTTTATAAACTGCCCTTCCTTTGGAGGCCAAGCTAAACAAGCACTGAGGGCGCTCACCGTGGGCTGCGCTGTGCCCGGAGCCGTGGTCACGCCAGAGTTAGCTGGTTCACACTCAGGCAGGATTAAAGCCTTGTGCTCTTCCTTCCTCTCATGTGGAACTCTCAAGAGTTGGCATCTGTGAGTGGATAAACCTCATCCACTGGGCAGTCGTCCCTAAATATTTGCTGAATGAACGGATGGCTGGATAGGTCTACTTCACCATCAAGATTATTCAGGATCATCCAAAGGGAAATGACTAGCCCGGGTTAGCCCACCTGCCCAGCAACTCCAAGTGCCACAAAGTCTTTGCATTCAAGGAGCAGGGGGGAGGACTGCTTATCTCTGCTTGGTACAGGAAGTGCCATGTGCCCGGATAAATGGTGGTCTTGGCCTAGGGACACAGTTCAGACTAAGAAGGAATAGAGACCAGCTGGGCTGCGGGGGAGGGAGGGAAGGAGGAAGGGGCGGGGCAGGGAGGGTGGTCAGAGCAGGTGTGAGGCTGACCTCCAAGAAGTCCCGTTTCCAGGTCCAAGGAGCCTTGGTCCAGCAGGCAGAGGAAAAGAGACAGCCTGTGACCACCTGCTGTTTGTGTCACTCTCTACCTTTTCAAAGGCAGAGATCCCTGGGAGGCACTGAGCTCTGTGGAACCCCTTTGATCCACAAGAAGGAATACCATGTGGATTTCAGCAACCAGCCTCTTGACTTGTGAGGGGCATTGGCCCTGGATCAAAGAATACCGCATGGGGAAGGAACAGGGTTCAGATGTGCTGGGGCTGAGAAGCAGCTGGTAGGAAGAAAGCCGGAGCAAGAAACGCTTGGCCTCTGAGGTTCAAGCCAAACACTGCAGGCTGCCACTAGACCTGGGGAAATGGGCATTTGGTCTGCAGAAGCTTGAGCTGCATTCCAAATGTCATGGCCCCAAGGAAGGAACCTGCAGAATGTGAAACAGAAGCAGTATGTCTGGCCTGGAAGAGCAGGCGGTAGGACAGGCCAAGTTCAACCCTGACTATGCCAGCTCCGAGCTGGGGTTGCCCATACATTGCTGAAACCTCTCTGCTTTTTAAAGTGGGGACATGAGTCCTGGCCTTATAAGGGTGATTGCATACTAATTAATTCACTCAGGATTCAGTGACATTTTATTGAGGGCCTACTATGTATGGGAAATAATAGGGTTGAGTACTATCTGCAGTGTCAGGAATTCACTGGGCGGGGTGGGGGGAGGTCTTGAAACGTTATTCCCCAGGGAAAACGGGTGCACTGTATCTAGGGAAGAAGCCTGATGGTAGCAGAAATAGTGATGCTCTTTCCCAGCCATCATGGCTCAGTGGTTGAGCATCAACCTAATCACCAGGAGGTCACGGTTGAATTGCCAGTGAGAGCACATGCCCAGGTTGTGGCCTTGATCCCCAATGTGGGACATGCAGGAGGCAGCCGATTGATGATTCTCTCTTATCACTTATGTTTCTATCTCCCCTTTTTTTCTTCTCTGAAATTAATAAGAATATTTTTTAAGAAGTAGAGATGCTCTCAAGCAATTTCTTAATTTTAAGGAGGGGTGTCCTTGATAGAACCATGAATAAAGGGTCAGAATCCAGAGCCCCCAAAAGAGGGGACTGTTAAGTTTGGGCAGGCCATTGGGGCCCCAGGAGGAACACCGAGCTATACAGTGCAAGAAAAGGGGGAGCATGGTGGCTTTGGGGCCTCTGGCTCAGTCTGTCTTACACTTGAGTTGTCAGGTGGTGGCTTCGTACAGATCCCCAAGGCCTAATGGGACTTTATTTCCTCAGGAGATGAGTAGCCTTGAGGAGGGAGGATGTGGACGGAATTCCAGTGCTAAGGACCCGAAGCTTGCAGGGATCCAGGAGTATGTGTTGGAGTGGGATATGGGGGGAATAGGATGCAGGTTCCTCCATCCCTACCTGAAATTTGTGAGTCATTAGAGAGTCCACAGATGTCAAAGGAGGTGAAGGGATAGTTGTCTGAAATTATGGTTAATTGAAGAAATTTCAGTGAAATAAAGTCAATCATAAATAAAGTCATAAACTTGGAAAGAAAACTATCAGCTTAACACACCTGCACCCTAGAATACACATGACTTAATGGCAGTGCAGAATGCCCATTGCCAGAGAAGGAGGAAGTGTAAATTAATACTTTAGGACTGTGGTGTCAGCTGAAGGTTATATTTTATGACTCTGAAGTTATAACCATGAAATATGAGGCCTTATTTAAAGTGTGAGAACATCTCCAAACAACTTTTACAACATCTTCAATCAACACAGGACAGAGCGGGAACAGGGGTGTCAGAGGAGCGCGGCAGCAGGGATGACTCACGTGGCAAAGGTGCCATCTTCAGGGTACAGCCGTGGCTCTGCCAGCGGGTCTCATTTCCCGAGTCCTCGGCTCCAGCATGGTCTAGGAGTCATTATTGGAACCAGGATGTTTGAAGATCTGAGGATGGCTAACCACGCTGGGAGGTACAGTACAGTAGAGGAGACCACAGTTCTGGGGCCACAGAAATACCTGGATGCAGCTGGAGCTGGAGCTGGAGGGAGGACGCATGGCAGGGATGACTTGGGGCCCAGCTAGCTTAGAGTAGAGCAACAAGGATGGGTGACTGAACCAAGAGCCACTCAGGATGGAGAGGACTTTGGTCACTGGTTGGTTGTGGGGTATAGGAGGAGTTGGGAAGGCCCCCAGCTCTGGCCTGAAGGCACTGGGTGACTGATGCTGCCATCCTTCAAGACAGGAAGCCAGAGGAAGGCTGGGTTAATGAGAGGAGGGGATGAAGATGGTCTTGGTTGGGTTGAGGTTGAGAACTATGTGGGGTATGCTGTGGGGTTTCTAAACAGGAACTAGGCAGCAGACTGTAAGGCCATTATCTTTTCCCAAAACCTGCTTCCCCTCCGCCTTCCCTGCTGTTGCCTTGTCCACCTAGATGCACAGTGTAGGTCAGGGCCCGGTTGGTGACTTCATGACGTGACTGGGGCCTGCTCAGTCTTCAGCAGCTCAGGGTCCCTGCTCTTCTGACACCACTCCCTGGCCTTCTTCCCTCGACGGTCCCACCCCCTGGCTGCTCTTTCTCAGCCTCCTCTCAGCTGCCCTGGCTTCTGCCTGTGGCCCATCAAATGTCACTTCTGTCCCAGTTTTTATCCACTTCCTCCTCATCCTGCTGACTCCCTGCCATGCAGGCTCCAGTTCCTCTCAACTTTGCTCCAGGCCCACAGCATGGCCTTCTCTCAGGAACTCTCACTCAGCACGGGAAGGGCAGACAGCCTTGACTAGGAAGTCCCTAACACGCCGCCCTCACACTTCAGCTGCCCTGCTCTCCCTGTTCCTCTGCTCACGACACCCTCTCCCTTGAGGCTGCCAGGCAGTCAGATCTCAGTTGAAGTGTATACTGCCATGTTGGATACACTTCCCCTTCTCTGGCGTCTCATTTCTCAGTGAAAAGCCCAAGTCCATACAGAGGCACTCTGTGAGGCCCATTCCCTGCATTCCCCTCCTTGCATCCACTACTCCAGCCCCATGGGTCCCTTGATGCTCTTCAATGGTGCCATGGCCTTGGCACTTGCTGTTCCATCTGGAATCCTCTTCCCCCAGATAGTCACATGGCATCCTCTCGTTCTCCTTCAGGTCTTTGTTCACATGTCAACTTCTTTGTGAGGTCCTTTCTGAAATGTCCAGACCCCCACTTCCCATCCTCCTGCATTTATCACTACCTCACTCACCCATAGGGTTTCATTCTTTATCTTGGGTATTGCCCATTTCCCTCTGACTAAAATGTAAGGCCCAAGAGGGCGGGGGTTTGTGTTTGTTTTATTTTCAGGTAAATCCCCTGTATCTAGAATAGTCCTGGTGTATAGTAGGCACTCAGTAAGCATCTGCTGAATGAATGTCTCACCGGTGGCAAACGTTGCTTCCTTGGGGATCCTTCCCCGAGTCCCATGTGCATCTCTGTGCTTTGACACCTCAGCTACAACAATTCTGGAGTCACTGTGTGTTCGCTGGTACCCCCACTCTGAGAAACTCTCAGAGGCAGAGATGATTTGAGTTTTTCACAGTGTAGTACTGTCCTTAGCTCAGTGTTTGGCACACAGTAGGTGCTCTGTTAATGGATGTGGGAGCACCTACGGAATGAGGCCCCTTGATATCTGTGCTCATATATACCCAAGAGTTGGAATTGGAAATGGCTTATTCTCTTCAAATAGATCTTGACCCTGTAGAATGGCATAATTAGAACAATTCAGGAGTGCTGAATACTAGTAAACACACTTTGGTCTCCATCTCACACTACTCCTTTGTATCCAGCTGTCATCTTATTCTCTCTACCAGGACATCCCACAGACACACCCAGCCCTGGTCTCCAAACCTGCCCTCTTGGTGGCCTTCCACGCCGTGACATGCTCTCCCCTGGGGTCCCTGCCACAGCGAATGGTACCTTTCGTCCATCCATCCTTGCTCAGGACAGAAACCTGCAGTTCATACCTATAGATTTTATGTCCTAAATATCTCTCAGAGAAGTCCTTTCCCACCTCCCCATGCCTTAGCTCAGATCTCATCTGGACTTACCTGGACTTTAGCAACTATGGCCTCCCCACAGCATCCTGCTTCTTCCCTGACTCAGACCACCTCCATGCCACAGACACAGCCATCTTTCTAAAATGCATATTCAATCCTATTTCTTCACTACCTTGATCCTTAAGGTGAAGTGGGATAAAAAGGAGAACTTAGCATTTGCTGGGCATCTACCACATGCCAGTCACTGGTGAATGCAAGGCACTGTCACATTCATTGTCCCATTGAGTTATCATAACAAACCATTGTGTAGAGAAGTGAAAGGACTTTTAGGGAAATAAATTGTCCAAGGTCACATGGCCTGGAAATTGTGGAGCCTGAATTTAGATCTTGATCTCTTGACCTTAAAATCCATTTTCTTTCTAATGTACCCCAGTGAACCCATTGTTCTCTGTCATGCTGCTGCTTCTACATTTCCAGTACCATGGCCGGTTATTCTTCTCTACGATAAACCTAGAGCTACTTATCTTAGACATGCCTTGTGCTTCCATGTTTCTGTGCTCACAGTATTTGGTTTCCTCTTCTCTTAATACCTTGCCCTTTCTTCTCTATCTAGTGAACTCCTATTCATCCTTCAAAATCCAACTCTAATATCTAATAGCACCTCCTCTGTTAAACTTTCCCAAATTGACTTACTCAGACAAAGTATTTATTGCTTTACCTATGTCCTCAAAGTGTGAATTATAATCTTGGGAGACAAAAGAATATATTGGTTAAGAGCATAGGCCCTACAATCAGTCCATAGGGCTTAGGAGTCCAGTTCCTTTAATCCAGTGGTTCTCAACCTTTCTAATGCCGCGACCTTTTAATACAGTTCCTCATGTTGTGGTGACTCCAACCATAAAATTATTTTCGTTGCTACTTCATAACTGTCATTTTGCTACTGTTATGAATGATAATGTAAATATCTTTGTCTCCCGATGGTCTTAGGCGACCCTGCTAGCGGTTCTCAATCTGTGGGTCATAATGTAAATATCTGTGTTTCCTGATGGTCTTAGGCGACCCTGCTAGCGGTTCTCAATCTGTGGGTCATAATGTAAATATCTGTGTTTCCCGATGGTCTTAGGCGACCCTGCTAGCGGTTCTCAATCTGTGGGTCATAATGTAAATATCTGTGTTTCCTGATGGTCTTAGGCGACCCTGCTAGCGGTTCTCAATCTGTGGGTCATGACCCACAGGTTGAGAAGCGCTGTTATAGAGCCTAAGACCATCAGGAAACACAGATATTTACATTATGATTCATAACAGTAGCAAAATTATAGTTATGAAGTAGCAACAAAAATAATTTTATGTTTGGGGGTCACCACAACATGAGGAACTATATTAAAGGGTCGCAGCATTCAAAAGGTTGAGAACCACTGCTTTAATAACTATGGGTTATGTCATCTTTAGCAAATACCTTGGATTTTTTTGTGCCTTGGTTTTCTTACCTATAAAATGTGAATGATATTCTATAGGGTCATAGTAAGGGTCACTATGAAATACACAAGAGTAGTTATAGTAGTACCTGTTGTTGTATGTGCTCAGTAAACATTACCATTTATTGTTATCACTCTGCTGCCTCTGATACCTGGTGGAACTCTGTTTCTACATTTTCCTTCTTTCTGATTTAGTCCATAAATTTAATAGCACATGCTAAGTGTATTATGATCACTTTCATACAGGCTCCAGGAGGGCAGGTGGCCCAGCGAGGAAACAGCAGGGGAAGGATTCAAACTGAGGTCTGCAATAATTCCAAAGCCAATGCTCTCAGCTATCATGTATGGGAACATGTTCCTCAGATCATTTTTTCTGAATATCACGTCTCAGCTGGGAGCAGTGAGACACCAGGTTATGCTGCAGGGATGAATAATACATGGTCCCCACCCTTCGGGACTCCTGGCGGAGCTCAGATTCAGAGTGGAAGACAGATAAGTGAACAGGCCATTCAAACAGTGTGAGCCCTAGCCAGTTTGGCTCAGTGGGTAGAGCGTCAGCCTGTAAACCAAAGGGCTCCAGGTTCGATTCTGGTCAAGGACACATACCTTGATTGCAGGCTCCTCCCTGGCCAGGGCCCTGGTCAGGAGGCAACCAATCAGTGTGTTTCTCTCAGATAAATGTTTGTGTCTTTTCCTTTCTCTTCCACTCTCTCTAAAAAACAATGGGAAAACATTCTCAGATGAGGATTAAAGACAAACAGCGTTAAGTACCACGTCTGAAGTCAGACACACTGCCGAGGGAGCCCAGAGGAGAAAGTTTCTAAAAGCTTGGGGAAACAAGGCTTTCTAAGAGGTGGCCTTGGAGTTGGGTCTCAATGCATGAGAATAGTGGCTCTGCACAAAGGACAACCTTGGCAGAGGAAACGGTGCAAGCGAAGGGCAGGAGGTCTGAATGTGCGCAGTGCTGACACAGAGTTGCCCTGGGGGCAAAGATTGCAGATGTCCAGCCAGCCAGGCTGTGATGGGCCTGGGATGCCCTTTGACTTCCACCCCCTCAGAGAAGGGTTGAGTTTTTGTTTTGTTCCATTACATCTGAGGTTTACTAAGGCATGGGTGGGTGGGGGGAGAACCATCCTATTCACCACAGTTGTGAATGCAGAAATAAATATGACAACTGATTTTGACATCATCCTGGAGCAGTGTGGTATAGTAGTTAAGAATGTGCTCTGAAGGGCAGAGTTCAAATCCCAGCTTCTCAGCTGTATGACCACAGACAGGTTGCTTAACCTCTCTGTGCCTGAACACTGATATATTCTCAGAACAGTGCCTGGCACATGGTAAGGACTTTGGAAGGGTCAGTATCCTTATCATTAGGCCAATTCAGACTGGGATCTCGGCCCATCCTGTCTATGCATCAAGTTTCAGGACTGTCTGCTTCTCATCGTGAAGTGCACAGTGAGTACCAGGACTGCAAACAGGACCAACTCATGTGAGCCTCTTGCCTCTTGCCCACAGCGGATGATGCCTGTGGCGGGACCCTGCGGGGCCAGAGCGGCATCATCTCCAGCCCCCACTTCCCCGCGGAGTACCACAACAATGCCGATTGCACATGGACCATCCTGGCCGAGCTGGGAGATACCATCGCTCTGGTCTTCATTGACTTCCAGCTTGAGGACGGTTATGACTTCCTGGAAGTCACGGGGACCGAAGGCTCCTCCCTCTGGTAAGCACCATGCCCACCCCTGCCCTTCCCTGCCCGTCACTGGGAGCTGGGCCTTACTGGGATGCAGTCACCTCAGCGCCTGGACCTGCAGCCAAGGCCCCTTTGCCACTTCCTCCACCCACTGTGGGAAAGTTTTCTTCTCATTACAATGAGACATCACTGCATATTTTTAGAGCCCATGTAAATTTGCAGTAATTTTGGTGCCTGATTTGAAGCATGTCCTTCCTGAAGAATTTCATGATGGGTTTTGATCAAGTAAGTTGCATTAAGACCCAGAAATGTGCTGCTCTCAGGATGTGGACAGGGTCTCATGGAAATGATTTGAAATATTGTTCCATTTCTGGGAGACATATTTATAGCATCCAACAAAGGGAATAGAACCTTAAGTGACAATTGCTCTTCTCTCTCGCTGTGCCCTGAGAGAGGAAAGGCGTTAGGTCTGGGTTTCTGAAGGGAAGGACCAATCTGCTCCCCGTGGCTCTGGTTTTACTAAAAAGTGCTGCTTTCCTGTGTTGTGCCCATCAGCCCTGGAGACCCTTGATGCTGACAGGCCCGGAAGAGAGTGGTGATGAATACTTACTGGCCTTAGTTGCTTCTAGTCTTGTAGATCTTGACCCACAGGACATGCCCAGTCTGAGGTTAGCTTCAGGGAGTGTCCAGCTTCCTGTTTGGGTGACAGGCCTTGGGGTGATGTTGGGGTGTTTTAATGCTCTCTTGTGTTATCCTTGTGGTTGTGTTATGAGAGCACCAGGGGCCTATGTAAGCACATCAGGAGCCAGTAGAAGGATGTGTCCAGATGTGCTTCAAACAAGATGGGCATCTTTGCAGACAAGATGGGCATCTTTGCAGCCTTCCCCTTTGCACAGAGTCGGGAAGGCAGGGCGCGGTGCCTTCGGATGAGAGCAGGGGATATGTCACCAGGACGCTGAGTGAAGCAGGAAGTGGGTATCTGGCAAGCGTGGTGATCAGTGGGGCTGAGGAGGAAAAAGGAAAGGATGGAAAGAAGGAAAAGGAAGAATACAGGAGGGAGGGGCACATACATTGAGTCAGGTTTGGTGCTGTTGAGTCAGAATAATTGAGTTAGACCTGGTCCTTTGAGGGTAAGAAAATCCAACAAGCCCATGATAGAAGTCAGGTGTGACTATTTGAAAGAGATAAAGAGGAAATGACTTCTCCCAAATATGGACTCTGAAATTTATGGACCAGTGTAGCCCTGAGAACTTTCCTAGTGCAGAGGAAGGCAAACCGACCAGGGAACCAGAGACCTTAGTGTTGTAAGCTTGTTCATGAACTTGACCACGTCAGTTACTACCCAGGATGGAGTGTTGAGAGAGGCACTTGTGAGCTGAAGAGTGAAATTGCTGTGTGGATGCTGAAGTTCTAGCCTGAGGGCAGCAGCTGGACACGGGAAGCCAGGAGTTGGGTTGGAAGTCCAAGATAACCCTTCACTGAGCTGCAACCCCAGGGACCTGCCCAGTCTGAAGATCCTCTGTCCCGCTGCCTTTTTTTGTCAAATACCTCTTTTTCTTATGATAAATGCAATACATAAGCTCCTCATAGAAAATATGAAAAACATAAAAAGTTAGAAATAACAGGCACTAAAATTTTGATGTATTCTCTTTTGGCTTTTTGCTTTGCCTAGATCAACTTAGCTGGCTACTTAAATATATTTTAATATTCCACAATTAGGATCTTAATATGTCTGTAATTAATGTATTTTTAATTTAACATTAGATTAGGACAATCTTTCAATATCATTACAGATGCTTCCAAAATATAATAGGTGTGATAGTAATATCATATATTCAGCATTTATTATCAACATGTAGCAGGCTGATTCTAAGCTCTTATGGATATTATTTCATTTCATCTTTATAAAAATTCTATGAAGTGGAGAGCATAATTGTCCTCCTTTTACGGATGAGGAAAATGAGGCCGGGAGAGGTTGTGTGACAAGCCTGAAGTCACACAGCGAGTGAGGTGAAGAGCCGGGATTCAACCCCAGGTTAGGTGGCCTGGAAAGCCCATTAGAGCCATGAGAACACAGTGATCGCCGTGGCTCTGGGGCATTTCCTCGTCAGACTGTGCGTGCTTCATGCATCAGCTCTCTTGTTTGGTGGTTCCCAAGTTTTCTCTTCTGTAAACAGATGCCAACATGAATATCCCTGCCTATTCCCTCTCCTCCAGTCTGAAGGCCTCCTCGACTCATTTGTTTTTCCGTGGGCCAAACAGTCTCCCACAGCTTCAGCTCCCCAGGTGTGGGTCTACACGTTGTCCAAACTTCTGGAGTGAAACAAATCTGAAAGAGTATTCCTTTTCCTATTAAGTTACTCAGTGGGGAAGGAATTAAGCAGAGGAAATCGTTAGGGGAGTCATTCAGAACTCTTTGCTATAAGATTAAATTATAATTATTTACAGGGCTGGTATCGCCGCTGCCAGACAGGATGCATTTCTTGTTCTAATTTATCCTTGCATAGCAATTATGGATAAACAAACTTGGAGGCGCGAGATGTATGTGCAAAGAGCCCGGGCTCTCCCCTGCCCATTCTTTGATGGATCCCTGGATCCTTGTCAAAGTGCAGCTCGGCTGGTTTGCGAGTGCTCTTCTCTTATCAGCTCACATTAAGATGTTGAGATGTTCTCTTGAGTTCTGCACCAAGGTCTGAAAAGACAGCAGATCCTGTTAGGAAAGATGGATTTGAACAACTCACCTGGTGAGAAGACAGAGACGCCTCTGAGAGAACAGTCCGTAACTCCCTCCCTGGGTATTAGGCCCCACTGGTTTGAAAGGGAGGGAGGGATGACATGGAATGTCCTGACTCAATTTCCACAGGCCTCTCCTCCCCCAGGTGGGACAACAGGAGAGTTTTGATTAGGGTTCAGATTGTTTAAATTTCATAGACCAGTAAAATTTCCAAACAGTTAGGAAAACATAGGGTTGGTAATTTTTTATTGTGCCAAGTAAGCATATTAGAGAAAAACCTGCCAGCTCCTTAGAACATTATTTTACAAAACAAAGGACAGTTCAAAGCCAAAAATGTGGCTCCATTGGGAGCCGTGTGCTGACAGTGAAAGACGGAGTTGGAGGAGAGCTCACTGAGTAGCCCGGTGTGTCTGCAGCGACACTCATGTGATACATGTCCATCAGTGGATTGCCACTTGCTCCCTTTTTGGAATTCATGGCTGACCTCTGGGGAATCCAAAAGTACACATTTGGAATAGGAATGGCTAGCTACTATGGTGAGCATTGAACCCTGTAACTGGCATGTTGAGAGATTCCCAAAAATTTTACGCTTATTCTCCCTTATGTTAGTTGCTTTTTTTGGTGACTGACCATAAGCAAAAGCTAGGTTTGAACTGACTGAGAGTTACAATCAAGACAGCTTATTTGGTATTATTTCCAAATATGCAGCCAAATCAGCCTTGACACACACCCTCCTCCAAGGTACTGCTATCATATACTCATCACTAAGTCAAACTCCCTATGCATACTTACCTTTGTCTCAGGGGCCAGATTTTCTCTCACTGATTCTTCTTAGGGTGGTAGGTCTTTGTTCTGCTCTTACCCATTCAGTTGGCTTTGACCTTCATGGAGCCCCATTCTTCCCATCAAATTCTAGGGAAATACTCTAGCTCATTCCTCACAAGGTCTCTGGACTCTTCAGAGGGCTGAGATTGAGGGATGCAGAGTCCCCTTTAAACCCAGTTCTGGGTCCCTAGAACCTAGATGTTCTTGGAGGGTATCAGTATCATGTTATTGTAATGAGTGGAATTAATTGCTGGCCTATTTCAGAGCCAGCCTCTACACTGTGTAGAAAATCAGTGAATGGAAGTCCACTGAGAAGCCCTTAGTACCAGAATCCTCCCACCTCATCCTTTGCCTCATGCTAGGCACTCTCCTTCCTCTGGGCTTCAAGGAAGGAGAGGAAGCCAGATATCCCCTCCAAGGATGAGGGGTGGTCCATGTAGTCCCTCCAGGATTAGGCATTGAGCCTGTGTCTTGATCCCTAATTGGGGAGAGTCAACTTGGGAGTCAAATGGACTTGGGCTCAAAACCCAGATCCATCTCTTAATGATTGTGTGAATTTGGGATAGCTTCCTAAGTCTCAGTTTCCACATATGAAAAATGGGTTCATCATTTTAACCTACAAACCACATTGAAAGGGCTAAACGTGTAAACTGCTACCTGACTCCTGGGATGGAGATCATAATTATTTCCCCTCACTCTTTGAGGGGGAAAAGGTAAGATGAGGCATCTCCAGTAACTCGAAGCTTCATCAGCCCCATTCTTGGAACCTCCACTGAGGCCAACTTCCAGCTTGCCAGCCCAGGGGCATCTCACCAGGCAGAGAGGCAAAACCTGGTCACACTGGTGCAGCCAGGGGAACTGCCTGTAAAGCCAGGTAGAGAGCCCCTGGGTCCGAGTAGAGGATGGCCGTGCAGAGGCCTGAAGGAGTCAGTGATTTGTTGAGACTGTCTTCCCAGAGCTGCACTTAGCACACTACGGGCAGCATCACCTCTTCCCTGCCTGGCCCAGCCCCCGAGTGGCCAGTTAGCTGCTTTGTTAGAAAAACAGGAAGAGGGTTCAACTCCTTCAGCCAGCACTGGCTGCTCTGTGCAGGGCTCCCACCCAGAGACAGGCACAGCCCTGCCCTGAGGGGCTGATACAACAGGGGAAAAGGGGCCTGGAGTATGGAGAGACATTCAAGGAGGCCACTCCCCAAGACAGAGAGAGTAGGACATCTCTGCCCGGGACTGGTAGAGGTGCTTTTGTGTGTCCGTGGGGTGGGCATGGTGGAGGGAGTTCAAAGCTCTAGGACCACACTCAGTTTCGCAGTTGTCACCTCTGCCAGTGGTGAGTCTGTTCTGCTAGTGGTGCCCAGCCTCCTCTCCTTGTCCCCTTCACTCCAATTGTCATTCTTTATTTCACTGATTGTTTGCGATCGCCATCTGTCTGCCCATTCTCTATGTCTCCACACCCCAACCAAGCCCCCACAGACCTATATGTGGCAAACCTGCCTCCACTAAACATTTAAAGTAGAAAAAGGCAGGAGAGCCTGCCCTCTAGGGGTCCAACCAGGGCCCCAAGATGGAGGGAGGAGGCATTTGAAACAGGCCTTGAAGCATGGCTACCATTTGATATGGGAGATGGTGGGCCAGGGAGGGCATCATTCTAGGGCTGCCGACTGGGCCTCTTGGACAAAGTGGGAGCTGCTCTGATCCCTGAGACACAGGTCTAGGCAGTGGTCCCCAGGATTCTCTAGGGAAGGTCTCTCCATCATGCCCTGGCGAAACCTCATGCTTGGGAGTGGAGGAGGGTTGGTTCACTGGGAGAACAAGTAAAGGATGTCTTCTGAAAAAGTTGTCAGTCTTCCTGTCATAATGGAGGGGATCAGATAAGAGTCTGACTTTTGAGTTGAAGTTGGGGGTAAGAGCTTGCCACCAGCACTGTAAGTGGGGTTCAGGGTGCAAGAGAACAAGGGCAGAATGTGAGGCTTAAAGTGAGCACAGGAGGAGCATGAGTCATGAAGAACCTTGTTCCCATGCTCCTAAACTGGGAGAGGGTTCCCTTGATTGTAGAAAGCTACTGACAGCAACAAATAATAGTAATAATAATAATAATAATAATAATAATAATAATAATATTGTGATAATAATATTGTGATAATAATGTTGTGATAAGTGCCATTAAGGAAATGAATAGGATGGGAAATAATAGTGGTAAGTGACACTATTAAGATGAAAAGGTCAGGGCAGGCCTCTCTGAGGCTATAGGATTTGAGCTGAGATCTGACTATTGAGAATGAGTTGCTATGAGAAGCACTTGGGAATCAGCATTTCAGGCAGAGGGATTGCATATGTAAAGCCCTATCATCACATTGCCCCTATTAGAACTTGAATTCATACATGCAAGTGGCATAGGCTGAATGCCTGTCCTCTGGGATTTCAGCCTGTTTGAATATCGAGGAAGGCAGGATCAGGGACTTGGGCTGACATAGACACCCAGGAAGCATGACTGATGCTGCTGAACCACATGGCACTTTGAACTGATGGGAGGGATCTATTCCGGCCAAGACTCAGAGCCTCCTGCCTTCCTAGGGGTTGTGATCTCCTTGCTTCCGTCTCCTTCCCTGCCACATCACAGTGCTTTAAGCCACCCCAAGAAGCTGTTCTCTTCTAATGGGGCCCATGAAATTGCATCTGTTGTAGCCATCAGGAGCCAGACCATAAATAACGAGCCCTTTAAAATCTCATCTCCTCTATCTCTCAGAGTTAGAAATAGAAATAGCACTACAAGCTCCGCAGCTGAGCTGCAGGAAAGGATTAGTGCCTTAGCATGCTGCTGGTACAAACATGTCTGGAGAGCCAGGGCGAGGGCTCCTGCCTGCTCTGTAGAGTGTCCACATGACTGCCATGCTCCCACCAGTGAGAACTTGCTCTCAGAAAGAGAACAAAAGCCACAGCTTGAAGGAGTAGGAAGTGAGCCTGGGTGACTGCTGTCCACACAGTGGCTCTGCTAAGAGCCTGTGGTTTGGCAAAGTGATGTGTGGGAAGCTGGGGTTGGGCAGCTGGCCTGGCCCCCGTGGTCTGACTGCATGCAACAGGTTTGTACTAAGTACGTCGTCTGCACAGGGGCCCATGCCAGGACCATGAAGGGCACAGACAAGATGCTCTCCTCAACTTCTCTCGAGGAGCTGCCAGATGCCTGAGAGTGCCACTAAAACAGATGGAAGAAGCTGTTCTGAGCCCTTCCAGAGGTCCCGCCTTCTGGCAAGACCTGCCTTCCTGAATGATGTTACTACTTCATTCAGAATGCTCAAGGCCCCAAGCCTGGTCTTTTGTTTTTACTCTTGGCCACAAATGTTTTTCCACTCACTTTTGGCTTCACCATTCCCATGTTTTACAGTGGTTTTGCCTAGTTCTTGCTCCTACATCCTCTTCTAGCTTCCTAAGACCTAAATTCTTGGTTTTAGCCCTGAGCCTGTACTTCTGTTAATCCCAGTTTCTTCCCATCAGTGGTATGTGACACCTACAGACCCGCCAAGGAAGTGCGATTCACGAAGAAAACTAGCATTTATCAATCTAATGAAATGGCAAAGTGATCACTGTTGAACTCACCAAATTTCACCATTTGGGAAACTAGAGGCCAGGGTTGGTTTGAACAAAACAGGGAGGCTTCTTGGAGGAATAGAACTTTTAACCTCTCTGGGAACTTCTCATCCAACTTCTTGGAAAAGTGGTCTGCACTGCTGCCTCTGAGTCTTCTATCGCTTAATTCTTCACTGACTTCACTATGTCTTCTATTCTCAGCCTTCTGAAACCATTCACATTAAAATCTTCCTCAGAAAACGCCCCTACATTAACACTACTACTCCCGAGGCCAAATACAGTCTCATTTTACTGGACACTTCTACATTCCTTTACACTATTGGCTACTTTCCCCTGCTGGAACTCTCCTTTCTCTGCCTTCATGCTGGTCTCTCTGATTCTTCTTGGACCTCTCTGGCCATTCCTTCTCTGTTTTCTTTGATGTCTGTTCTTGCTTTACTGCTTGGTAATGTACCTACTCTTTTGGTTTAAGAGGCCTCCTCCTGTCTTTTTGACATTCCTAAATTTGTCTGCATAGCCTAGCCTCTCCATGGAGCATCAAACTGTAGAGCCAACTATTTGTTGGACATCACCTTAGTGTCTCATCAGTATCTCCAGCTCAACATGTCCCAACTTCATCATAATTGACTCCTAAGATGGTCACTTTGTTTCCTTTCTTAGTTTATGTCGTCTCCCTCTACATAGTTATCCAAAAATCTGGGAATCATCTCTGTTTAGTTCCGTTCTCTCAGCAGCCACATTCGATCAATTGCTGAATTCTTCCAAGGTACTGCTTGTAACATCTATAACATAGCTTTGCTCCTTTGCTACCAGTCCCCCAGTTCAGCTCATCCTCTTTTCTCCTTTGTGGGTTATAGTATCCTCCTCACTGATCTCCCAGCTTCTTGGCACTCTCCCATTCAGCCTCCCCACTGCTACCAGAACAGTTTAATTAAAATGCAGACCTAGCATGCCAAGCCCCAGGCAAAACCTTTCAATCATCTTTCATTGCCTACAGAATAAAGTTTCAGTCGTTGATAGCTCAGGAGAAGCTTCTTTTGATCCAACCCTTGCCCACCACCCCAGCCTCATCTCTTGCCACTTCCTTCTCTGAACTCTCATTAACCTAAAATTCAGTGGTATTACACAACAAAGGTTCATTTCTTGCTCATGACGCATGTCTGTCATGGGTCATTAGAAGTGGCTTCCATCAACATAGTCATGCAGGTTCCACCATCTTTTAGCTGCACCATCTAGAATTTATGGTCTACTCCAATGCCATTACAAGGACATAGAGACTAGCATGGGGTTTTCATTGCCCCTGCCCAGATATGATACACATCACTTCCAACTCACATATCATTTGTCCAGCATAGCTGCAAGGGAGCCAGGAAACAAGGTGAACAGATGAAATGCCTGGTGAGCCAATATCTTGGCTATACTTCATGTTTTAGTAGACAAGATAAGCTGGCTCCTGTCAAAGGCCAGGCCCTCCCTTTATGCTCCAGATGTCATTGGTCCCCAAAGACTTCCCTACTAAATTCATCTCTTTTATTTTTACCTTTGTTAATTTTCTCTTCTCTCAAGAATTGTTAACAGCATAAAGACAAGTCTAATATCTACCATCTAAACTCAAAACAGCATGCACCAAACTCCCCCATTACCCAGCCCCATTCAGCTACCACCAATTGTTGCAACAGCTCTCTTTCTCAGTTCTGCTCTGCCTGCCTAAAGCTGACATGCTTAGATTGCCAGGGATCTCCAGGTTGCCAAATCTCGTGTTGCTTTTCTATCTTTACGTGATTTGGCCTCTTGGCCATACAAGACACTGGTCATCCAGCCTTCTTGGGCTCTTTCCTTCACTTGACTAACTTAAAAACACACAGCTAGCTACCTGTGGCCATTTCTTCTCTGTCCACTTCACTACTTAGCCTCTGTCCAGCCTCTACATGTGGACTCCCCCAGGGGTCCTTAGGGCCCTCCTCTTCCCCATCTATCAGAAAGACCGGTCAACCAGTCACTATGACGCACACTGATCACCAGGGGCCAGATGCTCAACCCAGGAGCTGCCCCCTGGTGGTCAGTGCACTCCCATAGCCAACCTCCCATGGCTGGCCAACCTCCCGAGGCCCCTCCCCCCAGCCTGTTACCCCCCTCCTCATAGGCCTCGATCACCGGCCATTCCAAGGGACCCCACCCATACATGAATTCATGCACCAGGCCTCTAGTTAATAACAACTCCCTCATCCACTCCCAACCTCTAGTAACCACTATTCTTCTTCTTATCTCTATGAATTTGACTACTCTGGGTTCCTCATATAAGTGGAATCCTATATATTTGTTCTCTGTGTTTAGCTTATCTCACTTAAGCATAATGTTTTCAGAATTCCCTTTTAAGGCTGACTAATATTTCATGGCATGTATTCAACAACATTTTTTAATCCATTCATGTGTCCATGGATGTTGGGCTGTTTCTTATCCCCTCCTCATCCTTAATAACTTCCTCCCCAGCCTTCTCCATCTCTGTCTACCCCCAAGAGGAATTGCTTCTGCCCCTTCAATGTCAGCAGCATCTCTGTTGTTCAGTGGCCTTGTCTTCCAGCTCCTACCCCTTCTGTAATCCAAACCATAGAGTACAGCATCAGGGCTGACTATTGTTCATACATCAAATCTCATCTCCCCAATGTAAGGCTTGCCAGTGACTTCCCATCACACTTAGAATAAAGTCCTTCAGCAGGACTACACTGTCGTGTCACTGCCCACCTCTTTACCTTGCTTTTGCTGCTCAGGCCCACTCTCTGTGACTCAGCTATAGCCCCTTCCTCCTGCCCCTTGGTTAGGCTAAGCAGGTTCCCTCCTGGGCCTATGTACTAGCTGCTCCAAGCGCTTCAAAATTGTTTTTAAAAATATGACTTTTTTTTTTTGAAATGCAGAGTTCAGTTTAAATCTTCCCTCCTTAGCGAGGCCTTCCTTGTCCATGCATTCTAAAGTAATCTCTCACTTTCTGTCACAGCATTTTGTTTGATTTTAGGCATCTGTCAATACCTGATATTTTCTTGCTTATTTATTATGAATTTATCTTTTTTCCTGTGCCTCTCCTTACCCCTTCCCACTGCCTGCACAACCTTGAGGAGCCTGGAGTAGAGGGCTGGTACCTAGTAGTGGCACCTAGAAGGTATTCAGGGGTGGTCAGTTTGGAGGAGAGACCTACTTCTGGCTGGCCAGTAACAGTGGCCTGTGGCTCGTTGCAAAGGTTATCTCGGAGCCTCTCCACCAAGTATTTTAAGTAATAACCTTCCTGGGGGACATTTGCAAATTAGCCCTGACTCTTGCTGATTATTCATCCTCAACTCATTCTGATTAATAATTAATCAGCAAACTGCTTGGCCAGAGCATGCTGATCAGTGCTAGAAAGGATCTCAAATTATGCAAGTCACTTGGCCAGTTTTAAAAAATAAAAAGCTCAGCAGTCCACAGAACTGGAGGGGTTTGATTGCATCGTGAGTGAGGGAAGGCTTAGCATTTGTTTGTTTTTCTTTTCTGCCTTTTTTTTTCTTTTGACTAAGAAATCAATTAGGCTCCAACTTGCAACCTCAGAGAGAGACTGTGTGGCACAGAAATAGAAATGTGTTAAATATCACTTTCCTTTTTGTTTCTTCCCTTCAGAAGAGTTTCGGTCTGGGAGACAGAGGTTAAAATTAGCCAGTTAAGTAAATGTGTGTCTGGCACCAGATGTCAATTTCCTCAGCAGCCACATGAGGTTCAGCTACTCCTTCCCTTCCTCTTAGTGGCAGCACAAAGGCCTGGCAATGAAGAGGTGAGACATTTGATGGGCACTGCTCACTCTGCCCGCCTATGGTTGGGAGGAATCAATCTGCCAACAACCTGTGCCACCGCCAGTAGTTTTTAGAGTGCTCTTCATCTCCTGCCTCCAAACCCCAGGGAGACAGGAGAAAAGGCAATCAGAGGGTGATGAGCAGTTTCTCTACTGCCAGGAGTGAACTCTGGGACCCCCCGGGGCCCCTGTTAATCCTCAAGCTGAGGCTTCAATCTTCACAGGCTGGAGCCACCTGAGGTTTCATCTTTCTTTTCCAGATTCCTCCTCTAGCTACTGGAGATACGGCTGCTAGGGAGGCTCAGAGAAAGCAGAGGTGTCCAGGGACATTGATCTCTGGGCTGGGGTGGGGGCACATCGAGTTTAGTGCTGTCATTGCAACCCTGATGCCCATTAGAATCACAGTGATGGCAAGGCGACAACCTGAACCCACAGGGATGTCATCATCCACCAGTATTTCTTCAAGCTCCCCATGGGACCCCAGGGCACACTCAGGTAGGGAACCATGAACCATGTGGTAAGCCTTTGAGAAAGGGATTATGAAAGGAATCAACAAATGGAAGAGGAAATGGGCTTTTCAGGAGACGACTGTCTTCCCCAGAAATGAAGGGACGTAGGTCTGTCTCATGACAAGGCAAGGTGAGGGGAGAAGAGGCAGGTAGATACACAACAGCTTCTAGAAGCCCCAGAGCTTCTGATCTAGCTCAGTTATATCCCCTACTTAAAAATACCCTTTAGGACACAACCCTTGTTTCTCAAATCAGGCTGTACTGATAAGCTTCCTGCTTCAGAAGACTCACATGAAGGTGTTTTAGAAAGTGGACTCCTGGTCCTATCCCAGATACTGAGTCTGAAATACCTAGGGATTGGATCCACATTCAGTATTTTAAATCAGTTTCCTGGGTGTTCCGAAGGAGATTGAAGTCTGAGAGCTACCCTGGGCCTGAACTGAATTCTCTCTAGACATAACATTGAGGGGGTGGGCTTTTGCCTATTATGAAATGACCCATTTTCTTAAGAATGGATCTGTTATTGATTTTTTTGGCATAGAAATTCCTGGGTTATATTGGACTTACATGTTTGGTTTTGGTTTGTGCACAAGTTTGGCCAAACATATCTGTTACATAGCATACTGACTCCTAACAGATTCTATTAATTTATCTAACACACGTCTTTGCCTGCCTATTCTGTGCAGGTTCTCTGATCATCCCTGTGACTCTGATGCTGAACTAGAAAGTCTCCATCTCTGGTTTGAATTCTAGCCTCATCTTGTCTACTTGGTGTAGGTCTATGAGAGACTGTCCCTTTTCTGAAACCTTGAGATGTGGTGGCTTCTCTGCCTTCCCTCCAACCACTCACTCCCTGCCCACCCTCCCCCTGTCCCTGTGTTCCTACTGCATCAGCGCAAGCCACTTAGCTTCCCTGGCATCCTTCTCCCAGCATGAACTCCTGCAGAGCATGAGCCTGACCCATCCTCTCTGAGCCCTCAGTGCCCAAAGTCCTGGCAATATACAGGCATCAGGATTGGCTGGCAATTTGTTTAATAAATAAAGCCTCTGAGATCTTGGGGTCTCATGCCCTTTTTGCCACTGCATTTCACCACCATCAAAAGGTACTTCGCTTCATCTTGCCTGGTCTCTGAGCCCTTTGGCAACAGGACAGATGTCGAAATGAATAAACATAAGCAAAATTAGTAGGTGTTGGACCCCGTACTCTGGACTCTAAACCCTAGTCTATCCCCTCTCCCTTCTGCTCCTCTGAGCTCCAATTCATTTTCTGCCTTGACACCACTGACTCTGTGGTTCACGTGACTCTGTGGTTCTCTCTTCTGGAGTCACCGGTCCTCTGTCCTTTATACACGGTTCTCTCTGTCTTTTATCCATGGGCCTATGATGAGTCCCTCCTGGGTTCCCTCCTGGGTCCCCTCCAGTGGAGCACGGCCCCTGCTCACTGTGCACCTCCATGTCTCCAGGGTTACACCTCCCACCCAGTCCTCTTCATTCCCACGATGATCAGAGCTACAGTGAGTCCCCAGCCATTGAACCAAGATTTTCGTTTTGCCTAGAATTAGGTTGGAGTCTTGCTCTGTTCCTGTGACAGGCCATTGAAACACACAGTCTGCTTCTCATGGGGGGGTGGGGGGTGGGATAAAACAGCTTCTGCCAGATGCTGCTCCCTTTTCCCAGGTTTCCCTCTTGGCATTCTCTATTGCCAGCTCTGTGAAGTAGACATGAAACCTTACAGAATGTTTGTGGGTGTGACAACCTGGGCTACCAACTCCCAGCTGGATGCTGACCACTCCCTAACCCCTGGCTGGATCCCCAGTGGGTTTGACTCGCCCATGTGGGTGCCCTTAGCTATGTGGATGTACTATGGTGCCACAACTCCAGGTGTCCATGCCCAAGTGGGGAGATATCCAGGGCTTGGCCTGTTCTGCCTACAGCTCTGGTCCCTGAACCTTGGTCTGCAGACCTTGCTGAGAGGGACCACCTCTCAGGATCTCTCCTTCAGCATCCCAGGAAAGACCCCAGGATTCCTTTCTGCTCATCCCTTGAACCTCAGGGAGGGCAGTGTGGAGTAAGGGAAAGAATATGACATTCAAGTTGGGTGCAAATATCGTCTTATTCAACTAATTGTATGACCTCCGTTAACTCACCCTTTGGGGCCTTAATAGTTGCAAGAAATGTTTGCCCTGACAGACTTTGAACAGGCCCAGCTTCGTGCTTTTAAATCCTGCTCATGACCTTCCTCTGACCTTACATGGCTGAAGCACCTGGAAGGACTTCCCTGCGGGTCCCCAGCTCATCCAGTCCACGCTGCCGTCTGGTCCCACTCACGGAGCCTCCCAGCACATGCTCTGTGCAGACATCTTGCACACAGCCCCTTCAGAGGCTCCAGGGTGTGGTGTGCTCAGTCTCAGCAGCTGCCTCAGTCTGGCCCCCAGTGGGAGGCCATAGCAGGAGGTGGACATCACTCTCTGAGCCTGACAGCTCTGAGGTCCCAGGGCCAGGTGACTTTACCCCCAAGGGCACAGAGAGAAAGACAGGATGAACAGTGTGGCAGGGCACTCAGCTCTCTGAGCTTCAGCTGCCCTGGTTTTTAAGGCATGTGGTGGGTTCTGTGCACCCCTCACTACCACCACCTACCTTCCCTCATCCCCCCACCCCAACCTGCTTTGAACCGAGACATTCTTATTTCCGTATGGAAACACAGCACACAGATTCCCCTCCAGCAGGACCCACCGGGAACATTTGGAAGATGAATGACAAGTACAGTTGGTCCTTGACCAATGTGGGGGCGGGGGAGTTAGGTGCACCAACCTCCTCCCAGTCTAAACCTCGCCTATAACTTGGATAGAAAATACTGTTTTCCATTATTGTTTGGGTGAGGCCTCAGATGGGAAACCCCAGAATACAAGAGGCCGACTATATATTTATTGAAAAAAATCCACAGATAAGTGGACCTGCGCAGCTCAAACCCATGTTGTCCAAGAGCCAGTTGTACTCTTTGTAAAATGCCAACTACACGTCAGACAATTACATTTATTATTTCCTTTGCATCTTCAAAAGTAATAGAAACAGACTCAGCGAGGTCACATGCCTAGGGTCACAGAGCTAGGATTTTGCAGACTGAAAAATCCCTGTGCCTCCAGCCTTTTGTTCTGTCCGGCCCACTCGATTGGGGGGGGGGGGAGCATTTGCAGCTGGGAAGGGACTGGGTGTCCTGGGGGATGCCCCTGGGCCTGGCCCCTCAGCTCTTGCTCTCTGCCTTGTGCTACTGTTGTCCTTTGAACTGTGTTTGGTTGGTGCTGCAGGCTGGCTTCCCAGGCAGCCAGTCTCATGGGGGCCTCATCTGCTGGGTGCTGCCAGCTCCCGGGAAGACACCCCGAGAGCACGGGACAGACTGCCAGCAGCCTTCCCCTGCAGGAGAGCCCTGTCGCTGCAGACAAATGGCCCATGTCATTCAGCGCGTCCTTCTCATTGCTGGTCCATGGCCTGAGTTGTCCAGATAATCCTTTTCATTTAGTATTGTCTTTATGGATGCCAAGAAGGTCCCCAGGCTGTGACAGCCCAGCCTTTGCCCCAACCAAGAGGAGATGCAGGCAGGCTGCTTCCTGACTTCCATGTGCTGCCCGCTCGGCTCTCACAATTACCAGAAGCTGTCGGGCTTCATCAAGGGACTTTTTTTGCACAAAGGCAGGCGTCCCTTAGGGGATGCCATCTTGAATGCTAACATGGCCTGCGTCCTTCCACCAGCATCTTGCCTCACAGTTGCCCACCTTCTCGCCACCCTTGTCCGACAATGTCCTCCCCAGCTCCCCTGGAGATCCCCTCAGCCTCTCTGCTTATAATCACCCTCCCCCAGCTCCACCCCCTCCTGGTGCCTTGGCAAGTAATTACCTTCACAGGGAAGTTGACAAGTCTCTGGCGACTTCTAACCCGGCTGGAAAAGATTCATTATTCTGTGGCTGGAAATAAGCAGGCCCATCAGCACAGGCCTGCGATAACACCAGTGTGAAAGTTCTCTATTCAGGGGAATTAATTAGGATTCCTTATTAAAGATCCAATTAGGCAAAAGGGCATTTTTATCTGTGATAGTCAGCTGCTGCTATGTTTCTAAAGCTATAACTCCAGGTTTTTAAAAAAGAGAAAGCTAGGGCTGTGTTTTCTTCTAAAACAATTCAGTCTTTCGGCGCCAGTTATGTCTTCATCAGGATGTGAAAATAGATTTTCTCATTCAATTTGCAATGCTTTATCTCTTCAGAGGCTGGTACTGATTCCGCTCTATCCCCTTAGCAAGGACCTCAGCCCCAGATGGGCATTGGGGAGTGGGATGTCTGGTGAGGGGGACCACAAAAGAAAAAGTATTGTTTAGCAGCCTGATTCATGGGCTGGCAGGCAAGGCTTGCTCTGCCCCTGTGACCTTGGACAAGGCGCCCAACCTCTCTGAGCCTCTGTTTCCTCCTCTCTAAAACTGTCTCCCAGGCTGTGGTGAGAAATATGAGGAAGTTGCTACCATGGAAAGAAATGGCTAAGAACCTAGGCTCTGGCAGAGATGAGCGCGCATGAGCAAGGACAAGCCAGGGGTCCTGGGGCTGTGAACCTCCCCCTCCCCCCAGCCCTGATTTCTTCATATGCAAAACGGGAGGGAGGGCCCCCTCTCCCAAGGCTCAGGGTGGATTAAATGGGAGAACAGGTGAAAGCACGCAGCCTGTGGGGGCACCTAGTACAGGGTTGTCCAACCTGAATCAGCTGCTTTTGGGTTTCCCTCAAAAAGCCCGGTGAGGTCGCTGGAGAGAGCCATTCCTGCTCCCCACTGGAGAGAGCTGAACTCCTTTTGTGCTGGTAGGCCTGGTGTAAGTTCCCTGGGTGATTGATTCTAAAGCACAGCCGGGTCTGAGACTGCCACAGCCTCCCCATCATCTGAGTTCCAGTGATTAGCATATTGTGTCCTCTGTGGCTCCAGGAAGCAGTGCATGAGGGAGGGGTCACCTCTTGTCCTGCATTGCCCTTAGCTTGGGACCTGATGCCCAAAGACCCACATGACCACAAGAGTGGACAGGCTCCGTGGAAGCCCCACAGATTTTTATTTACATCGTTGAAGAGAGTGGCACAGCTCTGGTACCCCAGGAAAGAGAAGATTGGGAGGAATACCAGAATCAGAGGTTTCCAGAAAGTTCTGTAGAAAGTGTGCTATTGCCCTATTGCCTCATTCCATCACTAAGGACACTAAGTCTCAGCATCACTCAGCACTGTGTGGCCGAGCCAGGGTGGAGTCCATGGTTTCACAGGCTGCTCCAGACCTGTCTGCTCCAGCTTGGATGTTTCCGGGCTGCCTGCCCCTGGACCAGCCTTTGCCAGACTCCACACAGGAACAGCATCACAGCAGCAGCATCCTCTGAACATCTGTGTCCATACAGACCTCACTGCCATGTTCCCCTCCTTTTTGCTTCTCTGGACTCCACGCTTGTGCCTTAGTGCCTCAGTTTAACCCCATAGAGGAGCCATTTTATCTCCTGGGGCCTCTTCTCACCTTTCCTTAATGTTGTTTTGGCCTCAACACTCCCTTTTAAACCTCCCGCACTCTGACCCTGCTCCCTCCCCATTACCTGGCCCTCCCTCCTCCAGTTCTCTCTCCCATCCACTTCTGCAGCCACACAGGCCTCCTTGCCAATTCTTAGGCACCAGGCATGCTAGTTCCACCTCAGGACCTTTGCAGCTGCTGTCCCCTCCACCTTGAATGCTCTTCCAGACACCCAAATGACTCCCTCCTTCACCTCTTTCAGGTGGTACCTCCAGGTCACATTCTCAGCGAGGACCTCCCTGACCGCCTCTCCATAATGACAAGTGCCTCTTCCATTCTTTAGAATGTCCGTATCGGTCTGTTTTTTCTCAGCTGGATCCTCACACCTAAGAGTGCCCAGCACATAAGGAGCCTGAAATTCAGGGATTCCAATCCCATCCTTGGTTCCTTCCATCCCTGGAAGCTCCATTGCTTAACAGCCATCATCTTACTCCCCAGATGAGGAAACTGAGGCGCAGGGATGTGGCTTGTCTAAAGATACCAGTTCGTGTCAGAGGAGTGACTTGCTGGGTGATCGTAAATCAGCTGTAGAGGTCGCTGTGCTCTCCGGTCCGGTTACTGGAGGCTGACCCGATGGTTTGTGCCAGGCCTTGGTGGCTTCTCTGGGTGAAGCCTTGGAGGGCATTCACTGAAGCCTCCATGTTCAAGACCCACATCAAAGAGACAAATTGTTCTGCGAAATTGTGTTGCTGGAAGAGAACACAGTCTGGGCTGAGAACCAAGAAATCCTCTCCCCTCAGCGCTCCTCTCCTCACCCCCTCTGCCCCCTGCCAATTCCCCCATCAAATAATTCCTAATAATGAAGTTAAGATGATTCATTGGTTTTCTGATGAGCATGAATTCATCATCAAAATCTACATATTTCAATCCCCTGATATGTGCTCTCAGATTCCTAACCTGATTAATATGTAAAGTGCTTTATCCGGTGACTTAACAAGAGAAAACCCAGCTTGGTTTTAGGGACCCACGTGTCTCTTAGCCTCAGGGGTTCTAGAGAGTAGGAGAGAAGCCGCTGGCTCCGTGTTGGGGATGACCAAGTAGCACATTGGGTTTGGGGACAAAGTACCAGTAGGCACCTCGGCTAAGAGAATATTGGTGTCGCAGAGCAAGCAGCACTGCAGCCTTAGCCCTGCTGTCTCATAGCTCAGAAAGCCTTGGATGCAAAGCTGTTCAATATTCAAAAACCCACAGGCTTAGAGGGGCTGGGACCAGCCCACACCCTATGTCTAGGACCTGGGGACGATTCAGTAGCCCTTCTGTGACCCTTCCTTGAGGGCAGTCAGAGTGGTAAGCCAACTTTCAGCCAAGGCCATCTGCGCCTGAGCCCCGTACCGTGTTTCTCATGCCTCTGCAGAAGGAGGGTCAGGCTCAAGTGCCTCTGGGACTGGCCCTGCTGCTCAGCGGTAGTGGTATATAAGATGCCTTCTGTTTCAGATCCAGCCACCCAAACCCTCTCACTGCAACCACCAGATATCCCCACCTTCCACCACCAGATTCTGCTGGGGGCCCAGACTGGACCAGTTTGGGGCCATGCTTCCTTGGCCTCGACTGTTGCTTTTTACCTCCCAGGTAAGGCCACCCCTGCCTCTCTCAGTTGCCTTCCCCCCTGACCCACAAACCCATACCCACACCTACACACCCCTTGGTATCTCCTTCCGGGTGACTCCATCTAGTGGGCTCTACAGTTGAGCATGGCTTTGAACCTCAGAGCCAGGATTTGGGCCAGGTGTTTGACCTCTCTGAGCCTCTATTTTAGTTTTTATCTTTAATATAGGCTGTCAGGAATAATAATCAACTGCTTAGGGACGCTGTGACTTTTACATCAGCACTACGCAGCATGTCTAGCATGTAGGTAACACTCAACAGTACTGGAGCCAGTGTTGTTATTCATTCTCATGGTTACTGACCGAGGCTGCCTGGTGCTGCTGTTTTTCTGAAGTGGAAATGGAAGCTCAATAACATTGAGGTTGGAACATGGTTGAGAGGAGCAAGACAGCACCTCTTCCCCGCGGAACTACCTGGAGCTTCTTGAGAGAAAAGGATTTGGGGTCCTGCAGAAGATGGGAGTTCCCAAGAGGAGACCTGCCCTGCAGGAGATGGGGATCCAGTCAGTGACTCAGACAGAACAGGGCTACTTCTGGGCTCATTGTGTGTCCGATGCTGGAACCCTTTCTCCCACTGATACCAGGGCACTGTCCTAGTTTGGGTTTTCCCCAAAGCAGACCTGAGACAAGGGTTCAAGGGAAAGTAGCTTATTGGGAGATGCAGGTAACACCAGTGGAAAAGGGGCATGTGATACAGGGAAGGGACAGCAGCTGATAAGGGCTGTGTCATCGCAACAGCTACTACAGTGGGGCCTGGGACATGATCCCACAGGGAGATGCTGGGAAACCCAGGTCTGCATAACCTAGCTCACAGAGTTATCCCAATGAGGGGGCTGGGGTATTTGTACCCCTATTCCTGAAAGTCATGGAGTGAGGGCTGCTCCTGGGCGTTAGTGGTTTCCTAGTCCTTCCAGCCTGTGGTTCTCCATAGTCTTCCATGGGGGAAATCTATAGTCACAGGGGTACAGATGCTGGCAGATGGCAGTCAGGTGGCCTGCTCTGGAAGGACAGACACCAACAGCACCTGCTTAAGTTTAAAGGTATAACCTGGCAGGTGGAGGTGAACTGAAAGAGTGGTAACACGGAGTCCTAGGCAGCTTTACTGTGGGACCCAGCTCACTGAACATGACCTTGGGGAAGGAGCATCTTCCCTTAAGCCTTGGAGAGCCCCTAAGACTTGGCCAAATCCTCAGAGACCTGTGGAAGGGACAGTGGCTCTGATGTGGAGGTACGGAGGATAGCAGGACTCCATTATCCAGAGAGCCCCCTTACTGTGACACCAAATCTCCTTCCCAGACAGCCTAGAGACCTCTCACGACAAGAGGAGGTATAGACCTGACATGAGAGTGTTTGGATTTTCTGTCCTTCCAGCCAGCAAGCAAGAGGACCACTTCAGGGACCACTGTCAGCCATCCCCAGGGTCTTGGGGAAAGGCAAGGCTGCCTGCCAGTTTGGCATCAGCCATTGATGTTTGGAAAATCAGGGGCGCAAAACTATTCTGTAATTACAGAATGGTAAGTTCTGTGGGTTTAGGTCACATGCAGGTGCACACATACTCAGTCACACAAACCAGTCATTCACTGGATTGCAAGCGTTGGCTGTCAACACTCAAATATTTTTGGAAAGTTTTGCTTTTCCTGGCTGTGCATTGAGTGAAGTCATGCCTATTCTTGGAGTGGTAGGCATCGGGAGTGAAGTCATAGAAAGCTCATGAATAGCTGAGCAGGGACGCCCACTTGGGTGCTTTATTTAGACAACCCCAGAGTCATTTCTGGGACCATGATGAGAAGTTTCAGAACTCAGCTGGGGGAGAAGAAAAGGCTCAGAGTTCAAATACACTCATGACCCATTTTTTTCTCCTGAAGAACTTGGGTGAAAGCTCCTATTTATTTCTACATCCTGCCTCTTCTCCTGACTGAGGCCTGTGGGAGGCACCCGGGACCTGGAGTCAGATAAACTGAGCTCCACTGGGCAACCTTTGCAGTGCTCCCACATGCAAGGTGGGCGTTAGAGTGCCACTAAGGGTGCCCAGGAGAAAAGTGGAACATAATAGATGCTCAGTAAGTGCTGCTTGCTCTCCTTCCTTTCTTGTAAGTAATTTTAGTGCTCTCTCTGCTTTAATTTCTCAGTCATCCGGGTTGTACCAGGCAGAGATGTGACCCAGATGTTTCTATTGATGTGGGGAGTGTAAGGATGAATAGGGTGATGATCCATTCATAGCCATTCTATACATCATCAGCTTGTTACACACCTACCACGATACCTGGAACATCCCATTGATCGTTTTTAAGAAATAGCATAAACCCTCTCACCAGACCTGTTTGCTCTTGTTCCATTTGATTTGGGTCATTCATCTCCTACAAATGCCCTCTGTGCTGGGGGCTCAGGAATGCTGAGCCCCTACTTTCTTTTTCCTCCTTTTTTAATTACATTTATTGGGGTGACATTGGTTAATAAAATTATATGTTTCAACTGTACAATACTATGATGCATCATCTATCTGTATCTTGCATTGTGTGCCCACCACCCAAGGTCAAATCTTCTTTGTTATCATCACCATATATTTGACCCTCTTTACCTTTTAGTAACCCCAAACACAAACCCCATTTCCTCTAGAAGCCACCGTGCTGATATCTGTGCCTATGAGTTTTGGTTTTTCTTGTTTGTTTGTTACTTTCAGTTTTGTATCCCACATATGAGTGAAATCATATGGTTCTAACTTTTTTCTGTCTGACTTATTTTGCTTGATATGATATCATTCTCAAGATCCATCCATGTTGTCACAAATGTCATTTTATCTTTTCTTATGGTTGAGTAGTATTCCACTGTGTAAAAATACCACATCTTCTTTATCCAATCATCTATCAAAGGATACTTCAGGGGTTTTCATGTCTTGGCCACCCTGAATGATGCTGAAATGAACAGATTCTTTGCAAATAAATGTTTTCAAATTTTTCAAGTGGATATCCAGAGAGGTGTTGCTGAGTCATATGGGACCTGTATTCTTAATTTTTTGAGCAACCTTCATACTATTTTTCATAGTGGCTGTACCAGTCTGCATTCCCACCAGCAGTGAATGAGGGTTCCTTTTTCTCCACAACTTCTCTGACACTTCTTATTACTTGCATTTGATTTGCATTTCCTGAATAGCTAGTGAAGTTGAACATCTTTTCTTGTATCTGTTGGCCATTTGTATGTCTTTTTGGGAAAAGTGTCTATTCAGGTCCTCTACCCATTTTTTAATTGGATTGTTCGTTTGGTGTTGAGATTTATTGAGTTTTTTATGTATTTAGATATTAACCGCTTTCTGCTTTAAAATCACCCAACTGGCCTCAGTGGAAAAGATCGAAAGAGCAATTATTTTACTGAATTGGTTTTCAGCAAAAAGGAAACAATTTAAAAAGAAACTATTCGTTTTTATTTTTGCTATAAATGTAGCACATGTTCATTAAAGAAATTTTAGAAAATAGAGAAATGCTAGATTAGGGAAAAAACCTCTTATGCGTGAACAATTTGATATATTTCCCCCCATTTTTTCTAGGCATGGCTTTGTTTTTAATTTAAAGAGCTGTGTTCTTGGAGTTTATATCCTTTTTCATTATTTACAAAAGCAATTTATGCTCATTGTGAGAAATTCCAAACATACCCAAGAGTACAGAATAAAATATAAAAGTCTGCTGTTTGTCAAACTCCTACCCTAATCCTACTGTCCTCCCCAGAGGCAAATATCATTAACAAGTCAGGATGCAGCTTTGTAACCTGTCCCTGTGAATTCACACGCATACATACACACACACTTCGGAGTTAAACATAAACATGTTATTTTGCAGTTTTTTTTTATTATCTTTAGCGTAGATAGTAGATATTTTTCCATGTCAGTATCTATAGGTGCCCCATTTTTTTTATAATTGTCCAATACTGCATTTTCAGCATTTCAGACAAGGCTACAATTAACCTTTCATGCATATATCTTGGTGTGTGTGTTGGAGCATTCAATTTTAGCTTCCTTAAAGAGGAATTGCTAAGTCAAAGCGGTTTTTTTGTTTGTTTTTTTATTTTTTTAATTTAGATTCTACCCAAGTATACTCCAAAGAAGCAACACCAATTTAATATTCATCAACCATGTATGAGTCTGGCTATTTACCCGCATTCCTCT
Source organism: Antrozous pallidus (assembly GCA_027563665.1). Lineage (NCBI taxonomy): Eukaryota > Metazoa > Chordata > Mammalia > Chiroptera > Vespertilionidae > Antrozous > Antrozous pallidus. The sequence goes on from CM050508.1 coordinate 190,843,217, forward strand.
CAAAGTTTTGTTATTTTTAATCTCTCTTAGTGTGTAATTTTGATTTCCATTCCTTCAATAGGTAATCTTTGCAGAGTTTTATGGTCAATTTTGTTTTTTTCTGAATTATTTATTTACATTATTTATTGTATTTGTTTTTCCTGTTGATTTTTAGGAGCTCTTTGTATATTTTGAATGTTAATACTATTTTTTGTGCCAGATCATTCAGCTGTTACAGCGTAAATACCACAAACTAGATGGCTTATAAACAGCACAAATCCACCTCGCGCTAGTTCTGGATGCTGAGAAGCCCAGGATCGAGGAGCAAGCAGCCGTGGTGTCTGCCGAGAGCCCAGTTCCTGTTCACAGTGGTCTGGCTGTGTCCTCACCCGGCAGGAGGGGCCGGAGTCCCATCGGGATCTGTTTTCCAAGGGCTCTCATCCATTCGAGAGCGCCTCACTCTCGTGACCTGACTAGCTCTCAAAGCCCTGCCTCCAAATACGGTGACACTGGGGGTTGGGTTTCAGTAGATGGACACAAAAAATGTGGTAAACATTTTCTGTCAGTGACTTGTGTCTTAACTCTTGTTTAGTTCTTCCTCACAGCAGACATTTTACATTTTTATGTGATCAATTCAGTTGATTTTTTCCTTTGTGACTCGGGAGTTTCATGTCAGCTTGGAATAACTCACCACTTGGAGATTATGAAAAGAGTCTTCCCTGTTTCTCCTGGAACTCTCAGCGTTTTCTGTTTTACAGTTAGCTCTTTAATCCGTGTGAATTATAGTTTGTGCCGGGTATGAGAGGTAGACCCAGCTTTTAGTTCCAAATGAATAATGAATTAGCCCCAAATCTGTCCTTGCTGATTTGAAATGGCTCTTTTATCATAAACTAAGTTCAAATCTATTAGAAATTCTACATCTGGATTTATTTTTCTATTTCACTTATCTGTGAATTCTATTTTTGTACCAGAATCACATCATTTCAGTTACCATACCTTTAAGGTAATTTTTGCTTTCTACTACAAAAAGTCCTCCCTCATTGTTTCTAAAACATTTTATTGCCAAATTTTTATTTTTATTTTTTTATTGATTTCAGAGAGGAAGGGAGAAGGAGAGAGAGAGAGAAACATCAGTGATGAGAGAGAATCATTGATCAGCTACCTCCTGCACACCTCCTATTGGGAATCAAACCCCAAACCCAGGCATGTGCCCTAACTGGGAATCGAACCTTTGAACTGTTGACCTCCAGGTTCATTGGTCAACGCTCAGCCACTGAGCCATGCTGGCCAGGCTATTGCCAATTCTTGTACATTTACTTTTCCAGATGAATTTTAGAATAAGGTTTTCAGTTTACCCCGGAAATTCCATTGTGATTTTGGTTGATTTCCCTCAGAAAGTTCCATTGTGATTTTGGTTGAAATTGCACTGAATGTGTAGATCGGTTGGGAGAGAAGTGGCATGTCTACAATAGGGAATCTGCTTTCACAGGACCAAGGCATGCCTCTCGTTTTTCAGATCTTTGTTTATGTTCTTTAATAAAATTTTATAGTTTTCATCATTTAGGCCTAGTGAATTTCTTGTTATGTTTATTTCTAGATACTTTTATAGGTTTTTTTTTTTAATTGTGGATAGTATCATCTCGCCATTGCATTCTCTAATTGTTTTGTTGCTGGTAAATAGGAAAGTTATTGATTTTTGTATATTTCTTTTGGAACCAACCATCTTATAGAACTCTCCCATTAGCTCTAATAGTTTTAAAGTTGATTATTTTAGCTTTTCTAGGTTAGGCAATCATATTAGCTGCAAGTAATGTAATTTTGTTTCTTCCTTTTCAATATGTATGACTTTTTTTTTTTTGGCTTCTGACATAACTAGTGCCTCCAGAACTGTATTAAAGAGAAACGATAGGAAAGCCTTCATAGTAGCCCCATGATTCCCCCATAGGAAAAGCTTAAAAGCAAAGCACAATTTTCACTAAATTCTATAGCACAGATCAGTAAAAATGACAACATTGCTAAAGATGTTTTTATTCCCCTTTTATATAAGACTGAGAAACTATGTGCTTTCTCTATTCGGCAATATTATTTTTTAAAATCTGGGGTGATTCAGAAAGGACTGATGGCAACTAGAGGAGAAGGTGCTAAAAAATAGAACCCCAAGTGGCTCTGCGGCACCGTCGCTAGACGGTGTTAGGTATAATTTTGTATCCTGATTATTTTGCACTTATATCCTTGGCATTCTCCCTATTATTAGAAACCTTGGCCCCAAAATATCCCATGAAGTGGATATCTCACAACTTATTTAACCATTCCTCTTTCTGTTGACATTTAGGTCGACTCCGGTTGTTCACGTTATAAATATTGCGGTGAAGAACGTTGTTGTGTGGAAAGCTTTCTTTTTTCTGAATTTATGATTATTTCTTTAGGAGCGATTCCCAGAATGAATATTTTCTAAGACTCTTGATTCTTATTGCCAAATTGCTTTCCGAAAGCAGTCCATCACTTTACACTGCCACCGGCAGTATGTGACTGTCTGAAGAAATGGGACTTTTAAAATTAGCTGATTATGAAATATGTAGCAGGGGAAAGAGAATGGGATCTGGAGTCAGGCAGTGGGATTTGAATCCTGGTTCCTCTACTTCCAGACAGGGTTAGAGGTAAAAACAACAACTCTCTGATCCTCCATTCTCTGTCTGTAAAATGCGTGGCTACTTTGCCCAGCCGGTGTGATTCAGAAGTTGAGCATTGACCTATGAACCAGGAGGTTCCCAGTCGGGGCACATGCCTAGGTTGCAGGCTCGATCCCCAGTGTGGGGTGTTCAGGAGGCAGCCAATCAATGATTCTCATCATTGGATGTTTCAATCTCTCCCTCTTCTTTTCTCTCTGAAATCAATACAAATATATATATATTTTAATCTAAATTTAAAAAAAATACATGAATGGCTACTTCTTTTTGCAGTCACTCTGAAGGCTGCTTAAGAATAAATAGGGCTGGCCCTTGGCACAAAGTAGCTATACACAAGTGAGAGTCACCTTTTATTTGGGCTGTTTTCAGAGGTTTTTACTTTCTAACCAGTTTTTGGAGACTTCCCCTGGAAAGCACGTTGTAAAATAGGATAGTGACCTCTGTCCCTCACCCAAGGCCTGTCTGCCAGGGGGAATCTCTTCCCCGTGGTGGGCCACTGGCCCCAGCTGTACGCTCCAAGGCCTGTTACATAGAACTTCCCACGGGCTTCCTGGCAGGTCTCACAAGTCTCCTGAACCCGAGTACAAGGAGCAGCAGGGCCAGTGTTCCCAGTGGCACCAGTGGCCAGAGCTGCTGGGGAGGCCACGGCCCCACCCCAACTCACTGGTGGGATTCTCCCCTGTATGGCTCTCACACAGAGCGGCACAGTTGTCATCTGCTTGGGTATCTCGGTTCCAAGCTCTGTCAGTCCTACCTCCCATATATCTTCCCAGTTTGTCCCTCTCTCTGCAGTGCCAGCTTCCCTTCCTCATTCAGGTGCTGGAACGGGGAAGCAGCCTCCTCCGAGTCCCCATAGTTGCTCCTTTCATAGGTCCTGTCTTTCTGGGCTGGCCCAGTGTGATCCTTCCAAAAGTCCTAGGCTGACCCTTGCCCCTTCCCTGCCGAAGCCCCTTCACTGATTGTCGCCACAGGATTTATAGTTCACTCAGCACCCAAGGCTTCCTCCAGCTGCTGTCACCTTTTAGCTATGCATTCCACTCATTCATGAGTTTATTCAAGAACTCTGTGTCAGGGACTGGTGAGGTGCTGGACGCACACAGTCATGCCCCACAGAATGGCATTCAGTCAACAGAGGACCAAATATGCGATGGTGGTCCCATAAGATAATAAAGGAGTGAAAATTCTTACTGCCCAGTGACATCATAGCTGTCGTAATGTTGTAGTGTGATGCATTACTTATGTGTTTGTGGTGATGCTGGTGCAGACAAACGGAGTGCACAGCCGGGCGTGTAAAAGTACAGCACACAATTGTGTACAGTTCATAATACTAGCTGGTGATAATGATGGTGTTACTGCTCTTTGTGTTTTCTATGCTATATTTTTATCATTATTTTAAAGTGTACTCTTTCTACTTATTAAAAAAATAAATAGGTAAATTTGGGGTCAAACAGTAGCTGTGCTATACCGGCAGCAGCCACACCCCTTGTTTACCGGGTCTCTTGTTTGCACCATTTCCTCTTGCACTTGATTTAATCTCTCATGTTATTTTGTGCAGTAACATGCTGTACCGGCTTGTAGCCTAGGAGCAATAGGCTAGACCAGTGGACGGCAAACTGCGGCTCGTGAGCCACATGCAGCTTGCGAGCCGCAGTTTCCTGCTCTGTTGACTAATGCAGTAGTCGGCAAACTCATTAGTCAACAGAGCCAAATATTAACAGTACAACTATTGAAATTTATTTTGAGAGCTAAATTTTTTAAACTTAAACTTCTTCTAATGCCACTTCTTCAAAATAGACTCGCCCAGGCTGTGGTATTTTGTGGAAGAGCCACATTCAAGGGGCCAAAGAGCTGCATGTGGCTCACGAGCTGCAGTTTGCCGACCACTGAGATAGGGGCTTAATCACAAGGAACAGCAACAGCCTGTAATTATTGGAATCGAGAATTTAGGTCAACGGTCAGCAAACACATTAGTCAACAGAGCGGCAAACCACAGCTCGAAAGCCACATGTGGCTCATGAGCCGCAGTTTGCCAACCGTTGGGCTAGACCATCTAGCCTAGGTGTGGAGCAGGCTAGACCATCTAGGTTTGTGTAAGTGCATCTGTGATGCTCACACAGTGATGAAATTGCCTGACGACACATTTCTCAGAACATCTTCTCATCGTTCGGCATGTCTGTAACTATGATTTGTTTCAGGCTAATCAGTCTGGAATAAGAATTGTATCAGCACACACTTTTTACACTTTTGAGGCACCTGGTACGATGCTGAGCACTTTACATGCATAATCTCTCTTAACCCTGTCAGTAACCCTCTGAGGCAGGTATTACTTTATTTTCATTCTCCTTTTTTTATAGAGAGGAAAACCGAGGCTCGGAAAGTTAGCACAGGGTGCTCAAGATGGCTCTGCCAGGAAGTCCTTGAGCCAAGTTCTGTGACCCGAGCCCATGCCCTCAGCTACTCAGCAATCCCAGTTTCTCTCATGTGTCTTACACCTGAGAATTCCTATTAGACAAACTCGTAGTCTTCTCTATACACTTATCTTACAGGAAATATGGGCATGGGATTCTGATTAGCCAAATTACAAAACTCATCACTGACCAGGGGCCAGCACAAGAACTTGGCAAATTCTCTACAGGGCTTAGATTGCTGCCCTGAACCCCGGTTCCCAGCACCCCAATTCCTGCTTCCTCAGGCAGCACCCCGTGCCTGGGTTAGTCATGGCATCCCAGGAGGGGCCTCTGCCTTTCTCTCTGGACCATCCACCGCCAGGCTTTGCAGGGCACTCGATAACTGCACTGAATTAAATTGGACTGGATTGAACCAAATTGAATTCAGGAGTAGATATCCCCAGCAGCGGCTGGGATTTCAGCTCATTGTTGTACTGATCATCTTGTGGTAGATAGCATCTCCTCCCCCGTAAGTCAGGCTAAGCACTGGGGTGTGTGAGGGTAGTATATCTTAAGGGGTTTCTTAGCCTTTCCCGCATAGACCACTGGAAATAGATTTGAGTTGTTCGCATTCTCTGATGTCATTTTCTGATAGGTCTCGGAAGTCAGAAAGTGTGGGCTTAAATATCTTCTGTGCCACTTGTACTGCTGCAGATCTTGGGCAAGTTACTTAGACTTTCTGAGCCTCTGTTTCCTCATCTGTCTCTGTCCCAGGGGGATATTGTGGGGATTAAAATGATAAATTAAATGTAGAGCTCTTACTATGCCTTATGCATAATAAGAGCTCACCAGTTTTTACAACAATTATAATTGTTCTTCGCTCCCTGTCACTCCTGTCTGATACATCAGATGGGGTCAGTGGCAGTAAGGGAAGGGCAGAGGCAAGTAATCAGAAGCATGATCTTCAGGGAGAATATTGGCCCAGGGACCCTGGAAGCAGAGGGAGTTTCCAGGATTCACTGGGGGTCCCAGCTCCATCTGAGGATGTGTCTGGAGTAGGTAAAATTGCCTTCCATTGTGGCAGGGAAAGGCCTGGGCATTCTGATGTCCACTGTGTGTCTGCTGTGCTCACAGGTGACTCTGCAGGGAGCTAGAGTGTGCCCTGACTTTCAATGTGTTGAGCTGGCCCATGAGCCTCTGTCCTGTCTCTCTTCTTCCCAAGGGCCTTGCCTCTCTTTCTAGCTACATGAAGATTATAGAATAGTTTAAGTTCCGATCTACATGGTAGCACCTTTCCCAGTACCTTCCCACTTCCACATTCCAAATCCTATAATACAGAGGGAAGGGCTGTATCCAAGAGTGAAACAAATGAGTGAGATATCCTGGAAATGGGGTGTTTTCCAGTTCAGAGGCATGTATCCTCTGTAGGCGACCTCATCAGGGATCAAATGGGCCCTTGAAAGTGGACCTCCAAGAAGCTTTGGAGAGTTCTCATAGCGTTAAAGCCTTCCAACTTCTTAGCACATGAATACAGCTAGACAGATAGGAGTTTCTAGACTTCATGCTCACAGAATGTGACTTAGTAGATTAGACCTATGACCCAGAAATCTGCAATTTAGATGCCCACCTTAGACCATCTTGATGCAACAGATCAGAGAGAACTTTTGGGAAATACAAACTTAGGAAAAGACAGTTGTGAGGGGACCCAACATCTAACAACCTCCCACCATTTGCCATATTATTGACACTCATTGATTCCTCATCATCTCCAGTGAGGTAAGTGCATCATCCTTTATTATCCAGGAGGTAATTTGAGACTCTGAGATATTTAGTAACTTGCCCAAAGAAGTAAAGCTGGTTACCAGCCGAGTCAGAAGTGGAACTCTCCAGGTCTGTCTGACTCCAAAATTTGACCTTTGTTCCCCAACACATCACATCCTAAGAGGAAAATAACACCTTTTTTGGGTACTTAACTGTCCATCTGTCTTATAGAAGAAAGTTTGTATGATTGACAGAAACTGAAACAATGGGTAGTTGCAAGAGTCAGACCTTGGCTCAGTGTGAGGTCTAATAGAATAGAATAACTTTCTTCAGGAGACCAGTGGAGTTTATGTGCTGGACACACACTGCAGGCCGTGTACAGGGAATTCATGAAGTAGGCTGGAGTGTGACTTTGAACCCCTTTCAAGCCTGTAATGTGTAAAATACAGTGTTTTGATGAGATACCTCCCTGAGTTTAGTCCTCATGTTGGCCCTAGACTTATGTGGCCTTGAAGGGAGAGGGAGGGAAAGCAAAGGAAGCGGGAAGGTAGTAGAGGGGGGCAAATCAGCTAGTAGTACAAGGTGTAAGAATTAAGAGAATTAAGGATGCTGAATCTATTCCTCATTGAGTCATTCAATTACGAGACATCTGAGAAAATATGTCATGGCCCCAGAGAGATGAGTACCTCTGATTTCCTTATGGCTGACTGAAGGGTGTGGTGTGCCCAGTGTTGTCTTGTTCGGTACCCAGGGCTTTAATGAGGAACCTCCTTGAAGCAACCTTCAGGTGATCAGGCGAGTTTCCACATGTGCCATTCCCCCTAGTGCCAGCACTAGGCCTGGGTCTACAAAGGAATAACAGTGAAGAGAAAGGTAGATATATTTCATTTCTCTTTGGTCTGAACCTCTCAAATGAGAAGAGTCATGACATAGGCCACTATAAAGAGATTATGGAATTACAAGTGTTGTCCATTGAGCAGCTCATCTTTTGAAGAGTCTCATTAGATCATCTTCATCTGAGTCAGTTTCAGTCCTCCAGACTCAATTACCTCTGGCCACTGCTCCCCTCTTCCCACCAAAGTTCTGCCATAGCCCTGTGGACACCAGGGCCCACATTTGATCCCCAGCTCTACACTCATGAGCTGTTTAATCTTAGGCAAGTCATTTAACCTCATCGAGCCTCATGCCCCGTTGGTGGGATTATAAATTGGCATGGCCTTTTAGAAGGCAGTTTGACAGTAGTGATTAAAAGTAAAAGGTGTGGTCCTAAACCAGCTTTGCTCAGTAGATAGAGCATTAGCCTGTGGACTGAAGGATCCTGGGTTTGATTCTGGTCAAGGGCCTATACCTGGGTTGCAGGCTCCTCCCTGGCCCAAGCCCTGGTCAAGGAGCATGCAGGAGGCAACCAATTGGTATCTTTCTTTCACATCAATATTTCTCTCTGTCTTTCCTTCTCTCTTTCACTTTCTCTAAAAATCAGTGGGAAAAATATCCTCTGGTGAGGATTAAAAATAAAAAAAGTAAAAGGTGTGTATTTCTCTCAGGAATCTATCCCAAGGAAATAGTAAGAGGTTAGTGTAAAAGGATATATGCAAGGATTTTCATTGCAGTGTTATTTATTACTAGAGATCCAGTGCACAAAATTTGTACACTCAGCAGGAGGGGGGTTCTCTCAGCCCAGTCTGTGCCCTCTCGCAGTCCAGGAGAATATCTGACTGACAGCTTAGGCCCATTCCAGTAGGGCATCCTTTGTGCTACTGTGGAGGCGGGAGAGGCTTCTGCCACTGCACTCATCAGCTGTGAGCCTGGCTTCTACCTGAGGGGAGTTTTCCCTGTGGGAGCACACTGACTATCAGGGGGAAGCTCCTGAGTTGCGTATCTGGCCCTGGTGGTCAGTGCATGTCATAGCAACCCATTGTTCCCCTGTTCAGTTATTTGCCTATTAGCTTTTTATTATATACTAGAGGCCCGGTGCACGAAATTTGTGCACAGGGGCAGGGGATGTCCCTCAGCCCAACCTGCACCCTCTCCAATTTGGGACCCCTCAAGGTATGTCTGACTGCCTGTCTAGGCCTCATATGGGTAGGATCAGGCCTAAACAGGCAATCAGACATCTTTCTCACAATCCAGGACTGCTGGCTCCAAACTGCTACCTGCCTCCCTGGTTGCCCGTAACCGCTTCTGCCTGCCAGCCTGATCACCCACTAACCACTACCCTGCCAGCCTAATTGATTTTTAACTGCTCCCCTGCCAGTCTATTTGTCCCCAACTTCCCTCCCCTGCTGGCCTGGTCACCCCTAACTGCCCTCCCCTACAGGCTTGATCACCCCCAACTGCCCTCCCTTGCAGGCCTGGTCCCTCCCAACTGCCCTCCCCTGCTGGCCTGATCACCCACAACTGCCCACCCTTGCAGGGCCTGGAACCTCCAGTGGCCCTCCCTGCTGGCCATCTTGTGGTGGCCATCTTGGGTCCACATGGGGGCAAGATCTTTGACCACATGGAGGCAGCCCTCTTGTGTTTTGGAGTGATGGTCAATCTGCATATTACTCTTTTATTAAATAGGATAGAGGCCTGGTGCATGGGTGGGGGCCAACTGGTTTGCCCTGAAGTGTGTCCTGGATCAGGGTGGGGGTTCTGCTGAGGCATGAGGCAACCTGGATGAGGGGCTGTGGTGTTTTGCAGGCTGGCCACGTCCCCCAGCGACCCAAGCGGAGGCCCTGGTATCTGGGATTAATTTATGTTCTACGATTAAAACTTTGTAGCCTGGAGCGGAGCGAAGCCTTCTGCTTGCTCTGTGGAGGCAGCCATTCCTATTGGGACATTTACCTTCTATAATTGAAACATTGTAGCCTAGAGTGGAGGCTTAGGTGCTAGGGCTGCAGAATCTTGGCTTCCTCCATCACCCGGGCAACCCTAGCCTCTGCTCTCTCCAGCTCCCTGGCTGCCACCATTTCTGTTGGAATATCCTATATAATAAAAGAGAAACATGCAAATTTGACTGTACCTTTGCTCCTGATTGGCTATACTACCAGCCAATCAGGAGCAGGGGCGGGGCCAAGTGGGTGGAGATGAAATGGTGGTGGTGGTGAGCGCCCGGCCCCTGGGCGCTGTGAGGGGAAGCTGTGGCAGCACCAACCATGGTGGCAGCAGCCAGGAGTGCCCAGCTCCTGGGCACTGTGAGTGGAAGTGGCGGCGAGCACCCAGCCCCCCAAGGCTGGGTGGTCGCAGGCAGCCGGAGCTGAGCTGAGCAGGGCAATGCCTTGGGCAGGCTGGGGGTGAGCCATCAGTTGGACATCCCCTGAGGGCTCCCAGTATGTGAGAGGAGGCAGTTTGGGTTGAGGGAGCAACCACCCCCAGTGCAGAAATTTCATGCATGAAGCCCCTAGTATCTTCTATAATCGAAACTTTGTAGCATTAAGTGGAGGCCTAGGCCAGCAAGGGCAGGCAGAAAGTTTGGCTTCTTCCATTGCAAGGGAAACCCAAGCCTCCCTCCTGCTCTCAGTGGCTGCAGCCATCTTGGTTGGGGGTTTATTTGCATAATTTGCTCCTGATTGGCTGATGGGCATGGCTTGATCGGAGGTACTGTCAATTTGCACATTACTCTTTTATTAAACAGGATAGTGGGAAAAAGGAAACAATGTATGTTCACCATACATGGTTGAGTAAACCATGGTCTTTGTGACTGATAAAACATAAAGAACATTCAAAGAAATTAGAAAATGCTTAATATGGTAATAAGTGATAAAAATCAACATATAAAATGAATACATAGTATGAAATAAAATTTTTACACATACATGTATATATGATAGTCATTTTAAAAGACAATAAAATGTTAACACCGTGAGTTCTGAATGGAGTGCTATTGTTTTATGTTCTTTTGTGTTCTCTAAAAATTTTACAAGCAGATAATGACTTTCTGGGTGCAGAAAAATCGGTAAAAGTTAAAATAAATTTTAATAGCTACCACCATATACAAGCTTCTTAACAGGATTATCATAATGTGTTCCCATCCTGAAAAAGCAGCTTCATCGTCCTTCAGGTCTCCCATCATCATCAGCACCCCACACCATTCCCATGTGCTGTGCTTTAGCCACCCTGAGCGACTTACCCTTCTGTTAATACATCATAACTATTCATCCTGTCACACCTTTATTCTTCCTGTGTTCTCCATCTGGAATGACCTTCTCCACATTTTCAAGAACCCATTCAAGTATCTTACCTCTTCATTGACAGTTAATTATTTCCTGCTCTTTTCCCCTGTATAATTCTTGTATATACTTCTATAGTTATTTAGTATCTTTCATTTCCGCTCTCCTTTTCTTCACAATTTTATGAGAACCCCAAGGAGGGAAGGCTAACTCTGTCTTGGAGAGTCAGGAAAGGATCCACAAGGAGAGGACATTTGATTGGCTCTTCGAAGAATGAACAGGAGTTCGTTGGTTAGAAAAAGGACAGTAGATGCTCCACACAATTCCAGAGCAAGCTCCCAGCTGGAAAGTTCTTGTACTGTTTTTGTCATAACCCTGTCATTGCATGGTGTGCTGCGTGGGGGGTTGTGTATCTCCCTACAAAACAGTAGGTCCTTGAGAGCAGAAAATGTGCCTTGTTTCCTTGCCGTGTTAGGCACCATGACACATGCTGGGCATCATATATACATTTTTATCCCAAAGTATGAAGATCTGAAATTACCAATCCAGTATTTACCTTTCTCTTTGTCTCGGTGCACACTAGAAAAGAACATATCCTTGTCTCCTGTCACTGGTTACAAGTACAGACTCAGAGACACTGAAAATACTCTATGAATTGTCTGCTCATTTGAACCAAATTGAAGGAGTTGTTTGCCTGGTGGGCATTAAGAGGATCTCCTGCAACATTTGGACTTCATTTGAGTATAAAAATTCCACCAATATGAGATTTACTTTCCCTTTAAAAACAAACAAAACACAGTTTCAGAATGACGCCTTTAAAATAAATCCTGTTTGAGTAATGTTTCTCTTGGATTCATAAAACCTTTATGGTAGTCTTTTCTCATCTCGTGGACTATCAAAAGTAAGAGAGAGCCACAACCACTGAGCTAGAAGTGGGGAGTGCAGTATTTTCTCCTCATATGTGGGTCATACATTAATGTAAATAGTTTTTACGGTAAATGCAAATCCAATACTGACTAGATATTAGCTTACAAATCCTAGCTCTGTTCAAAGTGCTGAATCTCTGGGTACTCCCTGAGTAAAGAGTAGGTGGTTTGGAAATTATGTATCCATTCAGATAGAAGGTTTGAATATCTTCAAACATCCAGTAATAGCCATACTGGGGATAAGAACACAAATACTGGCAGAAATAAAACATGGATGAGCAGCTTAGTATACCTCCCCACTGCAGAAAGAGAGAATGAGAATAAGTTGGTAGTGCTCGGCTTTCAACCCAATTATGCAAAAGAACACTGACCTGAGAGCCATGCATTTATTCTACACACATTTGAGTGCCTACTGTATACGAGGCATTGCTCAGCCACTGACCAGATGCTTACCTTGGGCAACTTACTTAACCTTTCAAGCCTTAGATTTTTAATTTAAAAAGTTGGGATTATAGGATCTCACAAGATTACCATGCAAATGAAGGTAATGTTTCCAAAGCTCTTTGCACAGAATTTAACATATGTTATGTTAGTATTTTGTGTAGTGCATTATGCTAAGGTTTTTAGATCCATTATTTCATTTATACTCTAATTTACTGCACACCAAGTCACATAGGTGAGGAAAATGAGGCTCAAAAGAATGGAGTTAGTTAACTTGCCCAGGTTCATACAGTTGGATAGTATTGTGGACAGAATCCAGGGCCAGCTCAGAATTACGGTGATGCTGGTTAGAAAAGGATTTGAAAATAGACCAAGTGTCCAGATCAACAACCAAGGAAATAAGACAAATTCTACCTTCATCTGGGCTGGCATGCTTGAAAAGGCAAATTCTAAGGTAACAGGTGGTCACATGACCCAGGTTCTTGTTTTGGTCAGAGACACTTTTGGGTTGATGGAGACATGAGATAAATCCCAACCCTCAGGAGAATGGGGCCAAGCCCCAGCCACTTAGAGTTTCACCAGGCTGTCAGCCTATGAGGGAGCCAGATGGGGGCCCAAAAATGAGCAGACCAGCCAGGCAGATGGGCCAGCCAGGCACATAAGTGGAATGATTAACAGAAAGGCTTCAGAGGCTCCAGTGGCCAAGCCCCAGAGAGTGCATTAGCCCCCTGGCTTGGAGAGAGAGGGCAAGCAACAGACTATTTCCAGAATCTACTAGGCAAAAAGTGGAGGGACTTGTGATAAATTGCAAGCTAGGGACTTACTGGTGGGACAGGCCAGGTTGAACTTGAATATGTGGCTAAGGAGAGGCTGGACAAAAGTTGGCATCACAGAGCCACTGTCTCACATGCTCCATTTGGAACCTCTAGCCCAGGAAAGTCTGATTGTGCTGGGCTGTGTCCTTGGAGTGGAGGTGAGAGGGGCTTCTGAACTAGTGACAGTACATTGCTTGGTGGTAAGAATGTGCTCTTTTAGTTTAAGAGCTTATGATTCCACATAAATATATATTCTCTTTGCTTTCCTCTCTGTGGGAAATATATCGTTATGAAGCACGACAATACCTACCCCGTAACCCCCAAAACCATCTAAATCTCATTGAAATAGGAAAGGTCACATCTCAGTAGTGTCTTTGGGGCTGGCTTTTCCCATTTATGACCATCCCAGGCTGGGGCCTCTATATTCCAGCTCTGACCTTCCATGGGTATCTTTAAACATAGAATCTGGCCAGCCATCAGGCAGGTAACCAGATCAATAAGGGCTGTTCATGGAATTGCACTCCCAGGGCTTCTGTGTCTACTGCCTTCTGACCCTGCTGCCCCTGTCAGATCAATGCGGGGACCAGGTGGCTGTGCTGTGGCATAACAATGGCCCTTTTGCAGAGACTTTCCTCAGTCCTTCTCTTGTTAGCTGGAGAGGTCAGCGGCTGCTCTGCCCCACACCCCAGAAGCTCTGGGGAGGCCTGTGTTGGTTCTGATAAAGTCAGCATGCGTCTTTAGTATGGACCACGTGCTGGGGTCCCACTTGCCTGTGTGCCATCTGGTCTGTCCATATTAGAGGGAAAGTGTGTTGTGTACATGGAGCCCATGGGGCTTGGCCTCGTCTTTCTGCTGAAGCCGAAAGGAAGGCATGCTGTGTTGGAGGAAACAAAACAGGAGTGTGAGGTCATTTCCAACGCCTGCCCTTCATGCAGTGGTGGTCTCATGGGATGGCTCCTGACTTAGGAATCCTAAGGATTATTGAACAAATATGGAAAGTGCTGGAAGCAGGTTTCTCAGGTGCTGCATAGTTTATTCCCTTCCCCCTGCTTGTTAATCAGTACAAACAGTGAACCTAACCCTTGAGTCTGCCAGACCTCCTAGCTCTAGGGACCCAACTGACTCCCAGTTTCTAAATATCTTGATTGAAATTATCGAGAGAATCTGATTGGCTCAGCTCATTAGTCAAGTGTCAGCTTCTTGACCAAACAGCTGATGCTAAAAAGGGTCATACCCAAGTGGTACAAGCATGGCTCCAATACGCATCCCTTCAGTGGGTTGCGAGGTAGGGCCATGGGGAAGAGGGGGCAAAGGCAGTTCTGAGAATAGGACTCGGGTTGGGCAAGCAACCCCAGGTATATCTTCTATAGTGGGTTAACTTTTCCATCTTATCTTTGCTCTCGCTCAGGAGGTAATGGAAAAACACTACTCTTTTTTTCTACCTCCTTGAGCTAAACAAAGTAAGACAAGCTAAGGGCCCGGCACTCTGTGAAGGGAACTCAAGAGCAATTTCAGGGTGTCCTCACCACTACAGTAATGTCTGTCTGAGTTTCAGTCCGCAAAAGGAAGCTCTGTAAACACCAGGGATTACTGTGATTATTACAAATCCTCTAGCAGCTAAATTTCCCAAATTCTCAGAGTTGTAATACCTTGGGATTTAGAGATATAATTAAGAACAGATGAGCCTCAGAAAGATTGGTGACGATGATCTGGGGTTGTATCAAACAGCAAGAGAATGTTGATGTGAGTTCCAGCACTTCATCTCTCCCAGGTGGTGAAATGTGACCTTGGGGAGGGAGGGATGGTCAGTGGCTGAAGGACCTTCATACTGGAGTCACTGGCCCAGGAGTCCTTGCCTCCTAGTCACCCAGAATTGGTGACTCAACTTATAAACCCACTCATCAGGATAGGGCTAGGCCAGTGGTTGGTAAACTGCGGCTCGTGAGCCACATATGGCTCTTTGGCCCCTTGAGTTTTTAGTAAAGGCCAGCTTAGGAGAACCCTAATTAAGTTAATAGCAATGTACCTACCTATATAGTTGACGTTTAAAAATTTTGGCTCTCAAAAGAAATTTCAGTCATTGTACTGTTGATATTTGGCTCTGTTGACTAATGAGTTTGCTGACCACTGGCAGCATTGGCCATGGTGCTGTGGCCAACTTGAACAGCCTTCAGCTGTTCCAGGATTGAAGAAGGCTGACCATGTCTGGTCCATTTCCTCTGGGTTTGCCATTTGCCTTCTGCCCGCACATAGATCTTGTCACAAGAGGGATTTTGCTGCAGCATTGGGTCATTCCTTACGCATTTAGTTTTTACTCATTTCCCAGTGTTTTTCTGACTTCGGTACTTACTAAAAGGCATGGAAAAACCAAGAAGGCAATACTATGTTTTATTTGATCTATTGACCACAGTGACATGAATATATATAATCTATCATGCCAAGAATGTTTTTATCTTTGAAAAGGAAATAAGTACTTTCCAAACCAGAGCCAAGAAAGCAGCTTAGACCCTCTTACAAGCAAAGTTCTGGAAGCAGGACGTTCCAGGGCATTAAATCACCATCAGAAGCCTCAGAGCCCTTGCAGCAAGGGATGGGAAGGAGCAGTGATCCAACCGCTACCATGGGAGGCAGAGGAGTGGGTGTGCTGGAGCCAGAATGCCTGAGTTCTTCTACTTGATAACTGTTTGTCCTTAGATAAGTTGCTTAACCTCTCTGTTTCTTTGTCTTCTCACCTGCTAACAGAGGTTATAAGAGACTGTCTCATGAGCTTGATGTATCAGATGAGTCATACATGTAAGGTACTTAGGGCAGTGGCTGGCATACAGCAAATGCTAAGTGTGCTATGTATTGTTCTCAGGGGCTTTATACTAGGTCTCTTAATTTTATTCTCCCAGTAACCACGGGAAACAGATTTTTGTATTTCCATTATGTAGAAGACATTGAATCTCTGATGCTAGTAAGCAGCACTGACAGATTTCTAAAGTGGACATGTCTGGTTCCCAATCCCATGTTGTATCTACTTTCCTGTCATGTTCCCTCCATGGTCATTCGCCTGGCCTCCTATAATCATACCCCTGCTCTCCAGCCCCCTGAGTGCCTCGCCTGAGTTTCAGTTACCTGGAATCACAGTGCCACTAACTATGACAGCTCTTCTCTGAGCCTCAACCGTTATTGCTGCCAGCTTCTGCAATAATGGGGCTAAGAGAGGACAGCAGAGCCTGGGGGCTGAAAACTGGCCCGGCACCATCAGGTAGCCGCAGCGTTGCTGGGAGCTGGCCTGGCCGAGACCATGGTGCTCTCCTGCTGAACATGAGTATCGGCACCAGGCACAGCCACGCTGTGAGTGATGGATGAAGTAAAATACAAGCCTACTTCATACTCATGTCTGAACTCACACAAAAGTAAGAGCATTTCCAAAATACAAAAATGATCAAACATTCCTCCCTCTGCATGTTGGCCTATATGGATGACAATAGTTCTTTATGACTTATAACTACTTTTCCATTACTCCTCCCACTTCTGGATAAAATTTATTAAGCACCCAATCAGAGAATCACACCTGCTCCCTAACAGCCTCCAATCCAGAGCAAAGCTCCTCTTCCTTGAACCCTTCCCCTAAATCACCTAACACAAGCCCAGATCCTATAGTAAGTTCTTTCCAACACTACAACGCCCCCCGCCGCCTCCCATCCCTTCCCCAGCCGCCCACAGTTCCCTGTACTGTATACCCTCCCTTGTTGCCACGAGCCAACAATCCCAACTTAGTTTGGCTGCAGCTGGGTTCCCAGGGGTCTCTGGCTTAGGGGGGAGAAGAGGAGAGGGCTGAGTGGCCATCCACACTGCCTTCTGGAATTAAATGTGATGATGCCTGGAGAGCACTTAGAAATAGGGCCTGGTACACAGTAAGTAAGGAACATGCCAGCCTTTGGCATTATATGCATTACAAGAAAGTGTCTATCCTTTGGCCAGAGCTGGCATGCACCCATGAACTCTCACAGGCCAGCTCTCTTCTGAAGTCCCTGCAGACACCTCTTAGGTATGCCTGGACATGCAGCATTTCCCCTTTGCATTTCACAGACTTTTACTGTCCACCACAGACCCTACGCCCGTGAAGAGCTTTACCAGTCATGACATTCAGGGTGAAGTGTGCCCTTTGGGCCTCTTGGAGGACATGCTCTCAGGGTGGTTAGGTGGCACAGAATGTGGGAGAGAGGCCAGGTCAGCAGTGGAGCAACAGTCAGGCGTCCGCAGCCCTTCCCACGTCCTGGCAGAGCAGATGCTGCAAAGAGAAGTTCCCTCGCCCACTTGCCAGAGCTGCATGGCCAGAGGAGCCTGGCCAGATTCTTCCGCACAAATACCCTGGCAGCTGCATCCGCGAGGGGCAGCCTAGGGAACACAGAGGTCTCCCTGCCTGTGTGGCTAATTGCAGATCATGCATTAAAAATGCAGAGCCGCATCTGCTCATTGTAATGTGAGTATCGAGAACTTACGTGGCTTCTAATGACTGGGTGTGAAGGGAGGAAAATGCTTGTTCTGCCTGCGGGCCAGAGGCACAGCTGTGAGCAGGGAGCCTGAGGTGTGGTTTCTAACACCCAGAAAATTCTCTGGGTGCCAGCCAAGCCCTTCCTCAGAGGTGCCAAGGGATAGATCCAGGTATTTCTCTGGAAATGCAAAATTACATAAGCAGCCAGGCACAGAGTGTGTGTCTGGGTGCCCAGGGGTCCTTTTGGCCCAACTCTGCAGAGTTCCTGGGAAAAGGGGGCCAACTACTGCCAGATGGGGAATAGGAAGAGCAGTGTGCATCTCCTTTTCTAGCAAACACGTGCTGAGAACCTAGCACCCAGCCTCATCTTGGTTCCTCCTCACAGTTCATGCCTCATTGCATCTTTTTATAAATAGGACTAGAGGCCTAGTGCATGAAAATTCATGCACTAGTGGGGGTTCCTCAGCCTGACCTGTCCCCTTTCACAGTCCAGGAGCCCTCAGGGGATGTCCTACTGACGGCTTAGGCCTGCTTCTGGTCTCTGGGATGCAACCAGGCTAATCAGGGGAAGGCACCGCCCCATCACCCGGCCACTGCTAGCACTGCCAGCTGCCATGGCTGCCTGCCCTCAGCCCTCACAGCCTCCATGGCTTTGTCCAGAACGATGTTCAGCTGTCCAATCTTATTAGCATATTATGTGTTTATTATTATAGATTGTTATAGAAGACTAGGGGCCCCATGCACAAAAATTTGTTCAAGAGTTGGCCTTCCTTCCCCCGGCTGCTGGCACTGGCTTCCCTCCAGGACCCAGGCTTCCCTCCTCGGGCTGCTAGCAGGCATCCAGGACTCAAGCTGGCTTCCCTCGGGCCACCCACAGGCACCGGGACCCGGGCTGGCTTCCTCTGGGCCACCTGCAGGCACCCAGGATCCAGGCTGGCTTCCCTCTGGCCCTAGCTTCGCCAGGAAGGATGTCCAGAATGATGTCTGGAAGACATTCGGTCTAATTAGCATATTACCACTTTATTACTATAGATAGTTACTTGTAAATCACCTCAAACCATACCAGGCAAGGCATAGGCAGTTGACAAAAGTTTGCCACAGCAGCCTTCCTTTATCCATGGTTTTGCTTTCTGTGATTTCAGTTACCCATCATCCACCATGATCTAAAAATATCAAATGGAAAATTCTAGAGATAAACAATTCATAAATTTTAAACTGCATACCATCTAGTAGTGTGATTAAATCTCATGCCATCTGGCTCCATCCTGCCCGGGATGTGAAAGGTCCCTTTGTTCAGCATCTGCATGCTGTGTGTGCTACCTGCCTGGTAGTGACTTAGCATCCCTCTTGGATATCACACAGACTGTCACAGAGTGGCAGTGCTACACTGTGTTCAAGTAACCCTTATATATTACTTCATCATGGCCCCATGATGAAGGGTAGTTATGCTGGCAATTCAGATGTGCCATCAAAGTGCTTGTTAAATATTGTGAGAAGGTTACAAGGAGCCTAATGCTATGTCACAGTGCCTACATCCTTTTCTCACTTCATCTCATTGTGTGGGCATTTAATCGTCTTGCATTATCACAAGAAGTGTGAGTTCAATACAAGATATTTTGGGGGAGAGAGACCACATAACTTTTACCACAGTATAATTGCTACAATTGTACTATTTTATTATTAATTATTGTTGTTAATCTCTTACTGTGCTTAATTTATAAGATATGTATATATAACTTATAGGTATGTGTATATATAGAAAAAGCACAGTATATACAGGATTTAGTACTATCTGTGGTTTCAGGCACCCACTGGAGTTCTTGGAATGTATCCCCTGTGGATAAGAGGGGATGGCTACTGTATTATTATTTTATTTCATGTCAAGCCTTATATTCAGTTTTAAGGCTATTGGGATGAATATAGCAACGTCCCTGCCCGCCTCCACACGTTAAGTACTAAACCATAGTTAGAATGTGATACTCAGTAGGAGGCAATGTTTCATGGAAACACAGAGAGGGGGTGGGAGGGTGAAAGAGGGCTTCCTGGAAGAAGGGACACCTGACCTGAATCCTATAGGACAGATGGGAGTTCAGCAAACCTAGAAGGTAGGAAACCTGATCCCAGCCTAGAGTAGCATGTGCAAAGGCCCCGAGGAGTTTCAGAATATGGTGTTTCTGTGTAACAGAACCTTAGGATGAGTGTAGTAGGTATCTATTGCTGTGTAATAAATTACCCCAAAACAAATGGCTCAAAACGTTGATTATCTTATGTTTTCTGTGTGATAGGAGTCTGGGTGTAGTTTAGCTGACTTCTCTGGTTTAGGCTTTCTCACAAGGCTGCAATCAGGATGTCTATCAGGGCTGCACTCATCTCAGAGCCATACTGGGGGCAAAGACCTGCTCCAAGCTTACTCATATGATTGTCTGAAGGACCGAGCTCCTCAGTGCTGTTGACTAGCTCTTTTCCACCAGGCAGCTTTCAACAGGGCTGTTCACTTCAGCAGAGCAAGCCAGAGAGAGACAGTAGACAAGAATCACAGTCTTGTATGTATAACCTAATCTCAGCGTGGCAGCTCATCACTTGTGCTGTACCCTATTTGTGAGAAGCAAGTCACTAAATCCAGCCCACACACAAGGGGAGGGCAGGGCATACAAGGGCATGAATATCAGGATCTCAGTATCATTCAGCCATTTCTAAAGATGTCTACCACAAATGTCCCTTCACCATGCAAAATACAGTAATCTCTTCCCAAGTTCCCCAAAGTCTCATCCTATCATAGAATCAGGTTCAGACGTGGATGAGGGTCTTGAGTATGTTCCTAAGTACAGGTTCTAGAATACTGTTCCTCCGGATCGGTAGGTCTTTGAAACTAAAGAGACAAGTTGTATGCCCCTTGTACCCAAAATGTACAGGGCTGGGGTAGGCCTAGGGTGGTGGTAGGCAACCTGCAGCTCGCAAGCCACATACAGCTCTTTGGCCCCTTGGGTGTGGCTCTTCCACAGAATACTACGGCCTGGGTGAGTCTATTTTGAAGAAGTGGCATTCGAAGAAGTTTTAAGTTTAAAAAATGTGGCTCTCAAAAGAAATTTCAATTGTTGTACTGTTGATATTTGGCTCTGCTGACTAATGAGTTTGCCAACCACTGGCCTAGAGCAATGGCTATAGACTGTCCTACTCAAAAGCGGGAGGGGGAGAGGAATATGGGGCATAAAGGTGTCTTTGATCCATAACAATTTTGAAATCCATCCAGGAAGATACTGGTAGATTATCTTATTTGTTTCAAAATCTAGAAATAATTCTCTCTGACTTTTAGTTCCACCTTCTAAGCTCTTGGTACCTCCCTCTGAGTCATCCTTCTTTTTCCATGAACAGAAGAAACATATGTTTGAGGCTGCCAGATCTGGGTGTCCCCTGATCTTTTGCTTTGTGCTGTCTCTGTCCCTGTCAGGCCAAGCCCACAATGTGTCTTCTGATAATAGGTTTTCTTAAAAACTTTGTGGGTCTCTTAGACATCTCATTGAGATTCGCCTACACAAAAGCCACACCCGCAGATTTCTCTGAACTAAATCCCTGTCTACCTCGGGCTTCTGCCAGGATGGCCAGGGGACGATGCTCTCAGTAGTTGGCAAACTCATTAGTCAGCAGAGGCAAATATCAACAGCACAAAGATTGAAATTTCTCTTGAGAGCCAAATTTTTTAAACTTAAACTTCTTCTGACACCACTTCTTCAAGATAGACTTGCCCAGGCCATGGTACTTTGTGAAAGAGCCACACTCAAGGGACCAAAGAGCAGCGTGTGGCTCGTGAGCCGCTAGTTTGCCGACCACTGACCTAGGATTTGTGAGGCACGCTAATCTCTTTAAAGGGCCTTTGAGTGACTAAGCAAGACTCTGGTCCCCTTGATCTGCCCGAGGTGTTATCCAGAGGCTGCAGTCACAGCCTCGGCTTTCTCTCCAGCCCACCTTTTCCTGACAGTGCTCAAAAACCTTTTTTAAAAAATTTTAGCATTTTTTGCTATCTTGGGAAACTGGGGATTTTCAAGATTATCAAGTCCTGGATCCTTTTTATTTAACAGTCTTTCCCTCATTTTGTATCTCTTCTCACATAAGCAGCAAGAAGGAACCCGACAGCATCATCCACACTTAGCTTGGGCATAACCTCGGCTGGGTCACTTTTAATAGACGTACGCTCTGCCTTCCAAATAACTGCAGACAGCAGTGTCACTAGCAGTCTGCGACCACTAGCAAAGACCCCTCCCCCAGTGTCCAGTAACCTGATTCGCATGTCCTCAGTGCCCTCACTGGCAGCATCCTTAAAATACGGATTTCTCTAACAAGCTTCTCAGAACTCTCCCAGCCTCTCCCACTGCCCGGCTCCAAAGCACCTCAGATATTTAGATATTTTTCCAGACACTGTCCTTCTCTTGGTACCAGCATGTGCATTCATGATCTCTTTTGGTTTGTTACAAATCTCTTTTGGTTTGCTTCAAACCTAAGTTTGGCATGAAGCAATAACTATGTTCGTTTCTGTGGGTCAGGAATCGGGGGTTCGTACGTGGGCTGTCACAGCTGCAGTATAGGTTCCCTGGAGGTGGATAGTGATCCCCTGCACACTCACTCATGGCCGTTGGTGAGATGCAGTTCCTTGCAGGCGCTTTGACGCCCTGTGTTCTTCACTGGGCACTGATCAGAAGCCACCCTCTCAGTTCCTTGCCACAGGAGCCTCTCCATAGGGCCGCTTTCAGCATGTCAGATTGCTTAGAGCGAGCAAGGAAGTGAGAGAGTCAGATCTTATATAGCCTAGTCACTTCTGAAGAAGAGACACCCTGTTACTTTTGCCCTATCCTGTCTACTAAAAGTAAGTCCTTAGGTCCAGCCCTCACTCGAAGGAACTGCACAAGGGTGTGAATACCAGTAATTGGGGATCACGGGAGCCATGTCGAAGCTGAGTGTGGGGGATAGTGCAACTAAAGAGGCAACAATGACCTGATTATGCCGTGTCAGACTCCCATAGGAGATGGCAACCATGGAAACCTTTCACTGTTGAAGGGGAGGAGTCTCAAAACATTACTCAGTAGCCAGAGCAAAGGAACAATTGGAAAGAGTGAATGGGTGGGAGAATTGTTGCAAGGGCACTGTCACAAGGGGATGGCCACACAAGCACACACTCACTGTATCACTGCGGACCTGACCCAGACGTCAAAGCCAGTATTCGGGGTCATACGGCCCCTCAGGACCTTTGGCTATGCTCTTCCTCCTATTTCAGCTGTGTTTTGTATGTTGTTCTCACCTTTTTTAAACCATCCTTTAAATCTAGGGCAGGCATCCCCCGTTCATGGGACACTTCTTGCACACCAGACCTCATTTACAATGACATCCCAGACATTTCATTTATTCTCCTGCACATCTGTAACAGGTACTGTTTGTGGGAGTGTGATGAAAGGTGCAGGTCAGGACTAAAGGGTGCCATTGCCTTTGTGACCGTCACCCTCTCCATGGATCTGGTCTTCAGTCCTTAGTGGAGGCTGAAATCAGCTATAAGATCCCAGTGTTGCTGTGTGGCCCAACAGTAACTGGTTGTTTGTAACTGGGATCAGCTTTGCTGTTGGGATTTGAGGGGACCCCAGTAAATAAATATATTTATTCCCCTGTGAGTTTAGAATTGTTTGGCAGATGCAGGAGAAAGACAGATGAGGATCGGTCTGTCACCCTTACTACTGATGAATCCGGTGGAGAGCAGACCTGAACACACTCCGAAAGAAGAGCCTGGCCACGCCTCCTCCCAATTCACCACCTCTTGGGAGTGAACATCCAGCCTGCAAGGGGGAGAGAATTCCTCTGTGGTCCAGGGAACAGGAGCCTCAGGACCACATGTGAGCTTTTAGAAATGCAAAGTATAGGTGCGACTTCCAGAAACATTGAATCTAACTAGGCATGGGCCCACAATCTGTGTTGTACTAAACTTGGAGGTGATTCTAATACAGGTCAAAGCTGAGATCCACTGGTCTAGCTGTTCCACATGGAAATAGGAGACCCAGGAAGAAATGTTCCCCTGACACATTCTGCCAGCTGTGCCCACCTACCGCCCCCTCCACCACTATTCCTGAAAAACGAAACTTAAGAAAAGTTCCATAGTAGATTTTTAGCTTACAGCTGCTACAGAGAATGCCAGGTAGAATCTCCTCTCCAAAAGGGAAAAATGTTGCAGATTTGGTATTTGCTAGTCACACCTCTTTCTGTCACAGACCGTGGAGGGAGTGGCATCTCCTTGTTGGCATTTGATAGTCTCTGAAGACTCAGAATGACCACTAACTGGAAGTTATGGATGGAAGCATATGGCTCCTCATGCGCTGTGGCTCCCCAATTGCACTTAGATTTCAAAATGAACTTGGTAATGCCTGCCCCTCTCCAGCCTCATGTCACCAACATACTCACACCTCCAGACATCCCTTCAATATGTCAAGCTTGCTCCTGTCTCAGGACCTTTGTACTTGCTGTCCTGCTGCTTGAAGAACTCTTTCCTCATACCCTGACATGCTGGCTCTTCTTGTCCTCTAAATCCAAACCCTCATGTCATTTCTGACCACCCATTTTAGGTGCCATCTGCCTCACATATCACTGTCAAGCTCACTGCCCTGGTTTATTTTCTTCAGAACACTTGACACTTTCAAAAAATGACCCGGTGTGTTTGTTGACTTAGTTCTTTGTCTCCCCCTCACTGCAATGTAAGAGATCAGGGACCTTGCTGTATCCAACAGTTCCTGGTCTCTTGCAGGCCTAACATTTACATAAATATTTGTTGAATAAATGAATAGATGGATGAGTTAATGGACACAGGAAAACGCTTTCAGAGCACAGTGGAGTGTTTTGTCAACAACCAGAGGGTGAAGGGCCCAAAGACCCTACCTTTCTCTTCCTACCGGGAGGGTCAACTGGGCCAGTGGAGCAGGTCTGGAATGCAGGCTCCACACCAGAGTTTCCACCTGCTTTTCCTGTCTCCATTATCTTAAGCATAGGCTTCTCCCTTCTTCTTGCCTTTCCCTTCACTGTCATTACGTTATAGTCATCAGAAGCCAGCAGATTCTCACCCTCATGTTGGCTTTTTCATAAAGAAATGTTAATGGAGTTATTTTTCAGCAGGGGTGCTGCAAACTGTTGTCAAAACGCTGACTTGGCTACCCATATTGACATAATTAATCACACAGGAAACCAGAAAGGGGTGGCATGAGGACTGGGGCCCGCTGTGTAGGAGAGGAAGAGTGCTATAACAGAGAGGAGTGTGCTGTAACACACAGCCCCACCCACCAAGAGCCCACAGGTTAGGCTGGAAACAAGACAATGCAACTAGAAACTTTACCAAGTAGTTCAAGTCAGGATCGAATGAGCGCTGGGGCAGGCTCCTCTAGCTTCAAGCAGTTGGTAATGAAGGAGAGGAAATTAAACAGGTAGGGTGGAGATTGGAAGGAGAAATATGGTTAAAGATAGTCTCTTCTAGAATTATAAGGAAGATGGCATTTATTGAGTATTATATGAGTTATCTGTTGCTGGATAACATGACCCCAAGCTTATTGGCATCAAATAACATACATTTATTATCTCACTATCTTCTGGAGGATCAGAAATCCAGTTACAGTTTAGCTGGGTCCATTACTTGAGGTCTCACAGGGCTGATATCAAGGTGTCAGCCTGAGCTGAGTGCTCCTCCGGGGCTTAGCTGAGGAAGGACCTACTTCCCCACTCATGTAGTTGCTCTGGTTCCAGTAGTTGTAGGACTGAGACCTTCAGTTTTTTCTGGTTATTGATCTTAAGGCCACCTTATCTCCTGAGACTTCCCACTGTTCCTTGCCACAAGGGCTTCCCCAGATTGAAAGCTTACTTTGTCAAGCCAGCAAAGAGAATCCCCAGAGCAAATCAACCAGATGGAGTTTCATGTGTCATCACATAACCATGGAAGTCGCATCCCATCCTCCTTGCCTTACTCTATTGGTTGGAAGCAAGTCACAGACTCTACCCAGTTAATGGGAGGGGATCATACAGAGGGGTGTGGGGGAGGAGAGCCATGGGAGAGCCTAGAGGGTGTTCATCACAGACCCTATTATGTGTTAAGGGCTATGGCGGATACTTTTGCATGTATTACATCATTTACTCACTAAAACAATCTGTAAAGCAGGAGTTAGCACATTGCATAGATGAGAAATCCGAGACACAGAGGATTGGGAACTTGCCCAAGGTCCTGTGAAGGTTGAGATGGGAACCACTTGTATCGTGACACCAGGCTAATCAGTGCAAGCTTTATAGTGAAGAGCAGAGCCTGAGGGAGGAAGGGAAGGAGATAGCAAGATTATAACTCTCCATGAGACCTGGAGGAAATGATGGGTGTGGTTGCATGTTGAGAAAGAAGAAAACCAAGAACACTTATGTCTGATGATCTCTATTTTCTCAGTGAAGCAGAAAATGTGGGTGTCTCCTGAGTGAGTGGAGGGTGGGCTAGAGGGGATGCCAAGCCAAGTTGGAACAGCAGCTGTGGAGAATGGGAACGGGAACCTTGCCAGCATGAGTGCAAGGTTGCCAAGTAGCATAAGGCTGCTTCCTCCAGGAAGACTTCAATGGTTGCCTTGGTGGGTGGTACCCATCCTGCCCCAGCATGTTGTGTAGTCTTCACTTTCCTCATCCTGCCTTGCAGTGCTGTGGATTATGCCCACGTCCTCCATTCTCATCAGAAGGAACATTCTCGCCGAGCAGGAACCTAACAGTAGTCCCTGTTGGACTTCCTGGCACCCTGCACAGGGTCTAACATATGGGAGTCCTACATAATCCAGGATTCCTGCCTGATATTAGACCCTGAATTTCTAAATGACACCATATTACCTCTCTTCTTCAAGGTTCACCCAGTTCTGACTTTTTAAAATATGTATTTTTTCACTTTTGAAAGTAAAAGTTTAAACAGTAAAGTATAAAGTGTAAGTCTGTCATGGATTAAGGGTTGGAGGTGGGACTAGGGAAGTCTGTTGCATGCATAACCTGGTGACGAAAAAGCAGGCTTGCGGGTAGGCCCAATCTATTTGATGTCAAGAAGTTGAAAGCCATTTTAAAATATTCCATATGAATCTATATTGATTGGTATGAAATGTTGCCCATAGTATATTGTTGCCTGAAAAAAATGTCTAAAATTACCTGTTTTGACTTAAGTGCCAGAAAACCTAAGTCAAACCATCTTAAATAAAAACTGAAATGTGAGGCAATCTTCAGTGAAAAGTTAAGCCTGAGAATGAGCCAAATGATTGTCATCAGCCCCCAGGGCTGCCTCCTCCCCTAGGACTCCTTTGCACAGTCCTGAGACCCACTCTGATTGTATCAACGTGGGTCACATGCTCATCACTGAGGCCAGGGAAATTCCATCTCATCAAACCTTGGTTGGGTTGAATCAGGGTGCCATGAGCAAGAGAAAAAGGAATGGGTGCCATGTGGTGATAAAGACAGCATACCTCTATTCTCTGTATGCTTATATCCACAGAAAAATGGGTGGGTGCCCCCAAAATATCAACAGGGTTTTCTCCAACTTACAGGACCTGGGGCACAATCAGGCAGCTGTTTTTGTAAAATCTGCCCCCAGTTTCATCCTGACTAGGATAGGGACCACCACTAGAGTTTCATCCTGGCTGCTAATGGTATCCAGGCCTTACCATGCTGTGGTTTGTGCTGCAGGACCAGTTCTGAATTAAGGATTATGGCAGATACTTTTGCATGTGTTACATCATTTACTCCAGGCTTCTGACCTCCTGGTGAGGAGCTGTCAGGATTGGTGTTCAGGTACCTAGCCTTGAGTAGGACCGTGACCCTGAGCAGAGCCTTCCTCCCTGGATAACTACTTGGAACTGGAGACTCCTGCCTTCATGACTCCTACCTTCTTAATACCTGGAGACTCACATGCTCCCATCCCCCACCCAAATGAAGCCCCATAGGTGCTGACCACACACATCCCTTTGACCATTGTTGCCACATCTCTCAAAGTTGTCCCCTCCCCAGATCAGTTTCCAAACCCTACCATGCTATTCAGTTCTGCAAAGCAGCAACCACCGCCGTTCTAAAACCACACACGAGACTAGGGTCAGGCAGCACAGGTGAATGGCCTTTTATTTCTAATTGGAGCGACCAGCTTGAACGGCCTCAGCGTGTCCACAGCCCCGGCGTGGGTTCCTCGTGGACCGTCTGAGTTTCTTCCTGGCAATGCGTTGCTCGCGGTAGACTTTCAGCTCCTCGTAGTACTTAGCTCTCAGCAGAGCCGCTCTCTCTTCGTACACCTGCTTCTCTGCATCCGGTTTTGCAGACCACAGCTTCCCTGAGGCCTTAGCCACCTGCACGACGGACCAGGTGGGATTCTCACTCTTTAGCTGGGCATAGTGGTCTTGGCAGAAGAGGAGGAAGGATGATGGAGGCCGCCTGGGTGCTTGTGGGTCCCTCTTTCTCCGCTTTTTCTTCTTGCCAACATAATTCATCATCTCTTCCTGGTATCGGGCTTTGTCGAGCTTGGCCAGGGCTTCATATTTGGACCTTTCATGCTTTGAGATGGACTTCCATTTTTCCGAACACTTTCTAGAGAACTCTTTAAAGCCAAGGAAAGTATTTGGCTGCTGCTCCTTAAACTTGTTTCTATAATTCAGAAAGAAGTGGATGTAAGAAGAGACATTAACCTTGGGCCTTAGCTGGATTTCTTTTGCCATGTTCATCAGATCATGTGTTTCTGGGTTCAGCAACTTGGTCAGCAGAAACTTCTGTGCCCACACTCCAGGAGCAATCTAGTAGGTGCTCTCCATGTGGTGAATTGTCCTCTCTGTAAGAACTGCAGTCAAGGGCCAGCCTTTTCAGTGGTAGTGACATTATTAGGTCATAGAAGGAAACTGTGACATCATCCACAAGCTGGCCACTCTTGACATTTGCATAGAGGGACTCTCATTGGTTGGCTACGCAATAGTCATTATTTATTTATTTATTTATTTATTTTTGCTTCTTATGAAATATAACAGTTTTTCTGGAGTAGTACCTTACCCTGGAATATTTCTATCCGGCTTCCTGGAGGCAGCAACTTTGCTCAGCTTCAGTTCCTCAGACGCAGCAACACTGACTTCCTCGCTGTAACATTGACAAGATGCCATGTCATTCCTTCCAAAGACAGGCTGGAAATAAGGAACTCGAGGAGGTGGATGGCCCCAGAGCTGTCGTGATAAAATGGGAAGTCTTTCTGTTTGCCTGGAACAGTGGCAGCTCACGCTGCACAGAGAGTTTAGTAGTAACTCTAAAAATAATCAGGCATGACAGCCCTGACTCGCTTCCTGTCAGGACAGAGTTGTCTGATTTAAAACCTGAGCACTTGTGCCGTAAGTCTAAATTCTTCCTCTGAAGAGATTTGAGGGAGGAGGGAAGGCAGAAGAGAGGAGAACCTTGGCATTTTGCTAATTGCACTTGAGATCTAATCTTTGGTATATCAGGTGGACTCATCGCAGGGTTCCCCACATCTTGGAGTTAGAAGACCCAGGTCTAACAGCCACATTCAAATAAGTTGGGCTCTGGCCTTTTTGTAAAGGCAGTCACAAATATCCCACCAGTCTTCCAATTGGAAGAAAAAGAAAAGTTCAGGTGTCATTGATTGACCTGTGGTCACCAAGAGGTACTTGCTTGTATGATAATGGAGATAATATAACTCAGTGGTTGATGTTAGGACTAGAAAATTGAGCCTCATTAACATAAAAATTAACCTGTTTAAGGTAAAACAGCCCAGACTAGGTGGGAGTGTGGATTTGGACTCATTTACCTGACTCAGGCCTTGCTTCTCCCACTGATAGAAAACTAACTGCTCATGTGAGGGCTAAGGGTCCAGGTGAGCTTGACAGAGAAACTTGCCTAGGATTAGACGGCATTGAGAATTTTTGCCAAGTCCATTCCCAGGGCTCCAAGGTAGACTCCATTTTCCATCTTGTGTGAAAGAAGGATGGAAACCGATGAGAGAACCAGTGTTGAATTCTAGCCCAGCTCTGCTAAGTGCCACCTAAGCCAGCCCCTTTCTTGCTGTGAGCCTGTGATTTCTCAACTATAAATTCAGTGTGGTGGACTGGCCAGAACAGGCCCTCCAGCTGACATACTGTAGTTCTGTGGCTGGATTTGGGGGCCTCTGAGATACCAGATGGCAGCTGAGGATGTCTGGGCTAGAGACTGGAGACAGGGGACTGATCATGAGAACAATTACTCTGAGGACATTTGTCAACCCAAGTAGCTTTTTCTCCTCCATTTTTTCTCCTAAGAAGCCAGAGGTTGGCTCACTTGTATGGTAGACTCGAGCTGGGCTTCAGAGATGAATGGGATACAATTTCTTCCTGAGGAAAAAGGATGGGCCGTGAGGAAGAAGGGGGCTAACCATCCTGTGTACTAATAGACTGCCAGACTTACAGAACAACCTGCAGCTTATCTGGGCCTCTGTTTTGGGCCTCTATTTATGACCTTCACCCTCTCACAAGGATAAGATCCAGGAAGATAAAACCATTGATAACTATCTGGGCCCATCAGATCTAGGACAAAAAGGTATAAAGGCATAAAAGCTGTGGCAGTCCTGGGTTGTTCAGGTCACATCCCCAACATGGAGGGATGAAGCGGGGACTGAGGGTCTTTCGAAGCCTCCAGAGGGTAACTGCCCTCTGCTTTCTAGATCAGTACTGTGTGTGCTGGTGTCTGAGATCTGCCCCTCCAGAGCCCCTTAAGTAGCTCTGCACTCTGCTCTCTGACCCATATGGACCACATCAATGAATCCTGTGTCCTCTGACTTCCATTTGTTTGGCCAGTGGAGACCCCAACAGGAGATGAAGGAGGGAGGAGGTGAGGTCAAGGCATTTACTCTCCTGGCTCCCTCCCGGGGAGCTCAGCTGGAGCTGGCTCTCAGACCCTGGACTGAACACCTCAGCTTCTCCTTAAAGCATCCTCTTTAAATTACTGACCCCTTTCAGGTTCCGGAGTGCCCCTCTCCTTGACCCTGCCTGCCAAGGTGGTAGGATCTCTGCTTTAACTAGCCTCAGAGGACTGGCTGTCCCTTGTGTCTTTCTCATACCTTGCCCTCCCCTTTGTAAACAGCCTCTTTATTAAACACACTTTGAATTCATCTACTTTGAGTGGCCATCTGTTTTCTGCTGGGGCTCTGATCGGGCTGTCCACTATGAATAGCTGTCAGGTGGATAAAGTGTGGACGTCAATCCAGGTAGGAGGGTATTGAGCTTCTGGAAACCCACGAGCAGAGCAGTCACATCATCTGGGATGGTCTGCATGAGCAGGAGTGCCTGCCAGGGCAGTGGCAGGACAAGACCACCAGGCCCAGGAAGTAGTGTCTCATATCCTTGTATCGCAAGATGACGTCTAGGCAGGGCCAGGCAATAAATAGTTTAGGTTTTACAGGCCACACAGTTTCCGTTGCAAGTACTCAACTCTGCCATTATAGCTCAAAAATAGCCATAGATAACATGTAACGAATGAGGGCAGCCATATCCCAATAAAACTTTGCAAAAACTTCTGCTATCCCCATCCATTTTACATCATGACCCATTTATTTATGCACATGCATACCTCATAATAATAATATCTACATAAGGCCTAATTTGTGTCAGCCTCTATTCTAAGCACTTTGCCTGTATCAGTTCATTCAGTCCTCGTAAGAGCCCTGTGTAATGGGATGGGGTGCTATTTTTCTTCTTAAAGATAAATATCTCTAAGCACAGACCTTACAGAAACAAAAGTTTTTCAAGACCTCCATTTTCTATTTTATTCTGTTACAATCTTCCCCTATTTTATTTTGGTACTAGTGGCCCGGTGCACGAAATTCGTGCAAAAGGGTATTAGAGGAAATAATTTAATATTGCTATTTGCTCTTTCTCTATAATAGGCATAAAAGCTGTGGCAGTCCTGGGTTGTAATAGAGACTAAAGAAAATTAGTAAAATGTATATGAAAACCTTCCTCCTGTCAGAGTCTGGGG
This sequence comes from Antrozous pallidus, assembly GCA_027563665.1. Lineage (NCBI taxonomy): Eukaryota > Metazoa > Chordata > Mammalia > Chiroptera > Vespertilionidae > Antrozous > Antrozous pallidus. Next base: position 190,874,857 of record CM050508.1, read on the forward strand.
TGCACCACAGGACCCAGAGTCAACTCCCCACTCACTCACATGTGCCTCAAAATCACGTGAGACCCAAACCCAGCCGCCCCCCACCTCCGCATTGGGATAGATCCAGACCCGGCCAGTCCCACCCTTGTCAAGCTCTACAGGGCAGGGGGCGTCCTCACGTCCCTCGGCCCAGCACCGGGAGGGAAGTGCAGCCTCAGGTCCCTCGTCAATCCCTACTGGCACAGGGGCACAGGCTCAGGTCCCCTGTCAAGCCCAGCCAGGCAGGAGGGGCACAGCTTCAGGCCCCCTGGCCTGGTGCTGGGGTGGAGGATATGGTCTGAGGTCCCCCAGCCTGGTGCCGGGGTGGGGGTGCGGCTTGAGGTCCCCGTTCAAGCCCTGCCAGGTTGAGAGAACAGTTTGAGGTCTCCATCCCGCACCAGGATGGGAAGCACACCTTGAGGTCCCTTGTTAAGCCCTGCCAGGTTGGGAGTGTGGCCTGCAGGCCCCTATCAAGCCGCACCAAGTGGGAGGCACGGTCTGAGGTTCCCCAGCCTGGAGCTAGAACAGGGGGGAGCAGCCTGAGGTACCCAAGTCCAGCACCAGGGCGGGAAGCACACCTTGAGGTCCCCTGTCAAGCCCTGGCAGGCATGGGGAGCAGCCAGAGGTCCCCTAGCCCAGAACCAGGATGGGAAGTATACTTTGAGGTCCCCCCTCAAGCCCCACTGGGTGGAGGACATGGCCTCAGGTCCCCGGCCTGGTGCCAGGGCAGGGGTCAAGGCCTGAGGTCCCCTGTCAAGCCCCTCTGGATTGGGGGAGGGTGTAGGCCTCCCATCCCACACGCCGCAGCCACGCCCCCAACCAGCCTCCCGTCCCACTGCCATGACCACCTCAAGCTCTCTGTCAGCAGGTATGCATAGGGAAGGCTGGGCCAGGATAATTGGGAAAGGGTAATGGGGGGCCAGCATCCTGGGTGAGCTGGGCCTCACAGTCTCTCTGCTTCAGCTCCCAGTACCCCGGGCCTAAGGAGTGTAGTGCTTTCACAGGGGCCTGGCAGGCACTGGATATGGCGATGCCTTAAAAACAGAAGAAGCCCCCTTTAACTCTGGCTGGAAGTGCATTGGGAACTTATGGTCGGGGGAAGCGGCCCAACATCAGGGCTGAAATAAGACCTTGGGTAGCCTGGGGGGGGGGGGGGGGACTTCAGTCCTTCACCGAGGCCACTCACCCTGCCGGCCTCCCGCCCAGCTGCCACCCCGCCCTCCCGCTCCTGATTGGTTGGTAGGGTAGCAAAGGTACGGTAATTTGCATGATTCTCTTTTATTAGATAGAATTTAAAATACAACCCACAGACTAATCTCATGACTCCTTAATTAGTTTGAAAAACATTATCTTAGGCAAGCCGAGAGGGAGCTCCCCTTTACTTGGTGATAAAATGAAATGAAAAAATCAGAACATGGCCTTTGGAGCCAGAGAGATATAAGTTCAAATTCTAGCTTCACCACGTACTAGGCTGAGTAATTCCAGGCAAGTCTAGCTCATTACATCCTTCTCTGTGCAAGGTTTTGAAGTGATGATAAAAGCATGGATTAACTCATTGAAATAATAGAAGCCCCTGACACTCCCTGTTTCCTACTATGTGGGCTGGATTAGGGACTTGCTTCTAATAAATAGAGTATGGAGAAAGATTCTATCTTTACAATGGAGGTGAACATCAAGCCATGTTGATATCACATCCTCCCTTTCTATGATGTCATTAACAAGAGCAGCTGCCCCTGTGGGACTCTCCTCCCAAATCCATAAACCCTGGTCGAATTATGAGAAAATATTAGACAAACCAAAGTTAATGAACATTCTAGAATATACTTGACCAATACTCTCCAAAAGCATCATGATCTTGAGAAAACAATAAAAGCATGAGAAATGAGCACAGATTGAAGGAGACTCAGTAGATGTGATTATTGAATGCACTGAGAAATGCTGGATTGGATCCTGGAACAAAAGAGGGAAGTAATGGATAAACTGAGCAGATCTGGATAAAGTCTTCAAAGAGCTGATGGTACTGTAGCAATGTTGATTTCTTACTTTTTGTAAGGTTCTGCGCCGCCATGAGAGAAACTGCAGGCAGGAGTCCGAATAAGTGAACAAATTAATCAGGCTTTATTGGGGGTCTCCGGGCGGGTTCACAGGCTCCGGGGAATGGAGCCGGAGAAGCCACGCCCTGTGACTGGGGCAGGGGCCTTTTATCCCCCTCCCGGGATGATTGGTGGGTTTTCCATTGTGCCTGTGGTGGCGACAGTCTGTCGCGCTGGTAGATGCACGAGGAAGGTAGGGACTTTACAAAACAGGGTGTGTAAAGATCACTGTAATCCCAGGGCAGTCAAGCATCTCATGCCGGTCTGAACCAGCAAGGCCCCAGGGCTCGGCCTGGGCCCGCCCCAGGACACCGGATACTTTTGATTATATGAACCATGGTTATATAAGTTGCTAATATTAGGAGAAGCTGCTTGAAGGGTATTCAGGAAATTTCTATACTGATTTTGCAACTCTATCCTCATTTCAAAATATAAAGTTTTGGGGTGTTTGACCAGCGCAGCTAAGTGGGTTGGAGCATCATCTTGTATACATCAAAAGGTTGCAGGTTCAATTCCCAGTCAGGGCACATACCTGGATTGTGGATTTAATCCAGGGTCAGGTCGTGTACGAGAAGCAACCAATCAGTGTTTCTCACATCAGTGTCTCTCTCTTTCTCTTTCTTCTCTCCAAAATCAATAAAAACATATCCTCGGTGAGCACTTTTTAAAAAAAAAACACATCTCCCCAGCTGAAAGAACTGTGCATCCGGGTTGAGACAGCCTGCTCTGGACCCTTCTCTTTCAGGACGCACAGGGCAGATTTTAAACCTCGATCATAGTAAAATACACTCTGGGCATATCTTTGTTGCCGTGTTTTTCAAATATGGGGGCATGCTGGAACCACCTGAGAAGCTTTAAAAAATCCCAGTGCTCGGGCCACAGCAACAACAAGAGCAAAAGGACCAGGCACAGACAGGAATGTAATAAATGCTTTGATGCTTCTTCCACCTGCTCCTGCGGCTCCTCCACCTGTGGGCTGGGAATCAGTGGCTGTGCGGGCCGGGGCCCTCCGAGCAAGGTGTCTGTGGCAGGAAGAATGACCACCAAAACCCCAACGTCTGTGAATGTTAACTTGCACAGCAAAAGGAACTCTGCAGGTGGATTATATTAAGGATTTTGAGATGGGAGATTATCCTAGATTAGTGGTCGGCAAACTGCGGCTCTGGAGCCACGGTTTGCTGCTCTGTTGACTAACGAGTTTGCTGAGGCATTACCCTTACCTAGAAGTTTTGACTTCAGGTTAAAGACATTAGTACATTATTAAAATGTTTTTTTAAGTGTTTTTCCCTAAGGCAGTGGTCAGCAAACTCTAATGTCAGCAGAGCAGCAAACCCCGGCAAGTCACAAACCACAGTCCTAGATTATCCATGTGGGCTTAATGTCCTTTCATGGGTCACTGTCAGAGGAAGCAGAAGTGTCAGGGTTAGGGATGGAGATGTGATGACAGTTGCAGAGGGACAGAGTCTGAAAGAGATTTAAGGTGTTGCCCTGCTGGCTTTGAAGATGAAAAGACCACAAGCCCAGAAACCAGGCTGCTCAGACGCAAGCAAATGGATTTTTCCCTACAGCTCCCAGAGGGCTCCACAGCCCTGCTGACACTTTGACCTTGGCCTAGTGATACCCATTTTGGACTCCTGGGCCCCAGAATTGTAAGATAATAAATCTTGTTGTTTCAAGCCACGAAATTTGTAGTAATTTGTTAAAGTGGCCATGGAATGCAAACACAGTATCTTTCTCATCTGACTAGTGGTCTGTAACTTTTCCTGTGCTATTCTTAATCCCTGCTTGTGTTAATAAAGATGAAATATTTACACCGATGTTTATTTGATTAGTTAAGGAGCCAGGGAGCATGATCTATTCAATGTCACACACTCTTCACTCACTGGCTAACCCATTATGTCACTAATTCACTTTTTTGCTTACCAGTTCATTCATTCACTCACCCATTCACCACTCATTCACACACACATGTGCACACACACCACAATAAATAGCTGTGAGGTCCTGGAGCTGTGTGGTTGATTGGTGATGACCTATCAGAAGCAGTCTCTACGGGGCGGTCAGGTCTTAGAAAGGAAGGTGGCACTAAAGAGGAGAACCTGAAATTTCCTAGAAGCCAAACTGGTGGGGGAGGCAGGGTCATAAGACAGTAAACTTAGGCTTCCTTGGCCCGGACCTCATGCCGGGCACTATCACTCAATCCAACATGACCGTGCTGTTGTAATAAAAATGATGACGATGCTTTTAAGTTTTTCAATTTTGGAAGCCTAGACAGAGAGGTTAAGCGGAGACAGGCCTTCACATTCAGGTTGGATTGACTCCTAAGGCCATGTGTTCAGACAAGACTTTCTCATCTGGGTTGATGCTCATTCTAGATGGATCTGGTCAGGGGATCCCAGTTCACAGGATGCCTAGAGTCCCGGAGGTAGATTGACCTGGACAGCCCACAGCACCACAGCAGCCTCTGTGGAGATGGACATGGAGCCTGCATCTACTCCTAAGGACAGATGCTGACTGGAGCTGGCGGAGGTGTCAGCACCCAGCCCCATGGACTAGCAGACAGCTGGACAGGAAAGGGGATTGATGATCAAGCACAAGAAGGGGATCAGCATGGTAGGCCAGGCATGCCTGCTTTCCTCTGGCAGGATGCAGTAAAAAGGGAGGAGATCTAGAGCAAGACCAGCAGAGGGGAGAAGACCCCATAATGAGCCCTACCTGCTTCCCAGAGGCCTTGACAACGCCATTCCCTTGCATCGAAAGTCCAAACCCCTGCCTCTCTGAACCACAGTGGATGTCTTTGATTTTGTCTCCTTAGGAACCCTCCCATCATTTGAGCATACTTCTTCTTTTGAAGAACTGTCCCCCAACCAGTCCTAGGGTTCTAGTATATGCCCATAGCACATCTCCCAACCAGACCAAGCAAAGGCCTCGGGTAACCCTTTTGAGTTGGAACCAAGGAAAGAAGATCTCTCCTCAGAGAATGAAGGAAGAGGGTGGATCAGGGAGCTCCTAAGGGTGGGCATGGCTCCACCTTGAGCAGCCAGCATTTGCAGTGGAGAGAAAGGAGTCAGCAGACAGAGCACAAGAGAGATGGGGTGCTGAGAAGGCGGCCTGTGGCAGCCACGTCCCTGAGTCTAGTCATCCCAGCCACCACCCTGCTCTTCCTATGGGCTGGCCACAGCAGCCAATAATTTTTCCTCAATTCTAGACTGATTGGATCAGGATTTCGGCCAGGATTTCTGTGAGAGCTGCCAGCCTCGGACGGGGCTGGCTGGCTGCTTTCTGGAGGGAGAGAGGGAGCACCAATGATGCTCAAACTCACAATGGCAGTCAAGTGGCAAGCGAAGGCTGGCATGGGACGCTCGTCGATAAGTCATGTCCAAGCATTTCCTCTGGGTGAGAAGTAGTATCCAAATGTAATCCCAGAGGCCTCTGCGGGGCATTCATTGCCACCCTCCTAGGAAGTGGGCAGGTCCCTTCTCTGAGTCATGCTGACCGTGAGCAGGCAGGAGATGGCCAGCTGAGTAAGCAGGAGCTGGTGGAGGCCAGGCCAAAGCCACACAAGGGAGAAAGAGAACGTGGCTGCCAAGGGTACTGACCACTCTGGGTGCCACAGAGTGCCCTGTCCTTTCACCCTGCTCTGTTCTGTCACTAGAGGGGATACAAATGTCCTTACCTCTGCTCTGGAGCAGCAGTCACCAACCAGTAGTCCTTGGACCACAGGTGGTCCGTGAGGTCCAAAAGGTTGGTGACCGCTGCTCTGGAGAATAGAGTTTACGGCCGATGAGATGATACCATCTTTTTTCTCAGACCTAAGCAAGGAAGGAAAAGAGTTCACATCTGTGAGGCGCCTACTGTGTGTCTGGCACAATCCTAGACATGCTATATCCACCAGCATGGTTGTTCTGCACAGGTAAGGAAACTGAGAACACAGCTAGTAAACAGTGGAACCCATGTTCAAATGCAGAAGTGTCAGATTCCAGAGGCCCGGCCCTTCACCCTTGACCTTCTTAAACCTGTTGCCTCTCTGTAGGGGAACACGACGGGTAATGAACCAGACAGGCGACCTTTCTATCTTGGCAGAAACCTGAGCCAGGAAGGGGAAGGGACATGTGGAGTGTAAACTTGCCTCGGTCTCCAGGCTCCTGAGGCTGGCACCTCCATTCCTGGGCCATGCCTGATGGAGGTAGTCTCTAATGACTCTGGGCATGGGGACCATTATGTCACCAGGCTGGATCTCAGGTCTAATCTGTAGCAACAGAGACTCAGGTGCAAGGAATGGGCACTGAGGTCGCAGCAGCTGGTCGGGGCTGAGATTGCTCTTAGATTGTGTCCCAGATTGTAGAGGACCTAGAGGAGGACGAATGTACAAGGCACAGGACAGTGTATAAGAATGAAGAGAAGTAGAAGAAATGATGCTGGGACACCTTGTTTGCAGATCTCCTGCGGGCACAATCCCATTGGCTGATTGGCCCAGCTCAGGTCACATGCTCACCCTACCCTCACCCCCCCCCCCCCCAGTGTCATCAGCTGTGCCATCAGGGTTTTAGGAGCTGTGGGTTGAAGCTGAGGGAGATTGGTCTAAGGCAGTAGTTTTCAACTTTACTATAATCTTGACCCTTTAGTATTGTTCCTCATGTTGTGGTGACCCCCCAACCATAAAATTATTTTTGTTGCTACTTCATAGCTGTAATTTTGCTACTGTTAATGAACCATAATGTAAATATTTGTGTTTTCCGATGGTCTTAGGCGACCCTGCTAGCGGTTCTCAACCTGTGGGTTGCCTAAGACCATCAGAAAACACAGATATTTACATTACGATTCATAATAGTAGCAAAATTACAGTTATGAAGTAACAACGAGAATAATTTTATGGTTGGGGATCACCACAACATGAGGAACTATATTAAAGGGTCCAGCATTAAAAAGGTTGAGAACCACTTTTCCAAGGCTTCAAGCACTCAGAAAAGAATGGAAGTACCTGATTGAGACCTGGAGACAGAAGAGGAGAGAGTTGGCTGAGTTGGCTGAGAGGTTGTAGGAGATCCACCTGGCACCAGACCCAAGCCATTCTGTTCACTTCAGCATCACGGGCCCAGCCTCTCAGAGTCAGGTAATGCCTCACCCAGCAGCCACGCTGGAAATGGAAGGAACTGACATCCCATGCCACTTCCAGACCTTCTCGATGTAACATCCCCAGGACATCAGTAATGACATCCTCAGCCCTCCTGACAGCAAACACAGCCAGGATCCCTGTCCCTCAGCTCTCCCAGGCTCAGCCGTTTGGCTCCAGGGTGCAGTGCATCAAAGGGAACCGAATTTACCTGATGTAGTTAGTTGGCTGATGTAGTTAGTTGGTGTAGATTCCCTGGAGCTGACAATTAGCTGCATAGGGAAGAGCCCTGATAATTTGTTGAGTTTATTGAGTTGCTGCTGGGAAAGAAGAAACATTTGCTCACATTTATTACCAAACTCCACTGGTGCTGTATTGGGAATATGTCAACATGAGAAGAGTCCCCGCGAAACATACTAGCAGCTGCCACGTGAATGAGGAGCACAGCGAGGGCTGGGGGACCAAGGGATTAGAACCAAAGGATGTCTTCATGGGAAACCCAGATGACACCCAGCATGGCCTTCGAGGTCCTGCGTGCTGCCTCCAGGCTCACCTGACCCCTGACCCTGCTTTGCCCTGTACATGCTGTCTGCTTCCACCAGCAAGATCGCGTTCATGTGTTCATTCATTCAAGGGTTTCTCCTTCTAGTGAGTGATATTACTGTGCCTCTTCTTTGTATCATGCACTCTTCAAGGTACTAAGGAAAGAACTGAATAAGAAACAGCTCCTATCTTCAGGGAATTCACAATTTGGTGGGTGAGGCAGACCCCTGAATGATGCTGGTGAGCCAAGCACTATGGTAGGGAAAGGACAGGGAGTCCAGAGGTACATGGAAGAAGCCAACTTCTTGGAGCCATTGGCTGTAAAGTGACACTTGATGGCTGAGCAGGAAGTAGCTAGAAAAGGTGTGGGTGTGGATTAAAGTGGGCTAGGAGTATTTGGCAAGGAGGTGAGTTCTGGATCATTGGAGGAATTAAAAACAGATCTCTACCAGCCCTTTGTCAAGAATGCTGTATTTGGGATTCATACATAGCTGGGCATTAGATCTAGGAGACTTCTGAAGCCTTCTCAGATAAGATTTTAAGGCTAGCTGGTTTCCTCTCTCCTGATCACAAATTAGAAAAAGTGTCCTACTATTGAAAGCAAGAGAATGATGTTTGTTCCTTCATTCGTTTGTTCGTTCATTCATTCATTCATTTATTCATTCAAAGGCATGTGTATGCTTAACCATCTCCACCAAAGCAGCTGCCTAGAGTAACTGGCCCTCCCACAGGCCTTGATAGATCTTCCTGACCCGTGCCTGTGGTGCTGTCAGCCCAGCTGCCTGCAGGCCGTCTCCCACCCCCACTGCCAATGCTTGTGCACTCCCTGCTCCCACCAGCTGAGTCTTGCTCTTTCTGAGAATCAGATGGGTTTGTTGCCAACTTTCTCATGCCAGTCATAGTTGTTATTGTAATTATGTGATTTAAATTAAACATCACATAAACTGATGAAATATGAGTGTGAAAGGAAATATAGTTGCATCTATGGAAACTAAATTGAATGCTTTGGAATGGCTCCATGAAGGGAAAGCTCTGGAAAGAATTGCTTCCTAAATATTAGGTGTGGGTGAGTGAGGTAGCTGTACCCACTGAGTCAGTTCCATTGGGACAGAAACCAGGTCTGTCTTGTTCACCACCACGTCCCTAGTGCCTGGCACAATGCCTGGCACATCATAGGTGCTCAATAAATATTTGACTGGATGAGCTGTAGCAAAATGGGAAATGATAAATGCTACATTATGGGAGTAGTTTATGCAAGATAGACAATGCAGAGAATGAACCCATAGTTAAAGGAAAGGCCTTGGTCCTGCATTAAAGGGATTGGCAAGTAAATGTATGTTCAAATATTTCACATCACAAGGACATGTTTAAGCTATGTATGCATTCTTTTATCATTTACTGCCTAGAAAAATGTTTTGTTTTGTTTTTTTACCAACCAACTATATCAGCAGAAAGGCCTCTATAGTAAGTATCAATAATATCTTTCTATAAAGGACAAGATAAATATTTTGGCTTTGTAGGTTATAGTTTCTGTCACAACTACTCAACTCTGCATGAAAGCAGACAGTATGAAAATGGATGAGTATGGTTGTGATCCAATAAAACTTTATTTACAAACAGCCAGCATGCTCTGGTTGGCCAACTCCTGTTCTGTGGAAGTGATTTGTTCGGTGTGTCAGGAACTGTGCTATGTTGGTGGATATACCAAGAGAAATAAGATCTGTCCCTGCTCTTAGGGAGTTTACCTTCTAGACAGAGAGATGGGCAAGTCAAAAGATGATGATGATTTGATGCGCCCAGTACAAAGGCAAGGGCATGTGCGTGATGCAGAGGAGTCACTGGAGGGAACTGCCCCCCTGGTGCGGGCCGGGGAAAGGAGAGGTGGAGAAAAGGAGATGCTTTGTTAGGTTCATGGGATGAGTGATTTTTTTTCCTCAGGTAGTCAGGTGGGACAACAGGAAGGGCATTCCAGGGATACAGAGAATAGCATATGCAAAGGCATGGAGACGTCAAAGTAGCTAGAGTCACAGAGGGTGTCATTGCAGAGGGAAGGCATGAAGAAGTTTGGACTTAATCCTGGATCCCTTGGGTCTTCACCAGGACATTTCTAGAAGGATTTTCAGCTGCATCCTGGTGTCCTTTCCATCCTGCAGGGAGGAGCACAGGTAGAAAGGAGAGAGCTTGAGAGTGGAGATAGGGTGGTTAATACTTGCTGCATTTCATATTCTTCCCAGCAGGCCTGGAAGATGGAGGGCAGGTTTATGGTTGGCCCTGCGACACAGGGATGCCTCAGCTCTGAATCAGATCCAAGCAGTGCACATAAATTAGTTAAGACATAAAGCCCACAAGGGTGTTTGTTCTAGGACAGCAGTCACCAACTGATGGTCCGCGTACCACTGGTGGTCCATGAGGTCTGAAAGGTTGGCAACTGCTGTTCTGGGAGCACAAAAGCCAAACGATATATGGACTGAGATTGGAAGCTGCAGAGAGAACGGGACATGGCAGTTAAATCCTGTAGGTTACAGGCCTAGCAGGGACTCCCCATATCTAGGGAACCACAGTGCGAGTAGCATCCAGTGCCAATACAGTGCCTTGTGTACAGTATGCTTAGTGAATATGTGAATGAACTGAGAATGTCAGTTTTCAGGAATGATGAGATTTATATCAAGATCCCCTAACACTGCTCCCCCTTGGTCCCTTGCAGAATCACTGTCATTTTGAGAAGGTGGCTCTCAGCACCCCAACATCCTGACTGTAGGGAAAGCTTCTTAAGAAGAAATGCTTCCCACAGTGCTCTGAGCTCTCCTATCTCCAAGAGAAGAGTTTGGAGTTTCTGCAGAGGAACTCAAAGCCACTTTTCCCATAATCGGCTACATGCATTAAAGGGAGTGGTTTTTTTTTTAATTCTCCCAAGCCAGATTCCATTAATGAAGCCCCATTTAATGGAAGTCAATTTACCAAAAAGGAAAAAAAAATGGAGTGTAACTGCTTAAATACATTTTATGTTGTACCGCAATAGCAATTTCCTGGGTGAACTTGGAATTCCCCTGGCCCCCCATAGCGAATTAATGTGGACAGAAAGGCTTGAAAGGGAGAGTCTCTCTTTGTGTTTCTCTCCTTTAATTATGATTCTATGGGGGAGCAAAATTAAAGAGGATACTGGCGGAGGGGAACGACAGGAACAGAATGGAATTCAGCCTAAATATTCCACTGTCTTCCTTCATGCCTGCATCTTATGTCTGAGTACATAAGCTCTGAGTGGGGTGGCCTGCATTTGAATCCCACCTCTGCCCGTTAGTAACTGTGTGATCTTGGACAACTTAACTAACTTCTCTGTGCAGCCAGGTAGTAAGTACAGTGGGAAATGGCATAAAGTGCAAAAGCAGAAAAGCACAAGAAAATAGTCTGTGTTTCAGTTCACATAAGGTCTTCTATTTGGCTGAAGAGAGAGAGTGGGTTTGTGTACTCAGGGAGGGCAGGCAGGTGGGAGTCAGACCAGGAAGGCTTTACTCAAAAGTGACATTTGATCAGAGGCCCAAAGGAAGTGAGGGAGTGAGCCAGGTGGAGATTTGAGAGAAGAGCCAGGTAGCAGAGGGAATGACAAGTGCAAAGGCCCTGAGGTAGGAATCAGGCCTGGCCAGTTTTGAACAGCAGGGAGAGGATGTGGCTGGTCATCCTATCTAATAAAAGAGTAGTATGCAAATTTGACCATACCTTTGCTACACCCAAGCCAGGCCCACCTGCCAATCAGGGACGGGGGGCGGGGCTGAGGCACGCAAGGCCGTGCGGGTGGCGACTTCGCCATAGCATGGGCAGGTGCAGGCAGCGGCATCACCGCAGCACAGGTAGGCATGGGCATCACCGTGGCACGGGCGCAGGCGGGCGTGGGCAACGGTGGTGGCACCATGACACCAGGTCCCCCAGCGTCGGGATGGGGGACCTGAGGCCAGGCCAGGGGACCTAAGGCTGCGCCCTTTGCCTCTGCACTGGGCCAGGGGACCTGAGGCTGCACCCCCCACCCGGAGAGCTTGACGGGACACCTGAGGCCACATCTTCCACCTCAGCACTGGGGGACCTGAGGCCCAGCTGGAATGTCCTAAGGCTGCACCCCCTGCCCTGGTGCCAGGGCTGAGGGACATGAGGCTGGACCAGGGGACCTGAGGTTGTACCCCCTGACCTGGTGCCAGGCCAGGGTATCTAAGGCTGTGCTGGGGGACCTGAGGCTGTGCCCCCTGCCCTGCAGGGCTCCATGGGAGTGGGGCTGGCTGAGTCTGGGTCTTGTGCGATTTCAAGATGAACACGGGTAGGCAGAGACTTGACTCTGCATCCCTCAGCATGCCCCAGACTCTGACAGGAATGGAGATTTTCATATACATTTTATTAATTTTCTTTCATCTCTGACACTTCTATGATAGAGGAAGGGAAAGTAGCAATATTAAAACATTTCCTCTAATTAATTCCCTTTTAATGTGCTTGAATTTCATGCACCAGGCCACTAGTAAAGAATAAAAGCATGAGGAGAAGAAGGAGAGGGAAGAGGGAAGACACATGTATTTTTTAAGGCCTATTGGCCATAGTGAGGTATTTTACTCTGAGGATTGGAAACTCAGAGTAAAATTTTAGTTTGTTTTTACTTAGCTCTGTTAATGTATATAAACTAAAATTACCCATTTTCATTGTACAATTCTCAGAGATTTGTCAAATGTGCATCCCATAAATTGCTGATTCGATCTTCTGCTTCATTTAGTCTGCTGTTGCTTCCTTCTAGTGTATTCTTCATTTCTGAATGGCTCTTTTTTATGGTCTCTGTGTCCTTTTTAATGCTTGTTATGTCTTTGTTTAAGTTCTTACTGAAATCATCTATTCTTCCCCTAAGCTCTTTGAGCATCCTCATAACCATTGTTATAAACTCTGCCTCTGGTATCTTGGTTGCTTCCATTTCATTTAATTCTTTTGGGGGAGATTTCTTTTGTTCTTTTATTTGGGGCATATTTCTTTGTCTCCCCATTTTGTATCTGTGTATTAGGTAGATCTGTTATGACTCCCAAACTTGTTATAATGGCTTTATGATGTAGGTGTTTTGTTGGATTCAGAAGCACAACTTTCATATCACCTGAGCTTGGGGCTTCAGGAATGTTTCTTGTGGGTAATGTGCACCTTCCTATTATAATTGAGACTAGAATGTTGTTGGTCCTTTTGTGGGTGGAGTTTACCCTCAAGCTGGCTGACTATAAGGATAAACCTTGATCATCTGTGTATGAGTCTGCGCAGGGCTGCCCCAAAGTGGAATTGTTTCCATCAGGGTCTGGTGCCTGCCACGATCCCCGTTAGGGTATGCTGCTTGTGTGGCTAGTTGGGTCAAGCTCTGGGGCAGTCTGAAGGCCATCACTGGTTGTATTGGTTCTGGGTCCACTTGGGCAGGGTTCTGGTACAGATTGCTGTCATAAATTGTGTGTAACCAGCCTTGGGCTACCTGTCTAGAACTACCACACTATTCACTGTTTGTGGCTGCATCCGCTGGGCCTGGGTGTGCATGGGTGGGGCCAAGCTGTGTACAAGGGTCAGTTTCCTCCAGCTTATAGCTGGGGGCAGATCGGAGGGCACCTGGTCTTCCTGGGGTCTGCTGAAGAAACCCTGTAGAGTGGGCCCAGGCTGGCCATGTTCACAGGAAGAGGGCAAGCACTTACTGAGTTCCTCTACAAGCTTCTATGGAAAAAGAACACACCAAAAAAGATCCCTGCTGGGTGCAACCATCGTGCCCTCTGCAGGACTCAAGCACTCATACTGGTGTCGCTAGTAGTTGGGGGACCTGGTAGTACACTCTCCAGGCAGGTACTGGAACAATAGGAGTGCTTGGTCTGGGAAGATGTCTGGTCTTCAGCAGACTCTCTTCTCTCCCAGGCAGACTGAATCCCTGCTGGTTTTCAGCACCAGATGCACTGTGCACTCCTTCGTGGGCTCCTCCATCTCTGCTACTCTCCCAGGCAGACTCAATCCCTACATGGGGTTGAGCCCCCATTGTCCTGGTAGGAAGGAGTTTTGCAGCTGAGATATTCCTCTGGTTTCTCAGCCTCTCCACCTATGTGTGTGGGAGTGGAAGGGGCAAAAGTTGGAAGCAGCCTTTTCTGCATCTCCATCCTCTTACCAGCCTCTGTGTGGCTTCTTCTGTAAATCCTTGGTTATAGTACTTCAGTTCAGCTAGCCTTCAGTTGGCTGTTCAGGTTGATTGCTTTATAATTTAGCCATAAATCTGGTTTGGCACCGGTCGGGAGGACCTGAGGGTAGCTTCCACCTACTCTGCAGCCACCTTGGCATGTGTACATCACACATAACTGCCACTTTGTTCAGGATAGAGAGCATTTTCACCACCCAGAAGGTCCCTTGTACTCTTTCCCAGGCAAAGCCACCTGTAACACCCCCCCTCTGGCCACCACAGTCTGCTTTATCTCACTGTAGATTGGTCTTTCCCAGAGTTGGATGTAAATGGAATGGCACAGCATATACTCTTTATCACTCAGCATACTGCTCTTGAGAGTCTTCCCTGTTGTTTCACGCGTCAGTACTTTTTACTGGAGGGTTTTGAATAAAGCATGACACCATCTCCACAGCAGAGTTTGTTGTTAATCCTCACCCGAGGATATTTTTTCCATTGATTTTTAGAGAGAGTAGGAGGGAGAGAGGGAAGAAAAGAGGGAGGAAGAGTGGGAGGGAGGGAAGGAAAGACAGAGAACATCAAAGTAAGAGAAATACATTGATTGGCTGCCTCTCACATGCCCCAGCTGGGGCCAGAGATCCAACCTGAAATCCAGGTACATGCCCTTGAGCAGGAATCAAACCTGGGACCCTTTGGTTTGCAGGCTGATGGTCTAATCCCTGGGTAATACCAGCCAGGATACACACACACACACTCCCCCACCCCCCTTCTTTGATAGATGCCAAAAAACACTCTCAAATGTGCAGCATTTACATCCAAGAAGGTAGGAGCATTTTAGGACCCTCAAGGTTAAGCCCTGAGAATTAATGACAGGATTCATAAGGTGGGAGGTGACCCGTCAGGCTTTGCCAGGCTGTACAGTTAGGGTTAAAGCTTCTGGTTACAGTCTTGATCATTGCTCCCATACTTCTCTTGGGACCCCAAACTGCCCCCCACCCCATTCCATTTTGCAATAAACAGCTTTTGGGTTTGAATTATTCAGATAATCTCTCCCTCTTTTTACTTCCTTTATGTAAATAGCCTCTAAGCTTTGTCATTGAGATAGAATTGAATTTGGCCTGGGGAAAAAAAATACAATCCACAATACTGTTTGTGGCTCCTTAGAAAACTTAAATGACTAGGCCTGTAATAAAGTACTTTAAATGGGATCTGGTGAAATACAGTAATTGGTTTCTATAATAGCTCTTACCATAACAATATGGGTTATATTCCTGGAGTTTAGTGTATGTCAGCATTTTCATTATAGTAAAAACTCAGTGATGCAGGGTGTTGAGCTCTTTGGTTAGTTCTTTTGTTTAGTGCCTATTAATGGAGACCTACCATGCTGGATCTCTTCTGTTTGCTCCTCCAGATCCTCTCCCCTCCCTTATGCTTCCTGTCCCATGCCTAGGAAGACAGCTATCAGTAAGCTCCCCTGTGCTCTGGCTTCCAGTTGGGCAAGATCAACAGAAGCATCAGCAGGAGATTGGAGGAGGGGAGGGTGGAGAGTGAGTTCCAGGTATTCATTCCTTGCTCCCTTCTGGTGCAATTTGCACAAACCAGCTGCAGTCTGGACTTAAGATCTGGGTCCATGCAGCTCTCTTCTTCTAGGATAACCATTTGCTCTAGAAGGTGGTTTCCTCTTTGTGAAGAATCCATTAAACTCCTGGGATTATTCTCATATGACCTTACCAGCTATTTTCTGCTGGAATCCTGACACACCTGCTTTGTACCAACCATTCTGTTAGGTGCTTGGTACCAACCATTCTGTTAGGTGCTTGGTACCAACCATTCTGTTAGGTGCTTGGTACCAACCATTCTGTTAGGTGCTTGGTACAAAGAGGAAGAATAAAAATTATGTGGAAGAAAATAGCAGCTCCCACTCACCAAGAGCTCTCTGTTTGCCAGGGACCATGCTAAGGTCTTTCTGTGTATTATCTCATTTAATCCTTGCAAGCTCCTGAGGAAGGGGTTATTATTATCCTCATTTTATAGAGAACATCACAGAGAGCTTAAGTAACTTTTATAAGATCACAAAGCTGATACCTCCAGAGCCCACCCCACTTTGCCACAAAGCTACACTGCCATCTTTGAGGAATTATCTGAGGGAGACTCACACCTAAAATGAATTATAATTTGAGTAAAATACTGTGGCATCAAAGAGGAGGGGCAAGGAAAAGTATATTCACTGAGCTAATACGTGTCAAGTACTGGGCTAGGTTCTTTACCCACAAGGTCTCTCATTTATTCCCACAAACTCTTACAGGGCTGGTGTTCTTATTCTCATTCTAGAAAGGTTAAATATCTAGTCTTAGGTTACATTGGTAGTTAGTAGTGAAACCTGGATTTGAACCAAAATCTGTGTGGCATCGAAGGCAAGGAGAAGAGGAAAGGCTCTCCTGGGGCTGTGGTATCTGCAAGCTTCCCAGAGTCGTCATAGTGACGAGTAGAGCTGGGGTGAGGGTGGCAAGAGAGTATGTCCCCGGCTAGAAAGCAGAGACTCGAACAGGAGACACATAGAGCGCTTAGGTGATGGGGGCAGTTTCTGGGGAGTGGGAGCAGACAGAGTGAGGGTGACGGTGCCCAAGGAGAAGCATGAGGAGGCTCGTGCCTGATTGGTACGCAGGAGGAACAGAGGGAGACACTGGGCACCTAGCCAGCTTGGAAGCTGTCAGAGGAGAGAAGGGGGGGTGCAGGGGAGTCAGCAGAGCAAGGAGGGGTATCAAAAGTGCTTAGGCTGAGTGTAGTAGAGAGGGCCAGCATGGAACAGAGGCTGGTCCAAGCAGAGGACTGAGGGGAAGGTTTGGAAAGCCAATTTTGTGTTGACACTGGGGAGCCATGGAAGGTTCTTGTGCTCTGAATAACTCTACGAGGAAAGATCTGATTGAGCTGGAAGTTAGTTCAGGATGGCAGTTGGTCAAGAGCCTGGGGCAGTGACCATTAACAGTGGGGGATATTCTTATGTCCTGCCCACTGAACTGGACTGGCTAGAACCCTGAGAACGCTAACCTAAGCGGGGGAAGGGTGAGCCAGCAGGAGCAGGGAGAGGAGCCAGAGGAGACCCAGGGCCTAGTTAGTGACCCCAAAATGGGCTCTCATACCTGTGAAGGACCACATTGTCTGTAGTGATGGCACCAGCCCTTTGTCCTGACCTCTTGCAGGTCCTGGAGGGCTTGCCAAGGGGAGATGAACCTCTACGGGAATGGGCACCAGCCACTGCTGGGGAGGGGGACGCTGGTTCTCTGCACGGGCTGACCTTACACTGGGGGTCTGGGTCTCTCCTGGGTGCCTTGGACATCTGCAGCGGGTACTGTGCTGGGGGAGCTTTACTTCTCTCCTGAAGGGCAGGCTAGAGCTCTGCTGGGGAGCTGGATCTCTGCTCCAGACCTGAAGGACCCGTCCCCTCCTCGGACATCTCAGGGAAACCGTGCAGTGAGAAGGCCCCTGGAGGAGCCCCCTCCAGCAGCTCAGGCCCCAGCTACTGGAGGCAGCTGGGCCAACACAGCCCTCCCTTCCTGCTCCAGGCTTGGGCGGAGGCCCCAACAGGCCTGGGAAGTGGGGAGACTCCTGGATGCCCATTCCCCTGTCCCAACCAGCTGTGGTCCCTGACCCTGCCACCTTCCTGTCCCTGCAGGTTCACCGGAGCCAGCCTCCCAGCCCCTGTCATCAGCAGCAAGAACTGGCTGCGGCTGCACTTCACCTCCGACGGCAACCACCGGCAGCGCGGCTTCAGCGCCCAGTACCAAGGTAGGCAGGCCGGGGTGGCCACCCTTCCTCGGTGGGCAGCAAGCGTGATACCTAGAGCAAGCTCATCCTGTCCCAAACTGGTCTGGTGTGTAATGTGGCTTTAGGGAATACTCACCTCTGTTCCTTTTTTTTTTTTCCAATCCTCACCCGAGAATATGCTTATTGATTTTAGTGAGAGAAGGGTCAGGGGGAGGCTGGGCAGGGGGAGAAAGAGAAACATCGATGTACGAGAGAACACCGATTGGTTGTCTCCCGTATGTGCCCAACCAAGAATCAAACCTTGCAGTATATAGGATGACACTCCAACCAGCTGAGCCACCGGGCCAAGGCCGAGGTCCTGTTCTTATTGGCAGACACAGAGATCTGCACTACTGCATCTCTACTTTTCTCTCTGCACTCTGTGGCCCAAGGGAGTGACCTTTCTCAAATGTGCAGGCCAGGCTGCCCCGCTGCAGGCCAGGTTACTCAGAACACTCAATATTGTGCTGGACACTTGATCAGCAGCATCATACTTAATCCTCGTCATTGCCCTGGGAGCAGTGATGAGGATTAAATGTCACCATCCCCATTTTATGGACAACGAAACAGAACACAAGAGAAATTAAGCTAGTTTCCCAAAGCCATGTGAACTGCCTTTTAAATCTGGAGTTCACCCTCTTAGCCTCTCCCAGTGTAAAGTGGGAGAACAGCCACATTTCAGCCCTCATTTAATGTAGAGCGCAATGCATTTCAAATGTAGGCAACATAACTTAGGGAGCACTGTCGCTTAGAGGCTCAACTCTCTGAAGAGGTGTCAGTGGCAAGAGATCAGACCAGGAATGGCAGGTGGAAACTGCAGGGAGCAGATTTCTACTCCAATCATGGAGAATTTCTAACCCCAAGAGCCACCTATAGGGAGATGTGGGTGAACCCCAAAGCAGGGAGCTCTCTAGGACCCAAGGAGATGCAAACTCCCAGGGACATATGGGAGGACGTTCCTTTTCAACCTTGAGTTTATTCGCAATGCACACAATTTACAAAGCTAAACACCAGTGGTTTGCTACATAACTTGCTCATTAAGCCTTTAACTGTTACCAATTACAAATTGATGTTGGGTCTAATTGATTCCATAATGAACTTGGATTGTGCACCTATTAAGGATCCAGCCCTTAGGAGGCTCGGGGGAGTAAAAAGAGGAGTGGGCCTGCATTGTGAGTGAGTGAGGGAGTGAATGAGGGATTGAGGGAATCGGTGAGGGACTGAGAGATAAGGGACTGAGGGACTGGGTGATGAGGGTCTGAGTATGAGGGACTGAGGGAGGGAGTGGGCACACAATGACCATGCCAGGGGCCCGAGGGAAGAAAGTGAACTATAATCACTGCCCTGTGCTGAGGGGAGCCATTGATTCCGAGTGGAGATCTGGGCAGCTGTCCCTTCAGCCCGACTTGAGCCACACAGCGTAGCACCCCGCCCACCCCAGAGACAGCACTGGCAGGCTTTCTGGCTGGAACCTGGGATAAAAGCAGCACTGGAGGCAGAAGCGTTCCCTTCAAAAGCGAACCTCTGATGAAGGGCCTCACTGCTTCAGCCGTGGGTAGAAGGACATCTTTGAAATATTTACAAAATCAACAAGAAACACCCCGAGAGGCGTCCTGGGGACATTTTCCACGAATGAAGCTGGGTGTTTGTGGAGTAAGGTGCCTGTCTGGACCTTCCCATGGGTTTCCCAAGATAGACAAGCAGAGAGGAATGTTGTCATTTCATTGGATTAAATAAGTGCTGGCTGTTTCTCATATTTCCGTTTACCCAGGGTCCATTTGTCTTGTCATCTGTTAAGATTTGATGCCAGACAATGGGCAGTGAGAATCCAGACCAGAAGTGTAGGAGGTCAGGAGCACGCGGAGGTTGCAGGCCTACTGTGCAGCAGGCCCTGTGTTAGGCACTGTGTGTGCATTGCCCTTTTCGAGCTTCCCAACAATATGTATGTTTTTAATTCCCATTTTTCAGCTGATGAAGCTGAAGCTCAGAGAGGTTATGTAACCAGTCCAAAACACACATGCACACGCACAGGTCACAGCCTGTGTAAGTTTTCTGCAAAATCATAGGACCTTCTCTTACGGCTCTTTGGGCGTCTTCCCTTTCTATTTGACTGGTAGCTTTTAAACTTTGTTTTGTTAATCTCATTCCACTGTAAAAAAAAATAAAATAAATTTTCCATCACAACCCAGTATACACATATATCTGTAGAACTAAAAGGAAAATGTCACTAAGTGGTATTTACCCTGACTCAACGTGAGGCACCCTGAAAATGTCTTTTCCAGTTTTTAATGTTAGTTGCAACCTCTAAAAGAATTTCACACGTCTGCAGCAGGGAGCAACCTGAAATCTGAAAAACTGTTTCACTTATGAACCTCTTAGAAGTAGGCCCTGTCTTATCCTCGCTCTGTCTCCCTCAACACAGCCTGGGGCGGGTTTGCACATTTGAGTGTGTCAGTGTTTGGAAAGGGCTTTCTTGCTAGTTGCAGGCTCATGGCATTTATTGCTGCATTCCACCCGAGCAGCAGCTAGCTGTGTGAGGTAGGGACTGTCATCAGCACCATTTTATAGGTGAGGGCTGAGAGTTGCAGAGGGAGCGTGGCTGGCTTGAGGTCTCATGGCTGGTGTGTTGGAGCAGTGACTTGGACCCGGCCGGCCGTGTTTCCCGGGATCCAGCATGCGTCCATACGGAGGTGTGTGCTGATGGCGGGAATAAATGATTCTTCCCAGAACCTTCTTTTTAGAGCATTTTCCAGGATGGGTGTATGTAGCGAAAGGGTACACACTAATCATTTAGTAATTCCCCCACACAGGATTTCCCAACCTCACCACTGTTGACATGTGGCCTAGAGAATTCTGTTTTGGCGACTGTATGTGCACTGTGGGCTGTTGAGCAGCATCCCAGGCCTCCACCCGCTAGATGCCGGATGCCAGTGGCACCCCACACGCGTACACTCGGTCGTGACAACCAGAACATCTGCAGACATTGCCAAGTGACTCCTGTGTGCAATTACTCCTGACTGAGAACCACTGCTCTAAAGGAATGAAAAACTACTTCTTGGTTGGAATTGTCTTGATTTTTTTAAGAAATCTAAACTCTAATGTAGTTATGTATAGACAGTCACTATAGTTTTGAGTGGATATGTGTGTGGGTGCTGATAATTTCTGTTTTCTTTGGGGATGGATAACCAATTCAAGCTGATAAAATGTATTCCTAAATATTCATTTTTATAAAGGTTATTAAAGAATTTTGTTAAATCATAAAAAAACAATTGCTGGTTTCCTGCTTGCAGATTCAGTCCAAAGAGGGGCAAAGACAGGGCTCAGTCGGGGGGCTAGCAGGAGACAGAAGGCATACTGCACAGCTTAACGGAAGGCTTAGAAAAGGGGCCAGTGACAGAGGTCAGGGTGGGATTAAAGGAATCCATGGTGTGATGAGGCTCCTAGGGACTAAATAACAGAGACACCCTTAGGGTAGGGAAAGGGTCAGGGAGGGAGTAGTGAGTGCTGAAGCCATTGAAAAGGGCTGTATAGCAGAACTCAGGAGCCTGACCAACCCTCAGGCAGGAGAGAGCCCCAGGAATCACTAACCAGTGCAGGAGGGGGAGAGCTCCATGAATTAGTAACCAGTGCAGGAGGGGGAGCCCCATGAATTAGCAACTAGTGCAGGAGGAGCCCCAGGAATCACTAACCAGTGCAGGAGGGGGAGCCCCATGAATTAGTAACTAGTGCAGGAGAGAGCCCCAGGAATCACTAACCAGAGCAGGAGGGGGAGCCCCATGAATTAGTAACTAGTGCAGGAGAGAGCCCCAGGAATCACTAACCAGTGCAGGAGGGGGAGCCCCATGAATTAGTAACTAGTGCAGGAGAGAGCCCCAGGAATCACTAACCAGAGCAGGAGGGGGAGCCCCATGAATTAGTAACTAGTGCAGGAGGAGCCCCAGGAATCACTAACCAGTGCAGGAGGGGGAGCCCCATGAATTAGTAACTAGTGCAGGAGAGAGCCCCAGGAATCACCAGTGCAGGAGGGGGAGCCCCATGAATTAGTAACTAGTGCAGGAGGAGCCCCAGGAATCACTAACCAGTGCAGGAGGGGGAGCCCCATGAATTAGTAACTAGTGCAGGAGAGAGCCCCAGGAATCACTAACCAGAGCAGGAGGGGGAGCCCCATGAATTAGTAACTAGTGCAGGAGGGTGTCCCAGGAATCACTAACCAGTGCAGGAGGGGGAGCCCCATGAATTAGTAACTAGTGCAGGAGGGTGTCCCAGGAATCACCAGTGCAGGAGGGGAGAGCCCCATGAATTAGTAACTAGTGCAGGAGGGTGTCCCAGGAATCACCAGTGCAGGAGGGGGAGCCCCATGAATTAGTAACTAGTGCAGGAGGGTGTCCCAGGAATCACCAGTGCAGGAGGGGAGAGCCCCATGAATTAGCAACTAGTGCAGGAGGAGCCCCAGGAATCAGTAACAAGTACAGGAGGGGGGAGCCTCATGAATTAGTAATCAGACATCTCCCTCCTCCCTCCCTCATCCCTGCTGTGCCTCACCTGCCAACCCAATAGGAAGCCAAGAGCAGGGGCCCAGATGCCCTGCCCTGGCCTGCTCTATGCCATGGAGTCTGCCCTTCCTCACCAGTGGGCTCCCTGGTTCTCTGGCAGTCCATGGAGGTCAGCCTCCGGGGAACCTGAGCAGGACAGGGACATCTGAGAGTGGACCTGAGGAGTTACCAGCACAGGACCCGTTTCACCTGTGCTCATCCTCATGGCATGTGAGTCTCAGTAATGTCTGCCATCACTTCTAAGCTAATAATTAGCAACTCATAATTGTATTGGTGCGTATATCATCCCCCAAAACAATGAATTAAATTCATAAATAACCTACAACATAGCACATTCCATTCCTGTCTCAGCCCAGTCAGAATTTGGGGTTGTTCGTGGCCAGACACAATTTTAACTAAAGCCACGTGGTGTCAGGATCTGAGTTCTGGTCTGCCTGTGCCTCCAGCTGGCTGTCAGAGGTGAGCAATGGTGTGTAATTTAACAAGCATTGTTTGTGTGGCACTACCACATGACAGCATAGAAAGACCAGTGCAGGCAGACCACTATCTGGTCTCAGAACCGGTAAGTAAGAGAAGAACAGACACAAGTCTGTACGTTCTGTACAGCATGATAAGAGCTATAATTGAGGCCCTTAAAGGCCAGGACTACAGATAAAAGAGCAATTAGTTTTGTGGGAGGCACCTAAGGAAAGCCACACACACGAAAAAAAGAACTCACAAAATAGTGGCAATGACTTCACCGTGGGCCTCAAAAAGATGCCAGATGGACAGTAGAAAGAGACATTCCAGGTAGCGCCAAGGCAGGAAGGTATGAAAGTGTGCACTCTGCAGAACCACAAATATTCCTGTGTCTCTAGAGCAGAGACTGGCAAACCGCAGCCCGCAAGCCAGATGCAGCCCTCTGCCTGTCTTCCTAAAAATGGGTTTTACATGTTTAAACAGTCCAAGAAAAAAATCAAAAGAAGATGATTTCATGACACATGAACATGGTATAAAATGTAAATATCAGTGACCATAAATGTGGGTTTATGGGAACACGGCTTCACTTTCTGATTTATGAATTGTGTATGGCTGCTATAGCACTGCCTGGGCAGAGCTGAGTAGTTTGCAGCTGAGATGGATGGCCCACAGCCTAATATATCTACACCCAGACCTTTTACAGAAAACATTTACTGAGTCAGGACGAAGCCCACTGTCTAGAGTGGAGGCGAGCAGCGAGGGGCAGCGAGGCCTGAGGCCTGGAGGTCAGGTAGGGCTCACATTGTGAAAAGCTGCAGTAAAGTTGGTCTTGATCCCATGGGTGATCAGAAGTTTTAAACAGGAGGGGAGGTGGGATCACATTTTCATTTTCCAAAGCTCTTTGATTGCTGTAGAATAAAAATGTGGGAAAGAGATGGCAGTGGGGAGCCTTTGAGAATTAGAAGATGATGAGGACCAGGGTTTAGGTAGAGATGGAGGGGAGGAGACAAACCAGATGAGATCTTCCCACAGTGCACCACACTGGACTCATGATTAGTTAGATTTGGGAGTGAGAAAGGATGGGGGAAGGAGATGAAAGAATCAGGGATGAACCTTAGGTTTCTGGCTTGAGGAAGTGAGTAAAAAATTATTATATTAATCAGTGTGGTCTTGAACAGAGGCAGATAGGGGATGAATTTTGCTTGGGACACATTGATTCTTGGGTAGTATTGGGATATCGGGAGTTGGGGGACTGTCTAGCAGGTAGTTGGCTATTCTTCCAGTCTGTAACTCAAAGAAGGATATAGGGTAAAGATAGAGATGTGAAAGGTTCAAGGCAAAATAGAGGAATAGAGGCTGGGGCTACAGTCCTCTCCTAGAGTGGGAGTCCTCCCCATGTACATCACATCAGAGGAGGAGCCCAAGAGTGGGTTTTCAAAGTGTGTTCCTTGGAGGCCAAAGGATTCTCCCAGAAGCTGTTGTGATAAGGACTTGAGTGGGTGAGACTCCAGGTTCAATCAGAGCAGTTCCTCTTTCGTGTATTTTGTGTAGTAAGAATTTACCCAAGAGTGTTAAAATGATGGGTCCTGTACCTAAACTTGGGAACCCTAGGACTTGAAGGACCGCAAGGTTCTTCTAGTTCTGGAAGACCCCTGAGGTTGTATACTCATCCCTCTGCCTCCAGAAACATTTCCAGTTCTTCTCAATGTTCATCACTTTCTTGGTTTTTTCAAGGCTTCAATGAATCAGAGTGAGAAGAACTTTTCTTAAATGCCCCCAGTAGTGAGTGATCACAACTAGTAAGGGACCACTTCACTGTCACCCTCCTCACCTGTAAAGAGGGAATAATATTAACCCCATGGGACTATTGGAAATTAAAAGAGATCCTGGTGAATTATCTGGGATGTGGTACATGCTCAGGAAATGGGACCCTGAAGCTTCAGACCCACCAGTTACCTTGACATTCTGTGCAATAAGAGTGAGCTGGCGGCTCTGGCTCCTCCTTGGAGGTGTTCCCTTTGCCTGCCACCCTGACCTGATGATCATCATCTAGTGCTCCTCCCTCCCTTCCAGCTAATCCTAGCCCGGCCCACTGTCCCTTTCACTGCCTCTCTTGTCAGTTCAATGCTGGTGACCAGGAGATGGAAGATGTTCTACAGAGAAACTATTGGCTCCGTCTTTCTAGAAGTCCTGTAAACTCAGTTGTCTGCAGAATAAACTTTTCCATTTGGAAACAGTTTGCATTTGCTGAGCTGCTTGGGGCTGTTTATAGTAACAAGCTGAAGCTTGTTTTTCACTTGAACCTCTCCTGTTCTTGCTCGTGACTGATCTGCAGTCTGGACCAGAGCAGAAAGCGCCTCAGGCATCCCGTGGTCCATGCACTGACTCTTTTGTCCTCTTCTGTTAGCCTGCTGAATTGCCACACTCTAGCCAGCCTCATTTCAGGGGTCCCCAGGGACCTTTGCACAAATAGCTGAGTTGTCACTACCTGGCTCAGGAGTCCACAAAACAGGCTCCAGAAGTTAGTCAAGAGTGAGCCTGAAGGAAAAAGTGAGCATGAACACAAAATGGGGTACTCCTCACCCCACCAGCGAGTAGAACCCATTCCTTTTTCCAGGAAATGAATTCGAAGCACATATTTTTCTAAAAGTTGACCATTCACCCACTTGGTCATCAGACTATTATCAGAAACCTTCTCTGTACCTGGCTGTTTGTCAGTCACAGGACACAGACATAGGAGCTCATGGGACAAGTTGGCAGGAGAACCAGGGAGGACACTGTGGTGCATGAAGGCTTTCAGTGGTCTGAATACAGTCCCAAGAGAGCATTGACTTCTCCCTGAGATGAGAGACAGCCACCGAGAGCAGATAACCTTTGAGTGAGGTCTTGACCAACAAGAGGCAGCAAAGAGGAGAAAAGAGGGAAAGGACATTTCAGGAGAGAGAACAGCATTTCTCCAGCTGAAGTAGTTTGTGAAGATCATTGCACAGTCCATTAATAACAAAGCACTATTCTAGAAATTAGAACAGTCCACACCCACGCTGCTCCCCATCTTCCATGCCAGGGTCCTTCTCTTCCTTAGGAATTCTGATAGCCAGAAGCTTTGCTGTGGTTAACCAAGAAGTCATACCAGCAGCATCCAGCAGAGCACCTCTTGCCACCTAAGCTGGGTTGATTTCCTTCTTCCGCCCAATTCAAAAAGACAAATCACCAGCCTGGTGCATAACCTGCTTCAGAGGGACTTTGCATATATTTCTTAACTGTCAATAATCCTTCACCACCTACAATCTTAGCAGTGGTATCGCCAGGAGGTGGAGTGATTGTTTCATGATTTCCACACCAATGTTTGGCTTTTCTTAGCGAGAGCACTGAATTCAGGGCTGGAGTGCACTAAAGCAAAGCACCCAGACAAAGCCCTTTCTTATAGCGTTTAGTGGGTCTTTGACTCTGTCTTCATTCTCCTCCACGCCATTTGTCCCAGCAGTCCTCAGCACAAGGATGACCTGAAGTTCCACCAGATGGTCATTCGGTTGTTATTTGTCACCATCACTCATAGTAACATTCTGACTGCTCGATGGTTTCTTGAATATGTTTCTCAACTCAAATCTTGTCACCTTTTCCTTGCAAGAACGTGACATCATCTTGGTTCACATTAACCTCTCCAACTTTTTCTAAGTCGTGAAGTGAAACATCTTAAAGATTGAGAGTCTGGCTCACAATTCCAAACTCCACACCATCAGTAGCACCAGCTACTTTCTGTGACATCGGAACCTGGAGCTTGGATTGCTGTGACCGGAAAGCCAACTTCTGTCCTATTTAAAATGAGTGGACTCAGAGCATCTTCAGCAGTTACAGCCAAAGACCTGCATTGGCCTTGGCAATTTCCAGAGTGAGTACAGTGGACAGGACACTGGAAATCAGAAGTATCCCAGAATTCCCCTTTCAGAACTTTGTATGCAGTACTCAACTGGAGGGATGTGGTCTCTTAGTTAAATTCTGTGCCTTCGATTCCTAATTCACCCCTCAATGTTTTTCTGCCCTATAATGTGAGGACACTCTCTGAATCTTTGTGATTCCCTCAAAAATGATGTCTCTGATTTCTCTGTCTCCATTTGCAGAAATTGTGGCAAAGTGAGCAATCTCTTCAGGGGTTAGCATAGGTTTAGGGCGCTTCTTCCTAAATTCGTGGTTACAGTATCAACATGCAACATCGCACCTTTCCTGAATTCCTCTTTGCTTATCTTGAAGCCTTCCCTGGCCACCAAACATTCCAGTGTGAGGCAGGGTGGTACCACCACAGCCTCTTCATTTGTGTGTTGGCAGCATCCTGGTCAAATCTGGTGTGATGGTTTTACATTTATTCGGTAAGGCACCTGGTCTGGCAATGGACACCTCACCTTTGGTTGCTTCCCAGCTGTGCTTCGGAATCCCTGTCCTTCCCACTGCTCTTCTCCGTGGCAAGGACATGGGTGTGTGCTGGAAGGTCTGAGGTTGGAAGCAGTAGGTTTTAAGGCATCTGCACTGAATTTTATATCCGTGGCATAAATCTGACTGAGATGAGGAGCCAGTGTGCTAGACACTGGCGTTGTCTAGCGAAGGACTGTGAGTAATGAAAGTATTCCTACAGGCTGCTGCCAGGCAGCAAGGCAGGCCCTGTGACAAGGGAGGGACAGAGTGCAGGAGGCCCATCCACGTTTTCAGAGGGGAGATCAGATTTCAGTCTTTAAACTGAAACATTTTTAAAGATGGGCTAGAAGAGACTGAATCAGTGAACAAGATCCAAGTAAAAATGATGAGTTTAGGGCAGGAGTGGCTTAGAACATGGAAAAGAAGATACACATTGGAAACACTTCTAAGGTTGAATGAATTGGAATGAATTGGATTTGGTGAGGGAGTAGGTATGTGGGGGTGGAGGAGAAAGGGGAATGAAGGGATGCTCCAGCCAGCAGGACAGCCCATGGTGGGGAAGGGGGATGATCAAGGTTAGGGCATGATCGCCCTTGTGGAGGGAAGTCTGAATCCATTGGGAAGAGCAGAAATTGCAGGTTCCACCGCCCGAGATTCCCAGAGCCTTGGAGACAGGTCAGACCTCCCTCTCCTCTCTACCCACAGGTCCTGTCTCCGGCTAACTCAGCCCAATAACTCATGCTGCAGGCTGGAGAGGCATTTGTATTGCCAGATTCTTCTCGCTAAATGTGTACCATGTGTCCTGCTAACCTTTACAGCAGCGGGGAAATGTCTTGTAATTAACCAGAATATAAAGGATGAATGGAGCAGCCTGGCAGTCTCCTGTAGGCATTATCATTCGCAGGAGATGAATGCACCTCGTAAGATTTCCATCAACCAGTTAAAGCCCGCACTCCTCTCCCGGGAACCCTGACTGTTCACTTTCAGCACAAGAGCTTGTATGAGTGTGAGTTACATGGTGTATGTGAGTCCGGATAGACACATGTACACGTGCGCACTGTGCCTGTGGACATGACATCCCCTCATGTCCTCCTACACCTTATGGTTCCCCTCCAGCAACCTCAAGGAAACCCCATGCAGCATTTCCCCAGGGAATGGCATCATGGTGCACTGGCCCTTTCCCTGTCCCCTTTTCCAAGTGTGCAGGACAACTGGAAACAAAGGAACTGGGAAGACTGACTCACCTCCTCCTTCTTGGCTAGGTGCCCAGTCATCTCCACAGACCTGACCTCATGTAGGCCGCACTGGGTGACAGAGACCTTCTCCCACCCCCTGTCCCAGTGCCTGGTCTCGGGGAGAAGAGACCCCACACATACCCCTACCCCAAAGCTGGGCCTCAGGGAGAAGAGAACCCCACACACACCCCTACCCCAATGCTGGGCCTCAGGGAGAAGAGAACCCCACACACACCCCTACCCCAATGCTGGGCCTCAGGGAGAAGAGACACCCCCCCACATCTCTCCCCAATGCTGGGCCTCAGAAGAAAACCCCACACACACCCCTACCCCAATGCTGGGCCTCAGGGGGAAGAGCTCCAACTGGTCTTGCAGTGCTGGGACCACTCTCGTTCTCTTGAGATGATCAAATCAGAGGAATTTTCCCTGCCGCACTCTATTAGCTAGGCTTGAATAATGCATGCATCCCTCCCGACACTCTCTGTTTAATAATGGTCCATGTTGGTGTTCATTGGAAATTTTCCTGCTGGATACACTTGGAGAGTAATGCACATTTATAAAAGGGTCTGAGTGCACATTAGAAAGCAGAGGCTCTGTGGTAGTTACTGAATTCTGTCAGGTGTTCAGCTTCGACAGCAACTTGGCAGGGACAAATCCTTGGGGAGCTTTTTGATGCAGGCAGAGAGGGGTGGGGTAGGGGGACTAGGACGTGGCCCCCTGGCGCACCTGGTCACCATGGGCTTTGAATTTAGTATTGGCACATTACCGCAAGTGCAGAGCAACTACCTGAGTTTCCAGGGCCTGAACTGGGAGGGGCAGGTGCTGGAGAAGGTGGACGGTGCCTGGGATTGCTTTGGGGACAGGTCACAAGAGAAGATGCTGAGGTTCGGCAGAGAGCACAGCCAATGCTATCTCTATGACCTAGGGCAAATCACTTTAACCCCTGGGACCCTGATTTTGCTGTCTGTTAAGTAGGTATTATAACCACGGGTGAAGGTGGTTACGTGTATAAGGACCAAATGAAATAATTATTGAGTGCCTGCTGTGTGCCGGGCACTATTCTAGGCATTGATGATACAGCAGTGAACACAAGAACTGAAAACCCCTGCCTTTGTGGAGCTTACATTGCAATGCGGGGTGACCAGACTCGATGAGTAAATGAAATAGTCTGTGAGAAAGTTAGGGAGGTAAAGTAGGGAAGGGGAGGGAGAGTTGGGGTTGGAGGTATAGTTTTGAAGGGAGCAGTGTGAGAAGGCCTCCATTAGGAACTGGTGTTTACATGAATGCTTCAAGGGAGAGAATCCTGAAGATTTTGGGGGGAGAGCCTTCTAGGGAACTGGCCAGCGGGAGCGGGAACATGCCTGGCATGTTATAGGAACAACAGAGAGGCCCGTGGCTGGAGGAGAGTGATTGAGGTCGTGGGGAGGGCAGATAGGTCTGTGTGGGCCATTTTAAATGCTGTAGCTTTCCCTCTAGGAGACAAGGGTTTCTGCTGATGAGTTCTGAGCAGACATGTAATATGGGCACACTTATGTTTTAAAGGATCCCTTTGGCTCTTGTATTGAGAACAGATTATAACAGGGGCAGGAGGGAAGATGGGAGGCCATGGCAACAGGGAGAGAAGTGGTGCAGGGTAGGGTCAGCATGATAGACATGGAATTGCATTTAGATAGATTCAGAAATATTTGCTGATGCAGCGGTGTGGGTGGAAGGAAAGAAAGGAGTAAAGGATGCTGATGTTAAGAACTGCTAAGGCACTTAGCCCAGGGCCTGGCACCCAGCAAGTGCCTGGTTACAGATGTTGCTACCACGGCTGGGTACCAGTCTGTGTGGGGCTGAGTCAGCCAGCCTGCAGAGGCCAGCTGTGAGATCCCACAGGGATCTGGGATTGGATAGGTACCCCCAAGCCACCTAAGCAGAGACAGGACGAAGCCCTTGGAGCCAGCAAAGTGCCCTGGAGAACTGGGGTAGTCGCAT
Source organism: Antrozous pallidus (assembly GCA_027563665.1). NCBI lineage: Eukaryota > Metazoa > Chordata > Mammalia > Chiroptera > Vespertilionidae > Antrozous > Antrozous pallidus. The sequence goes on from CM050508.1 coordinate 190,905,213, forward strand.
GCAAGATGGTGGGTGGATGTAGAGGATTGGTCTTTGGAATTGGCTTCCGGCTCGGGTACCCTGGCTGTGTTATTTGGCAGAAGTCCTAAAAACATGTAGGTTGGACTCAGTGATTGGATCAAAACCCAGTTCAATCCATCAGGCCAGCACCTGAGCCAGCCATCACCCCCAAAGGCCTCCAGGACCCAGCTTCTCCCACCCACAATAGGTCAGCAGGTATAGGCTGTACTGATTGGCTCCACGGGTCCTGGGACCAGCCATGTCTTTCTCCTCCCAATGATGCTAGGGGGCAAGACTGATCTGACAGGCACTTTTCAAGCCTTTGGACACGTCAAGGCCTCCAAAATTCCACCGCCCAAACCCAAAGTCAAGGAGTACACAGTCACCTTGAAAAGGGTGTGGATTCTGGGAGGGTGGCAATTTGATGCCATTATTCAGCCTAACACACGGGGCAGGGCTGGTTTGGAGCCTGGACAGGGCTGAATCTGCAGGGAAGCCAACAGGCAGAGCTTCCCAGATGCACGGAAGGTCACCTTATCTGCCTGGCCCAGAGGATCACCAGGAGAGCAGCTCTTTCTGGGCACCTGCTGCACTTGAATGTTATCCTTGGTGTATGCTCACCTCGAGGGGCTTCTGGTGTTAACCCAGCATGGAAAGTCCCAAGCCAAGGAAGGGATCAATGCAGAAGGCCCATCCCCAGTTACAGATAACAACTTAAACCCGTTTCCCTCTTGCTTCCTCTCTAGTCAAGAAGCAAATCGAGTTGAAGTCTCGAGGTGTGAAGCTGATGCCCAGCAAAGATAGCAGCCAGAAGACATCTGTGTGTAAGTGTCTGCCCGCTGGCCCCTGCCAGCCTCTCACTTGACCTCAGACCCTCCAGTGCTGTGACTGTGGGGGAGCCAGATGATGCTGGAATGATTTCCCTTCAATCCTGCCTTCCTCCATCCCGGGCTCTGTGCACGGACCACTGACCTCATGGCCAGTGAGCAGCCCAAAGGCCTGTCCTCAGCCTTCTCCTTCACTCCGTCTTCCCATCTCCCGCCTCGCTCCTCTTTCTCCCTCACTTCCCATTCTAACTGTAGTCCAGGGAGTCATTACTGCGTCATTTCTCTCTTTATTTTTCCTTTTGAATCACTTCCACTTGCTAAGATGGTCCTTTTTCTGGCTCCTTCTCTAGGAGTCAGTGACCTCCAGCTGGGACCTTGGAATCTGCAGGGCCCCAATTCCAGCCCCTGTGGCAAGTTTGGGAAGGGGGGCGAGAGAAATGCCGAGTAACCTCCACCAGGGTCCCTGGACCTGGCTGGGCAAAGAATGGACTGGAGGGTGGGGGTCCTGTCTCTCGAGCCAGTGGGGCAGTGCTGGGCTCTCTGCTTGGGGATAATTACGTCTGTGGAACATATTCCTGCTATTGATGTCTGAAAGATTTAAAGGCGGGGGCATCTGACACTGGGGGTGGGCTAGATGTCACCCAGAAATACCTGATTGGAACCTGTGCTATGGGGCTTTGGGGCTAGAGCACAGGAAGGGGTTGGGGAAGGCTCTGAGTGTCACCTGGAAAGCTGGTCTTAAAAGCAAAGATGTTTCCAAGAATCCCTCTCTTTTCATTCTGAAGTGAGGGAGGGGGGGAGGCATGCGTTCTGTGGTTCCCAAATGACTGGCCTTCCAGTTTACTGTCTCCTCCCTTTCCTTCCTTTACCCTCTGCATCTCATACCCGTCGGTCTCTCCCTCCACATTCCCCCTCTCTCCTCCTCACCTTCTCTGCTTTCTCCTCCTCCTCTATTTCTCTCCTCCCTCCTGCCCCTCTCATCTCACCTCCATGTGCTTATTTCTCTTGAGGTGTGAGCAGTGCTTCTTGAGAGATGGGGAGCCGCCCCCCGTGTCCCAGAGCTCTGTGCCTTGTGTGGTGGGAGCGGGGCTGGGCAGAGGCAGTTTGGTCCTGAGACCCCAGTGGAACTGAGCCTGGGTGTGGGATTTTTCTGTTGTCTTTCAAGTCATCCAATCAAGAGGGGGTACCACTCCCTGTCTCTGGGGACAATTGTCTGGTCATTGTACCTCTGAGGAGGCTGGATGGTAGGGAGCAGTCAGGAGGTAGTATGTCTATGTGTGACTAGGGACCAGGGGAAGAAGCAGGGAGCCAGGAGAGCCAAGGGTTAGGCCAGCAGTCTGCAGAGAAGGCTTGACTCTGGCCCTGGCACTCCTAGGCCACAGGAGACTAGATAAACTGAGGCAGGCACGATTTAATTTCCGAGTTTGCCCTGAAGCCTCAGGCAAACTATAATGAAATGGCCCAAATTTGAGAGAGCACGTTTTTATCCTACCGTGTCTTCAGGTAACCGTGTTGCCCCAGGCACTTATGTCTCAGTTTCCACATCTGTAAAAAAGGGATATGAAACCTTACCCTCTCTTCCTTCTGGGGATGCTAAGATGAGCTTTCTTGGCCTAGGATTCAGAAGGTCCATGAACTAGCCGACAATGACAGTGATGCTGTGCAATGACAGTGATGCACTTTTATGGGAGAGGGGGCCCATGGTTTTCATTGCTGCTCAGAGGTTCCCATAACTCCCTTGGAAAGATACATAACCTATTCTAATGAAATAATGCAAACTATTTTCGGGGGGTGGGGGGCAGGGGGAATCTCTCTGTTACAAGGTACTAGCCTTTTCCTGAGATTTTCTTGTGTGACTCAAGCTGCCTCTGAGGCAGGTAACCAAGTGTATGCAGGTATCTGACTCTGTGTGTTCTGCCCCCTATGGACAGATGTTCTGAATTTATTCACGTACATATCTTGGATGCTTCTTGTTGCCTTTATCAGACAGTCAGTCCATGGGAACCATGGATCCTCCACCGTCGGTTCTGGCCACCCACGTGTCCATGCCTCCTTTCACTCTGGATAGAAGCATCGCCTTTCTGAGCATGTTTCAGCTTCTTCCTCACCATAGGGGTCCTCACAGGGTGGGAGTACGATTCACCTTCCCTTCTCCTTCTGCTCTCTGCAGCCAGTAGCAAATTAATGTTGCAAACACAAGCCGCTGGTTTTGATTAGGCAGGGAAGATTGGAATTATAGAAAGAGAGGGGGAAAGCCTCTTGCTTCTGTGTTCAGGCAGTGAACTGCTCCCTGCAACGTAAGTTCGCTTGTTGCCTGGGGAGCCTGAAGTCCGCTTGGAGCTGCTGTTGTCTCTCAGTCCTCCCAGGAAGACAGGACACCAGTGAGGCGTGGGCGGCTCCCCGCTGGGCTCGGCACTTCCTGGACCGAGGCTGGGCCTTCCTTCGGGATGGCTGATTTCAGGAGGGCAGCAGGTGTGCTTCATTTGCCTGGTGGGTGGGCTGTGCCAGGGTCCCTCCTCGCTGGTCCCGAGCATCTTCATGTGTAAGCCTTCCCCTCTGTCTGCTCACTGCGTGGTGTCAGTGCTGACTGGGAGGGCAAGAAAGGGGCAGGTCACTCCTGTCCACTGCTGATGTGCTACTAGGTGGCTGTGTGGCTCCAGTGGATGGTCTCAGGGACTTTGGGGTGGGTGTGATCAACGGGCAGGGTGGAGTAGCAGAGCCTAAAGAAGGTGGGAGCTTAGCTGGGAAGTCCTCCTTAGGGTTGGAACACATGAAGCTGGCTTACCAACAGGTGAACCACAAGGACAGCTTAGCTCCAGTCTGCCCTTCTCATCTTAGAACAGAGCCTCCTCTCTCCTTCCCACGCCCTGGGGGTCCTGGGGGCCCCAGTTATCTCTTCCTCCCCAGCTTGCAGCACTGAGGCTCCAGGGGGCAGGAACTGCTCTGCTTTTGGAGTCTGCCTTTCCATCTTATCATCCATCTTATCATGAGGCCTGGTGGCCATGGGGAATGGCTAAGTTTAGCAAGTGGGAGCTTTGGAGGAGAGGCTTGGCCAGGGAGGGGAGGTGGGTAGGGGTAAGAGCCCAGTGGGAGTGAGTGGGTTTAACCTGGTGATGCGGAATGGTAGAGAAAGGAAGCTACACCAGAGGCCATGAGTTCTGCCACATGACCAAGAGGATAGCAGATGTCCAAACTCCCAGATCCCTTGACCAGCCATACCCTGGGGTGCCTGGAGGTTTGAACAGGGTATACACCAGGCTTCTGTTGAAATGAGCTTTGGCCTCGGAGTCTAAAGTACAGCTCCTCACAGGTCCCTTGGCCCGGAAGTCCCCTGCTTTCTTTCCCCTCCCACACCCCTCCCCCAAGGCCCTTCTACACCCAGTCTTCCAGGAGCCCAGGTGATTCTTTGCCAAGTCCATTCTCACTACCCCATGTCTGTCCCAACTTCCAGGCTCTTGTCCTTTACCCAGAAAACAACACAATTTCCTAACTCATCTTGCACCTCATGAGCAATCCACATCTTTCCTGCACTTCTCACATTTAGGACTCTTCACTGGCTCCCTGTCATTTTCAGAATCATACTCGAACCCCTTAAAAGTCTGACCTCTGACATCTCACCTTTGGCTTATCCATCTCACCCATCACCCTTCCTCCTGTTCTGGTCACACTGGGCAATCCCAGTTCTGTTTCTGTGTTTCCACCTCACTCCCCATGGCTGGCTGTCTGCCTGAGCTGTCTGTCATTCCTCTGTCACTGTGCATCCAAATCCTGCTATCTCAGAAGGTCCATGTTCAATAACTCCTCCTCCAGGCAGCCTTTCTTGCTTCTCTCAGCACTGTGAGATGGGTCCTCCCTCTGAATCTCCCTGTAGCTGCATCTTCCATCAATTCCCCATGTGGTTTCACAGTCTCCGTGTTTCATGTCTTTACTCAAATGGGAGCTTCTTGAGGACAGGTCATATATGACATCTGATTTTGACATGCCTCATGATATATAGTAGGGCTGTGTACACTACTGTGCTTAGTTATCGCTTTTGTGTATTCGCGTGAGGAAGGGAGGGAGGGAAGGAGGGAAGGAGAGAGGGAGGCAGGGAGGGAGGCAGGGAGGGAAAGAGAGAGGGAGGGAAGGAGAGAGGGAGGGAGGGAGAGAGGGAGGGAGGGAGGGAGGGCTGAGTGAGTGAGTGATGGAGCATCTTGTTCATATTGTGGCACATTGAGAGTGTGGGACAGAAATGGGCCAACTCAGGAAACGTTACTCCAGACTGTCTGTCATCTCAGGGAGGTGGAACTGTTCTGCTTTTGGAGACTGCATTTCCATGTTATCATCCAGGCACTGCGGCCTGGTGGTGTTGGGATCATGGGATTGGGGAGGCCTTGAGTGGAACTCCTCTGGCCAGGCTGGTCCCCAGAGCCAAAAGTCTTGGTATGAGTGGGTTCCAGCCTCATGAGTATGAGCATCTCGAGAACAACAGGCTAGAGAGTGTTCTGCCTCACCGGAAACGGAAGAAAAAGAACTGTGTGTGTCCGATGCCCCCTAATCAAGCCTCTTTTTTGCTGAGCGGCCTGCACACATCGTCTTTGTAAAGAGGACTCTGGTGTGGGCCCCAGAGAGCCAAGCACCACCTGCCAGGAACCACCACAGGCATCATTTCTGCGCACGGTGCCCTTGACCAGAGGCGAGAGGCACGGGGATGGGGGTGCTCTGGTTACTGCTCAGTCAGGCCTGAGAAGTGTCTAATGGGAGGAGGTTTCTCAGCAGAAATATCTGTGTTTCAGCGAAAGTCTCTACTTTGAACTTCAGACTGCGGCTTTCTCTTACATTCTTTACCGTTTCTGACCACGCATCCACCTTTTATTTAACTTTCTTTGAGTCATTTCTTCATTTGGGGCTGAGGTTGGGGGACTCATTTCATCTAGAGTCACCACCCCCAGATTCAAAGTTCAAGGTGGGGAGGTCACGGGGCTGCGGACCATCCACCTCCGCTGCTGGTGCGGGATGAGGGGCCTGGTGTTGGGTTGGGGTGCCCACATGCTCTAGATGGATTTCCCAAAGGAATTTGTCAAAAGCAGCTCCCCAGCTTGCACACTGAGGAGTCCCAAGCCCAGTGGACCCCAGCAGCCCGACCCAGCCCCACCGGAGCAGGGCCTCTTTCTGTCTCTGGGTCCCTCCCCTGAGACACCACCAGCCGATGCTTCCTATGGTCACCCATCTCTGTATGTGCTGTTTTTGCCTTGTAGTAACTCAGATTGGTGTGTCCCAAGGGCATAATATGTGTCCAGACCCTGGCATACCTGAAAGGGGCAAAAGACTAGGCTCAGATTTCAGGTAAGATCTGTTTTGTAACTTTGTGATTACAAGGAGGGTGGGATGGGCTACATGGGGGAAGGAAGGGGCTTCCAGGAGGTGGAGGGCAGAGGAATAGACACTTTCTGGAAAAGTCCAGTTCTGGGAATAGCGCCCTTGCCTGAAGGGGCAGGGGAGAGCTATAGACTGTAGTGTCACCAGCAAACAGATTCCTAGTGTACAGAGGACCGCTGTCATCAGGAATGTCGTGCCAACAAGCAGCTTGTGCCTCTGATAACCTGGGAGACCCTAGGGCCCCAAGATGGTACATTTCACAAAGTTTCTATCAGGCTTCTTCTCCTAATTCTCAGTTTTGATTAACGTTTGTGTGTCATCCACCCACTCTTAGCTGTCCTAATTGATAGTTAGAGAATTACTGTTTTGCTCACAAAGTCACCTTTTGACTTAATCCTAAAACCACTCAGTGGTCAAAAAATGGAGATTTTAAGTGATAAAATTGTAGCGATCAAGGGCCAGAATAGAAGTAAGGTTGAGGTGATACTTTGTGGAAGCAGGAGGCCTCCAGGGTGGGCCCAGGATCGAGCTCACAGACGCACCTTGTCTCCCAGGTTAGGATCCAGCATCCAGTTCACCTGCAACGAGGGCTATGACCTGCAAGGATCCAAGCGGATCACCTGCATGAAAGTGAGCGACATGTTTGCGGCCTGGAGCGACCACAGGCCGGTCTGCCGAGGTGAGGGTGCCCTGGGAAAGGGAGGCTGGCCAGAGCGCCGGGCTGGGTGGAGGATGGAGCCCAGCTTTTAGCGCCTGAAGCTGGGGCTCCCATCCAGGCTGGCTCAACCCACTCTCACAGCTCCCCTGGCCTCGGATCCTGCATTCATTTACTGACCCACCTATATTCATTTAACACCTTTGTTGTGTCAGGTCTACACTAGGATGAGGAGATCCAGGAGTGGGGAAGAGAACCATGGCCCTGCATGGACCTTTCAATCTATAGGGGGAGCACATATGCAACAGGTTGTTAGCTCATTGCACAGATGTTATACCTACAACTAGATAGGAAGGGGAGTCACCTTCATAATGTCACCTTTAATCCCTCCATTATAACACATGTACATCCTGACCCCTAAATCTCAATGTATGTTTCCACATACTCAGCAGTAAACAGGCTTGCCCTTCTGAAGGTGCTCTTGGCTAAGCAGAGCATATGGACCTGTCTCAAAGGCTCCTCTGTTCTAGCCCCACCCCGGGGCACCTTGTTCTCGGGGCCCTGCCACTCATGTCCCCAGATGTCACATGTACCGAGGTTGGGCTGGCCAAGCCCTCATCCCCCAAACAACCTTAAAATTGCAGACTTGAGTGTGTGCCATTGTGAGGACAGGATAGCAGCTGCTTCTGTTAGCGGAAACCCTGGCCTCATTCCCCAGAGCACCTACCGTCTGTGCATCTCTCCTTCCACTGTTTGTGCGCATGGCCCGTACTGTCTTGGTGCAGGAATAAGCACTCGCTCTGGAGTTCGTAAACAAAGCACCCCATTAGAAGAGAAGGCCTGTTGTCCATGATAAAGTTACAGTCTGGTTCTTCCAGTGTAAGAAGGAGGTTTTTGCATCTCTGCAGGCACATGCATCACTGTGAGATCCATGCAGAGTAAGGGGTCCAGGGAAAAGAACTCTGGTCGTGACTACACTGAGAAAACCCACTCCATTTTGATGGGTTTGATAAGTCATCTGGAAGAGGGTTCTGAACATACTTTCAAATGCGCCTTAGTTTTATTCATTCTCGCTCAACTTCCAGGTGGCTCTGATCCCCAATGAATAATGTACTTTGCGTTCCCACTAATTTTAGCTATATTATTTCAAAGAGTCCACTTATCTAATATTTTTTAAACATCAAACAAAAGAAGAAGTCTTGGGTATAACTCTCAGCTTTCCCACCAGCTGGCCATGTGCTGTTTGGCAAGTCATTAATTTTCCTAGGGCTATATTGTTCTTACTGGTAAAGATAGATAATGGTACCTATCCTACTCCATCTTGTGTAAATGTGAAGGTCAAAGGGAGTTGTGGATATAGGAAGCATTATAAATTGGTGAGTGCTGGACAAGAAATCAGATATCATCATGCCAGATGATAAGCTCTCAAGGGCAAGGACTTCTATTTTGTTCACAAAACAGGACCTGGCACTTACGTGTTCAGTAACATAGCTTCTCTTCTTAAAGAAAAAAAAATACACACAAACACGCGCGCACATGCGCACACGCGAATTTTGTACACAGGAGGCGGGGGATGTCCCTCAGCCCAGCCTGCACCCTCTCCAATCTGGGACCCCCCCAAGGGATGTCCAACTGCTCATTTAGGCCCGATCCTACTGGGATCGGGCCTAAATGAGCAGTTGGACATCCTTCTTACAATTCAGGATTGCTGGCTTCAAACTGCTCACCTGCCTGCCTCCCTGATTGCCCCTAACCTGTTTCTGCCTACCAGCCTGATCACCCCCTAACCACTACCCTGCCAGCCTGTTTGTCCCCAACTTCCCTCCTCTGCTGGCCTGTTCACCCCTAACTGCCCTCCCCTGCAGACTTGATCACCGCCAACAGGCCTGCTCCCTCCCAACTGCCCTCCCCTGCTGGCCTGATTGCCCACAACTGCCCTCCCTTGCAGGCCTGGGACCTCCCAACAGCCCTCCCCAGCTGGCCATCTTGTGGTGGCCATTTTGTGTCCACATGGGGGCAGGATCTTTGACCACATGGGGGCAGCCCTCTTGTGTGTTGGAGTGATGGTCAATCTGCGTTTTACTCTTTTATTAGATATGATAGAGGCCTGGTACATAGGTGGAGGCCAGCTGGTTTGTCCTGAAGAGTGTCCCGGATCAGGGTGGGGGTTCCCGTAGGGTGTAGGGCAGCCTGGGCGAGGGGCCTGTGGTGGTTTGCAGGCCAGCCATGCCCTCCAGCAACCCAAGCAGAGGCCCTGGGATCTGGGATTCATTTATGTTCTACAATTGAAACTTTGTAGCCTGGAATGGAGCCAAGCCTTTTTTTGCTTGCTCTGTGGCGACAGCCATTTATTTCTGTTTGGGTTTATTTAAATTCTACTAGAGGCCCAGTGCACAAAATTTGTGCACAGGGGGAAAGGGTCCCCTCAGCCCAGCCTGCACTTTCTCCAATCCAGAACCCATCAAGGGATGTCCAACTGCCAGTTTTGGCCCCATCCCAGGGATCAGGCTGAAACCAACAGTTGAACATCCCTCTCACAATTTGGAACCACTGGCTCCTAACTGCTCAGCTGCCTGCCTGCCTGATTGCCTCTAACTGCCCCCCCCCCATGCCATCCTGGTGTCCCTCACAGGCCCCTCTGCTTCCTAGTTGCCTCTAACTGCCTCTGCTGGCCTGGTCACCCCTCACTGCCCCCTACCTGCTAGCCTGGTTGCCACCAACTGACCCCCTTCTGGCCTGGTCACTGCCCCATTGTTTTCTAAATTTCCCCCCACTGCTCCCCCACCCCTGCCGGTCTGGTCACCCCACGTAGCCTGCTATTCCATTGTTACTGTGAGGATGTTGTGACCAATTTGCATATTACTCTCTTATTAATATAGATAACTGAAACTCTGTAGCCTAGAGTGGAGGCCTAGATGCTAGGGCTGCAGAAACTTGGTTTTCTTCATCACCCAGGCAACCCTAGCCTCTGCTCTCTCCAGCTCCGTGGCTGCCACCATTTCTGTTGGGATTATGTATCTTCTATAATTGAAACTTTGTAGCATTGAGTAGAGGCCTAGGCCGGCAACGGCAGGTGGAAAGCTTGGCTTCCTCCATTGCCAGGGAAACCCAAGCCTCCCTCCTGTTCTCAGTGGCCAGAGCCATATTGGTTGGGTTTATGTGCTCCTGATTGGCTGGTGGGCGTGGCTTGATCGGAGGTATGGTCAATTTGTATACTCTTTTATTAGATAGGAGATATATATGTATATATATATACACACACACACACACACATACATACATACACACACACACACACACACACACACACACACACACATCTTACCTAATAATAGACAAACATGTAAGTTGACCATACCTCTGCTATGCCACCAGCCAATCAGGAATGATATGCAAATTAACCCAACAAAGATGGTGGTTAATTTGCATACACAGGCACCAAGTGAAGGAAGCAAGATGCTTGCATCGTCACCATAGCAATGATGCAGGCATTCTGAGCAGCGTGGGAAGGCAGAGCTAGAGTAGAAAGAGGTGGTCCCCAGAGTGGAAAGATGTGGCTCCAGGGCCTGAGCAGAAAAGGGCTGAGCCAGAGTGGAAAGGCAGTGCAGGCAGCCTAGGAAAGGAAAGCCCATTCTAGTACTAATCTTCATGCATCGGGCTTCTAATATATATGCCTTCAGAGATCATAATAATCTGGCCACTCAGTATATATTATAGAAAATTACTTTGTGACATTTCAGCAAGGACTAGATGAGGCAGTGGACCGGAAGCTTTTGTGTAGAAACATCCCAGTGTGGCTCTGAGGCTTTTGTGCACACAGGTTTGGTTTAAACTGCTAATAAACACTGTTGAGATTTAGTTTCCCCATGCCTGGGGCACACCACAGCCTCTAGTGGCCACGGCCAGGGGGTCTTTTAAAAGCCTGTCCCTCACTGTCTTGCCAGATCACATTGCAGTGGCACAGTTTGGAGGGACACAGACTTTGATCTGGATCACAACTCTGCCCCCATTAGCTTGCTGGCCCTGGGCAGGTTCCTTCATCTTTGTTTCAGCCACAGGGCCCTCATTGTGAACTGGGAAATCAGAACTTCCCCTGGTTTGTGATGGCAAAAAAGTAAATAAGCCATGCTATAGAGACTGGCCACACCTACGCCACTGGAGAGGGGTTCTCAGGGTAGGTTCACCTTCCTGCCCCTCCCTCCTCCTGCTTCTTTACCCTAGATCATCACAAGGGAGAGAGATTGAAGGCAAGGCTCCTTGGTTTGAGCTTGGACCAGCTGTCCCAGGCAGCACTGAAGGCTAAGGGCTGAGATAGATATTAGATTCAAGAGTCCTTTTTTGGGCAGTTTTGAAAGTTTTTTTCTTTTTAAACCTCTAAGTAAACCTCACTTTAAGAATAAAAAGGGGACAAAACTCTGAATTCTAGGATAGCTGCACTAATAGCAGGTCACCCAGGGATCACATTCTGAAAAGGTTCTGTCACCACACATATAGCAGCATCGTTTCTCCTCTAATGCATTTCAATTGTGATGTGATTTTAAATATTCCTTGTCCACACAGTTAATTATACTAAAGCACAAGGCCTGGCAAATAATAGGCTCTCTACAAATGTTTCAAGACGACCTGGATGAATCGGTGATTGAAATGAATGAATGCTGTGGCACTGTGCCCTCACTTTGGAATCTATCATTAGGCATTCACAGGCCTTTTTTTTGTTTCCCTCCCACCCAAGGAAATAAGCATCTACTTTGACCCCTAGAAAATTGTGATCTTCCAAAGGAGATTGAGGGCACCTGAAGCACTGTTATACAAACTCCATTCAGCCCCAGATAGAGGCAGAACAGTATCTATAATAATAAAAGGATAATATGCTAATTAGACTGGATGTCTTCCAGAAGTCATTCCAGACATCCTTCCTGATAAAGCCAGGCTGGAGGGAAGCAGCCCTGTCCCGAGTGTCATATGGAAGCCAGTGCCAGCAGCTGGGGGAAGGAAGGCCTACCCTTGCATGAATTTTCATACATCGGGGCTCTGATTACTATAGTATAATAAAGGGCTTACTGCACTTATTTTATACTAGGGGCCAGATGCACGAAATTTGTGCACTGGGTGTGGGTAGTACCTCAACCCAACCTGCCCCCTCTCACATACTGGGAGCCCTCAGGGGATCTCCAACTGATGGCTCATCCCCAGCCTGCCCAAGGCCTAAAGCCTCTGACAAGGCTTTAGGCCTTGGGCACCCAGCCATCGCCCTCCTCAGCTCAACCCCAGCTGCCTGCAACCACCTGGCCCTGGGGGCTGGGCGCTCACCGCCACTTCCTCTCACAGTGCCCGGGGGCCAGGCACTCCCTGCCACTGCTACCACAGCTGCTGCTGCCACTGCCATTTCATCTCCACCCCCAGGCCCAGTGCTCACGCCACTTGGCTCTGCTCCCACTCCTGATTGGCTGGTAGCATAGCCAATCAGGAGCAAAGGTACAGTCAAATTTGCATGTTTCTCTTTTATTATATAGAATATGGGGCTTAATATTTTAAAATGAGATTTCACAGAAAATAAAACAGATGCAGGTGGGAGGTCTCGCACTGCAGTCAGGACAGGAGATTGGGAGTTGCTCACAGCCCACCAATCTCAGAAGCCCCTATACTACCTCCAAGGAACCCCTGAGGCTCCAGGGAACACTGTTTATAAACCACTGATAGAATAAAGAGGACCACATTGACAATCACGAGACCTGGTTTCTTGTGACCACAAATTGGGGTTGACAGAGAATAGGACTTGGTACCAGCCCCAGATGAGATGCTTACAGTTACTAAGATAATCTACAAGAAATGATAAATTTTTTTTCCTTTGTGGAGAAATCCACTATTTGCTGTATACATACATATATGTTTTTGTACACATATTACATACATGCACATTTATATATCTGTTTAAAATACAGAGGGGCAGCTAGAACACCAGACTCAGGACTCAGAGGCTTAAGTTCAAGTTCCAGCCTTGATGTTAATGCGCATGTAGTCCAGGGCAAGTCACTGAACTGCTCTGAATCTCCTCCCTCATTCTCACACAATGGGAGTGAAACATGGAAAATATGGCACCAACCAGCTAAACTAAAGGCCATGAAAAGTGCAGGTGACTATCTTCTTTCCTGGTGGCCTTTGCTGGATCAGCTTCCTGGACCTACTGCTAAAACACTATCCAAGTTTTCATCCTCCTCACCTCCCTTCCCCCACTCCTACCTCGAGCCTACACCTACCTCCTCTCCCTCCATTGTTCCCTGAGTCCCATATGCACTAACAATAAAGCTCCTATTTATTGAGCTATTTATACTTGCATGAAGCACTATAGTAGGTATTCCTCATAATTTCTTTATGAAGAATGTGGCAATGTCCATATTTTATGTTTAGCTCAGGCGTGGTGTGGTCAATCTACTCACCTAAGGGCACAAAGCTAATTGGTGGAACTGGAATTCAAACCCTGACTCCAAAGGCTCCATCCTACACTTCCTGAAAATTGCACCTGCACATCCTTCAGAGTCAGTTTGTTGGATGGAACCACATAGAACATCTCTCTCCCCACACTTTTTGGTAACTTAAGTTTTGGTTTAAAATTGTAAACTCACAGAAGTTTTGCAGGATATGTGCAAAGAACTTCTTTGTACTCTTTACCCAGATCCAAACAGCTGCTTTTAACGAGTTAATGGCCTATGAGGGAGCTAAGGGTCAGAGAAGTAGAGAAGCCGAGAGGCGTCATAGAAGCCAGTGAATGCAAGTTTCACCAAGAGAGAAGGGTCACTACGGTTAGATCCTCCAGAGAGTTACGTGTCTCAACTGAGTGGCAAATGGTTGAAGTTTTTCTTGTTAGAAATTGTCAAGGAAACTGAGCAAAGAAAAGGAAAAGGACTGATTTGAGCAGAAGCTTCAATTACAATGGCAAACCATGAATCTGTGGTGGTACCACGGTGCTCCAAGCAGCTCCCTGGCACCCATGATTAGGAATAGAGAAGGTGGATGGTAGAATTAGTCAAAGGCATATATGAGTGTTGAAGGAGCCAGTTGTGAGGGTCTTGAGGTCCAGACTAGTGAAAAAGAAGGGTCAGCAGGGGATTGAAAGATGAGGGGAAATGAGGGAACCAAAAGGCTGAAGGGGCCTATGCTTTAGGATAGCAAATATCTCAAGATCAAGTCGCTCTGCTGGTTGCATAGGCGGCAGGGGAGCGACTGGGATGATGGAGTTAGATCTCACAGATGGACTTTCTTGGGCCCAGAGCAGCGAATCCTGGGTATGGCCAAGGACATGGATGATTTTGGGCAGGGAGACTGGCCTCTAAAAAGTAAAGGAACTGAAGGGAAGACGAGCACATAAGCACACAGGATTGCAGAATGTAGCAGTAAGAGAGTATGTGCCTGCCAGGTGTTGTCTGTTTCATCCATAAAGACTAAAGGCCATCAACTGAGAGTAAGGGAAACAAGAGGAATGGTGAGAGGTCCGAGGGACAGGTAGAAGGAATGAAAGGGTCTTTGTACAGAGTAAGAGAATAAGCTCAATAGAGCTAAATGGCAGAGTTGCTGGGAAATATCTAGGATTTTTTAAGGTGAATAATCAGGAATTTATAGTGATGTCAATCTTTCTCCTCATGTGATTTTTCTCTGAAAAGCTCAATCTTATGGGGGCAGATCTAGAGAACATAGGTGGAGAGGTTCATCCATAATTGATGACTTTCAAGCAACTGATGAAAGGTAAAAGGAGCAAGAGACTTGAATGGATTTGTAAGAAAATAATCATAATAGTGGACCATGGGCTCTAGGTTTGATAAGGACAGAAGAGAGGACAGGGAGCTGATAAGTGAAGAAAAAATGTTGGTATTAGTGGAATGAGGTCTAGACAAAAGTCATAAAGGCATTCTTCCATGGGTTCAGCAGCTGTTTATGGAGTGATGACCTCAAGCAGGTGAGAGAAAGCTCTCCATTACAGAGGACTGCAGAGGAAGCAGTGGACTGGGGAGGGGGAGACGGGCTTCTATCAAGGCAAAACCTGGAGCAGGAGGTACAGATGTTGCAGATGCCAGCCAGGTTTGTTTGCCTTAGACTTGGTGGTGGGAATGTGAAGAGGAAAAGGCGGGTCAGTAGTAGGAGAAGCAAGGGAGGGCAGCATGGAACAGTATGGGAATCAAATTTGGGGAGAAGATAGAATACCGAAGGCATTTGCATCTGAAGCAGTTTCCTTTTTGGTGCCAAGTTGCTGCATTGCCAGAGCTGGCTGTGGGTTCCAATTGTGTCCCCTAGTTTCCCCTGGAATACCACCCAGTTATATGGTAGTGATGTCCAGAGGAAGAGAGAGAATGGCTACAGAGCCCAGACATGGAACGCTCTGGAGAAAGCTGAAAGCTATCCAGCAGAAAATGTGTTGGGAAAAGGCAAAAAGAGAAACATCAACATGTGTGTATTCATTAATTCAGACCTTGTCTGAGCATCTACCATTTTGTCAGCCTGTGTGGGTTGCAGCCATGAGCTAGCCATCTGTTGGTGGGATCCCAGGAACTGGCTGTTCAGGGGGAAGTCTGTCTGTCCACAGACCCCCTGACCTCACCCAGACTGCAGAGGGGGGAAAAGTAGCTGATGCTCCATTCTGAACCTGTTTTAAGGTGCCCCATGCTAAATATCTGCAGATTGTAATATTTTAATTAATTCCCTCTAAGCTCTTAAAGTGGTAAATGCCTGTTTGACCTGTTCTCTCTAATTACCTTCAGCATATTTCAACAGACTGCAAATACCATCTAATTTTTGGAAACAAGTGCAGGATAAATTGAGTTCTGATGCTGAGGGCTTTTAAGGCAGCGAAACCTGGCTTTCTAGAGGAGGTGTAAGATGATGCTGGTGGAGGTTGTGAGGGTCCCAGGGCTAGGGCTCTGGATCCACAGGTCCTCTTCACAGAGGTAGGCTGGGGTCAAGGCCTTGGTTTTGTTTATCTTATTGTAATTTGTTTAGTAATGTCAGTCACAAGTGGGGTCATGGGGGAAAGTCCTATGTAAAGCAACTTTAGGAAAGGTAGAAAAAGCTCTTGGACCTTGAGAGAAATCTTGGACATCGTGAAATGGAATGAACAGGCACCAGAAGTCCCACAATCTCGGCTCCCCTTTGCTGAATATTGATGATGCCCCAGGTCCTGGGTAAACCTTCACATCCATTATCTCAGGTACCTGCATCCTATCATGCCTCCTCAGGAGATGTCACTAGCCCCATCTTACAGGTGAAGAATAGAATCAGATAGGTTTTCTAACTTCTTTAAAGCAAGTAGATTTAAAACCCAATAGGAGCAGCACCTGGCATCCCAGGATAAAAACAGAGAAGGTGGCTGATAGAATTAACCAAAGGCAGATATGAAAGTGTTGAGGGTGCCACTGGTGAGAGTCCTGAGGTCCAAACAGAAATTTATGAGAGAACAAAGGGCATGTCACAAAAAAGAGAACTTTCCTCACCATGGCAGCTGCCTTCAGGCCCAGTTGTATCAAGCATGACCTGTGAATTGAAGTTCTCTCTAATTACCTTCAGCACAGACTTACAGAAGCAGCTGGACGCCCACAAGGGGAATGAAGGAGAGGGTTCTCCTAGGCCCTTGTTTAAACTAGACTCAACTGACATTGAGCTCAGGATGAGGGAGAAGATCCTTTGGGTGTCAGGCTGAGGGCATGCCACCCGCAACTTCCCCATTGACAGCAATGAACTAGAAGAGGAGCAATTCTGACCCAACTGCCTCTTGCAGATAACTCTCTGACAGCTCCACCTGAGGCTGTTTCCATACCTGTTTCCTCCGAGAGCTGCTGGCCCTGCAGAGAGGGCTGCGTCTTAGATGTATTTCCTGCCCACACTCTGCCTGTCACCTGATAGGCACTCAATGAATGTTGGAATGAGTGAGTGCATGAATGAGCGTCTGAAATGAGAATGGATGAGTTATGTTTGGAAGCTGTGGGAGCTGCTTCCCAGATCCTCCAGGAAGGGTTCCTGAGAGAGGTTGAACCTGGCCCCATCCACACACAGAGAGGAGCTCCAGTATATGTTGCCCCATCAGAGGAAACCAGGCCTGACACCACTTTCATTTCATATACTTAGGCTTGCTGCGTTTGCTCACTATTTCTTTACCTTTCGGCACTTTGCCTACAATTAGGATAAATTGCCATGTGGGCAGCAATGAAACAGGCTCATAGAACTCTTTATTAAAATAGCTGAGCACTAACATTGAAGAATGAAGTGGCTAGAACTAAAGAACACATTTTTAAAGAAGGCAAACACCTAGATACAATGTAATACCTTAACTGTTATCAATCACTACTTAATCTAATTAGTTCAGAAGCTATTTTAAGGGGCTTAATTAAATTAAGCTGTGATTGATAACACTTTATATCTACTTGAGTAGAGCACTTCTTCTAATTCACCTTGAGTCTTTATGCTTCCCGTCAAAAGCCTGTTTTAGGCATGTGCGGGGTGTGTGGAGGAAATGGGGAGGCCTTGATTGCCACTGAGGACACTCAGGTTGCCTGGTCCAGGCTGAGCTGGGGGCCTTGGCAGAGTCCTTGGACACAGACATTCTGAGACCTAGTGAGGAGGCCTTGACAAGGACATCCTGAGATTCTAGTTCAGGAGGCCTGAGAGCAAATGGGGAAGCATAGACAGGTCAGCAGGCCTACAGATGTCTGGGGCCCACCTAGATTTAGGTTACATGAGGAGTGCCAGGCCACACCTTCTTGGTAGAATTGAGCTGCTGATCATAGCGGAGTTGGGGTTAGGGGCTGGCTTCGCTTGACCTGTTGCACATAGGACAGCAGGTTAGGCAGGGCATGTGGGGACTCCCCCTACCCCAGAGCTCCAGGAACTGTGACTTCCCTCTGAACCCACTGATAACTACGAGGGAAGAAAACAGAAATCAGAAGGTTACACCTGGGTTGAAATTGTACAGACTTCAGTCTCTTCTGGGCGGGGGGGTAAGAGGTGGGGATGGGAACTGGACCTAGTCTAAACGAAACTTGCATCTTCTCTCTGCAGCCCGCATGTGTGATGCCCACCTTCGAGGTCCCTCGGGCATCATCACTTCCCCCAATTTCCCCATTCAATATGACAACAACGCACACTGTGTGTGGATCATCACAGCACTCAACCCTGCCAAGGTAAGGCTCCTGGGGAGTGTGGGCAGTGACCTGTGGCCAGGGCTCGGTTGGAGACAATTGGTCTACAAGGGTTTCAAACTCAGAACTTGATTGTTGTGGGTTCTTTGTAGGCAAATCTTTAAAATTGTTTTTATTAAATATCAAGTAGAGAAAAAGCAAAATATATGTAAGATATAAAGAACATCAATGCGATAGACACCTGCATAGCCAAATTTCAGTTACCTTAGTGATGAATATCCCTCATCAGCCTCATCCCATTCCCTATCCCTCAGGTGCACCCTACCTTGATTGTATGATTATCATTCCTATTCTTTGTTTACAGTTTACGCATAAATATGTGTAAAAATTACATTTGTCTAGTAAGCCAGCATTTAAACTTCATACAAAGGTAGTCATGTTGTATATAGTCTTAATCAACTTCACTCAAAATTCTGTCCCTAAGATTTATCTACATTATGTGTAATTTTGCATGCTATACACATCTTTTCACACATTTAGTTCTCTTTTTGGTGGCATGCCCTTTGTTCTCTCATAAATCTTACAATATTTTGCCAAGATCCACAGAATAAACTGCCGAAATCTTTCATCATACCAAACTATAGATCAGTTGGAAAAGAATGGTTATATTTGTAATTCTGAGTCTTCTGGTCCATGAGTATGGGATTTCTCTCTATTGATTTAGGACTTCTTTAATGGCTTTCAAAAAACTTTTGGAATTTTTCCATTACAGATCTTACACCATTTCTTAACATATTTACTCCTAGAAGTGTTATATTTGTTGTTGTTATAAATCATATCTTTTAACTTTTTTATTTTCTACCTACTTCTTGCTGATGTTTAAAATGCAATTAATTTTTATTCTTCAATCGTATATAGCAACTCTCTTGTAATAATTTATCTGTGAATTATTTGAGATTATATAAGAAAATCATCATCTTCAAAAAAAATGATGGTTTTATTTCTTATTTTCCAGTCTATACCTTCTCTTCATTTCTTTTCTTGCCCCAATGTTCTGACTTAAACCTCAAATATAATGTCAAATAACTGTGATGATGGTGGGCGCTCTTGTCATTGTTTGATGTTAAGTAGAATATTTACTTCTTCATCATTATAATATTTGCTGAAGCTTTTTTGTCTTTTTCCTAATCTTAGTTTACTAAGAACTTTTACTGTGAATGGATGTTGACTTTTATTTAGTACCCTTATATACTTATTAATATGATTTGCTCCTTTGTTTTCTTAGTATGGTGAATTACATCAGTGATTTTTCTGATGTTAAACCAACCTCCCATTTCTGGTATAACTCAACTTGGTTATTTAGCATTATCGTTTTTATACATGCCTATGATTGATTTGCTAATATTTTATTTAGTAATTTGCTTCTATTTTGTTAGTGAGATTGGCCCCCTTTTTTTTTCCATTACCCTTGCCAGGTGATTTTGTCAAATATTGCTAATCTCATAAAATGATGTAAAGTGTTTCTCCTCTTCTATTATATGGAACTAAAAGTGGAAGATTAGAATAGCTTTGAAAGTTTCATGGACATTTCAGGAAAAATTATCTGGGTCTGATGTTCCTTTTTTGAAAGATTTGAAACTACAGGTTTATCATTTTATGACAAAAGGATTACTTATATTATCTGTTTTTTCTTAAAGCCATTTTATTAAGTTTTCAAATTTATTGGGTATAAAGTTGTATATACTATCTTTTATTATATATTTGTATTCCCCTTTTCATTTCTATTTTGTATCTTTTTTAAACAATATTACCAGAGGTTTTACATTTTGCTATTTTTGAAAGAACCAATTTTTATTTCCTTAATACTTCTTTTGATATATTTATTTTTATTTCATCATTTTCTGCTCATCTTTATTTTCTTTTTTCTATTATATTTGGATTTATCCTGTTATTCTTTTCTGGCATCTTAATTTCAATGCTTAATTTATTATTTTTCAATCTTATGTAAGTATTTGATGCTATAAATTTCCTTTTAAGAACTATTTTGGCTACATTCCCACAGATTTTTATGCATAGTATATCTATTATAGTTTAGTTATGAACATTTTCCAATTTCCATTTCTCTTTCATCTTTCAACCACAGCTTATTTAGAAGTACTTCCTAGTTTTCAAACAAAGGATTTTTCTAGCTGTCTTTCTTTTACTGGTTCTAAAGCTTGTGGTCAGAGAAAATAGTATTTGAATCATTTGAAATTTGTTGAGACTTGCCTTTTGGACCAGAAATAGTCATTTTTTCACACCTATTCTGTGTGTACTTGGAAAAATGGTGTGTATTTTGTAGTTTTTGTGTTTTATTACACCAAACTTGTTGATTATACTTACATTCTTTATATTTTCATTGATTTTATCTTCTTGATCAGAGTGCTGCAGAGAAAAATGGTGTGTATTTTGTAGTTTTTGTGTTTTATTACACCAAACTTGTTGATTATGCTTGTATTCTTTATATCTTCATTGATTTTATCTTCTTGATCAGAGAGCTGCAGAGGAAGGCATATTAAAACCTACCTCTATGATGGTAGCTTTTGTCTGTTATTCCTAAAGTTCTCTTAATTTTTGCTTTTATATATCCGGACTATGTTCTGAGATCATGCAAACTAAGAATTATATATCTTTCTCATGACTTGAAATTTTTTAAAAACAATTATTTAATGACTCTCTTTATCTGTAGTAATGCTTTAAAGATTTTTCCCAACTATAACATCAGCTTTCTTTTGTCTAATAAATATTCTCTTCTTGCTTTCAACCTTGCTAAGACTTCTGTCCAAGCACATTCTGTCCCAGTGTGCCTTCCCTTCTCCTCCAGGCAAATTCCTTATTCCCCTTTGAGACACAATTAAAATACCCCCTCTTCTGAGAACCCTTCCTAACTCCTTGAGGTCTTGCTCCTTCCTCTGTTCTACATTTCCCTTTTTGTGTATATATCACATTGTACTGAGTTTAGAATCTCTTTCTCCTGTAGCTCAGAAATGCCCTGAAAGCAGATTGGAATCTTGTACAGTATTTCTTCTGCAGTTACCACAGTGCTCAGTGCAGAGGAGGGGCAGCACAGGGGTATTAGAATACGTTAATAAGGATGGAGGAGACCTGTGTCCATGTCTAGTAGCTCCTCAGGTATTGCCCTGCCCATGTTTGGCCCCAGGGCCACCTCCTGTTATGACCTTTCAGTTCAGCCTCATGGAAGACATGGGTGATGACATTTCTATGGTCAGGACTGAAACCCAGTCCCATGTCTCTGCCCCCTACCTACACACATCTGCCTTTCTTTGGCAGCTTCTCAGTGTGAACTCAAGACTTATGATTTCATTTGCATATGAACTTCAGTGGATTTGATCAGGAAAGTTAATGCAGCTTTGCTAAAAAAAAAAAAAAAAAGGAGAAGGAGAAAGAAGAAGAAAAGAAGGAGGAGAAGGAGGGGGTAGGAGGGAGGCTGGAAAGGAAAAGAGAGATAGAAAAGGGAGGGGACATGGAAGGGAGAAGGAAGGAGCATGGGAAGAAGAGGAAAAGGGAAGCTTATTCCATGAACTTCAAAACCAAAGATAATAGTGTTTTGATTATTCACTCCTTAAGGATTATCACTATCACTCTTCCCTTTGTAAACCTGAAGAATTAAGAATTAACTCTCTAGGCAAGTGATCACTTGATGGCCCATTTGCTCACCTGTTTACTCCTTCAGCATTTACTCATGACCTCTCTGTGATGGGCTGTACAAGCTGCTGTCAGAGAAGCCAAGGATCCCCACAGGCCAGTTTACATGACTGGGTAGCTCTAGAGCAGTTGTTTTCAACCTTTTTAATGCCGTGACCCTTTAATACAGGTCCTCATGTTGAGGTGACCCCAACCATAAAATTATTTTCGTTGCTACTTCATAACTGTAATTTTGTTACTGTTATGAATCATAATGTAAATATCTGTGTTTTCCAATGGTCATAGGCTCCAGCCACAAGTTGAGAACCACTAGCAGGGTCGCACAAGACCATCGGAAAACACAGATATTTACATTACGATTCATAACAGTAGCAAAATTACAGTTATGAAGTAGCAACGAAAATAATTTTATGGTTGGGGGTCACCACAACATGAGGAACTGTATTAAAGGGTTGAGACATTAAAAAGGTTGAGAACCACTGCTCTAGAGGGACCTTTTAATAGCCGCCTCCAAGTCCTAAACTTGATCTCTTTCCTTTTTACAGTTGCTTCACTTCCCATCATACCTTGGCATTCCTCTTCCCCTAGAACTAACTGCACTCTTCTCTATTCTTGAAGACAAGCCCCACTCCTCGTCTAGCCAGGATTGTATGCCCCTCATGTTTGTCCATACCCACGCTTCCCTAATTTCAGTACTCATCACGCCATGTGGTCTTTTCTGTATACTTGTAAGTCTCCTCTTCTATATAGTGAGCTCTCTGGGTGGTAGCCATGTTTATCTTGCCTGCTGTTGCCTCTCCAAAGCCCACCACTTAGCAAGTGCATATTAGCTATTGAATGAATGAATGAATGAGTCCATTATTCAATGAGTGATGAGTCACAAATGGGTGAAAGGCTTACTGCTTTCAGAGCCACCAAAATTAAACGGAAGTAGTGACCAAAGTTTCAGAACCTCCTAAAGTTCTCAGTCTCTGTCCCTGGGCTTTTTTCCCCAACCTCCTCAGAAGCCTTCCTCATCCAAAATATATGAAGAGCTCATACAACTCAATCACACACACACACACACACACACACAAAAAAAAAAAAAAAAAAAAAAACCCACGAAAAATCCAAAATAGGCAGAGGATCTAAATAGATTTTTTTTTTCAGAGAAGACATAGATGGCCAACAGGCACATAAAAAGATGCTCAACATCACTAATCATCAGGGAAGTGCAAATAAAAACCACAGCAAGATATCACTTCACACCGGTTAGAATGGTTATTATCAAAAAGAAAAGAAATAACAAGTGTTGGGGACGATGTAGAGAAAGGGGAATCTTCATGCATTGTTGGTGGAAATGTAAGTTGGTGCAGCCACTATGGAAAACAGTATGGAGGTTCCTCAAGAAGATTAAAAATAGAACTGCCATATGATGGAGCAGTTCCTTCTCTAGATATTTATTTCAAAAAAATGAAAACACTGATTTGAAAAAATATATGCACCTTGGTGTTCATTACAGCATTATTCATAATAGCCAAGATATAGAAGCAACTAAGTGTCTATCAGTAGATGAATGGATAAAGAAGATGTAATTTGATGAATGGAATACTACTCAGCCCTAAAAAAGCATAAAATCTTGTCATTTGTAACAATATAAATGGACCTTAAGGGTATTATACTAAAGAAAATTATATAAAGAACAAATCAAGTGAACAAACAAAACAAAACAAATGTACTGATACAAAGATTTGTGGCCGTTAGAAGGGAAGTAGGTTGGGGTGGGCATAATGAGTGAGGGAGTCAAGGGGTACAAACTTACAGTCATAAAGTGGGTAAGTCATGGTCATATACTGTACAGCATGGTAACTATAGTCAGTAACATTATACTGGTATTGCATATTTTTTGTTTTTTCTTTGTTTTTTTAATATATGTTAATTGATTTCAGAGAGGAAGGGAGAGGGAGAGAGAGATAGAAACATCAATGATGAGAGAGAATCATTGATCGGCTGTCTCCTGCATGCCCCCCACTGGGGATTGAGCCTGCAACCTGGACATGTGCCCTGACCCGGAATCAGACGTGACCTCCTGGTTCATACGTCGATGCTCAAGCACTGAGCCATGCCAGCCAGGTTATATTGCATATTTTGTAGCTTTATATGGTGATGGAGGGAACTAGACATATTGTGATGATTACTTCACAGTACATACAAATACTGAGTCATTATATTGTACACCTGAAACTAATGTAATATATCAATTACACTCAGTTTATTTTTATACCTTCCCTAAAGGTACCAGAGGCCCATCTCCTTGAACTCCCAAGGAGTCAGGTCAGCCTTCGCACCAGTTTCCCCTCTTCCCCCCCTTACCCTCAAGCCAGTTCTTGAGCCCTACCCTGGGCCTTCAGCAAGACTGGAACAAGGATCACCATGTAGGCCAAGTATGTCAAACTGGCCACGAGTTTGACATGCTTGAGTAGGCCATGCCCAGTAAAAGGAGGTGCTCTTTCTTTCATGAGCTAATAGTCAAAGTGACAGCAGCATTAGTGAACCAAGGCTGGGTGGGCCAAGGTCAGCTTTCAGGGGCTCAGAAAGTAGGAGAAAAGGGGAAGTAGAGCTGGGCAGGGCCTCGTGGAGGGGGCTCTATCTAGCCAGGAAGGAGCAGGGGCTAGGCTTCCCAGGGTGCTGAACTTTATCCTGAGGATAAAGAGATGGCAAACTTCTTTGTAGTGACGAAAGCCTTTCTTCAGAACCCATAGCTATTGGCTTGCCATTGGCTGTGAGTTCCTGAAAATTCCACAGAAGCTTAAACAAAACAGTGTATTTTCCTCACCACCAGAGGTCCAGGGTGGAGAGTCCAGGTCTGGTTTAGTAGTTCCCTCAAGTGTGCCGAGCACCTTCTATTTTTCCCTCCGCCTTTTTTTTTTTTTTTTTTTTTTTTTGCATGTGACTCCTGTCCTCATGATATCAGGAATGCGGGAGGCTGCTCCACCTCTGTTCTCACATCGATATTACAGGAAAGCCAGGAGAAAGGCAGGAAAATGCCCTGTGGACTCCTCAGCTCCTATCTCATTGCCTAGAATCTTATCACTTAGCCAGACATCCTTATCTCTGAGGTTAGCTAGGTGCATTGCCACACTTCAGACAAAGTCAGGATTCTGTTATGAGCTTATAAAGAGAGGGAGGGGCATTTAGTGAACCACTATCTATGTCTGTCACAGACTCCCAAGACATGAACTAGCTCAAAAGGAATTGCTATGATTGGAGTTTCCTGGTGGCCTCTGAAGTACCTTTATGGAACCCCGAAGTGCCTGGGAACCCATTAATATGAGGACACTTCTCGGCCTGGCCAGGTGGCCCATCTGGTTGGAGTGTTATCTCTTATACCATAAGATTGCAGGCATAATACCCTGTCTAGTCCCATATGGGAGGTAACTGATCAATGTTTCTCTCTTGCATTGATATTTCTTTCTCTCTCCCTTCCTGAATGAATGGATGGATGGATGAGTAAATAAATAAATAAAATATATCTTCTTAATTCAGGGGGCACTACAAAAACAGGCCACAGGACAGATTTGGCCCAAGGACCATAGTTATCCAATGCCTGCTCTAAGAGAGGTCAGGACACAAAGATTTGAATGCAGAGTGAAAGACAAGCTGTATACAGTGTACCTCTGTGACCCTGCCTACTTCATGTGCTGCCACTGTCCTGCCTCAGAAAGGCGTTTGGGAGCTTTGTTGATCTGCATGTTACTTAATGAGCCATTATAGGATCCTGTGTTTAAACAAAGACCAACGAGAAGGGGGAAGACTGTAAGCACTGGTACATTGTGCACTGGTACCCGTCCCAAAGCCAAAGTCTTGTGTATGTTGCTTCTGTCTGCTTGGTGTGATTAGCGCCTGTGTTAGGTCAGATGCTGAAGAGCAGTTCATATCCATGGCTGCTCTGGCCAGTGATGTGAGTCATTTTATGGTTCTGGGTTCTGGCTGTCAAAGCAATGTTACCCCATTATAGTCCTAGTAATCATATGCTCCCTTTTTTGGAGGTGGCATGGTGAGCCAGTGCCCTCTGCCCCGGGGCTGGCTAGAAGCAGGCGCAGCCAGGATCCCTAGTCCCTTCAGAGGCCAGGCCCCTCCTCCTGCCGAAGGCGCTGCAGGCCTTGTGGCTTTTTATGTGCACCGTCTTTCTGAGCTGCTGAGATCCAGATAAAGGGCTTACGGAAGGTTTGAGAGGATAAGCCGTGTTCCCTGCTTCATGGACCAAGACCTCGCTGGGGCACTCTGAGGCAGTAGAGCAGAGCGGCAGAGTGCCTGGCCACTGGATGCCTGATGCATTCCAGGTTCTACCTCTCAGCTGTGTGATCTTAGGCAAGTTGCTTAAAGTCTCTGTGCCTGAGCTTTTCCATTTGTAAAGTAGAGGTATTTGTAGCAGCTTTTGTGACTTTCACATGAGCTCATGTGTGTAAAAAACTCAGAGCAGAGTTAAGCACATTGTAGGGTAAACTCTTATAGTGAAGAAATCTCATAAGAGAAGATGATAAAAACTGTGACTAACTATCTCAAAGAATTGTCAAGACCGGAAGTCAGCAAACTACTGCTAATGGACAAAATCCAGTTTATTGCTTGTTTTTTATAAATAAAGGTTTAGTGAAACACAGCCACACCTGTGTTCACTCTGCAACAGACCACGGTCTACACAGGGAGAAATATCTGCTATCTGGCCCTTCACGGGAACAGTTTGCCAACCTTTGTTCTAGATCGTAACTGCTGTGAGAGATCCGAGAAGCTAGTGATCAGTCCATGCCAGAGAATCAGGGAAGGTTTGAAAATGTCCTCCCATTCAACATTGTCTAAGCTGAGGGCATATGCCAGGCATGCCAGCAGGCACTGGCAGTAGAGAGACAGTGAGACGTGATCCTTCCCTTCAGGGAGTTCAGGGTGTGGTGGAGGCCCAGGTACACAGATGAGTCATAGTGCTGCAGGTGAGTACTGACACAGGTGGAGGGCAAGGGAATGGTGATGTCATCCTGTAGCAGGGACTGGAAGAGTGAGGATGGGAAGGATATTCCAGCCTGAGCAGCTGACCCCAGGATGATGCTGACCCCAAGATAATGACAGTAGCCATCAGAGAATATGAGAGGCAGGTTTGCTTGCTCAGCGGGAAAACCAGAAGGGCCCAGCGTGCCATTACTATTGACAGTTACAGTCCATCCCCTTTCTGAGGACCCTGCTGCTGCAGTACTGCCATAGCCCTGAGATCCGTCTCTGGTTTCCCAAGGTCCCTCAGTGTTGTTGCTCCTAAAGCAACAATTTCACCTCACACCTTTGCTTACAACTCTTTCATAGCCCTCCCTTGTCTTTAGGGCAAAGCCCAACCCCTTAGCATGACAGACAGCCCTTCTTGGGCTGCCTATGTCTACTTCTGCATCACCCCCACCTTCCAGTAAACAACTCCAGATGTACCAGGAGTCTCTGGACAAGTCCGCGTCCTATGCCTTTGCCAGATCACCTGCTCCTCTGCCTGATTGCTCTCCCTTCCTTATCCACCTATTGAGTTCAGTTCATTTCCCAGACTCAGCCTGGGGTTCCTTTCCTCCAAGAAACCTGCTCTAGCCCTTCTAGCTAGTGGCCTCACTTCCTGTCTATCCATGCTCAGGGATGTTCTCACCAGAAATTCTCCTCTCTCTGAATCCGTGCCTGTGCGAGGGCCCTGCCGGCTCCCTAGCAGTGTGTGGGTGCTGGCCTATTCGGTTTGGCTGGAGGAAGCCTGCACAACCAGGAAAACCTCTCCGCAGGATTTCTTCTCCTTGGTTCATAGAATAGAAAACAAAGTTTCACCCCCAACCTCCCCACTGGGAGACTGAAGATCTTCCTCAGGTTGAAGCCAGGCTGGCAGGGACAGAAAGACCCAGATTGGACAGCAGCCGTGGTGCTTTCTGATCCTGTTTTCACGAATGGCACCACCACCCGTCCACCCAGGTGCCCAAACTAGAGACCTGCAAGTCCATGGTAAAGCCCTCCTCCCCCTCAGCCCACAGGCATGCGGTCACTAAGACTCAGTGTTGCTGGGACTTGTGTTTGTACCATCCCCATTCTCTCCTCCATCCCTCACCTGGACCCCCACAGGAACCTCAAACATCCTCACCACCTCTTGCCTCACACCTGCCACATCGGTTTCCATACCAGAAGCCAGTGCTTCCTTAAGCACTTGCATGTCCCTGCCGCCCACTGTTTAAAACTTCTGCCACTCCTCCCTTAGAATGAGCCCAGCTCTTCAGGGCAGGGGAGGTATTGAGACCCTTCAGACCTAGCTCCTTCAGATCCTCTAGTCCTGGCCCTTCTTGAGTCACCTCCTTGCACTAGAGGGCCAATTACATTTTCCCCCACTCCCAGACAAGGCAGCGGCACATGTGCTCAGTTTGTGGACTTGCCATGGACTGACACTGAGTACTTATTCTGGACTATCCGTGTCTGCCCCAGCACAAATCTTGTGCACCTGACTCTACCCATCCCTCTCTCACCATCCCCCATTGGCTGTTCTTCCACTCGCATGGAGTCCATCATCCCATGTTGTGGTTGTCAGTTTGCTTCTCTGTCTCCCCTGCTCACTGAGAGCAGGGACTGTGTTGAAACCCCATCCCCTAATCTAGCATATGGTGAGTGCTCCGTAAATATTTGTGGAAGGCAGGACTACAACAAGTTAAGAGAGAAGAATCTTGTTGAAATAGTTTTCATGGACCATTCATTTATTCAACAAATAAAGAGGATGGAGAAAAGCAGCAGAGAAGCTGAGAGAAGTCTGCAGGTCCTTGGGGGCAGATGGCTGAGATTCCACACATGGCCTGAAAAATTGCCACCTCGCCCATGGGGGTTCCTGTGCATTAAAGCATGAAGAACGAGTCTAATCATCTCAGAGTTGGCCAGATGTGCCTGGTGTTGCCATGGCAGCCCCCATAATTGGGCAGATGTGCCATGAGCATCTTTGGAAAACATCGGGGACCCCAGAGCCTGTATGGCCTGGAGGGAAATAGTACACACTCAAAACGCGGGCGTGTAACTGCTCAGTGTGGATTGAGGGTCGTTTAGGAATGTGCCATGGGGACTCTGGGCATCGGGATATAACGAGAAAATGTCTTCCTGTCCTCAAGGCTCTGCCAGGCTCTCCCAGCTGCCCCTGTCTGCTCCCTAATCCCATGCTCCCTCCCTAGGTGATCAAGCTTGCCTTCGAGGAGTTTGACTTGGAGAGGGGCTATGACACCCTGACGGTCGGGGATGGTGGGCAGGACGGGGACCAGAAAACGGTCCTCTACATGTAAGTGAAGTAGGCATTCAGGCGGGAGGGCGGGAGCACGGTACCTTGGCTGAGGGTGGTGGGATGGGCTTGCCAGGTCTTGCCTGGTCCCCAGACCACACTGCGACCAGGATAGGTGCCTTGTTGTGCTCCTAGTTTCAGCAACAGTCCCTCCGCCTCTCTCTACTCCAACCGAGGGAAACAGAGCACTGGGCCACATTCTCACTAAGGATTCACAGAAAACCTGTACAGAATGAGCAGTCTTAGGGAGCAGGGAAATAGAGGTTTTGTTGCTGTCTGCTTCCACGCAGACTCTCCTGCCACCCAGCAGTTTTTCCTCAAGGCCAAGTATGTCTGACTGGTGGTCTGACTTCAAACAGACAATCAAGTGCTTTGCTAACCTCCCTGCCTGCTCTTAACTATCTGGGACGTGGGTGGTTCTAGAGAATTAGGGCCACATGGACATACACATTCTCTGAGTACAGAAAGGTTAGCCTTGTATAGTCTGGTCAAGGGAGAGGGTGATATCAGGCTGTGTGGGATTCCATGACCCTGGGTCTTGGCTTCTTCTTTGCCCACCCCCAGCAGCCTGACATGAAGCAGGAAATTAATTGTTCTTGTTTGATGCATGTGGTCCAGCTTCAGAGAAACAGACAGGCCTGACTTCATCCATCTCCCCTGCCAAAAAGAAGGGGTGATTTCACATATGCTGAGCACCTACTATGTGCCCAGGCAATGTGATGGGAACTTTCACATCAGTTATCTCATTCAATTCCCACAATGACCCTATGAGAAAGGTGTTATTATCCGTGTTTAGCAGATGGGAAAACTGAGGCCCAGTGGTTGCAAAAGATGGTTGGTGGCAGAATCAGCACTTGAGTTCAAGTCTTTTGATTTTCAGATTTCATCTTTTGCCATGGCCCCTCCCAGCCAGGATAGCTCCAAACTAATACCCTCTTGTTTTAATAATGAATGAAAGATAACTATTAAGTAGTAACTGGATTGTCCAGGAGCTGTTCTGTTCTGGGAACTTCCCACACTTTCTCATTCCTGCCTGGAGAAGATCCCATCAGGGCAGTTAAAGGACTCGGGATGTTACCCGCTGAGTCAGGAACATGGCTAGGGCGTGGGGTCTCAGGAGAAAGGAAGTAATATGAGCCCTTATTCCACTGTTAATCAGGGTTCGCCAGAGAAACAGAACCAATAGGAGATATATATATACATATATATATATATATATATATATAGAGAGAGAGAGAGAGAGAGAGAGAGAGAGAGAGAGAGAGAGAGAGAGAGAGAATGGTTTATTATAAGGAATTGGCTCACATGGTTACCCAGGAGAGTGATGATGTAATTGTGGTATGAAGGCCAGCAGGCTCAAGACCCAGGAAGAACTGATGTTTCGGATCAAGTCCAAGGCAGGAAGAAAACCCCCACAAAGTCCCAACTGGAATTCTGGCAGGAAGAATCTTCTCTTAATGAAGGGAAGGTCAGGCTTTTTGTTCAGTTCAGTCCTTCAGCTGAGTGGATGAGGCCCACCCACAGTGGGGAGGGCACTCTGCTCAATCCATCTATCATTTAAATGTTAATCTCATCCAAAACCACAGACAGCCCAGGAATAACATCTGGCCAGACATCAGGATACCCCAGGGCCCAGCAAATTCAAATAGCCATCTCACCCACCTCTCCCCTCCTCTCGGTGTCTCTCTCCCCCCCCCCCCCCACTCACCTGCCCTGGATCGCTGACCTATTTGGTGTATCCACTCAGTGTGCCCAAACAGTCCTCCTGTGACCCCATGTGCTTTTCCATGGAGAGAACCTTAGAACAGCAAAGCTGAAAAGACTGTTGGGGATCATACAACCCAATCCCCTTATTTCATCCAATAGAAAGGCCCAGAGATGCCCAGCATCTTGTCCAAGATCCCCCCACAAAGAATGATAGAGCCAGGGCTTATGCCCAGATCTTTGCACTAATCTAGTGTGAGTGAGCTCCCAACAAGTCCTGTAGCAGCCCAGGGACTCACACGACACCCCCAGATCTCTTTAGGCCAATGTCCATCTCAAACCTTCAGTGAAACATGCAAAACGGCCAGGCTCCTTTGTTGTCCCAATCAGGTCACACAGGAAGGGCAGTCATCTTCTGGGGCATGCTTTATCATTTGGCTTCTCTCTTGCTTACTGCTACCCTGGAGTCAGAGCCAACCCTGGCCTGGCCTCAGTCTACTCGTGTGAGAGCCCCCAGATCGCGGATGTCACAAGGGCTGGGCTGGTGAACCCCGGGTGGTCTGTCCCAGCTCCACCCCCATGGCACTCATGTGCTGAGCATCCCCTCTGCAGCCAAGTCCACACCTCCAGCCTCAGCTTTTGAGACCCAGGGTAGAGCAGACCCATTGATGAAATTGCCCTCCACAGCCTGCAGTCCCCATCTCTACAGTAAGAGGAAGCCAGGTTTCTTCCAAAAACCCCAACCCGTGCAGTGGATGCTGGCTCTGCCACTCTCCAGCAAGCTGACCTCAGGAAAGCCATTGCCCGTGTTGTGCCTTTGTCTTCTCATCTGTACAGTGGGATAATAACCCCTACCTCACTGGGCTAATGAGGACATTAAATGAGATAATGGACATGACGGTTTTACACTTAGATAGGTGCCTGGAAAATGTGAGTTGAGTGAGAAGCTTCCCCATGCTCAAACTTAAGAAAATGTGGCCCAGGGTCACAGCTGTGCTTTTAGCCTCAGTTCTCCTACTGGCAGGGGAGGACATGTCAACTGAAAGGAATGGCTGGGTTCCCACCAGGGGAAGGGGCTCCTGTCTGTCTTGCTTGCAGTACAGTTCACAGGAGAAATCTGTGGTTACAGGGTGTAGACATCCCTTGATTAGATCTGGTTCCAGGTAGCCCTTCCCCCTGAGCCAGCCAGGCCACAGATGTCTCTCATAAGCCCAGGGGTCTGGGAAAGGAAGTGGAGGTTGAGATTCAAGCTCTGCCCATGGCCGAGGGGGAGAAACGCTGAGTCCCTAGGCTCCAGAGTCAGAAACTCCATGGAGCTCAGAATTTGCCTGACTGAGCCTGGCTCCGAGATGCTCCTGTAGGTGCCTTCAGTCGGGCAGTCATTCTGGCGGGGTGCCATGGTGGGGTGCACACCTCTAAATCTCTCTCTTCTGACAGCCTGACAGGTACGTCGGTCCCAGACCTCATTGTCAGCACCAACCATCAGATGTGGCTCCTCTTCCAGACAGACGGCAGCGGCAGCTCCCTGGGATTCAAGGCCTCTTACGAAGGTAACTGCTCTTGGGGAGTGAGGGACCCTGGAGTGAGAGCCGTGGGGTCTGAATTTGGAGTCAGCGAGCCCTGGGCTTGAACTTGATTCCGCTCTGCATTAGCTTCCTCTCCTTGGGCACATTGGAATTCTTGACATCTCTGAGCCCCAGCCTCCGTCCTTGTCCAGTGGCTTGTTTTGAGGATTATCTTAAGTAAATCACTTAGAATACTGGATACACAGCACAGGGCACGTACATCAGTTCCATCCCCAACTCATACTAGACTTGTGTAGGCCTTTAAAGGGCCCCGTAAACTCTCTAACCTCAGTTATTTCCTGTCTTCATACTGGAGATAGGAGCTTCCCAAGCTACTACCCACTAGGAGTGTTAGAGTGATGAGGGGATGTGCACAGTGCTAGGGACAGTCACACACTATTGGTGGCCTGAGGATGATACAGATGAGGG
The DNA here is from genome assembly GCA_027563665.1 of Antrozous pallidus. Taxonomy (NCBI): domain Eukaryota; kingdom Metazoa; phylum Chordata; class Mammalia; order Chiroptera; family Vespertilionidae; genus Antrozous; species Antrozous pallidus. The sequence goes on from CM050508.1 coordinate 190,937,870, forward strand.
TGACCTTCATCTCTTGTGGAAACAGCCAGCCATTAAGGGAATGGCAGACTCTGGGGCCCAAGAGATGCCACCACTGTCACCCTTCCCTGCACTTGCATGCCTCCTGTTGATTCATGATTGCTAATCCTGTTGCCCACAAAAAGGGGAGCAGAAGCCATCCCCCAGGAATTTGTGAAGGCCCTGTGAGGTGTCAGGCCCCAGGCCAGCACTAGGGAGCAGATGCATCAGACCCAGGCCCTATGGCAGAGACAGAAGCAAAAGCAGGGGAGCTTTTGTAGTCAAGAGGGCGTGGCAGAGAGAGCCATGGAGCCATGGAGCATGGAAAAGGACAGTCATCTTCTGGGGCATCAGGGAATGCTTTATCAAGAAAGGGGGCCTTATGTCTTTAAAATGACAAGGTGGCTACTAGAGAAACAGGAGGGAGAGGCAACCTTCCTGCACCCCAGCTCAGAGACCTGGGTGTTCTACAGGAGGCTCTTAGGGGAAGCAGTGCCAGACTCTTCTGCTCCGTGGGCCTCAAGCCCCCGGTCCTTCTGTACCACCCTGGATGCACAGCATGTCCTAGAGCTGCTCTAACAAAGAGCCACACACCAGATGGCTTGGTTCAAAGGCAGTGTGTTCTCTCACAGCTGGAGGCTAGGTGTCAGGAGGCAGTGCCCTCTCTGCAACTCTGGGTAGCATCTTTGCCTCTTCCTAGTGATCCTTCCCGTAGCCCTGGCATTCTTTGGCTTGTAGCTGTAGCACTTCGGTCTCTGCTTCTGTTGTCACATGCAGCCGTGGGTGACTCTCTGTCCCTCTTATAAGCTACCAGTCAAAATGGATAAAAGGCCCACCCTGCCTCCAGTATGACCTCATCTTAACTTGATTACTTCTGCGAAGAACCAAATGAAGTCACATGCACAGTCACCAGGGGTAAGGATCCAGCATATCTTTGGGGGAAGACAATTCAACCCATTGGGGTGAGGACAGTGACTGCACTGCTCTAAGATCAGGAAGCATATATCTGGCTGAGACAGAGCAGCAGGCAGAAAGCATCTATTGGGCGATAAAGCGCTGAGTTCAAATCCTGCTTCTCTGGCTTTCTAGCTCCAAGACAGGTCAGGAAGCCTCTCTAAGGTTCCGTTTCTTCATCTGTGAAATGCAGATAATAATATAATGTAGGTCCCAGGCTACTGTGAAGATTACGCTTAGATAAAGTATGTGAAAGTAAGAAGTGTCGCAAATTGCAATGCAATAAATATGTAACTAATGAGTGCATATGTAGGTAGCTAAAAGAATGGGCTCTTCTGGTGCCTGGAGTTACACTCAAGCAGCTGTGGGGTAGTGAAAGAACATCAGGTAAGAAATCAGGAGATACTTATTCAACTCCAAGCTCTGCTTTGAAAATGGGAATGAAGTCAGGCACAAAGTTTCTAAAGCTCCCCCCTTTCTCAACTTCTGTGGATGTTCCACAGTGAATGTCTCCAAAAGGGGGAGAAATGATCCTGTCATCACATGCCCTTATTCTATCCATATTTTATCAATGGCTTCGATTAGACGTAAATAGCATGAGCTTGAAAGACAGGCCAGTACACCAGTCTGCATGCAGAATATCTCCACGGGACAGGCTGTGGGCTAAATTACCATGACCAGATGAAGCAGGGATAACTATCAAGCATGTTTTAAGGTTCAAAAATTAGCTACTAGAATTGATCCCGGGGAGTTAGTGTTCTTGCGTCTGTTCTGATCTGCCCTGGCATCGAGAATTGAACTTAGATGTGGGGACCGCAGCTTGAGGTGGACACGGAGAGGACATCAGGCAAGCACAGTGAGAAAGGTGAACAGCCACCCAAGTGCTTATCGGGGGTGAAGTAAACTTAATGGAGACCTGAGAGCTGGATCCAAATATTTGAAGAATTGTTTCATGGGAAAGAAGAATTAGACTTGTTTGGTGTGATTTCATTGGAATAGAAAGGGACTTGTTGATAGCCCACCATGTGCCAGAAACTTTGTGTTCATTATCTCAGGGTTTGCAGTGCCATGTAAAGACTTGGGGTGCCCTCAGAGACCTCCACGGTGGGGTAATAACAACCTCACAACATGTTAAGAGAGTGAAAGGAGATCACAGAAAGCTCCTTGCACAGTGCCGGGCACCAAGGCAACTTCCCCTGGAGGCTACTAAAGTTCCTCTCCACCCAAATCTTCCATGATTGCCCTGCTTTCCACTGGGTGCCCTTCTCTGCCCAGGGGACACATGGCTCCTTGCCATCCCATGGATGGCCTGTGCTTGCTCTGATAGGCCACGGTTCTAGGGCCCTGCCTTACACCTGCACCCCCACCTGGGCCCTACCTCACACCTGTACCCCCACCTAGGGCCCCGCCTCACACCTGTACTCCCTACCTGGGCCCTGCCTCACACCTGTACTCCCACCTGGGCCCTGCCTCACACCTGCACTCCTATCTGGGCCCTGCCTCACACCTGCACTCCCACCTAGGGTCCCACCTCACACCTGTACACCCCCACCTGGGCCCTGCCTCACACCTGCACCCCCACCCGGGCCCTGCCTCACACCTGTACTCCCCACCTGGGCCCTGCCTCACACCTGCACTCCCACCTAGGGTCCCACCTCACACCTGTACACCCCCACCTGGGCCCTGCCTCACACCTGCACCCCCACCCGGGCCCTGCCTCACACCTGTACTCCCACCTAGGGTCCCACCTCACACCTGTACACTCCACCTGGGCCCCGCCTCACACCTACACCCCCACCTGGGCCCTGCCTCACACCTACACCCCCACCTGGGCCCCGCCTCACACCTACATCCCCACCTGGGCCCTGCCTCACACCTACACCCCCACCTGGGTCCTGCCTCACACCTACATCCCCACCTGGGCCCTGCCTCACACCTACATCCCCACCTGGGCCCCGCTTCACACCTGTACACCCCACCTGGGCCCCGCCTCACACCTGTACTCCCCACCTGGGCCCTGACTCACACCTGTACTCCCCACCTGGGCCCCGCCTCACACCTGTACACCCCACCTGGGCCCCGCCTCACACCTGTACTCCCCACCTGGGCCCCGCTTCACACCTGTACACCCCACCTGGGCCCCGCCTCACACCTGTACTCCCCACCTGGGCCCCGCCTCACACCTGTACACCCCACCTGGGCCCCGCCTCACACCTACACCCCCACCTGGGCCCTGCCTCACACCTGTATACCCCACCTGGGCCCCGCCTCACACTTATACCCCCACCTCGGCCCCGCCTCACACCTGTACTCCCCACCTGGGCCCTGCCTCACACCTACACCCCCACCTGGGCCCCGCCTCACACCTGCACCCCCACCTGGGCCCCGCCTCACACCTGCACCCCCACCTGGGCCCCGCCTCACACCTGTACACCCCCACCTGGGCCCCGCTTCACACCTGTACTCCCCACCTGGGCCCCGCCTCACACCTGTATACCCCACCTGGGCCCCGCCTCACACCTACACCCCCACCTGGGCCCTGCCTCACACCTGTACTCCCCACCTGAGCCCCGCCTCACACCTGTACTCCCACCTGGGCCCCGCCTCACACCTACACCCCCACCTGGGCCTCGCCTCACACCTGCACCCCCACCTGGGCCCCGCCTCACACCTGCACCCCCACCTGGGCCCCGCCTCACACCTACACCTGGGCCCTGCCTCATACTTGCACTCCCACCTGGGCCCCGCCTCACACCTACACCCCCACCTGGGCCCCGCCTCACACCTATACTCCCACTTAGGGCCCCACCTCACACCAGTACTCTCACCTAGGGCCCTTGCTCCCCATACTGGCTGAGAAATGAGACGGTTCACTGTGGCCACAGTGTATGGTGTGGAGGCCGAAGTGGTAGAAGGCGAATCCTGGCCACGGAGAGCCTTGAGGCTTCGTAAAGGGTTTTGCACCTTGTCCAGTGGGAAGAACCAATGAAAGATCAAATGTTGAGATGGGCCTGCCTTTCCCTTCTTGTTCCTCTACCACTGACAGTTTATTGGAGGGGTGAAGCCCATCGATCTCACACCTTCATGATGGAGAGCCCCCTGTACTGTATAAAGGTGGGTGATTGAGTTCCCCGGCATCTGCTGCGACTGTGCCCCCCAAGCTGCCCTCAGGGCTCCTCCCACTGCGGCCACCTGCTTCTCCACTGCCCCGGCTGCTCCCTCAGAGCACCTGCATGGTTCCTCACTGCCCTTCAGAGTGGGTGTCTTTCTGTGTCTGTCCTTAGCCTTCCATCCTCTCTTTGTAGAAACTTCCACAGTTGATCACATCCACTCCCATGGCTCTAGCCTCAACCTAAACACCAGTGACTTCCAAATCTGTTCCCACTTGCATTTTAGTCCACTGGTGACACATTTTATATAGCTTCTCCTTCAGACATCTCAAACCTAACCCATCTGTATTAGCCTGCTCATAATGAAATGCCATAGGCTGGATGCCTTAAACAGAAATGTATTTCCTCACAATTCTAGGCTAGAAGTCCAAGAGCCAGGTTCTGGCTGGTTGAGTGTTTGGTCGAGACTCTCTTTCTGGCTTGCAGATGGCTGCCTTTCACGTGGCCTTTCCTAGTGCGTGCACACGGATAGACAGAGAGCAAGCCCTCTATGTCTCTTCTCATGAAGACACTAACCCTGTGGGATCAGGGTTCCACCCATATGGCCTCATTTAACCTTTATTACTTCCTTCTAGGCCCCATCTCCAAATACAGCCCGATTGGGGGCTAGGCCTTCAACATAGTAACTGGACAGGGGCTGACACAGTCAGTCCCCTCCCCACAGCCTCTGGCCCTGTGTCCCCATCTTAAGAAACAGCACCACCATTACTTGTTCTCCTTTCACCCCCTCCTCCCTCTCCCACTGCTAACCCTGTCCCTGATTCTGACAGTTCTCCCTCTGCAGCGCCCCAGCCCCTTGTCTTTGCTGCTGCCAGGCCTTCGTCGCCTCTCATTTGAGTGCTAGCACAGGCCTCCTGACTCAAGACCTCACCCCACTCCCATCTGCCACATGCAGCACAGCCATCTCCCAGAATCCACACCTGGCAGTTTCCTGCTCCTCAAAACAACTTTCAGGACAACTCCGCATTGCTTTTGGGTAAGGTATGGTCATTCGCTTGGCATCCCAGACTCTCCATGGTGGTAATTCCAAGCCGAATTCTTGTTTTTATGAATCCATTCTAGGCAGAATTTCAGTTTATTCATCCCTATGTCCCATAGGGCCTAGCCCAGGACCTCACACATAGCGTGTCCTCCGTGAAGCTCGCAGAATTAAATTGTAATGAGATTTTGCACAAGCTCAATAGGGCACCCTTCCTCAGCATCCTTTCAGTCCCCTTCCCCCCACTTCACCAGCCCCCAGAACTCGGGTGCTGAGGGCCCATACCTTCTCCACTGTCACCTGCGCTTTAGTGTCAGACAAACCCAACTTATAATTGAGTTCTGCTACTTGCTCTGTGTGTGATCCTCAACCGTCTCTCACCTCTGAGCCTGAATTCTCTCATGAGTGAAAGGGGTCTTACAAGGACTCAGTGTAGTGAAGTGCCCGGCGGAGGGCCTGGCACTTAGCACTCAATTGAAAGCCTGGTCCCCTCCCCTGCATCTCCTTTCCCAAGTTGCATGCATGGCCCGAAGCCTCAAAATGACCTTCACCCCCCTCTTGGCCTTCTTTTAATCCCAGCTTCTGGTGAATTTCCTACAGCAAAACTTGGCTCAGGGATGGGAAGGTAGTAGGGATGCAGATGTTCTGCAGGTGGCATGAAGCCCCTGAGAACAGAGACCTCCTCCAGGCACACCTGGCCCCATCCTTATCAAAACCCCCTCTGTCCCAGTTCATGTAGAGAGAAGCTTCCTTGGGGGCAAACAGGTAATACTGAAGTATCACCCCTTCCTGCCCCTTGTTAAAAGTGTGGTTCCTGAATGGGAAAATTGGGAGATTTATTTCCTGAAAATTCTTCCAGCTCTGCTTGCCACACTCCAAGGGTAAGATGGGGGCGGGGATTTAGGCTCCATCAATATCTGAGGAGTCTGAGCTAGAAACTCAGTCCCCCTGCATAGGGATAGCCAGCTGTAGGAAATGCATTCACAGTTGCAACTGCTTTGCTTCCAAGTAAAACAAGAAATATTTAAGGAACAGGCAATTAGCATTTACCAGAAACATAAAATTATATACAACTTGCTAACAAGTTTTAGCATCAATCTGGGAGTCTCCTGGCTTACTGGCTTGGAGCCTGGGATCTGCAACCTGGGATCTGCAGCCTGGAGCTAAATCTGAGAGCATGGCCTAGTGCAAGAAGGGGGGCAGAAGGGCTGACCCTGGAGACAGGGAGGAGCGAGAGAGTAGAGATTATGCAGAAAGGTTGCCCCACGGTCCAGGGCATTCATGTTGGAAATGAGGTCCCCTGTGTATTCAATACAGTCTAAGCCCCTATTATGTGTCACAGATACTGGTCAGGACATCGGGGCCACAAGGACAACAAGATAGTCTGTGTCTGTACCCAAGTCATAGTCTGTCTTCATTAGAGACAAGGCAGTGCTAGAATATGGGAACTATCAAGCAGGGGCAGTAATCTTGCTTGAGGGCATGAGGGAGAGCTTCCTGGAGGAGGTGGCATCTGAGAACTGCTGGAAGGATGAAAAGCAGTTGGTTAGCATCCCTGAGAAAGAGAAAAGATTGGCTTAGAGAACTGGCATGTGCATAGGGTTGGAGCTAAGACTTGTGCTGAAATAAAGATTTAGAGCAAGTAGGAAGACAGTGGCCGAGACTAGCCCTCTCTCTGTCAGCAGTGCCTCCATCCCCTCTGCTGGTGGGCACTGCTGAAAGATGGTGCTGGAGCTGGGCCGGATAGGAGGCCAAGGACAGCAGGCAGACCAGCACCATTGACTCCACTCCTTTCCAGACACTGCCTTTCCTCCAATTGGAATAGTGTGCATGTGACCATTTTCAGCCCAAATCTGCTATTTTCAGGACACCTCTGCTTTTTGTTTCATCCCCACACCCATAGAAGACCAAACTTTTTTACTTCTTTCAAGAATGGCACCAGCCATGTTCCCAAGATACTCACTGAGTTTCCATGGTACCTTTAAGGCTTCCTCAGGCACTGGGAGCTAGAGTTTACCTAGATCCAGGCAGCAGCTGCCTTCTCTCAGGGAAGCCCTTCTGTCCTGGCTCTTGGGGGTAGGATGACAAACAGCTAGAGGATGCCGCAGCATTAAAATTTTACAGGAAATTATTTGTCCCTGAGATGTATTCACCAAACACTGGGGCTTTTGTAAATGGCAAGCTCCAGTTTGGAGCAAATGCAGACAGTTTCGAGGCCACCTAGATATTCTGCTTGTCCATATTCACCCCTTCTCTTAATCTGCTTCAGCCTGTCACATGCCCAGGACAGCACTGTGGAGGAAGGAGGTGAGGAAGGAAGCATGTCAGCCACTTCAGCCACCCACACTTCCGTCCTATTTGTGAAAATCACGTGCAGAGAGATTCACAAATACCCCACAGTACACATACAGGTGCTTTGTGTCTCCTGCCTCCTTGTGCCCTTCCCATCAAAAGGAGACGTGGTTCTAAGTCAATCCATGAGATCCTGGTATGCCCAGAGGTCATCCTAATGCACAGATATGCCCAGTCACTCACCAGGGGTTTGTGCTGGTTGAACAATGGATCAGTGGCACTTAGTATGCACAAGGCTGTGCTTGCTTGTAGACACGCATTCCTCTTACTCTCTAGAGAGCATCATCAAACCCCTGGCCTTGAAGAACTGACAGAGTACAAAATAAAGCATAAACAGACTTTCAGCCCTTAAACCAGGCTCTTGTGGTCTCGGTCAGACCAGCTGACCTTGTCCCTCTTCATCACTTCCTGCCGCATTGAAGTTCTAACTCTTCTCCGACACGACACTCCCTTCCTCCGAGTCTCCCTTCCTGCTTCTCTCCATCCTCCCCTGTCACCCCTCAGACACTTACCGAATGTCTCCTCTGTGCCTTGCACTCTACTAGAAGCTGGAAGGAGATATTTCAAAAACCCTCTCTCCGTCCTCAAGAAACTTCATTTCACAGGGAGAGTCATTAAGCCAAAGCCGCTGCTGTAACAGGAAGTCTTCCTAGGGCCTGGGAGTGGGAGAGAGCGCCTGGCTCGGCCGGGACATCCTAGGCAAGATCTCAGCCTGGGCAGCACCGGGGCTGACATGAATGATGACGCTTTGTCTGGCAGACAAGCAGGGGTATTCATTCAGGAGCAGAGGGACAGCAGGTGCCAAGTTAGAGCCACGGGAGAACCAGCCAACAACAGGCCAAGCCTGACAGTGAGGTACCACCTACTGGTTCCTGGGTACGTGCCATGTGCCAGACATTTTGACAATTGTCTTATATGCACAAGCTCATTAAATCCTCAGAACAACCCTGTAAGGTGGGTGTTGTTATCACCACTTCTATTTTACAGATGACAAAACTGGGACTCGGAGAGAATGAGAAATGGGTTCCAGGTCTACTCCTTAGTGCAAGGCCAGGATTTAGGCCCAGCACTCACCACCACCAGAGCCCTCACTTGTCACCGACACTCTATTTTGCCTTCCCACAGGTCGCTCAGTTTTGTGGTATACAAAGCTCAAGGTCACTGATGGCCAAAGCTGAAGCTGCGGTTGAGGGCCTAGGCGAAGGTCCTGCCCTGCCGAGGCAATAGGGTTTGGGGATGCTAGGAGAGAATCAGTCAGCAGGACATGGTGATAAATGGATTTTTATTTCTGAGCGATCTCATGCTGCTTATAATTCAAAAGAGAAGGAAGAATCAGGGGACTCACTCTTGCCTGATGCCACCATGCAGGTGAGAAATTTGGAGGGGAGACTACAGAGTGGGAGAAGGGCCTAGAGCTGAGGGGCCTGATGTGTGGAGGAGGGGGAGCCATGTGAGGTGTTCAAGAGGACTGGATGAGAGGGGAGGCGAGATCCAGGCTGATCCCATGTCTGGCTTGGGCCACCTCCAGAAGCCTCCCCTAGCCCCAAGGCCTGCACAGCACTTTGCTCTCCCCTACCCTCATCATTTATGCTGTAATTATCACCATACCCACCTGATTAGGGCTTCTCCAACGGCAGGGCCATGGTTCAGGGTGCTCTGTGTCTAGTGCTGACCGTGGCATTTGGCAGTTTCCATGTAATAAATATTAGCTGTACTCATCCACTGAACAGAATATTCTGTGTTCCAGGCACTGTGTTAGTGCTGAGTGCAATGAGCAACAGTACATAACCAATGCCCACCTTCATAGGACGCCCCCTTGTGGGGGAACAAGAAACAAGGTCAGCCTCGCAGCTGGAGGCAGGGAAAGGGGCTGAGTGGATGAATCAAGGGAAGAGGCAGCTAAGCTCCATGGAGGTAGATATTTTTGTCCTTTTTCCCCACTTCTGTACCCCCGACATCTAGAACAGTAACTAATAAAATAAATAGGTGAATACTTAGGCAGGACAGTCAGTGCTATGAAGGAAGAGAACGGGGTGCAAAGAGAGGAAAGGAAAGGCTCCTTGGTCCAGGGAGCATCTTTGAGGAGGCAACTACCTACACTGCAGTCTACAGTTTGAGGCATGGGAATATGAAAGGGCAAGGTGAGGACGCCAGGCCCCGGCTGAGAGAATAGTGAATAAACAAAGGAATAAATGAAGTCGCATCCATTTGTAAAGGCACCAAATCGCAGCCCAAGCTTGGATGCCCCTCCTCCCAGCAAGCAGCGCTGCCCTTCCCTAGAGCACATCAAATGGAGAATTTATGGCGACACATGATGCAGTTCCCACTGAACAGACATTGTCATAAAAGAGAGCTGCAATTTGGTATTAGAAATTGGAAAGCCTGGGAGAAGACCGAGGTTGATCACAGATGATAGGAACAGCACCGCTGAGAACAGGGGAAGGCAAATAGGCTGAGCAGAGAGCCAGCGTGATGGAACTCAGAGGCGTCTGTGAAGCGCTCATCTCCTGTCCGCAGCTTGCTTTTGGTACACAAAGGGAGAGAGAGGGAGATAAACATTATAGAATGGAATTACATTAGGCCAGACAACAGGGAATTGCATGCATGATTTTCTCCTAGTCAGAATTTGGTTTATCCATTTGCACTTCCGGGCCCTGGCATGGGACTTGGTGAGCACCTGTAGGTCAAAGTTAAGCACCTTTCAGGCAGAGCAGTAGAGCTCAGGGAGCTCTCTGCAGAAAGACATGGGGCCTTGGTCCCTGTGTTCCCACAGGGTTGATGCCTGGCTTGGAAGGAAGGCCCAAATCAAGATGGGGTGTCAGAGGGACAGAAGCCAGGCACCAGCCCCCTCTGCCTTCCTGAAAGGAGCTCCCAAGCTACTCTGTTCTTCCTCTCCCCTCCACCCAATCCTGGTTCTGTGGTCTTTACACTCTCCTCTCCAATGTCTTGCACTCTTGGCCAAAAGCCACCTTAAACCTAAATTCCCTTTGAGGCCATCATTACCCTATAGTCCTCTGCAGTGCAAGCAACTCATGGCCCCCGCCCATTAATGTCAGCTGGGCTCATGTGCTCACTCTCTCATCTATTCCACCTGTTTAAACCCTTCTCCTCTGACCTTACGTTGTCTCCTTCCACCTGTGCCACTTTCTGCCCTCCTCATCAACATCTCCAGTCTCTTCCTCTCTACTCCGGTTATCACCTTGCCTGTCAGTTTTTTTATCTTCTCACTTCCTCTCTGTGCACTCCAGCCAGACCTTGATCTCCAGCACCTCTGAAATATTAACTCCACTCGTCTGCTCTGGCATCCTTTGTCTCTCCAGCTTCTCCACTCATTGTCCCCTTACCCACCCCCACTCCTGCTCCTGTTCATCATCCTTCCCTTGACCTCCTTGACTTCTCAATTCTCCACCCCCACATGCTCTTTTCATTCTTTTCTCATTTAGCCACTTCCTTGGGTAACCCCTCAGCCATTCTTTTAACAATACCCCAACTCCTTGCCCCATTCCCCTTCCATTTCTCCAAACCCAGCCCGCCCTTCAGTCTTGCTGCCCTTCCTCCATTTCTGCAGGATCCATATCACTGAGGGTTTCTGAGACAAGTCACACAGTCCTGCTCTTGGTGTCCCTATAAATGAGGCATCTCCATCTCCTCGGGCCCCAGGGGTGCATAGCAGTCCAGCCAGCCATGATTTCCTCTTCTCCAGAGTGATTACTTCAGACATTCCTGTCAACATCAAACCTTCCTCCCCAGGACTGGTTGCTCACTTTCAGCAAAGACCATGACCTCCTCCTTTAATTAGAAAACAGAGCCTGGTCATCATCATAGGCTCTCCTTCAGCCTTCTGGGATCCTACCTCAACACTCATTGCAATCACCTCTTCCTTTGTTTCCCCGAGAGTCCCCATGTCTCTCAGGCCCTCCCCCAGCAAGTGACTTTCAGGCAGGGCAGTGGAGCACAAGGGAGCCCATTCCTCCTGCTTTCTCTAGAGTCTCAGGTCCTTGTTCCTTCATATCTTCAGCTAACTATGTAATATCTCTCATCCTTTCTATCTGCCTCTATATTTTATGTGTCTGTCCTGTCTTTATTTCTATATCTCTTCCTCCTTTCCTGGCATTTAAACATGGTTAGGTTTCTCCCCTCTTAAAAATAAGTATTTTAAAGTGCCCCCTTATGTCCATACTCCTCACCTAACTTCTCTCCATTCTGTCACTTTCATGAAATGCCATTTTTAAGTGGCATCCACTCTTCCTATAACATCTTCCTTTTCTCCCATTGGATGTTGATCCCATTGTTACATTCAGTCTACTCCCGCTAATTCGCTACTGACCTTCACTAACCTGCTTTTCAGTCCTGTGTAAACTTCCCTGCAGCATATGATGCTGTTGAGCTCCTTGAAGCTCATTCTTCTCTAAGCTTCTGTGACCCCACTTTCCCCAGGATTTAATCTAACATTGTGCTGGTCTCTACTGTTCCTAACTGTTCTGTCCTGGACGGACAACTCTTCTCACTGTCCTTGAGTGGTCTCATCCTTCGCATGGCTTCTTTTATGAACTGTGAGCTAAATCCGAATTCTATATTTCTAGACCAGACTTTTCTCCTGAACTTAAGACCAAACCATGAGGATACTTTCTACTAGCTATGTCCACTTGGAGGTGCCTGTGTCCGCTCAACATGCCCTACTGCTGACCCCCAGACATGGCCCTCCTCCTTCATTCTTACCTTAGTAGAAACACACCCAGGGTCCAAGGCCCACCCTCACATCACTGTAGACCAGTGGTTCTCAACCTTTCTAATGCCGCGACCCTTTAATACAGTTCCTCATGTTGTGGTGACCCCCAACCATAAAATTATTTTTGTTGCTACTTCATAACTATAATTTTGCTACTATTATGAATCGTAGTGTAAATATATCTATTTTCCAATGGTCTTAGGTTCTACAGCAGTGGGTGAGACCCACAGGTTGAGAACCACTAGCAGGGTCGCCTAAGACCATCGGAAAACACAGATATTTACATTACGATTCATAACAGTAGCAAAATTGGTAGCAACAAAAATAATTTCATAGTTGGGCGTCACCACAACATGAAGAACTGTATTAAAGGGTTACAGCATTAGAAAGGTTGAGAACCACTGCTGTAGACCCATGCCTCTCCCTTATCCCCTGTGACCTCACTCTCAGCGGGTCTATGGCTTCTTCCAGCTTTAGGCCTCCTAGGTCTTTCTGTCTCTCTCCATCCCCTCTGCTAGAGCCCCCAGAGCACCTCCCACATTACTCTGAGCCTCCCACTAGAATGGAGGCTCCAGAGAGGCTGGGCTGTGTCTGCCCCATTCTCTGTGAACCCCCAGGGCTAGGCACAGTGGCTCACTAAGTAGACATGCAGACATTTGGTAAATGAATGAATGATCCCTCTGCCTCCTTAATGACTGCTCCTGACTGTTCTCCAGACAGTAGAGTGATTTTTCAGAATATACAATATGAAATGCTAAATAGAATAGACCCCTTTGTGGATTCCCAGTTGCCTGTTATCTGTAGCTCAGTCTTATTAGCAAATCTCATAGGACCTTCCATGGGTTGGCCCTGCTGCCTTCTCCAGCCTAATCTCTCAGCACCTTGCTGACAGTACCTTGTGTGTAGAAAGGCAATATTGCACAGTGGTTAGGAGTCCTTGGACCATTCAACCCATTTGGATTTTTGATCCACCGTTCTCTAGCTCTGTGGCCTTACATGATTGATCTGTGCCTCAGTTTCCTTCATTTTAAAATGGCTATAAGAGTACCTACCTCTCAGGGTTGGTATAAGGATGAAATGAGTCAGTATATCTAAAGTGCTCCAAGTGGCTGTTGACACATAATCAGCACCGGAGTTATTAGTTATAACAATTGTTAGCTCATTAGTGTCACTGTTGTCATTGCAGTCCTACAGTCTTACCACTGAGACTTTGCATGGCCTCATCTCCACCTCAAGGGTGCTTCTTCTCCCTTCTCTCCCCCTCATTCCTCTCTTTTCCCCCAGCTTCCCTGAAATACAATTAACAGATAACATTGTGTAAGTGTGTGTTCAACATGATGACTTGATATGTGTATATATTGTAAAATGGTTACCATGATATGATTAGCCAACGCAACCATAATCTCATCAACTCTTTTAGCAGCTTTCAAACATACAACATACTATTGTGAACTATAGTCACCATGCTGTGCATCACGTCTCTAGAACTTGCTTATAACTGGAGTGTTGTACCCTTTTACCAACATCTCCTCTTTCTCCCGCTCCCAGCCCTGGCAGCCACTGCTCTACTGTTTGTTTCTATGAGTTTAGATTTGCTAGATTCCATGTATAAGTGAGACCATACAGTATTTATCTTTCTCTGTCTGGCTTATGTCACTTAGAATAATGCCCTCAAATTGTATCCATTTTGTTACAAATGGCAAGATTTCCTTCTTGTTTATGGCTGAATAATGTTCGTGTGTGTATGTGTGTGTGTGTGTGTGTGTGTGTGTGTGTGTGTGTACACACTACATTTTCCTTATTCATTCATCTATCCATGTGTTAGATAGGAACTCCCCTGTCCTCTCACCTGCTGGCTCCTGCCCAGGCTTCAGATTTCAGCTTAGACATTACCTCCTCCAAGAAGCCTTCCCTGATGCCAGGGCTGGGACTCAGGTGAGGGGCATAAGATTTAAAGGAGGTGAAGGATGCCAAAAAGCTCAGTAATTAATACAAATATTTTAATGTAACTTTAAAACCAAGATTAATGGAAAATTATCGGTGATTAAAAACATCAACATTTGAAATAACCACAGGCTTTGATGATGAAGACTAGGAGGTGAGATCAGTAAGGTGAGTCATCCAAGTGCAAGGTCACATCTGGTCTTGGTACTACAGTTTAGGTCTTGGTACTTTTCTTAATGTTGTATTGAATACCTAGTCATTAATTTTGAGTTCTTAAAAAAATATTACACTAAGATATGGTTAGTTAATTCCTGAGCTTTTGCTGACTCCTGAAGTTTTGTGCCCAAGGTTAGTGCCTCACTCCCCACATCCTATTTCCAGCCCCACCCTCCAAGTTTGCGTTAGGTATCCTTCTGGGCCCTTCCACAACACAGTCACACAGTGTCATGGATACCTTCTCCCTCGTGTATCACAACTCGGTGGCTTGGCCATGGACAGCAGGACCCAAGTCCAGATCTCTGGTCTCCAGCACAGGGACTGGCACAGAGCATACTCATCACATGTTCTGGTGGCACTGGCGCAGGAGAAATGGGGTGGATGTGGCCATGGGGGAAGACCCATACCTACACCTGGGGGAGAGCTGGCAGATTCCTTCCTCCCTCTGAGAATGCTGGTTCTCTTGAGCTGATCACACCCTCAGACTAGCAGCTGTTGGCGGGGACATTGAATGTGTACCCACATGTGTATCTTTGGGACCTCACTAAGAAACATTAAGTCTGGGACCTAGCTTATGGAGTAGAATTTAGCTCTGTCTTCAGATGCTGGATAACTTCCATTAGGTCTCCAAATGCCTGCAGTGACAGTCCTTGCCAGGGTCTCACAACCCAGGAAAAAGGGAACCCCTAGAAAAAGGAGGACCCCATCTTCCTTCCCTTGGAGATCCTGCAATTTGGGGACCTAGAGCAATGCTACTGCCTTCCCGGGAGTGTCTCAGTGTGTGCCCCCAGGCCCTGCACAGGAAAGCCAGCATCAGAGGGGATCTGAGGTGCTTTCAGCAGGTGTGTGTGTAGAAGGTGAGGCTCAGAGGACGTGTGAAATGAGAAATGGGAGAGCCGATCTGTACATGAGCCCTTAGACCTGGCACCTGGCCTGGCCCACCCACTTTCCCTCATATCCAAGGACCCTAGATGTTTGAGACCACACACACACACACACACACACACACACACACACACACACACACCCTTCTTTCTGCCAGCTCTCAGCAGGGAGCTGGAGGCCCTGGTTTGGGGGATAACATGAATGTGACAACCAAGTGCCGCCCATATAAGGCAGGGCACAGAGCTGCCTGTTAGGTCACACACGGCAACTTTGGGGACTGTGGCTCCTGGCAGCCCATAATGTCTACAGAAAAGCCAGGTTCCCCTTGGCATGACAAGCCTGGGATGGTGTCCAGAAACCTCCCATTACTCCAGCCCCCTCTCTCCCAAATCATGGGGCTCTTCCAGTCCTCGCCTACCATCTGTCATTTCATTATTACTCCCTGTATTTTTCTCAGGATGCTTTCCTCCTTGGGAGCAGAGCTTCTTCCCCTTCCCCTGTCCTCTTTCCTCCCTGCCCTCCCCTCCTGCCTCTTCCATCACCATCTCTCACAGCACCAAACACAAGGCTTTTGGAAGTGGGGTATCTCCTCTGGAGGAAACTCCCAAGATCTTAGTGGGGTCAGATTTCTTTCCTGAGGTGCCTGCGTCCTGAATGACTCTTCCATGAGGCAGTCAGCCCATTGTGCCCCTGAGTCCAGGCCCCAGAACTGTCCCAGGGAACCCAGCCCAAGTCTGACTCACCACTGTTGAATCAAATGAACTTAAAAGCATAGCTAACAAGTCATTTGTTTCATTTTACCTGCTACCATCTCAAATTGAATTTTAAAAAAATACCTTCATGCAAGTGCTTCCTATCAGAAAGCAGCCAGTATTGATTCTCAATCTCTGGTTTGGGGAAAGGCAGGCAGCCAAGCATCAGCTGCCTTCTCATCTCGTGCCTGCTGCTGCCACTCCGGAACGGACTGCACTCAAGATCTGTCAGGTGGTGTTAGGCATACAAATGCAGAGTCAAGTTCAGCAAGAGAGTCTCCAAATGTCGGGGCTTGTCAGCTGGTGGGACAGGCATTCCAAGGAGGCATAAATCCACCTTCCCGGGATGAAAGCATCCCAGCACCTAAGAACACTTTCTGTGGACAGGGGCTTGGGCATTTGACAGGAGACAGGATTACTCACTGAAGATCTGCCTGGGTCACTGGAAGCACTAACTCATGGCTGAGGAGCTGCAGCTCCACAAGGGAATGAAGTCAACCTTTGTCTCTGTTTTCTTGTCTTCCTGTCTTTCAGAGATCGAGCAGGGCAGCTGCGGCGACCCCGGCGTGCCTGCCTATGGCCAGAGGGAAGGCTCTCGCTTTCGCCACGGTGACACGCTCAAGTTTGAGTGCCAGCCTGCCTTTGAGCTGGTGGGGCAGAAGGCAATCACGTGCCAAAAGAATAACCAGTGGTCGGCTAAGAAGCCAGGCTGCGTGTGTAAGTGAGCAGGAGGGGACCACGTGGGGTCTCCACCCTGAGGCAGGGCCAATCCCAGCTATTCCAGGGACCCCATCCTTGGGAACTTTGTAGATCCTAACAACATCACTATGATTGGTTTCTTCTATTCCTCACAACACTGCTGGTGGGGTCCTCCTTTCTGGCAATGATGTAGACTGTAGCACTGAGAAAGGATGCCCTTAACATTTGGGGACTTTCTTCAATGCCATCTTCCCTCTCTGGTGATCCTGGAGAGCAAGGTATAGGCCACTGGGCTCAGTTCATGAGGTTCAGACCCAGACATTTCTTCCTCATCCTTGTTGCCATCAGTGACACCAGACAGTCAAGCCAGGGTGGAAGGGACTAGTAAGTCTGTAAGATTGGACTCTGTACTAGCCTCTGAGTGCTGTGGGGAGCCATGACCTTGCCAGGACAGAGGAAGTTTTCTCAAACTGCTTCCTCTTGGATTTGATTTAGGGAGGGTGGGGATCAAGCTGTCTTTGGATTATTGGTCTTTTGGCAAGGAAGTTGGAGTTGAGTGCTCTGTTCTGTGGAAATAATGAGGAGGCCCATCTTTCTTCTTTGATGGGGTGGTCATTCCTTCAACGCAAATAATACTTGAAGTCCAGGTTCCCAGTTGGTTTGGCAAATGTGAGGGGACTGTGTGTAGCTAAGAGATGTGCAGGCTTGGTCTCTATTGAGAAATCAAAGGATCCAGCTTTTCTGGGCTGTCACTTCTTCTCCCAACCCTCACTGCCCAGCCTTCTCCATCTCCTTCAGTCTGCTTCTCTCGGGGAAGGGCGAGACAGCCTGACCCTCTGTCCTTCTCAGCCAGCTTCTTGGGGCCTCTGAGTGCTGAACACTAGGGAATGGCGGCTCCCAGGGTTGGGGAAGGGAATTACTTTAGAGGCTGTCAGGGGACATCCGTGCTGACTGAGAGTTCGGTGTATGAATTGGTAAGTTGGGTCACATTATTGTGATTATACTTTTCAAATAACCAACAAAAATAAATCACTTTGTTTAGTTTAACCAGTATTTTTGATGACTTGTGAGTTTATGAAAAATTCTTGCAGAGGTTTAAAGATCAAATCACTCTTAGGTACACATGAAACATTATTATTGAAAATAATAAAATTGGATGAACTCTGCCCATCTCTGTGGCCTGACATGGCTAGAATAGAGTGCCTGGCAGTGTTCACCTCATAGCACACTGCACACCAAGGGGACTGAAGGGGCAGAGCCAGCAGGAAGCAGCTCAGGAATCATAGGAGCAAGGGGCCTGACAGGCACAGAGACCTCTCCTCCCTCTGCCCCTCAGGGCAGGAGCCGGTGAGTGGAGCTCTGCTGGCAGGTTGGATGTAGGGCTTCAGAAGGTAAAGGCACAAACTATAGGAGTCCAGGGTACCATGGGGCTTCATCTCTGAAATCCAAGTGCATAAAGCTAGGCAGGAAGAACTGGAAAGAGCCGGGCCTCTGGAGCCAAGAGCTGATGGGAATAAAGTAGTTGGCAGACCAGCCAGCTACTTCCGAGCTGGATCAAGTTCTGTGCCCCACAAACTGAGACCTGGATATAGCAGAAGACTACCTGAGGAGAGGGAGATTGAGCTGTCACACAAGACCTCCCAGGATTTACTTGACCCTTTAGCTCTTAGGAATAGTTTTAGGAGATCTTTCTAGAACCTTAAGTAAGGGCAGAGGACCAGCAGGCCCTTTGTTTCCAGGAGCAAGGCTGGCAGCCTCCGGAGTGCTGGGAACTGATGCAGACAGCTGTGAAGAAGGGGGCAGAGCTGTCCTGGGGAGTACCAGGCAGTGTTCTCTGTGGTGTAAATAAGGCATAAGGCCCCTGGGCTTATTGATGAGAACAGTGAAGCAGGCAGGCACTCGGGGGCCAGCACAGCGTCTCGTTTTCTGGATGATTCTGAGACCTAGCAGGATGGCATCCCAAGGCAGTCCCATCACTCAGGTTTTCCTGGTCATTAGGACAGAGCAGAACACAGCTCATGTCTCAGGGATGGTAGCTTCAGTGGAGGAGGCCAGAGAGCGCTAGTTGGCCCCAGGCCTTTGCACCACACAGCAAGGTTGCATTTGTATTTCATAAAAGAGGGGTGCCACCTGGCAGCTCCACCAAGCTCTCAGCCCCCAGGCTGCTGTTTCCACAGTTTCTGGGCTGAGCCCTCGGGTGGGGTTGGGAATGGGGTGGCTCTCAGGCTAATGAACAGTGAAAGAATGGTGATGAGCAAGTCTTGAGAAAATTTTGGATTCAAAATCAGGGACATGTTTCTTTGTCCCGGCTCAGCTGCATGACGGTGGCCAGCACACCTTTGCTCTGGATTTTGGTTTACTAATGCAGTGGTCAGCAAACTGGCTCGAGAGCCACATGCAGCTCTTGGCAACAAGATGAGTTTGGCTCTTCCACAAAATACCATGGCCTGAGTGAGTCTGTTTTGAAGAAGTAGCTTTAGAAGTTTAAGTTTAAAAAATTTGGCTCTCAAAAGAAATTTCATTCGTTGTACTGCTGATATTTGGCTCTGTTGACTAATGAGTTTGCCGACCACTGTACTAATGTATCCAAGAGATAACTCCATTCTGGCTCCAAAAATTCTAAGCTTCTATGGTCATATTTACAGGGGGAAAAGGACCACCCTAGCCGGTTTGACTCAGTGGAAAGAGGATCAGCCTACGGACTGAAAGGTCTGGGGTTTGGTTCTGGTCAAGGGCATATACCTGGGTTGCAGGCTCCATGCAGAGCCCTGGTTGGGGTGTGTGCAGAGGCATCCAATAGATGTGTCTGCCTCACATTGATGTTTCTTTCTCTGTCTCTCCCTCTCACTGTCTCTAAAATCAGTGGGAAAATATCCTCAGATGAGGATTAAAAAAGAAAAAAAGAAAAAAAAAAAACCTTGACACGAACAGTTCTCATATTTTCACAATAAATGCTTGGAGACCATTTCCTAAAATGGGTCATTCACACAGCACCTCACACTTTGAATGGGGGATAATGTTAAACTTTGGTGTTCTGCTCCTGACCCCAGATCAAAAAGATGATGATGTGATCAATAGGAAAGGGATATCTGTGTGCATCTAGTCCCTGTGTTTTATAAAGCCATCCTAATGTAAATGCAAAAGCCTCTCCAGCGAAAGTCAGCTTAAGTGCCTGAAATTTTTACCCGCACTAGTCACAATAAATATTAATGCAATACTTAACAAACAATGCTGTTCTTTCCTTCTGGCAATTAAGAAAGAGATTGGGGAAATATCTTCATGGCTCAGATTTCTTTGAACAATTGTCCCCCAAAGTGGAAAGCAGTGCCTTGTTCTTCCCTTGAAACACTTTCTTCAAAAACAACTCCTTTGCAAAGAATCGCCCTGCCGGGACCGCACAAATGCACGCTTCCCTTCATGTTCCCGCACATCTTCTGTAGCCAGCAGAGGCTTCAGAATAATTGTGCGGGCTTTGAGCTGCCCTCACAGTAGTAGATGCTCAACAGATTGTCTTTTTCCACGAGGTTTTAAAAGAAGATGATGTTTCTCACAGTGCACAGCATTTTGAAAGAGGTGGACCCAGCATCTTCCCTGTGAGTCTGTCTTCCTCCCTGGTTAATTCTCATGTCCAGGGACCCCTGCTCAGACTCAGTTGGAAGTAGTACCGCTCTCCATCCATTCAGCAGGATTACTGAGTGTCTGTGCTGTGGCGTGCGCCGTGCACTAGGTTCACAGCTGTTGAGTCTGCCTGGGAATGTGCTCAGCCTGGTGTCCTGGGGGAAATCTCTGGCCAGGGTGCACTTGTTCTTTACCTGCCCCACACTCTGATATTTCATCCCCTTCCCTACAAAAGCATAGAGAGCCTTTCCCATGCAACCATTCCCCTGATTCCTCCATAAGAGAGACAATGAGGAAGATACAAATAACTCTGGTGGTGGGTGGTTGACACAATACTTGATGCTTTGTTGATGGGCTAGCAGAGTGTTTCACACTTTGTAAAATAGCCAGGAAACCAATTATCAGTCCATCAGCAACCACTTTCAAAAGCAGTTACAAAATAGCCTTAACCCAGAGATAAGCTGAGACTGCAGAAATGCAAGCTTGCCTTCACCATCTTGTAAACCACCAGGAGACAGTGTGGGTCCTCATTGCTCAGTCCCTCCTGTCCCTGGCATCTGTGAAAGGTGAGAGCAGGGCCTCCTGGGATGGGCACAGTCAAAGTTATAAATCTCAGGAGACCAAGGAGGGAGCAGTGGGTCCTTGGGTGCTCAAAGAAAATGTCACGGCAGAAATAGGGCTTGGGTTGGGGGTAAAGGAAGGTGTTCTACACAGAGATGCTGTGGGAAATGTCCTCTCCTAGTATCTCCTGACTAGTCCTCTAGAGTTCTTCCCCAATACAACCCCCACCCCAGGACACATATACACACATTGCTGGACAGAGATTGCGTCTTAGAGTAATCAGTATTCTCAACCTCATCACTACTGACATTTTGGGCCAGGTGATTCTTTGGGGGCAGTCTTGTGTGCTGCACAATGTTCAGAAGGGCCTCTGTCCTCTACCCACTCGAAGGCAGGAGCCCACACACTTGCCCCTCCACCAGCTGTGACAGGCCTGGGAAAATACCATCCAAGATCAGGAAGCACTGGTCTAGGATAATTTAGTCTTACCAAATTCCAAATATGAAGAAATCTGGATATTTGCCTTTTAAGTGAGGCTATGGCCAAACTCAGGAGCCTATAGAAATTGTGACAGTGAGAAAGCATGGGGTGGGGACAGATGCTGATATTTATTAGATGTTTTATGTCTTTGGGAAGATGAATTTTTATTCTCTTATTTTATAGATGATAGCAAATTCCAAGGAAACAAGATCACTAGCTCAGAGGTTATGGAGCCATTAAGTGATGGGCTGGAATTAGTGGCAGAGCATGCTCCTACTCCTAATCTTGCCATCTCTCCATTGCACCCAATTTCCAGAACCCAAGGAGTCATCTGCAGCAGGAAGGACAAGAAGTCTTAGGCAAAAATACTAGGCCATAGTACAGAAGCTAATCTTTGGCTGCATTATTCCCATAACTCAGTACCATAGATAACAAGACTTAAATTCATAAGGGCAAGATCCATAACCTTTGTGGAAACTATGTCAATGTTGTGGACATACCAGTATGTACTACACCAGTGTAGAAGCCTTTTTCTAATCTTTACTTTCTCTCATCCCTTCTTCTCATCCACTTATCTACCAATTTTTTATTTATTGAGCACCTGCTATGTACAAGGTCAACTGTATAAGAGGGTATGACTCTTTCTGATCAAATTCTAAACTGGAGCACCTCTGGGGATGAGCCTGCTTAGGGAGGTTGAAGGGGGACTTTCTTAGCACCATGTCCTTTACAATGTGTATAACTCCATTTCAACAAGTATCTGGAGCAACATGGGCTTTTGGTACATCCTATTCTTTAAAAGTTTAAATAAATGTAAAAGGTTAAATAAACACAATACTCTTAACTTCATATCCTAAAACCCGAATCTGTTTCAAATTTGGCCATTCTTTTATTCTTACCCATCCATGTACACGCATATGTCATGTGGTGTTAATCAAAGTGAGCATACCATCTTGCATTCTGTGTTTTAAGGTTCACATTGTGTTGCATATCTACACATCTTTCATCATTATTCTTAACATCTGAGGACTATTCTGTCCAGTGAATGAACCATTGCTTAGCCATTATGTTCAGTCATATTCTGTAAGGCTCTAATGACCATCCTCATGCTATGGCCATTTTTTTTCTTCTCGAATTATTTCTAGAAGTGAGGTTGTTGGGCCAGGATAGGAACATTTTTATAACTCCTGATGTACTGACTCTTTTTCTCCTCTGGAATGGCTGCTGTGCTTTCTTTTTTAATTTTTAATTTATTGGGGTATTGTTGGTTAATAAAATTACATATGTTTCAGGTGTACAGTTCTATAATACATCATCTGCATATTGTATTGTGTGTTCACCACCCAAAGTCACATTTCCATCTATCACCATATATCCCCCCTTTACCCTTTTCTGCCTCCTCTAACCTCCCTTTTCCTATCGTGGTCACATACTGTTGTCTGTGTCTTTGAGTTTTTTTGTTGTTTTTTGTGTTTTATTTTTACTTAATCCGTTCACCTTTTTTTCACCCCGCCATCCAACCCCCTCCCTTCTAACAGCTGTCAGTCTTTTATTGCCCCCGACATAGTGAGTGCCAGTTCAAAATGCCAGCAAGAAAAGTGCTAAGGTTAAGAATAAGATTCATGTAATACGTGCCCTTCCCACTCAGAAATGTGGCCTGTTTCTCTTTTGTGTTCATCTTTTTTCTAAATAAAGCAACTTTGTGGTTTTCTACATAGAGTTTATATATATCACTTGTAACCTGTATCAGCATTGCCAAACCTCAAGTATTTGTGTGGCCTTTTAATAATGGTGATTTTAATGGGTGTCAGTTGCATATATCCCCTACAGCTTATCCTTGTCGACTTCTGAAACGTGCCAAATGTTATTATATAAGTGCTGCAAATTCAGAGATGATTGGGGCATAGTTCTTGACCTCAAAGAGCTCACTCCAACAAGAAGATAGACATAATTATGTAACTTAAAGTGGGCTCATGTGGTTCAAAATGTAGTTTCTCAGCTAGAAAGCATTGGTGATGCAGAGGTGTTTAGGATCACCCCCATGAAGATTCATTCTTTTACTTAACGCATAGGCATTCCGTGCGAGGCAACGGCCCCTCTTCTCACAGAGCGTGGACATACGTGAACACTGTTAGAATAGCTGGGCCTGGGAGACAGGAGTTGGGGCCGTGGTGAAAAGGGGCCCATCTGAGTGGCAGTGCTGAGTTCTGAGAGAAGCCATGGGATTTGAGCCTGGACAAAGGGGGGGGCGGGTGTATAGACACACAAACGTGTGCACACACATGCACTGCTAGTCTGGATATTTGATTTGCAGTGCTTCCTAAAAGTGTTGGCTGATGTCAACTGTATGTGATGAATGAAAGGACGTGGGTCCTCCAAAGTAGGTTTGAGAGCCTGCTGGACACCCATGGGCCAGAGGCATGCCGCTGTTGAGTAAGAGGTGTGAAAAGGACGTTGGGATTTTCAGCACAGGACCTGAACAGAGACTCCAGTCCTGGCCCTTGTCCAGCTGGTTTGGGTCCAGCTCTGTGTAGCAATTCCTGTGTAACAACTGTCTGTACCGACTTGCAGCTTCGAGAATGTTGTGTTGGCATTTTCCTTTCTAGTTTGAAGGCGATGCTACTTCTATATTGTGGATAGAAACTCTTCTCGGCATTTTTATACATAATTTCTCAATCTCTTGTTCTTTTTTCTCTTGCTAGTTTGCATTGTACAGTCGTTTTACATTTTTATATAGACAAATCGCTCAATATTTTTTATTTCTTTTCATAGCTGACAACATTATCATTCTGCCACATGTCTGAGAAACAGTTTGTTCTATTTTGGGGTTATTTCTCAGCAATTTGTTTTTTTAAATATATAATTTTTTAATCCATCTGGAGTGTATTTAGATGAATGTATAATATTGTGCCAACTATTATGTGGT
The DNA here is from genome assembly GCA_027563665.1 of Antrozous pallidus. Classification (NCBI taxonomy): domain Eukaryota; kingdom Metazoa; phylum Chordata; class Mammalia; order Chiroptera; family Vespertilionidae; genus Antrozous; species Antrozous pallidus. The sequence continues at coordinate 190,962,132 of CM050508.1, forward strand.
TTTCCAACATGATTTATTAAGTAATTCATTTCCCTTTTGATTTGAGGGAAATGAATTGTTTTATCGCACACTGAATCCTCAAATGTAGTTAAGTCTGTTTCTTGAGTTCCCACTTTGTTCCGCTGCTCTACTTCTATCTTTGCACTGGTATTGAATAATTTTAATTGTTGTTTTAGAATATGTTCTAATATCTGGCAGAGCTGGGAAAGACTCCTTTCTCCCTTAATTATTTTCTCTTTCAGAACATTCATTGTGATTCTCATCTGTTTGTTGTTCAAGATTAATTTTAGAATCATTTTGTCAGAGTGAAAAAAATCCTATTGAGAGGTTGTATGTGCGCTCCTATTATACTATAAATTAACTTGAGGAAAATAGGCATTTTATAATGCACAGCCTTCCCGTCCAGAAGCACGGCGTGCTGCTCTTTTTGTTCATCCGCTTTCATTTTTCTAAATATAACGGCTTTGTGCTTTCCTTCATATAGGTCACATACATCGCCATGTACCTTTATTTTTTAATAGGCAGGTTTTCCCTTTCTTTCTGCGTGACCCCAGTGCCCCGTACACAGGTGAAATATGTTGTTTTCTCTCCTCTCAGCACCTGAACCCCGGCATTCCCTGCAAACAAATAATCCCAGACTTTCCGGAACAAGTGCAATTTCAAGCAGCCTTTCCTTTGCCCAGAAAAGATGATCACAATAGCTAGAGTCCTTGGAAATTGTCTTTTTCAGATATTCGGAGCCAGAATTGGGATCAGCTGAGATTTGAAAGCCTCAGCTTCTGTGTGTTGGGGGGAGGGGATCAGATTTCTGGGGACCCCTTATGATCAGGGGCCAGGCCACAATAAGAGCTGTGTGCACTTCCTCTGCTGATGCGATATTCGTCTCCTTTCTCTAGGCTTCATTAAAGGTCCCATTAACTCCCAGATGGCCCCAGGAGAGAAGCCGGGGACCTGGGAAATGCTTTGGTCCATATTTGTATTTTAGGCCAATTCATGGAAATTGAAACCCAGCATGTGTAGCTCTGGGGCCCCTCCCTCTGTTACCCAGCCCTCAGGAGCCAGAATACTAAAGACCTGTGGTCTCACTACGCTAGTGATATACAGAGTTGGGGGTGCTCTGTAGTATGCCCCCTAGGAACCCAAACAGGTCATTTCCTTGAACAGAAAGTCCACAGTGGTGGCTGGGAATGGAGAGGGTAGGATTGAGCTCCTGCACTGGAGACTGGGCACTCAGGTGTGGCTGGGGAGGGTGCTGGGACTGCAAGGGAGCCTGGGAAGGGTAAGCCCCTGTGATCGAGGCCAGGACTGGGAGGGCTGACCCTGGGGAAGGGATGGCTATAGGGTGGCTGTCATCACTTCCTAAGAGAATGTCCCAAGAGTCTATATTTGCCCTTGCCCTACCAGGTCAGTGGGGGTCATATATCACTTGGTATATTTATTCTTAAGTTAAGTAGGCAGATACCCCATAGGGGAAGGTGGCGCTGGGGTTGGATTTGGCCCTCATCTGGGGGAATCCAGGGTCCTTGCACAGCCAGAAACTGCAGTTTCAGAAAGCCCTCACAGGGAATGGAGAGGAAATCAAGAAACAGCTGGGACACACGTGGTAGGGCAGGGTGGCAGACAGGGAGGGTCCCGAAATTGGGTGGGTATGTTGGGCTCAGAAGCCCACCAGATGTTGCCTCTGCAGAGCCACACACACCCCACCACACTGGTTTGAGCGGATGGGACTTCTCTGTGACTGTCAGGCTTGGCTGCACTTCTCAGGATCTGGTTGTAAGGAGTGAGCCGTGGAATAAAGATGTTCAGTGTGTCTGGGCAAGGCCCATCAGCCAAACATTGGCTAAAGGGTTGGCTGGCAGAGGAGGCTGCCAGCACAGCCAAGGAGGTAGAGCCTCCCGGGCCAGTGTGGGCCTCGTACATCAGTTATCTTTATGTTTACACAGGCAGGAACATCACAGGAAGCAGGCGTCTTTGGTGGTGATGTCCAGTCTAAAATGGACCCAAACCCAGCTCATCATTAGAATCATCCATGGGCTTTTTTTTTTTAATATATGTTTATTGATTTCAGAGAGGGAGAGAGAGGAACATCAATGATGAGAGAGAATATTGATCAGCTGCCTCCTGCTTGCCCCCTACTGGGGATCCAACCCATAACCTGGGCATGTGCTCTTGACTAGAATCAAACCTGGGACCCTTCAGTCCACAGGCCAATGCTCTACACATTGAGCCAAACCGGCTAGGGCCATTCATGGGCTTTTATTTCATTTTATTTCATGGGCTTTTTAAAATACAGAATTCTGGCCTGGCTGGTCACGGTTAGATCCCCAGTCAAGTCACATGCCTGAGCTGTGGGCTCCATCCCCAGTGTGGGGCTTGTGAGCTTTATCCTCAGTGTGGGCCGTGCAGGAGGCAGCTGATCAATGATTCTCCCTCATCATTAATGTTTCTATCTCCCTCTCTCCCTCTCCCTTTCTCTCTGTAATCAATAAAAATATGTTTATTTTTAAAAATACAGAATTCTGGCCTCATCGCCAGAAATTCTGATTCAGCAGGTCTCGGATGAGGGCCAGGAATTGTAATTCTAAACTCTTCCTAGGTGATCTAGATGTTGGGCACGTTTGTGAACCTCTAATATAAAACACACTGTGTGCCAGTTGCTTGTAAGGTCATTCCTGAGGGGTTCCTTCCCCTGACGAGCTGGCAGCCCCTTGAGGCCTGGGGCAATGATGCCCACAGTGATATGTTATTGCTAGGAGGGTGGGGCTGCCCTAACACAGTTATTATGATGATGGTAGCCTCCTGGAGTCCAAAGAACATTGATCTTCATGTTGATAACTGGAGGGGAAAGGGAGGCAAAGTCCTGGACCCTGACATTGTAACTGATGTTGTGATTGCCCGCCTTGCATTTCATTTGAATGCCACAGTCAGGGGAGGGGACTGCTGTGCACCTGGCCTTGTGCTCCACATTTGGGAGAGCAACTGACATGATTCTCACACAGATCTTTCCCTCTAAGAGCTCTAGTCTAATGAGTGTGACAAGCACATACATTTATTACAAAGCAATTTTGGACTTTCACAGTAATAGACGTGGCCACAAAATGCCATCAGAATATAGCGGAGGAAAGATTTATTCCAACTGGAAGATTCTTAGGTCCTTGGAGGATCAGCCCATTCCAGCCAAGGGATCTGTCTGTAACTGAACTGCAAAAACCGTTGGGCACAGGACCCAGTCCAAAGGCCATGTTTATGCATCCTAGGTCCGCAGCTAGCTACTCCCGTGGATAAACTGGCCCAGCCTTAGGGTCTAAACAGGACTGTGAGCTGTGTGGGGGGAATAGGATATATCTGACATGCTCACTTCAGCTTTTGCCTTTGGGTTTAGAACAAACAGGCCCTTTACTCTAAAATTTTCAAACTTACGTGTATGCGAGGTGTGTTCCCAGGGCCTGACACAGACCCTGCCTTCTCCACTGCGCTTCACAGGGTCTGACTCAGAAGCTGTCAGGATCTGTTTACACAGCTTCTGCCTCGGGAGCTGCCACCTGCAGCACTGCCAGTACCTGCCCCGCTCCGTGAGCCTCCAGGCAAATGTGTCATCTCACTTGGTCAGAGCAGGTTGGCCGTTGGCCGCTGTGGTGCCTCGGCCTCTGTGGGTCCTGGGGGAGCCTCTGCTCACCTTTCCTAAGCTTAGTTTTCTGGAGCGTCATGGGCTACCCCTCCTGGGACTCTAGGCTCTTCCTCCAGTCCTTTGTACAAGGGCGGTCTTCTGGGGGGCTCAGGCGATGGGCTCAGGAAGTGGGTTGCTGCCTTTGGCCACCAGTTAACTCCCATTTACTCTGGGAGTCAAGTAAGACTCCTCTCTCCAGCTAAGTAACTGCAAACTCCCCTGGATCATTGTAGATTCCCTGGAAGGAAATCTAAACTTTTTTTTTAATCCTCACCCAAGGATATTTTTCCCATTGACTTTCGGAGACAGTGAAATGGAAGGAGAAGAGAGAAAGAGGGAAAAACATCGAGGTGAGAGAGACACATCGATTGGTTGCCTCCCGCATGCACCCTGACCAGGGCTGGGGAACCTGCAACTGAGGGATGTGCCCTTGACTGGGAATCAAACCCATGACCCTTTGGTCTACAGGCCAGTGCTCTAACCACTGAACAAAACTGGCCAGGACTAAACGTACTTTTTTGATCATGGTGAGCAGTCACTACGTGCTGTTTTTCAGTCCAGGAGAAGAGAACATTCTAGAAAGAGAAAATAGTCTCACTAAGACATAGAGTTTCCCTTGCATATTTTAGAGTTATATATAGTTTAATGTGACTGGAATGTAGGGGGCAGCCGGGGGCGGGGCGTGCACTTCATCTGTTGGGAATGGAAAAATAAAGATTAAAGAGATAGGCAAGTGCCTTAGGTCTTTTGATCCCTTCTGAGGAGTCTGGGCTTTACCCTATGTGCAACTGGGAGTCTTTAAAGAGTTCCAAGCAAGGATGTAACATCATGAAATGTGTGATTTAAAAAATTCACTCTGAGGCCAGTATGGGGGATAGATTCAAAAGGGGTGAGATTTACAGCTGAGAAGCCAGGTAGACGGATGCAGTGGGAAGAGGGCCTCAGCCTAAGAGGAGTGTGATGTGTGTGATGTGGATGTGACGAGTGCAAGAGATACTGATGAGATAGAATCAGCAGAAGTGTGTAACTGATAGACTGTGGGATTGAGGGAGAAGAAATTGATGTATTTTTTTTTTTTAGGCAACTGGGTGTTGTTATTCATAGAGATAAGGAATAAAGGAGGCTTGGGACATGGATAAGGCATTCAGTTTGGGGCAAGCATTTGAGGTGCTAGTGTGATCACCCTGGAGAGATGTCCATCGTTTCACACTGAGTCTGGAACGTGCAGGAGGGTCTGGGCTACTGGTATTTACTGAAGAGGCAGTTGAGTACAGGGGGAGGAGCTGAGAGTGAGAAGAGGGCAGAGGAAAGGCCCATGACCCAGGGACCATAGGTCTGTGTCATTGGCTGATGTCAGGGAACATTCCAGGTCCTGGAATCTAAGAGAACCAGGTTGGGGAAAGAAGATGAGGAGTTCGGTTTGGGACCTACTTACTTTAATTGCTTTGATAAAAGCCACATTCCTCGTTATCTGAAAGATTTCGCCGTCCTCTCCAACTCATCCTTTGTGCCTGTCTGTGGTTCATCGTGCTGTCACATCGGCCTCCCCTCCACCCTTCACATACAGCCAGCCCGTTTCCTCCTCAGGCCTTTGCACTTCAGACCCCCTCCACCGGGAGCGATCTTCCATTAGGATAGCTGGCTCCTGCCAGGCACCTCCTCAGACAGGCCATGCTGACCCCACTATTGACTGGAGGCCACCCCACTCCATTCACTTTTCCCCCTCTGCCCTGTCTTATGTTCTTTGCCACTTATTAGAATATAAACTTCCCGAGGGCTGAGGACTTGGTTATTTTCTGGTTGGTTGCCAACCAGTATCTAGAGCTGTGATTGGCACATAGCAGGGACGCTATTAATCCTCGAGCCAGGTGAGATGTTTCAAAGACCATTGGAGATATATATAGGTCTGGAGCTTGGAAAACAGGTCTGTCCTGGAGGCAGAGTGTGGGATGGGGTACTCTAGGGAGCATGCAGTGTGCAAAGATGACCCCGAAATAGAGGGTGTCCCCAAAAATGAAGGCACACACTGAATCATTACAAAGGCAGTGTTTATTAAAATACATTTCATTTTCAAAGTGGAGCTATCAGCTGTTAAAGTGTGTATACATTTTTGGGGTCCCCCTATAGATCCTTTCGTGTCCTGGATGTGAACGTTGGGTGGGGGAGGAAGGCTTTCAGAGGACTGTGAAGGGGCAGCTAGAAAAGACAGACCTCTGGGGCACAGAATGAAAGTTTCAGGAATGTGGGAGGGGTCAGCTCTAATGAGGGTCCTGCTCATTTAACTCAGGACAGCACTCCCAAATCATGCCTGCTTGGGTGCTGGGGATTGGACCACACCCCCTCCCCCATAAAGAAAGGAATACAAAAACTTGAGCACAATCCATGGCTTCATAATCCAGTAAGAGGACATACGTGTTTAGGAATGCATGGCCAGCATTGTCCATTTATCCCAGAGGCTCCTTTTGGAATGTGTCTGAGTTTCCAGAAAGCCTCCTCTGTGTCCTTCTCAAGAGAGCCAAATCTTAACTTACTTTGATTTGTAATAAGAATGAGCCCTGCTGGGTGATCACTCTCACCCCTCAAGCATGTGACCTTGAGAGCCATGCACACCTTCCAGCAGCTCCAGTGCCAGAGATGATATTAAGACAATGCAGTTGAAAACTAACATACACTGAGCTTCTGAGCAGAAAGAGGCGCAAGAAATTCAAGGGTGGGTTTGTAAGTCCTCTGCTTCTATCTCAGCTATACATTAATAAGCAGAGCTGCCTCAGTTTACTTTTCCAGAGAGACCCAATGAAGCAAGGGTAATCTGATGGGGCCTCTCCTGCTTGAGTGAACACTGCTGGAGAAAATCACCCAAGCAGGCAAATTGGCGCTGCTACAGATCCATGGCACCAATCTTGATCAAGCCTGCAGCAGGGCCACGCAGTCCATCTGTGTTTCTCAAGGCCGTCTATTCACCTCTTCTCAGTGGAAGCTGTCTCGAGCATTCTCCACTCTCCAGCCCATGAAGAGTCCCCTCTCCTCACCTTGCACCAGGAAATGACCTTGTCTCCCACCTCCCAGAAAACATCTTCCACTTCCAAATATCAAAGGCACCAGCCTGCAGATCATCCCCGTCCCCATCCTTCCTTCCTCTCACCTCTCCATCGTTTATAACAGATTCTTATCCATCAAAAACCAATCCCCCTTTAGACTGTGCATCCCTTTTAGGCTTTAGATCAGGGACCTTCAGACACCTTTAATTCACAGTACGAAGTGCAACACAGTACACACTCGCACATAATTGAAACATACAATCCACAAATAGCACTTGCCTTTTACTATATGATTATTTTCCATTCTCTTTCTTTTCCTTATTTTTTTTCCTTTTAGCATCCAACTCATGACCCACCACATCTCTTTAGTGACCAGTCACTAACAATGGGCTGCAATCTACTGTTTCAAAAACGTTGCTGTAAATTCTCCCTCGCCTCCCACATGCTTGGAACCTTATGCCTTGTGTAATTCATCCTCCTGTTTCTTCAGCCTCTCCTCTTCTGCCAAGCCCTTCCCATCAGCATTTACATTTCCTCAGGTCTGGTCTGGGTAGCTTAGTTGGTCCCAATATACCAAGGTTGCAGTTTCAATCTCTGCTCAGGGCACATACAGGAAGCAACCAATCCTATATAATAAAAGCCTAATATGCTAAATGTCGGGTTGTTCATTCAGCCCATCAAAGTGTAATATGCTAATGATATGGTAAGGCCACTCAACCACTCACTATGATGTACACTGACCACCAGGGGGCAGGCACTCTAACTGGTAGGTTAGCTCACTGCTGGGGTCAGGCCAATTGGGACTGAGTGAAATGGGCTGGACACGTCCTGGAGCCCTCCTATGATCCCTCCCCGGCTGGCCAACTTCCCGCATCCCTCCCCGGCCCCAGTCATGCACCAGTGGGGTCCCTTGGCCTGGTCTGCGCCCTCTCACAATCTGGAACCTCTCAGGGGATGTTGGAGAGCTGGTTTCGGCCTGATCCCACAGGCCAGGCCAAAGGACCCCACTGGTGCACAAATTCGTGCACTGGGCCTCTAGTGAATGTATAAGTAAGTGGAACAACAAATCAGTGTTTATCTCTGTGTGTCCCTCTCTCTTCCTCTCTCCCTTCCTCTTTCTTTCTCAAATAAAAAATTTTTGAATTTAATTTTTCTCATCTCTCTTATCTTAAAAGTAAAGATATCTCTTCATACTCCACATCTCCTTGCCCATTCTCTGAAATTCTCTGTCACATCCAGACTTTTTTGACAGGTTGTCTTCCCTTGATATATCCATTCCTTGCCTCCCAGTCCCTCGTCACCCCATTCACTTTGACCTCGGTGTCCACTACCCCTGGAAACTGCTCTCTCTGAGGTTACCAATGAGCCTCTTGTTGCAAAAATCCAGTGAGTTGCTTTCTTTTTTTAATATATGTTTTTATTGATTTCAGAGAGGAAGGCAGAAGAAGAGAGAGAGAGAGAGAAACATCAATGATGACAATCATTGATTGGCTGCCTTCTAAACACCCTCACTAGGGATCAAACCCACAACCTGGCATGTGCCCTAATCAGGAGTCGAACCATGACTTCCTGGTTCATAGGTCAATGCTCAACCACTGGACCATGCTGGCCAGGCCAATGGGTCATTTTCCAGCCTCCTCATACACAGACAGCTAGTTGTATCTCAGAACAGACAGCCCTTCCTCCTTTTGGAAGCCACTCCGTGTTTTTCCTCCCACCTCTTAGCTACTTTGTCTCCACCTGCCCTACTAGCTTTTCTCCATCTTTTGCAAGTTTCCATGTGGTGTTGTTGCCAATTTGATAGCTCCGTTATTTGAAGTTTTTGTTTTTTAATATATTGCACATTTTCCCACATCTTTATTGATCAACTTTATTCTTTTGTTAGTCACCTCTTAATTTCCTTGGCTCATATTTATATTTTGAGTGTTTTATCTTTCTAATGAATTGTAGTTTGTTACATGTTAAACATAGTAAATATTTAACTAATAACTTGCAAATGCTTTATCTCCAAATGTTTTTAATTTCTGTAATTGGAAATATTGTTTCCCTTATGATTTCTAACTTGGGTAAATGCTAAGAAAGTCCTTTCCCTACCTCTGAGATTTTACAAATATTCCTCATATTTTCTTCTAGTACTCTGTGGCACATTGAGCAAGGTGTGGATCTAATTTTTCTGCAACTTGTTAGCCATTTGTCCAAGCATCCTTTATCAGGCAATCAGCCTTTACCCTGCTCTTTTGAAAGCCTGTTTTATCATATACTAAATTTTTAGATACAAATTTCTGTTTATGACCTTTCTTTTTTGGTTCCAGTGATCTCTCATGTGAAGTACTGAATACAGATTTTATCATTGCACCTTTATAATATGACTAGAGGCCCGGTGCACAAAATTCATGCACTGGGGCAGGTGATGACCCTTAGCCCCGCCTGCACCCTCTCCAATCTGGGACCCCCCAAGGGATGCCCGGCTGCCTGTTTAGGCCCAATAGGATCGGGCCTAAACGGGCAGTTGGACATCCTTCTCACAATCCAGGACTGCTGGCTCTAAACTGCCACCTGCCTGCCTCCCTGGTTGCCCCTAACCGCTTCTGCCTTCCAACCTGATCACCCCCAACCACTCCCCTGCCAGCCTAATTGATGTCTAACTTCTCCCCTGCCAGCCTGTTTGTCCCCAACTTCCCTCCTCTGCCGGCCTTGTCATCCCTAACTGCCCTCTCTTGCAGGCCTAGTCCCTCCCAACTGCCCTACCCTGCTGGCCATCTTGTGGTGGCCATCTGTGTCCACATGGGGGCAAGATCTTTGACCACATGGAGGCATCCTTCTTGTGTGTTGGAGTGATGGTCAATCTGTGTATTACTCTTTTATTAGATAGGATAGAAGCCTGCTGCATAGGTGGGGACCGGTAGTTTGCCCTGAAGGGCGTCCTGGATCAGGGTGGGGGTTCCCTTGAGGTGTGGGGCGGCCTGGGCGAGGAGGGGCCTATGGTGGTTTGCAGGCTGGCCATGCCCCTCAGTGACCCAAGCAGAGGCCCTGGGATCTGGGATTGATTTATGTTCTACAGTTGAAACTGTGTAGCCTGGAGCAGAGCCAAGCCTTCTGCTTGCTCCGTGGCAACAGCCATTTCTGTTTGAAACTTTGTAGCCTAGAGTGGAGGCCTAGGCTAGGGCTGCAGAATTTTGGCTTCCTCCATTGCCCCAGCAAATCTAGCTTCTCTCTCCAGCTCCGTGGCTGCCGCCATTTCTGTTGGGGTTATGTATCTTCTATAATTGAAACTTTGTAGCATTGAGTGGAGGCCTAGGCCGGCAACGGCAGATCGAAAGCTTGGCTTCCTCCATTGCCAGGGAAACCCAACCCTCCCTCCTGCTCTTAGTGGTGGCAGCCATCTTGGTTGGGGCTTATTTGCATAATTTGCTTCTGATTGGCTGGTGGGCATGGCTATGGGTGTGGCTTGATCAGAGGTACAGTCAATTTGCATATTATTCTTTTATTAGATAGGATTTTATATCTGAGCTGGAAAGCCCTCCTTTCACTGCGAGAAAGTAGGTCTCAGTGTTGAGAGCTTGGGCTCTGGAACCAGTTTGACTAGGTTCATGTCCCAGCCCTATCACTCACATGATGTGTGACTGTTCACTTGAACCTGGACTAGGCGTCTGATCTGTAAAATGGGGATAATAATAGTGTCCACCACAGAGGGCTGCTGTGAGGGTTCATGAGTTAAAGAATATAATGCTCTTAGAATGCCACCCCGTACCTCATAAATTATTATTTCTCATATCTCTCAAGGAAAGTTTGCCTATTTTCACCTGTTTGTTTCAACAGATCTTATGGGGTTTTTTTTAAGTTCAGGGGTTGGGGGAGAGGAAGAATGGCCTGAGTCTTGCCTGGAATTGTTATATTTATAAAGTGATTTAAGGATTATTGTCATCTTAACAATTTGAAGTCATCATCCAGGAAAATAGTTTCCCTCTCATTTTTAAATTTTCTTTTCTACCCATCCAGAAGTGTTGTTGTTTTCATTATATAGGTCATGTTTGTTTGTTGTTTCAGGGCTGACTTTGACCTGGTAGTGGTTTGCATATAGGATTTTTTTTTACACTGTGAGTGTGTTGGTGTGTGAGTTAGGGGTTTGTGAATACGTATATCATACATACTTTTTATAGGATTGTGTCAAGATTAGTTTTAATGGCTTTACTATAATATTTTTTTAAATTCTAAAGCTCTAGCCATGAAACCACTTACTCCCTAGGTATTTTTCAGTTTTCTTAGGTTTTTCTCTTCTCACAATTTTGGTGATTCAGAATTTCCTTGGAGATTCTCCATTTTGTCAGTATTTCAAATTTGTTGGTATATTATACAAACTATCTATATATATATAAAAAGCCAGCAACCAGAATGCCAGAACAGCTGATCACTATGATGCCCATTGTGACCAGTGAACCAGCCCAATCAGGGAATTGGCCGGCCAGCCAACCTCCCGCAGCTCCTCTCCTCAGCCACCCCACCCCTGATCAGCCTCTCCCATCCCAATGGAGGTTGGGGTGGCCGGCTAGGTGGAGAGGCTGCAGCCCTTCTCCCAAGCTGGCCCCACCCCAGTCAGCCTGCAGCCTCTCTGCCCAGCTGGCCCCACCCCTGGTTGCCTCCCCCACCTCCACCCCAATAGGGGCAGGGCTGGCTGGCCAACCTGCTGCAGCCCCTCCCTCTGATCAGCCCACTCCCAATGGGCCCCCACCACCCCAATCAGCCTGCAACCCGTCTCCAGGATGGCCCCCACCCCTCATCACCCCCTCCAACCCAAATAGAGGCCAGGGCCCCCCCCCCCGATGGCCCTGCCCCCGATGGGCCCCCACAACCCTGCTCAGGGGCAGGGCCAGCCAGCCAGCCATTTACCCGCGGCCCCTCCCCCAAGCTGGCCCGGCCCTAATCAGCCCCTGATCAGGGCAGGCCAGCCAGCCAACCTCCAATCATCTCCTCCTACCAATTGGGGCTGGGCTGGCCGAACCCCACCCGTGCATGAATACATGCACTGGGCCTCTAGTTCTTTTATAATTGGCTTTTTCCCTTAACTTAATGTCCTATCTGTGTTTCTACATCTTCTATTTATTGAGTAGATCAGAAAAAAGTTTATCTTTTATTGATCTCTAGTTTTTCTGCTTTTATTTTACTAATATAACTGTCTCCATACTGTTATGTAGTTATTCTCTTTGTAACTTTTTGAGTTTAAACATTAATTTCACTTTTTAATGTATTATTATTTAATAATGAATAGGGCTATGAACTTGCTCTTAAATATAGCTTTGGCCTATTATCATCATTATTATTATCATCATTATTATAAGTAGCCTGTATTGACAGCTTTTATTGCTTCTTTGAACTCAAGAACTTATTTAGGAAAAGGTTTTATAAATTTTCAAATGATTAGGATTTTTATTATTTTATTATTGATTTCTAGTTTATTTGCCCTGTTAACAGAAAATGTATCCCCACAGTTTTTCCCTTGTAGGAGTATTTATGGAGATTTTCTTGCAGCCTAATATAAAGTCCATTTCTGTAATATTTCACGGGCACTTGTAAATAAGGTGACGTTTCTTGTTTGAAGTTAGAGTCTCATATATAACACATTCACATTCAAAGTATTTTACAGATCCTCTCTATATTTATTTACTTTTAGCCTCAGATGAGTAAATCTTTTTTTAATTCTTATATATTCTTTAAACAGTTCGTTTTGTGTGTTTCAGTGCTTTGGGACATAATGTATCATAACTGTCATACCTTTACTTTAGAATGTGAGCATCATTCATTTTTTGAATTTTGTTTTGCTCTACCAGTCCCCTAGAAATTGAGTTATCATTTTGAAAGCAGTGAAGCTAGCAGTGACAACACCAGAAGAAAAGATAATAGAGGTTTTTTTAAAACAAGCTTCTTTTATTTTCTACTCAAGATAATATCCTGTATAATAAAGATGTAATATGCAAATGGTCATTATGCCATGAAGCATAAGGATTGACGATGTAATGACCGGATCACAGATCAGCAGGCGGGTGGGGCAGCAAGCTACAAGCCGGCTACAGGAGGGGGCAGGGCAGCAAGCTGTGAGTGGGGGTGAGGGGAGCTACAGGAGAGTGGGCCAGTGGGAGGAGAGCTACAGGAGGATGGCAGCAAGGTACTGGCTACAAGCAGGTGGCAGAGAGCTACAGGAGGGGGCAGGACAGCAAGCTATGAGGGAGCATGGGGGGAGTGCCAAGGGGAGCTACAGGAGAATGGGGCAGCAGGTGGAGAGCTACTGGAGGGCAGCAGCGAGCTACTGGTGCACAAATTCATGTGCAGGGCTACTAGTTAAATAACCTGATATTATGCACAATTGTGCAGCCACTTGTTAATGAGTTTTCTACCTTTATTATTTTTTGAAATTTTGATCCATGTGGGAGCCTTTTAATATAAAGGTTTATCCAAAATCAAGATCCATTTGTACAACTTTCCAAAAGGCTTCAGGAGGCACTGCAGCCTTTGACATCCAATGACCACTTTTTGTTTTCCGTATTTGTAACACTGAGAAGTAAACTATTCTGTAACAGAAATGTTTCAATATAACATGTAAACATAATTTTCCAGTGAGAGACCTGTGTAACACAATGCATACTCCCTTCTCCTGCCCTTGTTGCAACAAGTTTGGGTTGGTTCTTGGGATGGAAGATCCAACTTTGTAAGGCCACGTTCTTTTCTGTTAGTGTCAGCTCTGTCTCTATCGAGGTGCAAAAATAAATGTTTCTTGGTATCTATCCAGAGGACTCTTGTCCTGAAGGAAAAAAAATCATCCAGGGGTTTGATATTATCCAAGGGTCTGATATATTTAAACTCTTTTATTATGTACTTTGCATTCGCCTCTACCAGTAGTTCTCAAACCCTGCCAGCTCATTGTAATCACCTGGTAAGCTTTTAGACTCTGTGATGGCCTGAGCATTGGTAAATTTTAACATTCTCCTGAAATGAGAGCAATCTTGATCCATTCCTTATTTTTTACTATTTTGAATCACTTTGTTTAAGACTGTGTCCTGTCCCAAAATGAAGGTTATGTTTACTAAGATAGATGAACCTATCTATAGTTGTTATTATAAACTAGAGGCCTGGTACGCACAAAAATTGTGCACGGGGGTGTGTTGGGGCACTGTTGGAAGAAACAGTCTTCCAACTGTTGCTTTCTTTTTTTAATAAATATTTTTGGGGGGTCCCTCAACCCAGCCTGCACCCTCTTGCAATCCAGGACTCCTGAGAGGATGTCCCAACTGCCAGTTTACGGGCCTAAACCGGCAGTCGGACATCCCTCTCGCAATCCGGGATGCTGCACACAGGTGAAAGGCATCTTGCTGTTGTATGGTCAGCTATATTTTCTGCCCTGATTATAAAAAGTAATACATAACATGATCCTTCTGAGGCAGTAGTACCATTTTCCTCATCTTATGAGCGGGAATACTGAAGCAGAGAAGTTAAGTAACTGGCTTTGTCACACAGTTTGTGTCAGAATCAGGGCTGACCACAAAATGTACAAGCCAGAATTCATACATGTCATCGCTGCATCATCCTGTTTTTTGTGTTAGGGTAGCCTTTCCAGGTTTTAAAATTTTTAAATCTAAGAGACTGTTCCCAATATATAGTGTCCCTAGGCCTGGCTGGTGATCAGGGCCAATCTGTGGGGCAACTGGTGGGCGGGATGATTAGGGGGCCCTCGCTGGCACCAGCCTTGGCTTGCAGCCTGGCGCCACCCGCTCGTTGGCCTTGCCCCCTGCCACTGCTGCCGGTCACCTCCCTCTGCAGGGTGACCTGCGGATGGGGCGATTGGTGACACTGGCACTGGCCTTGGCTGGTGGCAGGAGGCAACCAGCAGGGCAATTGCGGGGGGCACCACCGCTGACTGGCCAGCCCCGCCCCTCTGCCACTGTTGCTGATCACCTCTTCTGCAGGCTGGGGGCAACTTCTGCATTGAGCGTCTGCCCCTTGTGAGTCATAGCGACTGGTCATTCCACTGGTCATTCTGCCATTTGGTCAATTTGCATATTAGGCTTTTATTATATAAAATAATTTTTGTCATGTTTAGCATATTTATACTTCCTCTCACTATACTTACTTGGTATTTCCTTTCACTTCCTTTTTTTATTTATTTACTTACTTATTTTTGCTACATTGATTGCTATACTTTCCCCCTTTTGGTAAATTTGAATATAAGCTACTTTATAGTCTATTACTAATTACACTTAATTAAAACATGCTTTAACCTATATTTCTCAAATTAACCACAGGAACTATGTAACAGAATTTATTCTAAGATGAGGAAATTAGCATATCTTCTTCCTCCCACTTTTCTCTTTATATCAGTATAATTTGCAATTTTTTACCCTGCAGTTTGGGCAGCAGTGATATATCTTCTCTTTGAAAGACTAATGATTACGCTTACATTGTTTTATAACTATGTGTATAGCAATTATTTAGATTATTCACTGTATGGCTTATTTGCTTGTTGCCAACCCTTTTTATAATTTTCGTGAACCATAATTTTCCCAAATTTGCGGTCTTCATTTTGATTCATCTCTGGTTTGGTAGAAAATATTCTCAAGAGGCTTTTATTGAGTGTTATGTGAACAGTATATTTTTGAGGTCACTAATATTGGGAGCTCTTGTCTTTGGTGCTTAATAACTTGGCTGGGTTATACTCTTTTCTACTCTAAAGTGTATAGGGAGAGATCTGCACTGTGTTTAAGAAACATGCATTGAGGGTCATGCCACAGTATTCGTCTCTAGTTTCCAGAGCTGGTACAGATGCCCACTTGTTTTTACAGACTTTGGTCAATTCTGGTGGTTGGGTCTTGTAATGGGATGGAATGTAAGGCTTATGTACATGTTCATGTCACCCTCTTCTCAAATGTCATCAACCATTAAATACTCATTGATTCATTCAGCAAATATTGATTAAGCACCTACAATATGCCAGGCATTGTGGGACCATTAGGATTCAGAGGAATCAAGCAAGATTTCTGCTCTTACGGAGTTCATGTGTACATGGTGGGAAGAAAGAGGAACAGGCCATAAACAAACAAACAAACAAGATAACTTTAGAGAGTGGTAGGTAGCACTGTCGGATACAGCTGCTCAAAATAGTACCCCTGCAGCTTTACAGCATAGAAAAAGGGTATAAAGCAAAAAGAATAACGTGATAGAGTGATGGAGTGGTGGTGGAGATTCCGGGCTGTTAATTCAATTCTCCTCTGCAGCAAATCCATTTGTTCATATGTTTACGGTACCCTAGATGGTCTTCCCTCTGAAACCGTAGCACTTTCTTGCCTTCAGTTCACTGTGATGTTGTTCAACTAGAGACAAGCCACATGATTTTTCCCTTGTCTTCAAGGTACTTGGCTTTCTTAGATTAGAATTCCTCATCATTTGCATTATCCCCCCAGTTGAAGGGCCACAAAGCTGGTGATGAGATAGCTATTTGAAAGTATCCAGGTCCACCCTAGAGCCCCCCAATTCAGGGTAGGTGTAATGGTTGGGGCTGATAATTCTATCTTCAGCATAGAGAATATCCCAGTGACTCCACTGTTAGACTTGGGCCCAATGGGCAGTACTCATCTCTTACTGGGAAACAGTGTTGAGGGGCGGTAAGAGGTTGGCCCCTAGAGTCAGATTAGTTTTAATTTGAATAAATTTGAATTTAATGTTACCATTTATTGATGCCCAGCCCTGGCAAGTTACTTAACCTTTGTGTGCCTCAATGTCTTCATCTTTAAATGTAACCACCTCATAATGTTATTGTGATAGTTAAATTGAGTAGTTGATGAAAGTGCTTGAAACAGTGCCCCCACTTAGTAAGCCCCCACTGGCAATAATAACTAATAATAATTACTATTAACTATATCTGATGTTCCTTAAAGCTTTCCCAGTTGGCCTAAACTCTTTCTATACTTATAAAATACAGAGATTACAAGAGTAAGACTGAATGTGGCTAGGGACCATTTGCTGAATTTGATGGGAAGGCTTTGGGTAGCAGTTTGTACCTAATGCAGGAAGTGGGAGGATGGGTGGAGTCAGGGAGATGAAGGAGAAATGCAGCATAGGAGTGTTTTGTGCTGTTGTTTTTTTTTTTGTTCTTTTTTTGCAAACATGATTTTTTGCATTATAATTAACTTAATTACAATTAACTAGATGCCCAATGCATGGATTTGTGCACTCAGTGGGATTCCCCTGGTCTGGCCTGTACCCTCTCAAAACCTGGAACCCCTGGGGGTTGTCAGACTGCCAGTTGCAGCACGATCCCCACAGGCTAGGCCAAGAGACCCCCACTGGTGCAGAAATCCATGCACCAGGCCTCTAGTATGCATATAGGATCTTTGGTTAATCTTTTCCCGCCCTTCCCTCCCCCATCCCTCTTAGAATCATTCATCTGTTCCATGCTTCCATGCCTGTGCATTGAGCATCTGCCCCCTGATGGTCAGTGTGCATCATAGCTACCATTTGAATGGTCACTTAGGCTTTCATATATATAGATAATCAAAATTTTAATTTATTCAGTTTCATTATTAACACCAGACAGCAATATACATGTTATAATGGAATTTAATGTTTGTTCATATTAGTTTTTACTTTCTTTATATTTTCGTATATGAAAAACTAGAGGCCTGGTACACAAGTTCATGCGCCAGTGGGGTCCTTTGGCCTGGCCTGTGGGATTGGGCCGAAAATGGCTCTCCAACATCCCCTGAGGGGTCCCGGATTGCAAAAGGGTGCAGGGACCCCACTGGTGCACTATCAGGTCCAGGGAAGGACGCAGGAGGTTGGCCAGATAGGAAGGGACTACGGGAGGTCTCCAGGGCATCTGTGACCTGTCTCGCTCAGTCCCAATCAGCCAGACCCCAGCAGTAAGCTAACCTACTGGTCAGAGCATCTACCTACTGTCTGGTGGTCAGTGCATGTCATAGCAACTAGTCAACTGTCTGCCCCTGGTGATCAGTACATGTCATAGCGAGTGGTTGAATGGCCTTAGCATATCATTAGCATATTATGCTTTGGTTGAACGACGAGCAGACAACTGGAAACTTAGAATATTAGGCTTTTATTATATAGGATAGGATGGTTAGAATGAGCCTCTATCATGCTCACAGTCAGAAAAATTAAATATTGTTTTCACTTTGAAAAACTATCACCCACAGACCTATTACTCTAGTACAGTTTTTATTTGGAGTTCATGTCCAGTCTTTATCTATATATAAATAAGTAGTTAAGAGCTATCATCAAAAGTAGGCATATAATTTTATTATCTACCATTTTACTTAAGTGATGCTTAACATTCTCTTTTCTACAGGGTCGTATTTATCACTTTAATAATTGTGTTCAAACTGCATCATATTAAAGTCTATAACATACTTCACATTATTGAGCTGACATATAGGTTGCCCACATTTTTTCTGTATAATGAAATTATGTCACTATAAACATCTTTGTCCATGTGGCTCTTTTTCTTTTTAATTATTTCTAGAAATTACTGAGGTGGAATATTTGAATCATCTTTTGGCTGTTGATAAGAATTCATATAACCTTCCAAAGGGATTAGATCAACTTTACACTCCAACTGGCAATAAATACATATGAGTTTTCATGAAGCCTCGGCAATATTGGGTTATATATGTTCATTTTCTCTAGTGTACTGGACTGTGTTTTCATATAGTAATCCTATTTCTTCCTCATATGAATCCTCTGAGCATACTCTTAGCTCATCTTGGTGATATTCTTATAGAATTAAAAATCTCTAATTCAATACTGGTACTTGCCCTGTGGCATATTTGTTACAATTCTTTTTTTCATTCTATTATTTTTCTTTTTAATTTTGATTTTGTGTGTTTCTCTTCCCATTGATAGTACTTTCCTTGCCTCAGCCTCATTCTAGGGTCTGTTAGTCACCGACATGAAAAGGGTTTAAAATACAGGTTTCCAGAAAAGTGGCTCTTTGGGGTAAAGGAGGAGGGGGTAGCAGGACGTGGGTGGGGCCTCAAGATGAGACCTTTCTCCCCTAGTTCCCTCCAATGCTTTGGTCTCTGAAAAGTGGTGCTTACCTGGCACCTTCTTGGCATAGTTTTGTAGCTTCAAGGCTGTTACAATCCCCAGGACAAACCTGTCACTTCCCCACCAAAATATTTAATGGAGAGAAATGGATGTGGACTATCTCCACCCTGGTTACCACCTGGGGGCTCACCCCCAGCTGAGAGGAGCTGGCACTGTGGCTGCACTTAAGCTTCAGTGATGGTTTGCCCCACACATGGGACCAGGAGCATGACACGCTGCTGGGTGAGCACACAGAGGGAGAGAGCCAAGAGGAGAGCGACTCCCCCATGCCTGCACATGGCACCCTTCTCAGTGCCATGCCCAGCATGGAACCCAGCATGCCTCCCACCAAGAGCTCAGAGCCCGGCCAGGCCAGCCCAATCCTGGTGTCACCCTTTCTTTCTACTGCTCTTTAGTCTAAGGGAACGCACCCCTGCCAGCCCTCAGAGGTGCAGGCAGAATGCCAGGGATGCTCACTGACCTCCACTGCTCTTCTCTTGCAGTTTCCTGCTTCTTCAATTTCACCAGCCCCTCTGGGGTCGTCCTGTCGCCCAACTACCCTGAGGATTACGGCAACCACCTCCACTGCGTCTGGCTCATCCTGGCCCGGCCCGAGAGCCGCATCCACCTGGCCTTCAATGACATCGATGTGGAGCCTCAGTTTGACTTCCTGGTCATCAAGGATGGGGCCACCGCCGAGGCCCCAGTGCTGGGCACCTTCTCAGGAAACCAGCTGCCCTCCTCCATCACCAGCAGCGGCCACGTGGCCCGCCTCGAGTTCCAGACTGATCACTCCACAGGGAAGAGGGGCTTCAACATCACCTTCACCAGTGAGTCCTCCCTCTGTCCCCAGCTGGCCATCCCTCTGAGAGCCGGCCCCTGAGGGTGGAGGAGTGTTGATGTGGGTGGGCTGCTCTAAGGGCTGTACCCCCCCGGGCCTGGGGCTCCAGTGTGACCAGGAAGAGCATAAAGCACTGCGACCAGGCAGGTAGGTGCTCTTTCCTGTGGCGCCACTCTCTCTCGAGCATTTATTTCCTATAAATAATGCCAAAGGAGCCTGGAACCTCATTTCTCCCTCCCGCCCGCCTCCTGGAAGCCTCAGCGAGAACCAGGAAGGGCCCAAGGGAGAGAAAGCCTGTCGTCCCCTCATTAGTCACGGATCCCTCTCTGAGGTGAACGCCGCTTGCTGCCCACTGTGGGCATCCCAGGGGGGCTTGGCCTCGCCCGGGGCCCATCCCCATAGTCAAATCAGAAGCCAGCGCCTGGAGTGCCGTTTCTGCTTGGCTGTGAGCCTTGATTAGAGCCGGCTCTGAGGCATTTCCTCATCCCTCCTCTCAGGGCCACAGTCCAAAGCCATCCCCTCAGGTTCAGTCCTGGGCCCCTTCTAGGGAGAACCCAAGGCCCGGAGGTGATTTTTTTCATTTCTGTGTCTCTTGGGGTTATGGTGAGGGTGGGGGTGGGGGCAGAATCTTGGAAACTGTGAGCCACCAAAGGCAGTGAGAACTACTTATCCTATCTAATAAAAGGGAAACATGCAAATTACCATATCTTCGCTATGCTACCAGCCAATCAGGAGCGAGGGGCAACACGGCAGGTGGCCGGGTGCACGCCCTCGCTGGAGGTCAACCATCCAGGGCCCGAGCCTCAAACAGAGGCAGCAAGGCGATCACGCATGCTGGGGGTTCCCCACCCAAGGCACCATCCTCAGAGCATCAGCCAGAGGCTTGCAGCCTTGACCCTGGACAGAGCAGGGCAATCCTACGTGCTGAGGGTTCCCCGCCCAGGGCCCAAGCTTCAAACAGAGGCTTGCGGCTTTGGCCGGGGGTGGAGCAGGGCCATCACGTGTGCTGGGGTCAACCGCCCAGGGCCCCATCCTCGGAGCAGAGCGATCAAGCACACTGGGGGTCCCCTGCCCTAGACCCGAGCCTTGGATCCTTGGCCAGAGATTTGGGGTCTTGGTCGGGGGCAGAGCAGGGCAATCAAGCACACTGGGGGTCCCCTGACCTAGACCTGAGCCTGGAATCCTTGGCCAGAGGCTTGGGGCCTTGGCTGGAATAGAGCAGGGCAATAGCAGCTAACTGGGGGTCCCCCGCCCAGGGCCAGAGGCTTTAGGCCTTGTCAGGGGTGGAGCCAGAGATCAGAGGAGATAGATGTGAACTGTAGAGGAAACACCTTTTCTGACCATTGGCTAAGCTCCCTGTACGCCACTAGTAATATTCTTAGTAACTTGGGTATAAGAATCCAAAAAAGTGATCTAGGGTTCTTCCACCACACTCCTTGAGAAAAAAAACAAAGGTCTGCTGCTAGAGGGCTAAGAAATATCATATCCTTTCCCTAGGCAGTTTGCCTCAATGGATAATGCCTAAGTTTGCCAACCGCAGGGCCCGGGTTATATTCTGATCAAGGGCATGTACCTAGGTTGCAGGCTCCTCCCTGGCTGGGGCCCAGGTCAGGGCTCATGCCAGAGGAACCAATCAAAGTGTTCCTCTCACTTTGATGTTTCTCTCTGTCTTTCCCTTTCTCTTCCACACTCTAAAAATCAATGGAAACATATCCTCAGGTGGGGATAAAAAAAGAAAAATAAATGTTATAGCCTATGGAAGACACATCTTGAAAATGCCTAAAGAAAGTTGTCATTTTTTCATGGTGAAGGGACCGGAGTCTGGGTTGATGAAAACACCTTGGTGGCTGCAGTGACTGGCAGTGGCTGCAGCAGTGGGGTGATGGGGCTGGTTCCTTTCCCTGATCAGCCCAGTCGCCTCCCACAAAGGGAGGCCAGACTGGCTTTTTCCCACTCCCTGTGGAGAACAGACCTAAGCCATAAGTAGGACATCCCCTGAGGGCTCCCAGTATGTGAGAGGGCAGGCTGGGCTGAGGGACCCCTCTCCCCCCCCCCCCCACCCAGTGCACAAGTTTCATGCTCCAGGCTCCTAGTTAGATTATAATAAGCTGTAGACCCATCACCTTGGCTGATGACAAATGGTCAAATGGGGCTAAAGCTGGCTCTTTCTGAGCAGTTAACCAGATCCTTCCCCAGAGGCTGTTTGTGAAATGCAAGTCCTCAACTCAAGCCCCACCCCACACACTTAAGCACACACAGAGCTGGTCCCTCTTTTGCAAAGAGAAAGGGAGGTAGAAAGAGGGAGATATAGAAACATTAATGATGAGAGAGAATCATGATCAGCTGCCTCCTGCATGCCCCCTACTGGGGATCAAGCCCAAAACCTGGGCAAGGAATGGTACCAGGGACCCATCAGTCCGCAGGCTGACGCTCTATCCACTGAGCCAAACCTAGAGAGCCCTCTCGTGCTTTTGACAGAAGTGATCCTCCCTGTCCCCACCGCCATCCGTGGCACAGAGATCTTGTTTTTTGTCCCACCTGTCCCTGCACTCTAGTTGAACTGAAGGCAGTAAGTGCCAAATGGTCAGCCACTGGGGACCCCAGATTCCAAGGGACCACTCCAACTAAAGCCCTTCCCTGACATTCCTGCCAGCACTCCCTCAGGACACCAGGCTAGCTGGAACCGTCAACCTTCTCGAGCCTGCCTCCTCCAGGGCGCCTTGCTCCTGTCAGAGTCCACCTGTCCCCCTGAGCCTCCCCGCCTAGGCGTGCAGCTCTGGCTTGTAGCTCACCCTGCTTTCCCATGTGGCCCTGAGCTCTGCACAAGTAGGGGAATGCATTACTTAACTGCCCAGCAGGGGTCTGGTGTCTGGTAAGGATCAGTAAATGTTTATTGAATGGAAAGATCCATGAGTGACTCAATAATACTCTCTCCCTGCTGGGGAAGTGGGAAGAGGATGGTAAGGAATCCCCAGGGAAGCCCATTTGTCCAGGATGATGACAGCAGAGAATTCCGCAGGGTCAAAGGAAGTGTGGACACTGATCGGGCACCTGTGGCAAAAATACATGCTTTAGCCCTAGCCAGTTTTGCTCAGTGGATAGAGCTTTGGCCTTTGGACCAAAAGGTCCTGGTTTGATTCTGGTCAAGGGCATATACCTTAGTTGCAGGCTCCTCCCCAACCCAGGCCCTAATCAAGGCATGTGCAGGAGGCAACCAATTGATGTGTTTCTCTCACATCAATGCTTCTGTCTTTCCCTCTCTCTCCCACTCTCCATAAAAAAATCAATGGAAAAATATTCTCGGGTGAGAATTAACAACAAATGCATGCTTATAGTCTCCCAGGAAAACCAAATCCTAGCAAGTCCCCATTTTTCTAGGAAAGGAGAAAATGCTGGGTCCTCGGGAGGAAGAGGCACAAGCTCCTATCTCACAGTCCTCTCCAGCATTTCTCCACCACTGTAAGAATGATGCACACCCAAATGTAAATACTCAAAACACAGGGTCATGTCAAAGAAGAAATGCTAACTACCGCCCAAATCCCCCACCCAGAAATGGTTCTTGCCAACATTTGGTGAGCACTGTTACTGAATCAGATACTCTTCTGTGCATGCATACAGATGGGCAGTTGGATGGATAAGTAGAAATAATATTTTTAAATCTGGGCCCCACTGCTGAGACAGAATCTCCAAGGGACTGAGGCCCCAAGATGTACTTTTTAAAAGGTGGTTCTGCTGTAGCTAGTGAACAATAGTTTGTCCGTGGACAAGTGTTTGGGAAGCAGCATAGTCTCCCTGCAGGACAGTCATCTCCTGGATCATGTCCCAACTGATGATCATCGAGGCTGAGCTGGAATGTGCCCAGTGTTGGGGGCACATTCCCGCTCAGTTGTCTCCATAGCAACAGCAGCACACTGAATGCTTCCCTTATGATGCCTGAAATCTGTGTTCCCGTAACAAGAACCCGTGATCCTTTTCCACTCCTTGAGCTCCTTGGGGTAAAACTCCACCTTCTTCCATATGAAACATCTCCAAAAGTGATGAAGTAGCTACTGTTTACTGAGCACCTACTGTGTGAGCATTGTGCAGTCATCACAGCGGATCCCACACCAGAACTGCCAGAGGCTGAGAGCTATTCCTTTTCACATGGCAGGAGACGTGTTTGGAACGACAGCCATGTAGAGCTGGGCAGTGTGGTGTGTGTGTGTGTGTGTGTGTGTGAGAGAGAGAGAGAGAGAGAGAGAGAGAGAGAGAGCGAGAGCTAACGCCTAGACTTCTAGCTTCAGGCACCATTTATTTTAAATGTCAGGGCAACCCCATGGTCATAGCTCCTAATAAAGAAAGATTGGGGGACTAAAGTCTGGGCTGACCTAGGCTTTGCATGTCAGAGGGACGGGTGTGGCACTTAATGCAGGCTCTGCAGAGGAACCAGCACTCTCATCTCCATGTCCGACCCCCCAGCTCACCTTCAGTAGGAGGATCCCCAGCCTCTTGCCCCTAGTAAGATCCAGCAGCTGCCAGAGCAGACTGTTCATTTCTGATTTGCATGTGTTTCCGTCACTAAGGGTTTCAGAGGCTTGTAAATTGGGTTTTTGAAAGTGGTACTTGTCCTTGCAACCCTGGAGCCTTGTCTGCACTGCAAAACCGCTATCCTTCAGACATCAGGGGTGCAAACAGGGTGTGACTTCAGAGACATGAGTGCGAGAGCTGCGGCACCCCTGATGGAGGAGCCTGGGAATGTGTTTAGAGGAGGAGGTGAAGGAGGAAGGAAGGGCATTGGGTCTTTTTTTTTTAATGCTCACCCAAGGATATTTTTTTCCCATTGATTTTCAGAGAGAGATGGAGGGGGAGAGTAGAGAGATAGAAACATCAATGTGAAAGAGACACATTGACCAGTTGCCTCCTGCACATACCCCAACCAGACCTGTGCTGGGGAGGAGCCTGCAACCAAGGTACTTGCCCTTGAAAGGAATCGAACCCGAGACCCTTTAGTCCGTAGGCCAAAGCTCTATCCACTGAGCCAAAACGGACAGGGATTAAGGAGTACCTACTTTCTATCAGGAGCCATAGCAGATATTCCTCACTTTTCCTTTTCACATCAACTTTCATTTCTACCCCAGAATAACCCTGCAAGTGAAATATGATCTCATTTTATAGGTCAGGAAGCACAGGCTCAGCAAGATTACATAAGTTTCCCAGGACCATGTAACTAACAAGAGGCAAAGCTCGATTAAACCCCAAAGTGCTCTGACTCTTTCCTCCCCCAGCTCCGCCCGCATTATCCGTTGCCTGGGAGAGGCAGAGGCGAGGGAATGAGGGAAATGGGTTCCGACAGGGCTGATTCCAGGGCACCTACTTCATGATGCTCAGTGTCTGTTAGTGTCACAGGATTCAGAGCCCAGCTCACCTGCTACATAAGTGATCCCATCACTCTCTGAAGTTAGGGAAGCGTGGAATGGATTTGACATTGGGGAGACAGATCTGCTGCATAAGCCTCACTTTCCTCATTTGCAAACTGGGATAATACCTACTTCGTGGAATCATTTTATGATATAAGTGAGTGAGTGTGAGAAATACTTAGCCTACTGCCTGATCTATAAATGTTCTTTAGAAGGAAATTGGATTAGGTGCCTCAGAAGGCAGGAGACCAGGTTTAAGAATCACCTGCTTTATGCCCAGTGTCGCATGGCGATCCCTGGTTCTGGGGTATCTGGCTCTCGCTCCATCAGGGTGTGTTCTTGGGGGATTGGTGAAGGGCTAGGGTGATAATGAAGCTGACTTGGGGGGTTGCTCTGCACACCAGCTCTGCCTAATCACATCCTTCACCCCCGTCCACACAGCCTTCCGGCACAATGAGTGCCCGGATCCAGGCATTCCAGTGAACGGGAAGCGGTTCGGAGACAGCCTCCAGCTGGGAAGTTCCATCTCCTTCCTGTGTGACGAAGGCTTCCTTGGGACGCAGGGCTCTGAGACCATCACCTGCATCCTGAAGGAGGGCAGCGTGGTCTGGAACAGCGCCGTGCTGCGGTGTGAAGGTGCGTGTCTGCGGGCTGGGGATGGCTGTGCAGAGGGGCTGGGGCGGGGGGGGGGGGGCACGTGGCCTGAACCGCCTGGTGCATTTCTGTATCATCCTCCTCTTCCTCCCGGACTCAGGGCCACCCTTTCACCCTCACACTGGAATGGCAGGGCTTAGAGGACCACTCTGCCTATAAATTTTATTGGTAGCCAGAGTTGAAACTGGAAAAACACTGGTTGTAGACTGTCAGGCATCACAACACCTCTTTCAACTGGCAACTCTCAAAATCACAGCCATTGGGAGCCCTGCTTCCTGACCTGTCCAGGGCTGCTGCATTCACCAAAGCAGAGTGGGCCATGCTGTGAGTTCTCGCATCTTCAAGCTGCTGCCATTCTTCCTTTTGCACACGCTGACTTCCCTGGTGACCCGGACATCTCCAGACCTGGCCTTTGTGCCCCACTGGATGCTGCCTTGTTATCCCGTGGCCAATCTCCGGGGACTAAGGGCAGACTGGCCAGAGGACACAGACTGATGCCAGCACAGGGGGTTACCTTAGCGACTCCTCAATCCTGCCTTGCTATACGGAGCAGGTTTCACCCCATTTCAGAGACCAGCTGTCTGTGCCACCAAACTGTAGGCTTTTAAAACACAAGTTAAGCTTCTCGAGGGCAGGATTGTGTCGAATCTGTGCACCAAACACGGTACCTGGCACGGAATGGGCCCACCGTACATGTTTGCGAATAGTGGATGAGTAATGTGTATCTCATAGGCCCTTGGGAGCAATGACAGTACTCAGGAGGCAGGGGCTGTGGTTCTCTCCTTTGGGAGCCAGAAAGCTTCTTCCTCTCATCTCACTTGATGGACAGCCGGTAGAGACCTAAGAACTCTCTCTACATACCCAGTCCCCAAACCCAAATCTGAGCACAGTGGCCAGCAGATGGGAAGGACAGGAGAACAAAAGGCAGGAAGGTGGGGGCAAATGGAGCACTGTCCCAGAGATGACAGGTGTAGAAGAAGGGGAGAGACCACCAAGAGCACAGTGCGTGTAAGAGGGTCTGTGGGCTCTCGAGTCATGGGCCTGGGCTGCAATCCTGGCAGATCACTTTTTCCCTCTGGGCCTGTTTTTTCAGCTGGAAAAGTGTGATGGTGCTAATAATAAGATGCATATGTAAAGGACAGATTTTGGCATAAAGTAAGTCCTCAAAAGTGTTAGCTGTGTGATCACTGGTTTGTAAACTCCATGATGTTAGGGAATCATCCTAGGCCTCATATTTCCACAACTGACAATTGTTTGGCACTTAAACGCTCCGTCAGTGCGGTTGAGGAATCACTGAATGAATAAAGGAATGAATGACCTTTGAGTTAGGTTAGAACCCCTTTATTTACCTTCAGAGCCCTGACCCTCATGAGACCACCTTTTGTTTCTGCCCTGTAACTTACACTGGAGTCACCCTGAGCAAGTGACTTGGCCTCCCTGTGCCTCAGTTGCCCCATCTGTAAAGTGTGGTTAATAATGAGAACCTCCTCACAGGATTGTCGTGAGCAGGCACTGTTCTTGGAGAAGTGCCTGGCAACGGCAGCGCTTAATGTGTGTTGGCTGTGAACATTATTCAACCTGATTTTTTTTTATCGGACCCGTTACATGAGTATCACTCCACGTGAGGGGTCTAGTGGTATCTTTCCCTCCTCCAGGCGCCCACCCATCATTATGTGAGCAGACTACCTTCCAGCCTCCAAAGTCCCACAGCAAGGTCTGCACAGCTCATCTGCCATTTTCCCCAGCACATGAGCAGTTTTGGAAATCGCATGAGCTTTAGCCGCAGAAAAACCCACGAAGCTTGTGGCTTTGCCTCCTCCCAGCTGTGGAGCAGGGCGATTAGGCAATTCCCTCCTGGGACAGGGCGATAATCATGCATGTCCGATGGGATTGTTTGCAGGTGAAGCAGGTGGCCCTGTGAACAGCCATGTGGAGCCTGGGGTCGGGATTGTCGGTCGGAGGTCGCTCACCTTCTCTCAACCGGCCTCTCCTTCTCCCTCCTGCTGTGGATCTCGGGTTTTCCTCATGTTTGTCCATCTCATTCGGGACATTTCCCTACTATCTCTTGCTCTCCTGGGCTCTCCTTTCTCCTAATTTCTTTCTCCTAATTCCAGACAACTCTTGGTTTAACCACTATTAATTTTTCTTACCAGTTTCATGGGCGTTGGTCCTGACTTCTCACCAAGATTCTCCCCACTCCCGGGCGGAAGCCCAGGCCCCAGGCCTCTGAGCCTGTGAGGTTCAGTCCCAGTGGAGCTGACCCCCTGAAGAGGCATCAGGAGTGGTAACTGCAGAGCCCTCTTCTTCTCCCCACTGTTGCCCTCCAGGATCAGGTGCTCCTCAACTACCGCCCTGCCCTTGAGCAAGCAGTGAGACACTCAAAACCACGTGTGATGCAGGCGAGAATCTTCCACTCACTATTTATAGGCAAAGTCCTAATTTTGAAACTAAGCTGTCCCATTCATTTTGTCTCTGGAGGGGACAGTCGGCAACAAAAAATAAGGGGCAGCCTGTTAGACCCTGACGGGCCCAAAGGAGGAAGAGGCTGCTCACTTTTCTCAGAGTGAGGGGCCTTTGCTGCCACTCTGGTTTTCAGGGGCCTGGGGAGCAGCATGTGGGAGGGGCAAAGTGAGAGCCGCCACCTAGGGTGGCCAATCCCAGAGCTGACACGCAGGTCAAGTGGAGAGACAGATCCGTGGGAATCTTGCCCCTCTGTGGCCTCTTCCCCCGCATGTGTCCCAGCCTTGGGAGAACCCTGCTTTGTAATCAGCATCTTCATCTTTTTCAATTTCCTAGTTTTGTTTTTGATTAAGTATCCCCACCTTGTGGACAATTAAATGCAGGAGCTAATGGACTTTAAAAAAATCTTTAATATATGCTAAGAGCCACTTTGTTTTTGAGAGGCTTGTAATGGGACAAGGGAGAAAAAGGCTTCTTCTAAATTTAGAAAGAAGGATGATTATCTGACTGATGAAAAGCAGCAATCGGCAAACTTTTCTTAAAGGGCCAGCTAGGAAGTGTCTTTGGCCTCACACATGGTCTCTACACAACTTGGCTGCCATTACATGAAAACAGCCTGGGACAACACAAGTAAATGGGCTGGATGTGGTCCCTGGGCTGGGTATTGATGACTTCGGATCTAGAGAACATAAGGGATCCATATGTTTAAAATCAGAAATTTCCTGCCCGTTCAGATTGGCGCAGTTGGCTGAGTGTCTTCCTGTGCAACGAGTAGTTGCCAGTTCCATTGCTGGTCAGTTGCTAGTTAGATCCCCAGTCAGGGAGCATAGGGCAGGCATCTGGTCGGTCTCTCTCTCTCTCTCTCTCTCTCTCTCTCTCTCTCTCTCTCTCTCCCCCCCCATCCTCTTCCACCTCTCTCTACCTCTCCATCCCACCTGTCTCCCTCTCTCCTCTTCCTATCTCTAAGCATGACATCAGATGAGGATCTTAAAAGAGAAAAAATCAGAAATTTCCCAAGAAAGACTTCCAGGTAGTGAAGGCATCGACAAAGGACTGGATGGTTCTTTTTCCCCACATTCTTCTTTTTCTTGATCTTTCAAAGGAAAACCAATGAATTCTGTCCCACTGTGATAAGTGTTTTACTTATTCACTTCAGCCATGTACCAGTCTAGGAAATAGGTTAGCTGTGGTCCCCATTGGACATGGAGAGGTTGAGTCACTTGCCCAGGATTCTCCCAGCTTGTAAGTGACAGAGTCAGAATCCAAACCCTTGGCTACACTGTCACTATATATTTCCTGAATTGTATCCCTGGAGAGAGTATGATTTCAGAGATGTTTATGCAAGAGTTAAAATCATCCACAAACAGGACGGAAAGCAGGTTTTCTGCTTTCCATATCCCAGTAGAAAATTAAAACAAAAGGAGACATATTGTCTTTTACAAAAGACAAAGGTAGGACCGCCCTCCCCGTGGAAGCTTCAGAAATTGACAGCATGGAACAAAATAACAGCAGTAAGACAAACATATCAGTCATGACATAAAGGTAATTAAACTCCTGATTAAAAGGCAGAGGCTCGAACTGGATTTTTTTAACGTTGTTTACAAGAAATATGTGGGGTGAAAAACGCGATAATCTACAGTGAGTATGTATTTTCATTTTTAAAGTAATACTTGGTGGTTATGAAATTTTAAATAATATGCACATGCGATAAGGTTTAAAGTGAAAACACTCATTTCCCGATCTCACTCCCCCGGGGAAATTGTTTAACAGTCTGGTATAAACATGTGTACTTGTTTTTCTCTATGTGTATACCAAATGTGCTCCTTTTACGATCAGAAAATGTTTAAGTTCTATAAAAAAGGAAAGAAGGTGAGTTCTTCCCTCTCCTGCGAGAGGAGTCTGAGAGGTGGATTTGCTCAGTTAGGCTCCAGGGAAGAAGTGAGGGTAGTTATGGAGTTTCTAACATTGTAACAATCATAGCCAGGGATCGCAAACTGGCAACAGGATAGCATTTCTTCTTTTATAAGCGGGATACTTACAGAAAACTTGCCTGCATCAACTGTGTGGTTACCCTGAGATGTAACTCCTAAAGGAAAGTCAGCAGAATTACTTATTTTACTTTATTTGCTTATTTTCATATTAATGAGTTGATTCCCTAACACCTTCAAAAGCTGAACATTTTTAAATATTATTAAAGTCCAGTGGATTTAAATGTATTTTATTTAAATCCATTGCTTTTATTACTCTAATCGACTCTCAAATTGTCCCATTGGCAGTGGGGCCCTTTTAGAATTAACCCGACCTCATCTCGACCTTTTCTGTCCCGGACCTCACACCAGCCATTTCTCCAAGGAGCCCTAGTTGTTGTTTTTTAAGCGGAAAATTATATTTATAATCTTGGCTCTCGCTTCTATTCCTAGCCTCTCTACCCTGTGTACTCCTTCTTTCTGTTGAGTAAGTCTTTGTTTCTAAGTCTTTTCAATGAATAGAGCTAAAAAATCACTTTCAAGGATAAAATGCATCATGGGTTCATTTCATTTCCAGTGTACAAACATGTTTTCCTTTTTCCTTCACTTCCTCATGTCACATCTGTACCTTCTTTCTTTCTTGCTGAAAACCCCAGGTCCCTACACCACCAGCACAATTTCCCACCCACCACGCCTACCCAGGAGCCTCAGAACTGCGGGGCCAGTAGTACCTATAGCAGGGTCATTACTGGAAATAGTTTACGTTGGTTTTCTTTCAATTTTTCTTGTCCCCGTATCCTACTAGGGTTGGGCTATCAAATTACAGCGTTTTCAATTTTTTCACTCCTTTCTTCCTGTGTGATAGTGCTACTAAGTGATAGAGGATTGTATTCATTTATTCCCTCTGCTTTTTTGAGTTTTGAGACATGACTTATCAAATGTCAGTATTTCTTTTTAATTGTGCAAAAAACTTACGAAGTTCCAAAGTTAAACCTCAAAGAAGGTATATACTTGGGAGAGTCTAGCTTCTATCCCTGGCCTCTGTACCCTGTTCACTCCCTTTTTCATAGATAATGTTGAGACTTTAGGTTACTCTAATATTGACTGTTAATGTGAGTAAATAAGTGAAACCATACTATATTCTTATTATTTACTTATCTACCTTGATTTTATACCTAATAATACTAGTATCTCCTCGACATTATATAGACTATTTCTTATTCTTATTTTGTAGCTTCATAAATAGTCCATTTTGTTGATTACCCCAATTCATTCACTCAGTTCCCCATTGCTCAACATTTGGACTGTTTTCAATTTTTTCTTATTACAAATAGTGCTGCCTTGTACAGCCTTAGATAGATAGGTAGGTAGATAGATAGATAGGTAGGTAGGTAGGTAGATAGATAGATAGATAGATATAGATATAGATATCTCTGTATATGTTTATATATGTCATTTCATATTTTGCTGATATATCTTAGGGATAGAATTCTGCAAATAGAATTTGTGGATTTTAGAGTAAGTGCATATGAATTTTGTTGGATATTACCAATTTTTCCTTCATAAATTTACACCAGCAAGGTCATAGGATACCTGCCTTCCCCCAGCTCACATGTCATCAGACTTTGGGTTTTGTCCACCTGATGAGAAATAATTTCTCATTATAGTTTTAATGTGTATTTTCTTAGTGAGAGTGAGGTTGAGCCTCTTTTTAAAGTTAAAGAGACATGCATTTAGAAACTCTACCCATCTCTCTGCCTGGCAACTGCCACCCTGGAATATGAAGTTGAGCCAGAGAGAGTGACGGAGTGAATGAATAGAAAGGTCATTGGTTCATCACATGAGCAGGAGAAGAGATGAACAAGGTAATAAAATGACGCAGCAGAGAAAGAAGACAAAATACTGACAACCTAAGGCAGGATTCGGGTTTCTCTCGCTAGAGATTTTAAGGAGGGTTTCCTTGATAAATAGGCACTGAATGCAGAGTAGTTGAGGCAGGTGAGTGACTGTGTGATCTCTGGCTTCCTGGAAAGTGAGTGAGGCAATCACAGTACAGCAACCAAAGAGGCTGGGCCTAGGTTGAGTTGGAGCCCAGAGGGAGTCCCTATCTCTGCTGAGGTTCAGTCCCTGCAGGGGGACCAAGGGACAGAGTGCTCAGCACGCCTCCCCCCCCCCCCCCTGCTAGGTCTCACATGTCCATTGGAGAAAGAGGAAAGCTTTAGTAGTTTCAGAGAGATGGATGGACAGGATTTGAAAACGACGCTTATCCAGGAGGTGGTAATACCCATTTGCAATTTACTTTGCGTTTGATCTAGGTGCTGTGCAATTACCTGTTTCTCCAAGCCTCGGCTTACTAAAAACGGGTAATAATCCCTGCCTATAAAATGAGGATAATAACAGTGACTGCCTTTTAGGGTTGCAGTTGTCACAAGGATAATCCATAAGCCTGGCGTGTGTAAGCTCCCAGTAGCCATGAGCTCATTACTGTCGGCCGTGGCTGTAGAACTGTTATATGCTGCAGGGGAATTTGGAGATGGGTCTTGAGTTTAAATCTCAGCTGTAACTTCATTAGCTCTCAATCTAATCTCTTAGCCTATTTAGCCTTAGTTTCCTCCTCTGTGAAATGGAGGTAATAAAGAAGTCAGTGTCATGTTTCAGTGTGAGTTGTCTGCTATTATCATCACCATTATTATATTGTTTATTTTTTTTGTTAATTAAATTTCCCATTATAACTTTCTATTACGAATGCTTGGTAGTTAATTTAGACATTGCCCAGAAGTTTATAGAATTAAGAGAGGAAAGGTGTGCTGCATGTGGCTATATCTTATGAAACTGATTGCCCGGAGGAATCCCCCAAAACTGGCAGAGACAGAAGAGCTCTGAAGCTGTGTTCCCTTCCCGGTCTTGTTCAGGGCCCCTGGTAGCCCCATAGCAAGGAAATGCCAAGGAAGCAGGGCTCCTTTAACCCTGGGAGGCTGCTCAGCTTGAAGTCTCTGGATTTACTAGCATGCCATTTTTCAGGTCTGAGTGCAGGCGCTAACTTGCTAACTAGGACTAGTGACCTAGCCTCCATTAGCGTCAGCACCCTTAGCGTAAGATGGAGAAAATAATAGAAGCCCCTCACAGGGTCTGTGTCTTGTGAAGACTGAACGTGATTATTGATGTGAAGCGAAATGCCCAGCTTGAGTGGGTTCTCGGTCCATGGCAGTGGTAGTGACAGGAGCAGCGGCCCTGGGAGAGGGGAGGGGGCTGTATTAGTCAAGATTAGATGGTGTTAACAAGCAACCCCCCTCAGTGGCTTAAACACAGGAGTTTGTGTCTCTTTGAGACTGCATGTGGAATGGCTTTTCAAGTTTCCACATGGACAGGACACACGTCACTTCCACAGACACGTGGCCTAGTATCACTTCGCTAGCAAAATATGACCTTGTGCCCCAAAGGAGGAGGACTGGAAGAACTCTCATGACCACCATGGGAGCCCAGGGTCTGGTTGCAAGAAGAGGCAAGAATGATGAGAAAGGTGTGGGTGAGAATGGGAAGCTGAGGAGTGGGAAGAATGGGCAGAAAGACTAAGGGACAGTGATTATGAGCTTGGGGAGATCAGAGATATGCCTAGATCATCGACATGGACAGCATTCATTTATCCTTCCATCCATTCATTGATTCATTGGAGAGATACTTGCTGAATTTTAGCACAGAGGGACAACTGTGCCAAGCTCTGGGCTAAATGCTGGGGATTCTGAGCTGTATAAGGTAATGATAGGGTCCCTGTCTTCTCGGAGCTCACAGTGGAGCAAGTCCCGCTGGTGCTCCAAGCAGTGGGCTCTGCCCACTCTTCAGCACCAGAGCGCCAAGTCCTGGGTGTGGGGGTGGCTGGGAGAGGACGGGTCTCAGCCTCTGCCACAGCCTGGCAGCCGAGTGAGGAACAAAGCAGAGACCAGTGTGACTCAAGTGCTAGCTGTACTCAGCCCTTCTAGAATGGCAAAGGCTTTGTTTGAAGGGTTCTTTTCATTTCTCCCCTCTGGTCTTTAATGAAACTCCAAATGATGCAAATGAGCATATCCATAAGGGTCCCAGTAAAGGAAACTCACAGTTTATACAGTTCACATAGTTTTTCAGACACAAAAACAGTACTTGTTTGTGGATACATTTTATAGAGAGGTCTTTTGTTTATTTGTTCATTTGTCCCCTCAAGAAAGCTGCTTCTCTCCCTTCTGTCTCCCAGCTCCCTGTGGTGGTCATCTGACTTCGCCGAGTGGCACCATCCTGTCCCCGGGCTGGCCTGGCTTCTACAAGGATGCCCTGAGCTGCGCCTGGGTGATCGAAGCCCAGCCTGGCTACCCCATCAAAATCACCTTCGACAGGTGCTTGCAGCCAGAGCCTCAGGGGAGGGGTGAGAGGTGATCTCCATGGAGTGGCGTGGGAGGGGAACTGGGGTGAGTGGGGACCAACCCTGGTGCTGCACTGCCAGCAAGTCTGAGAATACCAACAGGCTGTTCTGGGTGGGGTACACAGCATTGGCTTTGCCCTTGGCCTTGGCCATCTCAGGAGTGGGGTTTGTGCTATTTAAGGGACCATGACTTGAGGGGTGAGGAGAAGGCTGGGGGTGTCAGAGGAGGGAGAGTGGGCAGATACATGCCATGAGATGTGGAAGGAGGCATTAGCATCTACGGAGCATAACCCTGAAATTTCTAGGATGGAGAGGCAGCCTTCCTGACCTTTGACTCTAATCCTGCCCTGTCCCCACTTCCAGCTCCCACAAAGGCTATGTCCCATAAGTGGGGAGAGAAGCCACCCAAATATGTACACAACTTTAGACAAAGAATTCCTGGTCTAGAAGAGCAGTCTGAAAACTCTTCAGTGAAGGACCAGATATAAATATTTTAGGTTTTATGGGCACAAAGTATATCCATCACTTATACTCTGCTTTTTTAAAAAATATACCCCTTTATAAAGGTAAAAAGCATGCTTTGCTCTCAGACCATATAGAAACAGCCTACAGAGGAGGTCTGGCCCTGGCCTGACTGGAACATTCTCACCCCCATGAGGCTAGTCCTTGTGCCTCTAGGCCTCAGGATGGGACACGGCCCAGGCCACAGAGAGGAGTGAGAAAACTGTGTCCACTATGGGCGGAGGGAGGATGACTTAAATACGGTAGAGAAGGTCTCCACATCACTGGTGAATGTGCGCAAATCATATTAAAATATCCCTGACTGCCAAAATCTGATTGTTCTAAAGCCCTGGGTCAGACAAGGCCTTTTGTCATCCGCACATTAATAAGCCTTGGGTTTCTCAAGAAGTCCTCATCTCCATCTTCGGCAGATTTAAAACCGAGGTAAATTATGATACTCTGGAAGTGCGAGATGGACGGACTTACTCCGCGCCCTTGATCGGGGTTTACCATGGGACCCAGGTCCCGCAGTTCCTCATCAGCACCAGCAACTACCTCTACCTCCTCTTCTCCACCGATAAGAGTCACTCGGACATCGGCTTCCAGCTCCGCTATGAGAGTGAGTCTCAGGGGGCAGATGGCAGGGTTGGCCCGGGTGGGTAAAAGGCAGGACTAGTAGTCTCCCCACTTGACCCCATCTCATGGCATTCTCAAGGCTGTGCTCCTCAGGAGACCCTTCCTTGCTCGCAGCATCAGAGCTCAACCTTTAGAGAGAATGAACATTTCTCTATAAAGAGCCTTTAGAAAGACTTGAACCCTCAGAAGCAATGAAAGTTGATGGCCTGCACACTGTTTCTCACAGGCATATAGCAAGGCCTCTTCCATGTGCAGACAATTGGGGGGCACCATGTTGGGGACCAAGTATTTGCAGCTCGTGGAGCTAAAGTGAGCTGGCATCTCCCACTTGCTCACCTTTCCTCATCACCTTCTGCATCCATTGCTGGTGCCTCGGTTTAGAGACACTGATGGCAGTGCAGTCCTACAGGCCACTGTGGGAACTATGGCCGAGAGCCATTAGGACAGGCTCATTTTCT
Organism: Antrozous pallidus; assembly: GCA_027563665.1. NCBI lineage: Eukaryota > Metazoa > Chordata > Mammalia > Chiroptera > Vespertilionidae > Antrozous > Antrozous pallidus. Next base: position 190,998,224 of record CM050508.1, read on the forward strand.
TACTCAGGTTTATGTCCATGTTGCAAAGCCTTAGCAGACACTCAACTTAAGCTTATCAAATGAATGAATGAAAGAATGATCCAGCCAGCCAACTTGTTTGCTCTGATCAGTCTTCAGATATTCTGTTGGCAGATATTGACAGCACATTTAGTGAGTGAATGAATGCTAACTTCAGCCTGGTGTGAAGCGGGGTCTCTCCTCCCTCCCTGTCTGAGTCAGTTGAGGTCCCTCTGTGGGGATGGTGAGCTGTCTTTTCTAGCTGTGGGCTCTCTTTTCCAGCTATAACCCTGCAATCAGACCACTGTCTGGATCCAGGGATCCCTGTAAATGGGCAGCGTCACGGAAATGACTTCTATGTGGGCGCTCTGGTGACTTTCAGCTGCGACTCTGGCTACACCTTAAGTGATGGGGAGCCCCTGGAGTGTGAGCCCAACTTCCAGTGGAGCCGGGCCCTGCCCAGCTGTGAAGGTGAGACACATTATTGGGGGCACTAACGTAGCAGATTCCTTTTTTGCCGTAAAAAACCAGGGGGGCACTAACTCTTCCACCATCAGTGAGGGTTGTGGGTGTGAAGGAGATGGGGGCAGGTTCCCAGCAGGATTGGGGGGGAGCTCCTTGAGCCGGTCCATTCTTTCGCTGCCCTCTTCACTCCTGTAGCACTCTGCGGTGGCTTCGTTCAAGGCTCCAGTGGGACCATCTTGTCACCAGGGTTCCCCGACTTCTACCCCAACAACTTGAACTGCACCTGGATGATCGAAACATCGCATGGCAAGGGTGAGTGTTTTAGGGCCATTGCAGGTAGTGGGATATGACACAGTCAGGACCCCACATTCCTCGGGTCAGAGTGACCACAATAAGGATCTCCCTACATAGTGACCTCTGGGCTTAGTCTGAGTCTTTCTCACCAGTAAGAAAGATCCCAGAACCTTTCTCTTCTATCACAGAACTCACAAACAGAATGTTTTAAAGTAAGTGTTTTTAAGAATCAAAATCCCCCATGAGGGAAGAAAGAGATCTTAGAGATTCCAAGATCTCAAACCCTTAATGCAGTAGTCTGCTCTGAATTACTCCCCATGAGACAGTGACACCCCTTCTGTCCAAAATGTCTAAGCACGTCCAGTTGTGGGGAATTGGCCAACTCATTCAGCCAATAGGTACCTACTTTTTGGTAGATCTGACCCCTCTTAATAGCCTGTTAAGTGCCTCTGAAACTTCCTTCCTTGTTCTGTGTCCTTGGGGAAATAGGAAATGTCTGCTCCCTCTTGCTCGTGTCCGCCCTTCCAATACTGGAATACCAGTCCTCTTTACCCATCACCCCGCTGTCATCCCCAGGCTGGACCGTCGCCTCGTCTTCCTTGGCAGAAATGGTCTTTGAGTGTCCAAGAACAAAGGAGGGCTGCTGGTTACAAAATAAACATTAATTAATATACTCTTTGATTCAACAAATATTGATTGAATGGCACCTGTGTGGCAGATACTAGGTCAAGGAATAAACAGTGGCCAGGCAAATATGATTTTGACCCTCAAAAGCCTGTTCTTTTTTTTTTCTTCAAATATATATTTTTTATTGATTTCAGAGAGGAAGGGAGAGGAAGAAAGGGATAAAAACAATAATGAGAGCATCATTGACAGCTGCCTCCTGCATGCCCCATCCTGGGATTGAGCCCACAACCAGGGAATGTGCCTTGACCAGGAATTGAACTGGCGACCTTCTGGTTCTTGGGCTGATGCTCAACCATTTAGCCACATTGGCCAGGTGGAAGCCTGTTCTGAAATTCATGGTCTTGATTCTTAGCCCCTCTGCACTTTGGCAAACACCTAATGCATAGCGCACACCTTGGAGGTTTTGATTTTTTATGCTGGAGTTGGAAACCAGCCATCTATGTTTTTAGATCACTTACCATTAATGCTGATGCATGCCCTTAAATAAGAACCTCTGCTCTACAAGAATGAACATGTAGAAAAGCTGAAAAAACATGTTTAAGACTAACTCTTCCAGATATTACAATGTTGTTATGGGCAAAAATAATTACACAATTTGGTGTGAGTATAGAAGTGAACATACAAATAAAGGTCCAGGAAAATGTGTGTGTGTGAGAAAGACTGTCTTTAGTATGTGATTAAAGTGTCATTTCTAATCTACTGAAGAGAGCATGGATTATTTACTAAATGGTTTTAAAACAGTGGGCTTAAAGCCCTAGCTGGTTTGGCTCAGTGGATAGAGTGTCAGCCCACAGACTGAAGGGGCCCAGGGGTTCGATTCTGGTCAAGGGCACACGCCTGGGTTGTGGAGACAATCCCCAGTAGGGGGCATGCAGGAGGCAGCTGATCAATGATTATCTCATCATTGATATTTCTATCTCTCCCTCTCCCTTCCTCTCTGAAATCAATAAAAATGTTTTTTTTAAATAAGAGGCTTAAACATTTGGAAAGAAAGAAACAAATTGTGCCTCATATATTTAACCGCATAAATTCCAGTCCTAGAACATGAAACTCTGACCTCAATAGGGAATGATACCAAAAGTAGAATCCTTAAAAACAAAGATTGTTAGATTTAATTAAATAGAACTTTGAATGGGATTTTTTTAAGCCATTGAAGATTCAAATAATAAGTGAATGAAAATATTTGCAACATATAATGTACTCAGGGTTACCAACCTGCAGCGTGAAAAGCCCTTGGAATCTTGAAGAAACTATTCCTGCTCTGCAGGCCTGTAAAATGAATAGATCTATAGACTAACATTTCAGAATAGAGGGAATACGACTGAAAGGACATCGCCTCCACTGACAGTGAAAGAAATGCAAATTCCACCAGAATGAAGCACATTTTCCTTTTCAAATTGGCAAAGTAAGATTGTAACCCTGCGCAGTCAGTGTGGACCCATGGAGACTCTCCTTCACCGCTGACGTGTGATGTGGTTGAAACTTTCAGAGAGCTACTCATCCCTCTTAAAAATGCACCAAAAGTCTTAAAAATGCACATTCCTGTCCTAGCCGGCTTGGCTCAGTGCACAGAGCGTTGGCCTGTGGACTAAAGGATCTCGGGTTTGATTCCGGTCAAGGGCATGTGCCTGGGTTGCAGGCTTGATCCCCAGTGGGGGGCATGCAGGAGGCAGCTGGTAATTAATTCTCCCTCATCATTGCTGTTTCTATCTCTCCTTCTCCCTTCCTCTCTGAAATCAATTACATATATATATATATATATATATATATATATATATATATATATATACACACACACACACACACACACACACACACACATACACCTTCCATCAGACCCAGTAGCTCCACTTCTTGAAATTGACCTGAAGAAGAAAAGTAAAACTGTGCATCCAGGTTTCACTGCAAGGATATCTTTTAAAACACATTATTAATTGGAAAATTAGTAACTATTTAAATGTCTATCAGTAAGGAAATGATAAATAAATATATGGTGCAGCCAGATATTACAGGTAAAGTATACTGTTTATATAAGAAAAGAAATTTTGAAAGGAAAGCCGATCTATAGCCCCATCTAAGAACTGAAGCGCTTTCAGTTTTGCCTTCAATGGGTCAGCCTGCCAGGATTAGGATGGCCGGCAGCTTCTGGTGCAGGGCAGGGCTCTGCAGCGCTCGGCGAGCCTGTTGTCCCCTTGTCCCCGCACTGTTGTTCTTTGTGTCTTGGCTCATCCTGCAGAGCCGTTTCACCACACCTGAAAGCAGCTGCTCCGCGAGGTAGAGAAGGAAAGAAAGGCAGCCCTTTCCTCCCTAGAGGAACAACCCCTCCAGTCACGATTTTCTCTGCTGGGCGTCTGTCATTCTGGACCATGTGTTTCGACTTTGCCTAGAAGTCAATGAGGTTCAACAGATTTGTAATACTTATTTTTCACTTGCACTCATCCTGGATGCTAGGAAAACATGGCCACTGGATATTGCCTGCCTTCCGCAAGGTTATGGTCCAGTGGTAGAGAGAGGAAGCCTAGAGATCTCTGACCTAGCAGGGCCAATGCTGAGATGGAGCAGATAGAGGTGGTGAACAGCCAGAGGCCAGCCCAAGGTGGAAGCAGGCCTGAGCTGAGACGTAGGCCATTCTTCCAGGATGAGTGGGAATTAGCCAGATGAAAGGGGTTTCAGGCAGAATCAACAAGAGGTCAGTGACCTACGACTGGGTCATTTAAAGGCTTTTCCTAACCTTTATGAAATTGTAGAATAGCCAGCATGGCCCCTGAGTACCTTTCTTAGCCTCATCCTGAGCCCCATTAACACTAAATTCTAACTACGCCAAGCTTTCAGCTCTCAGAACTTTCCGGACTTTCTTGGTTCTCTAAAGCTTTGCACAACAGGATGATTTTCTTCTCTCTGTGACACTTCCTCTTCCGGCAGTCCTGTCTTTTGCACTGTTCCCCTTGCATGGACAGCACTTCATCCTCCTGAATCACCTCTTCTAATGAGCCTTCCCAACCCCTCTTCCCCGCCTCTTGGGTTGGCCTCCCCTCTGGGGACCCAGTGGTCCTGCACCTTCCCAGGTTTACTCCTGTCCCTACTGCACGGAACTTGCATTTTCATCCTCAGGTTTCCCTCTCAGACTCAGTTCTTTGAGACACAAGTCTACCTTGTTTCCTGTAGTTTCTTGGCTTGGCTCTATGCCTGCTCATAAGAAACTCAAGAAATATTTATGTGGGAGGGGAACCAAGATGGCGGCATAGGTAAACGCCTATCTTGTTGTCCCATAGAACAATTTAAAAACTACAACTTAACGACAGAACAAACATCATCCAGAATCACCAGAAAGCTGGCTGAGTGAAAATCCCACAAATAAAAGTAAAGATAGGACACTGTGACTCAGAGGAGCAGCGGAGGGCAGAGTTGAGGATACGTGTGGAGTCAGACGTTTGGAGCCGTGTGCGTGCAAGCGAGCGGATAGGGTGGGCAGCTGCAAACCCAGCTGGTTTTCTCGAACAGGGAGGGAGATAAAGGCGTCCCACTGCACTGATTCCCCAGTTCCGGGCAAGGTCCGGGGAACCCACACTCATACGGGGTGAAACTGGACAGTAAGGAAGCACACTAAAACTCGGGTGCTGCAAAGGTCTGCAAGCTTGTGGAGAGGGAACGTAAACTTGGGAACAGCAGAAGCACGTGAGCATGCAGAGAGGACTAGTGACTTGCTCTCTCATTTGGGAAACCACCGGACTGCATTGTTTTACAACCCTGGGTGAGACTTTGGGTGTGCAGACTCATTTGGGGAGAGGCTGAATTGTCCGGCAGCCGGTAGAGCTCGGTGGCAGCTTTCTCTCAGAGGTGTGTGCAGCCATTACCACCAGACACAGAGACCCAGGTGCCGCACAGGGCAGAGCTGACGGGAAATCAAGGCTGCCTGCTCAGCACGGAGACTCCGCCCATCCAACCTGAACACAGCTGATCGGCACAGCCAATTGGCCTAGAGGTCAAACCCTCCTAGTGCTAACAACAATAATCTAGGCTTAACTTCAACAAGACTGTGCCACCCATAAGGGGCTGTACCAAGAGTATTCACCTCAGGTAAATGGGGAGGCTGAGCCACTGTCCCTTAGAGGACATCTACCACACAAAGCTAATCGACCAATTCAGGGAAGCAGCCACAATGCAGAGACATGGAAAGAAATCAGATGTGAAAGAAATGGAGGGGGGGGGGGAATGACTAGACATAGAGTTCAAAACCACGGTTATAAGGTTTTTCAAGAGGCTCCTAGAAAAGGCCAATGAACTTAATGAGAACTACAAGGAAATGAACAAGACCCTCGAGGATACGAACAAGACCCTCAAAGATATGAACGAGACCCTCGAGGATATGAAAAAGGACCAACTAGAAATTCAGCATACACTGACTGAAATAAAAAATATTATACAAAGACCTAAAATCAGTCTAGAGGACTGCAAGAACCAAGTCAGAGATTTGAAATACAAAGAGGCAAAAATCTACTCAGCCGGAAAAGCAAGAAGCAAAAGAATCCAAAAAATTAAAGATAGTGTAAGGGGCCTCTGGGACAACCTCTAGCATACCAACATCTGAATTATAGAGGTGCCAGAAAAAGAGAGAGAGCAAGATAGTGAAAACCTATTTGAAGAAATAGTGACTGAAAACTTCCCCCACCTGTAGAAAGAAATTGATTTAAAAGTCCAAGAAGCGCACAGAACCCCAAACTATAGGAATCCAAAGAGGACCACACCAAGACACATCATAATTAAAATGCCAAGAGCAAAAGTCAGAGAATATTAAAAGTAGCAAGAGACAAACAGTTAGTTACCTATAAGGGAGCACCCATATGATTGTCAGCGGATTTCTCAACAGAAACAATGCAGGCCAGACAGGAGTGGCAAGAAATATTTAAAGTGATGAATAGCAAGAATCTGCAACCAAGATTACTCTACCCAGCAAAGATATCATTCAGAAGTGAAGGTCAGATAAAGTGCTTCGCAGATAAGAAAAAGCTAAAGGAGTTCATCACCACCAAACCAATATTATATGCAATGCTGAAAGATATTCTTTAAGAAGAGCAAGAAGAAAAAGGTAAAAATAAAAATTATGAACAACAAATACACATCTGTCAACAAATGAATCTAAAAATCAAGTGAATTAAAAATCTGATGAACAGGATAAACTGGTGAATATAACAGAATCATGGGTATAGAGAGGGAATGGACTGACAATTCTTGGGGAGAAAAGGGGTGCGGGAGGTGCAGCAAGAGACTGGACAAAAATCATACATCTATGGGAGAGGACAGTGGCGGGGAGGTAAGGGCAGAAGGTGGGATGGGTACTGGGTGGAGGGGAACTATAGGAGGGGGAAAGGGGAACAATGTAGTTAATAAACTTAACAATAAAGATTAAAATATTTTTAAAAGAAATATTTATATGAATTGAATTAAAGTGAACCCAGACCCTTCTCCAAGAGGGCGCTGCTTGTAAGAGTATTTCAAGTAAACAGACCTTTTAGGCCACTCACTCTGTTTGCTCCCTAACAGGCAGAAGGATATCAGTAGAAACTCAAAACTCTGGGAAATGCAGAATTACTTGTTTACCACACACCCAGCCCAAGGGAACAGCCAATTCAGGAGCCCAGAGAAGGTATCCTTGCTGAAACCCCAGAATTGACTTATATCCTAAAACACACAAGCTTGTCTGGGAATTAGATGAGCTGAGTAAAGAGAACACCTACTATGTGCCAAGCCCGGCACTTTGCATATGCTGTCCCTATCACTCCTCACTCCAAGGAGAGGGTGATACTGACATCCACACATTGTAGTTGAGGAAACTCAAATGCAGGGTTTGATGAGCAGCTGTGTCCCAGCCCCTCAGCAGGTCTCCCTCTGAAGCCCTGTCTTTCTGCTCCCATCTGGGATTCGTGTCCTTCGTACGACTCTGCGTGGTTCACTCCAGTGAAGTATTTGTTCATGTGTATCTGTCACACCAGTTCTGGATTCAAACGCCAACCTGGGGCCTCGCTTTCTATGACAATGCCTTCATTTTCTCACAGTGTCCAGAAGAGCCCCAAGCAATCAGCACAGCTGGGAAGCCCAGGGGTTTCATCTCAGTTGTTTACTCATTCTTAGAATCCCTGCCAAATGTTCCCTCCTTTGGAGGGCTATGTTTGCATGCTGAAGAGAGTGCAAGGCAAAGCACTTCATCAACTCCGTTGCCCCTGTTACTGTGGCTGGCCCCTCCCCACCAGCCCTGCATTCCAGCTACGAGGGGAAGGGCCTACATTCCACAGAGCCTGCTCCAAGCACTGTAGACCAAGAGCCGTTTTCCCATTTGCACACATTTGTGTGTCGGGAGGATAGGATACATGCGAGCTCACATACCCATGTGTCTCCAAGCATATCACACTCGTCATATCAAAGACCACAATCCCTGGGAAGCCTTCCCAATCTCGAGACACCTTTGCTCACTCTTCCTGTGCCCCCACTCTGGATTCTTCCTATCAATGGTCTGTCTCCTCTACTAAACTGGCAGATTTTTCTCAATGTTCCACAGGCCTGGCACTTAGTAGGCGCTTAGGATCTGTTTGAACAAATAGAAGGATGCATCTCAGTTACCTGGGCACAGACCGTTTGCAAGCTAATCCCCGGTCCCACCACGTCTTCTCTTCCTCGACCCCCTCCCCATAGAATCCCAAATACACCAGGCTCACCAACTTCTACCAACAGAGAGGCTAGACTGAACACATCTAGAATGCTTTAGCATTAAGAGCTTGGATCCAACTGTCATTTATCAAAAATGTGGCAGTAATTATCTAGAGAAGTATTTCTCAAATGTCTGTGTGCCTACAGGTCACCTGTAGGGGGTCTTGTTAGCATACAAATTCTGACTCAGAAGGTCTGTGGCCAAGGCCAAAGCCTTGCATTCCTAACAAGCTCCCAGACAATGCCCCTGCTGCTGGTTCATGGACTTGGAGTAGTAAGTGGGTCCAGCACCCACCTCTCGTCTACCCGAGTCCCTGTCCTGGCACATCTGCAGCATACACTCCCACGGGCACACACACTTGTGGGTGGACATGCATTTACACGTATGTACACCCAGTACAACCACTTTATCTGGATAAGTTCAAGGGTTGCTTGCCTCGTCCCAGCTTTGAGTGTTGAGAACCTGCTGCTTCATAACCTTTTTCACACCTAACCCTTCTTGCTACCTGGTCTCTCTGTGATGTGAGAAGCAGCGTCGTGTAGCAGCTTACTGCACAGCCTCTGCGGCCGGATCAGCTCCGTGCAGATCCAGCTCAACCACCCGTTAGCTGTGACATCCATTTATCTTTCTGTGCCTCCGTTTCCTCAGATGTAAAATGGAGATGAGAATAATTGTGCCCATGCCATAGCAGAATTAAATGAGTTTTAATGTCTCCCCTGACAATTGATAGGGGCCTACTGCAGAGTTACAGAACGTGTAGGATGGTGACACACAAATGTTAATGAATATTATTGTTTTCATTTAGTGCTCTTCACCCCTTCCCCTCAGTAGAGCGCTCCCTTTCTCTTCCTCTCACTGCTCCTCCTCCTGCCTGTCTCCCTAATGCCAGTCAGCCCAAGTCTCCATTCTGCCCCTTCTCTGCCGCACTTCTGCCCTCCTCCAGCCCCTTCTCCATGCTATGGCTTCAAATAGCACCTATTTATTGGCTGGCAACTCCCAGATCTATTGCTGTAGTCCCACCTTAATCCTGAGTCCCAAAACTATGTCCCCAGATGCCCACTAGCTATCAATGCTTAGATGTTGACAACACAGGTGTTCAAAGCTAAGTCAGGTACCCTCCCACCACCTGTTAGTTATCCCAGGTAGCGAAATACATCACCTTTCTTCGGGTCAAGACACTCTCAGTCATAGCTTCATTTCTCCTTTGCACCGTTGCTGCTATTTCTGTCTATCTTCTTCCCTGGGTCTTGTGTCCATTTCCTTTTCTCAGCCCCTCTGCCGCTCCCCAGCCCCTCTTGCCCAGTGCGTGGCTGCCATCCTTCTGACTGTTCTTTCTGCCTCTTCTCTCTCTACTTTGTCTCCTCACAGCCATCAACATTTTGCTAAGCCTGACATCTGATCTGGATAGGTTGGCTTCTCATTGCCCCAGAAAAATACCAGGCCTCACCCCAGCCTGCCTTCCCAGCCTCTATTCCAGATTGTTCCTGCTGAGTGTGTCCAGCCACACCATGCAGTTCACTGAGCCCTGGAACCCACAGCTCCTTCACACACACACCAGTCTCCTGCCTGGGACACACTCCCCTCTTACCGGTTAAGCCCTATGCATCCTTTTAAGACCCACGTCAAATATGTACTCCATAGTGAGGCTCTCCTCTTCTTGTTGAAAACTTCCCATTCTGCACCCTCTTCCTGTGGCATCTGGCCTGTGTTCATTATAGCAATCATCACTGTACTGTGGCTCTTTGTTTAATATCTTGTATATTGCCTTGCACCTACCTGGCCCTGGATCCTAGCCCATTGGAAGCACTCAATAAATACGCACATGTTTATGAATGAATGAATGAATGAATGAATGGCTATGAAGCAGTGTCATAGAACTAGCCATAAATCTCCCTTTCAAATTTTGACAACTGTGAGGCATTGTGCTTCTCTCCTGGGCAGTGGTGATCCAGTTCATTCCGGTTCATTCATTCAGGTTCACCCACAGGACTCATCAGTGCAGGCTTGTACTTCTGCACACCCATAGACACTTACGAATTGAAAATGCTTGTGCAGGTCCTGTCCTGCAGCTGGGCTGCTTCAGCCATCTCACCGTGACCCTTCTGGACTCTTGGCAGGTGTGTTCTTCACTTTCCACACCTTCCACCTGGAGAGTGGCCATGACTACCTCCTCATCACCGAGAATGGCAGTTTCACGCAGCCACTGCGGCAGCTGACCGGCTCGCGGTTGCCAGCCCCAATCAGCGCTGGTCTCTATGGCAACTTCACTGCCCAGGTCCGCTTCATTTCCGATTTCTCCATGTCCTATGAAGGATTCAACATCACCTTCTCAGGTAATGCCTGTGAGGGTCCCCTGGGGGGAAGGTACCCCGTCTCGCTCTCTGCTGCCCCCCTGGTCTTCCCAGCAGAGATGGATAGGGCTGCGCTCTCCAATGTCCAGAAGAAAGACCTCCCTGCAGCATTAACCGAGAGCGGGGCTAGACACTGGGCAAAGCCTGTAATGGGCTTGGAAGGAGTTAGCAGGTGTTGGAGACTCTCCTTCCCTGAAGGTGTCTAGGTCTCTCTCTGAGCACGACCCACCCAACTGGCTGACCCAGAGCAGTGGTCGGCAAACCGTGGCTCATGAGCCACATGTGGCTCTTTGGCCCCTTGAGTGTGGCTCTTCCACAAAATACCACAGCCTGGGCCAGTCTATTTTAAAGAAGTGGCATTAGAAGAAGTTTAAGTTTAAAAAATTTGGCTCTCAAAAGAAATTTTAATTGTACTGTTGACATTTGGCTCTGTTGACTAATGAGTTTGCCCATCACTGACCTAGAGTAATTCACAGAATTCCATTCCTGCCCTAGTAATTTCAGATACTCCTTTTTCCCAATTCCACTTCTGTTTAAGAGGCCAGCCATTTAGAAAAGAGGAGAGGGAGAAGGGGGCTTGAAGGTAACATGTCAGAGTGCTTTAGTTTTATTTGAGGCTTCTTCACCAATGCTAACCTAGAAGTAAGAGATATTTGTCTCTGTGTTTTCCTGAAAAGAAAACTCTTTACTTTAGCATTCGGGGAGAAAATAGGACCCTTGGCTCTTCTAGTACCAAGTCCCCTTTGCCACTCTTATCCCAAGGACTCCCCAGGTTGGGAGACATCTAGCCTCTGGGAAGTGGGCCTGGCCCAGCTCAGCTCCCTTCTATCCCCATAGCAGAAGCCACCTGCCATGTGCCTGGGCTGGCCTCCGATGAGACCTGGCCAGCCACTGTGCCTCATCTTTCTGAGACAGACCTCCTCCTCACCACACAGAGAGATGCCCTTGGGGACACATCTGTGCTGTCACTAGAGGTACCAGGCAGGTCCCGGGCCCATAAATACCCCTCCATCGCACTTGCCATCTGCCTCCAGTGCCAGCATCACAGAGGTGGCTTTGAGCAGAGCATTTGGATTTTTTTCCAAGTGGAGCTTTCCCTTGACTGGGTCATGCAGTCTGACCCTCCAGAACCAAGCTAATTGGGTAGAGCTGGATGAGTGCCTTGGGAGAAAGAGGCAGGATAGTCCGTACACCCTGCAACGCAGGGTTAATATGGAGATGAAGGGGAAGAGGAGGGAGGGGTCAAGTCACAAGCAACCTCAGAAATCTCCTGGGAAGCAGGTTCCAGAGCAGTGTCCCCTGTCCCCCCATTCATGGCAGTGAGGCATCCAGACCACCCAAGGCACAGCCTGTGTGTCCCATGCCTGCCTCACTGCCAGTCTCTCAGCCTATTTCTCTCGGGCTCTCTCCGCTTTGCCCTTTGCCTTTTGTGGATCGCTGTGTGCATGCTCTGTGCCTCCATCTGTCTTTCTCTTTGGATCGTCTCTCCTGGTGTATTCCTCTGTGACCCCATCTTCTGTCTCTGACCCTGCTCTCCTGCTGCCCTTCCAGAATACGACCTGGAGCCCTGCGAGGAGCCTGAGGTCCCCGCCTACAGCATCCGGAAGGGCTTGCAGTTTGGTGTAGGCGACACCTTGACCTTCTCCTGCTTCCCCGGGTACCGTCTGGAGGGCACAGCCCGCATTATGTGCCTGGGGGGCAGACGGCGCCTGTGGAGTTCGCCTCTGCCAAGGTGTGTTGGTAGGTGGTCACGTGCTTTCATTTTGCTTCACTAATGGGGTGGGCCAAGCTTTAGTCAACCGGTGTGAGGTGGTGGAATGCACACAGGCCAAGAGGCCAGCAGGACTAGGTTTGAGGACTGCCTTAGCCAGTTATCTGCAGTGGGTCCTTGGGTGGCCTAACCTCCTTCTGCTCCAGCCTCCTATTCCTGCTTCCCGGGCTGCTCAAAGGTGACCTGACCTGTGTAAAATGGATCCATAGTAGGCACTCAAATGAAATTGATTTCCACACTGTTCCCTCCCACCCCTAACATATCCCCATGTCTCCAATGCTTCTTGCAGAAAAATCGGGGTAGAGCACTGGTGCGGGGGAGTAGGCCTGTAGGAAGGAGGTATGATCTTTGCCCATGGAGAGGCCAAGCTGGTGGAGTAGAGGGCGCTTGTACTGGTGTGATGGGGGTGCTAGCTTTTGAGAATCCTCAGAAAGTCTTCATCCATACAGCAGGTGAGAAGAGAGAAAATGGGAGCCGGATTCATTTACAGACCACCGTCTGCACCTCAGGCAGGCTCCTAGGTGCTGGGGATACAAAGTGAGCAAAGCAGAGAAAGTCTTCCCACTCATGGTCTCACAGCTGATAGGAGATTAGCTATAAACTCATCCTATCTAATAAAAGAGTAATGTGCAAATTGACCATATCTCCAATCAAGCCATGCCCACAGCCACGCCCATCAGCCAATCAGGAGCAAATTATGCAAATAAACCCCAACCAAGATAGCTGCAGCCACTGAGAGCAGGAGGGAGGCTTGGGTTTCCCCAGCAATGGAGGAAGCCAAGCTTTCCACCTGCCCTTGCCAGCCTAGGCCTCCACTCAGTGCTACAAAGTTTCAATTATAGAAGATATATCCCAACAGAAATGGTGGCAGCCACGGAGCTGGAGAGAGAAGAGGCTAGGGTTGCCCAGGTAATGGCGGAAGCCAAGCTTTCCACATACCCTGGTGGGCCCAGGCCTCTACTAAAAGCTACAAAGTTTCAATTATAGAAGTTCAATAAACTCAAACAGAAATGGCTGTAACCACAGAGCAAGCAGAATGCTTGGCTCTGCTCCAGGCTACAAAATTTCAATTGTAGAACATAAATTAATCCCAGATCCCAGGGTCTCCACTTGGGTTGCTAGGGGGGCATGGCTGTCCTGAAAACCACCACAGGCCCCTCACCCAGGCTGCCCCATGCCTCAAGAGAACCCCCACCCTGATCTGGGACACCCTTCAGGGCAAACCAGCCAGCCCCCACCCATGCACCAGGCCTCTATTCTACCTAATAAAAGAGTAATATGCAGATTGACCATCACTCCAACACACAAGGCGGCTGCCCGCATGTGGTCAAATATCCTGCCCCCATGTAGACACAAGATGGCCACCACAAGATGACCAGCAGGGGAGGGCAGTTGGAAGGACCAGGTCTGCAAGGGAGGGCAGTTGGGAGGGACAAGGCCAGCAGAAGAGAGAAGTTGGGGTCAAACAGGCTGGCAGCGCCGAAACCGGTTTGGCTCAGCGGATAGAGTGTTGGCCTGCGGATTGAAGGGTCCCAGGTTCGATTCCGGTCAAGGGCATGTACCTTGGTTGCAGGCACATCCCCGGTGTGGGGTGTGCAGAAGGCAGCTGATCGATGTTTCTCTCTCATCGATGTTTCTGACTTTCTATCCCTCTCCCTTCCTCTCTGTGAAAAAGTCAATAAAATAAAAACAATTAAAAAAAAAAACAGGCTGGCAGGGGAGCAGTTAGACATCAATCAGGCTGGCAGGGGAGTGGTTAGGGGGTGATCAGGCTGGCAAGCAGAAGCAGTTAGGGGCAATCAGGAAGGCAGGTAGGCGAGCAGTTGGGAGCCAGCAGTCCTGGATTGTAAGAAGGATGTTGAACTGCCCGTTTAGGCCTGATCCCACTGGGCAGTGGGATATCCCTCGAGGGGTCCCAGATTGGAGAGGGTACAGGCTGGGCTGAGGGCCCCCCACCCCCGTGCACAAATTCCATGTACCGGGCCTCTGGTAGTTATATAGTACGCCAGGCAGCATTGAGATAAATTAAATCAGCTCAGGAAGTGCCGGAGGTGATTCTTTTAAAAAGAGTGGTCAGCAGAGGCCTCCCTGAGGAGCTGACATTTTAGAAGCTCAGAGGAGATTCAAGAAACTAATCACTCATATCTGGGAGAAGACAGAGCAGAGGTCAAGGCTCTGAGCCTTGAGGAACAGCACAGAGGCCCATCTGGAGCAAGCTTCAGGTAGAACAGTAGATGATGAGGTTAGAGAGTCGGAACCAGGAGTCTGATCCACGGCCCTGCCAGCCTCTCTGTCAGCGCTCTAGGCCTGGGGAGAAATAGGGTGACTGTGGGGAGCAGGGACAATTGCTGGCTGTCCCTCAATGTAAGGTTGACGGCTCTGCTTGCTTAATACTTGCAACGTGTGGCTGGAAGGAACACAGGCAAGATTAGTGAAGTGCTTACCATACTGGCTGTTACGCATGGAACTCACACTTAGAGTGAAATAGTGCATAAAACCGCAGTTCACCAAACAGATAAAAGCAACCCTACACTGACAGAAACGCGGCAGCGTCTTGAGGGCCCTGGAGGTCAGCCTTGCTGGCCACAACTCCATGGAGCTGGGCCCCTGCAGAGGGCAGCTGCAAAAAGGCTGCAAGATGTGCTGGGCTCGGGCTGCACAGTCTCCAGGCTCAAGGTCAAGTCTCTGCTCTGCCATTCACAGCTGTTCGACCTTGAAGAGGCCACCAAGCCTCAGCCCCAGCTGGAGATAACAATATCCAACTCAGGCTCTGTTCCCCATTCGGTGACATCATTTACATAAACCTCAGGGAGCCCTGTAATTATAATTTTGCCAATAACCTTTTGATATTATTTACTGTTAACCAATATCCAATCACCTTTTACAATCTCAGAAAGGAAACAGTGATACAAACAGATGCAGAATTCCATTTCTGGCCAATTAAATAATCCCAGAGTTTATCTTTTTCTCCTGGACCCGTCCCTCTGAGCATTCAGCCACTCCAACTTGGGCACACATTCAGACACACGTCTCTGCCCTGTGCAGGTTTAGTTTGAATCTAGCTGTTAGCAGTTATTTTCTTCTCTGGGAAAATATCCTCAGCCAAGTGGTTCTGGAGGAAGTTTTTTTTTGAGTGGGATTATACAGGACCACAAATGCATGCTCCCTAAGCTTTTGCCCTTGATCTCATGGCATAAACTCATTCTTTAACTTACTCTTCTAATTAGTGTTTGTTCGTGATACCTCACGATGTTTCCATTGTTACATTTTTCTTCCGATGCACATGTTATTAATAACACGGCAATAATAATCCCCTCTAAGATCCACCAGCCCTGCCACAGAACCACAGGCTGCAGGTCTCATGGGAATGCCCGCCGGGGAAGCTCCCCCCTGCCACATGCCCTGTGGGTGTAAATGGAATGACTTGGCCACACAGCGTTCCAGGAACATTCCCAGCTGAGAAGGAGATGAAAGCTCTGGGCTCTAATTCATGGTGTGATGGGGTGGCCCGGTGCCGGACCTCAGGGACCCCTGAACTTGATGTGGAAGAGACAGTTGTGACCCTGGAGGCCCCAGTCTGCACACAGAGCATGGCCCTGTCCTTGGGAGCCCCCGTGTGATTGAGAAGACCTAACCCTCTGCCCTCCGGAGCCCCAGACTGATGGATAAGACACAGCCCCCGCCCTTAGTGCGACCTCTGCTGACGGGAGTCACAGATGCCTGAACCAGCAGCACTCTCCTGGGCATGTGACTGCTTGTTTCTCTGGAACATTTATTTGTTTCCATGTACGCTCGTGTTTGGCTTTTCAGTGCATCTGCTCGCTCACCTCCCCTGTTACCTTAGAAACTCCCAGAAGCAAGTGCCACATCTCTCTATCCTCCTGTTTCTTCCCTGGTACCCAGGGCAAGTACAGGGGGGTCAGGACCTGGTGATTGGCCCCATCCACAGCTCTTAGCCCTGTTTCCCTCCTTATAAAGGTGTTGGGTATGTGGGGAGGAAGAGTGGGTCATTATGGCAGAGATGGGCCTACAGCTTTTTGCTGAAAACCAGGGACAGGAAGGGGATCCAGCAATATTCCAAAGCCCATGTTTAAGAGAAGCCAATTTTTAGGAACCAGGTGGAAGGCAAGAGGTGTCAGAAACAGTAAGGGTGCTATGAATATCAGGCAGCTAACACATGCTTCCCAGGTGTTAATGGGCCAGTGTTATAGAATGTCTCAGGGTTTCTGCTAGTCCCAGAACACGGGCAGTTAGGCCTCCAGGTGGAAGCAGGTAAGATGTGTAGATTCACTTGGGATCGATGAGGAATGAAAGGAGAAATAATACTTGTTAAAGGACATACTATGTACTAACCACTCCCCGTATGGTCACCTATTTTGTCATCAAATCTCATGCATTTATTTTCTATAGTCTTAAATAGAGGCCCGATGCATGAAATTTGTGCAAGGGGCTAGGCCCTGGCGGCCCAGCTGCCTCTCAGCCCTATCCACGGTCATTCTGGAAGGTCCTTCCGAAAGTCCTTCTGCCACCCAGTCTAATTAGTATATTAGCTCTTTATTATATAGGATGAGGATGGTGTTATTGTACAGATGAAGGCAGATGAAGAGGCTGGAAGTTTAGAGAGTAGATATAAGTTACCTCTCTGCCTCCAAACTCCATGACAGCCTCACTGAAGCACATGCCCCTCCTTAGATGGAGGGAACTGGGGTGTGCCCCCAGAGAGGATGGAGAGCTGTTTTGGAGAGCCTCCCATGTGACGTGACTGAGTGATAAATGTCTGACTGTGTATAGCCCTCATCACTCCCTCCCAAACCTCCCCCCTCATCTGATGCACCCAGAAAATGTACATGCTCTAGAAAGATCTCTACCTAAAGGGTCAGCAGCCCCCAGGGTACCTGCCCACCTCTGTGTGTCTAGCTTTATGCCGAGCTCATATTCATCACCCACCTTTGGTCCATTCGCAGACAGGCCAAGGTTAGATATTAGACCATGGCTGCCCCAGGCAGTTTGGGGTACTCTAAGAAAATACCATGGATTAGGTAGCTTACACAACAAATATTTATTCCTTATGGTTCTTGAGGCTGGGAAGTCCACGATCAAGTTGCTGGTGTTACAGAATTTACCAAGCAAGCAAAAATATGCAGGAGTACCAAAGGCACAGGAAAAACCCATTTATTTCCAGACGTAACACATGTACGGGTACAGTGACTCAGGGGAGCCTGTTTCTCGCCTGATCCTGAGCAAGCCAATATGGAGGAATATTTCCCTTTATTCTCTTTGGTTTCTTTGTCCCCCAATTATGGGATGGGACTTCCAGACCTTGGGTTGGGGGTCCTGAGATCACATCTAAAGGCTTAGCCTGATGCCAGTGCTGATTACTCCGTCTGGGAGTTGTGTATTGTTCATAAGAGGTTTATGGCCTCTGTAGAATGGGAGTAGTAGTTAGGTAAATAGGTTTTGCAGGACAAGATAATTAAAGAAGGGGCAGTGACTAGACTATAGACTAACAAGAATGTGCATTAGGTTACTGGCACAGATTCAGATTGCTATTCCCCAAAAAATGTCTCATTTTCCCCATCACTGGCAGATCCCACTGGTGATGGCCTTCTTTTGGGTTTGCAGATGGCAGCTTTCTTGCTGTGTCTACACATGGCATCAAGGGCCCTGGACTCTCCCTCTGTTTATGAGCACACTGATCTCATCTAAACTTAATTACCTCTCGAAGTCACACATTGGGGATTGGGACTCCAACATATGAATATGGGATAAAACACAAGCATTCATTTCATAGTAATGACTTACCTAAAGCCTTAGAAAACATAAGCCAGTCCTGAACTGGAAAGAATCCATTGAGAAAGTTGGGACTTGGTAGTAGAACATGGTCACTGATTTCAAAGGTCTAAGAAGCAGCCTTGGGGACCAAGAACACACAGAGTATAACCAAGCCTGGGAGAGCCCAACTCTGAATGTACATCACATGCTTTGTCTACATTGCCCTGGCCTAGTGCACCAGGCGTAGGGCCATTAGAGGTGAATATGTGGTCAAATCGATGGCCCATTGGTTGACCTCAGCAAGGATTATGCCTAGAAGAGGGACATTGGGGGGCAATTCAGAGGAAGCCAACTTGTTACATCAGCTTCAAAGATTCAATAAAGTCTCCAAATTACTTGTATGTCTAGACAAAAAAAATGGACTTGCCATCTGGACTTGTGTTTTAACATCCCTCCGAACCTAATTATTTTTAGGACTGTACATCTTCTGAGGTCAGTGTATTCTGTATTCATTCATTTTTTCATCTGGCAAGTATTTATTTTATAGTTGATCTGGGCTAAGCCTTAAAAATTAATAGATTCATTAAGCATGATTCTAGCTCTCAAGTAATCATAGTTTGGGTGGGGGATCCACGCCAGTAACAAGCAACCAGGGTGCAGTCTTCTAGATGCTGTGATAGGGATCTAACAGGGAGAGGCTTCACGGTTATTAAAGACCTTGGGAAGCCAACTGCAGGGTTCTTCAATGCATGCCATGCCACTGAGCTACTTCCCCTTTCCCTCTTATGTGCTCATGGCCACCCTTCCCAGACACTGAACAGGCATTGGAGGTATAGAGCAATGACCAAACCCTGAAAGATCCTCAGTGCAGTGGAGGAGATAGGAATAAATCAAGTAAAATATGACAACTGCTACAGATAAAGTTATGGGGACAATGCAGAAATAATATCAGATTCTGGAAGAGAAGAAAAGGATTTGGGAAGAGGGTGTGAATTCATTAGCCCATTGAAAGAAACAGGATTTCAGTGGGTCCTGGGAAAAATTTCCCCCAAACTTCAGGGGCCCTAAATTCCAGGACCAGCAGGGATTGAGTTCTCAGGCCACTCCTCTTCATAAATTGAGAAACTTGATCTAAATTGCAAAGTATAAGGTTCTTTATCTTTAAAACTGGCATGGAAATTGTGCCTACCTTATGGGGTTGCTTGTTGTGACTAATGACTGAAATGATGCTTGTGAAGCTCTGAAATGATAGCAATTATTATTCGATCTTGTCCTCTCTCAGTTTCTATCCTCCAATACAGAAAGGCTTCATGTCTCCTCACTTGGCTGCCACCATCCTCCCCTGACATCCTCCTCGGTCATTTCTGTTGCTATGATACCATGTGAACAGGTGTGGGGAATGGCTGGTTCATAACGCTGTGAAAATAAATGGTATCTGGTGGATTTGTTTCTGTTTCTGTAGAAGAGAGACAAACAAACAGAATGAGAGAGAGAAAGAAACCTCCAGAATTGTAGGAGGGCAGGTGTTAAAAGAAAAAAAGCCTTGATAAGCAGACAAATGGACAGATAAATGAGCATTTTGGCAGGTAGAGAGGCAAACAGCTTGTCAATGTTGTAAGGTTCTCCAGTGCTGTGAGCTGTTTTCCTGATATAGCTGATGGGAGTTAATCTGTAATTATTGTGATTCTCTTTCCAGCCGAGTGTGGGAATTCAGTCACGGGTACTCAGGGCACTTTGCTGTCCCCCAACTTTCCTGCAAACTACAATAACAACCATGAATGCATCTACTCCATCCAGACCCAGCCGGGGAAGGGGATTCAGCTTAAAGCCAGGGCATTTGAACTCTCTGAAGGCGATGTCCTCAAGGTAACGCTGATAGATTGTTTAGTGCATGTATGTTATAGTATGCAAAAGTGTGGTCAGCACTTACTTATCTCTGTGTGAATGACCCAAACTTTTCTTCTGCCCTCCTGAGTCCTAAGATGTTATCCTGTCGCCTGGGAGAAAGTGAGACCCTAAAAGAGAAGGGGTATGTGATATCCGAGAATGTGGCTTAGGAGCTAACTGCTCTCAAATACAGACTATGTGATTGATTATGGGTTGACCACATAATAAGAATAAAAGAATAATACCTTCAGTTTATTGGGTCGTGTTTTCCATTGTGAACTCTGACCATCAACCTGTATAAAGAAGAGCTATGTGCATGTGTGTGTGCACTAGTATAGGTATGTTTGTGGATATAAATACATGTATACACCCACATGGGTGTAAATCTGTGTCTAAGTATTCATTGGGTTTGAGGGATCTGTATCTGTGCATATTTGACTCAGTGTATTGTGTGTGTGTGTGTGTGTGTGTGTGTGTGTGTGTGTGTGTACGTGCTTCTGTATGCCTTGAGCACATGTTTGATTTACTCATAGACTATTTCAGTGTGTCATGATGATGGCCTATGTGTGGAAGTGGGGGTAAGGAAGGTAGATTTAAGATACATGTAAGAGAAAGCAATGATAGACTAGATGATCGAGAGGGTTGTAGACAGGAAATTGTTTAGACATTGAGCATACATATGACTTGTATCTGTGTGTGTGTATTGATTAAGAGTGAATCTACAGTAATGTGTGGTATGTGTTTATGCGTATAGTCAGTGAGTTGACTGGAGTATTTATCAAAGAGCTGCCTTAATTAAAGTCGGTTATTAGGGAAATCTCACACAGAGTCTTCATTGTCATCCTAGGCCAGTACATTTTTTAGCTCATTTTAATACGTCTTAAACCTCAACCACACACATACTCTAGCTGTCTCCCAGTACCACTGGATTCCTTTTATTCTGCCCCCTAACATCGGCAAGACAGGACAGACCTTTAAATGCAGTAGTATATAATGACAGCTCTATGCATGTGCCCATGAAGCAGGTGAATCTTCTACAGGCTCCCCTGAAGTGACTGCAGGACATAAAAACAGGAATGTTACACCTCTCTCTCTCTCTCTCTCTCTCTCTCTCTCTCTCTCTCTCTCTCTCTCTCTCTCTCTCTGTCACACACACACACACACACACACACACACACACACACACACTTTAATACCAGGAGCAGGCAAAGCTCCTACTATGACCTCTTCTGGCTTAACTCTTCTGCTCACCCCCACAGACTACTGGATATTTCCTCCCCCCATGCTTACTCGCCCTCTGTAATGCGCCAACAGAAAATCAACTGGATGTGTGGATGTGTAAATATTCAATAGGTCAGAGGAAGGGACCCATCTGAGCAGTCAGAGCTAATTGCCCTCTCTAAACAACAAAGGAAGAAAAAACTTTAAAAGCTCCTAATTTGTATTCCTAACAAGATTTGGGAGAATATTGTATTTATGACACAAAAATAGGCAATAATGAAAGCAGAGCAATCTGAGATGAGAAAAGATTGAATAGAGATGAAAAACATGATCACCCAATTAAAAAATGGAATGGAGGCAATGAACAGAAGAGGGTAAACTACAGAAAAATGAAATTAGTTTATTATAAGATAAATTAGAGAGACCCTTCCACATCGCATAAGGAAATGAAAAAGAAGATGCATTTATATTAATAAAATGTACAATCAATCCACAATAAAACTTTATGTGCCAAATAATATAGCATGAATAAATTAAATAAAAACTGCAGAAATGTAAAAAATTTTAATAAAGTTACAGTCACCATGGAAGATTTTAATATACCTCTGTTACTCTCTGGCATAAGGATTTAGATAGCTTGAATAATGTAATAGAATAAATATAAAGAAAGCAGGAGAAATATACTTTTTTTTAAATAATATTTTTATTGACTTCAGAGAGGAAGGAAGAATGAGAGATAGAAACATCAATGATGAGAGAGAATCATTGATCAGCTGCCTCCTGCATGCCCCCTACTGGGGGTTGAGCTGTAACCTGGGCATATGCCCCAACAGGGAATCAAACAATGATCTCCTGGGCAATACCGGCAGGGCAAGAAAGATACTTTTAAAGATAAAGTTAAAAATAAAAAAAAATAGCAATTATCAACAAAACCAACTATTTCTTTGAAAACTTTAGTAAAATAGACAAACCTGGCAAGACTGATCAAGGAATGAACAAGTCACAAATATATACTCTTAATGATGGAAAAAGGAACAAAGTCATAGCTAGAGTAGAAACTATGAATATAGTAAAAAATATTTAGGAACAACTATAAGCCAAATATCTGAAAGCTTAGATAAAAAATTTTTATATATAAAAGTATTAGCATTAAGAAAAAATTTGAATAAAGCGATAAATCATGAAATAATTAAACTGTCTCGGAAAAGAAAAACATTAGGATCCATCTCCTAACTCATTTTATTCAAATAAGGAACAAGTAGAAATACTGACATCAAACTGAGTAAGGGCAGCATAAGCACAGAAGCTACTAGGCCAGTCTCACCTACGATCATAGGTCTAAAAATCCTAAATACAATAGATTGCATCTAGCTGGGTATTAAAACAAAACTAAGTGGAATCAATTCCAGGAATGTGAGGGTATGTGTCATTAGAAAAACTCATACTTTATTTATTCGGCAAACACTATGAAATTGCCATTATTGTAGGTCAAAAGTAATTGAATATTGGCAGTTGCAGCATGTGGTTCAACCTAATATCTCATAAACGGAAGAAAAAAATACATGATCCTGCCAA
Source organism: Antrozous pallidus (assembly GCA_027563665.1). Lineage (NCBI taxonomy): Eukaryota > Metazoa > Chordata > Mammalia > Chiroptera > Vespertilionidae > Antrozous > Antrozous pallidus. Next base: position 191,020,947 of record CM050508.1, read on the forward strand.
TCAGTGCCCCCCCCAACATCATGTAATGAAATTACATATCATCCACGATTTTTAAAAATATCTCATGCAACCATAGGCAGAACTTTCTTAATCTTCTAAAAAGTTTCTACCAACACCTACAGCAAACATTATTCCGAATGACAACACTTCCTAAAGATACCCAGTAAAGGCAGGTCTAAGACCAATATTTCTATCACCAATTGTATTCAACATTATACTGCTTCTCAAAGCCACTATAATTTACCACCACCCCCAAAAAAGAAGATAGAAAGAACAAAGAAGCTATAAAATTTAGAAAGGAATATATAAAATGTCTCTTATTCCAAAAATACAAAAGAATTAACTGATAAACTATCAGAACCAATAAGACAATTCAGCAAATTGCTGGTGTTTCTACAACCAATTAAAACATAATTGGGCAGGGGGAGGGGTGTAATCTCATTCATAATAAAAACAAAGCTATATCGTATAAACAATAAGCCTAACAAAAATGTGCATAATCTTTACTGAGAAAATAAAACCTCATTTTGAAGGACATTAAAATAAATACAGGGAGGTTTTCTGTTCATGGATGAACAAAGTATGAGCAGGCAGTTCACAGAAGAGGAAAGTAGAATTAACGGTAAACTTATGAAAAGATGCACAACCTCAGTGATAACAAGAGACATACAAATTAAAGCAAGGTACCATTTCACACCCATCAAATTGGAAAAAAAATTAGAATGCCAGAAAATAGTAAGTGTTGGTGAGGATATAAAGCAGTGAAAACTGTCATACATTATTTATTAGTGAGATAAAATTGGTATTGCTCTTTGGAAAGCAATGTTGCACTGTCTGACAAAATTGAAGATGTGCCTTCACTGCAGCCCGCTTCTCTGTTTTAGATGTGTGTCCTAAATGAACTCCAGTGCGTGCGTGTGTTCAAGCAGACACCAATATCCCCACTGTTTGCCACTGTGTATAAAAAAACTATTCATTTAGCATATTTTTAAGCCAAGCCATCTTGCTGAGCTGTCAGATGTAACGGTACATGTATATCAAAACATCAAGTTGTGTACCTTAATTACATACAATTTTCATTCATCAGTTATGCCTCAGTAAAGCTGAAAAATAAAAACATCTAATAGAGAGGGGGGGAAAGAAAGAAGCTGAGATGTAGCTGAGGCACATAGATTCTCCTAGATTTCTCAAGGGGACATTCCCATCACCTGTACCTAATATTATCTGGACCATCGAAGCAATTTTCTTATAGACAACCAATATTCTGTTGGGAAATAAATGTATACAGAGACCTTATTCCCAATAGCAGTCAAAAATATAAAAATGTCCAGGAATAAATACAGAACTTTATGGAAAGATATAAAAGATAGCATGATAAATGGAGCCAGACACTGTGTACATGGAAGATTTAGTTCCCTATAAATGCATTTTTTCTCTAATTCATACATTTAATGTTTATCAGAATCATACAGGTTGGTTATGTTTTTTTCTTTTGTAGGGAAGATTTTGTTTTTGATATGAGAAAATTCTTTTTGAGTGTATCTAGAAGGATAAATATGAGAGCATATTTTTTAAGTTAAAAGAAGACAAATGAGGGAGCACTTGCCCTATTATCCATTTATATTATAAAACTACAGTAATTAAAACAATATGGGTCATGCATAGAAATAGACAAATAGAAGAATGCAATAGACCAGAAAGTTGGCGAACAAAACCAAGTTTATATAACTATATATGTGATAATGGGTATTGGATGAAATATTTGGTTTGGTTAAATGACTAATCAACCAGAACAAACAAACAAAAAAAAAGGAAAACGTGGAATCTTATTCTTATAGTAGAGGCCCCATGCATGAAATTCGTGCAGGAGTAGGCCTTCCTTCCCCCAGCTGCCAGCTCTGGCTTCCCTCTGGCACCCTAAACCTGGGCTTCGCTCGCAGCCCCAGCTTCATCTAGAAGGTTGTCTGGCCTAATTAGCATATTGTGCTTTTATTTTTATAAATCATATGCCAAAGTAAATCTAGGTGGATTTAAGGGCAAAAGTACTAGAAGAAAGCATTGGTTTATTTATCATATATTTATTGAGTGCCTCTTACATTCCAGGGCACACATTCTGGACAACAGTGTATGAATAATTATATTGGGGGTTGGATTAGCTTTATTATGGAAATTCCTAGAGCTATTTTAGTGCTGTTGGGAAAATATTTAATGATTTGAAAAATATGTACAGTATATTAAGTGAAAGAGCAGTTACTATATAGCATCTATAGTTAAATGTTGTATTTATGAAAATAAATATGCATAGAACAAAGCCTAGAAAGATAGAACAAAATGTTATGAGTGCTGAAAGTTGCTTTTATTTTCGTTGTGCTTTTCTTTTTGTATGTTTTCTACAATGAATATTTTATCATAATGATACTTAATTAGAACATTTTGTTCTCAATGAATTAGGATGAATTATGCTTTGAAATTAAGGGAAAAAATCCTGTTCCCATTACACTTTCATTAATTAACAACAATTTCTTAATACTATCATATATCCAATTTGCATTCAAGTTTCCAATTATCTCATAAATGTCATCATATTTTCTAAATTTGCAAATTTATTTGCATCAGGATCTAAATAAAGTCCACACACATCAGATTAGTTGCCTCATGTTTTGTTTTTGTTTTTTTAATCTATAGGTTTCTACCTTCATTTCTTTAACCCCCAGTCATAATTCACTTGTTGAGGAAGTTGTATCATTTGTCCAGTGGAATCATTCATGTTCTGGATTTGCTAACCACATCCCCAAAATATCACCCCAGGTGTTCCTCTGTCCTCTCTATCAAACCGATAGTTTGATCTGATTCCGGTTTGACTTTTTTTTTCCAGCAAAATGACTCCATAGGTCATAGTATGCCTTCCGTCAAGAAGTTCATGATGTCTGGTTGTTTCCCTTACTGTGTTAGCAAGTATGGACGATGAATGCCTTGATCAGTTCATTCCAATATATGCTTTAATGGGTAAAATAAATGTTATAACAGTTCGGCCGCAGCAGTAGGCTAACCCCTTTGAACTGGGGCCATCTGTGTGTCTGCTGGAACACCGGAATTGTCTCCCTCTATGAGTGACATGAAGCCATTGCACATAGGATCTGGAAACAGACTTGAAGCCCCCAGGGGCCTAAAAAAATCTCTGTAATATACAGCACTGTTAGCTTGAAGGATGGCTTCCTTTAGAAGGCTTTGCCTCATAAATCGTAGAATGGAAATATTGTCGCAATTTGCTGGCAGCTGGCACCACATTCTGTGTCATGCACAAATATTCATCGCCCACCCATTGATCCCATCTTTGATATTTACCAAAACAGCAGGGGGTCCTTCACTCAATCACAACTTCTGTTATTATTTGTACAATTATCTCGAAAGGAGCAGCAACCTTGAGATCTGGGAGGCCAGTTCATTATTCTGATGATTGTTGACTTGGCTGGTGCTCAGAAGATCAGGGGACAGATGGGACAGGGAAGCCAGATGCCAGCACGATCCCACCCCTGGCAAGCCCAGCAGGCCCTCACTGGAGTCCTTATTTTAGGAGAGAAGGAGCAGAGACTGAGCTTGAGGAAGGGAAGGTGCCATGACATGCTGGTCATTTTAACTCCATCCTGCCTGGATCCCAGAGGCCATGTCCAGAAAAGTGGTCAAGATTGAGGCCACTGCCGCAGTGGGGTAGGGTTAGGCAGGAGGATAGCTGTCTCATCTCCTGAAAGGACAGGACTGAGTGTCTAGCGATGCAGAGATGTCTAATGCTTTCAGCGTGCCTGTCTGCAGAAACAGATGGATTGGGCAGGCAGCCAGCCCCAGCCTGGCCTCCCTAGGCTGCTGAAGATTAAACTGGTGCCCTATGGGGGCTAGGGGAACAAGAGCAGATCTCCACTGAAAAGGTCAGAGCAGCAGGCAGTTCCTAGAGATGGGCCTCACACTGAGATGGGCTGGGCTCAGAACTGGTACCAATGGAGCCAAGCTCGGTTGCTAGCTCCATTCGCCATCTTCCTTGCATCTGATGACTCACTGCCTCCCTAACAGTTGTTATCAATTTTGAACTCTGAGACTGGGGGCTGTGGGTGAGAAGCTGTTGTTTGAAATCAGGTCATGCTGCTGACATTGGGGTGGGGTCTCCCCTGTGTCCAGGTCTATGATGGCAACAACAACTCTGCCCGCTTGCTGGGGGTGTTCAGCCGCTCGGAGATGATGGGAGTGACTTTGAATAGTACATCCAGCAGCCTGTGGCTTGATTTCATCACTGACACCGAGAACACCAGCAAGGGCTTTGAGCTGCAGTTTTCCAGTAAGTCTTGCTTGCTTCTGAGTGGACGAGAAGTCAGGCTGTCGCTGGTTGGGAGGTTGGATTCTGGGTGTCGTCATCCATCACAGCTAGTTTACTCTAACTGACGCATGTTTAGTTGCTTGTTTCCTCTAAGGCAGCGGTTCTCAACCTTTCTAACGCCGCAACCCTTTAATACAGTTCCTCATGTTGTGGTGACCGCCAACCATAAAATTATTTTCGTTGCTACTTCATAACTGTAATTTTGCTACTGTTAATGAATCATAATGTAAATATCTATGTTTCCCTGCTAGCAGTTCTCAACGTGTGGGTCACTATAGAGCCTAAGACCATTGGAAAACACAGATATTTACATTACGATTCCTAACAGTAGCAAAATTACAGTTACGAAGTAGCAGCGAAAATAATGTTATGGTTGGGGGTCACCACAATATGAGGAGCTGTATTAAAGGGTCTCAGCATTAGAAAGGTTGAGACCCACTGCAAGGCATTGTGCCTGGGACTGGGAAAAGCTGCCACTTTTCAAACCGTAGCTCTGTGGTTTAAACTGGTGATTAACTGAGTTGAGGGCGTACCTTTTAGTCACCAGTGCTTTTTTTAAGATATGTTTTAATTTCAGAGAGGAAAGGAGAGGGAGAGAGAGACATAAATACCAGTGATGAGAGAGAATCGTTGATTAGCTGTCTCCAGCACGCCCCACACTGGGGATCGAGCCTACAACCAAGCCCACAACCCGAGCATGTGCCCCGACAGGGAACTGAACAGAGACCTCACGGTTCATAGGTCAGTGCTCAACCACTGAGCCACGCCGGCCTGGCTAGTCACTAATTCTTTAAAAATAGTAAACACTGAGGCTTTTCATTAAAGCCAGCAAAGATAGCCTTTGCTAATTATGGCACTTATAAAATAATATTCAACTACAGCCAGATGTAAAAAGACGCAAATGTTAATGGATAATTGTTAATTTTTACTACTTCCTAAAAAGCTGTCTTGATTCTTGCCCTCTCTTTTCATTATTTTACCTTTCTTCTTTACTCCTGGGATTTTGAAAATGGAAAGCACCCAGGTTTGTACGCAGCCCCAGAGTACTTGGGGGTCACAGCCCCATATTTTGGTTCCCTTGCCATTTGACTCATTTGAGCGTCCGCTCGCCCAGTACATACAGAGAATGTACTTTTATAGGCTATTTTAAAATCCACTGAGCATCCATCAGCCAATGAGTGATGAAACAACATGTGTTATGGAACGTGTGACCACCAAAAAGGATGAAATACCTGATTCATGCTTCCACACAGATGAACTTGGAAGCATGATGCTCAGTAAAGGCCATGTGTTATATGATCCACTTACAGGAACTGTCCAGAACAGGCAAAGCCACAGAGACCAGGGAAATCGGGGCTGCCTGGGCTGGGAGAGTTGAGGGAAATATGGATGGGCTTCTCTTGAGGGGATGAGAGTGTGCTGTGTCGACTGTCTTCATTGGTGCACAACTGCGCAAAGCGACTGAAGATACTCCGTGTACATGCTGGAGGGTGGGTGTTTAGTATGTGAATTATGTCCCAGTAAGTCTGCTGGAGAAAACACAGCCAGTGAGGCTCCTCAGGATCCCTGTCCCGGGGCTCAAGGCCATCTGGCAGGGGACTGTGCAGGTTCCGGAGGGTGCATCAGTGGAAAAGGGATTCAGCAGAGTCATCAAGCTCCATTCGGAACAGTGTCTTTAACCTTCCTAAGCCAATGTTCTCAGCTGTAAAATACACCTAGTTATACCTTCCTGGGAGACTCTGGTTAAGAACATGCAAGAGAGCGTGTGAAGACCGTATCCCAGAAGCTCTGTAGAGAGTTCCTTCTCTGGCCTTTGCAGTAGAGCGCATTTAAGCAGGCATGACAGAGGCTTGAAACATACATTTAAAGCAACTTACCCATCAGAATGTCTCTGTGAGCAAAACTGAAAGAACAGCTCCCACTTAGCAAAATACTTTGGGGTCAAATAGAAGAAACATAAAAGTCAAAAACCATGCCTGAAAGCCATGCCTGGAGAAATAACTAAAATTATTTGCAGATAGCATGGGGGAATGAATACTCCATAATACATCCTCACCCGGGCACAGCAGTATGATGCCCCAGCAGCGAGTCCCTCAGAACTAGAGACACGTGTTGCTGGCTCCCTCAAGGAAACGAGCTTCGAAGGACTGTGGTTTTCTGCCACGGCTGGTCTTGCTTACCCTTTCTTTTCTCTCTTCACCAGGTTTTGAACTCATAAAATGTGAGGACCCAGGAACCCCCCAGTTTGGCTACAAGGTTCACGATGGAGGCCAGTTTGCAGGGAGTTCTGTGTCCTTCGGCTGTGACCCTGGGTACAGCCTGCGGGGCAACGAGGAGCTGCTGTGTCTGAGCGGGGAGCGCAGGACCTGGGATCGACCTCTCCCCACTTGTGTCGGTAGGAGGCCCCTTGCTTGCCATTGTCATACATTTAGCAAGTGGTAGCAGAGCCGAGCCAGGCCTCCAGATTCATAATGCTGGTGACAGAGGAGAGGGAGGAGAGTGGACAGGAAAGAAGGTGGCAGATCCTGAGTCCAGGGCATAAACTGTCTTAAGAAGGAATAGAATAACGAACTAGCGTCTCCCTATGACTGAGTGCTTCCAGGATGTCAGCAGTGGCTTTTGGAAGCCTTATCCACATGCCACAGACTAGAGAAACCTGATCCAAAGCAGAGTGAAAAATTGGAAAAACACACCATTCTGTCTGTCTAGTCTTTCACCTTTCACCTTTCATCTTGTCTGTCTAGTCTTTCACCTTTCACCTTTCACCTAGCTCCCTGAAATGTTACCCTCCCTGCTGTGTCCTGATCCCCCGCCCCAAACAGCAGGCCTGCCCTCTCTCCATCCCCACCCCCTCAGCGTGTCTGCATTGGCTAATCTCATAGGAACAAAATACCCACTGGGAAAACATGTGAGGGCCACAGAACAGTTGCCAGTAGTTGTGGAGCCAGAGAAATACAAAAAGAAAGAATAAAGTGTGTTTCCCTGCCCTTGGGGAGCCCATAGTCTAGCAGGGAGAACAGACACATGAGCAGATCATTAATAATACAAGATAAGCATGGTAAGAAGAGCTACGTGCCGAGTGTTGGAGGCTGTGAGAAGGGTTTGCATAGAAGGTGATATTTCAGTTGAGACTTTGAAAGATGAGTAAGAACTCGCCAGCAGGCGGAGTGGGGTGGGGGTGCCCCTTCTACCTCGGGCATGTGCACCAGCGTGCTGGGCAGTGTTAACAGCCTTTTCCCTTAGACAAATACATTGTAACAGAATCTTCAACACTGTTAGACAGCAGTGTCCAAAGGCAAGGAGTTTAAGCCTATAGACCAGGTAGTGGCCGCTACACAGCCTCTAGTGTCTTCCTCTCTGTGTTTGAGGTTGACTCAGTCTGCAGTCATGCCCCATCCTCTCTCCTCTCTTCCTGAATCCCAGTTTTCATCCCCTTCTTTCACGCATGTGCCAGGCCCTGTGCTAGGCCTCAGGAATGGAGGAGAGCAGGTCCCAGCCAGCGAGGGAGACACATGCATAAGCAGACACGGGTAGAATGCTGCAGGCAGGCCAAAGCGAGCAGAGTGTGAAGGAGAGCTGATGTTCACATTATAGGCCAATTACTTGCTTGCCCAAAGGATTCACTGTAAGGTTCTTTTGCCAGTTGGACTGAACTGTGAGGAAGCGCTCAAACAGTGCTAGTAAGAATATTTATGTTTTGAAACTTAGAGGCCTTCCCCCTTGGGACTCCCTTGGACCCCACTCAGGGGAATGAGACTGTGTATTTGGGATTGTGGGTCTATATTTTTACATATGTCACGTCGTCATAGACTTCATTGAGGTCTCCCAGCAGTGACTGCTGTGCCTTACACATCCAGGTGTGTGCTTCAGTGATGAGTGTGTGTCATAGCCCAACAGGGGCAGCCAGGATTTCAGGACGGGAACAAGGGGCAGGACAAGGAAGAGTAGAGTCCAGTCATCTTGCCAGTGACTCTGCTGCGGGCTGGCCACTTGGCTCCTGCTGCCCACCTGCCAGTCCTCCAAGAACGAGGCCTGTGAGGCGAGCAGCAGTGTGTCCTTCGGAAGTGCTCGCAGTGCTGCTCCTCCAACACTCACTTTCTCCAAAGCCAGAGGGGCTTCTCCATCTGGAATACGGAAGGGAGCGCTAGCCAAGAACATGGTCATTTCCTGCCGCCTTTCTAGCTTCCTCTTCTATTTGTGGGGCTGACAGTCTTTCTCTTCCCTCCCTGCTCACTGCTATGGACCCACTCCATCCTGTGTCTGTCAGCCAGGTGGACATCACCCATCCCAACAGCACCACAGAGTGAGGACTCAGTGAGGCTGGAGTGGAGAATTTGGTCTCAGGAGCACTGGCAGAGAGCCCCTCCCCGAGGCTGGCTTAGTGGTCCTGTGTCCAGCCATAGTGCCCTAGACATGATTAATGGGTTCATTCTAGCAACAGGTGAAGGCCAGTCTTCTGTTTGTGATGTTGATCCCATCTCTGTTTCTTCCAGGATCTTGTATATCAACCATTCGTTCCCTTTCCTGAAAGCTTTGCAATAAATCTCCAACCCTTCATTTTCATGTTCCCCTGATTCAGAACTTTATAATAATTTTCCTAGGTTTTTTTTCATTCATTGGATCATCCAGCCATCTATTCATTTGATAAGCATTTATTAAAACATCTCTCATGTGCCAAACACTGCACTAGACACTTGATGTGAAAATATGGGTAAGACAAGGTTTCTGCTGCCAAGGAGCTTATAGTGTGGAGGAAGTAGACATGATAATAGCATGTTGCATGTGCTATGATAAAACCTGTTCATGCACCATATGCATGTACCACATTTGTTTATCCATTGACCAGTTGATGGACATGTGGGTTGTTTCCAGTTTTTGGTTATTATGAATAATGCCACTGTGATCATTTGGGTACAAGTTTTTGTGTGAAAGTACGTTTTCATTTCTCTTTGGTATATACCTAAGCACAGAATGGCTGGGGTTGTATGATAACTATATTTAACATTCCGAGGAACTATGAAACTGCTTTCCAAAGGGGCTGCACCATTTTAGATTCTTACCAGTAGTGGATGAGGGTTCCAGTTTCTCCTCATCCTCACCTACACTTGTTAGTGTCTGTCTTTTTTATTTTAGCCACACTTGCAGCTGGGAAGTGGCATCTTACTATGATTTTAATTTGCATTTCCCTAGCAATTGCTGAGGATAAATACCTCTTTGTGTGCCTCTTTGCAGAAATGTCTATTCAAATCCTTTGCCCATTTTTTTCCATTTTTAAATTGGGTTGTTTGTCTTTTCACTGTTGAGTTGTAGGAGTTCTTTGTAGATTCTGAATACAAGTCCTACCCAGAGGCGTTCTGTATGCGGAGCTCAGTCCCCTGGAATGAATGAGAGGGACTCCGGGACATAGACGAGAGGAAGCACCAAGTGGTCACTAGCAGCACAGGCCAGCCCCTGAAGCTCACTCTTTTGGGATTTCTTTCAGCTGAGTGTGGAGGGACAGTGAAAGGAGAGATGTCGGGCCAGGTGCTGTCACCCGGGTACCCAGCTCCCTACGAACACAATCTCAACTGCATCTGGACCATCGAGGCTGATGCTGGCTGCACCATTGGGTAAGTGGCTGGCCAAGTGACCATTCAGGGGAAGTATCACCAGCCACTCAGCTGGTAGCCAGTCCTGCCCACCTCAGCTGGTAGCCCTGTGATCAGCAAGGGTCATAGGACCCAGGCTTGGGCTGGGCCCATGGAGAACCTGGAAAGGCCAGTCTTGGCCTCACAGGGCTGCCACCCAAGTTCACAGGACTCTGTGGTCTAGATTGGCACAGTTACAGCAGAGTGACTGGGGGCATGGGCTTGATGTCATGTGAACCCCAGTTTGAATCCCAGGACCTTGGCTAACTGAGTCTTTTATCCTCGGTGTCTTACTGACTCCTCTGGATTGTGGGTTATAATACCAGCTTCTCAGGATAAAGCACTTAAAAGAGACGCTGTCTGCATTGTGCTCAGCATAGTATTTGGAACATAGTAAATGTTTAACAGTGGCTCTGTGGTTGTTTCTCTGACAGCAGTAAGGGTCAGTTTTAAGTTGTATGAGCCAGATTACTTCTCTTTCTCAGTCTGAGTTTCCTCAACTGTAAAATGCAGACAAAATTCTTACAGGTTAGGGTTGTGGAGAGAAGAATTACAACATCTAGCAAGGAAAGATGGAAGAAAGAAAAAGGAAGGGAGGAAGTCTCAGGTGTAAAGGTAGTTATATGAATAATACATCCATAATAGTCTCTCAGTAAATATGAAATGAGCAGTGAGTGAATCGAGAACATAATGACTCATTTACTTTATTGTTCAGGTATGCAAATCAGGAGGAGTCTTCCCCTTTTCTTCCTTGGAGCATTGCTCATTCATGCACTCACTTCATTCATTCAGGTAACAACTCTCTGATACCTGGCAGTGCCTGTGCGAGGTGCTGGCGTCTCCAGATGAATGAGACCTGTCACTGTTGACAGAGAGAAGTGTGCAGAGTGAGGGGAGGGCATAAGGAGGAGGGCTGTGAAAGGCAGGACAGGGAGAGCAGAGATTTCCTCCTGAAGGATGCAGCGGGGTGGCCAGGTGGCCAAGGAGAAGGATTGGTGGGAGGGGAAGGGCCTTCTGGGCAGAGGAATTGACCCAGGTGCTCAGGCTGGAGCCGGAAATGGTCCACTTGGCGGGGGCATCGCCTGTGATCAGGTGGAAGGTGGGCAGCAGTGGGAGATAATGCTGGCGAGCTTGCTGCAGCCCGGCTCGGGGCTGTGATGCTGGGCCTGGGCCTGTCAGCAGCCTGTGGGAGAGCATGGGATCGACTGGTCCCAGAGCCTCCAGAATGTGGGTGGGTGAGGACGCCTGAACCTCGATGCTCACAGTGGGGGTGGAGAAGAAGCAGCAAATGCAGGAGACATGTAAGTGGTCACCCAGCTGGTCTCCCTCTCCTCATAAACATGGAAATTGAGGTTTCTTCTTTGTCCCCGTGTCTTATTGTGTAGCACACTGTAAACTGTACAGACAAGTGGAAAGAACAGCACACCCAGAACCTGCAGACCCGCCACCGTTGCGAGTATTTCGCCATATTTGCTTGCTTGCTTTTCCCCTTTTCATCCTTTTTTCTCTTTTTTTTTCCTGAATCACTTAAAAATGCATTGTGGATCATGGCACTTCGTTCTTACGTACTTGGCAGCATCTTCTAAGGAGAAGGATGCACTCCTCCAGACAGCAACGTTAGCCTGCCCAGGAGTAATTGTTTAGGAGAAGGGTTGGGGGAGAGCAGAGCAGACAGGAATGGCTGACAGTGACAGTACGGATGCAATGACAGGAGTTCTGGGCAGGATGGGGACCATGATCATTTATGGGAACAGTGGGTGTGGGTGGGCTGGGAGACCAGGGGTGCCCTTCCTAGTTGTCAGGGTGAGAGAACCCAGACACAGGCAGGCAGTGTCCTCTTACGTGTGACACAGCAGGAACTGTGAAGTCAAGGGCCACACAAGTGTGTGTGAGGACCCGAGGTGGGAATAGCAGGGAGAAGGTGAGGATGGTTCAGTCTGCCACATGGAAGGCTTCTTAAAGCCAGTGCCAAGTGAGCAGAGATGGGTGTCTCAGATGCCCTGAGAGCTGCCCAAAGGTGGAGATGATTCACAGCCCATCTTCCCCTTCTCATTCAGCCCCCACCCCAGCTTCCTTCCCAGTGTGTGGGGCAACTATGGGCACTTGGTACTCAGCATGTCTTCTCTCTTCCTCTCCCTTTCTCCTTCTCTCCCACTCTCCCTCCTTCGCTCTCCCACTCTCCCTCTCTCCTCTCCATACTCTCCCTCTCTCTCCTCTTCCCCCCTTTCTCTGTCCCTTCCCTCGCCATCCCCATACACCCCTCACTTGGATAGCCAGCAGCAAATGTAAGGCGATTCATAATTAGACCGAATTAAGACAAACACATTTAGCCCCTTTTATATTCAAGTTTTTATTCAGAGTAAGCTTTTGTTACTATTTCTTAAATGTGAATATCTTTATACACTTTTTATAAGAACCGATACTCTTTTTTAAAAATTCAAAATGCAAACAATAAAGATGTTTATCAAGTAGAAATCAGAAGTGCCCTTAATCTCACTTGGTTCTCCTCCAGACTGTCGATAGCCACGCTACCGGGTGTGCCAATATGACATGAAGCAAGTCCAACAAACATGGCTCCCAAAGCAAGGTCATCTCTGTGCGCGGCTCGCTCACCTGCTTCTCGTTTCACTATTTGGTCATGTGTCACCCTCTTATTGTGTCAATATGTATACATCAGCCCCTTCCTGTTTGATGGCTGCAGGGAATGCTAATGTACACACAACCATCATTTATTTAAAGGCTCCTCTGTTGATAAAGTGGATATTTTCAGGTTTTCACTCTAGTAAACATCCTACACGTGAATCTTTGAATAGTCGCTCAATTGTTTTCTTTAAATATATTCTTGAAAGACAAATACAAGATACGTGACCTCAAATTTCCCTCTAGCCGGGTGCAACGATTTTCTCTCCACCAGAAGCCTGCTTCCCCACACGGCACCTCTGCCGTGGCCAATCCTGGCGGCGTTCACCGGTTTGGTGGACAAAATGATATTAAATTGTCTTTGCTGCTTCAGGTTCTTTGTGTATGTTCCTGGAGGGAGTTTATGTTTTCCATATAGAGCGTTCAACTCGGTCCATTTCTAAATAGTCTTATCATTTCAGTTTAGATTTCCTTTTAAACTGAGCACTTAAGAATGTTTTAGAAGTTACTTAGTGGTTATATATATATTGTATGATCTTTTGTTATTATTTTTATTTTTACTGCATTGTACCCTTTCTGCTTTTCGAATTTTTGTTTTATGTTCTATGAATGTCCGAAGTAAAAAGAATATAGGGTTTTATGTATTTCTTTTACATCAAATGTATTAATGCTTTCTTTCAAACAACATAATGTGTTTTTTCTTTGTTGTCCTTTATTTTCAACTCTTCCTGTTGTTAGCAGACTTGATTTAATGGGCTTGGTTTTCTCTCTAGTGATTTGAAAGTTTTAGATCTGTTTTCATCCTGACAGTGATCTTGTCTTTTCATTAATTCTATTTTCAACAGTATTTATCCTGGTATTTCTCCCTCTTTCTTTTGGAAATCTTGTTTTCACTTTTGTTTCTGCTTCCAAGAAGCTGTATTCTTTGCTTACCGATTGCTCTTGGCAGCTTATTTTTGTTTTTATCCATGTGTTGTCATCTTGCATCTCTCTGAGAATACTACTTATGTTTAGTTTTACAAGGTCTCCCGCTTTTCCCTGCATTGACTGCATTGTGTGGTCGGACCAGGTGGTCTGGCTATTCAGCTGGATGCCTTTGAAGAGCTGTTTCTCTTTACATCCTCGGTGTTTTGTCATTTATTCAGCATCAATTTGTAGCTGAGTCCTGGGCTCTGGCACCAGACCACCTGCCATGCCACTGGCTGGGTAGCTTAGGAAGCTCTTCAAGCAGCACTCTGAGCCTCAGTTTTCTCATCTGCAAAATGGGGATTTAAAATAGGACCTGCCACCTCAGTTTGCCAGGAAGATTAAGTTAGTTAACATAAACACTTAGAACAGTGCCTACTAGGTTCTGGATCTGTTATTACTGTGCCCATTTTATAAATGAGCTCATTGAGGCCCAGAGAGGTTGACTGTCTCACAGCCAGTAAGGTGGGTTTCCATCCTATCTGTCTAGCCTTAGTCTTTCCTCTTCCCAATCTGCCATTCCAACCCTGGTTTAGTACCAATTAACAGAACACGAGCACCTTGTGTTCATGAGCACCCTCCCTGTGCCCAACTGTGTATGCTGTGCCATGGAAACACGCAGGTCAGCCCACAGCTGGCTCTTGTCTTCCAGGGGCTCACATGCTTGGGGGAAAATAGTCAAACAGGTGCTCCAAGACAAGGTAGATGCTGTAAGCAAGTCAAGTTCAGTAACAGAGCAGAGAGGGAGATGTTTGGCCTGGAGGTGCAGAGGCGAACATTCTAATTGACGGGAAGGAGAGTAAAGGCACGAACACAGGGGACATAGGGTCTGACCCAGACAGGCCTCCCTTGATGTGGCTGGAGCCTGCCTAGGGCTTGTGGGAGGGGGAGGGGAGGGGGGAATAAAGTTTTGTGAGTAGAAAAGGGTCTCTGAATGGATTTCTCATTGTAACAAGGACCCACTGGAATATTGAGAAGACAGTAATGACATTCAGTTCAATTAAAAATCCTGGAGCATTTACTCAGTGGCAGGCATTCTGCCAGGCACCGAGCATATAAATATGAATATGAAACGGTCTTTCCCCTTGAAGACAGGCAGATGCTCCAGGTTAGGAATGGAAATAGAATGACCGACCAGAGTGGCGTGGGCAGATGGAGGTCATGCTTCCCCAGAATGAGCCTCTGCAGGTCCCATCCAGGTCTCGCCCAGGATGGGGTTCCTGTCCTCTGGCTCCGCCCTCCCTGGGCTTTTGCCCTCATGGTCACCCAGCAGCTGCTGCAGCTCCAGGCATCGTGTCTGTGTTCCAGCTTCAGAAGAGGGACGGGCACAGAGCCTTCTCCTCATGAGAGTGTGCATCTTTATTCGGGAAGAGCCATCATCCTTGGAGATATCATCACATCAGGCCTGGCTGAGGGAAAGCAGGAAATCAGTTTGGTTTTGCTTTTAGAGTTTCAGTAGGAAAGACGGACAGATGAGAGGTTTGGAAATGGAGTGCAGATAAGTGCGTGCTATGGGTTCTAACATAATGAGATCCATGCTATAGCATACATAGGTTTAGAACACACTAGGAAAGCATTTGCAGGGATAGTTCATAGTTTCGGGCGGCAGGTGCCGACAGGGTGTCCCCGAGACGAAGTGCTGGCCTCACTGCATCTAAATGGCAGTGGCAGTTCCCCACGCAGGTGCAGAGAAGGGCCTTCCAAACGTGGAGGAAAGGACAGCCAACATGCACAGCTGCTCAGGGAAAGGTCGTTGTCTGGCGCGACTCAGTGTTGCCTCTTCAGAAAGATCAGGGGCAGCAGCACAGAGCGACCTGGCTGTGAAGCCGGAGAGGAGTCTTGTGTAACTGTTTGAGGGGCCTGGTAACATTCAGAAGGACTGGGTTTTGTTTCCCGAGTACAGATTGCACTGGGGCTGAAAGCTCTATGGTCTGCCTCCACGGAGGGGGGGGGGAGCAGGAAAGGGGAAGGGACAGCCCTCTGCAAGTGAGCTTTCCCTAAAGACTCTGGGTCCCGTCCGTGCAAGGCGGAAAACTTACTGTTCCTGGGAGCTCTGATTTCTGCTTCTAACACCCATGTGGTCATAAAGCTCATTTTAGCTAATAGTCCTACTTGGTTGATTTTTAATCATAGGGATTAATGCAGAGGGCAACCTGGAAACTCCATTCTTGGCTGACAGTCTCAGAGCAGAGGGATTACCGAAAGGGTGGATCAGAGTGTTGATTAACTAGAACCCCTGCCCGGTGGCACTTGTCTTCCTGGGAGGGTGCTGGACTAGACACAACATCTGGCTGTGCCTGCAGCCCAGATGCCCCCACTGCAGCTTCGCATCCGCCACAGGGAGCCGGTCCCCACCGTGCTCAGGGCTGCTTCCCTCCAGCCAGCGAGCGGGCAGCTGGCCCAGAGGAGGCAGAAGGCACCAGAAGTGGAGCTTCTGTTCACATCTCTTGCCAGGAATGGTGGCCGCAGGTTGAGCAGCTTCCAGAAGGTTTATCCGTGAGCAGTGGCAGGAAGTTAAGTCTTAAACAGAGAGGGTCCATGTACTTGCACTGTGAGAGCTGACCTCCTGAGGGGACGGAGCAGTTAAGCCTTTGTCAGAGTTAAGGTTTCCACAAATCAGGGAATAGTCAAAAGGAACACAAGAGGTGTTTGAAGGAGAGTCTGTGAGTAACCTGGTGGGTGTGAATGTAGCTGTAAGAGGGCTGGTGCTCTCTGGCAATTTAGTTTTTCACGGATGACCTCTAGAAAAAGAAACATGGAGTGCTTCAAATTATTAGAGAACAGTAATCCTGCTGAGCTACACTAGAGGCTTGCATTGGCCACACATGAGCTCCACCGCCAGTTTACAGTCCCGCGAATGGATTCCCACATCTCCAGGGGAAATAAACAGTTCAGCCAAAGAAATGCAGGATGTTGGTGGGCGACACTGAACCAACATAAATCCCTCCCTTCCAAAAGGTAATTAACAAGCAGGCAAGACAAATAAAATCAACTTGTGGTGGCACTAAAATGTAGCATTCTCAAAAAAAAAAATGAGAGAGAGAGAGAGAGAGAGAGGAAGAAGAAGAAGAAGGAGGAGGAGGGAGGGAGGGAGGGAGGGAGGGAGGGAACCATTTCCCTAAAGAGATAGAAACATATTTTCTGAAAATATTTTATAATAGTAGACAGAAGGAAATTTAAATGAGTAGATAATCTCATTTAAACATAAGAAATAGGGTTGGTAAGTAGCAGAAGATGAATGAGGAAGTGGTTGAGGGGAGCTTCTGAGCTCAAAAGACAGTGATGGAGACAAGTGAACGATGCAGAGAAACTAAATACATGGTAACAGTTAAAATCCACAGTAGCAGTATTTGCCTCCTAGGAAACATGAGCATTGAAGTAGGAAACTCACTGGAGAATCTCTCTGAGACTGCAGAAAAAATTATGAAGGTATGAAATAATGTAAGAAAAGTTGCCAACTGTGGAAGACAGAGTGCCAGTCCAGGCAGATAAATGATGGAGGACAATGAGCAAATAGAGCAGAAGGTATAATAAAATACAAAATGTCAGCTAACACCCAGAGAGGGGATTTGGGGTGGCAAGAAAGATGTAGTTACCAGTGCTGAAACTTCTTTGATGAATTGAAAGGACTTCCTGAGATCTAGACAAAGTGATGTAGACACCAAGTGAAAAAGAAAACCATACCAACAATAATAAAAAAGAAAATCCCTAAAAGTCCTGGCAGGTTAGAGTGTCGGCCTGCACACCAGGGTCACAGGTTCGATTTCTGTCCAAGGGCATGTACCTGGGCTGCAGGTTCAGTCCCCAACCCTGTTTGGGGCACGTATGGGAGGCAACCAATCGATGTGTCTCACATTGATGTTTCTCTCTCTACCTGCTTCCCTTCCATCCACTTTCTCTAAAAAATCAAAGGAGCCCGGCCGTTGTGGCTCAGATTGAACGTCGACTTATGAACCAGGAGGTGACAGATTGATTCCCGGGTTGTGGACTCAGTTCCCAGTGTGAGGTGTGCAGGAGGCAGCCAATTGATGACTCTCTCTCATCACTGATGTTTCAGTCTTTCTCTCTCACTCTCTCTTCATCTCTGAAATAAATAAAAACATGGATTTTTTTAATTAATGGGGGAAATTATCCTTTTGTGAGGATTAACAAAACAAAATTCCTAAAAGCATTTGGCAAAATACACAGGTAAGCATACAATCAGGTCTTATGAAATAGAACAGTCATTTATGAAAACAAGAAACATAACTAATCCAACTCCTAGGATGTCTTCTCTGTGATATCAGAAGCCAAAGCCAGTGGTATTATGACAACCATTGCTGATTTAGCCGGGATATGACATGCACCAAAGCCACAGAAAATCGCCACTCGAGCCCCTTGAAGAACTGGTAAAGACCTTGCAGAGGGCCCCAACAATACCAGGTCCTAATGCCTAAAACCTATGAAGATTTCCTTATTTGGAAAAAGGATCTTTGCAAAATGTGATTAAAGTAAGGATTTTGCTAGATGATCTGAGTGGGCCCCAAATGCAGTGCCCTTATAGGAGGAAAGCCGGAGATTTTGTACACACAGAGTAGACCATGATGTGAACACAGACACAGGAAATGGAATGGTGCAGCCGTAAGCCGAGGAATGCCAACAGCCACCAGAGGCTGGAAGAGGTAAAGAACAGATCCCCCCTACAGACAGACTCCAGAGGGAGCATGGCCCTACCAAGAGCTTGCCTTCAGCACAGCCAGTGCTACCAATTTCAGACATCCTACCTCTAGAACTGTGAAAGAATCAAGTCCTCGTATTTAAGCCACCAGATTTTTGGTACTTTGTTACAGCAGCCGCAGGAAACTAAAAGAGACATGTAATTTTGAACCTCCTAGATGTTCAGGAAAAGACGGTGGTAATGATGATGACCATGAAAGGTGCTATTTAAGTGGAGTCTGTAGTCCCTGATTATATTGTTTAGTATTGGGTAAAGTAAAATCGTTTTAAGTTTCCTGTGTTACCTAAGGCAGAGTGAAATAGTATATTATTTTTCTTAAATTTTGTAATTAGAGAAAATGCAAGTTTGGGAGTATTTTTGAAGATGCTTAAAGATGCTTAAGAATTAGAAACAAAATGTATAGTTTATAATTCACTGAAGAAAGTGGGAAAACTACCCAGCTGGTGTGGCTCAGTGATTGAGCATAGACCCATGGACCAGGAGGTCAGAGTTCAATTCCAGGTCAGGGCACATGTCCAGGTTGCAGGCTCCATTTTCAGTGGGGGGGGCATGTAGGAGGCAGCTGATTGATGATTCTTCCATCATTGATGTTTCTTTCCCTCTCCCTTCCTGTCTTTGAAATAAATAAAAACATGTTTTAAAGAGTATGAAAACTAAGAAATATTACCAAGAAGAAAATAGTAAGAAAACATATAAACAAAAGCATAAATTAGTGTGATGAAAAGAAGCTTGCATTAGCAATACTTGCTAACTAACGTAACAAATAACCCCCCCCCCCAATCTCAGTGTTTTAACACAGTAAAGGTTAATTTGTTACTCACTTTACAGTGCCATGCTGGTCTGTAATTGGGCAGGGCCTTGGGGTGAGGTTGGAGTGTCTCTTCAGCCAAGTGATTGATGGCTCCAAGCCCCTTTTATGTGAGAGCCTCAACATCCCCCAGGGCTTTCTCACATCTGGCCAGCGGAGGAGGAAAGAGAGAAAGCTTGACAGAGGGGAACACAGCTTTTTAAGAGCCAGTGCTTCCTCCCAGATCCCACTGACCAGAGCATGTATTACAAGTCACCTGGTCCTGAGGGAGGTGTGCCTAGGAGAAAAAGGATGCAAGATTCAGTGAACACATAACGTCACTGCCATCAAGAACAAACATCAGTTCTGATAATAAGTGTCATTGACTTTTGTCTGACCACTAAGTGTGACGTAGGAGGAGAGACAGCCCCTGGAGAGGCCAAGGTTACAGGAGTTCAGGATGGGCAGCTTGGTGGGAGAGTCCACGGACATAGGGCCCAGAGCAAAGAGCTCTGAGACCTGGTTGAGGGTCAGCAGAGAACCAGGGTCAAGTGGGAGAGTAGGGTGCATAACGCAGATGCTAAACAAAGGGTCTGTGAAAGGGGTGGGCAGAATGGTGTGGGGGGCATCCCCAAGAGTGGCCCCAGATGATGGTGTACAGGAAAGGGAAGCCTCTGTCATTAGATGTAGAGGAATTACTGACTGACCTATGGGCAGGGAGGGAGCTGAAGGAGCCATGAGCTGGCACCCGCAGAATTTCCATATTGCAAGGGAACTATTATCACGTTAAATAAAGGGGGAAGGGGTGTGCTTCTAAACAGAAGAGCAATAAAATATTAAAAATAAATATTTGCAGCAAAGGAATGACATGAGAATATATAATAGTATGAGCCCACAATATTGCTTTTCTTAAAAAAAGTAAAAGTCAAGAGAAAAAGAAAACCTTAAATGGGACAGAAAGAATTACTTCACGTGATAAAATTCATAGCCCATAGTAATCCTAACAATCATGAATCTTTAGGCACCAAATAACCTACCAAGAAAACATAAAGCAAAGTCTATTGGAAATACATGGAGAAACGGACAGCCGTGGAGATTTAACAAATCTGTCTTAGTCAAGTAAAAATAAATAGAGCAAATATGGAAGTCGCTTTAGGAGATTTTACCCTTTATTGATTTTATACTGTGAATCAGAGTCAGTGCAAGGCACTTTACATGTGATTTCGTTTGTAGCGATCCTCTTGGCAACACTGAATAGGCGACATTCCTGCCATTTTTCAGAGGAGTAAACTGAGGCTCTGGAAGTTCCCCAGTTAGTGATCACAGAATGAGTGTTTGAACCCAGATCTTTGCCTGCACAGCTTCTGTTTTGTTTTTTGTTTTTTGTTTGTTTTTTGTGGGGTTTTTTTTTGGGGGGGGGGGGGGGTTGCCACTTTGTTATAAAGCCTCTTCAGGAGACATGAGCCTTTCATTTTATGGAAAATGTTCCTTCCATCTCTCACAGGGCAGGCTCTAGCTAATGACAGGCAGTCTTAGGAATGACAGACAGTCACAGGATTTTTATTTACCGGGTGAGGATGAAGAGAAGGCAGCTGGTCCAAGGTCACCCGACAGCGGCCTAAGTCTTTCGATTGTGCACTGCCCCGACCTCCCAGAAGGCCAGCTGCTGCAGCAGTGTCAGTGATGGGAAGCCCAGGTTCATGCCTTCACTTACGAAAATAACAAAAGATTCTTTTCTTCTGTTGATTACCAGCTGGCCCTAGACGCCAACGCGTGCTTTGGGCTGTCTTCTCCGTTTTTATTCTCTGGATAGCAGGATGCTTTAATTATTATTGTCTGCTATTATGATCATGGTTTAATTGTTTGTTTGCAGCTCAGTAGCTCAGAGGGGGGCATTTTATAAAACAAGTATTGTTTTCTCACTGTCATGTCCAGTGTCACTAAGGATAATTTAAGCTTCATTCTCATTTGGGGACAGGAGTGATTGCTGACCTTTTTCTTCCCCCTACAGCAGCTGTTTGTTCACACACTATCTCCCCCCGCTAAGGGAAGGATCCCGCGATGGTCTGTATGGTGCAGCATCCCGTGTTCATCCACAGCACCCAGGCCCTTTCAGATTCTGGGGCCCAGTCGGAGGGCAAGGGAAATCGACATGGCAGGTGCATGGATGTCTTTTTCTTGTTTTTGCATGTCTCTTGCAATGGATGCAGATGAACCCCCTATGAGCCATGAGGCAGGCAGTCTCCCCAAAATGCCCAATGTATTCAAGTTTCCTTCAGACTGAGAGAACTGAGGACTGGGCCCCAGAAGCAAGTATTTGTCCAGAGACAGCCCTAGAGAGGTGCCGGCTCCTCCGATGAGAATCCGGTGCTCTCTTCGCTTCTTAGATTTAGTCAGGTGGTGGGTTAGTGGACAAGGGCTGCTGGAACAGACTGAATGGCTTACAATAGCGAGTTTATTTTCTCACAGTTCTAGAGCCTGGAAGTCCAAAATCAAGGTGTCGGTAGGGCCGTGTTCACTCCGGAGACTCAGGAAGAATCTTTTTCATGTCTCTCCTGGCTTCAGGTGGCTGCTGGCAGCCCTCGGCATCCTTTGACTTGTAGGCACATCACTCCAGTCTCTGCCTCTACCTTCCCTGTGTTTCCTCAGTATCTCTGTATCCAAAACTCCCTCCTCTTTCTCTTACAAAGATATCAGTCCTTGGACTTGGGGCCCACCCTAATCCAGTCTGACCTCATCTGAACTTGATCTCATTCCACATTCACAAGTGCACTTATCTTTTGGGGGGAAGACAGCTCAACCCACTGGAGGTGGTGTGAGGGCGTTGAAAGGCAGGAACCTTCCAGGCACAGGGGAGTCACCAAAGCCAGAGAATAAGAGGAAAATGGGTGAAGGTGAGCAGAGTTGGGGTGCTCAGGAAAGACTTGGTGGGCCCCCTAGAAAGTCTATTGGGAAGGAGGGACCATGGCTGGGACAGATATGTGATTCAGAAAGATCTCCTGGCCCTGGCGGAAAAGGTGAATTGAAATGGGGGGAGGGGTTGTGGACCCAGGGAGGCCTCAGTATATGCTGGTCCCCGTCTTGTCATCTCCTTCCTCTCTCAGTTTCTTTGTGCTTTTCTTTCTTCAAAACTCAGACACCTCCTTGATGAAGGTTTTCTTGCTTCTCTCAATTAGAGGAAGATATTATAAAAGAAAGGCCTTTGGTACCAGAGAGATGTGGTCTGAATACCTCCAGCCCTTACTAGCTGTTGGCCACCCTCCCTGCAAATTGCCTCAGTTGACCTCTGGGGACTTCAGCTCCCCCATTAGCAAGATGGGAAAATAGACTCTAAATTGCAGGGATTCTGTGAGAACATTAGACAATATATATATGCATATAGATTTGTCTGTAGACAGCCCTAGAGGGGTGCCGGTATTTGGCGCGTAGATATTTCTACAAATGCTTCGTTTTCTCCCTCCCCCAGTTGTTTGGAGAGCACTCTGTTTATTGCACTCCTTCAGTACCCAGT
The DNA here is from genome assembly GCA_027563665.1 of Antrozous pallidus. Classification (NCBI taxonomy): domain Eukaryota; kingdom Metazoa; phylum Chordata; class Mammalia; order Chiroptera; family Vespertilionidae; genus Antrozous; species Antrozous pallidus. The sequence goes on from CM050508.1 coordinate 191,043,561, forward strand.
GCACACATTATTATGCTTTGTTGGCTCTTTCAATAAGCAGCAGCAGCCTCCAGGGCAAAGACAGAGCCTTCCACGTTCCCACAGCTCTCAGCACCGCCGGGCACTCAACACACTCAGCCTCTCCCTGGCTTGTGTGTGTCTGTGGCTCAAAGAACTGAGTTCAGTATTTCAAAAGCCCAAAGAAGCCAGATGTTCACCTGCAGGGGAGCCACGCAGGCAACCCAAGGTGTCTGTCTGGGCCAAAATTAGTCCTATCCATCAGAACCTCTGATGAGCATTTTATACACTGATTCCTATAAGGTAATACAAGCCCTCATTAAGAGTCCTCACAAATGTGGTTGGTTTGACAAAGCGTCTTCCCTGGCCATCCTCCAGGATTTCTAATAGGGTCCCTAGGCTCCTGCAGAGGCCCTCGATCCATTCTTGCCCATGCCATTCTCTTCTGATCCGGGCAGCTAGAGTGATCTTTACATCTTTACATGTTCCATCAGGCCCCAGCTTAAAATCATTCGATGACTTACTTCCCTTAGCCTGTAGAATGAAGTCCCGACTTTTCTCCAAGCCAAGGGCCCTGCCTGGCCTGGCCTCTGCCTGCCTCTCGTGGCCTCAGTGGCCTCTCCGTGGCTCAAACCCTCCATGCTGGTTCCCTTCCGGGGCCTTTGCACATGCTGCCCTTTATGCACAGAAAGCATCCTGCCAGCTCTTACCCTACCATGCCCTCCCATTGGCTGGCTCCCGGTGAGCCTCTCATCATGCTTAAATGTCATCTCGTATAGAGGTCTTCCTGGCCACTCTGTCTAAAGCAGGTGCTCCCTCTCAGCGCGGCGCCTTGCAGCTGATAATCTCTTAATAGCTTTGTGTATGCCGGAGTACTGCCTGTCTGCAGAAACAACTGGAAGATGACTCCCTGTCTGTCATCCTCACCATTATCTCCCAGCGCCCAGCACATAGGAGGTCTTTAAATAAATGAATGCAGTAAGATGTCTGGAACTGCAGCCTCTATACTTCCAGTTGCCAAGTTGCATCGTTTTTGCATGCAAAGGACCTTAGACTGCCTCCTCCTGCCACTTCTCTTGACCTCATCAGTGCCAAGCCTTTGACTTTGTCTGATTAGCAGATCAGCTACGCTGAATGCAATGGGCTGGCATTTTTAATTCATGTTCTCAAATGTCAGCCCTTTACCCTTGTGTATGATTCCTATGTAAACTATTGATTACTGGTGGGGCCTTTTCAGTGCATGCCTGGCTCTCGGCACAGCCTCTCCCTTCTGGAGATGTGAACAGCAGCAGCAGGGAAAAGAGGGGAAGCATTCTACTCTAACCTGGACCATAATTTTATAATGAAATTCTGGCTCAGTTTCTAACCAGCCCTGACCTCGGGCAAGTTGTTTAACCTTGCTGAACCTCCATATTCTCATTTTTAAAGATAGAAACGATGCTGCCTACAAAATAAAGGTATTGTGAGGATTAAGTGGGATAATGTGTGAGTGCCTCATACGCAGTGCTTGTTTCCTAACATGTTTTCTTTCATTTCCACTTAGTCTCCATATCCTTCCCTTTCACAACCTCCTAGCAGACTGTCCTCCTGGGATTTTATACATTCATTCATGGATGCACTCTCTCATTCATTCAATTACTCACCCTTAGGGACTTCAGTCCATCTGAAACTGGAAGAAGGTATCACCCAAACTCTTCTAGCTAATTCTCGTTATCTTCCTTCTCTCAATACAGCTCTTTTCCCTCTCACATCCTAGCACCTGAATTTCAGGGTTGGGCGGGGTCACCTTTATTTCCAGCCACCATCACCTCCTCATCTGTCTCTGTGTCTTGTCCCATGTTATTTAATCTAAAGAAAACACACTCCCTTTCATGCCACCCAAGATTCAGTCTTATTTCCTGCTTCCTTCCCCGACAAGTCCTGTCCATGAACCCCCTTTTCCTTTTCCAAGCACGTGTGCAGCAGCACCACACGGCTCACCCCCGGTCTGCCCCTCCAGCAGTTGTGGGTCTCAGTGCCGGGAGTGGCGGGGGGCGGGAAGGCAGGAGAGGAAAGGGTCACAGCCAGGGCTCTTGTTTGCTCTGCTTCCTGGGAGCTCCTCCTCCCCCACGTGGGACCCACCCACAGCCTGTTCCCCATAAACACCTTGAAAAGCAGCCCACTCTGCCGGAAGCCCTCAGAGGGGAGGCTGCCAGGGGGACGGGAACACAACCACTGAGAAAACCCACACAGCTTCTGGTGCGCGGGAATCTCCACCTACCTCTATGACAGGGACCATCTAGGAAATCTGAGAGACTCACTGGAAACCTAGTAGAACTGGTGGCTGAAAATAAGGAGCACACACACATATACAGTCAACAATAATTACGTAATAAAAAATTACATCCAAGAAATGTAGCAAAGAAGAAAACCGTAGAGCCACCAAAGTATATAAACTAAACCCTAAGTACATTAAGATATCTACAGTGTTCCTGGCCGGAGAAAATCAGTAACAGAGATAGCAATTTGCCGCAATTAATCCTTAAATACCTACAGTTCCAAATAAAATATCAGTGGGATATGTTGGAACTTGATCACTGTAAAGTTCATCTGAAAAGATACATTTGGGAAATTAGCTAGAAAATTCTGCAGAGAAAATACAAAAGGAGACTTGTCCTATAACAGTATCCGATTTTGAGACTCTGAAAACCAAAGAAAGTTGAGCAGCTGTGTTCATGGCATCACCAACACAACCCAATAGGCAGTGGGGGAAGTCCTGGAGCTGAGGAGAGTCTAAATTCTCGGACCCAAGGCCAAGGCGATATTTCACACCAGTGGAGGAACCTGGATGGTTCAGTTCTGAGAGTCTTCTCTCAGGAGTCAGTGTACCGTCTGAAGTATTGTGCATGTCTAGGCACTAGGACTGCAACAGTGAGCAGGGCCTGGTCCAGCACTCATGAAAATTACCTTCTAGGTGGGGAGACGAGCAGCAAATACATGAATAAATGAATTCTTGGCTGTAATAAATGCTAAGAAGGAAGTAAACAGCATTTTATAGGCAAGGTAACTTTATACAGATGTTGGGACAACTGAATGTGTGTTTGGAAAAATAACAAACCTATAAACCTCCAAAATATGAATCAATACAAGTCTGGGAAAATATTAAAGTTTTGCTTTTGAGCTATTTCGGGGAGAAGAGGAAAATGTAACCACCAGTATCCTGAAAGGAAAAGATTAACATGGTTGTGTATGTAACAAGAATAACTTCTATCCCAAAATAAAAACAAAATTTAAAAGGAAAAAAGATATCAGATGCCAGGAGAAAATGTTAGTAACAAATATACTGTTCAGTGGAGATGTAAGTTGATATAATCACTTCTGAGAATGATTTAGCTATATTTTCCAACATTTAAAAATATATGCCCATTTATCCCCCCCCAAAAAAGAGTATGTCTACAAGTCAATTGAAATACTAACAGAAATGTGCAAAGCTATGAAGACAGTAATCCTTGCAGACTTATCTATAATAATGTAAAGTGTAATATGCTAATTAGACCAAACAGCCAAACGACCTTCCAGACATCCTTCCAGACAAAGCTGGGGCTGCGAGGCTGAGCCCCTTGCATGAATTTCATGCATCGGGCCTCTAGTGTAAAATATAATGCTAAAGCCATAGTGAAATATAATAATGTTTCTTTTCTGCAAAAAAAATAATGTATATGCCCATAATGTATTCAATGAAGAAAGAAAGTTGCACAGTCACTATGTAAAATATCCTTCCATTTGGGGAGAAATGTGTCTGTACCCATTAAAAAAAGGTCTGGAAGAACCTGCACCAAAACTAAGATGAAGCAAAGAGCTCTGGAAAAGGAGGTTGGTTTGTGTGAAAGAGACTTTTTAAAAATTGAATACATCTGTATATTGTATGCCTTTTTCTGCCTTGAGCACATCTTAAAATTTTTATAATTTAAAAGATATTTTTAAAAGGAGATGGTGATAAATGGGTTAGAGCCTGGAATAGAACAAAGATGTCAGTGGATAAACAGGAAATCCAAACAAATTCTGGAGTTGAGTGCAACATCATGATCCACAGTTGGTTTCTTGGTTGTGACAAACATACCAGGGCAATGTGAGATGCTAACAATGAAAGAAAAGGTGAAGGGTTTATAGGAATTCTCTATATTATCTTCACAACTTATCTATAAGACTACCATGATTCCAAAGTAAAATTAATTAGAAGAGAGAGATTTGCACGGGCTCTTAACCAAGGCAGCTGTGGCAGTTGGAATCATTTTGTTCTCTGAGATTTCAGATTCCTACTGATCTCTGGCCAGCAGGCACTCCCCACATGGGGAGCCCTGCCTTGCCTCCTTGTTGTCAGGGATTAGCTGATATGTACTAGTAGCTAATAGCCCAAGTTCTGCCCTTGGGAATCCAAGTTGTAGACTCACCCTTGCACCCACCACAGCTGGGCTAGCATCTCAGACTCCCACAACAACCCTGCTCTTTAGCACCTCCTTTTTTTAAGTGTTCGTTTTTTAGAGCAGATTTAGGTTCATAGCAAAATTGAGAGGAAGGCACAGAGATTCCCCAGAAACCCACTGACTCCCCCATTAACATCCCCCACAAGAGTGGGCCATTTATTACAGTTGATGAATCAAATTGACACATCATTATCACCCAAGGCCCATAGTTTACATTTGTGTTTATTTTTGGTGTTGAACATCCTATAGATTAGGACAAATGTATAATAACATATTCACCATTATAGCATCACTAGAGGCCCAATGCACAAAATTCGTGCAAGAGTAGGCCTTCCTTCCCCAGGCTGCCAGCACCAGCTTCCCTCTGGCACCCGGGACCTGGACTCCCTCGCAGCCCCGCCTTTTTTTTGGAAGGTTATCTGGAAGGATGCCTGGTCTAATTAGCATATTATGCTTTTATTATTATAGATAAGAGTATTTCCACCTCCCTAAAAACCCTGTGTGCTCCACCTATCTATCCTTCCCGCCCTCCACCTATCCATCCCTTCTGCCCATCCAGTCCCTGGAAACCACTCATCTTTTCATTGTCCCCATAGTTTTGTGTTTTTCAAAGCATCATAGTCAGAATCATACAGAGTGCAGCCTTTTCAGGACGCCTTCTTTCACTTGGCAATATGCATTTAAGTTTCCTTTTCATGGCTTGATAGCTCATGTATTTTCAGTGCTAAATAGTATTCCACTTTTTAGATCTACCACAGTTTATTCTTTCATTCACTTACTGGAAGACATCTTGGTTGGCAGTTATGAATAAAGCATTATAAGCATCCAAATTCAAGTTTTTGTGTGGACATAGTTTTCAGTACATTGGGCTAATGTGAGTGCTGAATTGTATGTTTGGTTTGGTAACAAACTGTCCAGCTGTCTTCCAAAGTGGCTGTGCCATTTCGCATTCCCACCAACAGTGAGCGAGAGTCCCTGCCTTTTCTCATCCTCGTCAGCTTTGGGATCCTCATGTTGCAGAGTTTGCCCATTCGAACAGGTGTGTAGTGGTATCGCAGTGCTGTTTTAACTTGTGGTTCCCTGATGACATAGATGTGGAGCAACTTTTTATATGTTTGCTGTTTGTACATCTTCGTTGGCCATGTGTCTGGTGAGACTTTTAATCCATTTTTAATCAGGATGTTTGTTTTTCTTATTGTTGGGTTTTCAGATTTCTTTATATTTTAGATAACAGTCCTTTATCAGGTCTGTCTTTTGCAGATAATTTCTCGCAGTCTGTGGCTTGTCTTCTTACTCACTTGCTATTGTCTTTCACATAGCATAAATTTTTAATTTCAGTGCCTTCTAGCTTATCAGTTGATTTTTCATAGGTCATGTCTTCGGGGTTGTATCTAATAAGTCACGCCATACCCGAGGTCATCTAGGCTTTCCCCTGTATTATCTTCTGGGAATTTTCATTTTATGCTTTCATTTAGATCTGTGATCCATTTTAATTTATTTTTGTAAAGAGTGAAAGGTTTGTGTCTAGATTCAGTTTTTTGCATGTGGATGTCCAGTTGTTCCAGAAGCATTTGTTGAAGAAATTACCATTGCTCCATTGTATTGCCTTTGCTCCGTCAAAGATCAATTAACTATATTTGTGTAGGTCTGTTCCTGGGCTTTCTGCTCTGTTCCATTGATCCGTTTGTCTGTTGTTTCACCAATATCACACTGTCTGGATTGCTATAGCTTCATAATAAGTCTTCACATCAGGCCGCATCAGTCTTCCAACTTCTTTCTTCTTCAATATCGGATGGCAGTTTCAGGTCTTTCGCCTCTCCATTTTAACTTTAGAATCAGTTTGTCAAAATGCACAAAATAACTTGCTGGCATTTGGTTGTCTGTTTTTACCTATATTCTTTATCTTGCCTTCTCAGCATCCCCCGTACAACCTAGAATGATATGGATGTGGACTGAGGAGTGGCTCTGGGAGCTGTTGTGTAGAACTGAGGAGGCTGGGGGTTGACAAAGGCAAGATGAGGCTCATGATAACAAACAAAATGCTGATCCTAGCCAGTGTTGTTCAGTGGTTACAGCATCAGCCCATGCACTGAAGAGCTATGAGTTTGATTCCCAGTCGAGAGCACATACCTCGGTTGCAGTTCATTCCCAGCCCTGTTGGCCCATGTACAGGAGACAATTAGTTGATGTATCTTTCACATGAATCTTTCTCTCTCCCTCCCCCTTTCCTTCCATTCTCTCTGAAAATTAATGAAAAAAATATTCTCTGATGAAGATTAACAATTAAAAAAATGCTCAAAATCTACACCCCTCACCCTTGTTCCCATCACGAATGACAGCAGTGGGAGGAGCAAGCTGTGTGGGAATTCTGATGATGCTGCCAGACACTGCCTTCTCTCCCTTCCTACGAGCCTTTTAGGTTTCTGACCTTCCCTGACTGGATGCCCCGGACAGAGCGGCTGGGCCCTGCCTGACTGCTGCCTCTTCTCCCATTCAGGCTCCACTTCCTGGTGTTCGACACGGAGGAGGTCCACGATGTGCTGCGCATCTGGGACGGGCCCGTGGAGAGCGGGGTCCTGCTGAAGGAGCTCAGCGGCTCAGTACTCCCCAAGGACCTGCACAGCACCTTCAGCTCGGTGGTGCTGCAGTTCAGCACCGACTTCTTCACCAGCAAGCAGGGCTTTGCCGTGCAGTTCTCAGGTCTGTGCTAGCCTTCCCCGGGCCCCTCTCCATCCGTCCTACTGCCTCGAGCCCTTCCTGCCCTCCAGTTCTCCACTTACGTTAAAGATACTTATTGAGCATCTGCTGTGTGCCTGGTACAAGATTAGGGCTTGTTCAGATAGCCACACTGCACTTACTCAGGGCAGGGCGTAGGGGACACAGGCAGGTTAGTAGACACTTATGTACAAATTGATAAGCATATGGACGAGAAATATAAACTACGATGCTCACCTTGGGGCATCCAGGAAAGATAATGCCCAAGCTCAAATTTGAAGATGAGTAGCAGTTACAGGAGAAAAGACAGGGTTCCCAACAGCAAATAGTCGGCCATGACATAGAGCTGGTCTTGCCACTGACCAGGATTTTGGAACCTGTGCAGCCCTCGTTTGATGAAAAGGAGAGAAAAGTCACCCTGGGTAACCTGTTCAGACACCAGGCTAGTCCTTGGGGCTGAAACACAGGCGCTGGGGAGGGAGGTGGAGAGTGGTTTGGGGTGCAGTTATGGAAGAGCCGATCTGATGTGGCGCAATTCCGGTTCTTAGTCTAGTAAAAGTCTGGAAGCCAAATGTGAGCAATCTAAATTCAATTAATTATGTACTGCCAGAGCCAATTATGGAGGAGCATGACAAAGAGCTGCGGAAGATGGGCAGTGCTCAGACGTCAAGTCCCAATATTAGATAATGTCTGTGATCGGCCTTGCCTCTGCCTGTGATGCATCATCTCACCTCCTCTGAAGTGCCTCTCCCGTCACTCATCTCCCTGCACAAGTGACTCTGCCTCAGTCGGTGCTTGTGTTCATTATACAGCAGCTGTCTTCATTATCGTCTCCTTACTCCTCTGTCTGTCTGTGAGGGGTTTCCATGGTGATTCCGGAGCAAATCTGCGTGGCTTTGCCTCCATACTCTCCCCAGTTGGGGTGTCAGCTAAGGGTGGTTGGGTATATTCCTGGCACCAGTAGGGCTGCAATGGAGTTATAGACCCTACCCCTAGCTCCCTTCTGATCCATCTCCTCCATAGAGATGAGGGTGTGGGGCATTTAACACTAATGCAGGCTTCCAGCCCAGTGAGGAATAGCTCCTTGCAAGGTTCATTGGGAGTCTTCTTCCTTGATCATGGCACCCATTCACCCATGGAGAGAGTCCCTGGGAGCCACTGAGGAACACTGAACTCATCTGAGATTAGGGTTCCAGCATGAGACAACATGGGAGTCACTTTAGCTAAGCATTTCCCAGCATCTGTTCCCTGATGTTCCAGGGATTATTTATTGGTATTGCAGGAAGAAGTTTGCACACCCGGCCAGTGTGCTTCAGTGGTTGATTGTTGACCTATGAACCAGGAGGTCATGGCCTGATTCCAGGTCAGGGCACATGCCCAAGTTGGGGGCTTGGTCCCCAGTAGGGACAATATAGGAGGCAGCGGATAAGTGAGTTTCTCTCATCCACGATGTTTCTATCCCTCTTTTCACATTTGAAATCAATAAAAAAAATATATTTTAAAATATATATTTTTTAAAATTCAGGATCAAGTGCTGCTGGGAAGGTCCTTAGGTTGAGGTAGAGCTAAAGAAGTTGTCTATATTTTGGGATCTCTCAAGACTCTCGGTGTGCTAATGCAAATAAATTCAGGAGGTGCCCGCAGGCCACAATTACCAGACATATTTGGCAGTGGATGACTTTTTTCTAAGCCATCTCAAGTGATTAGCATTTCGTGATACAAACTTTGGAAATTGCTGGAAGAAGCAATCGAAGGGTCTCCCAGCAGTGAAGAGGGTAGAATGCTAAAGAGACGGCTCAGTACACTCTCTGGGAAAAGAAGTAGTATGAATAATTAAACGAGACATGCATTTCCTTTGGCTCTGCCTCACCAATAAGTATGGCTTAAAAAAAAAAAAAGCCCATAATTGTACCAATGAATTCCCCCACGGATCTGCATTATCTGACTTCCACTGCATGCGTCCTCAGTGTCGCCTGTGGGACGGAGTCCCTGGGCGTCATCTCGTGAGCCGTGCCTTCACCCAGCAGCGCCGGTGCTTTCTTGTGCATTGCCTAGCTCCTCAGAATACTTCCCTCCAGGTTCATCTCAGAGGCCACTTCTTTCTAACCTCCCCGTTCAGAATACATCGCTGTGGGCGATGGCACCTTCAGCACACTGTCAGTTCCAAACACCCTGCTTTACACTGGAGCTGGCCATCTGCTTGCTACCCCACAGAGAGGTCTGCGGGGCTAGGGGCCACCTCGCGCCATCCAACTCCTCTACGGGTGCACATGCAGCAGGTGCTCACTCACTGCCGCCTGCACAGTTGGCACATGGAGACGTGGACGAATACATGGAGGGTTTTCTCGCACTCGAGGATTTCTTTGGTTGGGCAAGCCACCCTGGGCGTTGCTTAGGTCCGCAGAGAGGGGAGTAGGCAAAGCTAGCCAGCCTGGACTCCAGGAAGGCCAGTGGTCTGGGTGTAACCGAGGTTCGGGAAAGGTTACCTCCCCTGTTGCCATCATTAGTTAGCAAATATCAGGACTACTCTCGGGAAGAGAGAGTGGCTCAGCCCATGTTAACTTTATAGTGTGTGTTTAACAGGGGATTTATAGAAATGCCAGGGACGATTAGTGCCCGCTCGGCTTTATTAAGTAAACATGACTGTGTAACACCCAACATGTGGGTGTTATCTGTACCACATGGGCCCAGCCTTTCCCAAAGGCTGTGCCTAGCAGCTCAAATTCAGGAGCATTAAAGAGGGAAAGTGAGAACAAGAAAAGGTGAGGGACACGAAGGAGAGGGAACATAATCACTGCCATCTGTTGAGCAGGCACCACTCCAAGCTCTCCACTACATTCTCCTTCCCATGTTCACACAAACCTTCAGGTCTTATTAATCCATGTTGCAGATCTGGGCTCTGAGGCCCCGAGACGTTTCTCATGCAAGGTCAATACCCCTGTGTCTGATTCCCAAATCCAGGCTCTTCATCCTGGCGCTCTGTTGCCTCCCATATAAATAATCTTTCTGAGTATGCTCAGAACAGTGAGCTATTTTTCCCCAAGGAATCATTTACATGTGCACAGTGCCCTGGAAAGCCAGAGATGAAAGCAAAGTCTGTTTTTACTGAGCACTGCTGTGTGCTGGGGACTGTTCTAGGCCCTGGGGATACAGTTGGAAGCAAAACAGCCAAGGTCTCTGTTCCTGTCGAGATAGATGCACACGTGTATACGATTAAGAAGCAAACAAATAAACTAGCCAGGTTATTACAGGTTGTGCTATGGAAAGAACAAAATAGAATAATGTGATAAAAGTGATGGAAACAGGGATAAAGAATGAGCCCAGAAGAAGAGAATCAAAGAGACCTGTCTGAAGAGATGATATTGGTGCTGAAAACTGGATGACAGGATGGAGCAGGCATAAGATCTTCGGCAAGATCATTCCTGGCAGAAGGACTAGCCTGTGCAAAGGCCCTGGGGCAACTAAGGAAGGGGACTGTGCCTGCTGTGTTGGAAGAAGATTTTACAGCTATGGCTGGAGCGCAGTGATAGAAGATCACCAATGCTGTTAATGATTAAAACTGAACACAAGCGAAGAATAGGTTTTAAAATGTGATCTGAACAGGGGAGGGCTTCAGATACAGGTAACATTTACCAGTAGTCAAACTTTTTCTGTAATGAACCAGAGAGTAAATATGTCAGGTTCTTCGGGCCATATGATATAACAATGTCACTGCCATTGTAGCACATAGACAGTATGTCAGCAAATGAGCATGCCTACGTTCCAATTAAACTTCATTGACAAGACCAGGCACAGAGCCCATTGGGATGCAGGCCTAGTTTGCTGTGTACTGTCTTAGGCATTGTTAGGTGTCAGGTGTTAGATACGGTAACTCCGGCCTCTCCACACCAGCCCAGGTCTTACGCTTAGTGATATGCATGTGTACTGTTGCCCTGGACTGGCACTTCTTGGACTTTCCCACTGAAGTCTCCGAATAGCAAAAGGGAGTGGTTGCCTATTTTCAGAAGATCCGGAGGGTGTAGGAAGCAAAAATCTCTTTGCAGCTTCATGGTTTTGCTTAAAATCAAGTATGAATTTTACATCCTACACCAAAACAAATTCACTTGTTTTGTATAAAAGTTATTTTCCCCAAAATTTTAAAGAAAAACTGACCCTCCAAATAAATGAATGTTATTGATCCAGTGGCCTCCAAAACCTCTTGTCCCCCAGTCCTGCTGTCCTGTCTGTGAACAATGACATAGTGGGAACTGTGGCGGCAGCTGGCTTGTTGCAGCTGCCTCAGAATCCTTTCTCCGGACTTTCATGCACACCATTTCCTTTGGTGCACTTTCTCATGCTTCATTCATTCACTCACTCACTCATTAATTCATTTATTCCTCCCTTCCGTCATTCATTGGGTATTCACTTAAAATATCTGCTTTGCATTACACTAGTTTGGGTAGTAAGACTACAAACAGCTCCCAAATTTCTGAGTTTTTTGAATTTTTAATACATCTCAATTACTTATGCTTGTTTTGACCTCTGCTTTGTTACAAACATTGGGTTTATCTTTAGTTCCAGCCTGATGAGTCTTTGGTTGTTTTCCACGCAAGAGAGAATATGGGTTTCACCCGCCTGAGTAATTCCCTGCGTTTTCACAGCCACTGCTCAGCATTCAGGCGGCCGACCCCCAGACTCCTTTGCAGCCCCTGCTGATTGAATTTGGAGTTTATACTTAATTATCTTGTCACTCCCTTATACAGATCATGTTACCTACATTAAACAAGATTGCAAAGCTTAGCTCTATAACAGCTCGTATTGATAAATCAAGCTGAACTCAGTTCTACAATCATAGCAATGCCATCATGCTCAACTCAGTTTCTTAGGACAGGATGAGAGGGATGGTGAAGAAGTTGGGAGAGTGGGTGGCAATGGCAATGGTGGCAGAGGAAGTGGAAGTAATGGGGGTGAGAACGGAGATGGTAGCACTATTGGGAGGTGTTGAAGATCACGCAGTGGCCCAGCTGATAGATGTGATGTCAGTGAGGGGAGTGCACTGGGAGCCTCATGTGACTGACACCTAGGCAACCCACCTCCTCTTCTGTTTTCTTGTCCCAGTGTCCACAGCCACATCCTGCAATGACCCTGGGGTCCCACAGAACGGGAGCCGGAGTGGTGACAGTTGGGAAGCTGGCGACTCCACGGTGTTCCAGTGTGACCCCGGCTACGCCCTGCAGGGCAGCGCAGAGATCAGCTGCGTGAAGATCGAGAACAGATTCTTCTGGCAGCCCAGCCCGCCAACATGCATTGGTACAGAGCAGCATAGTGCGAGCCCTGCCCCCTGGCCCCAGCTCGTGGGGGCTCCAGACCCCCTGTCCACATATGTGGCAGCTGCATCTTGAATCTGTCCAGGAGACTCAGAACAGCCCAAAGTTGCAGAAATCTCCCCCCCACACACACACACATACACACCACATTCTTTACTCTCCAAAATGGTCCCAAAGGTTCCTAAGCCAGGTGTGCCTGTCCTTTTTCTCCTGGCCCAGGATGCATAGGTTGGAAGGGGACACTGGTCATATCAGGTAGTAGGTCAGCAGGTTCTGAAATGATTCTTCCATTACCCAAAGCTCTAGGAGGTCACCCCCAGGCTCAGGTGTGAAGGAAGGAACCCTGCTCCCTCTCTTCCCAAGGTCACTTTTGGTCACCTGGTTGTTGGTTCTCCGGATCTGCCCTTAGTCTTAAAATATCCCCATTTGATGGAGGACAGATTGGAGGCTCTGAGACATGTCCAAGGTTATGCAGTTTATAGGGATTAGGCTGGAATAATCCTGCTCCCTAGCATAGCAACTGGAGACTAGGAGGAGGAGGGAGCTTGGAGGGAGAGGGGAACAGGAAAGAAGGAGAGAGAGAGACAAACATTCCGGTGTTCACTTCTGCTCGGCTCTTTTACTCAGGCAAGGTACTGAGCATGTTTCCATGTCAGCAATGGGTGCTAGAGGGGACCTGTAGCCACTGAGCCCTACTGTGTGCCAGCCCCATACTGGACATTTATTTCTACAACCTTGTTTAGCTTTCCCAGCAGCTCTCCATAATGAGTGCCATTCCCTCATTTTACAGACACATTTGGATATCTTGTCCCAAATCACAGAGCCAGGACATGGCAGAGCCATCCCTGAAACCCCGATCCCTCTGAATACAGAGCCTTGCAGTTTCCTACCGCACAGCACACACCAACTCCCCTGCTGGAGACGGGCTCCGGGGACTTCCAGAGACGTGTGCCCGCAGTGCCCACCCGGCAGGGCCCTGCCTCTCTCCACACGGCTCAATCCCCGCATCTGAGGTCTGGCTTTGCTAGCCATGCTCTGAGGCCTGGCGTTGGAGACAGACCCTGAGTCCTGTCCCTTAATGGTAACTGGTAGTCCTCTGGGTAGGTGATAGAGCATGTGCGTGTGCTGTGGACAGAAGAGATCAGGGTTCCAGACCAGTTCAGTTCTCAACTGCATGTCGCAAAGTATGTGTGATAGTGAAGGAGACAGATCCATGTTATTTCCTTGCTCTGCCATTTGCTAGTTCAGTGGCCATGGGAAGGTTATTTTGACTCTCTGAGCTTCAGTTTCCTCATCTGTAAAGTGAAAGAAAATAGACTTCCTCCTAGCATTATGGGGTGAATTCACAACTAACCCGAATCTCAGGAAATACTAATTTCTCTCCCTTCCTCCTCCCTTCCTCTGCCCTTCCTTCTTTCCCAGTTTTCTTCTTTTGAGCTTTTGGACTCACTTATCTCCCTGAACCAGAGTCCCATCTGTCCATGGCATTCTGTCTGACTTCCCAGGCCCCTCTGATTCAGCATCCTCCATGGCAGGGATTCCATAGTCTTATCTTGCAGAAAAGCAGGTCCTGAGATAAGACCATCCCAGGTGGAAAAGAAGTGCTACCCTGCATTAAGCTGATGGCAGTAAATGGGCAACGAGCGGGGTAAATGGGGTAACTCAGCTCTCGTTACCCATTCCTTGTGCCCTATGGCCCGGGGAATGCTTCTTAGACAAAAAAAGTGAAAGTCTTTGCCTCTCTCTTAAACAGCCCGGCCATCCCAGTGGCAAGCCCCTGATTTCCAGCTCCCTTGGCCGTCTGCCAGGATTGGCCTGGCTGACCTTGGCATCCCTTCATTACAGGGCAGAAGCCAAGGAAGAAAACAAGTATTTGTTGAGAGTCATCCCCATGGTAGGCGCTGGGCTGAACATTGTGGCCACGTGATCACAAATGGAATCACCATGTAGACTCAGGTTCTGGGTTCCAGCTAGCCAGGTTCCAGTCCGGCTTCACCACAACAAGCTGTGTAGCCTGGGGTAAATTACTTCATCTCCCTGTGCCTCGTTTTCCACCCTTGAACTGGGGAGAATAAAAGTACCTACCTCAAGGGTGGTTTTGAGGATTAAATAAGACAGTGCTGTAAAGCTCACAGTAACCACCATGGCATACAGTAGAAGCCATTACCATCATCATTCTTTTCAGTTTGTTTTATAGACCAGGAAATGAGGGTTCAGAGAGGTATGATAACGTGCCCAAACTCACAGTAAGGGGCATAATCAAAAATTGAACCTGGGACTGTGTCACTTCAAAATTGTCACAGTTCTCATACCTCAGTACAGCCCACACACTTCTCAGCACTCCGGGAATGATCTACCCAATTTAGGAATTAACCGAAGAAAAACAGGCAGTTTCAGAAATGCCTAGATTCACCCCATCTGTAGCAAACTTACACCCTGAGCTGCAAAGGAAGGCCGGGCCTAATAGCCCTTGCTTGAATGGTGACATCATTGTGCCCCCTTGGGGAGCTGGGCAGCTGGCATGACAAGGGTATTCCCCTCTCACTGGCTGTGCCATACTGTGCTTCTGGGCAGGGCCACTCTCTGTGGACTGGACAGTGTGGTCTTGCCTTGTTAAATGTACTTTTACTTTGGTCTGTCCCATTCATCTAACCATCTTCTCTAGAGAAGGCTCAGTGGAGGGAAAGTGTGGCAGATACAAGCAAGACCTGACTCCAGGAAGCATCCTCATTCACAGAAGCTCTTGTGCCCGGGCCCTGTGCCCTGCATGCCCATGGGGGATCTTCCCAAGGAGGCACAATCAGCAGCTCTGAGGTGGTAGAGCCAGTTGATGGACTCTGGAGCCAGACATGCATGGATTTGAGTGTCAGAGAGACTCTGGGCGAGTGACAAGCTCTCTGAGCCTCAGTTCCTTCTTTCTAACTCAGGAAGGATAGTCCGTAACTCACTGAGTTTCTATGGGGCATAAATGAGATAAGGCAGCTAAAATGCTATAGCTCATGCCTGACATTTAATAGGTGCCCACTTGAGTGTTTCTGGTACTCAAGTTGGTGTTTGAGATATATTTCCCATGGAAAAAACACACTACTCATGACCACTCAGGTTTGCTGTTCAACCATGTTAGGACTTTTATGGCCTGGCTTGAAGACCTACCATTTTTAAAGAGGCCCTATGGAGGGTTGCTCCAGCCTTTTAAGCATTGATCTGAGTAAAAGCTGCACTGTGAAGCAATAAATACTGCTCATCTCTGTGATGGGCCAGCGGCTGCTATTCAGTTCAGCCTTGGACATAGGCTTGGCTCCCACCCCATGTCCAGTCTTGGCTTCCTCTTTCACAGTTCTTTGTGCTCCTGTGGGCTCACTGTTTGACTGCTTCGCTGCCAATCTCCGATAGCGCATCGTAAGCCACAGTCATAGTCTTGGCCATCTTTTCCTGTTAATGACCCCATCCACTTCTCAGCCTCCACTTGACCAAACCCTCATGCTGCAAGGGAATAGCCTGGCCAACTAGTGCAGAACCTGGCTCAGGACCTAGGAAGGGCCCATGGGACTCTGGGTAAGCAGCCTGCTGTATCCCTAGCCACCTTCCCTCTCCTGCCAGCTGGGAAGGCCTGTCATCTCGGGAGGGAAACCACCGTGGACTCGGGGATTTGTAGTCTCTCCATACGACTGAGGCGTACATGCTCTCTTGGAGTAGGTCTTTTGGAAAGTTGGACAGGATCTGCAGCCCCAAGCAGTTGCCAAGAGCACTGGCGGTGTAGGAGGCTGGTGCACTTGGCAGGTAAACATGGTAATGTTTGCCATTCCTGACTGACTGCACCAGGACTCGGTAAATACGCACAGTGCCTGCCTCGCCTGGAAGGTGAATGTGAGGCAGTGGGCAGAGAGCAGGTGTTTCACGGGTCTGAAAGATGCATGGTGGCTCCAGGTATTGACTGCTTGTGGTATGCCAGGTGCTTTCCGACATCAAAATCTTTGCAGCCACCCTAGGAAGGAGGTGTTGTCTCTTTTTGCAATAGAAAGACACTGAGGTCCAGAGAGGTTAGGTCAGTTCTCCAGCGTCATACAGCCAGGAGCTGGCAGAGCCACAGGCTTTGTTTTTGAGTCATTCCTTCAAGTAAAATATGCCAATGAGAAATGAATGGCTCGGTGGCATTTAGTGCGTTCGCAGTGTTGCGCCACCACCGCCTCTAGTTCCAGAATGTTCCATCCCTTCAGACCCATTACATTCCACCCTCGCCTTGGCCTCCAGGGCCAAGTGTCAGCTCAGATGTATCAACTCAATCCTTCCTCTTCTGTGCCTACAAATACCCATTAAATTGGACCTGGTGAAGGGAGTGTCTTACCCTTGTCTTCTCTCCTCAGCTCCCTGCGGGGGAGACTTGACGGGACCCTCAGGAGTCATCCTGTCTCCAAATTATCCAGAGCCCTACCCGCCAGGCAAGGAGTGCGACTGGAAGGTGACCGTCTCACCAGACTACGTCATCGCCCTGGTATTTAACATGTATGTACCTTTCCCTGGGAGGGAGATAAAGGGTTCAGAGCAGCTAGGGGGTTCAGACCTGGGTGTCTGGGTGAGTATACACAGGTCTGCTGTGAGTGCTTGGCCCCGGGGAGGTATAGGAGCACCAAAACGAAGAGACCCGAGTATTTACCGAAAATCTCCTATGGGCCCAGAACGGCACCCAGTGGCCTCACATATATTCTTACTTCTTTCTTATTATTATTCTTTTCTTAGCTCCAAAGCTGTTGATATTCAGAAAGTAGGGCCTTGCTGGATTCTTGTCTTCTGCCCTCCAGCGTTTTCTCCCCTGCTCTTACCCAGCTCATTCCGACTCGTTCCCCAGCTTAGGAACAGGTTTTTCTCAGATGCACCCCTATGAAGCTTCCCATGATGTCCTTTATTCCTTTAAGAGGCAAGCTCTTCTAAAGAGTTGTCTCTGCTTTTCTCTCCTTCCTCCCCTCCTTTCACTGAGAGCTAGTCTCTGCCCACAGGCCTGCTGGCAACTCCTCTGATAAGACACCAGCGAATGGTTGCTAAACAAAGTGGAACTGTTCATGTTTTATCCCCAGCACATCTTGATCGCTCCCTCAGTCCCTACTCTACTTCTCCCCCTTGGGCTTTATGCAGTCCCCCTTCCTCCCGGTTCTCAAACTTCTGTGAGTGCACCCCTCCCCGCTCATGGCCCTCTTCTTTGGCCAAGCCATATCTCAAGCCATTTCTCTTCTCACCCACACCTCCTTCCTGGACAAGCTCATCCACTCCCAGGGCTTTCCTGTCTGAAACTGCCAACTCCCCTCTGCAGCACGCCCGGACATCCTGCTGAGCTGCAGCTCGTATATCCAGCTGCTGGCTGTCTCTGGTGCTGCAGGACCTATGCTGTGACACACAAGCATATTGCTCCTGTACAGACAAGCTCCATTCTGAACACGGGGGCTTGGCACCCTCATCCCCCTTCACTGCTTCTTTTGTGAGTGACCAAGATGTGGAGCCTCTGCTGCCTTAACACGCCTCCTGTTTCCCCTCTGGTGCATCCTCCCAGCTGCTTCCCTGGTTGAAGCCTTGTTATTTCCCATCTAAATTACAACCCTAGTATCCTAAGGTTCCTCTGCCCCCATCTTGCCTTCCATGCCAGTCTCTTCTTTAGCTAGTCGCAGAGAGGTCTATAGTAACCACCCTGTTTTTCATTTTAACGTATGGTAATACTTCTTAGCAATCAGGAATGAACTTCTGGTGCATGCGGTGTGAGTGAATCTCAGAAAGAGCACACTGAGCAAAAGGAGACAGGCACACACAAAAGTACATAATGAATTATTCCACTTAAAGTTTTAGCATCGACAAAACTTGATATGCATGTGTCAAAGCTGGTAGAGCCGTGCAATTAAGAGTTGATCATTTCATGATGTATAAATTACATTTAACTTTTAAAAAAAGAAACAATAAATAGATCCTCTATTTTAAAATCCTACACAGCTCCCTCTTCCCTATAAATTAAAGCCCAAACTTTGAATCTCATTGTAAGCAATCTGTTTGCTGCCTCTCTCTATTCAGCGCCCCCACCGCAGTAGGACCCCACCCATCCCGATCCCCTGGCTCCAGCCAGACTGAAGTACCAGCATTCTCCAAGCCTCTGCTTCTCCCTTCACAGCGGCATCTTTTTCCCCGGAGGGCCTTTTCATCTCCCTGAGCTCAGCGCCAGCTTGGCCTTCACAGAAGCTTCATTTTCTCCTCCCGAGGAACTTTGTGTTGTGACCCCATATACCTCTGACCCCATACACTTTGTGTTGTGACCCCAGACTTCAGACTTGGCTATATCATCTTCACATCCATCACTTCCTTCAGCCCCATCTGAAAGAAGGGGTGGTGTCTGACATATCCCATGTCCCAGGCACCTTGTACAGTGCCTGATAGAGGAGGGTACTGAGATAAAATCAAATGACTGAAGGAAGGCAGGAACAGAGAAGGTAGTTAGGAAGTGGTGGAGCCATAATCTGTGACCAAGACTGACTAGGTCTCTCCCCTGGTGACCTATAGAAGAGCGGGTGGATGGCAGCTGGATTATGGTGCAGGAAGACCGTCCCACCCAGCAGTGGTGGAGTGGCCCTGCAGCTGACCCAGTGTGAGAGGGTGCCATGTTGGAAGGAAGTTGTGCATGTCTGGCTCTACCCTCATCCCCTCTGTCTGCTGGCCCTACCCCTCTGACCAAGATTTGCCATGGCCCCACCGTCTGCCACACGTCTCAACCAAAGGGTGGGACTGCGTGGTATTCTCAGTCCAGCCACATGGAGTATCTGAGTATCCCAGCCTGTGGCTGGGCTATGGCTGAGTTTGCATCAGAAATCTGTTCTCTGCACACTCACTTCCTTTTATTCTGTTGTTTGCACCTTTGCATGCTTAATTAGTTCCAATTGCCTTTGCTGGATATACACCTAAGAGCG
This sequence comes from Antrozous pallidus, assembly GCA_027563665.1. NCBI lineage: Eukaryota > Metazoa > Chordata > Mammalia > Chiroptera > Vespertilionidae > Antrozous > Antrozous pallidus. Next base: position 191,062,980 of record CM050508.1, read on the forward strand.
GAATCATAGCATCATCAGGCCTATATTCAGGTCTAGTAGATATCGTGAAACCACTTTCCAAAGTGGTTGATCCCAGTGACTCCACAGTCTTTCCAGGCCCTGGTGTTTTCCATCATTTTCACTCTTTCCATTCCAGTGGGATAGATTACATTCAAAAACTCTAATATTCCATTTACTAAACTGAGTCAGCTTTTAAAAAAGATTTTTTTCCTCACACTATAGTCAGGATTGCTAAGAAAGAGGCACAACTGTGGGTGCCAGGAGTGGGGTGGTAGCAAGTCCTCAGGAGAGCGGGAGCTGGCTCAGGGACACAGGAATGAAGCTAGGGTCCTGCTGGAAACGGGTCCTTCCTGCCTGGGACTGGCTTTCCCTCCTGAAAAAGAAAGTGCGGCGTGGCACAGAAGCAGGGAGGAGACCTGGGTTCTGGACCCGCTCCGGCTGACCTCTGGGTGTGTAGAGTTGGTAACTCATTTTTCCTTCTGTGCATAATATAGTGAATATAGACAATATTGTATTATAATCACCAGACTCGTTATGAGACTGAATCTCAATTAGTCCAGCCACTAAAACGAAATGATAATTATGTGAGGTGATAGAGGTGCTAATCATTACTACAATGGCAATCATATTGCACATATAAATGTATCTAGTCAACTTGTTTGTATGCCTTAAACTTACACAGCAGTATATGTCAAATACATTTCAATTAAATGTTTTTTAAAAAGAGGATGTTCGGTTTCAGCTCCAGCTTTCTGAATGCTGACTCTGAAATCTGCCTCCTCTGCCCACGCATGCTTTTTCCAACTTCTCCACTCATCCCCTCCCCACCCCAAGCCAGGAAGTCTCAGGGTTGGGTGGCCGTGGGTGCAGGGCATGCTGTCTGGGAAGCCTGGAACCAATCCCCCATAGTTACCAAGGGACAGTTGCATTGAGATGAGCATGTAGTTTGTGTCTTTTATTCTATGGTATGACAAATAATGGAATTTTAAATGTTAAACGAACTTTGGTTGTGCCCATTACGAGCCCTGTTTAACCTTGGTGGCGTGGGTGGGGTGTTTTTGTTCCCCAGCTTTAACCTGGAGCCTGGCTATGACTTCCTCCATGTCTACGACGGGCGGGACTCTCTGAGCCCTCTCATAGGGAGCTTCTACGGCTCCCAGCTCCCCAGCCGCATTGAGAGCAGCAGCAACAGCCTCTTCCTCGCCTTCCGAAGCGATGCATCAGTGAGCAATGTTGGCTTCGTCATCGACTACACAGGTAAGGGCGCTGGGGGCAGAGAGATTGATGACAGACCTGCCCGAGGGAAGCCTAGGGTAGGGAGAAGAGCAATGGGCTGATCGCCACACAGCAGCGCTGCCACCTGCGGAACACCTGTCTCCTCCATGGCCCTCCAGGTGGCTTAGCCTTCCGCACCCATTTGCTCCAGGCCTGGGAGAAAAGAGGCCAGGATTCTTTTTACACCTCATTTCTATTTCCACATCATTCCTCCCCTTTTCTCGCTTTTTTTCTGTGATGATCTTTCATGGCTCTTCAATCTCACAACTTCAGCCCACACATATCCACTAACCTCTTCCTGGTCATTCCCCCACATTTGCTGAGGGTTCTGATATAAACCTCAATCCTCCTCTCCATCCCACAGCCTCCCACCAGCCTGGATAAGTTCTGTGCACATATGGACAGCTCATCAAACCCCTGGGGTCACAGTGCCGGGGCCTCTATCTCATGGACACTCTGGCACTTTGCCGTAGGCTAGACACATTCTGATCCTTCCTGAGCACATTTGATCATCCCTCCAGTTTTCTCATTCTTTTATTCTCATTGCACTTTGGGGTTAATTAAGACAAGTTCAGTAGTATAAGGGTCGAGAACAGAGATCAGCAAATTTTTTCTTAACCACATAGTAAGCATTTTAGATTGTGAGTCACATCATCTCCATTACAACCGCTGAGCTCTGTTCTTGTAGCACTAAAGCAGCCGAAGACAAAATACAAAGGAATGAGCCTAACTGTGCTCCAATAGCAACTGCTTACAAGATCAAGCCAAACCCCTGCCTGGTCTAGACTGTCAGATTGACTGAGCTCGGGCCTCATGGCTACCACTTAGCCGTGGAGCGTACTTGAGCAAGTTTATTTAACCTCTTGAGAACTCTAGGTCCTCATCTATAAAATGATAGTAGAATAATTCTTACCTCACAGAGATGTAAAGATCAATGAGTTCATGCATCAAAGCTCTTGGTTCGGTGCCTGGCACATATAAGCATCCCATAATGTTCAAATAGGAGCTGTCATATTAGTAGGATTAGTTCCAGGCTCTCAAGCACTCCACTTTCTTCTCTCTTTGTGACCTTTCTTCCTTCCTAATTAATTCTAGACACCATTATCCAAATTCCAGCTCCCATTTCTTGCTTGACTTGTGGGCTTGGCAAATTATTATCTCTTAAAATACACCCCTCTTATCTCTATCTATCTAATTATGTTTCAGAAGGTTAAAATTAAAAGGTATTGCATACTTACATATTATATGTCTGAGCACAATATCCAGTATGTACTAAAGACTCTACAAATAGAGGTGATTGATTTCGTTAGTGTAACTGTAACCCAAGTGCACCCCGGCCTCATCAGTCTGTGTGCACAAATGGACTCCCGTGACCAGTTAAAAATAAAACAAAGTTTCTGGCTCCTGTCCCCCCACTTGCATAATGTGGGACTTCAGCAACCTTTCAGAGTGCTCTCTAATTAAATATTTTTGGCAACTCCTGGAACTATCTCACATGAGCTCACAGATAACATCAATCATAGTAATAGCCATCAGTGTCTACCAACTGCTGGCACTGTCCTGAGCACTGTGCACCCATCTCTTCATCAACGTCCTCATAACTATAGATTGTCTGCAATTTGTCAGATACAGTTCTAGAAGATGCTTGGCACACAGATTAGAGATGTTTTGCTTGTGATCTTTCCTCATGAGACTGGCTTGGGCCTCTCTTCCTGCAGACACCTCCCATTTGCTAACCCTCCTGGACTCAAGCCCTTCTCCCCAGCAAACACTGTCACAGATGATTGAATTCGGAGGACATGACTTAGACAACTTAGACACAGCCTGTGACCCCATCGTTCCACCCATCACAATCCACTGCCATATCATCATCATTATCATTTTTCTTCTTAGTCGTCTCTCTAATCACAACCTCATCAGTACTTTCAGTTTTTCTAGCCTGAGGTTCTTTTATTGTATAAACCTTTGAAAATGCACCCTTTGTTACACCTATACCCAGATAGCTGAACACAACCAGAAAAAGTCACACAAACGTGGCACTTGGAGCCAACTTGGTAATGTTCTTTAATCCCAACCAAGCCTTGTCAACCACCAGTGTGACTTCTCACTTGTCTCACCTGAGTCTTCTACTTGATGGAGATTCTAAAATTTCACCCCAAAAGTCACACTTTCAGCCTCCTTTTCACCATCCCTGGATATAGTATGTTACTATATCCTGGATATAGTAAGTTACTGGTAGAATCTCCCTCGGTTTCCTCCCTAGTCATCTTGTTTAGGGTTATCTGGCTGTGGCCACCTCTCCCCTAGACCTTCTCCATTGAATCTATGGGCTAGAGCCACACTTCCAGGTCCTCTTTCCCGAAGCAGCCCTTTCCACTTTCCTCTATTGGGCTGAAATCATATCTAGAGGTGTCCTCAAGTCCAAAACACAGCCCCAGAGAATAAGACCTACCTAAATGTCATCTAAGCCAGCCAAGTGGCTGAAGGAGGCCAGTTACTGGGGAGAGCACAGCCCTTCCATGCATCCTTCACCACCTTATTAAGATCTGTGATACCAGAACTAAGATAAATATGTCTGTTTAGGGTGGGAGGTACCTGGTGAGACCTCAAGCTGCCTCCATCTTCAGATTTCACATCTCATATTAGTCGCCCTTCTGCTATGTCTCTAGTCTCTGCTCGGATAGCCTATTTGCGGGGACTCAAGCACCCCTGCCTTACCCTGTGGTCTCCCTCTCCCTATCCCAAGATCCCAGAATTGGTCTACTGTGCTGCAAGATGCTATGGCCTCAACCAATATGAGACAGAAAAAAAAGACTATTATAAAAAAATAACTTAACAGCTAAACTAATTTAAGCTAAAAAGGGTTCTGGGTTTTAATAGCACAGATAATGAAAACTTCCTCAAATTGAACTCCAAAAGGGGGTCTATTTTTGAAGTCTGAAGCCCGAGAATAGGAAGTGTAAGGGACTGAAATCAGGGCGGGAGGGTCAGAAGTTGGGATTGCCCTCTTCTCTCTCCAGGACCCATGAGTCTCCTCCCTGCTCCTTTCTGAGTATTTGCTCCATTCTCCTCTCTCTCAAAAACAATTTTCATTGCTTCTCCATTTTCCTAAGACAAGTGTGACTGCCTCACTCTTGACTCTGAGTCACTTTCCACTCTGCATCTAAATTCTGAGTCCTAGAGGACCATCAGGTTGACCAGGCTTACATTCATAAGGAGCTAGGATAGATCAGGCATGTTTATTCATTTGTTCACTCGGGAAATCGTTAGTGAGAACCTACTATGTGCCATACACTGTGAAAAGAAAGCAAAGTCCCTGCCTCTGGGGAGTTCACTTCCTAACCTGACAGACATTTCTAAATGAGAAGTGGCGTCGGTAGCCCACCTAATCATAATGCAGAGATGGGTGGTTTCTTGGTATGTCTGTTCACCGCCTTATTAAGATCTATGGTAATAAGATAAATGTATCTGTTTAGGGTGGGAGGTACCTGGAAAGTGGCTGTGGTGTCAGCCATTTCTAGGCAGGCTTCCTGGGAGAAGATTCTGGATGCAGTCATGTCATTTGTTGTATTTTTTGAAACCATGCTTTGAGGCACTTCTCATCTGAATTCTGCCTCCTGGGTAGATTTTACCCTTTGCTAGAAGAAAACAAAAGGAATGAGGAGGGTCCTTTCTTTTGAATACAGTTATTACAAAGGAGTCCCGGAGAGGTTATTGTCAATCTCCAGGCCAGAGAAATCGGCAGAATAGGCAGTTGGGAATCTTCATTCTCATCTTCCAGCAGGTGTAGTGACCTCTTCCTAGCCAGGGACAAACTAGGACATCCATGAACAGATGTAGAGATCATTCATCCATTTGATAAATGTTTATTGAGCTTCTACGTCATGCCACACCGTGGGCTGGGTATGGAAGATACACCAGTGAGCAGAATGGTCACGGTTCCTACTCTGAGGGAGTGTAAAGGTGAGTGAGGGAGACAAAGAATAAAAAAGTAGACAAACTAGAGGTGAGAAGCATGAGAAGTTAGGGAAGAGAAAACTACTCTGAGGAAGAAAAACGAGGAGCCCACTTCAGAGAGGCCATTGGTAGAGGTGAAGGCCTTGCTGAACAGGTGGCATTGAAACAGACCTACCGGTTGAGAAGAGCAGGGGTGCGATGGTGCTCCAGACAGAGGGAAGAAGAGTTCAAAGCCATGTTAGAGAATCTGAAACAACTCAGGAAAGACCAAGGTGAATCAACCCAGACTGGAAGGTACTAAAAAGTACGTATTTCCTCTTTCAAGCCCTCGGAAGTGACACTGTGAGCCAAGGCGTTCCAGCTAGATTTGCACACCTGCTCCCATCATCACCACTGTCACCACCCGCCGCTGCCATCGGCCTGCCTTTCTATATGCGAAATGGAAATCTCTTCATTTCTGCCTGTTTTTAAAGTGACACCTGTTGGGAGGAAAAATTAAAGCAATACAGAGCGTGTACGAGGTGCTCTGAAAGCTCACCGCTCTCTGTGCCTGCCACTGCCTGCGGGCCGTCGGTCACGGCTGGCTATCCCACCCCAGACAGTTCACACAGATAAATTCTAGGCCAGCGTTGGCAAACTTTTCCTGTAAAGGGCAAGATAGTAAATATTTTAGGCTTAGCAGGCAAGATGATACTGTTGCAGCTGCTCATCTCTGCTGCTGTAATGTTAAAACAGCTGTAGACAGTATGTAAATAAACGGGTGTGGCTGAGTGCCAATAAAACTTTATTTACAAAAACAGGGTGCCTGTGAATTATAGCTTGCTGATCCAAGTTCTATATAAATAGAATTATACCATGTGTGCTAATCTGTAATATGGGTGGGGCTGGGGTTTTTTTTCGGGGGGTGGCTTTGTTTGTTTTTTTGTGTGTGTGTTTTGTTTGTTGTTTTTTGTTTGTTTGTTTGTTTGTTTGTTTGTTTTTGCCAGGCAATGTAGCCCTTGGACATCTTTCGATATCAGTATGCAAAGACTTCCACTATTATTTTTATTTTTTTAAATATTTTAATCTTTACTGTTCAGTTTATTAATTACATTGTTCCCCTTTTTTTCTCCCTATAGTTTCCCACCACCCGGTACCCATCTCACCCTCTGCCCTTACCTCCCTGCCCCCACTGTCCTCTCCCATAGGTGCATGATTTTTGTCCAGTCTCTTGCTGCACCTCCCACACCCCTTTTCTCCCCAAGAATTATCAGTCCATTCCCTCTCTATGCCCATGATTCTATTATATTCACCAGTTTATCCTGTTCATCAGATTTTTAATTCACTTGAATTTTAGATTCATTTGTTGATAGATATGTATTTGTTATCCATAATTTTTATTTTTATATTTTTCTTCTTCCTCTTCTTAAAGAATATCTTTCAGCATTTCATATAATATTGGTTTGGTGGTGATGAATTCCTTTAGCTTTTTCTTAGCTGCAAAGCACTTTATCTGACCTTCACTTCTGAATGATATCTTTGCTGGGTAGAGTAATCTTGGTTGTAGATTCTTGCTATTCATCACTTTGAATATTTCTTGCTACTCCCATCTGGCCTGCATGATTTCTGTTGAGAAATCCGCTGACAATCGTATGGGTGCTCCCTTATAAGTAACTAACTGTTTTTTTCTTGCTGCTTTTAATATTCTTTCTTTATCTTTTGCTCTTGGCATTTTAATTATGATGTGCCTTGGTGTGGTCCTCTTAGGGTTCCTATATATTGGGGTTCGGTGCACTTCTTGGACTCCTAAGTCAATTTCTTTTACCAGGTGTGGGAAGTTTTCAGTCACTATTTCTTCAAATAGGTTTTCATTATCTTGCTCTCTCTCTTTTTCTGGCACCCCTATAATTCTGATGTTGGTATGCTTGAGGTTGTCCCAAAGGCCCCTTACACTATCTTTAATTTTTTGGATTCTGTTGGTTTCTTGCTTTTCCAGCTGAGTGGATTTTACCTTTTTGTATTTCAAATCTTTAACTTGGTTCTTGTGGTCCTCTAAGTGTACTTTTAGGTCTTTGTATAATATTTTTTATTTCAGTCAGTATATGCTTAATTTCTAGTTGGTCCTTTTTCATATCCTCGTAGGTCTTGTTCATTTCCTCGTAGGTCTTATTCATTTCCTTTTCTAGGAGCCTCTTATAAAGCCTTATAACCATGGTTTTGAACTCTATGTCCAGTTGTTTTTTTCCTCCATTTCTTTCACATCTGATTTCTTTCCGTGTATCTGCATGGTGGCTGCTTTCCTGAATTGGTCAGTTAGCTTTGTGTGGTAGATGTCCTCTAAGGGACAGTAGCTCAGCTTCCCCAGTTACTTGAGATGGATATGGGTTGCACAGTCTTTTTGAAGTTAAGCCTAGCTTATTGTTGCCAGCGCTAGGAGGGTTTGACCTCCAGGCCAATTGGCTGTGAGGTTCAGCCGTGCTCAGGTTGGATGGGCGGAGTCTCCGGGCCGAGCAGGCAGCATCAACTCCACGCTATGCGGCACCTGGGACTCTGTGCCAGGTGGCAATGGCTGCAAGCACCTCTGAGAGAGAGCTGCCACCGAGCTCCACCTGCTGCTGGACTATTCAGCCTCTCCCCAAATGAGTCTGCACACCCAACGTCTCACCCAGGGTTGTGAAACAATGCTGTCTGGTGGTTTCCCAAACAAAAGAGTAAGTCACAAGTCCTCTCTGCGCTGTCATGCAGCTCTGCTGTTCCCAAGTTTATGCGCACTCCGCACAAGCTCGCCCTCTCCACAAGCTTGCAGACCCTTGCAGCAGCCGAGTTTCAGCATGCCTCCTCACTGTCCAGTTTTACCCCATATGATTATGGGTTCCCCGGACTTCGCCCAGAGCTGGGGAATCAGTGCAGTGGGACGTCTTTGTCTCCCCCATTCGAGAAAGCCTGCCCGGTTTGCAGCCGCCCGCTCTATCTGCTTGTGCGCGCACAGCTCCAAACTTCCAACACCACACTTATCTTCAATGCTGTCCTCCACCGCTCCTCTGAGTCACAGTGTCCTATCTTCACTTTTATTTGTGGAATTTTCACTCAGCCAGCTTTCTGCTGATTCTGGATGATGTTTGTTCTTTCGTTAAGTTGTGGTTTTGAAATTGCTGTGTATGGCAGCAAGATAGGTGTTTACCTATGCCGCCATCTTGGTTCCTCCTCCACTATTATTTTTAAAGGCTGCTTGTATTTCAATGGATGACTCTAATTCAACCTTTTTAATAGTTCTGGTTTGATTGAGGGTTTGGGTGGTTGTTTTCTTCTTTTCCTTTTTTCTTTTATTTGCTACTACCGCATTTAGAAATGGCCCTTTTCTATTAGGATAAGAAGAAGCTGGTATTTATAATTTTCCCCTTTTTGGGGGGTGGGGTTGGCTGGGTATTTATTATCATCATGATGTTTTAGTCATATAGTTTTATCATTCACAGCTGAGCTCTGGTTTGGCAGACCAAAGACCAAAGTTTGGTCTTAATTCTGCCTATTAATAATTGAATGACTTGAAGGACCTAGTTAGCCTGTCTGATCACCACATTCCTGTCTACAACCTGAACAGCAGTGTACCTGGACCTGCACGCTTCAGAGGCCACTGTGATGTACAAATGCAATAACAGGTTGGAGAGTACTTTGAAAATTACAAAGTGATATTCCTATGTAAGAAGCTATCATCATTATCATTATCCTAATCATTATTATTAACATGATAATGATACAAGGATGAGCTCTTCTGGCTCTGACATGTGACTATAGAATAGAGTCTGTAGTTGGAATCATTGATTTTCCAAGCCCTGAGGTGTTCAGCCAATCAATTCAGCATCCATTTGTTCAACCTCTACTATGTGTCAGATATGACCAGCCCTAGCACCAAGTTCAGTGCTAGTTGCTGGGATTCAGAGAAGAATAGGTGATGGTCTCTGTCCTCTATAAGTTCAGAACCTACTGAAAAGAAACATACTTACCCAAATTATAAGTTAGTGCTATTCATGCTACAGTCAAGAAAAGAAAAGCAGAATTCTGCCAAAGAGAAGACCGAGCTCAGAAATGTGCTCAATAGAAGGTGGCATTGAAAAATACAGGAGTTTGCCTCAGAGGAAGGAGGAAAGGACTTGTGGACACAGTGTCTAGTTCTGAGGCCCAGTGCCAGCGCAGCAGTTACCTATAAGCTGATATGAGGTAGAAGTTTATTCCTGTAAAAGAGGAAGAGACTGTCATTAGGGCCAGTGAAGTGGCTCCACCCAGGTTCCTTTGTCTGCTCTACAATGCTAGTGCATGGCTTCAATCCCAAGGTTACCTCCGGATCCAAGGTGGCGACTGGAGTTCCAACCATGATGTCTGAGTTCCAGAACAAGAGATGGAAGAAGGAAAGGAAGAGAGAAGGGCCAAGAGCATTCTCTGAGCTGTTACCTTCCCTTAAGCGGCTTTTCTAGAAACCCCACACTTAGCCATTAATTATATATTGAGTGCCTACCATGTGCCAGGCACTGGACTGCAGCAGTGAGCAAAACTGAAAAACTGTCCTTGTAAAATCTACATTCTAATGGGGAGAGAGTGAGAAAAATGAGGTAAGCATATAATACACGAGGCAGTATTGATCAGAAGAAAACAGCAGAGAAGGATGATGGGGAGTGTGGGGAAAGGAGTGTTAAAATTTTAAATATCGAGTCAGGAAGGTGTCACCCTCCAAGATGATTTCCATTCCTAGAGTTCCAGCCAAATTCAGAAGACATGGAGTTAAACCCTGAGAGGTGAGAGAAGTGGCCATGTGGATGGGGGAGCATTCGGACACAAAGGCCAATGTAGTTGGAGCAAAGTTAGGAAGGAAAAATAGGAGGCAAGGTCATAGAGGGGAGGATTGGAGGCAAAAACTGCAGGGGCTTGTAGGCCTGTAGGATTTTGCCTTTTCCTCTTAGTGAGACAGTAGACTATTATTTGACCTGACTGTGTTTATATCTCTTTGGCCAGACCTAGCTGTCTATGAGGCTGGAAGGTATAGATTTTAGCTGGTGTCATGATTCTCTGCATAAAACCTAGGTTCCTTTATTTAAGGATGAAGGTGGGGACTAGATATTGGATGCCACACTTAGTTTTGCCTCTAGTGAGCTATGTGGATTTGATCCCAAGTTACTTAATTTCTCTGAACTTTAAATAAGATATGACCCACTTTTAATTTATAAAAAGGACAGGTAAAATATAAGATCTGGGGATACATATGAATCAGGCAATGGCCAATTGTATTCTTGCCAGGCACCAAGTTTAGGAGAGGACAGATTTGGTGTGAGAGGCAAAGGGTCACATCTCAGGGCATCTGAAGAAACCACTGAGAGATCCTCTACTAGGTGAGAGACAATAATCTGGGTCCCACTTGAGTGTGAATTTACGGGTATATCTGGGACTGCCCCTGATATGGGCAAAAACCAACTGCAGGGCCCTCATAAGGGCTCCGATGCAGGAGTGGCTAGACTCAACAGGATCATAGACTCTCAGAGCCCCATTCCATCAGTCAGCAGGCTGATTGGCAGCTGACCAACACACTCTAAGGCCAGTGATGCCTCTTGTATAGGTAGCTTACAAGCACCAGGTGACAATGGCAGCCATCAGCAAATTTCCTCTTGAGCCATTCATCTCTGAACTCTGATACTTTTTATTCTGGTTCTTTCCTCATCAAATCTCTTTCAGTTTCCGAGTCCTCCTGCAAGGACTGTGGGCACCTCTTTGTGAGCCCCATCTCTAGACCTCTTGGTAGCATAGTCTCCGGGACTCCAGTGGAACCCCGATAATCAGTTGCATTTCCCTGATCCTGCCCAGCCCTGATGACAGGCCTCTTGACCATCAGTGGTCCTGGAACAAGGACGGTGAGGAGAAGCAGCAGGGCATGGAGTGAACATGGCTCAGATTGCCAGCTGACGGCGAGGGCGGCTGTGGAGGTCCCGGGCCCTGGCTAGTCCGGTGATTGCTCAGGCAGCATCAGGTTCACTCTGGTCCAGTGCAGAAGATCGAGTGGGTGCCTGTGAAGCACCATGTGGTGTGCCTGATTGGGAAGACATATAAGCACAACTGCCAAATGGGAAAATACTGTTTTAATGACCTAGCCAGTACCCAATGTAAAGCTCTGGAAAACTGTTGGAGACCCAGACTTATCCTAGTCTAAAATGGGTTTTCTACTTTCTTCCTAAATCTAGTATTCATACCCTGGTGCTCAGAAGTGCCTGCAAGGCATGGATATAACAGCCTGCAAAGCCAATGCCAGTTCCACCTCCCAGCCAGGAGCACAGTTGTAGGCAAAAGAAAGAGAGGAAAAGAAAGGAGCCTCCAAAAGTGAGACAGGAGGCTGAGGAGGCCTGCCGTGCCGAGTGTGGGTGGTCTAAGATGAGTAAAGGGATGGACTGTGCCTACGCACTGACCTTCATCACAGTGACCCTGTCTGCAGCTGGGATGTGATCCAGATCCCTCAGCTCCTACCATTCCCAGCATCACATGCCTCTCCTGGGAGAGTGGGCTAAGGGATGAGAAAGCTCCCCACAGGTTTACACAGTTCCCTCCTTCATAGTTCAGGGCAAGAACGTGGAGCGAGGAGGTGAAATTTCACTCTGCAAGATGATTTCCAGCCCTAGATTTCTAACCACATGTGCTCTGTGGCTAATTATACTCGGGGTTTCCTTCTGGCTGCTCCACCATGGAATCAGTCCACTAATGAGTGCTGCACCTGTGTATGTGTTTGTCTTTTTCCCAGAAAACCCACGAGAGTCATGCTTTGATCCTGGTACAGTCAAGAATGGCACACGAGTGGGGTCTGACCTAAAGCTGGGCTCCTCCATTACTTACTACTGCCATGGGGGCTATGAGGTGGAGGGCTCGTCAACGCTGAGCTGCGTCCTGGGGCCTGATGGGAAGCCTGCGTGGAACAACCCCCGGCCAGTGTGCACAGGTGGGAGAGCAGGTGGGGAGGGAGAGCGGGTGGGGAGGGAGAAGGAGGGAGGGAGGGTATGCCAAAGGCAGAAGAGGCTATGGGCAAGGGGAAGGAGGAGGGTGGAAGAAGTCTCCAAAAGCAGGGTTGCTTTTTAGGTTCACTGTAAGTGAGAATGGCTGGTAATCACCAGGTATGCTAGTCCCTGTCAACATGTCATCTCTCCGAGATCAGTGTCCCCACCTACACAGAAGTCCTCAACAGTGGCCCACAGACATGCCAGTGGCTCAGCCCAGGGAGAAGAGAGTTTAAAGATGATCCAGCTCATTTTTGATCCTATGAAAAATCACTTAGAGTTCCGATGTCTAAAACTAAGGCCCCTGGGGTAGGCTGACCAGGGATGTGGGTTAACTCTGGAATCCTAGCACATGTAATGTCAGAACTTCAAGAGCATGGTAGCCACCTAAGTTGAAGAGCACCCTTTGCCCAGGTGAAAGAGCTTGGCTCTGAGGCCCAGCCCCTGTGGAACTGGGTGCCATGATAAGAGCAGAAGATGGCTGGGTCGTGGGGCTAGTCTCGGGAAGCCGTAGCTCTCTACTCATGCAGACACTAACTGCCAAGTGTAGACGTCAGCCATGGAGTGGCAAAGTAGTTCCTAAAGTGCTCCTCAAGGCTGTGTCTCCAGAGACCAGTGCCCTTGTTAATAGTTAGAGAGCTAGGATTGGCATGTGCTCAGGAGGGTTGCTGATAGTATCAGGGTGGGTTTTAGGCTATGTGTCAGGTCAAGGATGGATGTCTGTGGGCTGGACAGGGCAGTGTCTTCAGAAGTCCCTTCCTCTACATCAGTGACAGTCCAGCAGGGCCAGAAGCTCAAGTGGGGAGTGAGCAGAACAGAGGGTGGACACTGATGAGAGGCCCACAAGGTCACCTGACCTTCTGTTTGATTTCTCTTTCAGCCCCCTGTGGAGGACAGTATGTGGGTTCAGATGGAGTGGTCTTGTCCCCCAACTATCCCCAGAACTACACCAGTGGACAGATCTGCCTGTATTTTGTCACTGTGCCCAAGGATTATGGTATGGGGCATTATGTATGGGTTTTTTTTGTTTGTTTATGTTTTCTGACTCCTTCCAACTCCTCGAGCCCTATCCAATTGTATCCCACTTCCACTCCCAATTGTATCCTCTCCTTCTGTGGGAACAGGCAGAACAGTGTCCCCTAAAGGACAACCGAGTCTAGATGCCAGAATACACTGTAGAATACACTCCTGACACACGAGGCAGGAAGGGCACAAGTCGGCTGGAAGCAAGGGGTTGAGGGGTAGTAAGGAACCAGCACAGCGCAAGTCTGAATGGAGACGCTGCAGATCCTGGCTGATTGGGAACCCAGGGATGGGTAACCAAGGAGCAGTAAAAGTGAGGAGTGGGATGGAACTAGGTTGCAAATACAGGTAAAGGAGCTAGGAACTGCATCGTTCCTTCTGAGACCTGAGCCTGGTCCAGCAGCTATAAGCAGGATGAGCAGGGGGAAATGAGGAGCAGGCCCTGAGAAGACATAGAAACCACCAGGTTCCAAGAATCCAAGGTAAAAAGAAGCAGGGCTTCTCGCCTGGGAGTAGGGATAGTCACGAGTCCTGCCAGCCCTGGGAGACTCAGAATGTTCCTGGGGAGCACATGCCAGTGGTACCTGGACAATCAGGTGACCAGCCCAGCTGCTTTATCCCTGGGTCTCTTCTTTGTAGGGGGAATAAGAACTATTTCTATACACAGTTGGTGTCAAATAGGACAGAGGCATCAATATCCTGACCACCTAGGAGAGAGACTAGGCAGCCTGCAGAGAGCTGGCTGCTTCGCAGGGCAAGACCTGCTGTCACTCACCAAACATCTATTAAGCACCTATAGGGGCAAGGTCTTGTGATCACATGGGAAATGGGGGGTATTACCAAAGCCCTTTCATGTCCTTGAGTAGCTGCAGAAGCCGCTCTGGAAGATTAGCTCAGAGCCACTGCCACCGGCCTGATAACCGATGCAGTTATCAGTGTGATCCTGACCATGTGGGAGGCCAGCCAGCCAGCCCTTCCCAGCTCCCTGTGTCCTTCCCAGCTCCCTGTGTCCTTCCCAGCTCCCTGCATCCCCGTGCCTGGGGCCTGGCCAGTGTGCTAATCAGCCAGTAGAAAGGCTCAGCAAGGAGTTTGCCCCAGGAACCAATGACTCCTCTGAGACTTCCCTCTTCCTGGCCTCGGGTCCCCCAGACCTCCCCTCCTTACCCCAACATGGCCACACAGTCTTCCACACTGAGCTCTCCACACTGTCTCCCCCCCACAGTGGTGTTTGGACAGTTCGCCTTCTTCCACACGGCCCTCAATGACGTGGTGGAGGTGCACGATGGCCACAGCCAGCACTCACGACTCCTCAGCTCCCTGTCGGGCACCCACACAGGTACCCTGGGCTGGGCCAGCGATGGGGATGTGGTGGGTCAGGGCCTCATGGGCCAGCTCAAAGGAAAGAGGCCCTAGGAGCCGGCCTGAAGGTGGAACCTCACTCTTGGGTGTCTGTCATGTTGTCATGCACCGGTGCTCTCTCTACCACACAGCAGTCAGTTCCTGACCGCCCATACCTAGAAGGGGGCTTCCAAAACCACTCTCACCTCAAGCTGTGTCTGCACCACCCCTGTGGGGTATAGCATGCCCCAATGTTTTATATTAGACCCAACACATTTCTCCAGTTATAAACACAATTGCATTTTCATTGTAGAAAACTTACAGCCAACCAGAAAATAAATAAAAGCCACCCAGAAAGAACCACTGAAAAGATATCTTGTTTTGCAGTCTTTATATCTGCTTAGACTTAATCTTTTATGTATTTTATTGAACAAAGCAGTATACATATTTTTATTGAAATATTCATCATGAGCATGTCATTATGTCTCTGTCATTATTTTATCCTATAATAGGATTTTAAATGCTGCATAATAGTCTATCATATAGTTATTTAAAATTTATGTAATGAATTCTCTATTATTGAACATGTAGATTGTTTCCAATTTTTCACTCATTTGAATAGTAATTCCATGTGTTCTACAAGTCATAATACATATCTCTATTACCTTGGAATATCTAGAAGTAGAATTACCAAGTTAAAGGATATGTGAGATCTTTAATTCTCTTTTAACAGATTGTCAAATATGCCCCTAGAAAGTTCTTGCCACCTTGTTCACCAACAATGAATAAGAGGGAATGATTTATCCTCACAAAATTGAGTAATTAAAAAGCAAAAGCATTATCAGTTTGAAAAGTGAAAATGGTATCTCATTTTTTAATTTCCTTTTTTATTACTATTTAGGTTAACATTTTTATAATGAAATTATTGGCACATGCATTTTTATTTGTGAATCCACTTGTGAATTAGTATTGATTTTTCTTTTAGCATTTATTTTCTTATTTATTTATTATTATAAGCTATATATATTGTATGCTATAAAAACCTCTTGTGTATATCATATGTTATAAAAAGCCTTCCCCTTTCACTTGCCATTTAATTTTCTTCAGGGAGTGTTTTAATGTCAGCAAATTTAAATTTTATTTAAATTTGTGTCATTTGCTATTTAATTTTCTTCAGGCTGGGTTTTAATGTCAGAAAATATAAATTTCTCATAATATCAAATCTAGCAATGTTCTTTTATGGTTTTCTCCTTTTCTTTCATGCTAATGAAATAAATATTCCTCTGTGTTTTCTTTCTTTTTCATTTCATTGTTTTGTTTTAATAACTTTGGGCTTTATTTTGATATATTATTTGATATAGGGAATATAATATTCTTTCCAACTTAGTTAATCAGTTGTTCTAACAGTATTTTAAAATACCAGATTTACATATATTAAATTTTTATGAAGGAAAGGGTATGTTTCTAGACCTTTTATCCATTTCCTCTAAGTGTCTGTTGACTCATGTCAATATGAAAAAGCTTTAATTATCGTAACATTATAATATTGTTTGATATCACAACATTAAACATACGGTAAGATAAGTTCTCATGAACATTCTTTGTTTTGAAATTTTATTGGCTTTTCTTGCTTAACTTGTGCCTCCAGATAAATTTTAGAAATATGTTGTCAAGTTTTTTAAAAATTGCATTGGAATTGTCACTGGAATCTACTAAACCTATTGATTAATTGGGGATAACTCATCTTTATAATAAAAACTCTTCTTCCTCTTCAGGAACATGCTATATCTCTCCATTTCTATTTCCTTTGTAACCTTTGGAAGGTGTTACAATTTTCATTTAGGCCGTATGCATTATTTGTTAACTTTTCTTCCTACATATTTCATGGCAATTGTTGCTACTGTAAATGGGCCTCCCATGTTATGTTTCCTAATTGATCTTTGCCAGTATATTAGAAGACTGGCATTTTTGGTGTATTTCTTTTGCAAAGTCATCCAACCCTCCCTAACAATGCTACACTGATCCTCCTGGGTCCTTTAGGCAAGAAGTGATATCCTCAGCACATAAATTTATCTCATTATTTTATCTCTGCCTCTTCAATGTTTTTTCTCTTACTTATTTCCATGTTTATTGGCCTGTTCCAGTATCTTACTTTGTTATGAATGCTGGTGTTTTATATTTTAATAAAAATTTTATTTTGTAATTATTTTAAACTTAGCAACATTGCTTATATAATTCTAGAGGCCTAGTGCATGAAATTTGTGCACTTGAGGTGGGGTCCCTCAGCCTGGCCTGCGCCCTCTCGCAGTTTGGGAGCCCTCAGGGGGTGTCCTACTGATGGTTTAGGCCCGCTCCCTTAGCTGCCATGCCACTCCCTCTATGGGAGGGCACTGACCACCAGGGGGCAGCTCCTGGGTTGAGCATCTGCCCCCTAATGGTCAATTCACATCATAGCAAGCACTTGAGTGACCTTAGCATATCATTAGCATATTATGCTTTGATTTTTTGAATGGCCAACTGGATGACCAGACACTTAGCATATTAGGCTTTTATTATATAGGATACTGTGGCACTAATTAATCTCCTTTCTGTTAGTGGTTATATCTCCTAGAAGGCTGTATTCTTCTCCTTTGGCTCCGCTGCACCAGGGGCTTTGTGTTATTTGTTTTGTTTCATTTTATTTTTTATTGTATCTACTAACTAACTCATCTTTGGAGTTGGTTATTTTTCCTAATTAATTAACCTCTGCCTTTTTCTCATGTCTCTCTCCCTCTTTTGTTCTTTAGATTATTTTGTTCTTCTTGTTCTAATGCCTTGAATTGACAGCTTTGTTTGTTACTTTTGCTGTGTAATGAAGAGCTTGTTTACAGCAATATATTCGATATATTTGCCTCTAAGCATAGTTTTGGTTTCAAGCCACCAATTTTGATATGTACTGTTTTCATCATTGTTACTTTCTAAATAATTCATGACCCAGTTTTATTCTTTTCTCCCAGGACTTATTTAAGAATGTCTCTATTCCCCATTTCCCCCCAAGAACCTGGATTTTGTTCTTGTTACATTTGTGTTGTTTTCTTTTTTATTGTCATGTGGTTAGAGAATGCAGTTTGTACTTTCTGCCTTGGGAATTAAATGAGGCTCTCTTAGTAGCCAAGAGTTTGTTGTTAAATTCCCGAAGTATCTGAGAAGAATGCATGGTCTCTTCAGTTATCTTACAGAGAAGAGGGCAGCTCAGGCTCTGCAGCCTCCCCTCCTGCATCTAACCTCAGCTCTCCCTGCAGCCTCCCCTCCTGCATCTAACCTCAGCTCTCCCTGCAGCCTCCCCTCCTGCATCTAACCTCAGCTCTCCCTGCAGCCTCCCCTCCTGCATCTAACCTCAGCTCTCCCTGCAGCCTCCCCTCCTGCATCTAACCTCAGCTCTCACACTTCCTTGCCAGGTGCCTGGGGGCACAATACTGGACCACCCTGAGGTTCAGTTTCCTCATCTGTAAAATGCAGAATGAAAATTCTACCTCCTGGAGTTATGGCTGGGATTAAGTGAGCTTTGTAATAGCAATTAGATTAGTCTTACTCAATTTCAAATCCATTATATCAGTGGTTCCCAATCAGATGATTTTTCTATACCTTCACACCCAACTAGAACTATAAGTTGGGATCTATTGAGGTAGGATGCTTTTTCAAAACCTTTTGAAAAAGATAGGTAGGTAGGTAGGTAGATAGATAGATAGATAGATAGATAGATAGATAGATAGATCCTATAGATATAGCATCAGTATACTCAAATATACTCAGATCATATCTTATTCCTTGTTTGGAGAAACACTGATGATGAGCTACCTGTCCTGAGGGGAGTGAAGTGTTTATTGAGGTGGGGAAAAAATGTATAGTCACCACTACTCAACAATCTTTATTTTACTTTTTATTTGATATATCAGTGATTGAGAATGCTGTCAATATCTCCCATACAACTGTGATATTTTGTTATCTTCTTGTGTTTCTAACCATTTTTATAACTGTGTTTGCTTAACATATCTTTTCTCATTTTCTCTGACAGTCTTTTCCTTTTAAAAGGAAGTTTACTTACTGATTTTATAAGTGGAACATCTGGTCTGCTACCTGTCAACTGTTTTGTTCTTTCTGGGTTTTTATTTGGTTTTGAGTTTATTGCTCCTCACTTTTCCATTCATACTGACCCCATCTCTAATTTCCATGCTTTTTGTATAGTTGGACTTTTATATTAATGTTATTAGTAATTATTTTTAAATTATGGACTTCTTCCTCAAGAACAAGTTTTTATTTTTACATTTAGTTTTATTACCTATTCATAATAATTTGGAGGTTTAACTGTACTTTCCAGGTTGTCTTTATCACTATGTTCCTCTCCTCCTTTTCTTAGTTTCATTCTTTTTTTTAATAAGGCTCATAACTGCAATATTTTCTGTCACCTTGAATATGTGAGAATGAATTTCCTTTAACATATATAATTGACAGCTTGATTCTAAATCAAGTTATCAAGTTATGGGTCACAAATTTTCTCTTTCAACATTGTAGTATTTCACTTTATTCCAACAGCTATATTTGCAGATGACTTGGAGTCTAACCTGATTCTTTATTTTGTAGGTAACTAGTGCTTTTCTTTCTAAATTCCTTTCATATTTTTCTTAATTTCTAAAATAAAAAAGCCCACCAGGGTATTTTGGTTAGAAATCGTTTTCCATTCATTGGATCTGGTACTTTATGAACAATTTCAGTCCAAACCTGAAATTTCTCTGAAGCTTAGGAATGTTATCTTCTTTCCTAACTTATTTTTTTCTCCTTCAATTTCTCTTGCCTTCTCTCTCTCTAGAATTCTTGATATATGCATATTGGATCTTTTTTCATCTGTCTTCTATGTCTCTCATCATTTCCCTCATTATTTTAATCTCTTTATCCTCTTTCTGTGAATTCCGGAAGAATTTTCCAAATTTAATCTCCATGTCGCTGTTCAGTTTCTGCAGAATCCATCTGCCACGTACTAGCATTTCTCATCGCTTTGAAGCCTTTATTAATCTCAGTTCTTTCCTTTGACATGTCTTTCTCCTCTGATTTCACAGGTGCAATGCTACATTTAATCTTGTGACAGTCATGATTGACATTCTTTTGAGATTTTGTCTGATCTTTGTTGTAGTTCACATAAAAATATTCGCATTGATTTCTCAACAGTGCTTTCCTCCCTTAAAACTTTGAAATATAGTCTTATGTCCAATGATTTTACTAGCTCTTGCTTAGTTATGGAGAGGGATGTCTACATATGTTCAGGAATGAAAGTCCAAATGGCTTCTGTGGGAGGTTAGGGGGTCCTCATCCACGCATGTCAGGCCAGGTGATGGGAGAATGGAAAAGCTGAGTTTTGCCCCACTCACGTCCATCAAGGGGAGAAAGTAGAGATAACAAATAGACCCTCTGTCTTCATGAGTTTTGGTGTTGGGTTTTGTTTTGTTTTGTTTTGTTTGGTGATGTTTTGTTTTGTTTTTGCTTTGGCAGCCAAGAGTTAGCTGGGGCAATGACTCCTAATAGGCTCAGCCACCTGGTCACGTGTAAGTCTAAGTGTGCTGTGCAAAAGGCTGTCCACTTCCTGTGGCCAATAGCATCCCATCAGCTCTCTGCTTCTTGGCTGATTCCAATTCCAGTCCTCAACGCAGTGGAAATGGAGCCTAGCTCTCTGCAGCCCCCACTTCCCTTCTATTGGTGGAGTCAGCAACCATTCTCAGGGGCGGGGGAGCACCATGCAGAGTGTCCATGCCATTGCCTGCCACTCCATACTCCCACAGCTTCACAGGAAGGTGATGACGACCAAGACTGCGCTTCCCGGCTGCAAGTCTGGTTGTGCTGTCTTTATTCCATCCGTCTGTACCACATCAAGCAGGAGGTACACCTTCATCTTCTGACAGAAAGACTGTCAGACTCCATGTACCCATTCAGGTTTCCACCAGTTTGTGTGTTATAGGTTGGGTCGCAATATGTCCTGCTTTGCCTGGGACAGTCCCAGCTTCCACTGGGTTGCCCCAGTATAAATATTAAAAGCATACCCTTTTAGTCCCAAAAGTGTTCTCAGATGGGCAACAAATTACACGATCGCTCTGGTCATTGATCATTTCACAGAGAATCTGAGAAAGGCCAGTTCCTCTCAAAGATCACAGCACCCTCCTTCCCCGAAGCTGGTGCTTTTCCTTCTGTCAGACGGAGGGCAGCCCTCCTAGTAAACCGGTTTGCTGATGGCCGTTGTCCTCATCCCTTGGGTCAGCACATCTTTAGGAGCTTTCTCCTCTTGGGGCAGGTCATTTAGTCATTCTGAACCTCTTCCTTGATCTGTTAACTGGGGTTACTGAGCTCTTGTCATGCCAACCTCACATTGACTGTGGGTCAGGGTAAGGCCAAGGATGCTAAAGCCTTCTGCAAACTGTACAACTGGAACATGCAGTGAAAATGTAAGGTTTCATTTCGGGAAGATCTGGATGTGGAAGGAATTGCTGTGATGGGGATGGGCACCCTCTCTTTCCTGGCCAGGATTTCAGCTGCAGGCCCAACTGCTGGACTCACTGTGTTCCTCTCCTCCTCACCCCTTATCTTGGCAGGGGAATCGCTGCCCTTGGCCACCTTCAACCAAGTTCTCATTAAGTTCAGTGCCAAAGGCCAAGCACCAGCCAGAGGCTTCCACTTTGTCTACCAAGGTATGCGGGATGTGGACCTGGGAGGGCCCAGGCAGTCTCAGGTTTTCAGTGATTCAATGTGACCTCTGCCCCTTAGTCTGAGACTCATTCTTAGGGTATTTGGGGCAGTTAATAGTTTGTGGGACAGTTCTTTGAAATTCAGTTTGATTTTATATGTTCATTTATGCCATAGACAATTCTCAGACCAAACTGCATGTTGAATGAGGGGATAAGTCAAACATAGGAAGCTAATCCTATCCCTATACTGTCTGGTACAGCCCGAGCCTTTCCTAGACTCTCGTAAGGAGCTTGGTTTTGTCCACACGGCCCAGGAAAGGTGTGGGGAAAACACAGGCTTGGCAGTGGATGGACATGGAATTGGACCCCAGCCCTGCCACTTGCTAACTGGGTACCACTTACTCCAGCTTTTGGAGTCCCGGTTTGCTCAGGATTAAAAGAGCTCACAGAGTAGCCAGACCCTGCAAGTCACCAGTGTGGGTTCCCTTTCTTAATGGTCCTGGTCCCCAGCAGGCCCCAGCCCCTCCTTGCCCAGGAGAATGTCCCCTTTTGATGGCTCAGTCTAAGTGTGGTTCTGTTCATTCGATTTCCACATGAGCTACCTTGCCCTGTGCAGGGGGAATCCTTCCACAGGCGATGCCATATCTAGGCCTAGGTTAAAGGTCCTGTCTACCATTGTGGATGGGAAGAGCAGAGATTCGGGTGATGGAGATCAGAGCCCTGGGCAGGCCTGCAGTTCATGGGAGAAGAGACCAAAAGCAAGTGAGGGCACTGCCGTGGAGGAAGGGCCATTCTCCCTGGTAGGGAATGTGGGAACCTGATGGTGAGAGGCATCGTTGGGACCACCGCTGGGCCTGCAGCCTGAGCCGGGGACTCACACTGCCTCCCTGGTTTCCAGAAGCTGTGCTGTAGCGTGGTGTGTTCATCTTTATTTCAGTAAACGGGCCTCCTCCTGGGAAGCCCTCACTCCTGCTAAGAGAGAGTGCCCAGATCCTCTCAGGGTCCTATCCAGGCTGTCAGGTCCAGTCCAGTGTGTGTCCATTCCTGGGCCCATTTCTCCAGAGGAGAGGCCTGTCCCTCAGTGCCCTTGTCCCCTGCAGCGGTGCCCCGAACCAGCGCCACGCAGTGCAGCTCTGTCCCGGAACCCCGCTATGGCAAGAGACTGGGCAGTGACTTCTCTGTGGGGGCCATCGTCCGCTTCGAATGCAATTCCGGCTATGCCCTGCAGGGGTCCCCAGAAATCGAGTGCCTCCCTGTTCCCGGGGCTTTGGCCCAGTGGAATGTCTCAGCGCCAACATGTGTGGGTATGTACCTGGACAGCTAGGACTCGGAGAGGGGTGGCCAGAAAACAGTCCTTTCTCCCTGGGGAGCAGCAAGACCCGGCAGCTACCCTGGGACACACAGCAGCCCCTGGGTGCAGCATAACTTAAGTAGGGAGTCCCGTTCCAGTCAGATCACTAGTCCTCTGGGTTGAATGAGAAGACAGCAAGGAGGAGGAGCTGAGGTTGCTACGGGGTGGAGGGACATGTGTGAAGGGAAACGTACGGGGCCAGGCTCCTGAAGAGGGTTGCATGAGGAGGATTCATGGGAGAGTGTGGGACTGGGGCTCTACTGGAGAAGCCAGCAGGGGGAAGGGTCACAAGCAGGCGGGGAAGCCCTGAGAAAGGTCTGGTAGGGGAGGTTCCCCCGGAGATCCTCAAAAACAAGCCTCTGACCAGAGTTGCCTCCTCCCAGTGCCATGCGGAGGCAACCTCACGGAGCGCAGGGGCACCGTTCTGTCCCCTGGCTTCCCGGAGCCCTACCTCAACAGCCTCAACTGCGTGTGGAAGATCACGGTCCCCGAAGGTGCTGGCATCCAGGTAGGGGCGGGGAGACATCTCCGTCAGGCAGGTGCAGGAGGAGACATAGCCCCGTCCCTGCCCTTTAGGCCAAGTGTGGCATTGAGGCCCACAAACAGAAAAGCAGACAGCTCATGGCCCAGGAGCTGCAGGGGTAGGGAAAGTGAGGAGAGAGCCAGGTAACCCATGAAGGAGGAGGGGTGGGCTCTGGCTCCAGCCATCAGGGTGGGCCGGAGAAGGAAGTGGACCTGGAGCTGAGTACAAAGATTGCCGAGGCTTCATGGGAAATAGTTTCCAAATGGCTTGAAGGGTTTGTGTGGAGTTTTTCTTAAGATTGTGGGGACATTGGAGGTAAAGGGAAGGAGCAAACCCAGAAGCACATACTTCGAGTGTCACATTTGCAGCCTGAGCCATAGGGAGAGAGTTAAGGTCATAACAGATGCCCAGTGGTCAAAACCAAGTGGAGGAATCCACAGGCTGTCTAACCAGCCATTCAATCCCTCCATCTTCCTAGATTCAAGTCATCAGTTTTGTCACAGAGCAGAACTGGGACTCCCTGGAAGTGTTTGACGGTGCAGACAACACTGTGACTATGCTGGGGAGTTTCTCAGGTGAGGTGGGACTTCCATGAACCTCAACTCAGAGGGTAGTGGTGGACTTTATTATTTTCTAATTAAATTTATTGGGGTGACCTTGGCTGATTAAGCTATACAGATTTCAGGTGTACAATTCTACATTGCCTGTGTATTTATTGTATTGTGTGTTTACCACCCCAGGGAAAGTCTCCTTTTATTACCATTTATTTATTTCCCCCCCCCCTTTCCCTCTTCTACCTCCCCAGAACCCATGTTGCCAAGATATAAAAAGAAGCCCTGTGCCCCAGATTAACTGCCTACACTGCCTGTATTGCCCAGATAATAAGACATGTCAGAGTTACTTTGAAGATGGCTGGAAGGGAACCAAGTTCGTAGGCCACCTGAGGAACTCAGCCTACTGCTGGCATGAGGCTCTGTCACTGCTCATTTTGCAGAAATTTGTTTGTAGTTGTCCTCCTTCCTTGGACATTGGAGACCCAGCACTCTGAGTAGGGCTAACTTGTCTTTTAGCGAGTGTCATCCCTGGGGATATTTGGGGTCCTTGGGAGCAGAATGTCCTCAAGTAGCAGAAGCAAGAGAAAAAGGGAGGAGCTCTGGGGCAGGGAGGCTAAGCCTGAGTGGTCCCTGTTTCTTCCCCTAGGAACAACTGTGCCTGCCCTTCTGAACAGCACCTCCAACCAGCTCTACCTTCATTTCTACTCAGATATCAGCGTGTCGGCAGCTGGCTTCCATTTGGAGTACAAAAGTGAGAGTCCAGAGTCTCACCTGTGTACGGGGTTCAGGGTGGGAACAGACAGGTACTGAGTGCCCAGGATGAGTAGTGGTCATAATGGGGCTGTGTTTTCTCCATCCCGCTCAAGCCTTCTCACAGACCTAGATGAGATCTTGAAAGCGCAGAGGAAATTCAAAACCTCCTTAAGGCTGCACAGCCCATGGAGATAGGGTTCTCACCCAAATGTCAGTCACTCAGAAACCTGTGTGCTTCCTCTGTGTCCACACCAGGAGCAGAAAGGGGGCCTGGTCATTGGCTTATGCCCAGTATATGATTCGGGATATGGGAAAGCAGAAGTGATCTCCTCTAATGCTGAAAAAACAGCCTCTCCAACCCCTGGTTCTGTGTTGCGGTTGTCTTTGGCAATGTGGGGAGGCATGCCTGGCTTCACTGTGTCTGACAGCATGGGCCTGACAGGTGGAAGCCCCAGTTGGTGGTAGAGGCCTGACAGGGTCAGCACTGGGTGTTATACAGATGCTCAGCTGGTCTCCAAAATAAATGGGCTTTATCCAGGAAGGTGGGAGAGGATCAGCTGAATCCCAGGATCCTCGTGGCCTGAAAGAACCGAAGAGTACCTAGTAGAAGAGACCTGGGACAGCTTGAAGCAAAGACCCTGAGGGGGAGAGGATAGGACAGGGACCTCTGGGACCTCCTCCGCAAACCTCTAAGGCTCCACTCAGCTGGTGGAGTGAACATCCCAGGTCTTTTAAGCAGTCCCCATTTTTTTATCTTTTGCCCTCTTTTCTCTGTCCTTTGCATTTTTGTGTCCTCATTCATTCAATATTTGAATTTGAGTCCTTAAATGTTCCCAAGAATCTTCTCTTTATTTTCTTTTTCCAGAGACATACTTTCTTCTTAAATCTCTTTGTCATTCTACTGCCTCATTCCCAGGCAAAAATCCACCTCTGCTCAATTTTTCCCCCAAGGGAGCTGGTAGTTTTCTCAGCAGCTGATGTTTTTGATGCACTGTCCTCATGGGGGGGGGGGGAAAGGCTAGAGGGAAACACAGCCCCCTCAGTATTTAGAGACTGAAATTCCTAGGCCCCAAGACCCTGCAGTTACCTTTTTGTTTCGTAGACAATCTACAAAGCGGTGCCAGCAGAGGTCTGATTGCTGTCGTGCAGTCACTGGTTTGAAGGGGACTGAAGAGTCATGTTTACTGCTGTGACTCATATTTAATGTTAATTTAATTGAAATTGAAATGGAACAACATGCTTTCAAGAGTAATAAATTGCATATGATAAAAATAATTCTTCCTTTATTGAAAGCATGGCTAAAGTAATTATAATCAAGGTGTGCAATGCAAGAGAAATGAGAATATCTCCATCCTTTCTCTCTCTGGCCTCACCTTTCTCCCATCCGATTTTTTCTCCCATACGCTCTTGCTCTGGCTTTCTATCTCTTTTACTCTGCCCCTCCTTCTCCTGTCTACCACTGCCTTTCCAAAAAGTAGGCCTCAGGTTACTAAGTTGTAATCATCCCACTAAATACTGAGTTGTATTCTACTTGGAGTGCAGGGAGAAGTGGGGAGAGATAAATAAGATGACAGCCAAGATGAAGTACTTTAAATTCAGTTTAATTATGGTTTTAATTCGATCCCTAAGGTCTTTTGTCCCAGCTGGTGAGATTT
Organism: Antrozous pallidus; assembly: GCA_027563665.1. Lineage (NCBI taxonomy): Eukaryota > Metazoa > Chordata > Mammalia > Chiroptera > Vespertilionidae > Antrozous > Antrozous pallidus. The sequence continues at coordinate 191,089,117 of CM050508.1, forward strand.
GTGGGCATAGATCCAAACAGCCTTCATTTACAACCGTCACGTTCACTCCTTACAAGCCTATGTAGGCCCTGCCAGTTTTGCTCTGTGGTTAGAGCATCGGCCTGTCAGTCACAGGTTCTACTCCCAGTATGTACCTTGGTTGCCATTCAATCCCCAGCCCTGGTTGGCACTAGTCCAAGAGGCAGCCAATTGGTCTTCCTCATGTCAATGTTTCTCTCCCTCTCCATCTCCCTCTTCTCTCTCCCTTCCAATCTGTCTGCAGACCATTGGAAAATATATCATTGAGTGGGGATTTTAAAAAATCAAAACACAAACCTGAGTAGGACAGAAATTGCCTGGGAAAAGCATGAGGGAATTTTCTAGAGTGGTAGTTAGTTGTGTAGTTTTGATGATTCTCAGGAGGGGAGGGCATGGCTGGGGTTAATGTGTGGTCCGGTGGCCTCAGAGTTTGGCCCCCACCTGGGCAGACCTGTAGTCAGACAGGGTTTGATTTATACCCCAGCCCTGTGGCTTACTAAGGGCAGGTCTCTGTGAAATGGGATGTTAAGACCCGCTTCAGGTGGACGAGACCCTGTGTGTGACACGCTCACTGCACTTGCTCGTGGTCTGTGCTCAGGGAGTGCTGCTCTGGTGATGATGGTCTGGGTGGACAGGGAGGAGGAGGCAGAGCGGGGAGATTGAGACAGGTGCCCTAGCAGAGCTCTGTGCACAGTCCTAGGTATATAATAAGAACTAAATGAACGCAGGCTGAATTTGAAAACTCAAGAAAGGCAAGGGAGGGAGGAGCATTTGAGAACCTGTAGAGGAGATTTTGGAAAGGGACCAGGCCAAGATCATGAAGCATATCAGGGTGTCAGGATGAGAAGGTGAGATTCCATGTACTGGGCAATGGGATCCCACTTAAGTTGCTGAACAAGGAAGTCCCAGGATTCAAGGAAAGAAGTTAATTCCGTCTGTCTGAGCACAGGATGGACAGGAATAGAATGGCTCAGAAGAGGGATGACGGGGAGGCTGCTGGGTCCTGAGGTGAATGAGGACCAGAGTGGCCATGGGAAGTGAAGTTCGAGGACCCCCAGGTCTTCTCTCGGAAAAGAGCTGGCCTGACTTTAAACACAGCAAGAGAAAGAAGGCAGTGGAATGTCTCATCCACCAGCCAACTGTCTCCCGGAAGCGTGTCCCAGAGAGGGACTCTGCAACTGGACATCCCCGAGCTGGCCTTCTGATAACTGCTTCGTGTTCTTCTTGCCTTTCCTTGGCCTCCTTCCCAGTTCTTAGCCTATAGGAGTTGTCTTCTTAGGGGGAGGAGAATGGAGAGACGTTGGGGGTCAGGGCAGGAGTGATGTGGGAGGAGCCTGTGGAGACGTGTCTAGGGGCTTGGAACCGGGGCTGGGCAGCTCCCAAGGCCTTCTGGGAAGCTCAGGAGGCAGCCAGGCAGCCAGAGTTCCCAATAGGACAATGCCCACCTGTCCTAAGGAGCTTTATTCTGTGGAGCCACTGTGCCAGGTAAGTATTCTGATTTCCCTGTGCTCTGTGAGGGGAAAGGGTTGAGAAGCACTAGCCTTGACTCAGAGAGCAGGGAAAGCCCAACTGGAGGCACTCCTCTCCTCCCTGCCGCCAACATCGCCCTCAGCCTGTGAGTGCGTTCACCCACTGGGCTAGTCCATTCTCCTGTCTGTCTGTCTGTCTTCTCAGCGGTGGGCTTGAGCAGCTGCCCAGAACCTGCCGTGCCCAGTAATGGGGTGAAGACTGGCGAGCGCTACTTGGTGAACGATGTAGTCTCTTTCCAGTGTGAGCCAGGATATGCACTCCAGGTACCTCCCCTTGGCAACCAGGGCAGAAAGCAAGTGTCCCCTGATCTGTGCTTGGCCAGCCCTGCACCAGCAGAGCCGGAGTCACCAAAGAACAGGGTGCAGCCCCCTTGGGGACTTTTATCCTCTCCTGGAGCTGTTCAGGCAAAAGACAAACTTTGCTGACTTGAGCGATTTGGCACAAGCCAGCCTTGAATGTGTTCCTGCAAAGTTTCGGTTTGATTAGGCTTTAGGAAAATTTAATTTTCCTTTGAAGACCATGAGGGAATCTGGTAATTAAAGGAGGCTCTCAAGGAAGCTTGATAATGAGAATTCTCCAGTAACAGCTGTTATACTAGTAAGCATCCGTCCCCAAATGTCTCCCTCTTCCATTTGTCATCCCACAGTGGACCTACGCATCTTGTCCCCTAACACAAGGTCCCCAAACGAGCCCCCTGTCCTGGGTTGTGCATAAAAGTGTGCCCCTGGGGCAGCCTGCCCACCCCTGTTCCTGATTCCTCCAGGGCCACGCCCACATCTCCTGCATGCCCGGAACCGTGCGGCGCTGGAACTACCCGCCTCCGCTCTGTATTGGTAAGAGAGCCCGGACTCTTCCAGTTCACTCACACCCGTGTTCCACAGGGTTTGGAGCTCAGGGACATAGCGAAAGACAGTTTGGTTTTCTGGGTTAGTTCAAA